>LR991029.1:19507014-20843172 GCA_905163495.3 Cosmia trapezina
AACTTAGGCAGGGCATGCTCACAGAAGTCGCAGAACAAATGACCGATGGGGCCGAAAGGTTCTGGGGGCCTACTCCCTAACTCCGTCCGTCTTTCCGTCCGTCCGTTCATCCGTCCGTCTGACATTACGATCCATCAAAACAAGTGTAAAAGTTAAATTTTTCGAACGGACAAAAACACATCGGGAGTAGGGAAACTACGGGCTTTGTGCTTAGGGAGTAGGCCCCCTTTTTTTTTTTTTTTTTTTTTTTTTTTTTTTGAGGGTGGGAAATCATCAAATAACTTCTCCCGCTCTGCGTGGAGCGGAAGGGCGTGTCAGACTTTTACTGACTAAAACCCACCCGTGTTCCTTCAGTTGCCTATGCCAGGGCCGCGGTAACCCCTTCAGACAACCCGCGACCCCAGCGGCGCACAATGTGTAATTTCCAGAATCTAGAGGGACAAAAGTCAAATTCTACACTAGTTTATGCTGGTAAAATAATAATTCCTATGTAAAGAAGACAAACCATATTACGTGTCCCTAAAGGTTATTTTCCAATAACTCGTAACACACAATTAAAAAAGGGTCAGAACGGCTGGCTACCTGAGTTGTGTCGACCGAGCGCTCAAAAAGACGCGTCATTCGGCTGAGTTCGCTCGTTGAATACACTCAGTTTATGTGCGCTACTAGCTATTGTGAGTTTTTATTGTTTTCTTCGAAGTATTGAGGTAAGTTTACATATGTATTTGTTTTGATTTGTCTTAAAATTTAGTCACGAGCGCCATTTTACTAAAGACAGATTATTTTTTATTCAAAATATTAATAAGTGAATTTGTTGTTGAGTTTTAGTTTATTATATCGAAGTATACAGATACCGTATTATATTTTTTTGAAAGTACTATTTGTTAGCTACAGGAAAAAGGTTCTGTTGTTTGCGAATATTTGCGACACTCATATAACTTTTTTTAATTTTCAGAATGCCTTCACAAATATATTACGGAGAAAATTTTTCGACGTTTGGTTTGCTAACGCAAAAGAAATAAGAACGGATGCTTTGCTACACCACATATTGCAAGAACTTGATAACCCGTCCTTTTCGGATGATGTTATACGTAGTTTAAAAGTGACTATCAGAAGTTTTTCCCAAAAAATCTAATATGGTTGCAATATATGTCTAAAACCTCGAAAACGTCTTTAAATTTCATTCAATACATTTTATCCCGTAGTAAATTTGTATAGTTTAGGTTCAAGACTTTTATCCCTCTAGATTATGGAAATTACACACTGTGCGGCGGCGGCCCTATTGGACCCCGTCACTTGCTGACATCTCTTTGAGGCGCGCGTGGAACACAACGCGCCGTCGACTCGGGCCTGGTCCTTACCGGACGGCGAGCTACCCGCTGCTCACCGTCCGCAGGCCCGCGCCTACGGTGGCCGGAAATCGCCCCGCGATTCCCGCCGACCAGGGCGTCTCCTGCGGCGACTGAGGGCGTGAGGCTGCCTCTCCCTCACGCGTTCCGCCTCCTCCTTCGCGAGCATCACTGCTTCGCAGAAGGAGGTGACGGCCTCCCATGCACTCTCGCTCCGCACCATGGCCTGGACCAGGCTCGGACGCGAGAGATCGCCGCCGCCGATCGCCTCCGTGAGAACACGGCGGTGCTCTGCCCAAGCCGGGCAGACCTCCACTGTATGCTCCACCGTGTCCTCCGGGCGATCCACACAATGGTAACACCCGGGCGTTTCCTCCCGCCTTATGCGAAACAGGAACCTCCCGAAACAACCGTGTCCGGTGAGGACCTGCGTCAGGCGGAAGGTGAGGACGCCGTGGCGCCTCTCTAACCAGGGAGTAGGCCCCCTGGAGTGGCCACTGCGTACCGGACCACTGCGTACCGGATGACGTAGCGTTGGAAGGCCTCCCTCAAGGTGGACCGATGACTTGTGAAGCCCGTATGAATTCGCTGGATCTATGAAGCACAGAAACGGTCAAAGTGACGGTGCTTGGGGGAAGCCTATGTCCAACTGTGGATATCTTTCGGCTGAAATGATGATGATGATGACTTAAGGCTTTTTTTAGGGTTCCGTACCTCAAAAGGAAAAAACGGAACCCTTATAGGATCACTCGTGTGTCTGTCTGTCTGTCCGTCTGTCACAGCCAATTTGGTCCGAATCTTATGGACCGATTAAGTTCAAATTTGGTACACATATGGATTTCTGTGACCCAAACACGTACATCTAAAGTAAATATATGAATTTTGAATATGAGAGTCACTTTTAGGGGGAAAATAAGAAAATAAAAAAAAAAAGTTTTGTAAACTGTACCGTGACATATCAAATAAAACGGCTTACTATGAGGGTCTCAAATATTTTTTTTTTATAATTTTAAAATATATTGTTTTAAAGTTATTTAAGAAAATTGAAAATTGACCATTCCCCCCCCCCCCTTATCTTATCAGGAAAACCTACAAGAAGTCTGTGGTCTTAAAATAACATGGTAAATCTATATATGTATAAAAAAATCAAAGTCCTGACTGAGTCACTGACTAATATATCAACGCACAGCCCAAACCAATGGACCTAGAGACTTGAAATTTTGCACATAGATACCTTATATAGTGTAAACATCCACTAAGGAAGGATTTTTGAAAATTCCATCCCTAAGGGTGTATAATAGGAGATGAAAGTTTGTATGAAAAATCCTATCCCTTGAGTTAACAGACTTGAAACTTAGCACGAATATTCATCTAAGTAAATTATAAAGTTTATCATTTTTAGTTTTCCTAAACTGGGATTGGGGGTGTCAAAGTTTGTATGGAGGAACTTTAACACGCGGTCCGATTAACTCAAAACTCCGTTTTTATACTTGAGACCAAAAATTAAGACTAACGTGTATCGGGGTTTTCCAAAAATCTACCCCTAAGGGGCGAAAGTTAATTTTATAGCGAAGGATTTTATTCGGGGCTTGATTAACTCTAAAATTGGTGTAAATAATGTTTGAGTCAAGTTAAGGAAACATACCAGACGATTTTTGAAATTCTTTATCTGTGTTCGTGAAAACAGAGATGGGTAGTTCTTCGAGGTCCCTCAAAACGCGGTCACACGGTCTTAATTCCTAACCTATGAAATATTCAGTCTTAGGACCAAATACAGATTACTCTTTGTTTATTTATGTGTACAATTTCAACAATAAACATCTAAAATTATTTATAATATTTATTTTAAAAAATATCTAGTGTCCAAAACGGGAGCAAAATCGGTGTTCTTCGCGCGTCACACTCTGTTCGCGCTCACGGAAAACTTTGATAACTTTTGTATTCTATTCATAAGCATATAATGTAATACATCAAATTGATCGTATTTAATTAGGCATCATAATGATCAAAGAATATTAATTGTATCTCTTAATGTACAATAGTTAATAGGCATTATATCTCTGTCACACGATTTTCCTACTTTCGCGAGGGCGCAACAAAACTGCACCTATCTTCCAAGAGGGGCAACTTGTCGCTACACTTTTTAGTTGCGCGGACGCTCAGTAGTGTCCCGGCATCAGTGGGGGAGACAAATACATTAATTACTTATAAACAAAAAAAATATGACATAAGTTAACCTTTGAATATTTTCAAGTAGCCTTGGTCAAGAAACTTTCATGCGCAAATTTTGAAGGATAATGTTTACAATTTTCCAACTTATTTTGAATGAAGGAATAAGATAGACCTTCGAGATTATTCCCAAGTACTTTGTTCGTTAATTTACCTGTAAATTTAATAGTAATTCTCAAAAATGTGAAATTTTCGTAACTATCGTGGCACAACTTTCGTGGTTATTTGTCCACGAAAGTCAGCTAGCGCACCATGAAAGTTTTATATCTCCATTAAATAATGACTTCAGATGTTTTGTGACGCCGCTGATGCATTTACTCGATTGTCGCGAATCTCAAAATAAAGGTGTTATGTATTTGTATAATAAGTATTTATGCGTGTACGAGTATGTGCTTCAATTTTTTTCTTGTAACGACTCGTAATATGTGTTTCTGTTTGTATGTTTTCTCGTAGCCAAATTAACAGCTTACTTCACCTCAACCTGTGCTGTTTAGCCAATGGGCTAATTGACAGTAAGAAAATACCTTATGAATTTTATTATGTAGAGTGCTTGTCAGACAAAAGTATAAAAAAACCCGTTCTTAAGGCCCTCCAGAAGCTGTTTGATTCCGTCATACTCGAGGGCAAAACGCCGCAGGCATGGTACAGAGCTGTGGTGGTATTATTCTTTAAGAAGGGCGATAATGTTCTTCTTAAGAATTACAGACCCGTCTCACTTCTGAGCCATGTCTACAAGCTCAACTTAAGTGGCAATAGGCAGGGCACATTGCTCGAAGAACAGATGGCTGATGGGGCCAAAATGTTCTGGAGTTGCGGCCGCGTACTGGACGACGTAACGTTGGAAGGCTTCCCACAAGTTGGATAGATGACCTTGTAAAGGCCGCAAGAATCTGCTGGATTCGGGAAGCCCAGAACCGGTCGAAATGGCGGTGCTTAGGGGAGGCCTATGTCCAGCAGTGGACGTCTTTCGGCTGAAATGATGATGATGATAATGATGTAAATTTTACAGTTTAATTACTGGACCAAAGCTAAATTAGCAACCAAAGTTACTAATAAGTAATAATAAGCTGATCTCAAAACACTATGTTGATCTCAATTAGAAGTTTATTCATAAATAATAAGTATTTCATTTTTTAAACTTCAATCCACAGGAAATTTAAGAAAAAATAAGGATTTAAAACTGTTTTTTGCTTACAGAAAATACGTTTGTAACTTTTGTGGCGTCTTTCGTAACTTTCGTGGGAACCGAAATTTCAAAATAGAATATCTCTGTACTTTATGCACCGATTTACGTATAATCAAAATTGCACTTATTATTTTTAGAGCATCTTAAATGGATGTCCATTTATTTGAAGATTACTCTAAAAAAAAAATTCGCCACGAAAGCTACGCGGAGAATACTTTTTGAAGAACTACTCAGATACAGTTTATATGAAAAATCTTATTAATTTGGTTAATGAACTTGAAACTTAGCACAAATACTTGCATAAGTAAGTGATAATGTTTGTCATTATTAGTTTTTCAAAACTACGCCTCAAATGAGTAATGTTAAAGTTTGTATAGCAGAATTTTAAAGCGCAGTCCGATTAAAAAAATGGTACTTTGAGTCAAGTTAGGAAACTTGCCAAACGAATTTTCACCGATTTTGACGGCATATAGCTGATGTTTTAAGGAGTAACTTAGGCTATTTTTATTTTAGAAAAATAATTAGGGTTCCGCGCAAGAAAATTAAAATCCATGAAATCAGACAACCACGTACAGTCCAGTACAAACTTACCAAGCCTCCGCTGTCTATTACGGCTATAACAACAAATAATAAAAATAAAGCAAAATATAAGGGGTCGGTCCCCATACAATAAACTTTTCATTTTGAAAAAAAAAAAAAAAAATTTTAATCTAGCATGTGGGGTGTCATCGTCTAGAACTCATTGAGTAGAGTACAAACATATTTTTTTTTTATCTTTTAAAATTAAGAAATAGGGGGCCGCAAAGTTGTAAACTTTAGACCATTTTTGTACGAGCTCTAGCGCAACAATTCAACAAATTAGGAATTTGAAACTTCTTTATACCATGTAGGTACCATGAATACTGTATTTAATCAATAATACTGTAAACGGTGATTCATAAGGTATTTTGTTTAAACATGGGTGATTTTCTGCAACTGCAAATAACCTTAACTTAAATAACCTTGTAATTCACAGTATCATTATACAATAAGTAAAAAGTTATCTTTGCGATTGTTAAACATGTAATATGGTTCGGAAACCTTCGTGCGCGAGTCCGACTCGCACTTGACCGGTTTTTTATTATTATTTTTCTTACATACATGCATACATGGGTGTTTCAAGTCTTAGGTAAGAGAGTAAAGTAAATACCATTATGCGTTTCAGAGCTACGGTGCCACAGATAGACACACAGACACACACACAAACACACATAGCGGTCAAAAAGATCTGGTGGCACGGAAGTGCCCCCGTCAAGTCGAGCAAAACAAAGGCACGGCCGTACGTATATATCCTTTTCTCGAAACCATTCGGACATTTTCGACAAGTTACAGAGGGTGTAACTTCGTTGTGGAAAAAACTAGAATTAATTTAAAATTCAACAAAGATAAATGTCGTATATGTGTTGAGGAAGTAATTTAGGTATTTGGGTCATATTTTTATCAAAGATGGAATGAAAGTGGATTCTGAGAAAGTAAAAGCGATGAGTATATTATAATAATGCCGGAACCGATGAATAGGAAAAGCTTAGAAAGGTGTTTAGGGGCTGTAAATTCTAAGTGACTTGGTGTTGGGAAATTGGTCGTAAAGACGCATCCAGTCAACTTAAAGAATTTATTTGTAATGCACCAAGTTCTACCTTTGTACAATCAGTAGACGCAAGCAGTGTGTCACTGGGCGCCGTGCTCATGCAGGAGGGGCGTCTAGTAGATTATGCGTTACGCACGCTCACTGACACAACAAAGACACGCACAAATAGAAAAAGAAATGCTGGCAAAAGTATTCGCTTGTGAAAAGTTTCACCAATATTTTATGAGAAAAGTAGTGTGGTCGTTGAATCGGATCATAAACCACTGGAAAGCATTTTTAGAAAATCTCTAGACTCAGTCCCAGCTCGCTTGCGGCGAGTGATGTTGAAGGTTTGTTATGTATGTACCTATGTGTGAGCAAGGCGCGCGCTCCCGCGCTTCCACCACCTTGTAAGGATAATAAATCAGTGCGTTGCTAGCCAGCGAGCTTTTCACTTGTGTACCCTCTTCCCCGCAACCGCATACCTAGCAAGGTTCAAGCTTATGAGTTGGTGGTAACTTATAAGCCTGGGAAGTATTGGTACATAACTGATATAATTCGCGGGCTCCTCTTCCGGATTTATATGACGATAAAATTAGCAGGGCTATACTATGCCAAATTAATATAGTAGTCAATAACGTAGGTACCCATTTCGCAGAATAAGTTTACTCTCATCAAGCGAGAAACTAGTAAGGATGAGTGTTTAAAATTGTTTTTAAAGTATATTAATCAAGGGTGGCCTGATAAGTTACACATACACAATGATTTAAGATACAATAGTATCTTAAATCACAGTACAACTGTACAACAACAACAACAACAGTATTGAACTGTACCTACTGTGTAGATAGTGTAATATTTAAATAGGTTTTGATACCACATTCTATGCCAAGCATAGACAAGTTAAAGCTAATTCACATTGTAAAAGACGTGCTCGTGAAGTAATGTTTTGGCCGGGTATAATAAGAGATATTGAGGATTATGTGAGGAGATGTAGAATATGTCAGGGAACAGCAAACAAACCGAATAAAATTGGAACAGTTATATTTGATTATAGAGGAGGCCTGTGTCTCAGAATTGAGAAAAACTATCTATTGATTAAGAAAAAAGAAACTGCAACACAAAAAAAAGAAGATTGGAGAAAATTAATTATAGTTTAAAAACTAAAAAACACGCTCTAATACCATTGAACTGAACTAAAAAGTAAAAAATATTTTTTCAATATAAGAATAAAGTACCTACACAATAAAAATAATATGCGGTGATCATGTAACAGTTCTTCAGAAAACGCAGACTGATGACGGAAACCAAACCATAACCATGAGCAGTCTGGGGGAAAGCAATAGAAAAATTAAAGAAAAGCAATTCGGAAATAGATATGGTCCACCAATACATCATTTGCTACGTGTTGATGTCAATCGCTCTATGCGCGGCAGCAGTCTGGATGTGGCAGTATGGGCGACGTCGCCTGTGCTGGAACGCTACCGCTGGGCACCGTGGCGAGGGATCCCGCCGGCAGCAGACCGCGGTGACCCCGCTACCTCTGAGACCTCGACACCGCAGCGAGAGTCGCTATCAACAAGATTTAGCAGCGGCTCCGCTGACACCAATACCAACCAGAAGAGACGGATCATATTATAGTGAAGTGCTCGGTGCCAAGGATCTAAAGGACAAAAGTGAAATCGGTTTTCGTTTACACAATTATGCCAAACGCTGGCCTAGCGCGAACTATAGTGCGATCAAACGAGACAAAAATACGGCCACAGGCAATCACAATATTATTACTTTTACTGTGGAAGACCCGATAGTGTAACTTTGAATTGTCGTTAATGTTTTTAGTAATTGTAATTATTTTAGTAGTATGCTTTGATTTTTTGCTTAAATATCAATGTTTTAATACTTACCAGTTAAGATTACTAGAAACGAATGTGTTTATGTAGTTTTTAGGTTATGTTATGTTTTTGTACACACTATTATCATGTAATTTTAGCTACATACCGCATTTGTTCTCACTCTCGGGAATATGTCCGAGTTTTAATCAAACACAAAAATGTATAATTGCATCGAACGCACGTATGCACATTCGCTCGTTCACCTAAATGTGGGCAGTTCACGTCCATCTCATTAGAAACACCACGTACTCAAAATCATTACCATTACCATTTTACCATACATTTTACCAATTGGTTAGTTATATAATAACCATAATTTACCATTTCTTGTGAGTGTTATAGTGATTCAATACAGCTATTTCCCTTATAATCCAAGACTTCAACTTTTACCATATAATACCCAATCCTATCCTATCCTTCCTAATCCTATCCTTTTCCTATCAATACGAGAAAGGTGTAAAAAGGTGTTGTGGCGCTATGGTGACCTAATGTCACCATAGCGCCGAGCACTACTTTATAAAAACATCCTTTTCATGGAACAATGGCAGTCCTTCGGGTTTGAGTATAGCATCTGGCGCCTTGAGCATAGTGTTGTACGTAGGGTTGAATGGGTGCAGCGGTCCCCACGCGGTCACCGCCGCGCGCGCCTCCTCGGTGCCCAGCTTGTAGTGACTACCATCACCTGTCCTTATTATCCTGTTCGCTACCTGTAAATTGTACAAAAATGCTTTAATATTAAGTAGTTGCCCCTTCAATTTGTCTCAACGGGTGTAAGTGAATTTTATAGGACTTACTACTTCTGGTGACGCAGTTTTCAAGTCATATGCTAATCCGATCCTCTCGAGGAATTGAATTAAAGTTGCTGAATGATTGATAAGGCCACTCAGTTCAGCAGCCTTGTAGTCCCAGGGGAATGCGTGGTGGTAGTTGTGCCAGCCCTCACCAAGTGTCATGAAAGACACGAACCACGACTCCACTGGTTGCAGGTTTCTGTAAAAATAAGTAAACAGATTTATGACTACTATTAATTAATAGTCATGAATCTGTTTCGTAATCGTATACAATTGTATACGACTGTGTTGGTTAAGCTACTGATAAAGTTAGAAATCACTACTTACTGATCATAAGGTCTAATCCCATAAAGATGTGCTGCACTATTCACAAGCCACGTCGCGTTCAGTGTAAAAACATATCGGAAGAAGTAGCAAAACAGCAATGAGTTCCACCAATGCTCTCTGAAGAAATGTACTGGTATCCACATTGGGATAAATATTGCAAGTAAGAGATATAAAGGATAGAAGTATCTGAAAAAAGTTGAAATATGAGTACGAAATAAAACAGCAGGATTCGAAGAGACGGTTAAACTAATCAGAATTTCGAAAGCAGAATATTTATGATACTATAGATGGATATTTACTTCTTTTGGAACATAACCATCCAATCCGCCTGCATATCACTCATGTCAATCTTCTTGCCGAGCTCGATGACGTAGGGGTGCTTCTTATACATGAGCCAACCCATGTGACAGAAGAAGAAGCCACGCTTACAGTTGTGAGGGTCGCCGTCAGTATCCGAGTAGCGATGATGCAGCCGGTGGTCACGGCACCATATGAACATACAGTTCTGTAAAATTACAAGATATTTTAGGAGATAAGGCCCAACTTCTAGCATGCAGTCATCCTGCAAACTGCGCTTATTGGGATAGGCATGTTAGACTCCGTAACTACAATTTATTTGGGAAAGTAACTAAGAATGAAGCCAACGTAAGCTGAATTACCTGTCCAGCTAGAATCTGCCAAGTTAGTAGAATAGCTCTACAGAGTGGTGTAGCTTTGAATGTTCTATGAGTGTAGTATCTGTGGGCCCCAGTAGTTATGCCTTCTCCCGCAATGTAAGTTACAAAAATAGCTGAAAAGATTATGAGTTTAGCGTTTAGCAATTGGATGTATAGAATAAAGAAAATAGTTATTTGTGCAACAAGAGAGCAAAGTCGTTTTTTGCTCTGAGTGTTGATTTTAATCCCGACCAAGCGAAGGATTTTATCATTGAATCACACGAATGTAGCGAGTGATTCTAGGTTAGAATTCTAAGTTCAACAAGGGTTTCAAAGACACAAGATGCAAACACATACAATTTTCACCTCAGCGAGAGCATTTAATAAAAAATCAAAATCCAAAAACCAAAATCGGTCCACTAGTTTCCGAGCTTATTAAGAACATATCAAATACCATATCCAAACGATGAATTGTCTATGTATATACAATCTAAAGGATTTGTCACACTGTATGCGTTCTGCGGCCTGCGGTCAGGTCAAAGCGAACGCAGCCCGCATCATGTATGAACAACATTGTCGGTATCAATATATTTTGTATAGAATGCAATCTGACCGTGCGAGCACAACCAAAGAACGCATGTTGGCCCGACGGGGCGGTGCGAAGGGCCGACGCGTACGGACCGGTTGGCTGTGGGAACGCGGGCTGCGTGCTGCGGGCGGCGGGCCACGGCTAGTTTGTTGATGTTCGACACAAGTTCATAAAAAAAATGTCTAACGAACAAACAGAGGAGTTTATAGATGTCGTACGACGTTATCCATATTTGTACGACTTGGAAGCTCCCCATTATAAAGATAATGCCCGCATCGCCCGGACCGCTGACCGGTTGCCCTGCCCGGATCGCTGACCGATTGCTCTGCCGTGGGCGCAGACCGATTGCTCTGCCCTGACCGCAGACCGATTGTCCCGACCGACAGCGTTGTTCATACATAATGCGGGCTGCGTTCACTTTGACCTGACCGCAGGCCGCAAAACGCATCCACTGTGACAAATCATAAATAGAAAAGATATAGAGATTTGTAAAAAAATAATGTTAAGTTAGACTAGGCCATAACTAGGTAGGTACTAAGCCAAAAGCTTCACAAATGGATAGTGTGCACATAATATACACAGTCACACATCAACACCGTCTAGGGATATTACGGATTTTCTCAATTTACTCAAAATTTGTTATGAATAACATACAACATGGTATAAAATCCATTTATCAGACTAGACTTCAGGATAAAACAATTTTTTTTGGCGTAAGTAAAACTTGTATTTAAATAAAGACGAAATGGTAAAACTAACGATGAATGTGTTTTTCCAGAAAAAGTAAAAATAAAGTGAAATTATTCCGTTTTTTGCAATTATGTGAATAATCAGTAAAACCACTCATGATATTAACAACAGTCCTGCAACGGTTATAATTTGTGCATAATTGTGTCCAAAAAATATAATTTGTGCGTCTTGAGGTTTTAGAGTTATTCAACATGCCGCTGGGGTAACTTTTAGCAAATTGCTGTATCTCTTAAACGGCATGACATACTAACTACGTTTTTTTTTTAATACGGTGGGTCTAAATTTGTTCTTAGTTTTATGCAATTTTACTAATAATTAGTACTTTTATTAAATTGTTTATCTTTAAAGTTTCAGTCGAAAAACCTACTCAGATATATAAAAAAAACAATAGGAAAAGAAATCATACGCACTAACCGAACAAATTCGAATGACTTCATAGAAGCGCCTGTACAGGTACCTTCATAAATTGGTATAATAATAATTTAATAATTTCTTTATTTGTATAGAATGCAGGTGTACAATAATGATATTAGTTTCAGATATATTCCCAGTAGATTCGGCCTATTGGCATGCAAAAATATAGTGGTTAACTTACAGATAATTTAGAAACTAGGTACTTAAATTCAAAATGAAATCATGGATCAGCTAAGTCTAAAATTATTTACATATAATATATGAGATAAAGTGAAGCAAATATTACATTCATCATTTATAAAATCGGTAACAGAGTAATAACATTTCTCTATCAGCAACACGACGACAGGGGTTTCTTGAATTTTGTTAAGGGCTGACCCTTAATACAATTTAGCAATTTGTTAAATATAATTGAGTGTCAATCAATATACCCAGGAATTTAGCCACGTTAACGCTATCAACCACGAGTCCTGGAGGAGTCCTGGAGTGGAGACCGCGAATCGATAAGCGTAGTGTGGGACGCCCCTCAGCTAGATGGACCGACGACCTGAAGAAAGTGGCTGGGACAGACTGGATGCGGAAGTCGGAGGACAGGGTGTTGTGGCGCAGCCTGGGAGAGGCTATCAATAGTTTGTTCTATAAAATTAATTTTTAGGTTTAAAGGAAGAATTTTTTGATAGAAATGCATATTTGTTTTATTGAGGTTTAAAATAAGATTATTATCGTTGAGCCAGTTTATTATTAATTTTAGAGAATTATTTATTTCATCTTCTTGTTGAGGCATTCTATTAGGATCGTTTTGTCGTCGGCAAATAACACGCAAGGGTATGGCATGTGTTGGGGTAGATCATTTATATGTATACAGCAAGAATAATAATGGCTCTAGAACGCTACACCGCGGAACACCATATTTAATTTCCCTACATAAATATTTAACCTCACGTTTTGATTTGACGCATATTTTAGAGTTTCCTATATATTGAAGACGTCCACTTAGATACGATTTTATCAGACGAGTACTTACAGCATTCCCTCGTATACCGTAAGCATCAAGTTTGGCCAAAAGCGTTTCATGGTTCACGTAATCAGTATTGGTCATATCGGTAAAAATGGCAAAAATTGGTATTTTGAGGATTCCGTACCTCAAAAGGAAAAAAACGGAACCCATATAGAATCACTTCGTTGTCCGTCTGTCTGTCTGTCAAGACCCTTTTTCTCAGGAACGCGAAGAGGTATAAAGTTGAAATTAATATGAAATACATAAGTCTATGGTCACTTGGTGTTTTTTTTTTGGGATTACAATGTTAATTTGTTTTTGGGATAAATTCTTTTTAACTACGGAACCCTTCATTGTGCGTGATCCGACATGCACTTTGCCGGTTTTTTTTAATTTTTAGGGTTCCGTACCTCAAAAGGAAGAAACGGAACCCTTATAGGATCACTCGTGTGTCTGTCTGTCCGTCTGTCACAGCCAATTTGCTCCGAATCTAATGAACCGATTAAGTTGAAACTTGGTACACATATGTATTTTGGTAACCCAAACACGGACATGTAACGTAAATAAATGAATTTTGAATATAGGGGTCCCTTTTGGGGGGAAAATAAGTACAATTAAAAAAAAAGTTTTGCAAACTGTACCGTGTGACATATCAAATGAAAGTAAGACCTTTCATTTGATATATCACACGGTACAGTTTGCAAAACTTTTTTTTAGCCATTTCAAGTTAGCCTTTAAAGGCTACGTACGGCTTTCTGGGCTTCAGTACTCAAGACCGAGTATTACTGTAAAGAGCTCGCGCAATTTTGCAAAAAAATTACGTACTGTGCAGTGAAAGGGTGTCACAACTCATCACATAATCATGGAAAACATTTAAAGATTCCATTCCACTTGTAGGTACTGCCTAGCATATTATATTTTTGTATAAAACATTCACCAAAACAATAATATTAGGTCTTTACCTATGAAATTGCCGTTCTGCAGTACTGGCCATTTCAAATCAAAATAATTTTTGTTTGGCTAAGAATTCTAATTTCAAATTAATTTTATTTTAAAAACATGGATTTTTTTTTCCAAAAGTAGTCATTTGTTTATTGATTAGTGTTACATTTTCATCGCATTTCAATCTTTTTCGTCATCATGGATACGTTAAAAATTCGAGTAATTATGGAATATGAGTACCGTCGTGGCAGCAACGCGGCACAAGCGGCACGCAACATCAACAACGTTTACGGAGCAAACACTACAAAACCAACGCACCACCTGTTATTGGTTTGCTCGCTTCCGTTCTGGAAATTTCGACCTGAAAAATGAACCTTGCGGTCGTCCGAAGACTTTGGTCGACAATTACGAATTAAAGGGGATTGTGGAAGCTGATGATACACAAACTACGGCTGAATTAGCAGCAGCTTTCGACGTTAGCGTCAAAACAATATTGGTCCATTCGCGTCAAATTGGCAAGGTAAAAAAGCTTGACAAATGGGTGCCCCACGAACTCAATGATCGCCAGCGCGAAGTACGCGTCGAGACGTGCCTTGCACTGCTCAACAGACACACAAATGAAGGAATTTTGAACCGCATTGTTACCAGCGATGAAAAATGGATTCTGTTTGATAACCGCAAGCGCTCAGCAAGTTGGTTGGATCCTGGTTCAGCACCTAAACAATGCCCTAAATGAAAACTTACCCCTAGAAAAGTGATGGTCACTGTTTGGTGGTATAGCGCCGGTGTGATTCATCACAGCTTCTTACCAAACGGGGTGAGCATTACTGCAGATGTGTACTGTGAAGAACTGAACACAATGATGGAGAAGCTGGCACATCTCCAACCAGCATTGGTCAATCGCTCGTCTCCGCTGCTCATGCACGACAACGCGCGACCTCATACTGCACAGCAGACGGTCTCCAAGTTGCAAGAACTGGGGTTGGAAGCTCTCTGTCATCCGCCCTACTCACCAGACCTTGCGCCTACAGACTACTACTTTTTCCAGAATTTGGATAACTTCTTGGCGGGAAAAAAATTCAATACCCGAGAGGCAGTACAAAATGCCTTTGAAGAATTTGTTGCCTCCCGACCAGCTGATTTCTTTAAGAAGGGCATCAATAAACTGCCACTGCGTTGGCAAAGATGCATTGATTGCATGGGTGATTACTTCGATTAATACAAATAAAAAATACATGAAAAAAATTTGTTTAAATTTTTTCATACAAAACGGCAATTTCATAGGTAAAGACCTATTAATAAATCGTAAATTTGACAGACGCCATTACAATGAAAATGTTGCTAGGCATAGGAAAATATTTTACCCCATTTTTTGTTATTATAATTATGTACTGTATAATCTCAACTCACATAGACTTCATCGGGTTGGGTAATTAACGAATTAATTAATTAATTAAGGTAAACAAAAATTGCGAAGAACCCAAAAAGATAAGTACAACGAATTAAAACGTTGCTAAATTGAAGAGTACAACTGTGACGTAGCATTATAACTGAAGTGACGGGTATTAGGTTTAGTCGGTTAACGACGTCACGTGGTTTTTCGAACGAAGTTCCGTAACTGACATTTCGAACTTGGCGGATGGCTAAGTGAAAAAAATTTAAGATTTTTCCGCCATGAAATTCCATCATGAAATTCCGTCACGACGTCTGTATTTTGAATAAGAAAAAAATGTTGTTTTGTTTTTAATCATTATTATTTATCAATAATAATAATAATAATAAGAAGAAGAAGAAGAATTTTATTATAATTATTATTTAAAAATGTAACATAAATTTATAAAATGAAATAAAGGAAATAATAATAATGACATGGGTGTCATTTTCATGATTTTTGAGTCCAAGATGGCGGTGCGAAAATTTTCAAATTTTTCGTCATGGGTGTCGTTTCCGTAGTTTTCGAAGGCGCTGAAAATGATGATGAGGTCAAAATGAAAATCATGGTTGTCGAATTCGTTCCAGCCGAGTGTTCCACGACACTCAAGCATTTTTTTTTTGTTTACCTTCAGTTAATTAAGTATCTAACCCGATAGAAGATAATGTAGGTATTTTTTTCCAAATATTAATACGGTTCCGCCCACAGTGTGGTTATAGGGGGTGTTAGTTGCGAACTCCATAAGTTCACAACTACTGATGATGATTGGTTTTCCATCGGATGATGTTTTTTTACGTTTGTATATATGTGATATAAGCTTATATACCTATAATGTAAAGGTTTTTCCTTATGCACACATGGGGTGCAATTGACACTTGAGGGGTTAAGTACTTGGTTGGCTATCTACGTATTTAATAAATATTTTAATAAAAAAAATAATTTCATTTTTTTATTTGAATAGTTTTTCTACTTAAGAATCCTATTTCGTTTGAATGCAAAAGTCTGGTTTAATCTGAACGCTCATAGTAAAAATAATACGTTTTCATGTACAGGGTTAGTTTTCAATGACTAGACAAATTTTCACTGGGTAGAACACCCTATGAAAATTAGACTGGTAATTTAAAACTAGCCCTGTATATTCTTAATTAAATAAAACTGAAAAGTTGTATTTGTGTATACATGGCTACATATCAAGCTATATATTCCAGTATAAGCTGATCTCGCATTGTATATGCTAATTTTCGTACAGTGAGAGGTCAGCTTATATTGGAAATGTATAGCTTCATATGTAGCCGTGTATAACTTCAAGTCAAAACCGATTCAAATGAAATTTCGCACGTAGATTCTTTAGACTGGCGAAATCAGCACCCTAATTGCGTAATCATTTTGTAGCAAATTCACGTGGAAGTGGCGTTGGATTGTAAAAAGTGAAAGAAATAGAGCCATTTAATTTTCTCCTATAATAATAATTACGTGGATAAGTAAAACATCTGTAGTACCTATATAAGATTTTATGGAAGATAAATAATAGATATATAAAGAACTAGCTTTTGCCCGCGGCTTCACCCGCGTGGATGTTGGAAAATATCCCATGGGAACGTTCATGTGGAAAACATAGGGCCGTCCGATATAACTGTGCAAACTCAAATCGCTACGATATATCGCTACCGTGTATAGTAGGCATAAAGCTACCAGTCGGCATGATTTTTCCGACATCTTCAACAGTCGTCGTCATATTTCAGCAAATTTACACAAAACCGTAATGAATTACACTGAATCACTCCGTTCATTGGAGAAAACCGTATGAAAATCCGTTCGGTACTTTTTGACATGATCGCATTCAATCAGACAGACTTACGTGGACTTTGATAATTACTTAAAATCTGAGTGTCCACTCGTTCAAATAATTTCCTCGTAAAAACGTCGAATGAAATAAAGACTAAAATGTTACCTTAATATTCGAACTATGACTACATTTCCAATCCCTTAAATCTCTTAAAAAGAGGTAGGTACCTCCACAAACATTTGTCAACCCCTATTGTACCCCCTCAAAAACGCTGTACCATATAGTTCTTTATTTCCTACCAATAGTATAAATTTGTTATCCCTAACTTAAGAAATACTGGGTTTCCCTTACAAACTTTCATCCCTTATAACACCCCTAGACAAAAAGTATCCTTTGTCCTTTCCCAGGATGCTATATAAAGCCTTGCCAAATTTTGTCGAAATCCGTGCAGTTTTGTAAATTTTAAAATCAACCCCTATTTTACCCCCTTAGGGGATGATTTTTCAAAATCGTTGAACCGCATATTTCTTTATTTCCTATCAAAAGCATACATTTTAATTTTCACATTCCTAACTTATGAAATAGTGAGTTTCCCATACAAACTTTCATCCCCTATATCACCCCCTGTAGGATTATTTAAAAAAAAAGTAACCTATGTCCGTCCCCAGGATACCATCTATAGCCTTGCCAAATTTTATCGAAATTCATTCAGTGGTTCTGGGTTTCCCATACAAACTTTCATCCCCTATATCACCCCTGTAGGATTATTTTTTTAAATAAAAGTATCCTATGTCTGTCCCCAGGATACCATCTATAGCCTTGCCAAATTTTATCGAAATCCGTTTAGTGGTTCTGGGTTTCACTTACAAATTTTCATCCCCTATATCACCCTCTGTAGGATTATTTTTTAAGACAAAAAGTAGCCTTTGTCCTTCCCCAGGATGCTATATAAAGCCTTGCCAAATTTTATCGACATCCGTGCAGTTTTGTAAATTTTAAAATCAACCCCTATTTTACCCCCTTAGGGGATGATTTTTCAAAAACGCTGAACCGCATATTTCTTCATTTCCTACCAATAGCATAAATTTGTTATCCCTAACTTAAGAAATACTGGGTTTCCCTTACAAACTTTCATCCCTATATCACCCTCTGTAGGATTATTTTTTAAGACAAAAAGTAGCCTATGTCCTTCCCCAGGATGCTATATAAAGCCTTGCCAAATTTTATCGACATCCGTGTAGTTTTGTAATTTTTAAAATCAACCCCTATTTTACCCCCTTAGGGGAGGATAATTCAAAAACGCTGAACCGCATATTTCTTTATTTCCTATCAAAAGCATACATTTTAATTTTCACACCCCTAACTTAAGAAATACTGAGTTCCCATACAAACTTTCATCCCCTATATCACCCCCTGTAGGGTTATTTTTGAAAAAAAAAGTAGCCTATGTCCGTCCCCAGGATACCATCTATAGCCTTGCCAAATTTTATCGAAATCCGTTCAGTGGTTTAGGCGTGAAAAGGTAACAGACAGACAGACAGACAGAGTTACTTTCGAATTTATAATTAGTATGGATAAATATAAAACTTCTAACATAATAATGTAATTACATACATTTGTGAATATTATATATTAAGTTATAACTTATAAATAAAATATAATACAAGATACGTATCAAGGTACGTAATAACAACATAACAAGCGACACCCTACCAGGGTCATGTACAGCACGACACAAAAGAGTACAAAATATGGGGGCGCCACTAGCCATACATTATGAAATTCAAACTTTATAAACCATTTTGTTACAGAACTATATTTATTTTATTTTTAACAGACTTCTAAAAAAGGAGGAGGTTCTCAATTCGAATGTTTGTATTTTTTTTTTTTTTTTTTATGTTTGTTCGCGCATAACCCCGTTGCTTGCCAACCGATTTGAAAAAATATTTTTTGTTGGAAAGGGTATACTTCCCAAATGGTCCCATTTTTGTCAAAATCCGGTTCTGATGATGGGATCCTGGAAAAATCGGAGGAACTCTTCAAATATTATAGGCACACCTATAGCGATTTGGGTATTTTTTATAGTAGCTCGTGAATTTGCTCTCGGAAAGCACCACTTGGTGAAGTGGAACTGATGATGAAGACCACAGATGGCTATCGGAACTACTCAATGATAAATATTTCACGGGTTGCGATTCGATTACTTTAATATGGTTGCTAAGCAATTTCCGCTCGTCACACAATGCGTGTGGTGAGTGGTTGTTGAGGAGTTCTCCTGGTTCTTACCAGCAGAACTCATCAACAATTAACGTCCCAGCATCGGGAAAAGCAATATTTTGTAACATGTGATGAGCAATTGACATTAGACTATTGTAACTTATACAAATTATAAACATACCCACTAAAAAGCGAGAAATAAAAACTTTTTAACAAAAAAAACCGACTTCCAAAAATCACTACAAAGTGAAAAATAACTTTGATTTCGGAAGTCGGTGGCAAAAAAAAAGAAAGTAAATAAAAAACGAAAGACACCGACTTCCGAAATCAGTTATTTTTCACTTTGTAGTGATTTTTGGAAGTCGGTTTTTTTTTTGTTAAAAAGTTTTATTTTATTTATTATAGACAAAAAACAGTTACATGCTGCAAAATACAAGAAAATACTTAAACTAAGATTTAACAAACATGTAACCCACACCATTGTCCACATTTTAAGTAAAGGTTAAAAGTGATGAAAGAGAAAAAAAAAACCGGTCAAGTGCGAGTCAGACTCGCGCACGAAGGGTTCCGTACCATATTATATGTTTAACAATCGCAAAGATAACTTTTTACTTATTTTATAATGATACTGTGTTGTGTCATTGTGTCACCCTATGTAAAATTTCAACATTTATATCTGTAATTTTTATGGTGTGCATAATAAAGAGTATTCTATCTATCTTCTATCTATACTGTGAATTACAAGGTTATTTTTTGCAGTTGCAGAAAATCACCCATGTTTAAACAAAATATCTTATGAATCGCCGTTTTCAGTATTGTTGATTAAATACAGTATTCATGGTACCTACATGGTATAAAGAAGTTTCAAATTCCTAATTTGTTGAATTGTTGCGCTAGAGCTCGTACAAAATGGTCTAAAATTTACAACTTTTGCGGCCCCCTATTTCTTAATTTTAAAAGATTAAAAAAAATATGTTTGATGAGTTCTAGACGATGACACACATGCTAGATTAAAATTTTTATTTTTTTTTCAAAATGAAAAGTTTATTGTATGGGGATCGACCCCTTACATTTTTAACTTTGCTTTATTTTTATTATTTGTTGTTATAGCCGTAACAGACAGCGGAGGCTTAGTAAGTTTGTACTGGACTGTACGTGGTTGTCCGATTTCATGGATTTTAATTTTCTTGCGCGGAACCCTAATTATTTTCTATAATAAAAATAGCCTAAGTTACTCCTTAAAACATCAGCCATATGTCGTCAAAATCGGTGAAAATTCGTATGGCAAGTTTCCTAACTTGACTCAAAGTACCATTTTTTTAATCGGACTGCGCTTTAAAATACTTCTATATAAACTTTAACATCCCTAACCTCATTTGAGGCGTAGTTTTGAAAAACGAATAATGACAAACATTAGTAATTACTTATGCAAGTACATTTGTGCTAAGTTTCAAGTTCATTAACCAAATTAATAAGATTTTTCATATAAACTGTAGGTATCTCTGTTTTCACGAACACAAATAAAGAATTTCAAAAATCGTCGGGTATGTTTCCATAACTTGACTCAAACATTATTTACACCAATTTTAGAGTTAATCAAGCCCCCAATAAAATCCTCCGCTATAAAATTAACTTTTCACCCCTTACGGGTAGATTTCTGGAAAACCCTGATACACGTTAGTCTTAATTTTTGGTCTCAAGTATAAAAACTGAGTTTTGAGTTAATCGGACCGCGTGTTAAAGTTCTTCCATACAAACTTTGACACCCCCAATCCCTCCTTAGGAGGTAGTTTAGGAAAACTAAAAATTATAAGCTTTATAATTTACTTAGATGAATATTCGTGCTAAGTTTCAAGTCTATTAACTCAAGGGACAGGATTTTTCATACAAACTTTCATCCCCTATTTTACACCCTTAGGGATGGAATTTTCAAAAATCCTTCCTTAGTGGATGTTTACACTATATAAGGTATCTATGTGCAAAATTTCAAGTCTCTAGGTCCATTGGTTTGGGCTGTGCGTTGATATATTAGTCAGTGACTCAGTCAGGACTTTGATTTTTTTATATATATAGATTTACCATGTTATTTTAAGACCACAGACTTCTTATAGGTTTTCCTGTAATCTACAGGCATAGAACTATTTTCTACATTTTTTTCAAAATTTTAGGCTCAGTAGTTTCGGAGATAAGGGGGGGGGGAATGGTCAATTTTCGTCTATTTTTTTAAATAACTTTAAAACAATAAATTTTAAAATATAAAAAAAAATATATTTGAGACCCTCATAGTAAGCCCTTTTATTTGATATGTCACTCGGTACAGTTTACAAAACTTTTTTTTTAAATTTTCTTATTTTCCCCCTAAAAGTGACTCTCATATTCAAAATTCATATATTTACTTTAGCTGTACGTGTTTGGGTCACAGAAATACATATGTGTACTAAATTTTACCTTAATCGGTCCATTAGATTCGGAGCAAATTGGCTGTGACAGACGGACAGACGGACAGACAGACAGACAGACACACGAATGATCCTATAAGGGTTCCGTTTTTTCCTTTTGAGGTACGGAACCCTAAAAAGGCAAAATAATAGTTGCTAAGTACTACAATACTTCTGTGTTGCTAAGATTAGCTTGACATAACTTAAATCACCTCGCCAGATAAAACATCAAGAGCCATTCTCTTAAACGATTGCTTGAAAAAAAAAAAAAAATCACCTGTTTGTGGGGTGTTATTGTCTAGAATTCATCGAGTAGAGTACAAAGATATTTTAATTTTTTTTATCTTCTAAAATGAAGAAATAGGGGTCCGTAAAAGTTGACAATTTTATACTTACCATTTTTGTACGAAATCTATAATATAACGTATCTTATACTGTATTTAATAAACAAATACTAAAAACGGCGATTCATAAGGTATTTTGTTTAAATATGGGCGATTTTCTGCAACTGCAAAAAATAACCTTGTAATTCACAGTATCATTATGAAATACAAAGTTATCTTTGCGATTGTTAAACATATAATATGGTACGGAACCCTTTGTGTGCGAGTCCGTCTCGCACTTGGCCGGTTTTTTTTTTGAGTACCTACTCTTTAAATGTCGTTTTATGTTGTGTAGTAGGATTAAGTCTTTGTTTCCAGAGTAATTGGCGTTGTTTTTTGCTGCAGATTCTAATACCCATTAAATTTTTTTTCCCGATCTTAATATGATTGTTTTGAAGCTTAAATCATACAATTGAAATAATAGGGGTTAATGTATGAAATTGCCGTTTTAATGTATTAGGTACTTCGAATTGACATAGAACCTTCATGGTTAGAGATTTTTGAGTGAAACTTTTTTCACATGGTACCTATGAAGTACTTCTTTTAAAATATGTGCAACATTCGATTATTGACTTTCAGTTGTTTTTTTTATTCAGCTTAGACAAGAAAGATGGATACTTCGAAAATTTGAGTTATTTTTGAATACGAGTTCCGACGCGGAACTAACGCGGCAGAAACAGCTCGCAATATCAATGTTGCGTTTGGAGAGGGGACTGCTAATGAACGCACCGTGCGATTTTGGTTTAAACGCTTTCGTATTGGAAACTTTGATTTGAAGAACGAACCACGTGGAAGACCCCCACACAGGAAAGAGATAGTGGAAGCTGATTCGAGCCAAACTACCCAGGAATTAGCGGCATGGTTTAACATTACTTTACCAACAATATTGACTCATTTGGTTCAAATCAATAAAATAAAAAAATATGAGAAATGGGTGCCTCATGATTTGACTGATCTGCAGAAAGAAACGCGTGTTGAAACTTGTGTTGCCTTGTTGAATCGGTAGAGAAACCAAGGAATATTGGATAGAATTGTGACATGTGATGAAAAGTGGACGTAAGCCAAAAATGCAATGGCTGACCCCCGATCAAACGCCGCAACAGTATCCTAAAGCAAAGCTTACCAATAAAAAGGTAATGGTAACTGTTTGGTGGTCTCAGCATGGTGTTATTCACTATAGCTTTCTCCGATCTGGTCAAGCAATAACGGCAGATGTTTACTGTGCCAAACTCCGAACAAATAAAACAATATAAAATAGCAAAACTAGCAGTGAAACAGCCCCGACTCATGAATCGATCTTCACCATTATTGCTCCATGATAACGCGAGACCTCATAAAGCACGAGAAACCGTTTTAAATCTACAGGAACTGCAATTAGAAACCATTCGTCACCCTCCGTATTCGCCAGACCTTGCTCAGCGGACTACCATTTTTTTCGTGATTTGGACAATTTTCTACGTGATAAAAAGTTTTCTTCTCAGGAGGCAGTACAAAATGCTTTCACACAGTTTGTCGAATCTAGATCACGAGAGCTCTATCGCAAATGCATAAATGATGTTCCTATTAGATGGCAGCAATGTATAGATAATAATGGTAATTATTTTGGTTAAATAAATATGTTAAATTAAAAAAAAAAAAACGAATTTCAATTTTTCAGTACAAATCGGAAATTTCATACTTTAACCCCTAATACATACAGCGCGAAAAAAAAATCAGCTGTTCAGTACATTTATCTACATCAAACTCGTCAAAATGTAGGGAGCAGCTGATTTTTTTTTCGCGATTTCAGGTTTGGTCCCATAGTAAAAGTTGTTCATAATTATGAGTACAATGACCCCTTAAGAGGATTAAAACGATTAAAATTTCACTCTGTTTAACATCTAAATTAATTTGTTTACTTAAGAATTCCAGTAATAAATAACCAGTTAGTCGGACTTGCTTAAGAGACTGGCAATATTTTGATGCATTATATTTATGTCGGGTCGTCAGGATTAATTACTCAGTTACATTCAGACAGACATGTGGGCAGAAGATGGGTTTCGTGCAATGAAAACACACTGGGTGCTATACACGGTGATTATTAAAATCACAATCTAACACAATCACTCCAAATTAAAATTAACACAACTACTGAGCACAACGAATCGAATACAGTTCCGCGACATAGTAACCCCGATGCGATCAGACACTAGACTGTCCTCCTCGCCATGAGCTTAAAACATCACGACTCTGTAGAAGCGCGCTATAGGTGTGGGTAAATCACGTGATGTCGCCAGTGGCGCGCTTGCGATTCGTTTCCTGACCGTACTATTGACCGGATCCAATGACATCATACATCTAGACGTTGCCATGATTACAGTGTGAAGTGTGGAAGTGAGACACATATATACGAAATAATTAGGAAAATTGAGACAAAGCATCGTATCTGTATCGTGTCTCAACGGCGTGCCGTATTTTTGCTTTAAAAATGTTGCCAAACTTACTTTGCATGGCAAAATTTAAAAATGTTGCCAAACAAAGTACTTTCACTGTTAATATTGCTGTCTCATGACCGGCCACGCGGTGGCTCGATCTAGATGTATATTATCTAAGACCGGATCCGACACGGCCATCCTGCTATTCACACGTCTTCGTGTGTTCACATAGCTCGATCACTCCTGACCTAAACCATAAAAATGGTTTGTGGACGTCTGATTTAGCAGAATTTAATAAATTTGAAATTTGACAGAACTCTTTAATTAATTTGAACTAAACTATCCCCATAGGACAAATTAGAAGAAAATTTACATAGTAATAATTAGCAAATTCAAAGTACAACTGACTACACATTTATCTCACAATAGAGACACAATCGAACCAAATAAATCAACACACTTGTGATTTCTGACTACGCATAGCGCAGTAACCTCCAGTTACTATGAATTATATTCAGCTATAGTTACCGACAGATTATGAAACACATTTCGCATACCACGATCGTTTATTTTCCTACTGTACTTAGAGAACATTGTAAAATCGTAACACAAGTCTAAATTAGAGTCAAACGCCGTTGCATAGTTGTACGTCTGCAAGTCTAAATGAAATGGATTATTAAAAGTCTATAATAAGCGCCAGTTAAACAATGTTGAATGATCACTTAATTTGAAAGTAGGTACAAAAAGTAAAGTAAAGTATGTACAGAAAGTAGGTACTTATAGCAAGAATTTCTAATTTTCCAATGGTGTCGACTATAGAAAAAATTAAATTGCACAAACTAAGACCCACCGTAGTAAAAAAGTCGTAGTTGTATGTCATGCCGTCTATGAGATACAGCAATTTGCTAAACGCTACCCTAGCGGTATCTTGAATAACTTTGAAACCTCAGGACGCACTTGATTATATTTTTTGGGCACAATTATGCACAAATTATCTATCTATGAGCTAGTTTGTATTTAGCTACGACCACTGGTAAAAAAACATGCCGGTGCGGTAACGTTACTCCAGCGGAATCTGTTTTTCGTGAATATCTTTGGATCGGCTGGACGCACTAATTATAGGTTTCGGGCACAATTACACGAGATGAGTCATGAGGTAGGTACTAATTATCTGTCAAGCCGAAATCCTGAAAAGCGACAACATTCTGCTGGCGTAACGCACACGCTAAATTAGTATCCCTAAGTAGTCTGTGCGCTAAAGTAATGCCGCGCAAATCTTTTGTTCTTCATTTATTTTAACAAATTCAAAGGACAATGCGACAAATTGGGCCTAATGACCAATACACATGAGATATTATTTTTGTGATAGGTCATAACTAGAGATCGGATAATCGGATGCATATTAACCTAAAGTTGAGGTGTTGGCTAAGTATGGAGTGGGCTTTTGGATTAAAACATCCCAGAATTCCGGTATCGGCCAATTTTGACTTCTGATTATAGAATCGAATGTATAATATACCTACTTAAGTTCAGATGTTAGTTAATATGGATTGCACTTAAAAAAAAAGAAACCCGGGATTCTGGAAAGAAAATTTTTAAGTTCTGATTTTGGAATCGAATGTTTTAGTTAAGTACTTGCGTTCAGGTGTTGGCTAATATGGATTGTACTTTTGTATTTAATAAAATACCAGGATTCCGGGAATAGAATCGAATGTATATTTACTTTAGGTTTTGGCTATTAAGGAATGCACTTTTGTGTCGATCGTCAAAATATCGCGATTCCGGAATTGATAAATTAAGTATTTTTTGAAAGGGTAACTTTTTTATCACAAAATTTTCATAGGGTGTTCTACTCATGAGCAACTTTCACTATGGGATCAACCCGTAAATCACGAAACATAAGTCAGCTGTTTCTTACATTTTGGTCGAGTAGTTTTTTTGTGATTTCAGAGTTGGTCCCATAGTGAAAACTTGGAAATGTAAATCCAAGATGGCGGCTTCAAATATTTTCAGATTTTTCGTAATGGGTACTATTTATGGTTTTCGAGGCTGTTAGTGACATTAAAATGTAAATCCAAGATGGCGGCTGCGAAAATTTTCAAATTTTTCGTCATGGGTGTCGTTTTATTGGTTTTTGAGGGTGTTAAAGCCGATAGTGACACTAAAATGTAAATCCAAGATGGCGGATGCGAATATTTTTAATTTTTCGTCATGGGTGTCGATTTCATGGTTTTCGGGGGTGTTAAAGCTGATAGTGATATTAAAATGTAAATCCAAGATGGCGGCTGCGAACATTTTCTAATTTTTCGTCATGGGTGTCGTTTTATTGGTTTTCGAGGGTGTTAAAGCTGATAGTGACATTAAAATGTAAATCCAAGATGGCGGCTACGAATATTTTCTAATTTTCGTCATGGGTGTCGTTTTATTGGTTTTCGAGGGTGCTAAAGCCGATAGTGACACCAAAATGTAAATCCAAGATGGCGGATGCGAATATTTTTTAATTTTTCGTCATGGGTGTCGATTTCATGGTTTTGGGGGGTGTTAAAGCTGATAGTGACATTAAAATGTAAATCCAAGATGGTGGCTGCGAACATTTTCTAATTTTTCGTCATGGGTGTCGTTTTATTGGTTTTCGAGGGTGCTAAAGCCGATAGTGACACTAAATTGTAAATTCAAGATGGCGGATGCGAATATTTTTTAATTTTTCGTCATGGGTGTCGATTTCATGGTTTTCGGGGGTGTTAAAGCTGATAGTGACATTAAAATGTAAATCCAAGATGGCGGCTGCGAACATTTTCTAATTTTTCGTCATGGGTGTCGTTTTATTGGTTTTCGAGGGTGTTAAAGCTGATAGTGACATTAAAATGTAAATCCAAGATGGCGGCTGCGAACATTTTCTAATTTTCGTCATTAGTGTCGTTTTATTGGTATTCGAGGGTGTTAAAGCCGATAGTGACACTAAATTGTAAATCCAAGATGGCGGATGCAAATATTTTTTTATTTTTCGTCATGGGTGTCGTTTTCATGGTTTTCGAGGGTTGTAAAACCGACCGAAATTTTTGCAGCCGCCATCTTGGATTTACATTTTAATGTCACTAGCAGCTTTAGTACCCATCGAAAACCATGAAAACGACACCCATCACAATTTTTTTTTAATTTTCGCAGCCGCCATCTTGAATTTACATTTTAACGCCACTATCGGCTTTAAACCCTCGGAAACCATGAAAACGGCACCCATCACAAAAAGTTTGAAATTTTTTGCAGTCGCCATCTTGAATTTACATTTTAATGTCACTATCAGCTTTAACACCCCCGAAAACCATGAAAACGACACCCATGACGAAAAATTAAAAAATATTTGCATCCGCCATCTTGGATTTACATTTTAGTGTCACTATCGGCTTTAACACCCTCGAAAACTAATTGTGGCGGCATCTACATCACCACATATGAACTACGCATCAATGACATGATGTCACGCAAACCTGCATCGCGCAATTAGAGTTTACCAGGCGATTAGCATATATACAACGTCCCGACATCAACCGTCGGGCAGTAGCCCACCAGACACGACACCCGTCTGGTCCCTTTTCTATGGAGGATGAGTGAACTTTACACCCTGTTCCTCATGCCTCTAAACTGGTGACCTCGAGCATGAACGTCAACGCAGCCTTCGTGCAACTCCTTCAGCGTGACGTCATCAGCGTCACTTCCTCAAGCTTTCGAGCGGCGAGTCACACATGGCTGGCTGTGTGACTCCACGGCTCCACGGCACGGCATCCACGGCTTCAACGGGTATCCTGACCACCAGCATGCAGCGGACGCGCATTCCTGGTCATCACCTTCAGCCTCAACCTCAACCCAGCGCTGTACACTCCGACTCACTGGAGCATAAACGCAGCGCCACCCCTACTCACTGGGGAATCACGGCAGACAGTTCCAACTCACTGTGAACTATGCGGCACCCGGTTCCGACTCACTGGAACCACAACTGGCACTGGCAAGCATCGCAAGATACACTACTCAGCCCACTATCGACCTCCGGTCTCCGGAGGGGAGTGATGTGGCGGCATCTACATCGCCACATATGAACTACGCATCAATGACATGACGTCACGCAAACCTACATCGCGCAATTAGAGTTTACCACGCGATTAGCATATATACAACGTCTTGACATCAACCGTGGGGCAGTAGCCCACCAGACACGACACCCGTCTGGTCGGAGGATCCTCCCTTTTATATGGAGTATGAGTGAACTTTACACCCTGTTCCTCATGCCTCTAAACAATAAAACGACACCCATGACCAAAAGTTAGAAAATTTTCACAGCCGTCATCTTGGATTTACATTTTAAGGCCATTATCGGCTTTAAAACTCTCAAAAACCATGAAAACGACACCCATGACGAAAAATTTAAAAAATATTCGCATCCGCCATCTTGGATTTACATTTTAGTGTCACTATCGGCTTTAGCACCCTCGAAAACCAATAAAACGACACCCATGACGAAAAATTAGAAAATTTTCGCAGCCGCCATCTTGGACTTACATTTTAACGCCACTATCGGCTTTAAAACTCTCAAAAACTATGAAAACGTCACACATGATAAAAAAATTTAAAATGTTGGCAGCCGCCATCTTGGATTTACATTTTAACATCACTATCGGCTTTAACACCCTCGAAAACCAATAAAACGACACCCATGACGAAAAGTTAGAAAATTTAGCAGCCGCCATCTTGGATTTACATTTTAACGCCACTATCTGCTTTACAACCCTCGAAAACCATGAAAACGTCACACATGATAAAAAAATTTAAAATGTTGGCAGCCGCCATCTTGGATTTACATTTTAACATCACTATCGGCTTTAACACCCTCGAAAGGCATGAAAACGACACCCATGACGAAAAATTTTAAAATTTTGCAGCCGCCATCTTGGATTTACATTTTAACATCACTATCGGCTTTAACTCCCTCGAAAAGTATGAAAACGACACCCATGACGAAAAATTTGAAAATGTTCGCAGCCGCCATTTTGGATTTACATTTTAACATCACTATCGGCTTTAAAACCCTCGAAAACCATGAAAACGACACCCATGACGAAAAATTCGAAAATGTTCGCAGCCGCCATCTTGGATTTACATTTTAACGTCAGTATCAGCTTTAACATTCTCTAAACCCATAAAAACAACCCCACCGATATAGTGACGGTACCTTCCAGTGACAACTATTTTAATTCGGCAGCTTTGTATTTCTCGCGGGGATCACGTGTAACAAACGGAATATTTATGTGATCCCGATTTCCCGGTATTTCCAAATAAATAAAACCACGTTATTTATGAAGTCGTTTCCATACCATGTATCCGATTAGTTGTGCATTCCCACATTTTCTAGAATCCCGGGATTTATAGTAAGAAAAAAAATGCTATGAAGCCGCTTCCATACTTTGTTAGCGAAATATTAAGTTTAGGTTAATATGCATCCGATTATCCGATCTCTAGTCATAACACACAACTAACGAGAAAAATAATAATAAAAAAAAAATGTACCGGGTTCTTGTACAGCTACGTCGAAAAGTTTTATTTAATTATGTCAAATATTTTTCAATTATTAAATGTTTTTCAATAGGAGTGAAAGAATATTACTTTAAAATATTACTAAAGTCACTAATTCTAACCACAAATGGAGCCACATGGGATTATAATAACACAATATACCTGTTACAAAAATAATAATAAGTGTACTTCGACTATTAGAGTAATAAAAGTTCTATATGCGAGAGTGAATTGCAGACCGTTGCTTATTATATTGGCATTGTTTGCGATTAGTCCTCAAGCAAGATAAGGGCGAGCGCGCATTGCGGTGCGTTTTTCTACCGCATAATCTGCGAAGTATGGAATGTCTTTGAAGTGCGCGCACTGCGGTCATGCGTTTTGTTACTGTAGGCCCCGCCCACTGCGGCAGAACTACCGGAAACGCACCGCAGTGCGCGCTCGCTCTAACACACGAATGCTAACGGGGCGCGTGAAAGAGAGAGAAATATGTTGACTTTGGACAAGCGCCCGCGCATAGCAGGTAAGTAAATCGTTTCATTCGACTGTTTTATGCAGTGATCAGTCGGTATTCTCCGCTTCTGACTGTGCAGTGCTCCTGTTATTCTTACTTTTAACGTATTTCTATTACGACGACCCTGCTTGTTTTTGGACTCTGGTGATATTCTTACATGAACTGACTTTGGCTACCTTTACGGACTTGAATTCTGTTCTTAAAAATGCAGGAAGAACGTTTGTGTGTTCTGTGTCCACGTTCTGTTCATAGACGTAGACAAAATCATATTTTGCAAGCAAGCTTGTTACATACGCATCCTGCGCATGTTTCCTATATACAGGAAAACGCTATAAGACAGGTGAGTTTTATACTGTTTATTATTATTAATATCAGTTATTTAAATAATGTTTATCTAACGCATGTAAGTATATTTAATACATGTAAAGCGCAGGCTAGGTATACATAAAGTGCGATCCATATGAAATCTACAAGGTGTTACAAAAAACATAATTATATGTTACACAACCCGTGTTGCCGATTGTGCAGGATAACTGCTCCATTAGTTAGCGTGGTATTAATATAGTTTTAAGGCATGTGGTATTTTCAGTTTGCGGAAAATTACCATGCAGCTTTAAGTCCAACAGATGATAAAGATTCCCACGGCGCCCGAAATGTTTGGTTATTGTTTTGCTTATCGCCGGGCGGTTTCGTAGTAAAATGCATTGTTTTATATTCTAAAATGTTTACTAGCGGCACTGTTAAAGGAACTCATTATTGTCGGCATATTGAGACCTTGTGTTGAATAGGTAACAGTTGTGCGTAAATTGTAATGCGCACAAAATATGTTTCTTAGTTTTAGGAAACGAATTCATTATTGTCGGTGTTTTTTGATGTAAAATATGCATTTCTTTAGCCATTTGTAGTTAATAGTTCCAAGTAAGTTTGTGTTTGTGTGTTTACAATAGTTTTAAATAGCGTAGCCAGTACTTTGTTAGACCCAAAGCGTGGGAAATAGTAGGGATAGAACTAACGCCACTGGGGCATATAAAAAGCCTTACTTGTAAAACCAAAATCAGTTCGAATTTACACTACAGTTCAGTTCGGATTCCTATCTGGTACAAGTACAGTTCGAGTTCTAATTCATACCTTGTACCTACAGTCAGTTCGAATTTATATTTTCTACAGTCTACAGTTAGTTCGAATTCATCTCTTGTAAGACAGTTAGCTGGCAAGGCAACAGTATTCTCAATAATAAACGTTAAGAAAGAACACGAGTATCAGTCTCCACCAATCCCAGTAACAGCAAAGTGTACAATACCGTACACCGACTACGGTGATGTGTGATGCCAGTTTCGAATAGTACCACGATCTCTAATCCCTCTCTATTAACTTCTTTAAGAACCGTATGTTCTTCGGTGGGAACTCGTATAGGCTGCTTGCTTAGAATACCTTCTTAATCCTTTAGAAAGTGTATAACAGGTAATCTAAGTTGTGAATTATTTTATTTGCAGGTATCATTTAACAGCACACAATCTGTCTGTCACCGTTGTTGGCAAAGAGTCGACCACAATGTTTTAAATCCAGTACAAAATCCAGTAGAACATGAACCAGAAGTTCCACCACCAGTACCAGTTCCAATATCAGTTCCACCTTTGCAAAATGATGTACAGGGTTCCAATGATGGCGAACTTTATGTGCCTTCATATAAAAGAGCACCAAACACATCAAGCCACTGCATATTTGGCGCTTGTGGTAACGAGGCGTATACCGAAAACAATCAAGCTGTATATGATGACTACACATCAGTTGTATATTCCTCAACATGCACGAGTATGCAGGGAACATTTAGAAAGTAATATGTGGGATGAATTAGAGAACCACTGCACAATTTCTCATTACTTTACAGCAGAACATTTCACAGACGTATGTAACATCTTCACTGAAGGAATCATTAGTAACAAGCAGTATGATTTCGAAACTATGGTCGGTCTCAATGACGACAGTCTTCATTTTTGGGTGGGACTCAATGGAAGTGAGTTTCTCTCCATATTATTGCAAACACCATCGCTACGTGCATACAGCGATAATAGAACCATACTCGGTCTTTACCTCGCTAAGCTACGGACTGGTGAGAGCAATGAAAGGCTTGCGAACCTATTTAAAATGTCTCGACGAACATTAGAGAGGAAGCTGGCGATTGCAAGGCAATGTTTGATTGATGAATATGTTCCTCAGCATTTAGGTATTGACCACATAACCAGAGAAGATGCACTACAAAGAAATCTGGCAATACCTAAACATCTCTTCGGAAATCATGAAAACACGAAGTTGATTGTGATTTGCGATGGAACATATGTCTATATTCAAAAAAGTTCCAACTTCTTATTCCAGAGACTGAGTTATAGCTTGCATAAGTTTTCCAATTTATTGAAACCGTTCATAATTACAACTAGTGATGGATACATAATAGATATTTTGGGTCCATATGCTGCAACAACAAGTGATGCGACCATATTGAATTCCATTTTGGAAAACGAAGAACACCCGCTGCACGTATTTCTTGTCCCAAACGATGTGTTTATTTTAGATAGAGGATTTCGTGATGCCATCGAAAATCTTGGAATGTATGACTATGAAGGTCATATCCCTCCTACAAAAGATAGAAGTGCCACACAATTAACGACTACCCAAGCCAACAAGTCTCGACAAGTAACAATTTGTCGTTGGGAAATCGAAGTAGTCAACGGGCGTTTTAAGCGTGACTATAAACTTTTACGCCAGGAATATTTCAACAAATCACTTTTACACATGTTTGATGGTTTTAAGGTGTGCGGAGCATTAATTAACCATTTTCATCCTGTAATCAGTGATAGTGAACGCTCTCCTGCAATAATAAACCGCATACAGGAAAGGATACACACACCTAACATTTTGCAAGAATATGTGGAGCGAAAGCATCTTAACAGACAAAGGATTTCTTTTGTGAGAATAGAAGAAAATCAAATAGAGGACTTTCCACATTTGACTGAGGAAGAAATAATCCTTTTCGCGCTGGGCACATATCAATTGAAACTGGCAAGGTCTTACTGCAGTGAACATTTACGGAATGGCGTTTACATAATTGAGGTTTATCGAGACGAGCAATTAGAAGATTTGACAGATTTTAATATCTTTCAAACAAATGTATTTTTGATTAGAATTCATATTCAATCACGACATGCGAGGGCACGCGAGTATCGTAGCTACATATTAATTGACAGAGACCAAACTGGCATCAGCTCTATTTTACAATATTATTGTACTTGTTTGACCGGAAGTCGTACGCTGGGAAGCTGTGCGCACATTTTATCCGTAGTTTGGTATATGGGCTTAGCTAGATACGAAGGATTTAACCCTCCAGCCGCATTTTTAGATTCTATTGTTCTGGATATAGACTAATGTAAAGAAAAATAAACAAATGCGTAAAAGGAAACTTGTTGTTTCATTTATTGTATTTATTATTATACGTACCTAGTTGTCGATGGATGTCATAAGAGGCGTTTTAAATTGCAAATATTGCAATCAACAGCATTTGGGAGTGGCTCCAGTGCTATTTTAGGGTAATATAGTATCACTCGTATTAAAAAACAATTATTAATTGCAAAATATTTAACATAAATAAATAATACTTTTCGACGTGACTGTACAACAACCCGGTACATTTAATTTTTATTTTTATTTTTCTCGTTAGTTGTGTGTTATGACCTATCACAAAAACAATATCTCATGTGTATTGGTCAGCAGGCCCAACTCCCATAGTGTTTTGCCCATTGTCCTTTGGAATGATTATCCAAAAAGGCCTACAAAATAAGCTTTCTTCAAAAGATTTTAAAACCAGCCAGTATTTTTTGAGTTTAAGAACCTTATTCAAAATATCCCTACAACCTACAACGGTGTTGATATAATGTGTGTTAGATAATTACCTACTTTTGCAGCGAGAAAATTGCAGTTTGGAACATTAAGAAACTTTTTACATCGAAAATATTGGACTTCTTGGATTTGTGCCCTGCTGACATTCTTTTCAAAAATACAATAAGTTCTGCATTTCTTCTATTCTGTGTTAAATAGCAGATTTCGTCACTGGACTCACTCATAATTATTTGTAAATGTTTTATTTGTAGTTAGCGTATCAGAAGAAGAAAACAAGAATCCTGCTATTTTTTAATTTAAGATGCGTTCTGAAACTGTACCCGCGGTATTCTACCACAATATTAAACATTGTTAAAACTATAAATAATTATGTAGAATGATAAACTTCGTATGTTTTCTTCTTCTTAAAATTCTCTTTATTTGATTATAAAAAAAATAATTCCATTATTTAGAAAAATAAATAATAATTACATTTAAACCTTATCAGATGATTTGCAATTAATTTTACGGTTATATGTGTATCCGAACATTATGTTGTTTGTTTCTATTTTGGGTCTACTAGGTATGGAATTTGAAAATCGAACTTCGAATCGACTTGTTTCTATTTCTCGCTTTTTTCGTATCGAAGTGAAAGTGACAGAACAAAGTGAAGTTCAAATCTTTCGAATTTTGTGAGTAGACCCAGCACTCTTCTGTATTATTCTATAATTCTAGGTTAGAATCCTGAGCGCAACGAGGGATTCAAAGACATGAGATGTAAATAACTTTGGTCTTGTGTAACACATACAACTTTTCACCTCAGCAGCGAGAACATTTATTACCAAAATGTTAGTAAAAACCGCACCAAAATCGGTCTAGTAGTTTCCGAGCTTAACAAGAACATACAGATATCCAAATGATGATGACGATGATATTGTGTATATGTATATATATAATACAACATATACATAGAAAAATAAATTTGTAAAAAAATAATGTTAAGCTAGACTACGGCATAAGTAGGTATTAAGCCGTAAGCTTCACAAATGGGTACACATAACAGATAATTACTTACTTTTGCAGCGAGAAAATTGCAGTCCAGAACTTCATTAAGAAACTTTTTACGTCGAAAATATTGGACTTTTTGGATTTGTGTCCTGCTGACATTCTTTTCAAAGATGCATTTTTTACATTCTGCTTCAATTCATCCGGTGTTAAATAGCAGACTTCGTCACTGGACTCACTCATTTGTAAAACAAATATTTGTAGAATAAACAAACATTATCGTACCAAGAAAACAATAAAAATTTGAATCCCGCTATTTTTATTAAAGATGCGTTCTGAAACTGCACCCGCGGTACTCCGCCACAATATTAAACATTGTTAAAACTATAAATAATTATGTAGATACATGATAAACTTCGTATTTTTTCTTCAACATTCTCTATATTTGATTATAAAAAAATATAATTCGATTATTTAGAAAAAAAAAATTAAGTACCTACATTTAAAACCTAAACAGATTATTTGCAATTTACGGTTATAATGTGTATCTGAACATTATATTGTTTGTTTCTTTTTTGGGTCTACTACGTATGGAAATTGAAAATCGAACTTCGCATCGACTTGTTTCTATCTCTCGCTTTTTTCCTATCGAAATGAAAGTGACAGAACAAAGTGAAGTTCAAATCTTTCAAATGTTGTGAGTAGTGTCTGCACAGTTCTCGGCATTTAAAAAAAAATAATTAAAAAGTTACTATGTCTCACGCTCGCAGCAAAATCGAACTTTTCTCACTCTCACTGTCTTTAAACAGCAAAACCTACTAGTTTGAGGTGCTGAGGTGAAAACAAATATGTTATTTTACTTACTCCAAAGAATAGTTTTAACTCCAATCCCTCCGGTCAGTAGCACTATCAATCCCCAAAGTCCGAGCAAATGTAGGATCAAAAATCCTATTGCATTAGTCCAAACTAGTTGATGCTTGTATGAGTAATCGGTTCCTATATTTTTAGCGGTCAGAGATATGTGGTGTTTATTTATTTCTTGTTTATCTTCCATCTCCTTTTCGTTATACAAAAGATTTGGTGCAGTGGTTTGAGAGCTCTCAATGACCTAAGTACTTACTGTCCTGATACTCTATCACTATTGATACTCCCTCAAAATACAAACCCTTTTAAACAAAATCTATCAAACCTAAGGGGCCGCCCACATTGGGCTTGCGCCGGCGTGCAGCGTGAGTGCGGCGCGCGCGCCGCTCCTGGTGTCTAGCAAGCGACGCGAGCGCGCCGCGCACGCCGAGCTCGCGTCTTGTTCTATGAGCAACCGGCCTGCCACCGCGGCATTTGCTCCGTTCACACGCTCGAGTAACGTGCGTAATTACACGACTACGCGGCGTGCACGTCGCGATTTGCCAGCGTAAGGCGTGTGTGCAGCGCGGACGTCACGACAACGCGCGGCGGCACGCCGGCCGGCGCGCACGCCGAGCTCGCGTCGCGTTCTACGAGCGCCTAGTGCTAGTGCTTCAGTTAGTCACAAGGTGGACAGTGTTGTGTAAACACGCGTTAAAATGGAGTCTGATTCAGAGAGAGAAATTAATGTCGAAAATTTTATCCAAGAAATACACAATATCGTCCGCACGCGGCGTTCGCGGCGCATGCGCGACTGCAGTTGCGCACGCTGTATGTGTATGACTTGCCGCACGCTGGCTAAACGCAACGTGCTCGCTGCATTGTCGTGGCGTGCGCGCTGTACACACGCCGCACGCACGCTGGAAAAACGCGCCGTTCCGCGCGACGTTCAGCGTGATGTGAGGGGCCCCTTAGGCTTGTTGTTGACATATCGTTGTATTGATGATGCAATAGATAGAACTTGAACTCTTGGTCTTGTATTTATTAGGCTAATTAGTTACGAGTATATTTGACATTGCTTAGTGTTCGGGTCAATCACGGAACAATAATAAACATGTCAGCGTAATTTTGACACCGCGCTCCATGCTTTGAATAGGTATAAGCCAGCCTAAGTAATGCAGCTAGCCTAAGAATGTCATGATATTACTATGCATGTACTATAAATATTTGCACGACTGATAAGTCGAATATATAAGGTGACTGGTAATTAGTGACCGATACCTAAACACATGATTGTGCTCATGATAACAAACAACTTTTACTATGGGACCAAACCTGAAATCGCGAAAAAAAAAATCAGCTGCTCCCTACATTTTGAAGAGTTATGCGAACATGAATGTATGGGACAGCTGATTTTTTTTTGCGATTTCAGGTTTGGTCCCATAGTAAAAGTTGTTTGTTATCATGAGCACAATCATGTGTTTAGGTATCGGTCACTAATTACCAGTCACCCTATAGAGACACTAAAATTATTCTACCATGTTATTATGCACCTATATTCTGGCAAATAAATACCCTCCGCAAACTGATAGGGTGAATTCAGTATGTCATACTAAGATGACCGGTACATGAAATTTTTTCAGGAACGTTAAGCGAATCCAATAAACCGTTTGTACTTTTGTGCACAAATCGGAGCGTCTATTACTGGTTGGGAGGGGTAGGTAATAGGTATGCGGTGAGTTCGATGAACTCTGTAGCTAGACAGAAAGTGAAATTCATCCATTGCTGGTTTTTTTTTTTACAAAAATGGAGTGCTGCGAACACACAATGCAATTTTACATTGAAATAATGAAAATTTTCCTGAGAAATTTTCCGGTGGAATATGATTCAAAATGAGGAGCTGAATGCACCCTGTTAGTTTGCGGAAGGCTGTCCCTTACACCCTGTAGATTTCATTTGAATATTATGTTTATTAACTTACCTAAGTAAAAGTACCTAGTCATTACGTTTCGGACAGCATATCGGGCGCGACTCAATCTCATCTCATTCACCTCATTAGTTTTAATCGTTATCGCATTTGTATTACTGAAATATAGCTAATTATCTTTGTAATCTTTAATCTCAGGTTTGTTCTTGCAGCTGGGTTTGTTCTTGCAGCTATCGCAAGGACATTTGATCTCCAAATAAGCCTTCATACAAGTAAGGTCTCTTTTTTATCTTTATAATGTCGGAAATGGATGACATTTTAGCAACCCAACAACAACTAATCGAAGGCGTAGATAGGCTCTTCACCAGTTTCAAGAAGAATGATGCAGATGGGAAGATCTCAGCCTACTTACGTCTTCGATTAGCTACGTTGGAACAATACTTTACAGAGTTCCATAATAATCATATGACTGTTATCTTTTAGTGATCAATCTTATACATATTTCAGTAGTAATCAATACGATCAAATGAAGGATAAATATTATAACAGCATTAACACTACTATTCAAGTCTAACCCTCTCGCTGAATTGAAACCTCCTACGTTCCAACCTCCTGCAGAATCTCAATCCTCCAACCTCGCATCTCACGCTGAAGCCTGCTCTTGAAGAGAGTAAAGCCGAAGGTCTCTTCAAAAAGCAAGCTACCAGCTTTAAGGCTTTCTTGAGAACATCTTTCAATATCGACCTTGATCTCGTCACGGAAAAATGGGAGTTTGAAGAAGACATCCTGAAGACGATACAATCTCGTTGGGCGGCTATTGACTCGCTTCATTGGGAGCTGGACAACGAGTATGGTGGATCGAACCCCGAATACGAAGAGCAATTTTACTCATTACGCGAAATATTATAGAAAAATCAAGAAAGACATCAGTAAGAAAATGTGGAGATAGTCACCTTTGAGGGAAACTACAATAAGTGATTTCGTTCAAAGATCTTTTTACCGAAGCAGTGCACAACAACCCCTCTTTGTCGAATGCACAAAAGACGCAGTTTCTAAAGAGTAAGATCAAAGTTAGCTCAAAAAATTGATTCAACATCTCCAAATAAGCTTCGACAAATAATCCTGTATTCTGGAATATCCTCAATCATCGTTTTAATAATAAACGAATGATCTTCACTTCTTACCTTAACATTCTCATGAATATCGCTGCAAACCAGCAACAATGATCAAATCATTTAAAACGCATTCATGACACTACGTACGATAGCGTGAATGCTATCAAAAATCTGGGAGGCCGATGGGATCGAAAGGTTCTGGAGTGGCGACCGCGTACCGGATGACGTAGCGTTGGAAGCCTCCCACAAGGTGGACCAATGACTTGTGAAGGCCGTATGAATTTGCTGGATGTATGAAGCACAGAACCGGTCAAAGTGACAAAGCTTGTGGGAAGCCTATGTCCAACTGTGGATAACTTTCGGCTGAAATGATGATGATGATGATGAAACAGAATTAACTAACTAGATGTTGGCTATACAGAATAACAGATTGACAGACCTATAATAGAATTCCTCTGACTGTAATTTGCATTATAGGAAAACATGAACAACTGGGCATCACAATAAGTAAGCGTATGCAGGATACATAAGGTAAAGTCTGGTGAAATAAATCAGTATCAATTGTCTTTTTATTATTAATGAAATATTCTATTAAATAATTGATGACTAAAAGTCGCGTTTTCAGACTTATTATAATTATGTATTATGAATTTATTTAGCACGGAGGTTTATAGCTTATCCTAAATTGTTTGTTCTCTTTTTAATATCGCCATTAAGGACGTCATTTTCATGGAATAATGGCAGTCCTTCAGGTTTGAGTATAGCATCTGGCGCCTTGAGCGTGGTGTTGTAGGTAGGGTTGAGTGGGTGCAGCGGTCCCCACGCGGTCACCGCCGCACGCACGTCTTCGTTGCCAAGCTTGTAGTGACTACCATCACCTGTCCTTTTTATCCTATTTGTTACCTATAGGGAGAAAAATATTAAGTTATACTCGTATACAAAAAAAATCTTGTTATTTTAGTTTAATAGAAATCAGCTTGAAAAGTGTTTTCATCTTACCATATCTGGAGATGCAGATTTTAAATCGTAAGCTAATCCAATCCTTTCGAAAAACCTAATGATACTCGCGGTCTGGTTGAAATGCATGGTCAGTTCAGCAGCCTTGTAGTCCCAGGGGAACGCGTGGTGGTAGTTGTGCCATCCTTCTCCCAGACTCAAAAAGGATACAAACGATGATTCAACAGGTTGCAAGTTTCTGTGGATAATAAATACATAATTGCAGTAAATATTTAAACCGTAATGAGGTCGGAACATACTCTTAGAATTGATGGTTGATTATTTTTCTTGTTGTTCTCATGAGTTCTTGAGTGCAATGTGAACCGAAGACATAGTGAATGAAGGTCGCAGGAATTAGCTGGATGCAGTCAGTGCAGGACTGGCTTCGGTGGTGATTTTAGGTGAGGCCTATGTTCGCAGTTAGGATGGTAATGATGATAATATGCTTATAGAGCATTGTAAATGCCAGGGTGATTATACCTGTACCTACAACTTACTGATCATAAGGCCGTGTCCCATAAAGATGCGCAATGCTGTTGACAAACCAAGTGCCGTGTAGTCCAAACACGTAACGAGCGCAGTAACTGACTACCAGCGAGCCCCACCAAGTCTCCCCGAAGTAATGAACTGGGACCCACACTGGGAGGAATATTGCCAGCGTCAGATATAAAACGTAGTAGTATCTGAAACAAAAGGGAATCTTTAGTCTGATATTTTATAATAGCTTTTAATAGTTCCTGGGAATCATCGTGTCATTATCGTGTAGGTAAAAGAGGAACATAGTAATAATGTGATTGTGTTTCATAATAAGTTCATCAGATAGTCCTTCTGGAGTATAGTAGTTTTTCGACCCAGATGTGTGGGATTAACGGGTATTTAAGACTTTACTCATTGGAACATAGCTTCCACAGGCATATATTTCTATTAGAACTTTTGCATCACAAATTAATGTTACTCATGAAAGGCTGAACGTAGGTACAGTCTGAGTTAACTATCGAACAACTTAAAATACAAAAAAAAATATACTTTTTCTGGAACATGACCATCCAGTCGGCTTTCAAGTCGCTCAAGTCGATCCGTCTGCCGAGCTCGATGACGTAGGGGTGCTTCTTGTGTATGAGCCACCCCATGTGGCAGAAGAAGAAACCACGCTTCGAGTTATGAGGGTCGCCATCAGTATCCGAGTAGCGATGGTGCACCCTGTGGTCACGACACCAGATAAACATAGAATTCTGTGAAAGATAATTGAATCGAGACTAAATAACGACAACGAAGATCAATATGATCAATACCTGTAGTATCATTCTTCGTTTGAACGAAATCCTGTGACAAAGGGACGGAGTGATTCCTTATTGGTGGCGTTAACTAAGATCATAAATATATTGCCTACATTTATATCCCAGGTGGGTTTTCTTTATTCTGTGACACAACAACAGTGAATTACAAGGACACCGCTGCTGTAGAAGTTTAACCGCAAACATCTAGTTTCATAATTTTCGTGGTTTTATAAAACTCCACAGCACATTTATACGGCATGGCTTTTGTTGATGATTTAAAACTAGATTCATCAAGATTCTAGAACCACGTCTGGCTGTCTGTACCTACCTATTATATACTTGGATACTTTTTGGTTCTGCACGTTTAGAATGACCGCAATTGAAACGGGTTTTGTCGACAGAAGAATAGACAAAATGATAGTTGTAGAAATATTTCTACGCATTCTACGCGTCTAAGCATGGCAATGTGTCGTTTTGTCTATTTTTCCGTCGACAAAACGTCGTAGGGCTACGCGAGCTGATGATACTGGTACTTTAATACTACCCACATTCTCTTGGGAAAACTGTACAAACGAATAGTTTACCTACCTGTCCAGCTATAGTCTGTGTAGCTACCATGATCGCTCTCAAAAGGGGCTTGGCTTTGAACGATCTGTGAGTGTAATATCGGTGAGCTCCAATAGTTATACCTTCCGAGCCAATGTATAGCACACACAGCGCTGAAATATTCAATATGAAAATAATACCACAGAACATACATGAGAAAAATATAACAAAACGTATTTTCACTTACCCCATAAACTAGTTTTCCATGAAACTACCCCTAGGAATATAAAAGCAAACCCCCACAATGCTAAAACATGTAGTATAAAAAATCCCATTACATTTTTCCAAACTATTTGATGCTTATATGAGTAATCAGTACCTATATATTTTGTAACTATAATGCTATCTGCTTTATTAATATGCTCGTGAACATTTTTTGTCTCGCTACTATCCTTCATTTTATTTGCTTTTAATTTTTTCCGAGGGTTATCACTGGCAGTAATTTTTTATTTACTTGACTCTACTAGGTTAATATTTTTACTAAAGGAATATTATGAAGAGCCTACATTTATATAATGCGGTTTGCTCAAGGGCTTTTTGTATTTTAATAAGTGTATTGTTTTCAAGGAGAATGAACTTTTATTATTTCCACGAATTTATATTGACTTGTCCCTGTATCAGACACATCATAATTATGCAGGATAGCAAAGTTGTGAAACTAACCCGGACTGTTCGTCTTTAATATCTTGAGCAGTTTTTGTGAAAAGAAGTAAACTGAGGTTTTATCTAGATATTTAATAAAATGACTGCCTGGTTGGTCTAGTAGTCGCAAGTGCTACTGCTTAGCATGAAGTCCTGGGTTCGATTCCAGGATGGGGCCAAGTGTTATTGTGTTTCTCCATCTGGAATTTCTCAGAAGCAGTCTGTAGTCTAGATTTGTACCCGGTTGACGGCAATAGACTCGCCCCCTATGACATGGGACTGACCGAGGATTCGCTGGATACACCGCAAAATTCATTTTTTTTTGGGTTTTTTGCAATTTGCAGGTCCGTGTCAGGTTGTATCTTGGTTTCCGATTCAGTTTACAAAAGAACCCAATTATGATACTGTTAGTTAGAGTGCTGCTGGTGACATTAGGTACAGAAGTAATAATAACAAACAACGTCTAAAGATAACCCCAACACAAAGCTGTAATAAAAAAAAAAAAATGATAAGTAAAAAAATATATATATTTGTCGTCACGAACGATAGTTTAGCGATAGTACGTCACTCAGTTGATTTCTTAGTACAAGTCAAGCTTAGCTCTGATTGGTTGTTCGTTTAGTACGTACGGTGAACGCTGTGTGGCGCCAGTATCGTTTGGTCGCCGCACGTGGACGGGGTCGTTGGGAGCTGTGCGAGCATACTCTGTGGAGAGACTGGATCGAGAGTTCGAAAGAGGCACACGCTACCATGGAACCTATCAAGTTCACAGTACCTATACCTAGTCATTACTTCTGTATACTCTTCAGTAATAGTCCTGCCACAGCATCATATTGGTTTGCCTGAGTAACCCACGCAATGGAACCCTTAGCACAGGGTCGGAGAGATGAACCACCTATCTCTGTGCCCACGTTCCCGCCGTCATATTTATACCTGAACTAGCTACTGCTCGCCCACAACTTTGTCTGCGTGTATTTTATTTATATAATTACTTTTTAATGCAAATATACATGATGAAAAGGAGCCTAATAGTATGTCCTTCTTCAGGTCGACAACTATCAGTTCAGTGATTTAGGTGATAAAAGGTAACAGACAAACAGAGTTACTTTCACATCAAATGTGAAAGTAACTCTGTTTGTCTGTTAATTTTAATTAACTAATTAATTAATTCTGTTAATTTTTCTAATTCATAGGTACTTATATTATCAATTTTATAATATTAAGTATGAATTTTTATTAAAGAAACGTGGACATGCTAAAGAAAAATTATAGGTCACTTTGGAATAAAATAACTACATAATTTCCTTTGTATTTGTGCCCTTTATTGTTAAATTTAAATAAGTACTTTTTAATTGTGACTGGAATAAAATTATTCAAATTTTTATGTCGTTGACTGTAATAAATTGTTGTAATGTAAATCATAATGTTTAATTTTATTGTTTTATTCTGCAACTTTGTTCTCTTATCGAAATAATGAAAAAAGGAACACTCAATCAAGTTCCGACCATAATCTACGCACGATTGAGCTTCGATATCCAAACAGAAATTTAATTAAATCCTTATGTACTCCTATTACAATTTATTGGCAAAGAAATCATTTCAGCAATGCCGATGATGATGGAATTTTTGACGACTGTTAACCTGGGATTAAGTACGCCCATAAAATGAGACAGATATTGTGCGTACTTTCTCTTGTCATCAGTTGGGTGAGTACTTAACATTTAATTTACATCTAGGTACATAAATAAATAATAAAAAAAAAACAAAAAAAAGCCTTTAATGCTGTTATTTTGTTTTTTTTTTTTTTACATGCTTAAAATATAAAATGTGCCTGATACTTTAACAAGAAAATAAATATCGGCAAACGGTCTTAGTCTTTTACAGCTTGTCTTCCGACAAAGGCCTCCTCCAAAGATTTCCATTGTATCCTGCTTTTATGTACGGCTCCATAATGTACCCGCTGTTTTCCTGATGTCATCCTCCCATCTCTCCTATCTTCTATCATCTATCCTACATCTACATAACTAAAAATAAATAACTAGCGGACCCGACAGACGTTGTCCTGTCTGAACGATCCTAAAACCCGACTGCAAAGCCACCTACCGGGTCCAATTTTGTTTTTAAACCATCCAGGAACCCATTGAAATATACAAACAAAATTTCATCTAAATCGGTCCAGCCGTTTAGGAGGAGTTAGGTGACAAACACACGTACAGAAGAATTAAAAGCCTCTTTATTTAAAAAAAAGTATTTAAAGAATCTCATAAGCGCCTAGCTGAAGCTCTGTAATAAGTAGGTAATATTTTTTAGGGTTCCGTACCTCAAAAGGAAAAAACGGAACCCTTATAGGATCACTCGTGTGTCTGTCTGTCTGTCCGTCTGTCCGTCTGTCACAGCCAATTTGCTCCGAATCTAATGGACCGATTAAGTTAAAATTTGGTACACATATGGATTTCTGTGACCCAAACACGTACAGCTAAAATAAATATATGAATTTTGAATATGAGAGTCACTTTTAGGGGGAAACTAAGAAAATTTAAAAAAAAGTTTTGTGAACTGTACCGTGTAACATATCAAATGAAAGGGCTTACTATGAGGGTCTCAAATATATTTTTTTTATAATTTTAAAATATATTGTTTTAAAGTTATTTAAGAAAATAGACGAAAATGGACCATTCCCCCCCCCCTTATCTCCGAAACTGCTGAGCCTAAAATTTTGAAAAAAATATAGAAAATAGTTCTATACCTGTAGATTACAGGAAAACCTATAAGAAGTCTGTGGTCTTAAAATAACACGGTAAATCTATATATATATATAAAAAAATCAAAGTCCTGACTGAGTCACTGACTAATATATCAACGTACAGCCCAAACCAATGGACCTAGAGACTTGAAATTTTGCACATAGATACCTTATATAGTGTAAACATGCAATAATGAAGGATTTTTGGAAATTCCATCCCTAAGGGGGTAAAATAGGGGATGAAGGTTTGTATGAAAAATCCTATCCCTTGAGTTAATAGACTTGAAACTTAGCACGAATATTCATCTAAGTAAATTATTAAGTTTATCATTTTGAGTTTTCCTAAACTACCCCCTAAAGAGGGATTGGGGGTGTCAAAGTTTGTAGGGAGGAATTTTAACACGCGGTCCGATTAACTCAAAACTCAGTTTTATACTTGAGACCAAAAATGAAGACTAACGTGTATCAGGGTTTTCCAAAAATCTACCCCTAAGGGGTGAAAAGTTAATTTTATAGCGGATGATTTTATTGGGGGCTTGATTAACTCTAAAATTGGTGTAAATAATGTTTGAGTCAAGTTATGGAAACATACCAGACGATTTTTCAAATTCTTTATTTGTGTTCGTGAAAACAGAGATACAGTTTATATGAAAAATCTTATTAATATGGTTAATGAACTTGAAACTTAGCACAAATACTTGCATAAGTAAGTAATAATGTTTGTCATTATTAGTTTTTCAAAACTACGCCTCAAATGAGGTTTAGGGATGTTAAAGTTTGTATAGAAGAAAAGCGCAGTCCGATTAAAAAAATGTTACTTTGAATCAAGTTAGGAAACTTGCCAAACGAATTTTCATTGATTTTGACGGCATATAGCTGATGTTTTAAGAAGTAACTAAGGCTATTTTTATTTTAGAAAAATAATTAGGGTTCCGCGCAAGAAAGTTAAAATCCATGAAATCAGACAACCACGTACAGTCCAGTACAAACTTACTAAGCCTCCGCTGTCTATTACGGCTATAACAACAAATAATAAAAATAAAGCAAAGTTAAAAATTTAAGGGGTCGGTCCCCATACAATAAACTTTTCATTTTGAAAAAAAATAAATAATCTAGCATGTGGGGTGTCATCGTCAAGAACTCATTGAGCAAAGTACAAAAATATTTAAACCAACTAATATAAATACCCTGACCTGACACTGAATCAAACGTCAAATGGGAACGAATTCGCACGCACACACACACCCCCACTCACACCACACACACATCACATTTACACAAACATTTACATAACATCAAATTTAACAACATACAACTGAAATCACCTCTCTAGTCTCCACTCTGGAATCCGTACCCCGAGCCCCAAGATACAGACTAACTGTCTAGTTTGGGGCTCACTGGCAAATAATATTATGTAACCTAGCTATAAGTAATATTTTAAGCTACTCATGTCGTCTCAACTTATTTTTAACATGTAAACCTGCTTACTGTATTACCTCCGTTTAGTAAAATCTTATTTAAATGATAGACAACAGCAAGTTCAAATAAATGGTGTCAATTCACTCTGTCTAAAAGTTAAAATGGGTGTTCCACAAGGCTCGATATTGGGTCCTTTCCTCTTTTTAGTGTATATTAATGATTTACTCCATTTATTAAAAAATCAACCACAAATGGTGCTATTTGCTGATGATACTTCATTAATTTTTAAGGTAGATAGACGTGCTACAAATTTTGACGACGTTAATAACGCCCTACTGCAGATCCAAAATTGGTTCACTGCTAATAATTTAGTATTAAATGGGAAAAAAACTAAGTGCATCAGATTTTCTTTACCAAATGTCAAAAGTAGTGATTGTGAGATAGTATTGAATCAAGAGAAACTAGAATTCGTCCATAAAACCGTTTTCCTGGGGATTACGCTCGACTCAAGGCTACAATGGGGTCCTCATTTAATATCACTTGCAGGACGGCTAAGTTCAGCAGCTTATGCTGTCAGAAAAATCCGTCAATTTACTGATGTAGATACCGCGAGGCTAGTCTATTTTAGTTACTTTCATAGTATCATGTCTTACGGTATTCTACTTTGGGGACGGGCTGCAGATATCGAGTCCATTTTTATTCTGCAGAAACGAGCCATCAGAGCCATATATAATCTTCGCAGGCGCGATTCTCTAAGGGAACTGTTTAAGGATATTAACATCATGACGGTACCTTGTCAATATATCTACGAAAACATCATGTACGTAAGAAAAAATTTACATCTTTTTAATAAAAGAGGTGAAAGGCATAATTATAATACTAGAAATAAGGACCTATTAGCTCAACCAGGTTTCAGGCTGGCTAAAGTAGACTCATCGTTCATGGGGTACTGTTTAAAATGTTACAATAAAATACCTCCACACATACTACAACTAAATGAGACGAAATTTAAAACTTGTATAAAACGCACACTATGCAGGCAGGCATATTATACGTTGGGTGATTACATAAATGATAAAAATGCTTGGCTCCATGCTGGTCCTGCTCCACAACCTCAACTAATTAATTAACATTTGAACATACTGTTGGAACTGCTGAAGATTGTAAGAATAGCTTTGCATTGTGTAGACTCAATCACCATTGTATTGTATAATTGCTTAGCACATGTGTGAGTACTATGTACCTACTCTAAAGCTACCATTTACTGGGTACGTCTTTATTTGACTTGGATGTGCCCTGGCGGCTGAGAGTGTGTCATGCTCACTCTAATGCCTCGCTGATGGTGGCGCGTGTGGTTGGATCATTTAACGAATCCATACGTCAGGTTCGTCAACGGGCGCTGTTGGTGGAGGCTGGTCATACCTTAGCTGCCACGGCTTATTTTAATTTTAATTTTTGAATTGTTTTTTTTTTTATTTTTTTAATACGGACGCTTTTAACGTTCATCGTTCTCACATGTATAATTTCAACATGAATGATGTAACCAATATTTTGTAACCATATTTTGATTTAAAAGAGTGTCCGTGGAGTTTCTTGCCCGTTCTTCTCCATAGATCTACGTTTTGGAATGGGCAACTAGCTTCAACTTTCTGACTTACCTACTGACCGACTCTTTGACAATTCAAAAGTGCCTGTAATTGGTTTAATTGAAATAAATGCTTTGAGTTTGAGTTTGAGTTTGACCTGGACAATAAACTATTTTCTATTTCTATTTTCTATTTTTTTTTATCTTCTAAAATTAAGAAATAGGGGCCCGCAAAAGTTATAAATTTTAGACCATTTTTGTACGAGCTCTAGCGCAACAATTCAACAAATTAGGAATTTGAAACTTCTTTATACCATGTAGGTACCATAAATACTGTATTTAAGCAACAATACTGAAAACGGCGATTCATAAGGTATTTTGTTTAAACATGGGTGATTTTCTGCAACTGCAAAAATAACCTTGTAATTCACAGTATCATTATAAAATAAGTAAAAAGTTATCTTTGCGATTGTTAAACATATAATATGGTACGGAACCGTTCGTGCGCGAGTCTGACTCGCACTTGACCGGTTTTTTCTTTGTGACACGCTCAACTGAAATTAATAATACATATTACGTAGGTAGGTTCCAAGTAAATCTTAGCATTGTTTCATAATTTTCTGATATTTTTGTTTTAAGGCACACGCAGACAACGTAAATAAATCATGTGGTAAGTTTTGAAACATTTTCTTAGGGCTGCTTGCACCACAAATCACTAAACATATTAAAACATCATTCTGTCTCTGTAATCTTCAAACGATTGAAGGAAACAGAACGATGTTTTAAATACACTTAGTACTAAACGTGTTTGTGTTTGTGGTTTGTGGTGCACAGGCTTTTCGTAATGTTTGCGTTTACCTAGAGTGCGGTATCGCCGGGAGCAACCGGCGCATCGTAGGCGGCACCACTGTGCAGCCCCACAAGTACCCCTGGCTGGTCTCCCTCATGCTGGGACCCAAGCTGCACTGCGGGGGAGCCCTCATCACCGACTTGCACATACTCTCAGCGGGACATTGCATTACTTTCGGGTTAGAATTTTTTAAAGCTCCGTTATACGATTCATTAACAGAAATATACATTTTCATTTGTTTTTCCTTGGTTTGGTTGGTATTTTCAGCGTCCATTTCAATGAATTGACGGTGTACGTGGGCATGCACGACCGCCTGGACACGTCATACACATCGCTGCGTCTCGCGAACGGCGTCAAGCACCCTCACTTCACGTCTAACGCCGTTCGGGACATCAATGACATCGCAATCCTGACTCTCAAACAGAGACTCAAGTTTACAGAAAAAGTTCGGCCAATATGCTTGCCAGATACAAGTAAGTTCGTCGCCAAAGCTACTAGCGTAGAACTTAGATCTTCACACACTTCTTCTATAAGTTCGGAATTCTGAATATTACAAAATCGCCACGACCTTGTGAATAATCAGCTTTTACAAATCAATCAGGAAATTTCTGACTCTGTCGTACCATTTTCTTTTTGTTACTACTTTACGGAAAAACTTTAAACTATTTATTTGCTTTAATTTCTAGCAATGGATTTTAGACATTTGCCTTTGACCGTGGCGGGCTGGGGCAAAACGAGACAAGGTGCATTGACATCATCGAGATATTTACTTGAAACCAAAGTACAAATTGTGAATAGCGACACATGTAGAAAATCAAAGATTTATAAGGATAATTTGGTCAGTGAATCTATGATGTGCGCCTATAGTCTTGGAAAAGATGCTTGTCAGGTAATCATCGCACCTTACTATTACGAGGAACGCAACGCAACGCAACGCAACAAGCAACGCTTTGAGGCTGTACTGTCCGCTAACTTGTTTTACATTCATTCTAGGGAGATAGCGGTGGACCGTTGTTTTCTACTCACAAAAGAACAGAAAACAAAAAATGGTATCAAGTCGGTGAGTTTTGCGAATTTGTTTAATTTGCTGACCCGTCAGACATTTCATAATCAGCGTCAGACGTTGTACTGTCAAAATTTAAATTTCGATTTTTCTGGTGTTTCTTTGTATTGTTCCTAATTTTCATTTTTCCTAAACCACACCAGTAATGAGGCGAACATATCAAAATAAAAACCGGCTAAATGCGTGTTGGACCACGCACAATGAAGGGTAGTTGGATTAATTTATCCCAAGAACAAACTTAACATTGTAGTTGAAAAACATGTTCTGCCATACAACTTTACAACTTTTACAACTGTAAAATGTAAGTTTGTACGCACAATATTAAGAGATTTACCATGTTATTTTGATACCAGAGGCTTCTTATAGGTTTAACTGTAATCTATATGTATAGAACTATTTCCTGTATTTTTTTCAAAATTTTAAGCTCAGTAGTTTCAAGGGGGAATGGTCAATTTTAGTCAATTTTCTTATTACAATTTATTTTAAAATTATTAAAAAAAAAAATTGAAACCCTCACAGTAAGCCCTTTCGTTTGATAAGTCACACGGTACAGTTTGCAAAACTTTTTTTTAATTTTCTTATTTGCTCCGCTTAGTCCAAATTCATTTATTTACGTTACACGTCCGTATTCGGGTCATAGAAATTAATATTTGTACCAAATTTAAATTAGTCGGTCCATTAGATTCGGAGCAAATTGGCTGTGACAGACGGACAGACAGACAGACTCACGAGTGATCCTAAAAGGTTCCGTTTGTTCCTTTTGAGGGAGGTTTAAAAACATGCAAATCGGTCGAGCCATTTTCGAATTTTTGCGAGACTAATGCACGGCAAGTGATTTTTAAATAGATTCGTTTTGAATGTGCATCGCGTCTGTATTCGCGTTATCACGTTTAGGTGCACGAAAACCAAAAAGACTTGAACATAATTATGAAACCATCTGTTCTAGGCATTGTATCTTGGGGCATAGACTGCGCCATGCCAGACTATCCAGGTAAAATAATTAAAAACGTACCTATTAAGTAAGTACTTTTTAACATTTTTTTCCTATGACTTAAATTATGTTTTCAGGTGTCTACACAATCGTGTCAAAGTTCATTCCCTGGATAAAGCAGCAGACGGAAAACGGGTCGACCTGCGTATAGTCACAAGGAGTCGCCATTTTGTAACATAAGGACAATAAAAATTGAAAAATATAGTATTATTTAACCAATAAATAATAATCCTTGCCTAATTCGTTGCTGAAACAATTTAACGCGATTTAATATAAATTCGCATATGATGCATAAAGTTTTATTATGAAAAAAAAATCTCATTCATTGTTAGTTCTGGGAGAACTTATAGGTTTGGCGATAAGAAAATAGTTAAATTGGCAACAGAAACAAATTGAATCGTGAATACGATTTGACAAGTTTATGACCTAAGAAATATATTACCGAAATACTAAGGAGGGAATAGAACGCTCTGTTAATATTACAATAAACTCTTGTGGGGCCAACATAAAAGCTTGTAATGGGTTGCGATTTGATTTAATTATGACATTTGGAAATTATAATGGTAATGCTCACGATAAAATTTATAAACTTCAGCGTGTTAAATTTACAAGGATATTATCGCGTGGATAATTTCTGCGTTTTAAATCCGTGTAGAGCGTAAATAAGCAAGCATCGGTTGCAGAAAACAGTGCAGTGGTCGGGGCTATGAGTGAGTGCAGTGTCCAACATACGTACTGAAATGTTCACAATACTAAGCACTATTTACTTGTTAACCGGGCTCGGTCAGGTCTGTATAATTATTCAAAATTGTCGACGTATTATCGTACGAGATATCACAAAGTGATCAATGTTTTAGGTGGTGCTGGTGCGCGGCTCAGACTGTCGTAAGTGGCTTGATAACTATTATACCGTAATGAGAATAGAATTACTCAAAACATTTGAGCGAAATTAAAAATAAAATAATACTTTCGTTCTATAATAATGAGTGGAAAAACGTTAATGTCGATATCATCGGAACTAATATGAAAAACTGAGACGAAATCTGAAATTAGTCCAGCCTTAAATTAAATTAGCGGAATTGATTTTGTATTCTTTCAAAAATTTTGGTATTGGAGACACATTTTTGCTTGGTTTGTTGTTTGAAACGTAAAGCGGGTTGCAGACCAAGAGCTAAGCTAATTTTAATTTAGGTTAGCACGCATAGCTGAGGTAATCTTTCATGCTTGTGTGCAGACCGCAAACTATGATCAAAGTATGAAAAATTATCTCAGCTATGCGAGCTAAACTAAACTGCAGCCGGTATTACCTTACGTTAGTGTTTCTGAACGTTGTAGCTACTTAGGTATTGATATGTGTATTGTGCACGTGTTCGGTACAGTCGGCTTACTTGCATGTGCAACACACGTGCTGCTCACCGTTGCTATTCACAGGAGCAACGGCGATGCCCGACAAACGTGTCACTGGAACCCGTTCCGTACTGTGACGGGACAGTTAGCCGTCCGAATAATCTGGACGACTTACCCGATGCTTATTTTGTAATTAACTTTCTCTGAATCAAAATTTCGCTGCAGCTGCCGCACCATACGAGAAATATGCAATATAGGTATACTAGCTTTTATCTATATTGCATATTTTGTTGCCCGTGACTTCATCTGCGATCTAGGATGAAAAGCAGAGCCCTTCTCCACCTCATAGTCTACTCATGTGCCAAATCCGTTCTAGCGTGAAAGCGTAAATATTAGTTAGGATACTGGATATAACACTTGATAAATTAACAGCAAAAGGTTTTAATTACCTACTGTTAAATGGGAATTAAAACCCTAATTGCAACACTATATTCATTCACAGGGTCTTTTTAGGGTTCCGTACCAAAATGGTAAAAAAGGAACCCTTATGGTGCGACTCAGTCTGTCTGTCCGTCTGTCTGTCTGTCTGTCTGTCTGTCTGTCTGTCACAGCTGGATATCTCAAGAACTACTAAAATATATAATGCTATCAACTTGAAATTTGGAACAGTTTTACATGACGTTTACCCAACTATTTTGCAAATAAGAAAGAAATAAAAATGTTTATTTTTTTTTTGCAACAGGGACTGAAAGGGGGTCTTAAAAATTAAAAGTAGAGCAACTATGCCATGTGGGGTATCATATGAAAGAACGCTATTTGCACATTCTCAAACAATTTTTTATTTTTTTTTAGACCGCATTATTTTCGACTTTTGATGAAAAATGTAAAAAAATACCGTTCCCCCCCCTATATCTCCGAAGTTTGCAAAGAAAAAAATCTGAAATTATTCTATGTGATAGAAATTTATGTAAAGATTACAGGAAAAATAAAACGATGTCTCTAAATAGCACACTTTTTCAGAAATCAGAAGGGAACCCTCGGTGCGCGAGTCCGACTCGCTCTTGACGGGTTTTTTAAGTTGGTGTTGATTATTAGTTAACTTCAATATTGGTGGTTAATTTTCATGCAAACAAGCATAAAACTGCTTTGCCGCCCTCTATATATCTAGACAAATAGATAGAAGTACTAAAACAATAACAATTCCCCTTGAGACTGCGACTTGAGACTGGTAACTCTTCACTGTGATGCTGGATTTGCTCCACAATTCCTTCTTCTTCATTCGAATTTAACGATTTGCCACCTAATTAACCATTGATTGATTACTTAATGTTGAAATAAACCTACAATACCAGTTACCTTGGCTCTTATTAAAAGGTTAATTTAGATTTAGAATCTAGATCAATATGATAGATCCTTTACATTAGGTGATTTAAGATTTAGATACCTATAGGTACTTATAGTTCTATCATTTCACTTATACATAAGTGTTGGAATAGTTGTTTTTCACGGAAAAATACTAACTATAGGAAAAATAGGCGACAAAATTTCATGTAAATCAGGATTTCAGATCATAAAATAACAGAACTATTATAGTACATTATGATATAAGAGCGGAGAGCGAAGAGAGGAGCTCGTGGCTAAGTAATAACAGCCGCACGGGTCGATCCGTCAGGTTAAGCTACGCTTGCCGGGGTTGGTCAGTGGATGGGTGACCATCTTTACATATCGAGATTCCTCCGTGCCTCGGAAAGCACGTTAAGCCGTTGGTCCCGGCTGTTATTCGTGGATCTTTGACAGTCGTTACGGGTCGTCAGAAGCCCGAAAGTCTGACAACCAGTCTTACCAAGGGGTATCGTATTACCCAGTTACTGGGTTGTGGAGGTCAGACAGGCAGTCGCTCCATGTAAAATACTGGTATTCAGCTGCATCCGGTTAGACTGGAAGCCGACCCCAACATAGTTGGGAAAAGGCTAGGCAGATTGATTTTATGATATAAGAGCGGTAAGTTGAAAATTACAACCGAGGCGATATTGCTAGCCCGAGCCGTAGGCGAGGGCTACAAGAAAGCAGAGGCTGTAATTATCAAAGCGCACGTATGTCATACGACGTTTTATAACATATTTGCGAGGAAATAAATGAAACTCGGACTTTCATAAAAGAATAAATCTTTAAAACACACTTTCTGAAAATGAATTTGGATCTTTGCTTGTTTTCCATAAGATGAAATTTTGATACGCTTGTAAGTATCTATCGGTCGATTTTTCAGGCAAGAGGCTTAGAGTAGCCTTTTTCGCTGCCTCTGAGACTTCTGGCGGTGCCGAATTAATAAATTCATCATTACTTGACGACATTTTCAAATAAAAACAATATAGCGAAAAGAAAAAGCGCGCGGAATAATTTTTACTTGTTCACATTTCACAAATTAGCGATGCGCTTTTTTTTTTTTAAAGCAGTCTCAAAAACAGCCAGTATTACTAATAAAGTAAATTAATATTTTTTTGTTTTTGTTTGTTGTTGTTGCAATTTATTGTCAAAATTAATTAAATTAAAGAATTAATTCTTTAATTTAATTAATGTTTATTTTTTATTTTATCTCCCAAAGTTAATTTTATTCATAAAATGTTGACCACTTTTCTGACATAAAAACTCTTTGCTAAGATTTAAAAAGTACATTTCGTTTTAGACGGAGCATCTTGATAAATTACGTTATACCTTATTAAAAAGAAACCTGTGCGTTTTACATTACAATTACGCACAAGTACGTAATGACATACATTACGATATTGAAATTCGTGGAATAAGAGACCCTTTACGAGCAAATGTGTTATAAAAAATCTTACGAAACAAGAAACAAGTAGGTAGTGAAAATGTGTCTCAAATTTAAATAAAAAATCATTTATTCAAACTAGCACTTTTCGAACGACAAAATTACATAAGACAGTCCTTCAAAACGGCCGCCCTTCACCACTTCCTAGTGCTTTAACTGGGAAGAATAAGTGGTGCAAAAAACTCCCTAACAGCACAACTGTCTGTAGGTACAGTTACAGCCAGAAGTCGACTAGCAATCTCACAAAACCATGGCATAGCAAATAATAGCAATATTAGTTTACTTATGACCTTCTTCGGCGCCGCAGCCCGTATAGCGCACGCGATATTGATCATTGCGGTGTAAGTGGACTTCTGGCCTTTGACTGTACATAAATATAATGCGATAGAGACTTTCTAACTTAACACATTGAAGTATTCTCGAATTTTAATCCAAGATCAAAAATGTAAACAAAGAACTGTCACAGTCCTATACAACGTGTAACGTTAAATGCGCAAAACCTCTTAAGGGGTCATAGTACTCATCATTATGAACAACTTTTACTATGGGACCAAACATGAAATCGCGAAAAAAAAATCAGCTGTTCAGTACATTTTGACGAATTATGCGAACTTAAATGTATTGAACTGCTGATTTTTTTTTTCGCGATTTCATGTTTGGTCCCATAGTAAAAGTTTGGGTCACAGAAATCTATATGTGTACCTTTCAACTTAATCGGTCCATTAGATCCGGAGCAAATTAGCTGTGACAGACGGACAGACAGACAGACAGACAGACAGACACACGAGTGATCCTACAAGGGTTCCGTTTTTCCTTTTGAGGTACGGAACCCTAAAAAGAGGTTATAATTGTAATCAGGTATGTTCTCGAAGCGAACTGCTTAACGATTTCGATGAAAGTTGCAATACAAGAAAGAAAGGGTGTTAAAGTAGTCGCGTGCCATAGCTTAGGGGTAGGTTCAATATCGATAAAGGAATACAGGAAAAATAAGGAAAAAAAAAAAAAAAACCTTATTGCCTGATCAACCTAATTCTGTACGGTCTACTAACTTAAAATAGCAATGGTTTAAAATTAAAAATATTTTATTTGTTTAAATGCTTTAATTACATACTTATCTACTATTGAACGCGTTGTTATTTTGTGCTATTTATGTTGATCTCGCAGTACTTTTATTTTTCCTTGGTTCCTTTATCGATACTGAACCTAAGCTATGGCACGCGACTACTTTAACATCCTCTATAGTGGTTTAGGGGGGCGAAAAATCGATCTAGCTATGTCTTATATCTGGGAAAATTCGTTTTCTTTATTTTCACCCGAGCAGAGCTCAGTCGATGTGATAACGTAGACTAAGAATCTTCACGTATAATGTTTTTGTAATCGGAGCAGAATGTGGCAAGCCTTCAGACAGTGTGGTATCAATGAGGATAGTGGGAGGTAGGAGAGCTGCGCCGCATTCGTTCCCGTGGACTGTGGCGATCCTGAAGAATGACCGCATGCATTGTGGTGGAGCGATCATCACCAACAAGCACGTGCTAAGTGCAGGACATTGTTTTAAATGGTAAGCATGATCACTGCAAATAACGCCTACATAAAATAACATCACGACTGTAATCCCCGAAGGGTAAGACAGAGGTACAGTGGGCTGCATCAATGGGGTACAAGCCTCGTCATATAGAGTAGGTAATAGGGGTTAAAGTATGAAATTGCCGTTTTATTGTATTAGGTACTTCGAATTGACATAGAACCTTCATGGTTTGAGGTACCATGTGAAAAAAGTTTCACTCAAAAATGAGTGAAACTTTTTTCACATGGTACCTATGAAGTTCTTCTTTTAAAAAATGTGCAACATTCGATTATCGACTTTCAGTTGTTTTTTATTCAGCTTAGACAAGAAAGATGGATACTTCGAAAATTGGAGTTATTTTTGAATACGAGTTCCGACGCGGAACTAACGCGGCAGAAACAGCTCGCAATATCAATGTTGCGTTTGGAGAGGGGACTGCTAATTAATTTTTCAGTACAAATCGGCAATTTCATACTTTAACCCCTAATACTATCGGAGAAACGAACATTTATACACCGTATTGACTATTCTTGCTTACAGCGAGCACGGCCGCTTGCTAACAGATGATTACAGATGTGGTTATCATGCACGGGATTTTGTTTTCAAATTGTTTAGATTGTAAGTTTCCTCGATAGTAAATCCCAGCGCGTCAAACATGCATTGGTGGATTTTCAACACTCGACATCCAACGCGCGATAAAAAAATCGACATGTTAAAAAATCGCGCGTGGGTGATACGGCTAATTTCAAATTCCAATGAATATTTGGACCTAGTAGGTACAGTAAATATGTTTTTGATTTCAGGGATAATTTCTTGGCTATGGAAGTGTTAATAGGATTGGACAATTTAGACAATTTAAAGAATGTTGAGAAACGAAATATTTCAAATGTGCTGATTCACGAGTTGTTTACGTCATCTGCGGTTAGAGATGAAAATGATATTGCCATAGCTACGTTGAACCAACCGATTGCATTTAATGATAATATTGTGCCAATATGTTTGCCACAACCAGGTTTGTTACAATTCAAAAATTCATACGGTCTATATTTTGATGGATTTCTTCCTAAGATTTCATCCGTTCTCCTAAAGCTTATTTTCTTTCTCATCCTTAGAAAAAACATGGTATCTTTGTAAAAGAACAAGCCAAACAAGCTTTCCAACTATTCGTATTGTATTTAATGCTAATCACCGTTCGTTTAGTCGGTAAAACAAGTTATAGGTAAATAATGGTTTGTTTCTACATTTATAGCCTTTCTTAACAGCTTGCTAATTTGTTTCACAGCTACAGTTCAAAATAACAGTGAAAATATAAGTATTTTAAGAATCCCATAGATAAGACAAAGATTACGAAAGAATATCTATCTACTGGAATTTCCATAGAATTAGTATGCATTATGTAACTATAGTACAGGAATTTCGTCCTCCATTGGCCAGCATCACTGGCCAAATGAGCTCAAAAATTCTGGTGACGGCCATCATACTTACTTAATAAATGAAATAAAATAAAACAAAAAGTTTTTATTGGAACGAAGTTCCTTATCGCGCGCTGTGAAAGGGGGCTAGACGGAAAAAATGCTCACGAAAAGTTGTCACGACACTTTTTGCTATAGTAAGCTATGTATGTATGTATTGTAAGCCGTGCGGCGCGGCGCGGCGTGCGCATGTTTCTCTGTCTGTCTCTCTCTCTCTCTCTTATAGAAAGCAAGCCAGATATTTTCATTTCTATTTCGCATTGAACAGTGTGGTGTCGCGATGATGATGATGATGATGATGATGATGATGATGATGATGATGATGATGATGATGATGATGATGATAAGTATAAAAATAAAATTTTATTACAATTCCTTCACTAATTAATCGAAAGGAACTTCGTTCCATCCGGGTGTCCCTTGACACCTCTCAAGTTTTTTTTTAAACGGCATCGAACCAGTTTTTTTGGTATTAGGTATCAGCCATGATTGATTGGTAGGTAGATATTTTTAATTTGTGCTATTTGTTTTCCTAAATTATCTATTTTATTTGGAGCTGTATTTTAACGTATAAAATTGCAACACAAAAAATACTTATATTTTGAATTACTTAACACCTATCAAACTAAAAAGCACTGACCAGAAAAAAGAAATTCGAATTGAAAATAAAAACTTTTTGGCATAGAATTAACTCTAAGCTTTTTGGTGCATTCTTTATTTGTTTGTGTTAGTAGGTTTTTTTTTAAGATAGTACGTAACTATTTTTTAATCAACTTTATTTTCTAATAACAATAAAAATCTTATAAGTAAGTACTTATATGCTTTTAGGTGAAGATTTTACAAATAGAATAGGAACGATTGTTGGATGGGGACGCATCGGTGAAGATAAGTCGTCATCAAAAGTATTACTAAAAGCTAGTCTTCGAATACTTTCGGATGAAGACTGCATGAATTCACAGCTTGCACAGCATCTCAAGCCAGAAATGATGTGCGCATTCTCGAAAGGAAAGGATGGTTGCCAGGTAACTTGAATGGAATTACGAATACCTACCTTGTGTTTTGAATGTTAATTTTATTGTTCATCTAAGATTCTCTGAGGAAATTGTTTGATAGGTAGTAATTTTCATTCAATTAGTGAGTAAAGACGTGACTCGATTACGTGATGATTACATCACGTAATCGAGTTAAGGCTCTTACAGACAGAGGCGATATCGCGTCGCGACGCGATATTTTTCTACGGATATAATATCGAAATATCGCGTCGCGACCGCGATATCGCCTCTGTCTGTAAGAGCCTTTACTCACAAGCGAAAGACTTCGCTGTTTTATGTCGTTTGTCAATTTTTTATTTCTTAACAGTTTCGTTAGAGTTGTTATGTACCTACCTACCAACCTACCTACTTCTACTCTTGAGAAGGGAATGTAGATTTTTTAGTAAAACGTAGGTATTATTTACACAGCTTCGTTTAAAACTTCAGAAAATTCGTTTAGTCAGTGTCATTCAGTACCTACACTGCTCTCAAAACGGTGAAGGAAAACATCGTGAGGAAACCGGCATGTCCTAGAACCAAAAATTCGAAGACATGTGACATCTACCAACCCGCACTGGGCCCGCGTGGTGGATTACGGCCCGCTCCCTCTCACCGAGAGGAGGCCTGTGTCCCAGCAGTGGGAACGTTATAGGCTGATTATGTATTCAGTACCTACATATCTACCTTACAATAATACATCCAAACACAGATAAACATGTAGTAGTAGGTACCTACAATATCCGGTACAATGGCAATGTTACAATAACAATGATAAGTAGGTAAGTATCTACCTAGTGAACATCGGCATTTAGCGGATGAACATGAAATTTTATTTGATGTCATGTCCAAAAATTATGTTTACTTAATTATATTTAACTATATACCGTAGCAGATCTATATTAATAATTTAAAGTTAAAAAATGCCTAACCTCTGGCAAAGATCACTATTTAAACATTTTATTTTTCGTAATTTATATTTTTCTTAGACAAAAATTACAAAAAAAAAACAGAATTTCGGTAGAACATTTGGTAGCTTACCCTACTATGAGAACTATGACTGCAAGAAATACGTCGAATTACAAGTAGGTAAGTAGCCCTGTACATTTTTTAATAAAAAATAATTTAATTATAATGTTTGTATTTAGTATGTACTCAGTATATGTAGGTACAGTAGGTAATGACACAGTAATTTGAAACCATACTAGGTAGGTACCTACCAACTTTTTATGAAATAGATCTTTTCTCAATTTTTATTTCACGAGAAAATGGTTTTTGAATTAGGCATAGGCGTAGATAGGTATTTATGCTCGCAACCTATTGTAGGGAAACCCAAGCTCATCAGGTTTTTGGTTCATTAACATTATTTAAGGTGACAATTTACCGTTCTATTAATTAAAATGTTCTATTTTTTCAGGGCGACAGTGGTGGGCCGTTATTAGTCTTTCAGCCTGAAGGGAAATATGTCCAATCAGGTAAGAAAACGTCAATCAACCTATATTATTAGGTACAAGATTTTATTTAGTTTCACCTGTCCCAGTGTCTATCTGTCTGTAATCTAATCTTGCAAGTTGTTGTTCCCACTGCTGGGACAAAGGCCTGCTCTCTGTGAGAGGGAGCGGGCCGTACTCTACCACGCGAGCCCAGCGCGGGTTGATAGATACCAGATGTCTTCGAATTTTGAATTTTTGGTTCTAGGACATTATGCCGGTTTTTGGTTCTAGGACATTATGCCGGTTTTCTCACGATGTTTTGCTTCACCATAGAGCAGTGGTGATGAAATAATTTACACAAAATAAAGCGCTTTCTGGTGTTCGAACATTTTTTTTTTGTGGATGTGTGCGGGAGAAGTCATTTGATGATTACCCTCATCAAATGACTTCTCCCGCAGAACACGGCAGTGCTCCGCCCAAGCCGGGCAGACCTCCACTGTATGCTCCACCGTGTCCTCCGGGCGATCCACACAACGGTGACACGGACACCCGGGCGTTTCCTCCCGCCTTATCCGGAACAGGAACCTCCCAAAATAACCATGTCCGGTGAGGACCTACATCAGGCGGAAGGTGAGGACTCCAACTACTCCTCAAAGAGGGGACATATCGCCGCAATTGTGGCGTGCCCAGCGCTGGGTTGCGACAATCGCACTCTCCATTTTGACATGAGATCCCGCCGGAGCTCAGTCCGCTGTACCGTGATTTCTCGCGGCAGCAGAGTTTCGCCCCGTCGTTTCGCTTCCTCGCACCACTCTCACACGTGTGCGAAGATTTTTGCCTCCAGATCCCATGGCGGCAATTCGGCAAGGAGGCTTGGGGTTCGAACCTACGACCCATAACTCGCAAGTCCCGGCCGTTTTCACTGGGCCACCAGGAAATATAATTATGACATGGAGCTGATCTGATGATGGAGCTGAAAGGTGGCCATGGGAACTCGGTAATAAAACGACGCAACCCTATCGAGTTTGGGGACGTTGGAGTCGTCTGGAACTCTAGACAACGAGTCTGGTCCTAGATGATATCCAGACTAATAAAAGCTTGTTTTAATAAAAAATTTTGTATTCTAATATTACATACTACCTAAGGTATAGAAGTATTTTCTGTATTTTTTCAAAATTTTAGGCTATAACCGGGGGGGGGGGGGGGTAACGGTCAATTTTCGTCTATTTTCTTAAATACCTTTAAAACTATTTATTTTAATATTATAAAAAAATATATTTGAGACCCTCATAGTAAGCCCTTTCATTTGATATATCGCACGGTACAGTTTGTAAAACTTTTTTTTTTAATTTTCTTATTTGCCCCCTAAAAGTGACCCCATATTCAAAATTCATTTATTTACTTTAGCCGTACATGTTTGGGTCACAGAAATCCATATGTATACGAAATTCGGTTCATTACATTCGGAGCAAATTGGCTGTGACAGACGGACAGACGGACAGACAGACAGACAGACACACGAGTGATCCTATTAGGGTTCCGTTTTTTTCCTTTTGAGGTACGGAACCCTAAAAAGGACGTCCCTCCAACGTAAAATTTTCCGGGAATCTTTTTCAATTTTTCTATCCATAAAAACCTTATAAAAACCTATCGGACTATTAGAAACATTTTAAGACAAAAAATAGTCAAATCGGTCCAGCCGTTCTCAAACCTTACGTTGGTAAGATAAGTTGGTTGGTTGGTTGTAAAAATGTTTATTTATAAGAGAATTAAGAATATTACAAAATGTAACTGGACCCAACCAACAACCAGTCTTACCAAGGGGTATCGTGTTACCCAGAAACTGGGTTATAGAGGTCAGATAGGCAGTCGCTCCATGTAAAATACTTTACTACTTTGAATTGAATTTTAAAATTTATATTGTTATTTTACGAACTAAGGTCCTTAATGGGTCCGTATTACAGAAGGAAACTCAAGCACTGTTCTTTGTTTAAATCTAGTTTCAACCAATCAGTCTTGAATCTAGTTTTAAGTAATGCTTGAGTATTGAGTGACGTTCTCAAATACGGACCTAAAACTAACATTTTCCGACTGCTTTTTGCCTAAGCTATCTAATTTTTTTTAGATTTTATCTCCTATAGAGTAAAATACCGTATTGTGTTGATTAACTTACTAACATCGCAGGCATCCGGCTGGGTTTCAAATAATAAAAAAGAAAACAATTAAAAAGACGGATGAGAGGACGTAATTAATGAATTTGCATGCATGTGGCTTGTAACTCTTGCAAGTAACAGTCAATCAAACCTTGACCCTGTTTAATAGGAGTGTCTGTTTTGTATGCAGGAGTCGTGTCGTGGGGCATCGGATGCGCGGATCCCATGTATCCTGGTAAGTTTCTACTGTCTTGTTTATAAGCTCACTAGTCTCAGGAGTTCAGGAGGGAAGAAATAATTCTTGCTTTTACTCTTCTTACAAAATTATAGGTAGATAAATCATATGAGTCACACATGTAGGCTGTGATCACTGATTTATTGAGTGGTGTATTTAGTAGATCGTGCCAAAATTTCTAGAGAAACTTAAGCATTTGAGTTCTATGAAACCAAACCTGAAATCGCGAAAAAAAATCAGCTGCTTCCTACATTTTGAAGAGTTATGCGAACATGAATGTATGGGGCAGCTGATTTTATTCGCGATTTCAGGTTTGGTCCCATAGTAAAAGTTGTTTGTTATCATGAGCACAATCATGTGTTTAGGTATCGGTCACTAATTACCTGTCACCCTATATACGTATACCTATATAATTATGCGCTATGACCACACAACAGATAAAGAGGTTTATCTGTTCTGTGGCTATGACGACGTCACTTTTTCTCCAACTTCGTCACATAAACGAACTCAGAAAATGTTTGACCTGATGCATTTCATTATGTTTTTTTAAAATAAAGTCCAAATAAAAAATAAGGTAGTGTCGTTCAGGGTTCAAACTTTCACCTGACATTAATTTCATTTTAAACCGAATGTAATCCAAAGTTAAACCAAACATTACATTACATACAAGGTGTGAAAATTCTGATGACGATTTTGCATGACCCAATCTTTGAGTGAGTCATCAAGCCTCCTCTCGGTAGAGGGAGCGAGCTGTAATCCACCACGCGTCCCATTGCGGATAGGTAGATGTCACATGTCTTCGAATTTTTGGTTCCTTCACCGTTTTGAGAGCAGTGGTGATAAAATATGCGCCTATCAGGGTTTGAACCCACGAGTCGACCAACAAATCGTAAGACGCGACCGTTACCACTGTGCCACCACTGCCCCCCCAATGCATACCGAGCTGGAAATATGGCTCAGTTAACGAGATGGTTAATGTTAGTGAGCTATACTTTAATCACACCTGCTGTTCGTCCGTAGCCTGAAGTATCTAAACGAGATCTGCCATAAGACACTTAGTGGTCATTTGTGTGAGCTGTGATTGGTGTCATGGAAGCTTTAAGTAGGTACAGATTTGTTTAAAGAAGAAACTGTGTTTGGTACAGACCAGGAAACATGTCACTGAAGGGAGGTGGCATAGGCGACCTCCCTTCAGTGACTGTCCTTTGGTTTTGTTATTGTTTTTGAAGTGGTAGGTAGGTACCTATGATTCTCTTGTATGAAATGGGATCAGTTTGTGGATTTGTACGGACCAGGCAGTGTACCTGTATCTATGTACATAGGCCCTTGATCTTATCAACTGCCATTTACGGCAAATGAGTAGGTAAAACAAAAATATTATAACCCTCGCGCTGCGCTTGGCTGAGTCCGGCGATCATCAAGTTTTTAGGGTTCCGTACCTCAAAAGGAAAAAAACGGAACCCTTATAGGATCACTCGTGTGTCTGTCTGTCTTTCTGTCCGTCTGTCACAGACAATTTGCTCCGAATCGAAGTTGAAAAGTACACATAGGATTTCTGTGACCCAAACAAGGCTAAACTAAATAATTGAATTTTGAATATGGGGGTCACTTTTAGGGGACAAATAAGTTTTTTTTTTTTAATTATTTTAAAATAAATCTTTTTCAAGTTATTTAAGAACATTGACGAAAATTGACCATTCCCCCCCCCTTTTTTCAGAAACTACTGAATTACTACTCAGCAGTGGGCAGCAACAAGGCTGCACTTGATGAGTCAATAAATGAAGGCGATAAAATAATAATGGTTTTCCGAACTTGTTTCTCATAGAACTGTTTATTGCAGGTGTTTACACGAAGGTCAGTAACTACATCGACTGGATTGTTCAGCATACAGCCGATGGAATCAGATGTACATAAGCATTTTAGATAGTTCAAATAAAATATGTATATACAAATAAATAATTATGATAGTACCTATTGTTTCTATTATGTACTAAACCTGACACGAAAACCTTATAAATATGATGTCCTTCAAATGAACCTGTCGACAATCGGAGTCCACTGGATGTATATCATCTGCCTAGCCTTTTCCCAACTATGTTGAGGTCGGCTTCCAGTCTAACCGAATGCAGCTGAATATCAGTATTTTACATGGAGCGACTGCCTATCTGACCTCCACAATCCAGTAACTGGGTAATACGATACCCCTTGGTAAGACGGCTTGTCAGACTTTCGGGGTTCTGACGTCCCGTAACGACTGTCAAAGATCCACGAACCACGAACCACGAAAACGACAGCCGGGATCAAGTGCCCCCCCCCCCCCAAGTGCCGTTGATCTTGGTACTTATGTAAAGATGGTCACCCATCCAAGGACCAACCGTAGTTCACCTGAGCAACCTGAGCACCTGAGCAAGCGTAGCTTCACCTGATCGATCAACCCGTGCAGCTGTTATTACTTAGCCACAAGCCCCTCCTACTTTAAGTAAGTAGGTACCTACATAATAGGGTGTTCAAAAATTAACTGTAAAACTAAACTGTAAACTTTAAGGACTGCTCTATAGTTTAGAGACCATCGAACTGAATAAGTGGGACCAACTTTGAAATCGCGAAAAAAATCTGCTGTTCCGTACCACATTTTTACGAGTTATGGAATCCGATCTCGCATCAAAATCTCAATCCCGCAAGCCTGCGGTATCGAGGTCCGCGGGATATGCGGGACTGCTGACGACAATGATGACTATGTCTGCCAAGAAGCAAGGTCTCACGGCGGACGTAAAGGGAAAAGTCCGAAAATTGTAAAGTAGTATTGAGTTGGTACCTACCTACTCATGGGCGTACCCAGCTTTTGGCCCAGGCAAATCAGAAATTTCTTGAGCCGGGTCACATGTATTTTTTTTCACCTCATCAGTCTGCTCAATGTCCTCGGCAAAATCTATGAGAGACTTATTAATAAGCGCCTCAAAGATTATGCCGAGACAAAGGGCCTAATTCCTAACGAGCAGTTTGGTTTTCGAACCCTCCCACTCATGACCTATGCGGGTATTTGCACACGCAAAGTCCCGAAACATCCATAAGATGCAGACCTGCTTACAAAACCGTTTCCTCCGAACAGCTACAGGATCCCCTTGGTTCGTCCGGAATGGAGTCCTCCACCTAGACCTAAAAATTCCAACTATCCATCAATTCTTGAAACGCAATTCCAAGGGTTTCTTCGATACCCCCGCGAAACATGGCTCTGGTTGTCGAATCCGCTAGTTATATCCCCTCTAAAATCAGTAAAGTCCGCCGTCCAAGGCAAGGCATGTTCTCACCGACCCCGTTTTACTTAACCCTCTTCCAGGAGAGAAGTAGGGCCACCAGTACAGTTTACAAACACAAATCTACAAGTGTATTAATATTATTCGTAATAAGTAGGTACTTATTATTTGCGGAAGCCTCATACAAATTTCCATCCCCTAGTTTAAGGGGTTGGGGGTAAAAGTTCCAAGTTTTAGAATTTTTTTGTTCTTTTTGTACTAATACTAGCTTACATACCAAATTTCAGCTTTCTAGGACTTCAGGAAGTACCCTAAGAATTTTTATGATCATCAGTGAGTCAGTGACGAAATCGGGGTATTTTAGATATCAATAAAATCTAAAAAGTATAAGAGCTATGTTTAATAAGTCAAACACTGACATCATATCCCGAAAATTTTGTTTATCTGGTATAATCCAAACCCAAGTTAAGAAGGTTCAAAAATACCACGAAGTGCTTCGAGAAAAGGTAGGTATTGCCCTTGCGCTTCGCTTGGCTCGTCTTGGCGGGGGCACTCCCGTGCCCCCCGATCCAGATATGATCCAGCCTGCCCCTCCTTGCTGTACTCCCCCCAGTGACGCCCTAAGCCGAGGTACGTACAACACAGAGGGTGTCCTTAGCATACAGTCGCTTAATTCATAGATCAATCAAGCCAGGGTTATTGCCGCGCAGCGCGGTTTTTTCTAAAATTAATGCATAATATATTGTACTTATTGTAAAGTAAGTACACGTCGACGATGACGACAACGTGACGTGGCTCTTAGGGACCTCGCCCACGACTTTTTGTAGCGATGCTGTCGCGTTTTCCTCGAATCGTATCGTGGTGTAGGCGAGGGCAAACAGCTAGCACCGCATCGCGACTGTATCATGAAAACGATAAACATGAAAATCTAATTTGACAGATTGTACTAGTAGCTTGATGTGCTGGCGTCTGTACAAACTAAATGTTTTTCTACTAAGTAGGTACAGACGCCAGCACATCAAGCTACTAGTACAATCTGTCAAAATATATTTTCATCTTTATCGCTAAAACATTCGGTTCAAGGTTGATTGGGAAAATTTGACAGTTTCGGGTGGCTTCACCTGCTGGCGTCTCGTCTGTAGGTAGGTACAATGTTATGTTTGTTTTTGGGATAAATTCATCCCCACCCTTTATTGTAAGTATGTACCTACGTGGTCCGACACGCACTTGGCAGATTTTTTTGATGCGTTTCTGCCCCTACAGAACTGTGCCAAATAAAAATTTTGTCTTTATTGCTAAAAAATTTACACCACTGCAGCTTTAAACTTCTACATACGTAAATAAATCTAAGTATTAGGGGCCTATAGTATGAAATTACCGATTAGTACCTACTGAAAAATTGAAATTCGTTTTTTTTTTAATTTAACATATTTATTTAATCAAAATAATTACCTACCATTATTATCTACATTGCTGCCATCTAATAGGAAGGTCATTTATGCCTTTGCGATAGAACTCTCGTGATCTAGATTCGACAAACTGTGTGAAAGCATCTTGTACCCAATGACGTATTATAAATATATATCATTGCTTGTACCTACTGCCTCCTGAGAAGAAAACTTTATCACGTAGAAAATTGTCCAAATCACGAAAAAAATGGTAGGTAGTCCGTTGGAGCAAGGTCTGGCGAATACGGAGGGTGACGAATGGTTTCTAATTGTAGTTCCTGTAGAGTTTCCACCATCTCTTTCAATTCATTGTTAGGTATTCACTTGTGTGGGCGGTCTTCCAGGTGGTTCGTTCTTCAAATCAAAGTTTCCATTACGAAAGCGTTTAAACCAAAATCGCACGGTGCGTTCATTAGCAGTCCCCTCTCCAAACGCAACATTGATTGATATTGCGAGCTGTTTCTGCCGCGATAATATTTTCCGCGTCGACTCGGTACCTATTCAAAAATAACTCGAATTTTCGAAGTAACTATCCATCTTTCCTGTCTAAGCTGAATAAAAAAAACAACTGAAAGTCAGTACCTACTTAATCGAATGTTGCACATTTTTTAAAAGAAGAACTTCATAGGTAGGATCTCAAACCATGAAGGTTCTATGTCAATTCGAACTACCTAATACTTAGAGCATTTAACCTAAATGCTCTAAGACTTAATACAATAAAACGGCAATTTCATACCTACTTTAACTCTTATTATTTACTTATTGTAAGTACTTAAGTAACAGAGAACTACATACATACCTAGTAAAATAACATCAAAGCTCATTGAAAATCTTGAAGATCAAAGTACAGACGCCAGCCACATCAAGCTACTACAATCTGTCTTTCTTTGATAGATTTTCATCTTTATCGCTGAAGAGTTAAGTGCAAGGTTGATTGGGTTTCGGATGGCTTGACTTGCTGGCGTCTATATCTATGGAGACTCTTGGTCATAATATTAAAATTTTAGATGTCACCACGAACAGAACAATGATTTTTGGGATTCATTCATAAAATATTTTAGCAGTCATAATCTGTACAAAAATACTAATAATAAAAGTTGTAAACTTTATTTGTTTCATTTCTGCAAGTATTGGAACGTCGTTCGAACGTACTATAATGCGACTAAAACAGAGAGAACCATTCCAATTCTTCCATTTCATCCTTTGTCCCGTTCTAACAAATGAATAGCATCATAACTTTGACGTTTACAACAAGGCTGCAAAGGATTTTATAATTTATCCTCATAGTTCTTCCTTTCTTTTGTTTGACGGTCGTTCACTCCACTCGCTCGTGTTGATTTGGCCGATGTTTGGCCTAGTTGCTAAGTTTATTAGATTTTAGTTCTAATTTTCTTAAATGTAGTGTTCAGTCCTACTTTTAATTATACAGTGACAGGATTATGTGATACTTAAAATGCCTGGTATAAGGAAATATCGACGCGACACCAGCGAAGTCAGCTGTTGTTTGAAATATGTTATTTTTGGTGTAAATGTTTTGTTCTGGGTAAGTGGAGATCTTATTGTATCTAGTTGTACTAACAGTTGTACAATTTACATAATTAATTACGGAATTGACATTCGCCCATATCTTACTTGTCAAGGTTTTTATTATGGTCAATCTGTGGTATTAGTTGAAGAGATGCAAAAGTTAGTGAGTGAGATGCATTGCACTCTTAATACTGTCTTGTAAATGTCTGAGTGGGTATTGATTACATCTCACCTGTGAAAATTGCCAGGCAATTGAGGTCACCTTAGACTAGTTTAGAGGCACCTACATAAATATAATTGCTATAACAGTAGGTAGGTACTATAACTGTTTGCATCCTGCCAATATGCTGTACCTACTTAAATATTTAAATCCAAGAAACTATTCTAACAATAACCTTGAATCTGCACACAAGTTGCAACAAAAAAGTTGTAAGTTGCTTTACTCATTCATATGAACACAAACAGTTGGCTATATAATCAATTTGCAAAGAATTGTTTTTTTTTTTTACTCTTGATGAACATTAAAAGCATTTTTAGGTTTAAGCCTTTATTAGTCTATGACCAAATACTAAATCAAGCTACAATAATTGACTGAATAAATGGACTGTTTCATGAGTTTGGTGTTAGACTTCATTATATTTCGTGATCATTGGGTCAATGATCACGAAAAAAAGAATAGTCTCTCATCTACTCTTTCATCTTTAGCACAGTTAGTGCAGGAATATGTAAGCATAGTCTGAGAAACAACATTATTGTTTGTTTAGTTAGATCATAAAGTTACAATACTTATGTATTTTAAGTGAAATAATATTTAATAAAACAAAACATTATGTATTGATTCTGTGCCTGTCTTTTTTATATTCTAATAAAGTTTTCCTGTTAATCCAAACTCAGGTAAAACACTAAATTTTTATTATATATATACAGTGCATTTATTAGTAAATTAGTACATTTTATTATTAAAAAACAAGGAAAACCTAATGTCACACCACAAAAGGATAGGATAATGAATAATATCAAATGGTATGCTAATTTTGTAAATAGGTTACAAGGAAGGAAGTGGGATTTAAATCATGAACTGAGATTACATACACAGTTTTTGTAATTTGGGATTTATTATTACTCATGTCAATCATATCATTGTGAAAAACTAAATGAACCATTACAACAAATATGTTGTAAAATATTACAGCCCTGTGACCAACCTATGAACAGACAGATGGTGGTGATGGCTTGGAAATAGGATTCTGTTGGCACCCTGGCTACTGAAACCCTGAAAGTAGATGAGAGATGGGAGACCCATAGATTATAATTATTTACTTATTATTCTATTTCTAGTTTTTGCCTTGGCCAGAGGCTAAGCATTGCCATACAACAGAGTAATACCGCCAGTCTCTTGGGTACAATACCAATTGATAGCATTGCAGAGGAATTTTATCACATCACATTTTAGTGTGTTAATAAATTTATTAACACACAAATTTATTAACAAAAAATAAATCATTTATCATTTATGATAAATGATTTATTTTCTGTAAGTAGGTTTGTACAAACACTTTTACACGTCAAACATATTTTTTTTTAAACTAGATGAGATCGACGTTTCCTATCTGACTACTCTGAGAAGAAACGCCGAAACAAACTCAGAGAGTAGTTTTAGGCCTTTGCCTAGCAGTGGGACACAAAATAGGCGGCAGGCGACGCAACCCTATCGAGGTTGGGCTCGTTTGATTTGTCTTGACAAGGACTCTGCCCTAGATGATATCCAGATTAAATTGAAGCTTGTTTCAATTTTTTTTTTTTTTTTTTTTTAATAATACACTTATTTATTTTATTAATTTATTAGGTAGGTACTTTAAAGTTGTTATTTATGTTTAAAGTTGTTAAAGTTAAAGTTGTTATTACTTATATTTCATTCTTTCATTACAGTTCCTTGGTCTGATTGTGTTAGCGGTTGGAGTGTGGGCATGGACGGAAAAGGACACATTCAATAATTTGTCCAGGCTCACTAACATTGCATTGGATCCAGCATTTATATTAATATGTGTGGGTGAGTACACAACATTGAGTAAAGGAGGCGAATATATTTTATTTAGAAAATAGTGGCTGCAGATTTGCATTAAAAAATTAAGCCAATTTTGGTAAGTAGGTACATGATAAGCAATAATGAAACAATACATTATTTCAGTCTTCCATTTCAGTTAATAATTTCACTATATATATGACTATTTAGAAATGACATAAAGTGCAAAGTTGTATGAGAGTGGTTGATGAACTAATACAGTTGTGGTAGATATATTTTTTTCACCAAAATCTTAACTTTAATGCATAGACTAGGTACTGTATTTTATTACTAATCGACTGTGTTGCAATTTATTTTGTTCTAAATTGGGTGCGCTGCCCAAAATAGCCAGCCCAGTTATTTTAGTTTGAAACTGCACTAAATGTTGCCACATTAATTCCTTACTGTAAACATGACCCAGTCATAGATTGTTTAAAGTAGTTTTATTGCCAGTGGTTACAGATGTTCGTAGAGTTAGCAGTATAATGATGATCAATGGGTGTGGGGGACACAAAGGGGCCTTGTTCACAAAAGTCATATAGTGCAGAAGGCTTGGCCCTATAAAATGAAATAAATAAGTATATTAGTTAGCTAGCCCTGGGGCAGAAAAATAAACTCCATTTTTATTAACCTTGAATGTTGTAAGAGAGAACTGTCAAATTATGTCAAAAGGTAAAGCAGCTGTAATTGCCGCAAAATTATGTTATATGCTTGTAGTCAACTGCATATAAGTGGTCACTACGAAAATCGCCCTTATTGCTATGACATAAAGGTCAAATTGTTACCACTGATGTGCGGTTAAATGTACTATTTATCAGACTTTGGTAGATTGCCTACATTATTGTAATTGTGCCCACTGCCTTATTTTGTACAGTACCATGGTATTATTGCTTGATATTGTGATTGCAGGCACAATTACGTTTATAATCGGGTTCACGGGCTGCGTCGGCGCACTTCGTGAGAACACGTGCCTGCTAGCATGCGTGAGTATTACCATTCTTATATTTGTTTAGTTTTAGCCACAGAGTAAGTAAAGAATGGAGGGCGAATATGTTAAATGGAGGGTGAGTAATGTTAACATGAAACGAATGTCAAGGTTCGAATTCACTTTGATTGCGTGAGTGTCACTACCTAGTCAGAGTATTATGTCATGAATTTATCATCGCTTATCAGTTCTATCCAAACGAAACTGTGCGTACCATACACCCTGAAATTAGAGTAAAATCGCGATTTTGAACTCATTCGGACCGGATATTCAGTATTTATTGATATTATTTTTTCCTTTTTTTATGCCTTTACATAATTACTCCATTTTCTAACTATTCCAAGCCTGTCTTACAGTAAATCAGAATTTGATTATCATTATGCTCGCATGTCAGGCTTGTTAAGATTTAATGAACCTTCACTTAGATTGCAGAACAAAGGCATTTGTTACCATACTGCTCGAATCTTAGACAATATAATGTAATGAGCGTGGGATATTCCAATTGTGTGATATGGATACTTGGACGTTTATAGATCGGCTGAATTGACTTAATGGTTTGTTTAAAGTAGGTACTTATATAAAACGTTTTGACAGCACGTTCATTGTGCGAACCACTAAAGAGCCGAACTTCTTGCCGGAGTCTGGTTTTTTGATAGCTTACTTTACTGGGCGTCTTCGAGTGAATAGGTTACTTAGTTCTATGCAAGTGTCCACCATCGTCGACACAGATTCATCGCTTATTATCCATCCGACTGAGATAGGACGTAGTTCTCCGAAATATGGGTTTGAAAAAAAAAACCCGTAGGTATCACGGGTTGACGCCCAGCAACGGATGTTTTGACTCACAAGTATGACTAACCTAACTAAATCGGGCATTTTATGTTCAAAACAAAAGAATAAAAAACCCAATTACATTTAAATTACATTTACATTTGATTTATTCCTAATTTAATCTGTGTTAATAACGCACTTCTCCGTTTGTTCCAGTACGCTGTTTTCCTTGCTTTATTACTGTTGGCGGAGATGACGACAGGCATCCTTTTCTTTGTATTTAAAGATTGGGTAAGTTCAGTTTCTGATTGAGTCAGTCAGGTGTACAATAATTAGGGCTGGGAGAAAGCAAGAAAATTTCTTTTAAGGGGGCTATTGTAGCCAGGGGGCAAATGTAACGGATTGAGATAACTCGTTATTGTTGCGTTTCCATTCTGTCTAGGATTAATGAACGAGTTACATTTGCCCCCTGGTTACACTAGCCCCGGGTGACTTAAGTTCGTTGTCGATTACTCCACCTCGTGCTTTTTACGATTGTTCTACACAACGTTAAGGTTGATTGACGCTTGCACGTTACAAAACGATCAGTGTTCCACTATTTATGAAGTTTCAATTTAAGTACTGGAAATTGGTGTCAGAAATAATGAGGCTATCATTTGCGGATCTTTGACAGTCGTTACGGGCTGTCAGAAGCTGTCGCCGAAAGTCTGACAACCACTCTTACCAAGGGATGTCGTATTATCCAGTTATTGGATTCTGGAGGTCAGATAGGCAGTCGTTCCATGTCAAATACTGGTATTCTGCTGCATCCGGTTAGACTGGAAGCCGACACCAACATAGTTGGGAAAAGGCTCGGCAGATTGATTTTGTTGTCAGAAATAAAATAGTTACGACGTCGACTATGCTTAGAGATTTTCACAATTTGTCTGACATCTATGTAAAAGATAACTGGTAAATGTCTTATAGAATGCTTAGTTTATTTCTATCCTTCCACTTAATTATTAAAGAGGTTTTTGTATGTTACAGATAAAACAACAAGCAACGACTGGCTTCCAAACATTCATCACACATTATAGAGAAGACCCAGATCAACAGAACTTAATTGATTGGATACAAGAAGACTGGGTAAATAAATTATAAGTAGCTATTACTATTCTTTTGTCTAAATAATAAGTTATCATTTACCACTGCAATAAACAGCATTATAAAAGTATTCATGCTAGGAATGAATGAAATACACCAACTCCAGCGATGTTTGACCAAACTCGATTACTCAAATGACTCCAAAGATTCACACTAGCCCCTGTTGCCTCATGTTACATGGTGCAACAGAGACCATTGCATATCAAGGAATAGACCGGGGGGCGCGATAATGGTATGGAAGACGTGCCCATATGATATGGAAGGAATAAAGAGCCTACCAAGTAACAAAACAATGGAAACAAAAAACAAAACAAAAAAGAAACAAAAACAAACAAAACAAAACAAAAAACAATAAACAAACAAAAACAAAACATACAACACAAAACAAACAAACAAAAAACAAACAAAAAAAAAACAAACAAAAACAATAACCAAACAAAGAATGGAAAGTAAACAATGGAATACGGTATTTTACTCTATATGAGAAAAAATCTAAAAATATATTATTTAGATAGCTTAGGCAAAAAGCAGTCGGAAAATGTTAGTTTTAGTTCATAAAATAACAATATAAATTTTAAAATTCAATTCAAACTTTTCAGTTTTTTAATCTGTTTTCTAACACCATGAAAGTAGCCGCCATGTTATTACGTCATACCGCTCTGTAAAGTGTAAATTAAAAAGTCAATGTCAACTGTCAACTGATCAGCTTATACAAAGTGTTTGTTTACACGGTGAACTGACGTCATTACCACAGAGCAATATGGCGTCCACGGCGTTCAGCGTTTTCGCGCGAAATTTGAAAATGTAAAATTTAAATGCATTTATACCATTCCCGCTCTAAAAAGCTTATTTTATTCACTGAAACCAGTGAATAAAAAGCACTTTTACTCACTGTTTTGATGTTTGAAAATGGAACACACCAATGTATTCGACCACAGATTTAGAGTACCTAGGCTAGATACGGCATATTATTAGATAGTATGAAAACCGAATGTGTCATCTTTTTTATACCTACGATAACTTCACCACAGCCATTTAGTGATGTGCTCAAAGTAAACAGAATTGTTTCCATCGCTAAGCGTCACTGAGCTAACAGACTTTTTTTAGTACGAACAGTCGAACATGCAGGGCACGCTTGGTCGTGGCTTGCCGTATCTAGTGTAAGTGTAATCTGTGTATTCGACCTATATTGATATGTTCTAAATTCAATTTGATTGGTCGACATTTTCGACAAGGAGTTTAGCATTAGAATAAAAACTGTTTTGTGTTCTTTGCTGTCCTTAGTAATTTGGCGCTATTTTGAATACTGTAAGTTGTACCAACACAAAGTTTAGTGTTACTTTAATCTTTAATTTTTTGTTTGTTTAGTGTTGTTCTAATCGATTAAAAATGCATTCTTGTGATGAAGATGTGTTAACACCTGAGTTTATGAAAGAGAGGGTGGCCGATATAGTGGAAAAATTGCTACCCATAAAATCACGGCTGGTTTACATCAAAGCCAATTTAACTTTCCTTTTTCTTCATTATATGTCTATTTTCACTTAAATCTTTCTTTTTCTCGTAGTCATGGTATAAAGTATAGTATGCAACTCTTGAATAAAACGGATTTATATCGAGGGCCATGAATCACTCGCGTCGCTCAGGATTCTAACACTTGAAATCACTCGCTACGCTCGTGATTCAATCATCATGAATCACTCCCTACGGTCGTGATTCAGTCGTTAGGATTCTTCACTAGCTCGTGATTCATCTATGGCCCTCGCTTTAAATCCGTCCTTTATTCACTAATTGCATAATATACTATTTTATGGCACTTAGCGATTTAATAAAATTTTTGTGTTTTTTTTTGGTGGCTTATTAGCGCTATAGAATCTAACTGAGGCACTTTTAAAAAATGGGTGTAATACCCTATTGTGGAGAGATGGGTGATATATTATATGGATGGGCTCTTTTTACGACGTCGCCGCCAGGTTGTTTCAAGTCCAGCTTCACCGGTGAATCTTTTGGCGGTTAAACTGCGTTCTCGGACTCTTTTTATGTCACTGCTATGCTGTATTACACGTTGCTGTTTCTAACATCTTCGTCTGAGGTCTCGCTGCTATCCGTTTCAGGTATCTTGTAAATAATAAGAACGAGAACCAAGTAAATAATAACTTCTTAATCAAATGCGGCCCTAAAATAACTAAGTGTTTCTCAAATGTTCTTCATCATCATTATCATCTCGTCACGTCCCTGTTTGTGGGACAGTCGAGAAGCTTCGACCACAAATTCGAATCTATTGTTGTCAAAACTATCTAATGTTTTGAGACATTGTTCAGGAGTTAATAGATAAATATTTGGTTAAGGAATCAGTAATGCTTTTTGGTTAGCATACCTAATTATCACTACATAACATTCCTTTTACAATTAACTTTATGCATCCCACACGACATCCAAAGCAAAATCCAAGTAATCCAAAGCAATTCAAATTATTTCATTGGAATAGATTGGTAGTATCAGATATTACCTACCCAATTTATTTTCATGTAATTATTTTATGGTATTATTTAAATCTAAAATCCATTTACCTAGCAGGATAACACAACACATTTTAATAGGCGACACAAAACAATGGAAGGAAAAATATTATATAAAAATCTTATTTTATGCTTGTTAATCCATTTGCCTATTCTAAATTGAACGTCACAGCTACGTATTGAGGAAACAGTAGAGTATTGTAGTAACTACTAGATAAATCTGTTTGTGGCCTACATCATAATCTTCCTCAAAATTTGCTGCCATCAAGTCCACACTTTGTGTAAATTATTTCATCACCACTGATCTCAAAACTGTGAAGTAAAACATCGGGAGGGAACCGGCATGTCCTAGAAGCAGAACCAATAAAATCAAAGACAGTGACTTCCGCTCCGCCAACCCGCACTGGGCCCGCGTGGTGGATACAGCCCATTCCCTCTCTCAGTGAGGAGGCCTGTGTCCCAGCAGTGGTAACTTTATAGACTGATTATGCTAAGTCCCACATTTGCGCTTTTTTATGATAGGTGGGTATTATTTATGTTCAGTTTACCTCATGTGTGTTACAGTACCTACAGTTTATTAGGTGAATAATGTATTAATAGGAATTATTTCTCGATAGTGATTCGTTGGAATTGAGGTCAACAGCCGACTATCATTGAAAAAAACCGGCCAAGTCCGTGTCGGACCACACACAATGCGTGCAGTGTGTGTCGGTTCCGTAGTTGGGATAAATATTCATCCCAACTACGGAACCGACACGCACGTAGAAAAAACTTAACATTGTAGTTGAAAAACATGTTTTCCCATACATCAATATACGTCACGGTCAATTCTCCAACTGTAAATGTAAGTTTGTAATCGCAAAAAATTTTTTTTTATGTGATGAAGCTACAAATTGACGATTTTCGGACTTTTTCGCTTACTTGTGCTGTGAGAGCTTGCTCCTTGCCCAATTTCATGATTCTAGGACAACGGGAAGTACCCTATAGGTTTTGATTTATTTGTAAGTATCACAATATGTCGCATAAAGGGCCGTGTTTGTTTTTTGCATTAACTTAAAGCTTGATTTTTTAAGAGCTCCAAACGAACGTAGACCTCCATATTTGATATTAATTTTAACTTGTTACCTCCATGCGTTCCTGAGAAAAACGTTCTTAACAGACTGACGAACAACGAAGTGATCCTAAAAGGGGTCCGTTTTTTCCTTTATGGTGTGGCATTTGCGTGAAATTCATATATGAGCTGATAAATACAGCGAACCAATATTTAGATGCTTTTGTCCTTAATACTGAACAACTTTATTCGGAAACGCGAAACATTTTTGATACTCCCATAATGATAAATAAATGATAAATGATTTATTTCTGTAAGTAGGTTTGTAAAGACTTACTCGTGAATCATATTTTTAATAAAAACTAGATGAGGTCGTCGTTTCCTATCTGACTCTAGACAGACATAATCTTAGTCAGATCATGTGAAGATCTTGTAGATTGGTGTCTGAAATAGTCTTTTGAGGAAAGAACCTCACAGAATGAGTGGACCTGTCCAGTCAGTGCACGCATTTGTCAGTAATCGTGCAGCTCAACTTAAAACTTAGGGACCTCAACGATTCGCCGAACAATACCAAAGAAAAGGCATTTGGGTAGGCCGCATAAATTACCTACTCAGGCTATGATTAAAAACTATCTGTGTTCAATCTGCTGATTGCAATGTGTATACTTACTGTATAGGAGGGCCGGGATATAAAAAAAACACGTTTCCAGAAACGGATTCCCTGGTTGTCCCTAAAGTTTTTGAGTAGCACGGGTACAATCACCCCTTAAATTTTGGCTCGTACTTCTGATGGCGTTTACCAATAAATGACCTTCAATAATACGATTACTTATCAAGAAAATAACTACTAAACATCAAGGAAATTGCATTTTTTATGCTACCTACTTTAAAAAATTGTGACGAAATTCGATAGATCCTGTACTATGATGGAAATAATGATTTCCTCTCTACAATTAAAATAGATATTTGGTGAGTAATAAAATAACTATTTACTTTCTTTTTTGAAAGAATGGAATATTGGAAACTAAAGGTAAACAGGTGTCATATTAATTCATAATAAATTACTGACTCCTACTTTATACTGCATTACACCATCCTCGATGCTCAATGTCACCACAGTCTTATGTTTTTATACTGTGATGTTACCGTGGTTACTTAAGGCGAAAGCGCCAGGCTATCCCGCGAAATTCAAAATTTCTTAGGTTTTTTGCAATTTGTAGGTCAGTGTGAGCTTGTATGTTGATTAAAATATGATTCGCGGCCGTAGCTAATATGGCTTTACAGAATTATAATCATTAGAATCAGCAATACAACTCCATAAGTTAGCATTTACCTCAAACCTCATGATTTCATGAAATCGCTAGATTTGAGATAAATGCTAACTTATGGAGTTGTATTGCTGATTCTAATGATTATAATTCTGTAAAGCCATATTAGCTACGGCCGCGAATCATATTTTAATCAACATACAAGCTCACACTGACCTACAAATTGCAATAAACCTAAGAAATTTTGAATTTCGCGAGCTACCCTTGCGCATCAACCTTAATAATCCATCTCGTACCCACTGCTTGGTTTCGATATTTCCGTTTCACTATAACATTATCTTACTAAATAAAATTGCGCCCCAAATGAATGGTTGGGCGAATTCATGTACGGAAAATAAATTTAGCAAAGTATTATATTTTGTCTGTGCGTGTGTTGCTTTAGTATTATCAGTTTAGTAGTATGAGTTTGGGACCATGTTTTAGCGGGCTTCGTAAAAGAGTTATGATTCTATATCATTCTTAATTCGTTGGCTGTTCCCTACATTTATGATCACATAACTCGTCAAAATGTAGGGAACAACACATTATTTTTCGCGATTTCAGGTTTGGTCCCATAGTAAAAGTTATTCATTGAGTACAACACTATTGTGGCAGCTTCCTCTCCTATAAAAAACAGCGTGTATAATTTGTTTCTACTTTGCTACAAATATAAAAGTGACAATCGGTACAGAATAATAGGTATTGCCTCTTGTGGAGTTTTGGTACTATAATCTTTCCAACCATTTATTTTACTTTTGACTTACGCACACCTATAGTTCCTTATTTATTGACAAGCAACCATAGACGATAAATTGCAATACTTCATGGACGATGTTATTTCTTTACAATTTCCTTTAAAATAAAATATCAATGTGTTAAATCGATTAAAACTTCCTAATAAATAAAGTCGATTGTTATAGGAAATCGAATCGGTAGTTTAACGCATTAGGACATCACTAATTGATTAGTACTCGAGCTGTTAAAAGTAAAATAGGTTGGAAAGATTATACTTAAACCTCAATCATTTGAGTTGTTTTTTGTTTGTTTTTGTTTTCTTATTGACTACCTCGTTGGTCTTAAACGTCGTCGCTACTGCTGAGCATGAGGTCCTGGGTTCGATACCCGGGTCGAGCAAAGTGTTATTGGGTTTTCCCCATCTGGAACTTCTCAGTAGCAGCCCGGAGTCTGGATTTGTGCCTGGGTTGATGGCAATAGGCCCCTTTTATATGGGAGTCAAACATAACAGGCGAAATGTGGGTGTACAGTCAGCGTCACTAATATCGGGACGAACAGACTTCAAAATGATCTAAACAACTATGAAAACGAAATATTAACTCAATGACACAAGGAATGTCATTTTGAATAGTCTGTTCGTCCCGATATTTTTGACGCTGACTGTACTATACATATGTACACCTCTGCCTAACCTTTAGGGGAATACAAGCTTGATGATTATGTTATTATGAAACTAAAAAGTTTTCTGACTGCAAGCTTTCTTTCTTGATTTTTGTCTACTCTGAAATGACGCGCCTCACCATTTAAATTAGTATACGTACACTACGGTAAACGGTAGTGGGGCGAGTCATTTCAGCTACTAGTCTCATAAGCCACGAACGAAAACAGATCAGCTCACCTGTGGTTAATATAGCCAGTCAGTAAGTTCGTAGCGTAGGGACACTCATGGACCACCAAACCTCAGTAATTTCTTATATAAATTGCTGACTTTATATCGCCGATAATTTCTCCATTTCAGTTACAATGCTGCGGTGTAGAAGGTCCCCGGGATTGGGACCGTAACGCGTACTTCAACTGTTCGAGCGGCGCGGTGGGCTCGCGGGAAGCGTGCGGCGTTCCCTTCAGCTGCTGTAGGAACAAGCCGCAGGACATCATCAGGAACAAGCAGTGCGGATACGATGTTAGGAAACCTACTTATGTGAGTACTGCTATATTCTCTGCTTATTAAAATAAGTTGGAAAGTTAAAATGTACTATCGACAAACGCCAAGACAAACAAAGGACCATAATAATATCGTCGCTAATCTAACTAACTGACGTATCTGATATTTGGACTAAGCCGATAGCTGACTTATCACTACATATTATAAAACAAAGTCGCTCCGCTGTCTGTCTGTCCCTATGTATGCTTAGATCTTTAAAACCACGCAACGGATTTTGATGCGGTTTTTTGTAATAGATAGAGTGATTCAAGAGGAAGGTTTATATGTATAATACATGCATAATATAGTAGAGAAACACTGATAATTTTAAAGGTTTCTAATGTGATGTCGTGAATAATAGTATATTATGCAATTAGTGAATAAAGGACGGATTTAAAGCGAGGGCCATAGATGAATCACGAGCTAGTGAAGGATTCTAACGATTGAATCACGACCGTAGGGAGTGATTCATGATGTTTGAATCACGAGCGTAGCGAGTGATTCAAGTGTTAGAATCCTGAGCGACGCGAGTGATTCATGGCCCTCGATATAAATCCGTTTTATTCAAGAGTTGCATACTATACTTTATACCATGACTACGAGAAAAAGAAAGATTTAAGTGAAAATAGACATATAATGAAGAAAAAGGAAAGTTAAATTGGCTTTGATGTAAACCAGCCGTGATTTTTTGGGTAGCAAGTTTTCCACTATATCGGCCGCCCTCTCTTTCATAAACTCAGGTGTTAACACATCTTCATCACTAGAATGCATTTTTAATCGATTAGAAAAACACTAAACAAACACAAAAATAAAGATTAAAGTAACACTAAACTTTGTGTTCGTACAACTTACAGTATTCAAAATAGCGCCAATTTACTAAAGACAGCAAAGAACATAAAACAGTTTTTATTCTAATGCTAAACTCCTTGTCGAAAATGTCGACCAATCAAATTGAATTTAGAACACATCAATATAGGTCGAATACAAAGATTACACTTACACTAGATACGGCAAGCCACGACCAAGCGTGCCCTGCATGTTCGACTGTTCGTACTAAAAAAAGTCTGTTAGCTCAGTGACGCTTAGCGATTGAAACAATTCTGTTTACTTTGAGCACATCACTAAATGGCTGGGGTGAAGTTATCGTACCTACGTATAAAAAAGATGACACGTTCGGTTTTCATACTATCTAATAACATGCCGTATCTAGCCTAGGTACTCTAAATCTGTGGTCGAATACATTGGTGTGTTCCATTTTCAAACATCAAAACAGTGAGTAAAAGTGCTTTTTATTCACTGTTTTCAGCAACGAATTAAGAATGATATAGAATCATAACTCTCTTACGAAGCCCGCTAAAACATGGTCGCAAACTCATACTACTAAACTGATAATACTAATGCAACACACGCACAGACAAAATGTAATACTTTGCTAAATTTATTTTCCGTACATGAATTCGCCCAACCATTCATTTGGGGCGCAATTTTATTTAGTAAGATAATGTTCGAGTGAAACGGAAATATCAAAGCCAGGGAGTGGGTGCGAGATGGATTATTAAGTAACCATGGTAACATCACAGTATAAAAACATAAGACTGTGGTGACATTGAGCATCGAGGATGGTGTAATGCAGTATAAAGTAGGAGTCAGTAATTTATTATGAACTCAATTATTATGAATTAATATGACACCTTTTAACCTTCAGTTTCCATTAATCCATTCTTTAAAAAAAGAAAGTAAATAGTTATTTTATTACTCACCAAATATCTATTTTAATTGTAGAAAGGAAATCATTATTTCCATCATAGTACAGGATCTATCGAATTTCGTCACAATTTTTTAAAGTAGGTAGCATAATAAATGCAATTTCCTTGATTTTTAATATTTTTTTCCTGATAAGTAATCGTATGATTGAAGGTCATTTATTGGCAAACGCCATCAGAAGTACGAGCCAAAATTTAAGGGGTGATTGTACCCGTGCTACTCAAAAACTTTAGGGACAACCAGGGAATCCGTTTCCGGAAACGTGTTTTTTTATTTATTTATTTTATTTATTTATTTAAATAACATGGGAGACTTACAGCTAAAACAAACAGATCAAGAACAGTACATTAGTCTGAAAGCCAATTACAGGTCTCCACTTATAAAAAACAGAAAAAAGAAAAGAAAAACCTAAATTCTAAGGACATTCACACCTAGTTACTCAGTATACAGCATAATTGCTATGCTGCTCGCACTGTCTAACAACCCTCATAACATTTTTTTTTTTTTACTTGAAAAAGTTCCGGCTTAAGCACTTCCTGGCTGACGACACGCTAGTTAAGAACGGATCTATATCGTACTGTTTACAAAGCTTATTTAAATTTTTGCTTGCACGCACAACGCACGAATTCTGCCTATAATTGGTTGAAGCAAACGGCACTGACACGGTCTGTTTATATCCCAGCCCTCCTATACAGTCAGTATACACATTGCATTCAGCAGATTGAACACAGTTGGTTTTTAATCATAGCCTGAGTAGGTAATTTATGCGGTCTACCCAAATGCCTTTTCTTTGGTATTGTTCGGCGAATCGTTGAGGTCCTTAAGTTTTAAGTTGAGGTGCACGATTATTGACAAATGTGTGCACTGACTGGACAGGTCCACTCATTCTGTGAGGTTCTTTCCTCAAAAGACCATTTCAGACACCTATCTACAAGGTCTTCACATGGTCTTATTGAATTAAATGTCATTCTGATACTCTTGGCTGTATGCATGAATCTGTGCTTGTGTTTTAGAATGATGTGAAAGTTCCTATTTCTGGTACTTGATGTCTCTGTCGTCCCTTCCGTAGTTTTATTTACTGTGTCATGTACGTTTGATGAACAAATAAATAAATAATTTAGTTCAAGCTATAGAAATCTTGTTTATTATTATATCTCAAAGTGATCTAACCAAGATTATGTCTGGACTTTAAAAGAGACTGTGACCTCTGAGTTGGTTTCGACTTTTCTTCTCAATTCAAAATTTAAATCAAATCAACTCAAATCAGTTTATTGTAAACTTGTTTTGTACAGAGGTTGGGATAAGATTGGTTGGACCTTAAATATTAACAGGACTAACTGTACAAATAGGTACCTACAGCAGATTTTTTTAAGCATGCGATTGCCTGTGCGTGACGAATATAAATGTCTTCATTCCTAAAATGTATACAGCATACCCTACTAGCACTAGTTGGTAACCACTCCAGTCGGACGACTGGAGTGGTCTCTTCTTTCAAAGCGGGCTGCTGTAATCCACTGTAATCGTTGAATCTCTTTTTTGGGAGTGCTCTAAACTGAAGGATACGAAACACTAACAGGAAATCCCATCCATCCATTTATAAAAAACTCTGTAGGTAGTAGGTACATACAAAATATTATATTATAGTTACGTATTAAAAACTGGCTGGTTATCTGGTTGCATAATACAGACAACAATATTTTTACAAAACACGAAATTATGTCACTTTCTTGTGATAATGTTATCCCGGTTTGTTTTTTACTTCCTTCTTTCCGTCTTTTACACCACTTTACCACACAGGAGGTCATTTTTGTCCTCGAGAAACTAGTTGTTTCTTGGATTTTTCACTAATCGAAACGATTTAGGCATCTGTCACTGAGCGCGCGACAGACTGAGCGGCGAGTCGGTTATACTTTTTTTCGTCCCGCCCACTGGGTTGGAGTTTGCGTGGAACCATTTTTGAGCGGAATTCGTATTCTATATCATTATTAATTCGTTGGTTTTCAGTGAATAAAATAAGCTTTTTAGAGGGGGAATGGTATAAACACATTTTTTTGCGTTTACATTGCAAACGCTGGGTGAAGCCCACGAGATAGATCAAAATAATGTACTACAGTATTGTACATCTTAAAAAGGTCTGCAAAAAAGTCCGCGATGGTATATGTCTATCTCTCAGAGATAACCCACAGTAACCATTTTTTATCCTTTACTTTTTACGAGAAATCATGGCTTATTTACGAAGCGATTTTAAGCAATACAGCATTAATCCTTATCCAATTAAGTACCTTAAATAAATTGTGCATTTACTATAGATCAATATGGCAAATGGCCCTTTACAGCATGTAATTTAAATGAATATTTTCGAAGATATTACAGATTTAAAATAGCGGGCGGCGGTACATAAATAGCGCGTCCAAGATCGCGCTTAGTAACTCTGTCTGTCTGTCTGTAACCTGTTCACGCCTAAACCACCGAACAGATTTTAATAAAATTTGGCAAGGCGGTACTTAGGGTGGTATCCTAGGGAAGGACTTATGCTACTTTTTGTCTCAAAAATAACCCTACAGGGGGTGATATAGGGGATGAAAGTTTGTATGGGAAACCCAGCATTTCTTAAGTTAGGGATATGAAAATTCAAATTTATGCTTTTGGTAGGAAATAGTGAAATAAGTGGTTCAGCGTTTTTGGAAAATCATTCCATAAGGGGGTAAAGTATGGGTTATTTTAAAATCTACAAAACTGCACGGATATCGATACAATTTGGCAAGGCTACAGATGGCATCCTGGGGAAGGACACCCTTTTTTATCATAAACAATTAACCTACAGGGGGTGATATGGGGGATGAAAGTTTGTAAAGGAAACCCAGCATTTCTTAAGTTAGGGCTATGAAAATTCAAATTTATGCTTTTGGAAAGAAATAAAGAAATATGTGGTCCAGCGTTTTTGAAAAATCATCCCCTGATTGCGTAAAATAGGGGATGATTTTAAAATTCACAAAACTTCACTGATATCGATAAAATTTGGCAAGACTAAGATGGCATTCTGGGGGAATTATATAGCCTACTTTTTGTCTAAAAAAGAATATCCTACAGGGGGTGATTTAGGGGATGAAAGTTTGTATGGGAAACCCAGCATTTCTTAAGTTAGGAATATGAAAATACTTTATGCTTTTGGTAGAAAATAAAGAAATGTGTGGTCCAGCGATTTTGAAAAATCATCCCCTAAGTCGGTAAAGAAGGGGATGATTTTAAAATTCTCAAAACTGCACGGATATCGCAAAAATTTGGCAAGACTATAGATGGCATCCCGGGGAAGGACATAACCTATTTTTTGTCTTAAAAAATAATCCTACAGGGGGTGAAAGTTTTATGGGAATCCCAGCATTTGTTAAGTTAGGGATATGAAAATTCAAATGTATGGGTTTGATTTCTGAAAAAATCCCTCAGGGGCAACTGGACAGATTCGCAACTGGACAGATTCTCAGCTGGACAGTTTCTCAGCTGGATAGATTAGCAACTGGACAGAACGTGTACAGTCCATGACAAAAATATAAAGTGGATGAGTTGGGAATATGGACGTTATGAAAAAGTGGTCAAGATAGGAAAGTGGACGACTTGCTCCAGAGGGCAAGGGCTGACTCTTTTCAAGCTTCGATTTGAACAACTAGGCCCATTAAATTAGCATAGGTACCCTATAAATAATTAAATTACTCACGTTTTGATTGATTGATTATTTGTTTTTTTTTGTATTTGTTTATTTTGATTGATATGCAGATAAGTACAAAATATAATATCGGACTGCGTTAACTACCTGCCTTAAAACAAATTCTCAATGCAACAGATTGTAAGAGATTCTACTGTCGTGCGATTGTGCCTTTGTGTTTTTGACTTTCCTTTGAATAAACACTTTTTAAATTTAATACCTATGTTTCATAGTTTATAAACTTATTTATTCACGACTATACTCTGTCCAGTTGCTAATCTGTCCAGCTGCGAAACTGTCTAGCTGAGAATCTATCCAGTTGCGAATCTGTCCAGTTACTCCGGAGGGGTACTTACCTCTTTTTAAGAGATTTAAGGGATTGGGTAGTTCGTATCTTAAAGTAACAACGGCATAGGGAATAAAGAGGATTTATATTTTCGCTTTAAAGTTGCTTTCAAAGGCATGCAAATTGGTAATTTTCAGTTTACTATTTAATTGTTTGGTTTTAAGATTTATTATCCTCCAGCAATCAGATATCAATCTGCACGCCGCTCCTCGAGTACTATATGTATAAGCAGTGCGAGAAGATATTGTCTAGCCGACGTTTGCGCGTAAAAATATCGCGGCGATTTTTTTAGCGCACTGCATTTTCAACGCTCTGCTTAGCGCTGAGAGTTAAAAATCCAACAGTGTTTTTGTCGCGCTGGGATGCACTCTGTTGTTGTTAGGTTGGATTCTCGAAGATCGGCTCAAAACCGACAGTTGAAAATGCAGTGCGCGATAAAATCCCGCCGCGATATTTTTACGTCCGTGCGAACGTCGGCTTACTTGGATTAACACTTAGGGTACTTTTAATCCCGGTAGTACGTTCCCGTGGGATATTTTCCGACATCCATGCGGGCGAAGCCGCGGGCAAAAGCTAGTCTATAATAATTTGATACATTTTCCAAGTCGAATCGATCTGTCTAATCGGCATACCTGTGCCTTACGGTCCCTATGACAATGCAAAAAACGAAACCAAAGTACCTACAGTTTACAAAATAAAAGAAAAATAGCTTGCCCTGTAAAATGGGCTGCGAATCAGATACGTCACTTAGTTTAATTAGCGACGATATATGGGCAGTGTGAAACAGTATACAAAAAGCAACTTTAAGGTGTAAAGGCGTCCGTTTTGTCGATAGTACTTTTTTGATTAACACCCAGTTTCTGGAACGAAAGTTATCGACTTATACGATTGATCGTCGATAATTCAATCGACCATTCACAGCAGTTGCCGCGCACTTGATAATTTGTTAGCTAATTTTTGTGCTGAGTTTCGTTCCAGAAATCGGGCGTATGTTTGATGTTTGTTTTTATTTTCTTGTGTCGGGACAAGGCATAGGATAATAGCTCATATTGACAAGCGAAACTGAGGGAATTTTTTTTTTCGACGACATTCTTATTTTAAAATATTTAATAGAATTAGTATTTTTTTTAAACTTTAACCGGACAATTATTTTGATTCTGAATAATCTAAAGAAAACCCGGAAAATAAATGCACATTCGTAGCTTAGTCACACATCTCGGCAACACAAATATTATTTTAAATTTTCACCCTTATTTCAAGTCAGCTAATGGTGACAATAGATTACGCGGTTGTGTGTCGTTTAAAATCGTAGTCAGTCCGCGCCTAAAATATTTAAGAGGAGCATTCTAGCCGTTATACTGACTTGCTACTTGTACTAGCAACTGAGCGAGCGAGTGATACACGAGCGCGGCTGTATGGCGGCGGGAGAGGACTGGCTGCAGAGACACTTCGCGCCAGTAGCCGTACTGCTGCTCGGCCCCTTAGCGCTTAAGGTTCATTACAAGTCTTTTGATTGACACTGGTGTTGTATTTGTTGAGTCGTATTTTGGTATGTGGAAAAATGTAAATAACTGAAACTAACTGTAAATACACAAGAAGAATGTTTTGCAAAATTTTATTTACATTTTTCCAATAATTTGTTTGTGCAGTCAGCGTCAAAAATATCGGGATGAACAGACTGTTCAAAATGATCTCAACAACTAAGAAAATTAAACTTTATCTCAATTGGTTATAGTTCTTGTCAGAATGACAGTTGTCGTGCATGTCTTCATTCTGAAACATTCCTTGTGTCATTTGAGTTAATATTTCATTCTCATAGTTGTTTAGATCATTTTGAACAGTCTGTTTGTCCTGAACTGATATTGTTGGCACTGACTGTAATTGTAAGTCTGGTAGTCCTGCACATCATAATTTTCGCTATGACTTACCTGCGTATGTTGAACTTAGTACATTCCTTGCAGCAAGACACAAGCTTTGATTATTCGATCGCGAACATAAGAATTGAAGACGGCCTGCACGGTCCAACTCAAAGTTACGCTCATTTTCAATGGAGTATTTTATTGAGTATAATTTGTGTTAGTCGACGTTCGCACGGACGTAAAAATATCGCGGCGACTTTGTTTCCGTACTGGATTTTCAACGCTCTGCTTAGCGCCGAGAGTTGAAATCCAACAGTGTGTTTTTTCGACGCGCTAGACTGCACTCTGTTGTGGTTAGGGTGGATTCTCAACGCCCGGCTCAACACCGAGAGCTGAAAATCTAGTACGCGATAAAATACCGCCGCGATATTTTTACGTCCGTGCGAACGTCGGCTTAGAGCTTATTTGGAAAAAGACAAGCCCAGTCTGTAAAGCTCATGTCTAAGTCCAAGGAATTTACAGTAAACAGTATCTAGCATGTAGCTGCCTACCGTTGATGTTTTTCGTTTCTTTTTGTTCTAGAATTTTGATAGATCAAAGATAATATATGACAAGGGCTGTTTAGAGGCCGCTGAGGAGTGGTTCGACCACAACCTGTTGATAGTAGCCACGTCCGCTGTTTGTACTGCTTTTGCACAAGTAAGTTTTGTTTGTAGATGCACTTATGGTATGTTTATGTGTTGTGCTTTTGTCAAGCTTAAGTATGCTTTGCTCTGTTTCACGAAAGATACGAAATTAAGGGGGATGCGCTAAGGTAGCCCGCGAAATTCAAAATTTCTTACGTTTTTTGCAATTTGCAGGTCAGTGTCAGGTTGTATGTTGATTGAAATATGATTCGCAGCCGTAACTAATATTGATTTACAGTATTATAATCATTAGAATCAGCAATACAACTCCATAATAACTAGAATTGGCCTCAAATCTCATGATTTCATGAAATAGTTATTCAATAGGGTAATATTTATTTATTTACTAGCTGACCCGACAGACGTTGTCCTGTCTTAGCTATGAATATTCTAATGTAAACGCGTGAAGTTATAATAGTCGTTAAGTTTTCTGAAATTTTCCAATTTTCTTAATTTTTCTTTTATTAGAACCTTCTCCTGACAATAATAAATACAACAAAAAAAGAATTAGCGAAATTGTTCCATCCGTTCACGCCTGATGCGATGACCAAGGGGAATGGGGATTCATTTTTATATATATAGATTTATACAACCTTACACTATCATAACAGGTATGTGTTTATTTATGTTTATTTATTTATTTACACTATCTTATCAATATGAACTTAGAGAGTTGTATTGATGATTTTTATGGTTATAATTCTATAAATCAATATTTGATACGGCCGCGAATCATATTTAGTTCAACATATAACCCTAATACTGCCTTGCAAATTGCAAAAAACTTACCTAAGAAATTTTGAATTTCGCGGGCTATAGATAGTGCAGTCCACGAAGACGCGTGCCACTACTCCTCCTAACCGTTTATAGTGTATGTGTGCAACGGTTAGAAGGAGTAGTGGGGCGCGTCTTCGTGGATTGCACTATCTATACCCCGGCGCATTCGCCTTAAGGATTTTGTGTTAGAAAGAACGTAGCCGATACGGCTTCTTACTCACGAGATCAACAAACTAAGCCAGCACTTATCCGGAAGATTGCTGGTGTTTTGCATGAAACAGATCGTAGTTATATTATAAATGTGAAAGTTTGTATGTTTAGATGTTTGTTACTCAATCACGCAATAACGGCTGAACGGATTTGGATGAAATTTGGCGCACAGATGGTTTATAACACATAGGATACTTTTTATCCCGGTATTAGGTTCCTGTGGGACAATTTCCGACATCCATTCGGTCGAAGCCGACAGCTAGTAATTAATAAAGTTAAAAAGAAAGACAATATTTTTTTGTAGTAATCGCTAATCTAATGCAATAACTCCCCACAGATACTAGGCATCTGCTTCGCCCAGAATCTCCGAGCCGACATCTTCGCGCAGAAGGCGAAGTGGCACTGACAGTCAGCGTCTCCTGCCGCCGTGTGACGCGCACGCGCCGCGCGACCACGCCCACACTCACGCACGCACCCGCACACACGCACACAGTACGACCATAAGGGACTGTACACAAGTTGATGTGCTGAACTTACATGAACTATGACACTCCTTTACAGAAAGTTTGTCTTGTAACATTTCAGTTTTATACCTACCTTGTAAATTTTTTTACGAACTTTTTTCTTATGATAATGGGGAAGTGACGTAACATAAATTATTTTAAAATTGCCGCTAACGTATTTTGTGTCGGTCAAAATAGAAAAAAAAATGAAAGCCTATGCAGATATCATCACTGTCTAGCTTGTCCACTCTGAAATGACGCGCCCCACTACCGCATTTACCGTAGTGTACGTATTCAAATTTAAGTAGCGCGTTATTTCAGAATGGACAAGCTATACTCAAGTATCAAAATGAAAACAAATGTATAGTTTACAGCATTTTTTATGTTAATAACTATACAGGGTCAAATTGAATTACCTAGCGAAACTCCGCTAAACGTGATGGACGAAACCACGGACTAGAAAAATAAGAAGGACGGCGCCACGCGTATTTAAAGTGAAGCACCGTACCGATCTATGTGTGTGATGCCTTACCCTGTACTATTCCTTGACACTTTTTCTGGTATGTAGAATTATTTTTACACCTTTTTACAACACAAGATGGCATTATTTTATTTTCACGTAAATAGTACCAACAAATACGCCGTCGTGTTACGTAATAGCGGCCGGTCGGCATACTATGTATGCGTGATGAGGCATGTTTGTACAAACGGTCCGGTATACTTACTGTGCTTCACTTTTGATATGCGTGGCGCGGAGTCCTTCTTCTTTTTCTAGTTCGTGATCTAAACATGATAAAACAAAAAATAAATTCATTTGATGACGTTTTTTTTGGGGTCTACAACCGCCGCGCCGCGCCGCGCTTTGGTAAGTGTAGTCACATATCAGTTTAAAAACCTTTTTTTTTTTGTAAACCTCACTGATGGGATATGTATCGATATCTCAACACGATAAAACAGATTTTATCAACTCACACTTCAAGTTACAAAACGTCATGAACTGAATAAAATGATCAAATCTTTTTTATTTCTATTTTGTCATGTTTAGATATTGACATCCATATCTAATTTAATTTGAAACTGTATAAATTAAATGTAATTTGGTAAGACAGGAAGCTGACTTCAAAACAGTGAGGCAAAGACTACACAGATGATGAAATATACCCCATTGTTATCTATCCCAAATCTTCATAAAACCCTATTATTTTCATGAAAGATGTTCCGTCTACTCTTATAATAATATCCGTACTTCCCCATTACTCCAGAGTAAATATTGAAACTTCCGCACATCAACTAAAATCAAACATGCATTTATTTGCATAATAGTTTAATGTTTATGTCGTGCAGATTATTTATATTACACCACAAGTGCTCATCTTACTGTCCCTAGGCTTTCTGAGGATAACTTTAAAAACTACTCAATCACAGAGGAGTAAGTAAATGGAGTGCTTACTTAAGACATTCGAGCAAAAGTGTATACCAACAGTTGCCAATTGACGTCCTTTGACATCACGTACACAGTCGTAGACAATGATCCAAAAGTAGCAAGTGAATGGGTTTGTTTACCGAAAACTTCGCCGCGAGAGAGCGTTGTGTGTTTGTCACTTATCAAAGTCATCTTGAAGACAAAAGCGACTAATCGGCGACAAGAAAAAACACTGACTCCATTGGCAGCTGAAGGAAAGTAATAAACACTTAGCACCACGTAGGCAACTAATTTAACAGTTTTCTTCATTCCCGAAAGTGAAAACGTTTAAACTCTAGCAGTAATCTCATCTTAACGATAATCACTGTCAAAAAACTTGCCTTTTGGCATGTGTGTAAAATACAGGTATTTTTGACAGATTGAGACAGATTAGAATGCGAACGTTTTTAAAAATACGGGTATTGCGTCTCAAATGTTGTTTCGTCACGCACTTTATTTTGTTTTTAAATCCAACTATGCGTGGTCTTTTATTTCAGTAATCATCTTAGTGCATTGGTTTCGAATGAGGTATGGAATAAGCTCCGAAGCATTTTCTTGTTTTGTGAGGTAGTTTCTTTTAAATATATAGGGTGACGCGTAATTAGTGACCGATAATTAAACACATGATTATACTAATGATAACAAACAACTTTTACTGCGGAACCAAACCCGAAATCGCGAAAAAAAATCAGCTGCCCCATACATTCTTGTTCGCATAAGTCGTCAAAATGTAGGGAGCAGCTGATTTTTTTCGCGATTTCAGGTTTGGTCCCATAGTAAAAGTTGTTTGTTATCATGAGCACAATCATGTGTTTAGGTATCGGTCACTAATTACCAGTCACCCTATACATATAATATGTACATGAGCACTCCATTTACTTTCTACTCCGTGTTTTCCTCCCACTGCCACTCTATCACCTTTACCTCCGATCACTCTTGGATACTCTTGAATCTCTGTCTTTGTAAATAACATTATAATATGTTGATACTTGTTGATAGAATTATCCAATGCGATGTCCTTGTAAAGTGGAGTTAGCTTCGGAATATGGCAGCTGTTCAAATTAAGATCGTTTATTCCGCGCGGGCTGGCAACGTCTCATGTCTAGAGGTTTTTCGTGATTATTTTAATAAATTCAAATCAAATCAAATCATTTATTAATTTGCGGAAATGGGTACACAAGAAAAGGTCTTAAACAAGCAAAAAAAAAGCAAAATTTAAATATAAGTACAAATTTTTTTCGGAAAAGCACTAGATCGTTGGTATTTATGCTTTTTTTGACAGTTATTTTAGTATTTACTCATAAAAATTGACATCAATTATTTTCTATTCGCAGTATTTTACGATTGAATATTTTTATTGACTATTGAGTAAATGTCAAAAATAATTATAAAATACAACGATCTAAAAAAATTGTACTTTGATTTAAATTTAATAAAATAATCACGAAAAATCTCTAGAAATGCGACGTTCCAGCCCGCGCGGAATAAACGCTCTTAATGTTATAGTAACAACATAAACATTACGCCTTGTTTCTCCGAAGGGTTGGGCAGAGGTGTGTCGTTAGTACACCCACAATTCGCCAGTTGCGATTTTTTACGTCCCATGTGAATAGGTGGCGAGCCTATTGCCATCGACCGGGCATAAATAAATCCAGACTCCGGGCTGCTATTGAGAAATTCCTGTTGGAAAAACCCAATAACACTGCGCGACCTGGGCGACCCCTGGATGTTATATTAAGCAGTTATTTATTTCAGCATAGGCACAGTATTGTGACAACCGAGCCAATAAAATAGTCTCAATGACATAATAATTTAGGTTATTTTGACGCGTGGCCAAAATCGGAACGAATGCCGCCATCTTGTTTTTGGAATACATTTCAAATGACATTTCACAAATCAGTTGCACAAATGTTTACTAACAGCGCCCCCCCTCAACGTCATTCGAGCGCCAAAAGATCGTTGTAGCAGTGTAAATAAAAATGTGACTATATTTTCGGACCACGTGGCTCAGTAATAACAGCCGCACGGGTCGATCCATTAAGTTAAGCTACGCTTGCTGGGGTTGGTCCGTGGATGGGGTCACCATCTTTACATACCGACACTCCTCGTTGCCTCGGAAAGCACGTTAAGCCGTTGGTCTCGGTAGTCATTCGTGGATCTTTGACAGTCGTTACGGGTCGTCAGAAGCCCGAAAGTCTGACAACCAGTCTTTACTAAGGGGTATCGTATTACCCAGTTCTGAGTTGTGGAGGTTTAGATAGGCAGTCGTTCCATGTAAAATACTGGTATTCAGCTACATCCGGTTAGACTGGAAGCCGACCCCAACATAGTTGGGACAAGGCTAGGGAGATTGATAGTTTTTTGAAGCTAACTCCACTCTGAAGCGATGTGTTCAAATTGGCCAATTTAGCCTTAACGGGAGCTGTGAGATGAATTTAGTATTGGAATATATAAGTATTAGAAGGTTAACAAGTTTGTTCATGAAAGTGAAGCTATTTAATTGTTATATTCCTTACAGATATTAAGGTTTGTTACATAAAATGTGACCAGAAAATACCGACCACTGTAAACTCCATCCAATTCCTGCGCGCTTTTGTTTTCGTGCTGAAAATTCGGAAATATCTATAGGTAACACTGGTCACTTTTAGTTTCATTTTTAAATGTAATGGTGCTGTCATCAGTGGCAAACCTGTTGTATAACGCAGCTCGTTACTGAAGTAGGTGACGTCATTGTGTGCTTGACAGTTGTAGGCGCCGTGTTAGGGTTGTGTGTTTTGCAGCAGGAGAATAATGGCTGACAATATTTTTGGACGGAGTTTCTGAACAGGCGGCGGCAGTACCTAGCGATCTAGAATTGTATTTTTTCTCTATTTCGTCCAGTAATACTACCAGTAAATAAATATAGTTTTTTTTCTTAGTAATTTAGTGCTATGTACTTGCATAATAATAATTATCATGGCAACTTTTATACTGTAATTCGGGTTAGTACATTTCCACCGACAAGACCGCCGCTTGTCAAGGCTCTGCCTAATAAAACTGTAACGTGTTAAGATAAAATATTTTATTATAAACTCAAATTAGTGATAAGTAATACTCATTTAGAAAACAAATTATTATTATACATTACAAAATGATTTACTTAATCATAATCCAAAAGTATTGTATGTTTAAAAAAAGTATAATCGCTTTGGTATTTGTTATAGACCTCTTTTGAGGTTTTATGCACAAATTATAATTAGACATTATGGATTACAAAAGTCTATATTTATTATGGTTCTTGTTTTTTTATTAGGGTAGTTATTAACGCTGGTTTTATAGATGTTTAAGTACGTGTTCCTCATTGCGCTGACATTAGAAGGTATACTGTATAATCTCACTCAGAATCGTCATTCCTTATTTTACTACAATTGACACGTTAAGGGCCTGTTTCACCACCTACGATTAAGTTCCTGATAAATTGGCAGATGATTTCATAAAAATTCTGTTCCATTTTTGAATTTATTCGGTAAGTAGTTGCTATTCGGACATCGTGAAATAGGCCCTAAGTGTTATGTGCCTATAACTGCATAGAAATATATCTAGAATTGTTTGATAAAATGTATATTTATTAGCCATAACACTGCCTTATTGACTGCGACAAAGTATTTGTTTGTATTTAAATAAAAACAATTTAGATAGAGGTTTTCGGGTGCATTTTACTAACCGCTTAAAAGTATTTAACTGCATAATATAATATTGACTTAATACGTTTATTTTTTTGAATCTGTAATCAATTACTGTAATGAACTTAATTAAGTTTACATTATTTTAAGTGCCGAATTTTATTTTCTTTTATAATTAAGTTGCCACAATTCAAATAAGTTTGGTTACTTGTGTGTTTACAGTTTAGAAAACTAGTCTTTGAGAAAAATATTATATACTCGACCTTTTAAAATATTTAGTTCCAAATGACATTTATGAAAAGTATTTTTTTTTTTTATATCTTAAGTTCAAGTCGATGTAATTGTATTATTTTTATTTTTCAATTTGTATTTTAATTTTATCGTATTGTATTACAATGTAAAGTATTGAAGAGTCTGGTATTCTTTTATGATGCCAGATGTAAAATGTCCTTGTATTTATAACGTAGGTGTAGTATTTATGTAATTTTCAAATGACTTAAAATTAAAATCGATATTTTGTATGGAAATATAAGTATGTACAAAAGTTTTGATTTTTATTTAATTAATAATCGTTCCCGTAATAACAATAGTTGAAACGAAAGACGTCATCTTGTATACTGAAGGACTTCGTTTCATTCGCCTGCAGAGGGCACAGAGGGTAACAGCTACAGAGACACACAAGAATCTGCTGACTTTCTATAGTGGGTCAGTGGGTACAGTCAGTAACAAAAGTCGATTTAACACTGCTACATTTACACATCACCTGAATTGACACAAAATTATTGGAAACATTGAATTTCGTATCAAACTTAGATAATATACATCTAGATCGAGCTACCGCGTGGCCGGTCATGAGACAGCAATATATACTTTTTCCAGGTTATGTGGTATAAGAAATGAGGTTTAACGTAAGAAATCTTACATATTTTGGACTGAAACCCATGTCAATACATTCGCACAATGCAAAAACTGTCCAAAAATGTTAAATTAATCGACGCAAGATAAATTTTGTAACAGTGAATGTACTTTGTTTGGCAACTTTTTAAATTTTGCCATTCAAAAATACGGCACGCCGTAAGAGACAGAAGATACGATGCTTTGTCTCAATTTTCCTAATTATTTCGTATATATGTGTCTCACTTCCACACTTCACACTGTAATCATGGCAACGTCTAGATGTATAATATCATTGGTATCAAAGCTACAAAAGAGTTGATATTCTTTTAATTTTACTTCTGGTCCGATTTTAAATATTTAGCTCAATAATTAAGATTTAAAGATTACATACCTACCACGTACTTTTGAGGCCAAACACTTGACACCAACACGTCATTGTGAGATAGGTAAATGTTCGGTCCGATAGTTGACGCGTTGCATACTCGATGACTACGCGTGATCGACTATTGAACGCCGAATCGCCCGCAGCCCCACATGTGGTCGCATATTATATAACGTGTAACGTTAAATGCGCAAAACCTCTTAAGGGGTCATTGTACTCATCAAAAAAACAGCTGTTCAGTACATTTTGACAAATTATGCGAACATAAATGTACTGAACAGCTGATTTTTTTTTCGCGATTTCATGTTTGGTCCCATAGTAAAAGTTGTTCATAATGATGAGTACATAAGAGGTTTTGCGCATTTAACGTTACACGTTGTATACTTGACGACTCGACGCTGAACCGAAAGTTGGGGTAGTTGGTAGCGAGAGCGACTAGCGAGTAGGCATTACCTAAGCCAAACCAAACCCATAAATCAAAACGCTGTTCCCAATAGGTACCTACCATAACCTAACCACGTTGCCACCATTAAAATAAGATTTACAATCGCAAGGTTAGCGTACATTACCCCTAGTTGCAATACACAACAGACTTACCTAGTTGTTCGACACGTGGGGCACGTCTCGGCGGCGTAAACTTTAATAAGTTGGACAGATATGGTGCATTCGTTTCAGTTAGGACGGTCCAAATGGACTCAGACAAACCGGATTGTGACTTAGACGCTAGGGCACATACTGATTGTGGGAATGAGGACTATATTGAAACTATAAAGAAAGGGACATGAGGTCGGATGGCAAGCGACCGTATTTTAGCGAAGTTAGGTCCAGACTAGCGTTGCCGGAGAGTAATATTCCGAAGTATTCCCTTCGGAAGTATTCGGAAGTATTCGCAAGTTTTGAGTAGTATTCGCAAGTATTCCCCGAGCTAAGTACATGTGCGGTCACGCAAGTTTATCTATTAAAGTTTGACTATTGACCGCTAGATGGCGTTAATTAACGCCATCTAGCGGTCAATAGTCAAACTAACATTACGTCGTGTGTGTGTCGTGTGTGTTGTTGTCATACGAGTATGTTGCGTTCATTCATGACTCCGAGAGTAATATTCGATTTGAAAACTTCGCAATACTTCCGAATATTTCTTTACATCTACTTATATAAGTACTTACGTAATAAGTTTTTGTATGCGGTTTAGGTGTGAAAGTGGTAGAGAGGTAAGTAAATAGGTAGTGTAATGTTCACTATAAGGATTGTGAGGTTGATATAAGGAAAGAACAAGTAACACTAAATACACGGATATCGGCTCTAAGCCAGCACCAACACGTCTTCCCCCAGCGGCGGTCGGGAGGCCAGTCCCCCTCCACACCCTGCTTGACACCGCGTGTGCGCTGCTTCGAGACGACAGATTATAAATGTATAAATGTCTACTATACACTACATCCCTCCCTTATTATTGTTTTTTTTTTTTTTTTTTTTTTTTTTTTTTTTTTTATAAATATCTCTGCCTACTAAAAATATTGATAATTCAATACTTGACATTGTATGGGTAATTGTTCAATTTCCATAGAAACAGTTATGGATCCTGTCAAACTGTACGCTTGCAAAGTTCTGGGATATAGGGCTTTGCACCTACCCAGCACTTGTACCATTATGAATTGTATCCAAAATTACTTTTAAAGCATTATGATTAAGTGTGCAAGTTGAAATCGTTCTTATATTATGGCACCCACGACAATTACCTACAAGGCTCTGAATGCATTTTCCATTTCGCAACAACAAGACCGAGTCCCATCGCGATATTCCCTTTCACGACGCGAACAGGCAACTAGTTGTCTCCCGACGCCTCGACAGCCCCGCAGCGATCGCGGCCACGGGAGGACCGACGACAGCCCAGCGACGTCCTCGCAAAGTGCGGGCATAGGCATCTACCCTCACTTGGTCTCCACAATTTCAAACCAGCATTGGTACCTAAGCAAACGATTCTACTCTGTTTGTAAGAACCAAGCATCAGTAGTCCAGACACCAAACATAAACTTGACAGTCTAGCTTTATTGAACCTGGTTCGGACCACCCAAAAGAATTCATTAAACAAAATACCAACACTGTTTATTGTAAGATTTTGGTCACTTATTGGTTAGTTGAAACATATTGACAAACATCCGCCTGTCCTTCCCCAACCATGCCGGGGCCGGCTGCCAGAACCCCGGGCCCCCAACGCCCCGCTACCAAGGTCTCACGAAGCACAGCCGGGACCAACGGCTCTACTTCGTTATTATCAGTTTCAAGCCTTGCCAAAACATTAATTACTGTCAGAAATACTGAGTATTTATGGTAACTTGGAGGTCTGTCAACACACATGGCACACCATGACATGCTTATCTAGCTCGACACAAGAAAGTTCAAAGCTATGTTCAACAGATAACCTACCTTGTCCCATGTGTGACCAGACCCCACCGGCGTAGCCGCGAGGAACACACTCGCGTTCACGTTCTTTGTCCAAACAAAGTTCATTCCCTACTTATTTTCTCTTTTCTTTTGATATCTCATCCCGTTTCTCTTATCTTATTGACCACTAAAACTATTACAGTAATAATAGCATTAGGATTATATCCATACCTAGTTATTGATAAAATTATCTATTTGTAGGAAGTCTGTGGCATAGAACATTTTTGAGAAGAATGACTCGGTTTGTTCCTATGCCATTTCCATAACCCTTTTCCAAAAGTATCAGAAAACTACCCAAACAAAATAAAATAAAACACAATGGAGCAGTAAAAAACCTTACCTACTACAAGGAAGAGTACAAGTTTCTATCTGAACTACTTGCAATGGACCCTGTTCAACGCCTGACGCATCTCGACCAGGGGCACAGACTCAAACACCTCCCGACTAGGACGGCCCTCCGCCGCCCCAGTCTGAAGAGCGCCAAGTCGGACTTCCCTAGCAAAGAACATTGAGAGCCGCTGAGTGTTAGTGAGTCCACTTGTCTGCATTAGATTTGCACATGCCCACTAACTTATTTGCAGCAAGGATATGCTCCTGAAGTGAATGTATCGACTCTTCTTATACCTGAATTTCAGACCAAGCATTGAGTGTCAATCTCATAAATGTTCTTTGTCTTCTCATTTAATTTGATAGTAGTTTTATTTATTTATTAGCAAAACATGTTCTTTTGTTATAAGTATTTCAATTCAACTGCGTGGTTGGTTCCTAATTGCATTTATGATTTTATGTAGTTTTGCATATTTTTTCCTTTTATTTGGATTTACTTTATAACTACTATTATTATGTTCCATTACAGAATCTTCAGTAAGGTCTATTTTTAGTAAGGAATAAATGTTGAAAATGGTATTCAATTATTAAATAATAACTTACTAGTTTCCTTTAGCCTGAGTAAATTCTTTTTGTTTCAGTAACTTAGCAATTCGTACATTTGCATGAATTAATTCTGCTACTTACATGTATACCTACTTACATGTTTTCCTATTTATCTGGTACCATTCAGATACAACTGACTTACCACTATAACAATAACTCATTTATACGACTCGACTCGTCTTACTCACTCGACTCTTGTCTTGACTAGTTTTTACTCGTTTTTGTTTATTTTTTATTATTATTATTAATTATTATTCAAAACACCTTGGGCTACCTGCTATTATCATCTTTGTTCGTTGTTCATACTACTTATAATAGTTTCGTTTGTACCCACCGATTCCAACAGTTTACTATTCAATCCATACCAAAATGTCCCCGCTACTATACAATTTAGGTACCCACTATTCATCCAATAGTTCATCTCTTCAAAGCACTTCGCAATGTTCATTAACAATAGTTAATTTTCCTTCTTTTTACTATCCGTGAGATATTCACGGTAAATAAACAAAGAAAATTAGTACATAAACATAATATACAGTCGTTTATTTTCGACTTGAATTGAGTTCAATAACTAACTCATCAACCGTTCGTCTACTAGAAGCCATTTCAATTTTAGCTCAACGGTTTTCACGCCAATTAAGCAAATCTAAACATTTTAGTATATATATTTTTTAGCAAGATTTTCATAATATAATGTTTGTAATTTATTCATTCGGATATTTTTGGTCTTTTGTCATTTCGATCGCGATGTTAAAAAGTTCGCCATCAGTTGCATTAGATCCCGGGATGTTGTAGAAGACTTCTGCAACTCAGGACCACCAAAATATAAAGGAATAGTCCTATTTTTTGCCTCGATGTCTATGCCTGCCGCCTCGAGGTAAATGTTTATACTTCTTTTCTATTGTGGCCTCATCTACATCGCCACACACGAACCACGCATCACAGTGACATGACGACACGCAACCCGCATCGCGCAGCCAGAGTCCACCGCGCGTCCAGCATACATACAACGGTCAGGTCGGAGGATCCTCCCCCCTCCATGGAGGACGCACGTAGTCGTCATGGCAAACACACCCTGTGTGCACATGACGACACGTCGTCGTCATACTGTGCAGTACTGTGGCACTATCACGTGAGTATTCCCAGTGCGCGGTCGCCAAGCAGTATATGTAGCGGGCTATGTAGGTACGTCCGCAATTTAATGCTATACCATTAACTCTCCGCAATTTAATGCTATTTTGGTATGTCCGCAATTTAATGCTATACCAGTAACTCTCCGCAATTTAATGCTATGTTGGTACGTCCGCAACTTAATGCTATACCAGTTACTCTCCGCAATTTAATGCTATGTTGGTACGTCCGCAACTTAATGCTATACCAGTTACTCTCCGCAATTTATTGCTATGTTGGTACGTCTGCAATTTAATGCTATACCAGTAACTCTCCGCAATTTAATGCTATGTTGGTATGTCCGCAATTTAATGCTATACCAGTAACTCTCCGCAATTTAATGCTATGTTGGTACGTCCGCAACTTAATGCTATACCAGTAACTCTCCGCAATTTAATGCTATGTTGGTACGTCCGCAACTTAATGCTATACCAGTTACTCTCCGCAATTTATTGCTATGTTGGTACGTCTGCAATTTAATGCTATACCAGTAACTCTTCGCAATTTAATGCTATGCTATGTAGGTATGATTTCACTCCCCTGATGTACACTAATAGAAACCAATTTAATGCTATGCTATGTAGGTATGATTTCGCTCCCCTGATGTACACTCATAGAAACCAATTTAATGCTATGCTAAGTAGGTATGATATCGCTCTCCTGATGTACACTCATAGAACCCAATTTAATGCTATGCTATGTAGGTATGATGTCGCTCCCCTGATGTACACTCATAGAAACCAATTTAATGCTATGCTAAGTAGGTATGATGTCGCTCTCCTGATGTACACTCATAGAAATCAATTTAATGCTATGCTATGTAAGTATGATGTCGCTCCCCTGATGTACACTCATAGAAACCAATTTAATGCTATGCTATGTAGGTATGATGTCGCTCCCCTGATGTACACTCATAGAAACCAATTTAATGCTATGCTAAGTAGGTATGATGTCGCTCTCCTGATGTACACTCATAGAAACCAATATACAGTAATACTCAACTAATAAGGCGCGTCGTGAATCTTCGTTCGCACCGAAAAGAAAGTATGGCCCCGAAGATTAACGAGAGTACTTAAAACTTACAATCAACCTTAGATCACTACTATAAGGTTCATAATACACTGTAGCTGTTAGTTCCGTCTCACTCGCAAGTATGGCGGCTGTCAAGCGGCGCGCGCTAACATTGCGGCAGCTACCGACCAAAGGGAACAGGAAAAAGCGTGGAGCGTGCCGATTGGTCAATAGCATTTCCCGCGCTTTGAAAATTCATCTTCTGCGCAGGTACATCGATAAGCCATATTACTTGGGTACTCCTGTACCTAAAACGCGAACAAAAGAATACCTACGCAACTCACAGCCAAAGCCAATTGTGTAGGTACCTAGTTACATACTCCACATCTTCCTCTACCTTTCCCCAGTCAAAAACCGTTATATACAGTCATCATTAGTTGGTAACTATGATAACCGTACATACACACTCTGTTGTATAAGTAAGTAACTAATTAATACTGTGGACTAATTCATTAACTTTAGGATAGTAACTATTACCTACCAAAATTGATTAACGAAACTCGTGAGGCTCTGTGTTTCATTTTACCTATCAAAATTTCTTATACAGCTATTATGGGTAATAAATACTGAGGCTCGAACTCAAGTAGGTAGGTAACTTGTGGGCTACTCACCCACCACGGGCATAATCGAATAAAACAACATCAGATCTGTTAAGAAACCCAGCGGGTAACCTAGCTACCCACATAATAATAACTTTCATAAAGGCTTGGTAGTTTGTCATGCATGAATTTACAGCCAGTGCCTCGTGATCCGTATGTTCTATTTATTCAACGATTGTAGTCGGTTAATATTATTTGAAGTAAAGTAGTAGTGAGTAGTTAAAGTATTTTGTCCACGTATGTATTCTCTCTTTTCTTTTGTTATTACCTAATGTAAAAAGTCCTTAAAATACTCACCGTTTACCTCGTCGCCACATGTAATGTTCACTATAAGGATTGTGAGGTTGATATAAGGAAAGAACAAGTAACACTAAATACACGGATATCGGCTCTAAGCCAGCACCAACACGTCTTCCCCCAGCGGCGGTCGGGAGGCCAGTCCCCCTCCACACCCTGCTTGACACCGCGTGTGCGCTGCTTCGAGACGACAGATTATAAATGTATAAATGTCTATACACTACAGGTAGATTACTGAGTTTATAAAATAGTTTAAAGTAAGTATCAAGAAAGAAGTCAAGGTTTGACTTCAAGTGCAAAAACACACCATTTTCGAGATATAAAATACAGTACATTTTTTTTTTCTTTTGCTTATATCTCGAAAACGGTGTGTCCTATCGCAAAAATAATTAAAATTTGGCCCCCCTTTATAAAACCCATAAACCCCTAAACCTCTACATGTAAGTACCAAAAAAAAAACCGTAAAGAACACGTTGAAGCTGCCCCCTCCTAGCGCCCCTCCATGTACAAGAGAATCGGCACTAATATCCGCACAAAATAGACATTTTAAACTCAACCATACAAAAATAAAACAATAATTACCGAGTCACTGGTAGATAACTACTTACAGGGAATTATTCCCGCTAGTAGATAACTACTTACGCGGAAATATTCGCGCTAGTACGTAGGCATCGAATAATACTCGTTGATTTTATGAATGAACGGGCTCGAGCTTCCTAAATCACGTGTGCAAGTGTGCAAGTGAACGCCGCTGGCACCGCGCGCCGACCAACTTCGGGTACTTATTGGATTATCTTTTAAATGCGACTATTGACCACTAGATGGGGGCGCAGTTCTCATTGCAAATTACATATATTATGTCCCGCATTGGTGATAGTGCATTCATTAATACCCACGAATCAATCTTCCACCATTCATAAGCTAATCAGCAAACCTTGGTCACTGCAGCAGCAGAAAGCGTCGCATTAAACACGACTAATCACGCTAGTTAATGCTACGCTTCTGTGGCACCATCTTGCGGATTCTTGCGATAACAATAGAATAGTCGGCGCACTGCATTTTTGTCCTTGAACCCCCACTTGTCCGGCACTGGATTCGCCATAAAAACGTGTACAGGAGCGCTAATACTTCGTTGACTCATGAATGAATGGCTGCGAAGCTCGGTGGTGTGCCACTTTACTATCAAGCCAATGCCAGGCGAGCGCTGGCGTCGCCGAGCGACTAACGAGAGCAGGTGTTCATTTACAATTCTACCATTTCCCCCTAGATGGCGTTAATTCATTTAACGGCACGGCGTAATATATTCGGCGAGTCGAGTCTCATCAAGCGACCTACGCAAGTACGCATATATTCGTAACTAGGCACCTACTGGCAATAATTTCATTCTTAATAGGTAATAAAAAGTAGGTTACCTACTACATTCTTACTAGTAGTATTGCTTCAAATCGAAGTATTCCTTTGAATATTTCGCAATTATTCCGAATACTTGCGAATACTTGCGCAGTTTTGCAACGCTAGTCCAGACAACGCGTCTTATACTTATGTAGATACTTTCAAAGTTGCTGGGTTTGTTGGTAACTTTATCTTATTACCTACTGTGGACCTAATACCTACTTATAATAAAAATAAAAAGAGCCTGGAAGGAGGCTGGATCAGCTCTAACCTACGAGAGGCTAATTTGTCATTCGCAGAATGTGCGTCTGCAATACTTCGTCGGACTCAACCCCAAAGTTGATATCCTATCTACAGCGTAATGACCTTTTTTGTCAACACAAACCATCGTTGGCTTTTATGGAAAAAAACCACATCAATTTGCACTCGTTCTTTCATTCCATCCAATTAGGGAACGTCAGCTAAATTCTAATCGGATCTCTTCAATTTATTTTTTATTAGATTTTTATAAAAGTAATCCATCTTAGGCTCGTTTGGACGAGACGTTCAGTAGGTAAGTACTAGGTATAGTTCTATCTGTTTGCAATGATGATTTAATCCCTTCTGTGGCTTCACTTTATTAGGGAGTAATTTTAAATAGGTAGTAGGTACTTAACCTACCAATAGGTAAGTACATTTTTAGCCATAACTATCTAGGTCTACCTTGACATATTTTAAACTAGCTGCGCCCCGCGATTTCACCCGCGTAGACTGGGATAAAAAGTAGCTTATGTATTAATCCAGGGTACAAGCTATCTACATACCAAATGTCATCCAAATCGGTCCAGCCGTTTGAGCGTGAAGAAGTAACAAACATACAAACACACAAGCTCACAATCTTCCACCTTTCTGTTAGTGTGATTACAGCCGCTTTTCATCTGTCTGTATGGCCGCGTTGTTCGTCTAAACTACGCAACGGATTTAGATGCAATTTTCACCATCGTAATTTCGAAGGTTCATGTGCTTAAAGGTACAAGTACATTAATACCATACTCACATCGATACCTTCTTTTTAATAAAGAAATCTCGATGTATTGTCAAGTCGTAAAGACCATGTGAAGCAGGGGCGCGTCGCTAGTACCTCAATCAATCTCCCAAGCATTTTCCCAACTATGTTGGGGTCGGCTTCCAGTCTAACCGGATGCAGCTGAATACCAGTATTTTACATGGAGCGACTGCCTGTCTGACCTCCACAACCCAGAAACTGGGTAATACGATAGGTACTACCTACCATCTTAATTATGATGAGCTCTGGTGAAGTCTGAAACTATTCGGTTATATCGGAAAAAAAATCACAGTTATTTTTTATACCTATTAGGTAACTACCTATATTACTTATAGGTAGCTATCGACCTTATTAGGTTCAGGTTCAGGTGATGCATTTCAATACAATTTTTCATTTAAATAATAAGTAGGTATATAATTGAATTGTGTCTATCTATCATTCATGCATGATTGATGCATCGATGGCACCTCGAAATATTCCATTATGAATATTGGAACAGAAATCTCTAGAAAAATTGTCGTAGGTAGCAAATGTGGCACTGGCAATAAATAAGAGATTTCACTCAGCCGAAATTCGATTACACGCGTGTCGTATCGGATTCACGTGACGTCACCGTGTCGCTGTCACAACGGATCCGTTGGCGTCACGTTGCGCGTCATTTGTCACGACAAGCGCGTTGCCCGATGCGAGATTACGTAGTACGTGCCGATAAATGCATAGTTGGGCGGTTCAGCGGGAAATGGGAACGGTAAAACAAGCGATTTTCAAACTGGTTAATGTGTCGATAAAACGTAGAGTAGTTAGGTATTTTATGTCGCTATTTGTGGGTACTAGTTGGAAGTATGCTACTTATTGTACTAGTTGTGAGTAAGCTATACTTATTGTACTAGTTGTAAGTGAGCTTCTTACATATCACTATCTTATTACTCTTGTTGTACCTACGTTATAAACTATACTACCTACATGTTGGGTACTGGTAGGTATACCAAGTAGGTAGGAACCTACAAAAATTACAATTTGTTGTAAATCACCTACGCAAATTATTCATCCAAGATTAACCAACTTTAAAACCCAGTCCAAAAACAGAGTTCACAATAAATTGATAACTAATAAAAAAATGTCAGCAAAATTAAAAATATCTAACCTCAGAAAGCATCCTTGTCTAATCGATCATAAGATAATAATTATTTGTTCAGAGAAAGAAAGAGAAAGTTTGGCGTAGGTACAAATGATGACATGACCTCGTCAAAGGGTAGATAGAAGTACAATGGGGGACAGATCACAAGCTGGCCGAGGGGACATAAATCATTGTTGTTCCGCAATGAGTGACGTCACGACTAACGACCTATTAAGCCGACAGTATCTGGATACAAATTAATTTGTTTATCTGTAAACGCGAGTCAGAGGTTCCGTCGTACCTCCGTCACGAAAAATTTTGACGTTTATTGTGGCTACGATTTATTGTTAGTACCTATTTTATTTAAGGCGCAGGAAAGCCTTTACCAAAAGTGGTCGTCGTATTAAGGCTCTTACAGACAGAGGCGATATCGCGAGCGATATTGCGATATTATCACGTCGCAACACCGCTACGCGACACGTCGCGACGCGATACCGCCTCTGTCTGTAAGAGCCTTTAGTGGTTCAGCAGCTTGAATGTCATCAAGAATATAGATACCTACTTAATAGCAATTCGTCGTGGATGTGGTAGCCTTTACATTTGATATGACCACACGGTACAGTTTACAATATTTTTTTTTTAAATTTTCTAATTTGCCTCCCAAAAGCGACCGCCATAATATATTCACGTCCGTGTTGGTTACAGAGGTTCATATGGGTACCAAATTTCAACTTAATCGGTCGAGTAAATTAGATTCGGAGTAAATTGGCTGTGACAGACGGACAGACATACAAGTGATTTTCATTCGAACGTACGGAATCCTAAAAATAATTATTTTGGCCATCACAAATTCACAACGATGCTGCTAAGTATTAGTGATGTTAGGGATTTCTAATTTATTAGTAGTTTCTAGAAGCCTTTGTGAACTGTTTAAAACTCATTAATATAGAAATAAATGGTTTTCTAGCTGTACGTTTGCAGGTACAGCCTTTTTTTTTGTGGATGGGAAATCATCAAATGACTTCTCCCGCTTTGGGCGTGTCAGCTTTTACTGACTAAAACCTACCCGTGTTCCTTCAGTTGCCTGTGCCAGGGCCACGGTATCTCTTTCGAACAACCCGCGACCCCGGCGGCATCGGCCCTATCGGTTCCATCACTGCTGACAGCCACAGGTACAGCCTAAGGTTACTTACTAAAAGTTAAAGTGTAGGTACCTACCCACCGTTATATGCCGTTTGATGATTGTATACACTTTATATTAATTACTTAGGTGACTTCATCACGCCAAAGTTACGGCAGTGCTTTTTGCACGTTTTTAGTGATAGTAGGTAAGTATTTTTTTTTTTTAACAATCATCTACAAGGTTTATTCTTAATCCAATTTTTTCACTGGCTGGTGAAACTCTTGAGGTAGCCAAACGTTTTTTTTCGTGGCTACTAAGTACTTTAAGTTTTCTATAAAAACTTATTCAAAACTCATAACACGATTTGTTTGTGCCGACCCTTAAACGCTGGACATCAAGGGTACAATTTTGTAGCTAAGGCTAGTTATAATTTATTCTAAAGTCGCTTTTACGATACCCATGGCACTGGTCAATGCAGTAACTCCACGACAATTTTATACCAAATAGTCGAATAGCATGTCTGCTAAGAAAATTCAATATAAGTTAACTTCTGTTATCGCGCACGCGGGAGCGTTTAAAAGTGTACAGCGACACACAACGTCGCGTGTTACAGTTGGTAATACGCAAACGACTACATCTAACAACAACAATAAAAGAAAATGCGGTAAAACTTCGTGCAGTGAAAAAAGAAACTGCAAATAGGTAGAGGTAGGTACAATTACAAGGTACAGTGCTTCCAACTGAAATGTGCAACGGAACGCCTGAGATTTTACCGTACCAACGACTTATTTAAATAGAGCCGTGGCCCTAGCTTGTGAGTTGTTGTTTATGAGTAGTTCTTGCCGCGTGGCGGGTCAGGGCTGACTGGTCGGTGGTAAGACCTGAGTACGCGAGAAGGGCTCCTTTGTCCGCTATGCTCGGAGCGCTACAGGCCGTCGCTCATTTGCTGAAAGCCCCCGCCTGAAGTGTCGTCAGAAATCCGGCCATTTTTGTTTCGTTTTGCATTTCAAAAAAGCCGTTTTCAAACTATTTGTTGTAAAATAATGTCTGTTTTCAACGACCATTTTGCCAAAAGATGTTCAAATATGAAAACGGTTTTTGTTGAAAAAAAACTTTGCTCATTCCTACAGGTCAATGTAGGATCCTACAATCTCCATTAGCCAAACGAGACATCGTCGGAGACGTCTGTCGTACTCTCGATATCTAATACAAAATTCTCTAATTCGATTACATCGAAGGGAAGCTAAAAGAAAAGAAAATAGGAAAAAATACTAGTTTGCTTGGCTCGGGTTACAAAGTGGATCGAACAGATTGCTAAAGTCTGGGTCACCGGGAGATTAGTTTGCATTATTCAATTTAACCGTAATTGGGTCTGACACGGTGAGGAGACTAAGTTTCAGATCTTGAGATATAAGGGGTGGTCTTACTTGCACTTGGTAATCTGAAGTAGGAAGTATATAGGTGTTCGTTGAAGCTTTGCATATGCGATCTGTCTTTACCTACTTTTAGAAATTTGACAGCCTTTAACGATTGTCATAGATAACAACAAAAACAACAACAACAACAACATTCAGCAACATTCTGTTTTTACGTGATCCCCGAGTCACGAGTTCAACTCGTGAACGGTTCTCCATAATTCCAGGTATTGACTGCGTCAAGAACAACTTTAACTCGTAGAGTAATTGAGCAATTAATCCGATTAGCCAGGCTCCTCTATTGCAACAACAATCCGCATTCCATTTCTCGGTAAAATAGCAAATTCCGGATAATAAAACATAAATAACAACCTTTCTGTTATTTATTATAGTTTTCCTTGGAAAAATAGCTTTTTGCGGAAAACAGTTTTACGGTAATGACAATAAATGTAAGTATCGCGTTTGAACAACTTTCAAGGTACCTACATACCTATTGGTATAGATAGCTAGACAGATTTTGCGCAGCGCCTTTTTAAAAAATCAAAATCAAAAGTCCTTTATTCAAATTAGGCTGAGAATCAGCACTTTTTGAACGTCAAAATTACAGTAAGACAGTCCCCACAAAACGCCCGCCCTTCACCACTTCCTAGTGCTTTAGCTGGGAAGAAGAAGTAGCGGAACAAACTCCCCAGCAGCACAGCTGTCTGCTCAGTTAGAAGAACTAGATTTGACTGGAGAACCTTGTTAGAACTCGCGCATTTATATCTGCAAGGCCAGCGGACTCGGAGAATCAAGACAGTGCGAATTAGCAAGGACTGTGCTAGTCTTCTAGATAGCAAGAATGCGGCTGTAGGTATAAGATCTCCTTCAGATGATTACACGACTGGAGCTTCGGTAGGTATAGATGATCGTTCTGGTTTTTTTTTTTTCTCATTTTCTTTTAGAATACCGTACCGATGCGAGTAACCGCCCAGTGGTAACCGCCCCGACTTACGAGTTGTAGGTATAATGTCATGGGTTCGAACCCAGGAACATCATTGTGATCAACCCGCACTGGGGTCGCGTGGTAGATTAAAAGCCACTCCCTCTCGAATAGAGGAGGCTTGTGTCCCAGCAGTGGGGACATTATAGGCTTATTATGCTATACCGACTCTCTCCACTCTCTCTCTGGCTCTTGCCATGTCAGGTCCCCAGGGCAGCTCCTAGAGTATTTCAGAATAAGGACCTTCCAAAAATAAAAAAAGCGGTCAAGAGCGAGTCAGACTCGCGCACTGTTCCGTTCCGATTTCTGAAAAAGTATGCTATTTAGAGATATCGTTTTATTTTTCCTGTAATCTTTACATAAACTTCTATCACATAGAATAATTTCAGTTTTTATCTTTGCAAACTTCGGAGAATGGGGGGGGGGGGGCGGTATTTTTTTTACATTTTTCATAAAAGTTGAAAACTATGCGGCCTAAAAAATAATAAAAATATGCTTGAGAATGCGCAAGCAGCGCTCTTTCATATGATACCCCACAGCCCTAGTAGCCCCACTTTAAAATTTTAAGACCCCCTTTCAGTCCCTGTTACAAAAAAAAAAAAATATTTTTACTTCTTTCTTATTTGCAAAATAGTTGAGTAAACGTCATCTAAAACTGTTCCAAATTACAAGTTGATAGCATTAATAGTTCTTGAGATATCCAGCTGTGACAGACAGACAGACAGACAGACAGACGGACAGACAGACAGACAGACTGAGTCACACCATAAGGGTTCCTTTTTTACCATTTTGGTACGGAACCCTAACTAGATAGGTCTTGATGCCACGCATTTTTGCTACGAAAACAATACCTTCCATACAAAAACTTTTATAGAAAACAACAAAACCCAACATAAATTGACATTTCTGAAACAAACCATTTATTTATATCCATAACCTTTTACGTAAATAGAGCCTTGATATCCATCAGTAGCAGAGGAAGCCATTACAATCGCAACAATCACGTTTATATAAGAATATCTTGGGTCTGTCTGGAACGTCATTTGCATAAGGTTGCGGCGGCCGCGGCAGGCGCCCCGTCGTGCTCCTTAGTGCTGTTAACAATAGTGGTCCGGGACCGGGACTGAAACGGGACGTGAATATTTTAGGACGTCAAAATTGTGGATTTAAGTGGGTACTTATTTGTACTTCCCTCAGGTCATTTAGAATTAGACTGTGTTTGAAATTATGGAAAACTTATTACTAAGTATGTTAGTGTATTATTTGGGCCATGACTGCTGCTGTCTTAAAATAAGTCAAACTTTTGAATTTAGAAATGATTGGGTGTCAGTCAGTCAGGGCGAAAATACACACGCCCGTAGCTGGCACAAAACTGCAAGTAGCTGGCATGCTGGCATGCATAACAACTTCTGATTGGTCAATGTCACAAGGGTGTGTCCGCTACTTGCATTGTTTTGTACCACCTACAGGCATGTTAAAACAAATGTATGTGTTAATGAATAAAAATAAATAAATAAATAAATGTTGGGTGTTTTCGCCTCAATGAATAGAACTCTACAATACTTTATTGCAAAGGCACACACACATACATACACATCATCATTATCATTGTTCTGCCCTTAAATCCCAATGTATTTGGGATCGGGGCATGTCTACTTCTTCCATGCATCTTTAGCCGTCAAAATTGCAAAGTTAAGTATTTTCTCTTAGTGTTCTTTGAGCCGAAACTAAAGACGCCACGTAGGTATATTTATTATTGTAACAAAAGTTCTGTATCATTCGCGGGGTAAACTGAACCCGGGACATAAATCAGGTAAGTATCGGAAAGTCCCGGGAAGCCGGGACACTGGGCAGCAATATCTCGGCTGCATGATGTGGCAGGGACTGGCCCTTTTTACGACACTTCATTGCCAGTTTCATACAATACCGACCTTTTTTCCAAGTAGCTTCACTCTTTCAGATTTTACCTTTTTTACCGTTTCTGCGAGTTTTATTCAGCTTTGAGATATTTCTCGATTGAGTTACTTTTTATTGAATGTATGATACCTGTTAACTCTTGATATTATAGGGGTAAATATACGAGTAGATACAATAAATTGACAAATATATTTATTTATTTGTATAACAATTGCTTGCTGTATTAAACAGTTTACACCAAAGCGCGCAGCGAGCCCACAAAAACTTCATGCAAACATAATACATACGTAGATTTACTTGCATCCGGCTCCTGAGCAATCAGGGCGTCAGGGCATCCGGCTCCTGAGTAATCAGGGCGTCAGGTCATCCGGCTCCTGAGCAATATGTCGCAGCCAACTGTTTATTAGCCGTTTGCCGGTTTTTCGTTTTCAACCTAGCCATTTCACTAAACGTGGCGTTCGACTAGCGGAATGATATTCGGCCGATACGTCTAATACAACATTTAATGAACTGGCTGGCTGATGCTTAGGCCATTTACCTATACAATAGGGCCATCTGCTTCTGCAACGTCTCCGGCACTGCGGGAACTGCAACCCCTTTGCCCTTACGTAACAAAGGATAGCTAGGCACCCTTGCTCACCTCCGCAGCTTCGGCTTGCTGGTCGCCTCCGGCTCTAGCCTCAGCCGCTATGCATGGGTGCCTATGCTTTGTGACAGCGGGCGGGGACTGCCCTCCCTTCGCGCCTTCGGATTTTTATATGCACTCTGAGGGTAGCAGACAAAACTCTACGTGGAGTCGGAGTGCCCTGATTTGGTTTTGCGTAAACGAATTTAAACTGTGAGAAACAAGTAATATTGAGGCTTGTCGACGCCATATTGTCAGTGTGGATTTCAGCGCCGGGTGACAGTAAATGTCTAATTAATTTGATCCAAGTAATTTGACTAGCTGTTTGATTAAATGGCTGAATATCATTCAGGCCGCTAGTTGAACGGCAGCGTTTAGTGAAAAGTACTCTCACTCATTACAAACACAACACACACACGCACACACACATACACACACATTATATGTATATTAATAAATAAATTGTACCAACTTACTCGCCGCGGGAGGAAGACCTGGAGTCCTGAAATACAGGGCTGTCCTAGTTTAGGCTCCAGTCCACTCCTACTTTAATAATGTCTGTACTGTTTTGATTAGTGTGGAAAATAAATGCATTTTTACTTTACTTTTACTTTAAAAGGCTAGGCGGTTGACCAAATGCCTTAATTAAACCAGTTGGCTGCAACATATATAGGTACATTAAGTTTCTGTCATATTCTACCAGGTGTCTGTACAAACTAAATTACAATAATGTACCAGACGTAAGATTACAAAAGAAGCCAGTACAGAATTGAATTAGTGCCACCTAGTGGACATGGACCAAAATAGGCCTCTAAATGCTACAATACGCAATTCAAATTACGTTGAGTACTAACCTACTAAGTATTTCTGTAAATGAAGAAATAGGAAACACATTCCAATCGAAAACATTTATGTCCAACGCAGAATCGAACCTCCTTCCTCCGCCAACCTACGCGTACGCCACCCCTTCCATATCGGATAGAAATTATAAAAAGGGGATGCGCGGGTTAAACCGGCAGTGGCGGCCACACCGGCTATAAATCCCCACAGTCCGCGAATTCCGCGATCCTTTGTCCTGCTGGCTCATTAGTCTTAATAAACGGCTACAAAAATGCGGGAAACATTTATATCAATTCTGGCTCTGCTCGCCGTGGCCCCTTGCGCGAAATGCTCAGACGTCGGCAAAGACGGGTTCAATTTCTATAAAGGTACGTTCTCGATCATTAGTCTTGTTCTTTTTGCGGTTTTTTCGCGGCTGTAATAAAATTTTCTTAGAACTTGGAGCTTTATGTCGTATTTTATACTTATGATTTGTGCGTACTTCGGCATATAAATAATTTCATCTAACACGGACACATAATTTGAAGATATTTCCCTTCTCACCGAGGTAATTGAAGTTATTTTCTTCTTTGTATTTTCGCATAACAGCCAAACAACATGATTAATTATTAACGTCACAGATAAATTGTTGCCTGTGTAGGAAGGTTAATTTTAATTACAAGGAAGGATATCTCTACGGGCCGTTTCGTTCTAAGCTTTCATTGTTCGACGGGGAAAATAAAAGATGAAAGGTTTATTATGATTCAAAGATAGCCTTTCAGCTTCGTAATGTGAAATGGGATTTGAAATAAACAAGTGCATATTTTTTTTTTTAAACAAGCTTTCATTATTCTGGATATCATCTGGGACCAGAGTCCTTGTCAACTCGATAGGGTTGCGTCGTTTTATTACTGAATTCCCATGGCCACCTTCCAGATTCATCATCAGATCAGCTCCATGTCATAATTATATTGCAATGTCATCCGATTTACATGCATGTAATATTTCAGCTCAATCGGAAACCGGAAGTGAACAAAAAAAAAAAAATTAACATAATCTTCTAATCTTGGCAGCTCTGAACACAGAAAAAAAAGAACGAAAAAAAAAGAGAAAGAAAGAGATTAGGGAGGAATTTGCCCAGCAGTGGGACAATTATGGCTGGTAAAAAAAAGTATACCGGATGACTTTTTTTACCGTCTCGGAAAAAATTGGGTATATTAGGTGAACGGAGTAGAAGCCTATGGCATATCTAACTTTCTTTTTTTTTTTTTTTTCAAAAAAAAATTCAAAAATTCAAATCATATGCAGGTTGCATATGATTTGAATTTCGATATTTTTAAACGATTTATTATTTTTTTTCAAAATTTCTGTTTTTATGTTACAAAAATGATAAGTTTACATCGAATTTGTAGTATTTATTGGTACTTATATAATTTTTCTCAAACATGCATGGAAATATTGTCATTATTATCGAAAAAAGAACACCCGAAGTATCGAATTTACGGTCAAAGAAAATCAAATCCATTGCAGGAGCGTTTTTTGAATTTGGAACATTACAGCGCTCCAGCAATGTTGTATGAAACGGCGTGCGGGGGTTATTTAATACTCTTTGATTGGATCTCTTTGCTTAGTATAAATTGCGTTCACGTGGCTGAATAGCCATAAATGCGTTTGCCTTTAAGCACAGATGTTAGATAGAAAATTGGCGGCAAAACTGAAAATTCATCTTGATTTGAAAATTAATATTTACATACATAATAAATATAAATTTAATACTTAATTAAAATGAGTTCCAACGGTTCAGAGTGAAATGGAGATTGATTGTAGGTACTCCACCAGATTTAAGATCAGAAGCCAAATTGGCAATGGAAAACCTGCTTCCAGCGAAGTCAAAAGAAAAATACATGAAAGTAGGTACTTATATGAAAATTTTATGATTTGGAAAAACGAGAAAAAATGAACATTCTCTCCGAAACAGTATTTTTGGAGTATTTTAATGAGATTGCTAAAACTAAAAACCCATCTACATACATTATGGGCAGTTTATTCCATGCTGAAATGTACACAGTTCATGTTAAAAACGGCATTAACTTGAAAAATTATGGAAACTTAACTACTTTCATTTCCCTGCATTTTTTTGAGAAAAGCACTATATATGCCTCGGCGGAAATGACAATTGTTTGTCTCGTATTAGTGAAGTCCTCGCCTACGGCTCGGCCTTCAAACTCATACTCGACCTGCAATTCCCTATTTCACGGCCTTTGCAATAATGTACTATTTTCTGTCTAAGCTATTAAAAAAAAAACAAAAAACTAGGTATGCCATACGCTTCTACTCTGTTCACTTAATATACCCAATTTTTTTCGAGACGGTAATAAAAGTCATCCGGTATATATAAAAAATATATACAGGGTGTAAGGGACAGCCCTCCGCAAACTGATAGGGTGAATTCAGTATGTCATACTAAGATGACCGGTACATGAAATTTTTTCAGGAACGTTAAGGGAATCCAATAAACCTGATTTGTTTGTGTTTTTGTGCACAAATCGGAGCGTCTATTACTGATTGGGAGGGGTAGGTAATAGGTATGCGGTGAGTTCGATGAACTGTGTAGCTAGACAGAAAGTGAACAGCTGATTTCACGCGTCGTTGGTTAGAGTATTTCAACATCCATTGCTGGTTTTTTTTTGTTGTTTTTTTTTTGCAGTTTTTTTTTACATAAATGGAGTGCTGCGAACACACAATGCAATTTTACATTGAAGTAATGAAAATGTAACTGCATTTTTTTTTGAAAAAATGAAAGTTTTCCTGAGAAAATTTCCGGTGGAATATGATTCAAAATGAGGAGCTGAATGCACCCTGTTAGTTTGCGGAGGGCTGTCCCTTACACCCTGTATTTTATCTCCCAAAGTTAATTTTATTCATAAAATGTTGACCACTTTTATGACATAAAAACTCTTTGCTAAGATTTAAAAAAGTACCGTTCGTTTTAGACGGAGCATCTTGAAACTTTTACATTACAATAACGCACAAGTACGTAATGACATACATTACGATATTGAAATTGGTGAAATAAGAGAGCCTTTACGAGCAAATGTGTTATAAAAAAACAAATAAGAAGTTCCTGCTTATTTTTTTAAAATTTGTTTAACCAATGCTGCGTCGGTAGGCGCGATTTTTATTACCGGCCAGCTGGACTCAATAGTGTTCCAAATTCAAAAGTCATTTTGTCACTGTTATTAAGTGCGCCGGAATGACCCATTTTGCTCGCACTTATCGAGGAACCATTGAGCTCTTTTCGAATAGATGGGATGAAAAGTATGTAGCTTCATCTTTCTGACTGACCGCCTCCTTTGACAATTCAAAAGTAGGATGGTTTAATTGAAATACATGCTTTGAGTTCGAGTTTGAGTTTGAGAGGGTAAATGTAGCGTTATTGGCTTGGTCACGGGCTTGAAGTGGACATTCTAGCATCCATATCCATTCCACGATGTTCCTCTTTTTGTGCCCTATAATGATAATCACAAACTGTTTCTTATTTTCAGATTACTTGCGCGCACGAACTGATGACGTCATGTCTGAAGAACCAGCGCCTGGGGAACGCATGCTATGTAAGTATACTTTTTATATCTACAAGATATTGTATTAATTGTCTGACCAGAAAAAACAACCGGCCGAGTGCGTGTCGGACCACGCACAATGAAGGTTGCCGTAGCTGAAAAGAATTTATTCCAAAAACAAACTTAACAATTTAGTTGAAAAACATGTTCCGCCATACATTTGATATTCGTCACGGTATATTCTCCAACGGCAAATTTAAATTTGTAATTAAAACGCGTAGCTTAACCTGATCGATCGACCCGTGCGGCTGTTATTTGCTAGCCACAAGCCTACCTTTAGCTCTAAAAAGTAGCCAAGCCATTATGTTACAAAAGGAGCAAATTGCCTGAAGGTACTGACACACGTGCTCATAAAAAGCATGCCTATAAGCACGCTTACTCGAAAACATACTAGAAATAAGCATGCTCATTACTAGTCACACATGCTACTAATGAGCACTTGCTCAATAAAAGCATGTTTTCGTGCTAGTAATGAGCACGTCTGTCAGTAGCTTTAAGCTACTGACAGACGTGCTCATGCTAGTAATGACGTGCTCGTGCTCATTACTAGCACGAAAGCATGCTTTTATTGAGCAACTGCTCATTAGTAGCCATGCTTATTTCTAGTATGTTTTCGAATAAGCGTGCTTATAGGCATGCTTTTTATGAGCACGTGTGTCAGTACCTTTACAGGCCATTGCAGAACCTTGCTAGACTACATCATTTCATGAAAACATAACAATATTTATCGTTAAAACTTACCTAGGTACTGCTTATGTACATACTTCGTTAATTTATTTTGAGCTTACTATGGTAAACTGCTCCCTTGAGTCGTCATTAAAATAAAGGTATCGTATTATTTGGATACCTAAATATTTTAAATAACCCAAATACTTAGGTAAATATGTGGTTCGCCACGGACCACTAAGTATTGACATAAGTATAAAGAGCTGCGTACAGGACCTACACATGAGTGGTCAGCGAATATTTAAATGTCGAGTAGTTAAGTATGTACTCGTTTATGTATCTTAAAATTGCTCGGGTTTTTCTTTTTGGAAATAACTGGAAGTAGAGCTCAGGGATATTCCATCTGTAATAAGGGGGCTTGTGGCTCGGTGCTGAGCCGAGCGTTGAAAATCCAACAACGCGCTTTACAAGGTGAAAGTAAAATTGTTCATAATGATGAGTACAATTATTACCCGTTAAGAGGTTGAGCGTTATTAAAATTACACCTTGTATTACGCATTCAATTGGGTGTCGCCTAGTGTTAGTGAAAACGGGCATAAGTACCTAATGCAAGTAGGTGTGGGTGGTAAAATTACGTTTCTTCATTTTTCCAGACTTCTACCGCACTCCCCTGTCGCTATACCCTGGTCTGCTGCCTGCCGTCGAGCAGGAGTACAGGAAGAGAACAGGGAACGCCTTCAAGAGTAAGTTTTTTTTCAATGCTAAGTAAATTTATGTCCTTTTGTATAAGCTTTTCCATAAAAGGCCACTATATTTCTAGTCCAACATTACGATATGGTTAATTTTTCCACTGGAAAAAAAACTTCCTTTCACCTTCTCTCTTTCTTTCTTTTCTCTTTCTCTTCTTCTTTTTTCTTCTTTGGTTTTTTGGTTTTTTAGGGTTCCGTACCTCAAAAGGAAAAAACGGAACCCTTATAGGATTACGTCGCTGTCCGTCCGTCTGTCTGTCAGTATGTCAAGACCCTTTTTCTCAGGAACGTGTAGAGATATCAAGTTGAAATTAATATCAAACACGTATTTTTATTGCCCATTAGAGTCCAAAAAAAAAACTTTTATTTTTCCTATAATCTTTACATAAGCTTCTATCACATAGAATAATTTCAGATTTTTCTCTTTGCAAACTATGGAGAAAAGGGGGGGGGGGGGGGAACGGTATTTTTTTTACATTTTTCATCAAAAGTCGAAAAAAATTATGTACGCTGTAATTGTTATGTACCTACATTAGTCCTTTACTTATTATGATTGTTTCTAGCATAAGTTTCATATAGTGACGTGGCTGTGCTTTTTTTTAAAAATAAATAAATAAAGACATTTCTAACATTTCATACAATATTTTAAATACAAAATCTTTAATGCCAAAGCTCTAGCCGGTGGGGTAACCGAACCCGCCATCTTTTTGAGATAAATAATAATACCGTCTTGAAACAATATTCCAATGAAATAATGAGATTGAAATGAAATTCTCTTTTCATGATATTTTATATCCGTTGCTTTAAGTAAAATTGAAAACGAATAGAAAATGAATGAATTATGAGATGGTACGGTTATTATTACAGATTATTACAAATTTAAAATAGCTTCTCCTTTACCTACAAGACGTTTCAGTCATAATAATATGTCTTTGTCTACAAATGGTATCCCAAAAATAATCAGAATGATAATATTGTTATGCCGTGCAAAATGGTCTCAATATACACCGCAAAGCCGAATGCAGTTCTATGATTTTATGTTTATCTAGAGCAAGATCCCAGGGCCGCCAGACCTTACATATTTTCTGATCAACAAAATGTATGGGATAGAGTAGTGTTAGTATGTACTTTGAACGTACATACCTGCTAGCTTGGGCCGATTTTCTGCTAAAGTCACTTAAAACTTCTAAACTCACTTCTGCTGATTTTTACGTATGTTTTACAGACTTTTAATATTATAAATGCGAAAGTGAGTGTTTGTTTGTTTTCATGCTAAAATGGCTGAACGGATTTGGATGAAATTTTGCACATAGACGATGACCTGGAATAGAACATAGGATACTTTTTACCCCGGTTGTACGTTCCCGTGGGATAATTTCCGTCCTCCACGCGGGTGAAGCCGCGGGCAAAAGCTAGTAAATAATCAATACTGTTTAAAGTACACACTATTATTATTATTCTACCCCATACATTTTGTTAATCAGAAAATAAGTAAGGTCTGGCGGCTCTGGCATCTTGGATTAAATCTGTTACAAATTCAAGAACATAATATGAATTGACTCAAGTACAGGTACAGAGTGCTTGCATTAGATTTCTCTTTTATGAAATATTTTACAGAACGGCGAACTCTTCCAACAATAAAAGACGATCCAAAGCAAACAGAGCCTGCGGCGGAAAGTCCACGATAAAAGATAAAAGAAATAAATATAATATTTATTTGCATAAAACATGGTACTTATGTATATAAAAATGTTTACAGAGCATACATGTTTTGCATATAACTTTGCATGCAAATATTATATTAGGTCTTTACCTATGAAATTGCCGTTCTGCAGTACTGGCCATTTCAAATCAAAATAATTTTTGTTTGGCTAAGAATTCTAATTTCAAATTAATTTTATTTTAAAAACATGGATTTTTTTTTCCAAAAGTAGTCATTTGTTTATTGATTAGTGTTACATTTTCATCGCATTTCAATCTTTTTCGTCATCATGGATACGTTAAAAATTCGAGTAATTATGGAATATGAGTACCGTCGTGGCAGCAACGCGGCACAAGCGGCACGCAACATCAACGACGTTTACGGAGCTAACACTACAAACCAACGCACCACCTGTTATTGGTTTGCTCGCTTCCGTTCTGGAAATTTCGACCTGAAAAATGAACCTCGCGGTCGTCCGAAGACTTTGGTCGACAATTACGAATTAAAGGCGATTGTGGAAGCTGATGATACACAATCTACGGCTGAATTAGCAGCAGCTTTCGACGTTAGCGTCAAAACAATATTGGTCCATTTGCGTCAAATTGGCAAGGTAAAAAAGCTTGACAAATGGGTGCCCCACGAACTCAATGATCGCCAGCGCGAAGTACGCGTCGAGACGTGCCTTGCACTGCTCAACAGACATTGTGTGTCTGTTGAGCAGTGCAAGGCACGTCTGGGGTTGGAAGCTCTCCGTCATCCGCCCTACTCACCAGACCTTGCGCCTACAGACTACTACTTTTTCCAGAATTTGGATAACTTCTTGGTGGGAAAAAAAATTCAATACCCGAGAGGCAGTACAAAATGCCTTTGAAGAATTTGTTGCCTCCCGACCAGCTGATTTCTTTAAGAAGGGCATCAATAAACTGCCACTGCGTTGGCAAAGATGCATTGATTGCATGGGTGATTACTTCGATTAATACAAATAAAAAATACATGAAAAAAATTCGTTTAAATTTTTTCATACAAAACGGCAATTTCATAGGTTACACCTATTATATAGACGATACATTACAAAATATTTCCCATTAATATATTATTTTATGTTGTAAAAATTATTATTGTTTATCCATTTAAATAGTTTTTTTTTAAACAATCTAAGATCTAAAGTTCACTTGGAATTTTATTATTATATACGAATACTGGTTAAACAGCTTTTAAGTACTATATTTAGCCAGTCTTTATGAGGATCTCGCCGGTTTCGAGGATGTACTTACATCCGCTGCCTTTTCAATTATGTCTTTATGCTTCTTAACCAACATGCAGACTTCATAGATATAGAGAGAGGGCAGCGGTAATAAACCAAGTTCTTTGAATGTTGGCCTGCAAGATTCATCAGGTTGAAGCCCATACACCTATATTGCAGGAATACAATTTTTTTGTGCAACAAATACCCTGTTTTTGTCGGTATCTACTATTATTCCAAATTATTGATTCAAGATAAGCATGATAAAGTGATAGCAGTTTTAATGCTTGTTATATTTTTAACCCTTCTGAATGCGTAGGGATACGAATTAATTAATTAATTTAGATATATCATCTAGTTGTGCTGTGTTTTACCTAAATTACGCGACGTAATATGGATGACGCCTGGGTAAAAAAATAGTACATTTTGATACAAGTGGAGAACGTTTGTTATTGCATTCGAGGCGGAATTAACACCCGAGCCGTAGGCGAGGTTGTTTTTGAGCCGAGAACTGTTTTTCAATAAACTTTTGAAGAAATAAAATAATATAGCGAACAATATTTTTGTCATGAATTATTATGAAACTATGATTTAAATTTTCTTTTTTTTTCCGCGCTTTGCTTTCGCCAGGTATAAAGAAGCAAAGGTATAAAGCTGATACCTAAACAGCCTAATATGAAAAATAGAAAATTCAAATATTTTTGAGTTTAGAACACAAATAAATGTTAATTTGTTCATAAACGTTTCTTTTATTGTAATAATCATAGCTTTTGATGTTATTCAATACGTAAATATTCAAAAAAATATTAACGTCGTAAAGACGCATAGCTCTTTGCCGAGATTAAAAAAAAAACATTCACCTCCGAATAGAGAGTTGTGAATAGAGACATTGAACCAATTTGGACTAAGTATAGGTATAAGTTATCTGTGGCAATTTTTATTCCCGCACACGTTCGGGAAAATAAAAATCGCACGCGTGTGAAATGCATTGCATTGTGAACCTAATCGTAGTGCGATATGACCCAGTTTTCGAGGAAGTGTATTGAAAAATATATATTTAGTCTCTCAGTCAGATAACATTAGGTATACACGTATTTATTGTAAAATGACTTAGATAATTCGCATTAAAGCTGGGGAGTTGGGGCTCGCTACGTCACAACTATAACATAAAATCTGGCAAAGAGTGACGTCATGCCACATTTTAACTCAACGTATCGTCGTAATCTTTTGATTACGTTAAAAAATGAAAAAATACGTGTGTAATAATTTAAATTACGAACAAACAAAAATTTTTAGTCATCATCCCTATTGTGTATCGTGGGTAATTTCAGTAATTTGATATACAAGGTGTACCGTAAATAATGGATAACCCTGTATCTACGGGTGGGACCCCATGCCCTATACTATAAAAAATTGTCAAACCCCGGAGTCGAATAAAAAAATGCGTATACCCACCTCATTAAAAAAAAAAAAAATTTTAGGTTAGACTGGAAGCCGATCCCAACATTGTTGGGAAAAGGCTAGGCAGATTGATAGATTTTTTTTTTAAATTTGCCACCTTTGGTCACTTCCTCGGCCACCATGTTTACAAATGAAGGAATTTTCACTATCTAATTTCTGCATAGTAGGTATTATTAAAAAAACGTGCTTTAAGATGTGTAAGACGTGTAAGTATTACAGTTTCAGAGTAGGTACCTCATGATTTTGATTGTTTTTTTTTAACAGCTCCATCCTCGGTTTAATAACAGTTACTTTGTATCTAAAAAAGAAATGGATTATCGATATACATATTATTTTGGAATCTACAATAAGAACACAAGTTTTAAAAAAATATGGGCAGATATATAGGTTTCCATACATTTTATTTACACCAGACGACCTCGAACGAGGAAGTGACCAAAGATGACAAGTTTTCAATAAGTTTATTTAAAAAAAAAACGAAAACACAAAAAAACAACAAACAAACGATTTGATTTGATTTTGATTTGAAAAAATTGTGCATAGGTACCCGTCAATTCCGGGGTTTAATTTTTTTTTATATTGGCAATTTTTATAAGTGGCAATCACAAGACGCAAATTGATTACTTTCTAGTACGACGCAAGAACTTAAAATACGTCAAAGACTGCAAAGTGCTACCAGGAGAAGACCTCGTGGCACAGCACAGACTCCTAGTTATGGAAATGGTCGTAGAAATAAAGCCCCATAAAAACAAAGAGCGACCTCCCCCCAAAATAAAATGTCATATGCTGGAGAAGAATGATTGTGCGAAGAAATTTAAAGAGCGAGTGGTGGATAAAATAATAGATATGGGGGACATGAATGATCGAAGTGTAAATGAATGTTGGAATGAAATGGCGGGGTATATTAGGAGTGCAGCGAAAGATATTTTGGGAGAGACGAAAGGAAAGGGTACAATAGAGGGATACATGGTGGTGGTCGACAGAAATACAGAATGTGTTGCAGAATAAGAAGAGAAAGTTCAAGGAATGGCAGAGTGTTGAAGATGAGAATGTTAGTTTGAAAGCAGAAAAAAAGAGTGAGTATGATGCTCTAAAGAAAAAAACCAAGAAAGCTGTGGCCATAGCGAGAGCAAAAGCCCAAGACAAGCTTTATGACACACTGGATAATCCAGCAGGCCAAAAACATCTATACCGGCTTGCTAGAGCTAGAGAGAGGAAGACGAGGGATGTCTGTCAGATAAAGTGTATAAGGGATGAAACTGGAACAGTTCTTTCGGATGATGAGAAAATTAAGGATAGGTGGAAGGGCTATTTTGAAAGATTGATGAATGAGGAGAATGACTGGAGTGGTGTGCTTGGGAGTAAACCAGTAAATGAGGGGTTAGTGAGAACGATTAGTATGGATGAAGTGAGAAAAGCAGTTAACGGGATGAAGAATGGTAAAGCAATGGTCCGGACGGAATACCAGTAGAAGTATGGAAGTTATTACGGGTAGATGGATGGACGGATTAGCTTTATTCTTCAAAAGTTGTTGCTAGAAGAAGCCATACCTGACGAATGGTGTAACAGTTCGCTGGTGCCCATCTTTAAAAACAAAGGTGATGTGCTGGAGTGTAACAACTATAGAGGAATAAAGCTAATGTCACATAGTATGAAGGCTTGGGAGAAAGTTATTGAAAGGCGACTGAGAGAAGAGAGTGAAATTTCGCAAAACCAATTCGGTTTTATGCCTGGTCGAGGAACAGCAGATGCCATTTTTGCTATTCGCCAGCTGTGCGAGAAATACAGAGGTGCTCATAAAAACTTGCACATGGTATTTGTTGACCTCGAAAAGGCATACGACCGAGTGCCTCGTGAAGTTTTGTGGTGGGCACTTAAGGAGAAATGTGTGCCAGGGAAGTATGTGCAGTTGATTCGTGCGATGTACAGTCGATGCAGTACCCAAGTCCGGTCTACAGTGGGCACTACTGGCAGCTTCGATGTGGCTGTCGGTTTACACCAGGGGTCTGCACTCAGCCTACCTCTTCGTGCTGATAATGGATGCTCTTTCTTCGGACATCCAGGAAGAGGCTCCCTGGTGTATGCTGTTCGCCGATGACATTGTGCTGGTTGCCGAGAGCGGCCTAGAGGTCCAGAGTAGATTGGAGGTGTGGTGGAAAAGACTGGAGACCGTTGGCCTGAGAGTAAGTCGGACCAAAACGGAGTATCTGTTTTGTGATTTTGGCGGCCTCTCGGGTCCGGTGCCCATGTCTCTTGCCGGAACGCCCTTACCGATCTGCTCCGATTTTCGGTACCTCGGGTCGCAGCGTGTCCAAGGGGATGGTGAAGTAGACCGAGACGTAACACACCGGATCAACTCAGGATGGATGAAATGGCGACAGGTTACAGGAACAACTTGCGACCCACGGATGCCCCTCAAGTTAAAGGGAAAAATTTACAAGTCCGTGATAAGGCCTGTCGTACTGTATGGATCGGAATGCTGGGCAGTGAAGAAGACGGATGAAAAAAGATTGCATGCAGCGGATATGAGAATATTGAGATGGATGTGTGGAGTGACGAGAATGGATAAAGTAAGAAATGAGTATATAAGAGGAAGTTTGAAAGTGGCGCCAGTGACAGAAAAGTTGAAGGGAAATCGTTTGGGTTGGTATGGGCATGTGATGAGGAGAGACGAAACGCATGTGACTAAAAGAGTGATGAATATACATGTTGATGGATGGAGAGGCAGAGGAAGGCCATAGAAAAGATGGATCGATTGTGTGAGGAATGATATGAAAGAGAAGGGAGTGAATGAGAGCGTGACGGTTGACAGAGGAGAATGGAAGAAGAAAACGTGTTGCGCCGACCCCAAGTAACATGGGATAAGGGCAGGAAGATGAATTTTTTTTTATATTATAGGACTTCAGGTCGATTATTTACGCCAATAGCCTGTATACACGCTTGCTTTCCGTGGCGTAATATCGGTGCTTTGCGACACTTAAAATCGAAATAAAACACGTCAACCTATTATTTTCCGTCACATGTGTTTGAGAAATAATGTGCAATAATCACACGGTTTGAACCTTAGTTTGAACGTTACACAGCCGTTTTATTTGAAAAGTGTTATAAAAGCGCTGCAGCTGAAGTCAGCGTTTATTTGCTCCATTTATAAGTGTTATCTTAGGGTCTTCTGAGTTTTATTTGTAAATATAACTGTTTCTTTTCCACCTTCGCTATTTTCTACATTTTCCACCTTAGTGGGAATTGTGGGTTGCATTTTTAGCGGTTGGTTTAGCTTCTGGTCTTTACAATGCTACAGAGGATAGGTATTCATTGAAAGTCTCATGAAAGATTCATGCCACGATTTGAAAACTATTATTAGAATATAATTATCAAAGTTCGTTTTTAGGGTTCCGTACCAAAATGGTAAAAAGGAACCCTTATGGTGTGACTCAGTCTGTCTGTCTGTCACAGCTGGCTATATCAAGAACTAACTTGAAATTTGGAACAGTTTTAGATGATGTTTCCCCAAGTATTTTGCAAAATAAGAAAGAAATAAAAATATATATGTTGTTTTGCAACAGGGACTGACAGGGGGTCTTAAAAAATTGAAGTGGGTCTACTAGGGCATGTGGAGTATCATATGAAAGAACGTTGTTTGCACATTCTCAAACATTTTTTTTCTTTTTTTAGGCAGCACAGTTTTCATAGAGAAAAATCTGAAATTATTTTATGTGATAGAAGTTTATGTATTTATTACAGGAAAAATAAAACGATGTCTCTAAATAGCACAGTTTTTTAGAAATCATCCACCAACATTACATAATTATTAATGATGGTACGGAACCCTCGGTGCGTGAGTCCGACTCGCTCTTGACCGGTTTTTTAATCCCAGATACCAGAGGGCCAATTCTCGTACCTAAAAACGTTCAAATTCTAGTCGCAATCTCATGCCAGAGACAATCAACTGTCAAAAATGTAGGTAAACGCTATACAATTTTTGACATATTGACAAGACTGAGATGAGATTGCGAACGTTGTTAAAAATACGTGAATTGCCCCTCTGATAGTAATTTGACATTTCGAATGTTCCATTAATAATTTTTTCACTTCATAGTTTGACACCTGTCAAAATAAAAAACGAACTTGTTGCAAATTAGTTAACGAAGTCTAGACGATAAAATAATACAACCAACTAAATCGTGTGCAGGTCCATTCGAGCACGATTGTGTTTCACTCCTGTTGGTCCCGTGCCCAAAGTTTTCCGACATTTGTTTTGACTGATCAAACCTACAATTTTACGAACTTACTTAACTGGTTATGGGTCAAACTGGTACATTCAGTAAAATATCTTACGACTTTCATGATGATTGTGTTGTTATAGGGGAAAATATTTGATTTTTTTGTATGTTACGCTTTCATGGCTAAACGGTTGAACCGATTTTGATGAAATTTAGTATGGGGATACTTTGAAGCCTGGAGAAGGATATAAGCTGCTTTTTATTGACATACAATGCAATGTGAAGCCGCGGGTGGAAGCTGTTGGGATATGTAGGATGTGTTGCATTGTTTACTGTAGTTAAGTTTACGGTTACTAATATGAGAATGTTTCTCTTAATTCCAGATCACATGTTAAGTAAGGAGCTATGGGCTGGCGACACACTACGCAAGCGCGGCACCAAAACTGCTATCTCACTCATCATGCAAGGAAAACATCCCTACTATGCGTAAGATTATTTATTACCAATTCACCGTAATCTAAATAAGAGTAGATTACTTTAGAGTAAAGGAAACATAGTTTGAAATACCTATTTACTTAATACTACTTACATACCTACTTACAAACCAGGACAACCTCTTGCGATACCGATCATTCTTGATACTGTAGCTATACTGTACTGCAATTCGTAGAAAACAACGCAAAGCAAAAAACAAGCCATTTTATTCTCACAATAAAAAAAATAAATTATTAATTAATAATAATAATAATAAATATATATTATATATATTTTTTAATAATTATATTGTAATTTTATCGTTGTAATTTAGTAGTACCCATGCAGTCATGTAATTGTTTTCTATCATTTGTATGTCAATATTGGCAAAGCATAGCGCACTAAATAATTTTTTAAGATCTTTTTATGTATTACCTACCTATGTTTAACAAATAAATTATTCTTATTCTTATTCTTATTCTTACAATCTACCAAAATAAGCTACCTATACAATAAATCTTTTTCTTTTATTGTCATCCTCCGTTAAAAATAAAAAAAACTTTTTCTTCCTCCATTTGAGGGGCTCGTGGCTAAATGATAACAGCCGCATGGGTCGGTTAAGCTACGCTTGCCGCGGTCATTTCGTGTATGGGTGACCATCCATCGTTAAGCAGTTGGTCCCGGCTGCCATTCGTACACTACGGCCGAATTATTTCTTGGCAAGTCTGAACATAGGCACTAAGAACCACAGAACAAATAATGTGTTCTGAGCTAAGAACTTTCGTGGATGTTCTCTCACTCACACTCGCTTCAAGATGCGCAGTAAATTTTTTTAGGAACCAAATGCCAAGATATATCGGACGCTGTAATCTTTGAAAGTCGTTACAGCTAGTTGGAAGCCCAAAAGTCTGACAACCCAGTCTTACCAAGGGGTATCATGTTACCCAGAAACTGTGTTGTGGAGGATTCATCTGCATCCAGTTAGACTGGAAACCGACCCCAACATGTTGGGAAAAGGGTAGATAGATTTATGTCTTCCTCCGTTTAACACAGAATAACAAAGACCGTCTCAAGCTACCTAGTTGACTGGTGTACCAGCACGCAAACGCAGTTAGTACAAGCTGTAAACACACTATTTTGATACAGCACTGCGTATGTTTGTAACATTCTTGCATAGCTGCACGGTCGCACGACTAACTTCTACGCGGAGTACGCCACTGCATTGTTATCGCACTCAACAAGTCACCAGGAAGCCAGCTTGCTTCGTCTGCGGAATATCTGTCTTTAGGATGGTTTTGGTGCTTAACTGGGATATTTAATTTTGCTGTTGTAATGTTTGAAATAAATTTTGTTGAAACGGAAAATCTTTTATCTTTCAACTATTAAAGTACCTATTCATCATCACATACACACTAACACTCATCACATTCATACTTACACTCATCACATACACACTCACATTCATCACATACATACTTACACTCATCCCTTACACACATTCATTTGGTTACCTTTTGGTCCTAGGTTTATTTAAGTAATTATACTGAAACCGTTGTTTTGTTAACATAATTATATCTTCTGAAATTCATTCGAAAGAGACTGGATCCTGCAACACAGGGTATCCTAGTGCGGGATCCAGTGTCATACAATTTTTTTTTGCAACAGGAATCAATATACTTTTTACTTTTTTTTTTACATTTGTTTTAGGTATATTATATTCAGATGCATATTTACCTAAAGTAGGTATTCGCTATTATGGAATGCACACTTTTGTATCGAAAAAATCCCGGGATTCCGGGATCAATAAATTTAGAGTACCTACTGATTAATGTAGAATCGAATATTATTTACTTACGTTCAGCTGATGGCTGATATGGAATGGAATGCACTTTTGTATCGATCGTAAAAATATCGCGATTCCGGAATTGAAGACTCTAGAATCGAATGCTAGCTAATGTTGTAAAGTAGGTTGCCAAACTGGCCTATCAAACATCAGGAGGAGTTATGTTAAAAATGAATTTCTAGTAAACGAGCATACTACCTATAGTTATGCAATTCCGAGTTCGAGGTATTTTTAACCGACTTCCAAAAGGAGGAGGTTCTCAATTCGTCGGAACCTTTTTTTTTTTTTTTTTTTTTTTTTTTTTTTTTTTTTTTTTTTTTTTATGTATGTTCCCCGATTACTCGAAAATGGCTGGACCGATTTGGATTTTTCTTTTTTTGTTCGAAAGGGTATACTTCCCAAGTGGTCCCATGATCATCAAGTCAGGATCTGATGATGGGATCCCATGGAAATCGAGGGAAACCCTCAAATTTTATTGGCAGACCTATATCGATTTCGGTATTTTTTATAGTAACTCGTGCATTTGCTCTCGGAAAATACCATTCGGTGAACTGGAACTGATGATGAAGACCACAGAGGGCCATCGGAAATACTCAATTATATCTAAGTATATCACAGGTTGCGATTCGATTACTTTAATATGGTTTATGCTCGTCAAAATGCATAATGGTAATGGTGACTTCACCATGAGCTCCAGTTCTCCTGGTTCTTACTAGGAGAACTCCTCAACAATTAACGTCCCTGCATCGGGAAAAGCAATATTTTGTAAAACGTGATGAGCAGTTGACATTGGGTTATTGTAACTTAGATAAATTACAAACTGAACCACTAAATAGTGAAAAATAAAAACTTTTTTACAAAAAAAAAAACCGACTTCCAAAAAAAACACTACAAACTGAAAAATAACTTTAATTTCGGAAGTCGGTGGCAAAAAACTAAAATACAGATCCAAAGACACCGACTTCCGAAATTAAAGTTATTTTTCAGTTTGTAGTGTTTTTTTTGGAAGTCGGTTTTTTTTTTTGTAAAAAAGTTTTTTTTAAATAAATAAAACCACATAATTATATACGAAGTCATTTCCATACCATGTATTCGATTAGTTGTGCATTCCCGGACTTTCTGGAATCCCGGTATTTATAAAAAAAAAACAAAAAAAATTAAGAAGCCGCTTTCATAGTTCCTTAGCCAAAAATGAACTTTACGTAAATATGCATCCAATTATCCGATCTCTAAGTCATCTCGTTTGTATTATTGATTCTGCTATGACTTCTTGTATTTAAGTTAAGGTATGCAATAGCTAGATACGTTTAGGTTCTGGGTTTAGTAGTTAGGGTAAACTACTCTAACGACTACGTCGTTAGAGTAGTTTATAGTTAGGTATAGGTTCCAATTAGTGTGGACTGACATTGACAGATCAATGTCATCTGCTTAAAATCAGGGGCGTATTTTTAATTTCTTTATTTAGATTTGAAAAACATATTTTGAGTTTTCTCTATTCTTATGATTTTATACGGATGTTGCTTTCTTTAGCACTGGCAACTCTCCTAAGAAGATTATTAGACTTCATTTTTAACTTTTTAAAAGCAGTGTATTCAAACATCCAGCCTTTTGTATGTAACACTTGTTAAGGAAGTGAAGAATAGAGTCAAGGAAAGCCACAGCAGTTACTAAAAGGAACATTTTAAAACTTCCTCACGTTGCAAAGATTTTCACGAAGTTATTTATAATTCAGGAGTATTACTCAATTCATGTTATCGTAACCATTGCAGGGAAGAGGGACACTATTGTCCGTACGGCAAAAGGGGATGGTGGTGATAGGTAATTCAGACTTTTTCCTCATTCTGTGTTGGTTGAGCGCTTTTGTGAGTCTGCTTTCATAAATTAGAATTTATTTTAAAATAACTTGAGTGATCACATGGTGCTTGCAGATGTATCCATTAGTTACACTTTTTGATTTTACGAGAAATATTTTATAAATAGATGTAAAATAATATCTATGCACAGATAATTATGAATGTTATAGCTCTTTGCTGTATGAATGTTGTAAATTAGAAACGTTGAGCCAGTTAAAATTTATATGAGACCACCTAAGAAGTATGCACTTTTAATCAAAAAAAGAATTTTCTAAATCAGTGCAGCCGTCTTCGAGTAATTGGGGAAAATACATAAAAAAAAAGATTCCAATGAACCTCCTCGTTTTTTGAAGTCGGTTAAAAATAGGAACTAAACAACATTCATTCTACTGTATCAAAGCTCATTTGAGTTCGTTTTGTCGCCTAATAGGCTAGTTAAAGACTACAATTTAGTTGGAAACAATTCAATTTAATGAACAAAACATTGGAATTTTGAGTGTTAGCGTTGAGCGTTAATATTAAAAAGCGTTTTCTTCATAAGTACCCTACTTATGTAGCAATGTCAAAAATGTCATCCCGAAACATTCATCTCTTTGTACATCAACTCGAAAATGTTTTCATATTAAGTGTATTTGTTTCAGTACCGAGAGTCCTAGGGGAGACAACAATATGGAGCCAGTAGAATAAAACAAAGTATATTATATACTGCATACCTATAAGTATATAACAGTTATAACCTCACTAGTCAAACAATATAATTATAGTAGCTTGTAGCAATATAAAACATTATTTGTGAACTAAATATTATTTCGACGATGTATGAAATTAAAATTGTAAAGTGCAAAATGTTGGATTAAATAAAATTGTGAAAATATAGCCTTTGGGAGTCTTTGTCTTTTCCCAAAATACCTTCTTCTTCGTCTTGATGTTGGGAGTGAGTGTGATAAGAAGAAATACAGCATCAGCTAGTGTTCTCAATCCTAACTATCATAGTCTGTATCTCCTGCTTAAGTATTTAAGATGCAGATATATGCCAATGGCCTTGAGTGGTTAGCTTACGTGTTCTGTGCTGAGCTCACGCAACGCGTCGTCGTACCCAGTAATAGGAGTCGCCCATCAAGGAGCAGTGTCCGAAATTAGACGCATTATTAATTTATTATACCTAAAACAAAAGGTTTTTTAATAAAACACGTATACTAAAAAATACATAATTAAGTTGTCTTTAAAAACGTTGCAGGTTTCATAACAATACGCTTGATAGTTTTTGCGTGATTCTCAGTTTTCATATCCGCGAGAGCAGTGGTGGCCTAGTGGTATTGGCCGCGACTTACGAGTTGTAGGTCGTATGTTCGAACCCCGGCAGGCGCTTTACTTTGTGTAAATTATTTCATCACCGCTGCTCTCAAAACGGTGAAGGAAAACATTGTGAGGAAACCGGCAGGTCCTAGAACCAAAAATTCGAACACATGTGACATCTACCAACCCGCACTGGGCCCTCGTGGTGGATTACGGCCCACTCCCTCTCACAGAGAGGAGGCCTGTGTCCCAGCAGTGGGAACATTATAGGCTGATTATGTATATCCGCGTTAGACATAAATTTACAAATTAATTACATTAAGGAATATAAAAATAATCTAAAATATTCAAATAGTAAGTTATTAAAAAAATGCTCTAATTTAACATAATATTTTTTCCAATTCATTAACACTACTCGTTAGACGTGATCTTCAGTTTAAAATCATTAAAAGGCGGTTATCGTCGCCTTAACTGATAAATTGACTGATAGATTGGATTGCGTTGAAATCTACTTTATTCAAAAAGATCACTTTGGTAAATTGAATTTCTTGAGATCTACGAGTATCATTGTAAATACAATGATAGATCTCAACAAATTCAATTTACTTACCATCTTAATATTGAAAACCCAGGTGTCGACCGCTTCAGTTCAGCAATAAACTAACTGTTATAACCTGCATACATTGTAACCAAACAGCAATCTACAACAAGTCATAAAAATGTATTTATAAATACGATCGTCTAAAACAACTGCAGGCGTTATTTTGTGTACGTACACTTATGCACAAACTTGTACTATAAAAGAAAATTATGTTTAGTACACGGGCATTCGGAACTGTTCGCTTATGCATTCAGACTCTAAGACAATGTTATAAAGTTTAGAGAGCTCGTTGAGCACTTTCACAGAGTTAAGGCTCTTACAGACAGAGGCGATATCGCGTCGCGACGTTTCGCGTAGCGGTGTTGCGACGCGATAATATCGCAATATCGCTGGCGATATCGCCTCTGTCTGTAAGAGCCTTTAAGCGGAATGAACGCGAACACTATTTGATTTGAGCGGAATTGAAAATTTTGTTCGTGACTGTACTTTGCATGGATTTTAACAATATGGCTGGTAAAACCTGTGTCTGTTTACAGATTTTCTGTTTATTGTGTGCGCTTTAAATAGTAACTAGAATCCCTTGAATTCTGAGTAGGTACTTATTGTAAAGAAAAGGACCAAGCACTTACCTACTAAAATGTTCTCTTTAAATAGACAATTTTCCTTCAAGTAATATAATTTATTTACAGATGGCGGGATAAATGTAAATTCTGGAATATTCAGAAAATAAAATATTCTAGATTAAACCCATAGCGAAAATTCTATTCCGCATTTTCTATTCCACGGTCGGGTGTATTTTCTCAAATATTTTCAATTCGCGGCTCGCAATAAGCGGAAAATTTCGCTCCAAAACTTTGGTAGATAATAATACCTATCTACCTAGGTACTTGTTGGTAGCCACAATCAGTTTAGATAGGATAATATCGAGAGTGGCTCGCAGTCTGCCAGACCCCCGTAATTCTATCCCCCGAGATGTTTCACAGAGGCTGTCAGCATCGATTTCCTCCCCCATCCACTTATCAGTACTTACACTTTTTTGGTTTCTCGATAAATTGGAGTAGAGATCATCTAGTTAGTAAGTTTGGGACTCGCAGAATAATGTTTATGGTTTCAAAAGTTTCAAAGTCTGCGTTTTGTATGGTTTTAATTACTGTATAATGGAAAGGGTAGGTATATAGGTCCGAAAAATAATCTTTTCATGATTAATGATCATTGTCTGGATGGTGTAAGGCAATCAATCTTCTTTGCTTTGCACTAACAAGGTAACAAGCATGTTGCATGTCGTGATTCCCTTAGTTCAACGCTCTCAAATATTGGTTGTTAAATCACAAAACACTTTCAAGATCCCAAATCAACATACAAATAAAATAAAATAATCAACTTTTAAATTAAAGACAGGGTCCAACCATAATTGAAACTTAGTCTCGGCAAACAATTTCTCTAATTTGATTCTATTTCGTTGGAAATTAATAAAGGACGTGCGTCGCGTGCGAATTCGCGCCGGCATGGCGGCAGTCATGACGACTCGTTCAATTCGTCCGGCTGTTTCCAAATTATAGCGCCTTATTAATTATAGCGGTTAAATAATTATAACGTGCCGCCTGAGAAACTTTCCTACCAAATTGCAAGACTTCACCAGAAATGAAATAATTATACTCCGATAAATTATCCCCCCGAATGACGCGAGCGAGTTTTGCTAAAGTTAAGTTAATAGTTGGGCGCGCTCGACCGCTGTCTTTATTACAGCAAAATAACGGAAAAGTGCCATTTACTGACGCAGCTCACGTACTTAGTATTAATTTTGGGGTTATTGAATAATACGTGACCCACATAAGCAATCTGTACACACTACACTTGATAGAGGTCCCGCAAAATTGCGTCCACCCAAGTGGATTGGGTCACTTATTCCTATAATAGAAGGTGTTTCCCGACCTGAAGACCTTTTTCTGAAGGTCTAGTTACATAATCACTGTCCACTTTAAGTGTCTCGAACTGAAATTATATGAGTGGAGCGTCGTGCAGAAATCAATAAAGTTACAGCAATAGCGGTACCTGACCCCTTTAAGAGACACAAAACGTCCGAAACAATTTTATGTAATGTGAAAAATTCCGATGAGGGTGTTCGGAGTTCGCCTGTTGTGTACTTAATGACGTTAAGCGTCCTCAAACGCGACAGGGTTAAAAGCTTGTTTCGTGAAAGCGTACCTAATGTCAAATAACAACAAGAGCCCTTCGTGAGAGATGAAAAAGTAAATTGTGAAGCTGGTGGGAGCGTCGGCGCCCATTTACTGTGGAACTTGTGAAAACTCGCAACAAACGTCGGGACAAGCGGCTTTTAACGATGTCTGACGATGTCTGACGATCGACGAGCCTCCCACCCGCGCACCGCGCCCTCTGGCGATGCCTCCCTGCGCTACGCACATTACTTGTAATGCTAATTTTATCGGTCTTGTCTTTTGCAAACTTCGAATCATCATTAATAATTTTAAATACAACTTTGCCGTAATGGAAGTTTGGATAGGCAATTACAACCAATGTTTGTTCAGACCCGTGCCAGAAAGCTTTCTAGGAAAAAGGTTTATCAATATTATATCAGCAAAATATTAAGAAAATAAGGTACAGTCAGCAACAAAAGTCCATTAACATGTGGCGGCATCTACATCGCCACATACGAACTACGCCTCACAAAAACATGACGTCACGCAACCTGCATCGCGCAGTCAGAGTTTACCGCGCGACAAGCATATATACAACGTCTCGACATCAACCGTCAGGCAGTTGCCCACCAGACACGACACCCGTCTGGTCGGAGGATCCTCCCTATTCAATGGTGGATGAGTAAACTTTACACCCTGTTCCTCATGCCTCTAAAAACACTTGAGTTTTCTAAATTGAGAAAAATACTTCATTAAAAAAACTAAAAAACCCGACTGCAGTTAAAAACTAAAACTGAAAAGCTAAAAACAAGCCCATTTTAAATTTAATAAAAGTTGGAAGCAGGCGGGACCCATTTGAGTTTGAAAATATAAAAGTGGAACGGGTCCCGCCCGCTTCCAACTTTTATTAAATTTAAAATGGGCTTGTTTTTAGCTTTTCAGTTTTAGTTTTTAACTGCAGTCGGGTTTTTTTAGTTTTTTTTTTAATAACTTTTTTTATTTTCGGGTTTTTAGTTTACAAATGTGAAGGAGTTTTGGCCGTGAGGGTTATTTAAAAGCTTTTTTGAATAAGTGCACATTGCACAAACAGCCAAGCTTTCGAGGTCCTAACTAACTCTGCTCAAAGCAAATTTTTTTATCAAAATTCAATTTGTCACTTCGAATTACTTTTAAACATATAAGTTGTATATATATTTTTGTAGTCACATTTTAAAACTCTTCATTTTGATACCCCACTCGATGGTATTAGAAGACAAAAAAATTTCGAACTCCACAATATGTCACCCCAAATTAGCCATTTTAATTTATTTTTGATGTTAATGTAGCCAGTGATACTCGCGCCACCAAGACAAATCTAAGGACGTATAATTTATCCAAATCCGTTCATTCGTTTAGGAGTTACGAGGGAACAAAGAAACGGACATACATACATACATACATACAGGTCAAACAAATAACCCTCCACGGATATCGACTATGTAACCCTCCTTTTGGGTTTCGCCGCAGTCGGGTAAAAATCGGAACAGATGTAAATTTTAAAGAAAATTAACTCTTTTCTAATTAATGAAATGCAAAAAGCAGGTAATCGTATCATTTTGTGTTTATTTAGATGATGTATGTAGCTGTGTTAACCGACTTCTGTTGCTGACCGTACGAGTAGCTTACTTGCAGACTGCCATTACCAGAATAATACGGTACCCTCAGCACTACTCCACATTGTTTATTATTCTCATCAGCAGCATAGGACATGAGGGCAAATGTCGTTTGACAAAATAGTTCTTTATCACTTTCCTCTTAAATTCTCTTTACTCATTCTGTGTACGGAACCCAAAATGAGCGTCATCGAATTGAGTGGCTCACGTAGTCTGTATCAATTTGTAGGGACGTGCTCGAGGTGGCAACAGTGTGCCACCGACCAAATTAGAGCCTTATTCTTTTATCCCACGGTAATGATCGCCGTTTAATTAAACTAATGAGGTATCTGTATAGGTTTTATTAATTTCGGTACGCCATTTAGTAACCACTAATGGAGGGAGGGCCTTTTATTGAACGATTTGTTGCTCATTATATCGATGTATTGGAGTGATTTCGCTGAATTGTACAGTTAAGCGTTGAGTTGTGTACATTTGTGTTGTTAATGGGAATTTTGTGAGTTAATATACACTGTAGGCCGATGGCGATTGGAATTAAATCAGAATTGCTAATTTAGGAAATTGAAAATTTTGTTCAAAATTTAATGGTTCACATGGCCATTAGCGTTTGTCATTTCGTATGGCTAATCAGAGTGCAGCATTACTGGCGCTTTGGTTTTCATGAATATTTAATGAGGTGATTGTATTATTTTTAAATAATGTCTTCCTTTAAACAATTAATTTAAAATGTATATGTATTAGTAGAACACTCATTTTAAGTGTTAAAAAATCAATACAATAGTGTAATCAGAAAAAAAGTTCAATAAAACAATTTTATTTCCTCTAAAGAAAATCTGTAGAAACGAACGAAAGAACTCCAATAAATATTGAACAAAGGGACAAAATTTGCAAAGGGTTGAAAGTTGAAGTTGAGACGAGTTTTGTTCGATAATAATCTTGAATTCTTGAACCTGGAACAAACGAGTTCAAACCTAGGAATAGATAAGAACTTCGCAGCTCTTGATATAAACTTGTAAAGCCATGACTCAAAGAAAATGGCCAGGACCACAAAGACAAAGCTATAAACATGAATCTTGATAATAATAATATGGCCGACGACTTGCGGCTCCCAGACGTGGCTGTTAATAATGTTTACGATATTTTAGGAAGATTTATTTTGAAGTTGAACTTGGATTATAAAAATTTGGAATAAGATGTTTTCCACTTTTTCTTCAGTCACGTGGAACAATGAAAGTAATTTTTCATTTCTCATACTCGGAAAGTGGTGTTTGTTTGATCCGAGTAGCGGGTCGAAGACGCTGCTCCCCACCCTTGGTCGGGAAAGACTCATAGTAATTGCTTCCCTCTCTAGGGCGGGAAAGAATTTTAAAAATAGAATTTTTGGTTAGGTAGTCGGGCTGCGGTCTTGTGAGTGTACAAACAGCCAGTGTGAATATAAAAAAAAAACTGTAGTAAGCGGGACGGCCTGCGGCGGTGACGCGGTGTGTTCCATCTTTAAAATTTAAAAAACTGGTCAAGGGCGAGTCGGACTCGCGCACCGAGGGTTCCGTTCCGATTTTTGGAAAAGTGTGCTATTTAGAGACATCGTTTTATTTTTCCTGTAATCTTTACATAAAAATCTGAAATTATTCTATATGATAGAAGATTATCATATAGAATAATTTCAGATTTTTCCCTTTGCAAACTTCGGGGAACAGGACAGACAGACACACAGACGGACAGACAGACAGACACACTGAGTCACACCATAAGGGTTCCTTTTTTACCATTTTGGTACGGAACCATAAAAAGAGTATAATTTGGCGGGATACTATCTATGTAAGCTGTAGGTACTTCGTTCAAATAAATAGGTACACATGTATTTTTATCAGTAAATATTTTAGAAAAACTGCTATTTTTTACTTTCCTTATATTCGAAATGAAAAGTAGAGTGTTTAACACGGGTGAAAGTCATCAATTCCTACTCGGACTTTAGGCGCCCTCGCTGCGCTCGGGCGTCTAAATACCTCGTGTGGGAATTGGTTCCCTTCCACCCTTGTATAACAATCTACTATTATGAGACTGCGGTTTTGAAAAAAAACGTGCCCTGTGAAAAACTAATTTTTGTAACGAGAATACCTACAGTATTAATTCTAAAAAAACTTACTCAATCGGCTTGAGACTCAGGAAACAAATTGACATAAAATATTTTTCTCTATCTATATCTACGTAAGGTAGATCCACCGACGTTTAAACAGAGTATCGATGTCTCAATAATAGCCGTAAGTTATACGTACGGTAGTACAGTAGGTGTAAATTAATCAAGAACAGGCCAGACCCTCTCCGCATTTTAGGTATGAAGCTACAAGGCTACAAGTACATACGCGGCGGGCTCGACTTGTCGGGCTAATTCAGTGTGGGCTTCGGCGCACCGGGTGGCTCGCACGTTAGTTCGCTACTCGCTCACGCGCCGCGTCATAAAAGAAGACAACCCTAACGAGTCAGAAGGTATAAGAGAATATCTGTAGGTAATTAAGGCCCTGCATCCAAGCGTGGTTTAACTCGTCGTGTAAGTGAAATGGCGTTATGGCTGTCTAGTTTGACGCATGAGATATAAGATTCTCACGCGCAACGAAATTATGTCGTAAAAGTGCAAATAAAATCGTATAAAATTAGAAATTAACTATTTAATAAAAAGTAATCCATTACTGGATGCAGTTTGGAATTTGACATTTCATGGTATATTTTTAATTATAATTGCTAATGAAGGGATAAACAGCTTTTAAAGTAAATATTTTTTTGGTGCATTATAGTATGTTTAATTATGTTTTGGCTTCCATCACTGTATGCGAAAGGGACTTGAAAATATCATATTTTTTTTACATGTCAAAATTATTTACGGTTTATGAGATACACAGCTTTAAAAAAACCACTTTTTTGATCGTTTTCCGGAAATCTGCGCCTTAAATGATTTTGCGGAGAGAAACATCTGTACTTGTACTATTATGTATTCTGTGTCAAGAAGGCCATCTTCACATGTGGTAAAGTTTCCAGTATTAATGTCTTAATTACCGCGAGATGGCACTGCAGTCCGCCGCCTAATCGCGAATATTTGGCCAAACGCGGAGGCAATTAATATTGCTTTCTGGCGTTATTCGCATTAATTTAACTTAACAATACAAAGTTGGCGTTTTGCGTGACTAAATGGCATCATGAAGGAGCGTAGAGTAGAACAGGGAGGTTCCTTAATGTGATTAATCGTTGTCGTGTAGTGGCTATGATTTCGGTTATAATGGGTTATATTGAGAACATAATACTAAGAGACAGCTGAGTGGCTAGGAATGTAATTAATATAGGCCTAGTCGTAGTTGGAATTGGGATTTAATTTTGCAATACTTATCTAATTAGCAATAATTTCTTAGAGATAGTTGGCGCTCTTCTGAAAGTAATTGATGACTCAAATAAACTGTCAAACTTAGGACTTTAGGATTTAATAGTCTGAAAATTGCCTACTATATACCTATATCAAAGCCTTTAGGTTAAACACTACGTAATCCGTCTCTTCAAAGAAACATTTGGCAAATAAAACCAGCCTGTGGCATACCTACCATAAAATTGAAGGGCAATTAACTGGCACCGTCTAAACAACACGTATCTAAAATGAAGTCACAGGCGATTTTATTGAATGGCAAAACTTGCATTAAATTATTTTGTATGCCATTTTATGGAATCGCTCGCGTGTAAACACTTGCATACAATTCTTGAATGGCAATACAATTGAACGTGTTTATGGCATGCGATTATTGCTCTTGAACGTTCCAGAAACTTGCACCGTATAAACGGAGCTTTATCCTCTTTATGTGTATATTGCCTTCACTTTTGAAAGCTGAAGCGGAAAGGAAATACAGTAACGTGTCTATTACTTTATTACCTTCCCGGTGATTACCTGTCAGGCTGAGCGTGGATAGCCACCGCACCAATACGCAGTGACACCGGTGACACGATGATTGACAGGCCATCAGCTATCATTGGTTCATTGGCGAACTTCGATTATTTTGTTGCGTATTTGTTGTTACTGTTCGTAAAAGCAAAGTCAGTACCTACCACGTAGTAGAGTTTTGATTTTGCTACTTTACGTACTTTTGTGCCACTTTTGTATTACAAAATAGTATTGTAAAATCGTCTGTCTGTGTGACCGCGTTGTTCTTTTACACTACGCAATGGATTTTGATGCAGTTTTCACCATCATTTAGAAAAAATCCGTTAGGTTTGTGTGTATTATTTATTAATATTTAACTTAGTTATAGCACACAAATATCGATGTTTTGACAATAATGTCGCCACATCAGTAGACAGCATCCGTGCGAAGCAAGGGTGGGCTAAATTTTATATTATTGTTATGACATTGTGTGAGTGTAAGTCTTCATAAAGTGCAAAAACAAGTGCAAGTGCAAGGATGTGGTGCAGACCATCAAATTGAACAACTTTTTCCTGGGGACCAACATAGTAATCGTGGAAAAAAAAAAACCAGTCGTCCCTTACTAAATTTCAATGCCTACTTGACCGTATGGGACGACTGTTTTTTTTTTACTATTAAGGGTGTGGACCCTTAACTTTGTGCACTTTATGAAGACCCCTACTGTAGAAGAAAATGACAATGTATCTAAAACGACATATTATATCAATCAAATTCACAAGAAAAGTAGGAGGAATTTTCTTTTTTTTTCCTGAAACGTTTTGTACGTAACCACAGATTGCATGCATGTTTTGTTGAAACCATAAATATAATTCTATGGTTGAAACAGATTTTTTTACTACAGCAAACAATTACGCTAGGTACTAATTTGTAGATGTGCCTTTTATCTCCTTAACTACCAAGCTAAATACAGCTACAACTTTATTCGCCGTAATCTCTCAGAGTTGCAAAACTTTTAAACATAGAAATGCATTTAATTCCGTTCCTGAAACTAAATACATTTTTGCAAAGTAAAGAGTTTTCGTCTGAAGTTGGATTGAACTGAAATCAACGTTTAATGAGACCCGTTGTCTGGCCACCATTTTGAGATTTAATTAAAAACAGCGGTTTTGTTCGTAGTTTTAGAAGTTACTTCGTGAATAGTCGAAAATTATAAGATACACTGATATATAAAGTAGGTTACTAGTGGTGGGCGCGATAGCCTATTCAGCGAATGTACCTACACAAATAATCGGCAAATGAGCTAATGCTTCTTCAGGTAAAAACTAAAACAATACAATACCATGTGGCGATGCTCGTACAGCCTGCCAGCTATAAAAGTACAAATAACAAGTAAAACGCATTATCAAAAAGTAAGTAAAGTATGTAGAGAAAGTTATTAGAAGGTTCTACGTTCGCCGCTAATTGATATTGGCGATGTTTCGCGATCCAGCTTGTTGCTGTTAGGAAGATCTCCGGTGTCCTCTTCTATTGTCTGTGTATCTTCGCTGACTAGGCTATCGCGCCCACCATTAGTAACCTACTTTATGTATTACTAGCTTTTGCCCGCGGCTTCACTCGCATTAATTTAGAATTTGACAATCAATTCGGATTGTACTCTGATCAAGGTAAGGTGAGGCGGTACTGTAGAGACTTCAATTCAACCTTAAGCGTTTTAGCATGCATTTGCACGGTAGGTAATTAGGTAGATTACGAGACAAACTTGGATTTGAATAAGGAGCTTAGATGTAGATGGCCTCGCGCCGAAAGTCTGTATATGAAAAGATGTATTAAGGCTTGTCCGCCGTAAAAAGCGCGGTAGATGGCCTCACGCCGAAAGTCTGTATATGAAATGATGTATTAAGGCTTGTCCGCCGTAAAAAGCGCGGTCACTGTCGGACTGCATAGAAAAGAAAGAGAAGCGCGATGACACAACGCTTGCAAAATATGAAGTAATTACCGATTTACAAAAAATCTAGGTATTGGACTAAAAAAGTAATCACATGAAATCATTCCTTATTATTTTGTAAAAAACTGTATAAATTTATTCACACTTTTATTGAAAACTGTAGGAGTAATATGATAAAAACTCAAAAAAATAGACAGAAATAGACCTGGGTTTAGCCTTTTTAGGGTTCCGTACCTCATAAGGAAAAACGGAACCCCTAATAGGATCAATTGTTTTCCGTCTGTCTGTCTGTCAGTCTGTCAAGAACGTTTTTCTCAGGAACGAGTGAAGGTATCAAGCTGAAATTAATATCAAATACCCCCTTCTCCTCCTGTGGGGTCTTATGGTCCCTTGGAGTCCTAAAAAGATCAAACTTCTAAGTCAACGCAATAAAAAAATATGGTCATTTATGCGACATTTTTTGACACTCGCAAGTAAATCAAAACCTATAGGGTACTTCCCGTCGTCCTAGAATCATGAAATTTGGCAAGAAGCAAGGTCTCACAACAAAAGTAAAGGAAAAAGTCCGAAAATTGTTAATTTGTAATTTTATGACATAAAATATTTTTTTTGATATCCAATGTTAAGTTTGTTGGATAAATTCTTTTCAACTACGAAAACCTTCATTGTGCGTGGTCCGACACGCACTTGGCCGATTTTTTTTCTATAATTCTACAAACTAAAATAGATTTCAGCCGGTCGATTCTGTAAAAATCTCACCGTGAAAACTTGGGTGAAGTGAGTTTGTTTTTGCTAGGAATTGACACTATTGACAGCTCACTCCACGCTCAGTTCACCTAACTTTTCACGGTGAGATGGTTACAGAATCGCACTGCAGGACACATGAAATCACTTCATATGTATTCTAGATTATTGTGTATTTTTTTCTATCAAAAAGGTGCTATAGTTATTGTAAAAAATGGAAACAAATTACTTATTTTCGCCGTATTTTAGGGATGACAAGCCTAATATAATATGCATGTAACTTATATAATTAGAGTTCCATATGAATCCTCTATCATGTTGTATTACAGCTACTCCCCCTGTGAGATTCGACTTCTCACAGTGCTTCATATGACAGCTTCTGAGCTTGTACAAAGCTCAGGTCCATTCCTGTATGGAGTATTGCAGCCACTTGTGGGATGGCACAGCAAAATACCAGCTTACTACACTTGACTCTGTGGATTGTAGAGCAAAAAGGATCATAGGCGGGGAGGCGCTTGTGCTGGGGCGGCCTGTGCTTGTTGCTTGCCTGTCGGTATTTTACAGACTGTACTTTGGAGAATGTGCGCAGGAGCTCTACGACCTGATCCCACCATCTCCCTTTCACTACTGGACTACTAGACGTACTGCAGGATACCATTCGCAATTGGTCGACATACCGACTCGTCATCCTCAGCGCTTCTCCTCCACATTTATAATGCGCGCGGCCAAAGTGTAGAACTCTCTGCCAGCGTCCCCTTCCACACTCGTCAACCTTCAAAGCAGGAGTGAACAGGCATCTTCTGGGCTTGCTCAACCCATCATACCCCTGTCCCCCATACCATCCACCTCTGGTCTGGGTGATAGACCTCTTCCATCGCTTTCTATCAAGTGAGATTGAGGTTAAGAGCTGGCCCACATCGCAATAAAAAAAAACTAAAAAAAAAGTAACAAAAAAATACACATAACATTTACATTGCTTCTGTAACGTTTTTTGTAGCAATGTGTTCTGTTAATTTTAAAGTTGGTTCGATGGAGTGGTTCGTTGCAATCGAATGAGAGTTGTTTTCATGTTTGTGTTGTGTTGTTGTTTACTGTTGCAGTGAGGCCTTTTAGCTGATATGGGTACAGTGTTGTGGATACTCGGTTTATTTTTTTTTGTTTTAAGAAGTTTTAATGATTTTTCTGAAGGCACCTATTACCAACGTGTAGTGAAATAGATATACTTTTAAAAGTTGGTTACCTAATGAGAGAATTGACTACCGTTGCAGGGTTCGCTTAATAATAATGCCGTCCTTTTCTATAATTTAAGCTCCATTTACACGGTACAAGTTTCTGGAACGTTCAAGAGCATTAATCGCATGCCAGAAATCACGTTCAATTGTATTGCCATTCATGAATTGCATGCCAGTGTTTACACGCGTACGATTTCCTTAAAATGGCATACAATAATAATTAATGCAAGTTTTGTCATTGAATAAAATTACATGCGACTTACTGTAAGACGTCGCATGCCTTGCACTTACACCCAGTCAATAAAATTGCAAGGCGGTTATTGCATGCAAGTTTTGCCTCGTCTAAGCACAGAGTTGCACGTCCTTTTACAAAATGATTCAAGTATTACCCGTATTTGCACTGCCAAATATACAGGGTGACTGGTAATTAGTGACCGATACTTAAACACATGACTGTACTCATGATAACAAACAACTTTTACTATGGGACCAAAATTGAAATCGCGAAAAAAAAAATCAGCTTTTCCCCTTTTTTTGTGGATGGGATATCATCAAATGACTTCTCCCGCTAAACACATGATTGTACTCATAATAACAGACAAATTTAACAAAAAAACATTTTTTTAAATTTACTAATCGCATTTATGACCCTAATCATTCCAATAAGATATTGAGTACCTAACATTAACAAGAATAATACACGTGGAGCTTGTGGCTAGTAACAGCCGCACGGGTCGATCCATCAGGTTAAGCTACGCTTGCCGGGGTTGGTCTGGGTGACCATCTTTACATACCGAGACTCCTCCGTGCCTCGGAAAGCACGTTAAGCTGTTGGTACCGGCTGTAATTCGTGGATATTTGACAGTCGTTACGGGTCGTCAGAAGCCCGAAAGTCTGACAATCAGTCTTACCCAGGGGTATCGTATCACCCAGTTACTAGGTTGTGGAGGTCAGATAGGCAGTCGTTCCATGTAAAATACTGGTATTCAGCTGCATCCGGTTAGACCGGAAGCCGACCCCAACATGGTTGGGAAAAGGCTAGGCAGATTGATTTTAACAAAAATAATACCATCCATAATAATACCACCATCAGCTGTTAGTTAACCCGTCGCATGTCAATAAGCAGAGCAGTGGTAGCCCAGTGGTAACGGCCGCGACTTACGAGTTGTAGGTTCGGAGTTCCGGAACCTGACAAGCGCTTTACTTTGTGTAAATTATTTCATCACCACTGCTCTTAAAAAGGAAAACATCGGGAGGAAACCATGTCCTAGAACAAAAATTCGAAGACATGTGACATCTACCAACCCGCACTAGGCCCGCGTGTTGGATTACAGCCCACTCCATCTCACCGAGAGGAGGCCTGTGTCCTCCTTCCTAGTTATTATTTTTTACAAACAAAACTATCCACTTTTAACATGCATTATCCTTTTTCATTAATTTAACAAACGTACTTACCATGCGTTGTCAGCTGTTAGTCGCTTGACCCCGTTATTTTGTCTCTCCGATATTCTCCTTAAGGCTGCATCAGCATACCTACGAAATATCTAGGCACCGGGTGCGATCCCGGTAAAAGTATCGGCACGGCACTGCATCACTCACACTGCACACCTGTACACACACGTGCTTAATTATAATACGGGTTAGTAGTAGCAGTCACAATCATGTGTTTAGCGGGAGAAGTCATTAGATGATTACCCATCTACAAAAAAAAAAGGGAACAGCTGATTTTTTTTCGCGATTTCAGGTTTGGTCCATAGTAAAAGTTGTTTGTTATCATGAGTACAATCATGTGTTTAAGTATCGGCCACTAATTACCAGTCACCCTATATAATTAAACTTTATTGAACGTCTTTTTTCGTTCGCTCCTGTTTGAATGATAGAAAATATTCATGCCAGAATTGAATGCGATTTCAGTGTAAGTGCAATTTTATTGTACACTGCTGTTTACACCTTTATCCTATACTAGTTTTGAACGGCAACTTACTTGCTCGTATCGTGCAACAATATTGTACCTGTTGTTAAGACAGTGCCAGTTAATTGCCCTTCAATTATTGGTCTGCCACAGGCAATAAACTTGCACCGTGTAAATGGAGCTTAAGATACATGCGAGATGTACATAATTATAATTATGACAACAAATTACGAGAAATGTATACTTATGTATACACCTACTTATAAAAGTGCTTCTGTATGTTACAGTCTTAATAGGTTATTGGGCTCAATTCATTAGGTAAGTACATCAATATTTTCACAGTTTTATTATTTTCTTTCTTATAGTAAATCATCACATATTCCCTACAATTGTATCCCCAGCCTTGCAAAATGGTATAGGTAGGGTAAGTGATAGTATTTAATAGGTAGCGGATGCCAGCTAACTTTGGCCCGTATTCACGAAGTTCCTAACGATTACACATTAAACTCTTTGCGAACACTGCAGTACTGTGGATTCAGCTTTGCTTGGAATTTGCTCTATAATTTGTCTGTGTTATTCCAAAATTAAACTATTCGTTCGATGTTTTGATGAAACGTTGGTTCAGGGAATCGGTTGGTTGAGTTAATACTTTGTTAGATTGTAACTGTATTATGAGTCGTGTATTTATATAGGGAACAGTTTCAAGTGAAATTTGTGTTAATTGAGCTATAGCTGACAAAGAATTCTTGTTATTAGTAATTTACTTAGTGATTAATAAACAGAATTAGTGCTAAAACAAATTATTGATTAGATAATTTGAAGAGAATTTTGAATTGATTTTGATTTCACTGAAATTTCAACATAGGGCAACCTAATAGGTTTAAAGAATTTATTCTCATAAGAACTTAAATAACAGTTCACTTAAAATGAGATACAAAGTGCTTACATCTAAGTAAAATAAATTGTCATATTTGCCTATGGGGTGTTGGTGACGTTATATATAGGGTACATACATGTTTCTTAAGACCTAATCGATATTTTAACTTCAAAAGGATATTTCAAAACGGTACACGGCTAAAGCAATATTTTCACGAAAGATAAACACGGAACTTGACAACGACAATACAAACAGGAAACATAATAATAAATGAACATAACTACCCTAAAATGACGTCATTAGTGGTACAAACGTACAAATGGTACGCGTAGACAACCTACAACTTTTTCCTTATCATGTAGTACGGGAAGATAAACAAAAACAAAGGAACATCCATATTGTTGTTATAGTAAACCCAGGTGAGACTACAGTTCCCTATAGCACGGATTTCGGCTTTGATTTTCCTGTAGTGGTTTTTGTTCAAAGGAACTCTCGAACGTAGAAAATCATGGCTCACAAACGTCAATACGGTTTTGTGTGAGATTTGTTCTATTGCTATGAAAATTCATCAATCATAGAGACCGATTGTTTATGTCGTTAGTTATTACCTTTACAATAGGCAATTTGACAGTAAGAAAAATAATACCTTATGAATTTTGTATTGTAGAATGGTCGTGACCCTTTATTCTATAATCTGAGGTCGTGACATAAAATTATAGAAAAAAAATCCGGCCAAGTGCGTGTCGGATCACGCACAATGAAGGGTTTCGTAGTTGAAAAGAATTTATCCCAAAAAACTTAACATTAAAATCCCAAAAATACTTATTTTTTATGTAAGTACTTAATCAAATTACAAATTACCAATTTTCGGACTTTTTCCTTTACTTCTGGAGACCTGAGACCTTGCTTCTTGCCAAATTTCATTATTCTAGGTCAACGGGAAGTACCCATAGGTATTGATTTACTTGCGAGTGTCAAATTATGTCGCTTAAATGGCCGTATTTTTTTATTGCGTTGACATAGAAGCTTGATTTTTAAAGATCTCCAAGAGACCATAGACGTACGTATTTGATATTAATTTCAACTTGATACATTTACGCGTTCCTGAGAAAAAGGGTCTTGACAGACTGACAGACTTGAAAATATTTTTTTATGTGATAAAATGACAAATTAACAATTTTCGGACTTTTTCCTATATTTGTGGTGTGAGACATTGCTTATTGCCAAATTTTATGATTCTAGGACAACGGGAAGTACCCTATAGGTTTTGATTTACTTGCGAGTATCAAAATATATCGCATAATTGACCGTATCTTTTTATTGCGTTGACTTAGAAGCTTGAGTTTTTTAGGACTCCAAGGGACCATAGACTTACGCATTTCATATTAATTGCAAATTGATACCTCCACGCGTTCCTGAAGAAAAGGGTCTTGACAGACAAAGTGTGATACTTATTTTTGCAGACCAGTGTATGTTGGGGTCGTCTTCCAGTCAAACCGGATGCATCTGACTACCAGTACATGTGTGTGTGTGTGTAGTAGTAGTTTACATGGAGCCACTGCCTATTTGACTGTTGTCACTTTCGGGCTTCTGACGACCCATAACGACTGGCAAAGATCCAAGAATGACAGCCGGGACCAACGGCTTAACGTGCTTTCCGAGGCACGGAAGGGTCTATAAAGATGGTCACCCATCTACGGAACAACTGCGGAAAGCGTAGCTTAACCTGATCAATCGAGTTTGTGGCTGTTATTATTCAGACACGAGCCCCTATACCTATATGTATATTAAGTTTAGGCATATTGTAAAAATAAATAGCTAAAAACTGTCGAGTTAAGATATGTGAGCAAACAAATTTAGTGCGAGCGGTTACTGAGCGAGCCTCGAGGGAAATTTGCGGCGATCCGATCGGCCATATACAGCTCATATACAGCTCATATTTCTGCATTACGTGCCTATGCGTTATGCGCCGATTTCAACTGCAGGCTTTGTCGCGTTTGGCAAGCAGGGACCTAACTTAGTTTGGTTTAATTACTGATTTTTAGGGTTCCGTACCTCAAAAGGAAAAAACGGAACACTTATAGGATCACTTCGTTGTCCGTCTGTCAATCTGTCAAGGTTATGCGACATATTTTGATACTCTCAAGTAAATCAAAACCTATACCGGGGTACTTCCCGTTGACCTAGAATAATGTTTGGCAAGAAGAAAGGTCTCACAGCACAAGTAAAGGAAAAAGTCCAAAAATGGTTATATTTGTAATTCTATCACATAAAAAAAACATTTTCAATCCTGTCAGTCTGTCAAGTCCCTTTTTCTCAGGGACGCGTAAAGGTATCGATAACCACCGCTCCACCGAAAGCTCCACACAAAGATTCTGGTCCTAGATGATATCCAGAATAATAAAAGATTATTTAAAAATAAATCTTTATTAATAATACACTTGTATAAATACTAGCCCCCCTAATCATAAAAAACAAAAACGCTCTGAAAACTTATTTTATAACACATTTGCTCGTAAAGGGCCTCTTATTTCACCAATTTCAATATCGTAATGTATATCATTACGTACTTGTGCGTAATCGTAAAGTAAAACGCACGAGTTTCTTTCTAATAAGGTAACACGTACGGTTTATCATGATGCTCCGTCTAAAACCAGCGGTACTTTTTTAAATCTTAAAAAAAAAGCAAAGAAAGCAAAGCAAAGAGTTTTTATGTCAGAAAAGTGGTCAACATTTTATGAATAAAATTTACTTTGGGTTAAAATAAAATTAAAGAATTAAATGTTAAATATTTAATTCTTTGATTTAATTAATTTTGGCAATAAATTACAACCATTTATCTGGAACAAAAACAAAAAAATATTAATTTACTTTAATAATACTGGCTGTTTTTGTGACTTTACCTTTTTAAAAAAAAGCGCTGATGCGTGCGCATCGCTAATTTGTGAACAAGTAAAAATTATTCCGCGCGCTTTTTCTTTTCGCTGTATTGTTTTTATTTGAAAATGTCGTCAAGTAATGATGAATTTATTCATTCGACACCGCCAGAAGTCTCAGAGGCAGCGAAAAAGGCTACTCTGAGCCTCGAAAAATCGACCGATAGATACTTACAAGCGGATCAAAATTTTATCGTATGGAAAACAAGCAAAGATGCAAATTCATTTTCAGAAAGTGTGTTTTTAAAGATTTATTCGTTTAAGAAAATCCGAGTTTTATTTATTTCCTCGCAAGTATGTTATAAAACGTCGTATGACATACGTGCGCTTTGATAATTACAGCCTCTGCTTTCTTGTAGCCCTCGCCTACGGCTCGGGCTAGCAATATCGCCTTTTTTTTTTTTTTTTTTTTTGAGGGTGGGAAATCATCAAATAACTTCTCCCGCTCTGGGTGGAGCGGGAGGGCGTGTCAGACTTTTACTGACTAAAACCCACCCGTGTTCCTTCAGTTGCCTATGCCAGGGCCGCGGTAACCCTTTCAGACAACCCGCGACCCCAGCGGCGTCGGCCCTATTGGGCCCCGTCACTTGCTGACATCTCTTTGAGGCGCGCGTGGAACACGACGCGCCGTCGACTCGGGCCTGGTCCTTACCGGACGGCGAGCTACCCGCTGCTCACCGTCCGCAGGCCCGCGCCTACGGTGGCCGGAAATCGCCCCGCGATTCCCGCCGCCCAGGGCGTCTCCTGCGGCGACTGAGGGCGTGAGGCTGCCTCTCCCTCACGCGTTCCGCCTCCTCCTTCGCGAGCATCACTGCTTCGCAGAAGGAGGTGACGGCCTCCCATGCACTCTCGCTCCGAACCATGGCCTGGACCAGGCTCGGACGCGAGAGATCGCCGCCGCCGATCGCCTCCGTGAGAACACGGCGGTGCTCTGCCCAAGCCGGGCAGACCTCCACTGTATGCTCCACCGTGTCCTCCGGGCGATCCACACAATGGAAACACCCGGGCGTTTCCTCCCGCCTTATGCGAAACAGGAACCTCCCGAAACAACCGTGTCCGGTGAGGACCTGCGTCAGGCGGAAGGTGAGGACGCCGTGGCGCCTCTCTAACCACTCCTCAAAGAGGGGACTTATCGCCGCTATTGTGGCGTGCCCAGCGCTGGGTTGCGACAGTCGCGCTCTCCATGCCGCCATGAGATCCCGCCGGAGCTCTGTCCGCTGTACCGTGATTTCTCGCGGCAGCGGAGTTACGCCCCGGCGTTTCGCCTCCTCGCGCCACTCCCACACGTGCGCGAGGACCTTTGCCTCCAGATCCCACGGCGGCAATCCGGCAAGGAGGCTCGCCGCCTCCCGGGAGACCGTGCGGTATCCCCGGACCAGCCGGATGGCCATGACCCTCTGGGACGCGTTCAACCTGCCGGCTGGTCCCAGCCTTAGGGAACGCGCCCACACCGGTGCTCCGTAAAGGGCCATGGACCGCACGACCCCCGCGTAGAGCCTCCGGCAGGAGGCGTTTGGACCACCCAGATTGGGCAGGAGCCGCCTCAAGGCAGCCCCAGCCCGTGCCAGTCTGGGAGCCAAACGTCGGAAATGCTCCACGAAGTTCCACCGGCTGTCGAGGACGAGTCCCAGGTACTTCATCGTCGACCCGACTCCGATGTGAACCCCTCCCACCGTTATATCGGAACCCGACGGTGGCGCATTCCGAGGACCATGAAAACACATGGCCTCGGACTTGTGCAGGGCCACCTCGAGTCCCAACTGCCGGATCCTCTCCACGACTATCGCAACCCCGCGTGTCGCTAAGTCAGCCGCCTCCTGGTGCGACCTCCCCTGCGCCAGGACCAGCGTGTCGTCAGCGTAACATACTACGCTGACGCCGCTAGGGAGGTCGGCGCGCAGCACCCAGTCGTAACCGATGTCCCACAGATGCGGCCCCAGGACCGATCCCTGCGGGACACCGCACGACATCTCTCGCCGGTTCCACTCTCCCTGGTGACCGGGGTATATGACGGCCCTGTCCGTCAGATAGGCCTCGACCACTCGACAGAGGTAGGTCGGCATCCGGTGATACCGGAATGCCTCCCTGATGCAACTCCAGGGCAGGGTATTAAAGGCGTTGGCGATGTCTAGGGACACCGCCAAGACGACCCCACCCCGGGCCACTGCATCCCCCGTCGTGAGGGCTCGCACGCGCATGATGGCATCCACCGTAGAGCGCCCCTTGCGGAAACCAAACTGGCTCTCCGCCAAATCCGGCCCCTCCTGCACCAGCCACCCGACGAGGCGGTCTGCAATGACTCTTTCAAAGAGCTTGCCCACCTCGTCGAGCAGCACGATGGGCCGGTAAGCGGACGGAGAGTCCGCAGGGCGCCCCGGCTTCTTAATGAGGACCAGTTTCCCCGTCTTCCAGCGAAGTGGAAACTGGCCCCTCTCCAAGCATGCGCTTAGGAGCCCCCCTAGTCGAGGCCCGAGAGCCCCAAAGGCCAGAACCCAGGCTCTTCCAGGTAAGCCGTCGGGTCCTGGGGCGGTATTTTTGGCACTGAGCCTGCGTACCGCCGCTCTCAACTCTACCTCGGTCACTTCGGGAGTATCATCGTCGTCGTCGGTCTCTTGGTCCGCAGCGGGCACCGCATGAGGCGGAGCCATAGGCGGGGGAGTATGTTCCCCTCGCGAAGGGAACAGAGCGCTCACCACGTCCTCCACGAGCTCGGGCCGGAGACTCTGCGTCAGCGGGGGCGCCCATGGGCGGAGTTTCTCCCGCACCAACTTGTAGGGGCGCCCCCATGGGTCTCTGTTCAGAGTCTCCAGCGACTCCTCGCGGCCCAGATCCCTGGACCGCAAGATCTCCGCTCGGAGGGCGGTCTTCGCCGCTCTATACCCCTCGTACAGCTCCGCCTGAATGGCTTCCGTATCCGGAGGGCGGATACGGAGCCTGCGGTGCCTGGTGTACAGGCGTCGCGCGGCGACGCACGCCTCGCGCAGTGCCGTCAGCTCCGGCGACCACCAATACACCTGGCGAAAGGCGCGACTGGGCTGGACCCGGGGCATTGCCACGTCGCACACTTCGGACATGGCCTCCCGGAACCACTCCGCCTCGTCGTTGATGTCGGCAGGCCTGTCCGGTGGTGACACCCAGGCCTGCACGATCGAGGCTTCCAGGAGGAGCTCCCGGTCCAGCTTCTTCAGCGCCCACCGCGGACCACTCGGGGCCTGTCGGACCGGCGCGCTCGAGGTATGGGCGGAGACGTCAAACCGGATGTACCGGTGATCGGAGTAGGTCTCCACCCCCTCCATGACGCGCCAGTCAACCACGTGCGGCAGCAGAGCGGGGCTGGCGAACGAGATGTCCACCACCGACTCGCCCCGCATCCGCACACACGTGGGGACAGAACCCCGGTTTAGGACGACCAGGCCTGTCTCCAGAGCCCAGTCCTCCACCATCCTGCCCCGTGTGTCCGTACACCGGGAACCCCAAGCCACATTCTTGGCGTTGAAGTCCCCGAGGACAAGCACGGGAAGGGAACCATACCCGACGACGACGGTTTTCAACTCCGCAAGGGAGTTGTGGAACTCGGCGAGAGTTCGGCTCGGGGAGAAGTATGTCCCCACCACGACAATCCCCCCGAACCGTGCTGCGACGCAACCCTGTATCGCCTCGGCTGTAATTTTCAACTTACCGCACTTATATCATAATGTACTATTACTTAATTTCTTTCGAATTATGATTTGAGTTTGAAAGGAGAAGACAAAACACTATTTAAAACTAGAATAGGTTTTAAACTTTTTAAACTTTCGCGATTTGTACACATTATAAAACAATATCGAGAACGGGTCTTACCGCGAACGTCGGGAAACAAGTACCTGTTTACCTCGTAATAAAGGAATATCGCGATAAAACCCGTTCTCGATATATTTTTTTTATGAATAAGGGGGTAAAACATTGATATCATGTAAAACATTGATATTACGTACAAACTGCGTTGTGAATAATTCGAGTAGGTAGTCTTTATTTTCGCAAGAGGATATTAATATTTTGATCACATTAAATTCTTTTCTCCGGGGTACGAAAACAAGCCCCACGAAAAATGAAAAGAATTTGTTTTGAATAGCTGAAACATCCTACAAATCCATTTAATTAGTACAAACTACACAACAATAGACCTTGTTTCATGTCATTCGCAAAATTAATATTCAAACAGAACACAATTAATGTTAATAATTATTTAATGTTGATTGATTAATTCAGCGGCACAACAGAGGCTTGTCAGTTGCCAACCAATCAGAAACCAGCAAACCAGTGCGTTTTAAATTACAACGTTGTTAATACATCAGTTTTCTATGTCAGCATCGACGGATTACGTAAATAATTAATCTGTCAGGCGAACAAATGCAAATTCGCTGATAGTCATTAATAGGAAAAACAAGCTCCATCGAATTTCAATTCAGCTTTTAATAATGTTTCACTAATGAATGGAACAATACCCTGAGGCATACGTCATTATTTTGCTTTCAAAATAATAGCAAATGTTGCGACAGTCAACATTTGATTAAATTTGTGGAAAGCATCAAAGGAAACGATATTCATGTTATCATACGTGGCATGCAGGATTTTATTTAAAGTCGAAAATCAACATTATAGAAATGTAAGTGATAATTACGTTTATTTATTATTTCTGTTCCGTGTGGATTCGTAATTTGTAAAAAAATACTCAAACGTTGAGGATATTTCTGAACTAAGTGGAAAATGGTGATCTAAGCCAAGCATTGTTATTGCTGCATTTCAGTGACAGACAAGAAAGCCCAAACTGTTGAATGACCAATACATTTTGGACATTGGCCAAGACAGATTTTGAAATCGTAACCGGTCACTTCGGACAATAAAATGCATACCTACAAACAAAAATGATCATTGTCCATAATGTCCATTCCAAAGGTGCATGTAAGAGATCGCAATAAGCGATAAGGCCGCCCATTGTATGTTTTGTAGTGTATATTATGTAATTTGTAATTTTTAGGGTTCCGTACCTCAAAAGGAAAAAACGGAACCCTTATAGGATCACTCGTGTGTCTGTCTGTCTGTCTGTCTGTCTGTCCGTCTGTCACAGCTAATTTGCTCCGAATCTAATGAACCGATTAAGTTGAAACTTGGTACACATATGTATTTTGGTAACCCAAACACGGACATGGAACGTAAATAAATGAATTTTGAATATGAGGGTCCCTTTTGGGGGGAAAATAAGTACAATTATAAAAAAAAGTTTTGCAAACTGTACCGTGTGATATATCAAATGAAAGGTCTTACTGTGAGGGTCTCAAATATATTTTTTCACAGCCCAAACCGCTGGACCTGGAAAGTTGAAATTTTGCACAAAGATACCTTATACAGTGTAAACATCCACTAAGGAAGGATTTTTTGAAATTCCATTCCGAAGGGTGTAAAATAGGGGATGAAAGTTTGTATGAAAAATCTTATCCCTTGAGTTAATAGACATGAAACTTACCACGAATATTCATCTAAGTAAATTATAAAGTTTATCATTTTTAGTTTTCCTAAACTACCCCCTAAGGAGGGATTGGGGTTGTCAAAGTTTGTATGGAGGAATTTTAACACGTGGTCCGATTAACTCAAAGCTCGAGTTTTATACATGAGACCAAAAATGAAGACTAACGTGTATCAGAGTTTTCCAAAAATCTACCCCTAAGGCGTGAAAAGGAGTAGTAAATTTTACAGCAGAGGATTATAATGGGGGGCTTGATTTACTCGAAAATTGGTGTAAATAATGTTTGAGTCAAGTTATAGAAAAAACCCCAGACGATTTTTGAAATTCTACCCCGTGGGCGTGAAAACAGGGATACAGTTTTTATGAAAAATCTTATTAATTTGGTTAATAAACTTGAAACTTAGCACAAATACTTATACAGTTTGTCATTATTAGTTTTTCAGAACTACCCCTCAAAGTGGGTTTAGGGATGTTAAAGTTTGTATGGAAGAATTTTAAAGCGCAGTGCGATTAACTTGAAACTCAGTATTTATACTTTTGATATAAAATAAACAATATTAAGTTTTGGGTTTTTCGACAGTCGTTACCTGAAGGACCAAAAAGGGATACTTAAATGTTTAAAAGGTTACCAAGCCACGCAGGCTTGATTAATTCAAAAATTGTATACCTACTTAATCTTTGAGTCAAGTTATGGAAACTTCCCAAACGAATTTTCACCGATTTTGACGGCAGATAGCTGATGTTTTATGGAGTAACTTAGGCTATTTTTATTTTAGAAAAAAAAAAAAAGTTCCGCGCAAGAAAATTAAAACCCATGAAACCAGACGACCACGCGGGCGAAGCCGCAGGCAGTCTAGCTAGTCTCTCAATATTGTGCGTATGAACTTAAGCCTCCGCTGTCCGTCCATCCGTCCGTCTGTCACTATCTCATGAACCGTAATAGGTAGATAGTTGATATTTTCACAGATTGTGTATTTCTATTACGGCTTCAGCAAACAATAAAAATAAAGCAAAGATAAAAATTAATTCCCGATACAATAAACTTTTCATTTTGAAAAAAAATTAATAATCATGTGATGTAATTATCTAGAACTCATCGAGTGGAGTACCTACAAACATATTTTTTTTTATCTTCTAAAATGAAAAAATAGGGGGCCGTAAAAGTTGTCAATTTTAGACCATTTTTGTACGAGCTCTAGCGCAACAATTCAACAAATTAGGAATTTGAAACTTCTGTATATCATGTACCATATTACTGTATTTAATCAACAAATACTAAAAACAGCAATTCATAAGGTATTTTTTTTAAATGTGATTTTCTGCAACTGCAAAAAATAACCTTGTAATAATTCACAGTATCATTATGAAATACAAAGTTATCTTGCGATTGTTAAACATACAGGGTGGCCGGAACATTGACGTCCAAAAATAAAATTTCGGTCCCTCGTATCGTGGGGTATTCGAATCACCCCCATGTATGTTCCGCGACTTTTCATAGTTTTCGAGTTATGAATTTTTTTCTGAATGTTTGAAAATTTTCGACCTGACCAACCTAAAAAAATTCTAAAAAAAAAAAGTAGAGGGTTTTATCGAGTTTCTTTTTTTGCAACTGAATTTTCATAAGTAGTACTTTTATGCATAAAATAATCAGCTTCGTAACTGTGATGAAAGTTATGAAAATGTTGATCTAAAGTGAAAAATTTACGTTCGGTAAATTATGACTCAAATTTTCAACTTTAAATTAAAAATCTTAACAGGTGACTTCATAATTCCTAAGTAGGCTTCAAGAATGCGCCAGACTCTCAGCTTTCATAATCATAAAAAAAATGAAGTACTTAATAGGGCTACTTTGTTTAAAATCGGCCTTCAAAGACAGCGAGGTGGAAAAATTCTTAAAATTACCCATCTGAGTAATTATTTTTTTTTGGCTATTTTCTCGTTCCTAAGGTTAATTAATGATAAGAATACTGAAAACTAACCAACAAATAGTTTCAGAGTTGGGTAAGAAAAGTTTTACGTAAAAAGTGGTTTTGAATAAAACACAGATGATAATGTGAAAAAAGTACTTAATTTATTTTTAACATTTACAAAAGGTTTTCAAAGTGGCCACCACCAGCAGCAATACACATTCTACACCTACGTAAGAAATTGTCTGGCAATCGTCTAAAAGCGTCTCTGTTCTCTCTCACAACACGTTCAGCTTCTGCAATCAACTGCCTCAGCTCTTGTTCACTTGAACAGTCTCGGGCGTATGCTATTTCCTTGTAATAGCCCCAAATAAAGAAATCGATGGGGTTGAGATCAGGTGAGCGTGGAGGCCACCTAATTGGTCCGCTGCGTCCGATCCATCTGTTGGGGTATGTTTCATCTAAGTAATTTCGGACCTGGGTTGCATAGTGACACGGGGCGCCGTCATTTTGCAACACCATGGTTCGTCTGAGTTCGAGATTCACATCTGCCAGCAACAATGGAAGTTCATTTTCCAAAAAGTTTTTGTATGTTTCTCCATCAAGTCTGGACGGCAGTTCAAACGGACCAATTAGTTCGCCATTGAGGATACCAGACCACAAGTTAACGCTGAAGCGATGTTGAAATGTCGAAGCTCTCACTTCGAGTGGATTGTTATTGCAGGTAAAAGAGTTGCACCCTCGTTTACAACCCATAGTCCACGAGAACGGATCGCGCAAAATTCATTAAACTAACATTTAAAAAAATCTCCGTGTTTAAATCTTAGCTTTCCTGCAGTCATTTTTGGTTAGCAAACTAAATAACCTTAGGAGCGAGAAAATGGAAAAAAAAAATATATTAATCAGATAGCTAATTTTAAGAATTTTCCACTTCGCAGTCTTTGAAGGCCGATTAAGTCCTACGTTTTTTAATGATTATGAAAGCTGAGAGTCTGGCGCATTCTTGAAGCCTATCTTGAGAACCATGAAGTCACCTGTTTAGATTTTTAATTTGAAGTTGAAAATTTAAGTCATAATTTACCGAACGTAAATTTTTCACTTTAGATCAACATTTTCATAACTTTCATCACAGTTACGAAGCTGATTATTTTATGCATAAAAGTACTACTTATGAAAATTCAGTTGCAAAAAAAGAAACTCGATAAAACCCTCTACTTTTTTTTTTAGAATTTTTTTAGGTTGGTCAGGTCGAAAATTTTCAAACATTCAGAAAAAAATTCATAACTCGAAAACTATGAAAAGTCGCGGAACATACATGGGGGTGATTCGAATACCCCACGATACGAGGGACCGAAATTTTATTTTTGGACGTCAATGTTCCGGCCACCCTGTATAATATGGTACGGAACCCTTCGTGTGCGACTCCGACTGGCACTTGGCCGGTTTTTTTTTGTAATGTATAGTAGGTGTACTTTAGATGAAGCTAAGCTCATCTACATACCAAATTTCATCCAAAGTATGTATCCAGGATTAATAATAATAATAATAATAACCCCACCGCAGTTTCTCTACGTTGACGTCGTGGTGGGGCTTGCGCGCTCCGAATTCTGGGTCTGTGCCTGTAGAGTTTACTTTGCCGGAACAGGTCTAGGATGAGGAGCCAGACCAAGAGAGATACAGAAACCCGCAGTTCAGCATGTGGCGGGCTGTTGGGCAGTAGCGACCCCATGGACCCTATCTCTCGGGAGAAGTCTTGATCCTCACCTCTCGCTTGCCTTTATTGGCCGGCTGGAGTGAACACTGACGAGGAACAGAGCTCCCATCTCTTTCTTGTCTTTATTGGCCGGTTTGAGTGGAGATTCGCAAGAGCAAACGTGCACGGAGGAAGGAAGTATCCCAGTAAGATGCTTGTAGAGATCTTGACGGTACTTCCGGGATTGTCCTGATAGCCGTGGGATACCTCTCCACTCCTCACAAGCGCCTCAAGACATGTTGCCCCCTTGCCGCTACGACTCTATGTGCTAGCGACCGTTTCCGGGGGCCCATTATTGAGTGTGCAAGTCACCCCCTGCCATTTTAACTGTGTATATTATATAACATTGGTAACGCAGGGGACATAGTTCTTCCATAGTTTAAGGTACCCGATCCACTATAGCCACCCAAACCGATAGCCCGATATGTTTTGTTTCCATGTTCTGCAATAGTCCTTCACCAACCGGGGGTTGTCCTTGGGTGCACTTGCATAGTGCATACAGGGATAATCGTCGGCTGGTGCCAACTCGTCATTTAAAATTGTCTAAAGGGCCTCTGCGAGTTGGCTTCGGGCCCTCGTACGCCTTCCAAAGGTCCGGGACACCAGGGTCCCGAGATATGTCAAAGACAAAAAAATATAATAATAATAACCCCACCTCCGTATCTCTACGTTGACGTCGTGGTGGGGCTTGCGCGCTCCGAACTCTATGTATGTGCCGGTAGAGTTTACTTTGCCAAAACAGGTCTAGGGTAAGGAGCCAGACCAAGAGAGATACAGAAACCCGCAGGGCAGCATATGGCGAGCTGTTGGGCAGTAGCGACCCCACGGACCCTATCTCCTGGGAGAAGTCTTGTTCCTCACCTCTGGCTTGCCTTTATTGGCCGGCTGGAGTGAGCACTGATGAGGAACAGAGCTCCCACCTCATTCTTGCCTTTATTGGCCGGCTTGAGTGGAGATTCGCAAGAGCAAACATGCTCGGAGGAAGGAAGTATTCCAGTAAGTGTTTGTAGGGATCTTGACCATCTTCCGGGATCTGGGATTGTTCTGAGAACCGTGGAATACCTCTCCACTCCTCACAAGCGCCTCAGGACATCTTGCCCCCTTGCCGCTACGACACTATGTGCTAGCGACCGTTTTCGGGGGCCCATTATTGAGTGTTCAAGTCACCCCCTGCCATTTTATCTGTGTGTATTATATAACATTGGTCAGGCAGGGGACATAGTCCTTCCATAGTTCAAGGTACCCAATCCACTATAGCCACTCAAACCCATAGTCCGATATGTTTTGTTTCCATGTTCTGCAATAGTCCTGCACCAACCGGGGGTTGTCCTTGGGTGCATTTGCATAGTGCATACAGGAATAATCGTCGGCTGGTGCCGCCTCGTCATTTTAAATTGCCTAAGGGGCCTCTGCGAGTTGGCTTCGGCCCCTCGTACGCCTTCCAAAGGTCCGGGACCCCAGGGTCCCGAGATACGTCAAAGGCAAAAAAAAAAATATATCATTCATTTCGGGTAACTATGACCCATAACATAAATACCTTACAGACTATCATACATATTTATAAAAATTACGAAAATAAACTATTGCATACGAACTGACGGCGTCGTATTGCGCTGCGTGGTGTCGCGTAACCTTCCGCGGAATCGCCGATAGACGACAACCTTCGACCAAAACTCTTCCTTGAGTACGGTCCCAATATATTGAGTCGTTAACACATCGGGTGAAACCGCGGGGTGCAGCTAGTATTATATAATAAGTGATCATCTAAATAAAGCACCAGCAGATATCAATTCTGAATCATAGTATTACAATTTCATACCGCAGCCGTATAAGACTTAGGTACACAATAATACTAGCGACATCAGACACGTAATAGGTACTTCAGCACGTGTAATATACCGACACCGAGAGTACATCGGAATATACATAGACGTATTACGTGTCTAACTTCTAGGATTGTCGAACGTTCTGTATAATATTATTCTCTCTGGAATATTCTCTTAGCCTAATGAATGTTTATATACATATAAGGTGTGTGGTAGTGGTTCTCTGGTTTGCCGAACGAGAAAGGACTTAACATAATTCAATTGAAGATTCAGAATTAGTGTCTGCTGTAACTTCGCCCTTTCTTATCATCACTGGTGTCATCAAAGACAATTTGGGATTATTTTTCTTTTCTGAAAATAAGAACGTACATTCAAGCGGAAAAGCTCTTTTTGATAATGACAGCTAATGACCAAGCCTTATGGAAATCCTTTATGAGACCCAGTGATCAGTGTATAGTGGGTTTAAATAAGGATGGTGACAAAATTTGTTGTTGTCCGTCATTTATATTATTAAAAATATTGGACACGTATTTTTCCTTTTTTTTAATTTAAAATAATTAAAATATGGTATCACGTCATACCTGCTAGATATCATACTTAAAAGTGACGTAGCTAGCCCCCACTCCCCAACTTTAATGCGTGTTAAATAAATATTTTTTATTAATTTATCATTTTAGCAAAACATACGTTTCTAATGTTTTTTTATTATCTGTCGACGAACTAATTAGAATATCTTTTTTTTTACAAACAATAGGGATGATCTCTATTGTTTAAAGAAGTAGCAGAAAACAATAGACTTTTATCCAGGCCTCTGTGTACTCCAACATACAGTTTGCCAGCGTTATTGTCGAAATATTCAAAACACTTTCCGAATAATTCACAATTTGCCGGTGTATACAGTATACTGTTGCATGAGCTATTTTTAAATTACATTTTTGCAAACGTGCGCCGTACTGGAGTGCTCATCTTACTGCGCAAAGTTGCGCAAGCTGTTTCTATTCATTTTGAAAAGTTTTGCGCGTTATTGCATGTCTGCGGAATAAAAAGAAACGTTTTATTATAAGCTGTGGTGTTTCGTTAAAGTTTGTACTGCAGGCTAGGGTAGTAAAAATTGCAGTGGTGACAGACGTCACGAGTGTGTAACAGGCTGGGTTGACAGTGAAAGATTTGCTATTTACCTACAACGGATTGTATAATCAGGTGAAAAATAAGCTTTTAAAAATATCCAAAAAACGCTTGCCGCGGTCGCTTCGTAGATGGGTGACCAACTTTACATACCGAGACCCCTCCGTGCGTCGGAAAGCACGTTAAGCCCTTGGTCCCGGCTGATGTCATTCGTAGATCTTTGACATTTCGTTACACCCCGTCAGAAGCCCGAAAGTCTGACAGTACCAGTTACCCAGTAATTGGGTTGTGGAGGTCAGATAGGCAGTCGCTCCATGTAAAATACTGGTACTCAGCTGCATCCGGCTAGACTGGAAGCCGACTCCAACATAGTCGAGAAAAAGCTAGGCGGATTGATTTTTGAAATATCCAAACAATAAAAAAAACTTATATTACCTATAGTTTATTTTTAACTACAACATCCTCTCTCTTTTATGAGAAAGAAAGAAAGAAAGAAAGAAAGAAAAACTATTTATTCCCGCGAAAAATGACGCACATACATTTGTTTTTTACACAAACCTAAAAAATAAAAACAATTGGGTAGCTAAATTTAAACATAAAAAGAAAAACAACAAAATACTTAATTATGCGTCACTAACAACTACTTATGTACAAAGTTAATCTGATAAGCACCCAATTTAAGGATAGTTTTTATACCGTAGTTAGTAGTAGTTACCTAGTGGTAGTTAGTTTTCTCCGTGTACTTAGATACAGAATGAAATTTAAAAACATGCACAAAATCGAAATTTTACTCATCATTAGTAACAACTTTTACTGTAGGATCAAACCTAAAATCGCGAAAAAAATTTATCAGCTGTTCAGTTCATTCTATCCTTTTGCCTTTAAAATTGAATATTCGACTTTTCCCATATCCTCATGCAACAGACAGTAAGTCAATATCATGGACTGTACACACATCAGCTAGCTCCCGGATTCATCTCGTCCTTTTCACTGAAAATAACGTAGTTTCAAAGCTAACACATTTTACCAGTTTATTCATCTGTGTTTATTCAGTGGCTCGGCTCTTTAAGTGGATCTCTAGACTAGTAGTGTCCTAATCTAAGCAACCATTTTGTAGGTTTATAATGTAACGTTAATGAATGGAAAGGTGTAGTGAGTGCTGCATTTGAAATTCTTTGTGTAGGTCAGTGTAGGCACATATTTATACAGATGGGACACTCCGCAGTTTAGGTATGAAGCTACAAGTACACGGCGGGCCCCGTCCACGGGGCTAATTCAGTACGACTGCCGCGCGCCGAAGGTATTTAAGAGTTACGCGATTGAAAGAGAGGCAATGTGTAGGTGAATATAACTGTAGGTAATTAGCGTTCTCCGAACTGAATTGCACTTTATTGTGTCGTAGCAAGAGTCGCTTTTTATTTAAATGATTTTGCGGAGTGTCCCATCTGTATTCTGTCTTTCACAAATTGTTTTGATGATATCGATTCGGAAATAGACTGATCGCGGAAATAAAAATCGAGATCAAAAATGTAAACAAAGAAATGTCATTTTCAAAGTGACGTTTCATGGGTAGTCAACATTTACCTAGTCATTCTATTTGTTTGATTTTGATTTTGAAAACGTAAAATACAAAAAATAAAAAATTGTAAGTAGGTAAGTAAAGTAAGTAAGTAATAGTAGATAGTACTGTTCAATTACTATTTTTTATGTCAAACTCCATAAATAAAACACGTAAGAGACGCGTTGAACATGATTGTGTTTAAATATTTTTTAGTAAGACAGCAAATGTTTAGAGCTTCTGTCATAATGCCAGTTAAAAAATAATTTGCATGATTTTATTTCAAACAGAGTTACCTATTCTTGGATCGTAGTTTACGTCACTTTAAAACTGAGAACTGTGTGCAATAAATATTATTTTACATGTTTATGCCGCGGCCACATTAACGGGGTATGCCGTTGATTATCGCGTTGAAAGGCGTTAGCCGTAGGTGTAGCCACCACTTACCGCGATAATTTGACCGAATCTTGACCAAATTTAACTACCGCGATTTTTATGGCGTTTATGGGCGTTGACGTTAATGTGGCCCGGGCATATGAAATTATGCATGCAATTTTAACACTATATTAAACAACTTTACTACTAACTAATACAATTGAGGTTATGATTTTAACCTTTGTTTACATTTTTCATCTCGAATTTCATTTCCGAGTTTACATAGACTGAGCTGCTACCGCTATTATGTAAGTTTATGTTTTACAAAAATAACCTGGAAATTAAAACCCAGATCTCTGCTTGGTACTTCCGAAAAAAAGGACCATTGGTGCGAAGGACCAATTTATTAAAATTATTTATTTTAACAATTGTTTATACTCTAAGGGGCGTTATCTAAAAGAAGCTCAAAATTAATTTCCCGCCGGGTGTGGGCCACGTCTCAAGCGTCACGTGCTCCAACAAAATTTGGTACTGTAATGAGAATAATAAATTTCTGGACAAAAAATAAATCATCCTAAGTATTATGGAGAAAGAAAAATGGCGGTGGCGCGGTGTGAAAAGACTCGGCCACCGTGTTTATAACGTGCTTTCAGTGTGACAAAAAAGTTATTCTATTTACATAGGAATGTGTTACGGGGTTGAATTTGAAATGTATTGCGGGTAAGGGTGAAATTGAAATAGGGGTGCATTGAAATAGGGGTGCAATTGAGGGTTAGTTAATTTTAAAGTCATTTGTTTTTGTGATGTTGAACCTGCACCGAATCTCTTATTAGTACCCACTCACATTATCTGAAGGCCAATTCTCGTATCTAAAAACGTTGTAATTCAAGTCGTAAGCTCATGCCAGCAACAATAAAATGTCAAAAATGTAGGTAAGTAAACGCTATAGAATTTTTGACAGATTGAGACTGAGATGAGGTTACGAACGTTGTTAAAAATACGGGAATTGCCCCTCAGCACGCATAGTATGACCACCATAGAAACAGGTTTTGTCGACGGAAGAATAGACATAATTACAGATTGTAGAAATATTTCTACGCATTCTACGCGTCTATGCATGGCAATGTGTAATTTTATCTATTCTTTCGTCGACAAAACGTCGTCATGTTACGTGTGCTTACTGGTATGTTGTCAAGAAGTCTTTCAAAAACCGTGTAAAATACGGTAGTTTTTTCAGTCTACATCCTAACTAATCCTACTAATATTATAAATGTGAAAGTTTGTATGTTTGGATGTTTGGATATTTGTTACTCAATCACGCAAAAACGGCTGAACGGATTTGGATGAAATTTGGTATACAGATAGTTTAGTTTTAGAAATTTGCTACAGGCAAATAACGGCAACGGCTATAGTAAGTATTATAAATGCGAAGTAAGTTTGTTCACGCCTAAACCACTCAAACGATCATCCTGTTTTGCATATACGTTGTCAGATGTACAGAAACGGACATAGGACACCTTTTATCCCGAAAAAAGTACTTTTCACGAGGAAAACAACAATAACGTTCTTGTGATAACAGATGGCGCCACGTGTCTTTCGAATCATGATTGAATTATATTATTACAAGCAGAGTACAACTCGAATTGACTGTCAAATTATAATTTAACGCGAAGCCGCGTTAAGCTAGCGAAAAGCTAGTGTTTAATAGATTTCACATAAATTGTATCATTCTTTTGATCTTTGAACTTATATATCTTTATCTACACTATTAGGTACCAGCAACATTTCGTTACAATGTTACCAGAATAGAATAGTTACAAACTATCATTAGGACACACAGAGCTCATATTAGAAATACTTGGGCAAAACCTCGTGAGATGTTGAACAAAACGCTAGTGTTGTACGTGTTGCCGACTTTAAGTGTAGGTATCACAAAAGAAACTGTGCAAAAGTCGTGAGTTTTCAGAAAGTAAGCCACTTTGTCGTTCATTGGTTACTCCAGAGATATTTGAACTGTGTTGTTTGTCAGAGGTGTACTACGAGGTATTTTACGCGATGGTCGAAAATATATTTTATGTGGTCCTTTGCGTAAAAATATATTTTGATTATACGGGACATTATTGTGACAAGTGATGACCAATTTCAGTCAAATTTTGAAGTTCAACCATCTAGCGGATTTCCTTAGAGGCTGGGTACATTTTTTTTAAATAGTAAATTATCCAAAATAATCTTCTGGCCTGCCTTCTATCGATAACACTATCTGATTATCATAATCATCTATAAACTCTTATAGGATTAAATTAATTATTCATCCAGTTCTTATACTACAATTTACTCAAGCACATTAATTAGATTTTAAAATAATTATTTTATTAAGCCGCAAGCGAACCGTGACGTATTGAATTGAGGGGTGTGGGTGAAGAGGGGACCAATTCAATCAAGTAAAGTTTGCGGTTGGCCAGCTGAGATTTCAAATTGATGCTGAGATGCTGGTAATCTTTGCTTCAACTTTCAAAATTAATAGAAACGGCTGGAATCCCACAAGATACCGAAAAGTTATGAAACGAACACACAATTTTTCACATTATAAGATATCTAGAATTGGAAAATGTGTTCTCACTGAATCTTAGTAGATAACCCATCGGAAAATAGGTTTTTCTCATTTATTTTATTGGAAATCATTTATCTAGTCGCATTGAAATTGCCAGTGCTTCATTTTAGAAAAATAAAAAGGTTCTTTTGAAGGTCTAGGTCTGTTGAGACCTTAATCCAATTTCCCTTTATTGCTAGTTACGCTGGAGTACCGTTATCAATTTAGTCCAGAGTATTGGGGACAAATGAAGAATTTGGAGGCATCTCGCGTGGAGAATACCCTTATTGTGTTACGTCTTGGGTACGTTGGGGGCGTGTTACCTATCACGTTGTTATCATATTAATGAGGGTGACGTCTCACATTTCGTATGATACCCTTCCATGACGTGTTCGAGGAGCCTGGCAACAATGTGCCATATAATTCCCGCTACATTTTGGTCGCTAAATAAGCTGATACGTTTATTTTATCTGAAGTACGATTAATTGGAAGTACTCGTATTTCTATCGCCTAGCCTAGAACTTAAACTTTGATAGAAAAGTTTTTGATTAGCAAGCCGCGTATACAAATTGATCGTTTCAAAGACTACTGTTTAGGTGCATCACTAAACTCTTTTCAAGTTCGTTTACTCAAAGAATAATGTATATAGCAACAAACACTGCCGGAGTTATTTTTTAAATTAAATTTTTCGCGTACATAAGTCTCGCTGAGTACCGCCGCTACGGAAATCCTTACGGAATGGATTTGCCAGGGCTCCGCTCAGGTCGCTTGCATGATAAGCTTCTACGAGTAGGTACACTTCAGAAATTTCATTTAATACTTAAGTTTACTTCCTTTTTTTTACCAACTTCTTTTAAGGAACAGATTAGATTGGGATTCGTTGAATAGTTAAGTTTGCATCTTAATTAGCAGAGTCGGAAAAGTTGCATCTTTTTGAAATGTTTTGTATCGATCGCAAAGCATTCTGCTTGTAATGATGTTGAAGATTCACTATGTTATCTTATAACATAGTGTCATGAAATGAATAGGCACTCGAACGTTCGCACGGACGTAAAAATAACGCGGGGGGATTTTATCGCACCCTGGATTTTCAATTCTCGGTGTTGAGCCGAGCTTCGAGGATTCAACCTAACAACAACAGAGTGCATTCTAGCGCGTCGAAAAAACACACTGTTGGATTTTCAACTCTCGGCGCTAAGCATTTTGTTGGAAATCCAGTGCGCGAAAAAAAAATCGCCGCGCTATTTTTACGTCCGTACGAACGTCGGCTCACTGTTCTGGTGAATTTGGGATTTGCCATTTAAATGCTCCTTCAAACAGGCGAAAAGAAAAACGCATGAGTTTTGTTACCGGAGGCCCCGCCCATTGCGGCAGAACTAACGCAATGCATTCCACCGCACGGCAGTGCGCACAGGCAGCGCTACAAGAGCAACGCAACAATCCACTATCTCAAACATACAAAACTCTAACCTAACCACATTTCTAAACTTAACATTCCTAACGTAAACATTATTTCGTCGTCCATTTTATGAGTGCTTACATTTGAGTATTGTGAGAAGGATACTCTTTCCATTTATTTTGTGAAGATTTCGTGAGGCATTAAATTGGGTTTGCGGATGGCCGCAGATGTCTTCGGGAGTATCCGGGGCTCCGGAAGCATATGGCCGACCCGCGAGGATTTGAATAGGCTGTGCCCCTGCGCCCCTGGTAGCCCCGCTTTATGCTCTCGAGGCGATTCCGTCTTTGCAATATAAAATTGTGATTCAGAAATATTTTTGAACGTAACTTTTGTATGTTAGTTACGTACAGAAATAAAACTTTAGAGAGGATTGCCATTGATTTCAATTTTGCTAGATTTGTAGCTTTTTCAAATGTCTTATGTATTTTGTTTCTTTTCTTATTTACTTGTTTTTTTTTTAATAAATTATGTTATGTACGATGTCTTCTTTCGAGTCAAGCAACAGGTTTGATAATAATAATCCTAAGTAATATTATAAATGCGAAAGCGAGTTTGTTTGTTTATTACGTTTTCTCGCTAAAATGTCTGAACGGATTTAGATGGAACATGGGTAGGACATGACCTGGATTAGGATATAGGATACTTTTTTATCCAGGATCGCAGATGAAGTCGCTGGCAACAGCAAGTCTATCTGTAATATACTTAAATGCAGCATTGAATGTGATACATCTTCGATGGTCAAGTTCACCGTTGCTTTTGTCACAGCATCTTCGATGGTCAAGTTAACCGTTGCTTTTGTCACAGCATCTCCGATGGTCAAGTTCACCGTTGCTTTTGTCACAGCATCTCCGATGGTCAAGTTCACCGTTGCTTTTGTCACAGCATCTCCGATGGTCAAGTTCACCGTTGCTTTTGTCACAGCATCTCCGATGGTCAAGTTCACCGTTGCTTTTGTCACAGCATCTTCGATGGTCAAGTTAACCGTTGCTTTTGTCACAGCATCTCCGATGGTCAAGTTAACCGTTGCTTTTGTCACAGCATCTTCGATGGTCAAGTTCACCGTTGCTTTTGTCACAGCATCTTTGATGGTCAAGTTAACCGTTGCTTTTGTCACAGCATCTCCGATGGTCAAGTTAACCGTTGCTTTTGTCACAGCATCTCCGATGGTCAAGTTCACCGTTGCTTTTGTCACAGCATCTTCGATGGTCAAGTTAACCGTTGCTTTTGTCACAGCATCTCCGATGGTCAAATTAACCGTTGCTTTTGTCACAGCATCTCCGATGGTCAAGTTCACCGTTGCTTTTGTCACAGCATCTTCGATGGTCAAGTTAACCGTTGCTTTTGTCACAGCATCTTCGATGGTCAAGTTAACCGTTGCTTTTGTCACAGCATCTTCGATGGTCAAGTTCACCGTTGCTTTTGTCACAGCATCTTCGATGGTCAAGTTAACCGTTGCTTATGTCACAGCATCTTCGATGGTCAAGTTCACCGTTGCTTTTGTCACAGCATCTTCGATGGTCAAGTTCACCGTTGCTTTTGTCACAGATTACTAAATAGAAAACGGGTGATGTGCCATGAAGCAACTAGTATAGTTGTAAAGGCAATCATATAGAAGTTTCATTCTAGACGTAAGCCCAAAGGGTAAGGAAATAATCCTCAGAATATGTGTTCGGTGGCCGTGAAACCCTCTTCTAGTTTTCATTATGGCATTAGGACTCGTTTTATTTGGAATACGTTTCTCAAAGCCTTCTATATTTTGATGTGAATTTACGATTTAGGATATTTATTTAGAAGCGCCTATATTTCACATGGAAATGTGAAATATAGGCGTAGAAGTTATGACTAAACGACTGGAAGTCATTACTAGAATTAGAGCATTAAGAGGATACATCGAAGCGTGGCTTAACTCGGTGTGTAAGTGAAATGGCGTTATGGCTGCCTAATTTGACGCGCGAGATAGAAGACTCACGCGTACCGGAACTAAACGCGCTTTGTTCAAATGTACCTAGATTTATAACAAAATGCTATATACTTAAATAAATTTTTAGCTTATTAAATTCCTTCGATTTAAAGGAAATTTTACTGCACAATATGGAGCTGATTACGTATAATCGTATAATACGGAAAATAGACGGTGCTACTGTGGAACTTTTTTATATCAAAAAAGTTCACGTAATCATGTTTCGGTTTTAGTACAGCAGTAGACAATAATAGTCCTACACATATGGAAAATCCAAATGATTTAACCATAATACATTTGGTTTTATATGAATTTTAAAAACACAAAATTTATCGATATATATTTTTGTATTAGTTTAGTCTTTTTATTTTTCATTGTTATTCTTATTGCATAAGTTTTTCAATAGTATTTACTCCCGGGTGAGGGCACTGGCTCTTGTAACACAGGTTAACCATCTAGCACAAGTGTCAGGGACTTCACATGAATTGTAACCACTTCCTTATGTAAAAAGATTATTATTATTATTTCGTATATTCATCTTTTTTCCTTATAAAATACATTTTTAAATATTTCTTAAAAAATATATAAAAAACATTTAAGAATATAAAAAATAGTGGTCCGCCGGTGTCGGGAGCAGGGTCCAAACTACCGGTGGTTAGGGCTGCAGAGATAGGAACCTCCTCAAAATACGAGCCGTATCGAGGAGTACTGCCTTCTGAATCTGGCTCTTGATCCAACCGCCTAACGAGAGCCTCGAAAGATGTTAGTCGAGGCTTTTGGCTATCAGGCCGTTGGCCGTTACTACAATCGGCACAATGACAGCCGAGCTCACATTCCACATGTCAACAACCTCGTGAGCTAAGTCGAGATATTGTATTTGTTTCTCTTTCTCAGCTTTCACGAGGTTCGGGTCATGTGGAATGGTAACATCGACAATCATTGCGCGGCGCGCTAATCGATCTATCACCACTATATCAGGCTTATTGGCGACAATAGTCCTGTCAGTAATGATAGACCGATCCCAGTACAACGTGACATGTTCATTTTCGAGAACTGGGTCGGGCACATACTTGTAATACGGTACCTCAGAGTCCACAAGTTTATATTTCAAAGCAAGTTGCTGGTGATTAATCCTGGCCACTTGGTTATGCCTGTGCAAGTATTCGCCGTTAGCCAGACGAGAATAACCAGAGATAATATGTCTGGTTATATATATAATTAATATATATTATTATTATCTTTATTTCATTTGTATATACATATGAATTACATTTTTAAATGTTGAAATATAAAAAGTATAAAAACATTTAAAAATATAAAAAATAGTAGCCCACCGGTATCGGGAACAGGGTCCAAGCTACCGGCGGTCAGGGCTGCTGAGAGAGGAACCTCCGAACGATACGCGCCGTGTCCAGAAGTACCGCTTTCTGGATCAAGCCCTTGATCCAGCCGCCTAACGAGAGCCTCCTCAGGTGTTGATCGAGGCTCTTGGCTATTATGCCATTGGCCGTCACGACTATCGGCACAATGATTGCTGTATCCACGTCCCACATGTCGACAACCTCGCGAGCCAGGTCAAGATACTTAATTTGCTTATCTTTTTCGGCTTTCACGAGGTTCTCGTCATGCGGTACCGCTATATCAACAATCACCGTGCGACGCTCTAATCGATCTATCACCACTATGTCAGGTTTATTGGCAACAATAGTCCTGTCAGTGATGATAGACCGATCCCAATACAACGTGATATTGCCATTTTCGAGAACTGGGTCGGGCACATACCTATAGTATGGCACTTCTGATTCAACAAGACTGTATTTCAGAGCAAGTTGCTGATGGATAATCCTGGCTACAAGGTTGTGCCTATGCAAGTAGTCTCCGTTAGCCAGACGAGAACAGCCAGAAATTATGTGACGGATTGATTCCCCCGGACGGTGGCATGCCCGACAGATGTCAACCGTGCCGTCCTTCACAATATATTTCCGGTAGTTGTTCGTCATCATAACTTCGTCCATAATCGCAAAGACAAAACCTTCGGTTTCCCCAAACAGATCACCGAATCGCAACCAGGATACGGACGCTAAGAAGTCTACATCGGGCCCATGTAGGACTCGGTAAAAGCGCCCGTGAAGCTCTTTGCTCTGCCATACCTCCCTGCGGTCATTAGTATCTAATACTATAGGTTTGCGCCAGTTCTCGTTAGCTAAGGAGAGCGGGGTGAAGCCCTTATCTACTGAGACCACATCTCGGTGCATCCACACATCGGCTTCAAGGAAGTATTCCCTGAGACTGCATACCTCACGGTTGTGCAGGGTCTTAGCATTTAAGAAGCCACGACCTCCGCAATTCCGCGGGATATACAGTCTCATCACCGATGACCGTGGGTGATGCATCCGATTTGCGGTCAGCAGTGTGCGGACCCTCCTATCCAGGGCGTCAAGTTCCGTCTGAGTCCATTTGAGTATGCCGAAAGAGTACATCAAAACCGGCATGACCCAACCGTTGAAGGCACGCACCTTGTTTCCGCCTGATAAAAGACTATTTAAAACTTTATTCAGGCGGCTAAAGAAACGTTCCCTCAGCGATTGTTTCATGTCAGCAGCGTTGATGCCTAACGCTTCCGACATACCCAAATACTTGTAGGTTTCGAGTGAGGAGAGAGATCTTAGGTGTATGGAATCCGAGAGTTGGGTTCTCACGGATTCCACAATCTCCCCTCGCTTCACATGCATGACCGCACATTTGTCCACACCAAATTCCATCCTGATGGCGCTACTGAAAGTTTCCGTTACCTTCAGTAGCTCCATCAGTTGCAAATTGTTGGGGGCAAAAAGTTTTAAGTCATCCATGTAAAGGAGGTGAGATATAACCTGACCACCTCTCCTCAATCGGTAGCCTAGACCTGAATCCTCCAGCAGTGTGCTTAGAGGATTCAAGGCTAAGCAGAACCAAAGTGGACTCAAACTGTCGCCCTGAAATATACCTCGCTCGATCCTTATCGGTTCGCTATTCCTCTGGATATTTCGACATCCTGGATAGCGAAGGACCGTCCTCCACTGCCCCATACACGACATCAGGAAGGTGCGTAAAGTTGCATCTATTTTATACAACTCCAGCACCCTCATGAGCCATGTATGTGGCACCGAGTCATAGGCCTTCTTATAATCTATCCAACATGTCGACAGATCCTTTCGGGAACGACGAACCTGCTGGTTAATGGTCATATCGATGAGGAGCAGCTCCTTAGTACCGCGGGACCCGTTCCCACATCCATTTTGAGAGGCAGACATGATGGAGTTGGTGTCTATGTGTTTGTTAATTTTAGCTCTCAAAATGGATGTAAGAACCTTATAGACCGTCGGTAGACAAGTGATCGGTCTATAATTTCTGGGTTCCGCAGTACTACCTGATTTATGGAGCAGGTGGGTTATTCCTGTCGTTAGGAACTGGGGTAGCGATCCTGACTGTAAGGCCGACTGGAACTGGGATGCCAAGCGGGCGTGCGACCTTTGAAACCACTTTATCCAAAAGTTGTGTAGCCCGTCCGGCCCTGGAGATTTCCAGTTAGGTAACGGGCGGACCGCACGAGCTACATCTTGGGGGCTGATGGTAAGTGCCCCCATTTGTGGTATATGATCGCACGCTCGCTCGACCTCCCTAGTCCAATCACCTTCAGTGTGACTGACAGGCACCGACCAGATGCTTCGCCAGAACGAACACATGGCGTCATCATCCGGTAGTTGCGTATCAGCCACACCTTGGTCAGGTCGCTCCCAAGCCCTATAGACCCACCTTTCATCGCTCTGGAATGTGCGATTCTGCGTGTACCGCTCCACTCTCCGCCTGTACCGACGAATACGGTTTGCCCATGCACAGATCTTCTGTTTCAGGAAGTCGATACGCTCTGTGACGCAGGTGATATAATAATAATAATAATATATTATTATTATTTATTATTATATCCCTTTAAATGTATATTGTGGTTTAATGAAACCCTAAACCTCTGCCTAGGTATATCAAACGATCCATAGCTTCTCTCTTCATCATACGAAACATGGAAAACAAACAAGAAAATGCGAAATCCATAATAATTATTAATGCGAAAGTAAATCTGTATGTCTGTTACCTTTTTGGATTTGAATGGGCACACGGATTAGTACTATTATTTATTCTGTTACACGGATAGAAACTCGTTAGGACGTAGGATACTTTTTATCCCGGTGGTACGTTCCCGTGAGATATTTTCCGATCTCCAAACGTACGAACTCGCGGACAAAATCTAGTAATTGATTTAATGGAATAATAAATATAAATAAGCATTCATAAAGGTCGTTCGTTGCTACAAAATTGCTTAATTAAATAAGGTAAGAAATAATGTGTACACTTAACAAATTCTTTTTTCTCGCAACAACCTCAACAATAATATTTATTAGGTGTTGCTTAAAACAAGATGAATAGCCCCTTGACTTCCTGAAACTTTTCCACGAATGTTGTTGTTCACAGCCCTCCTTTTTTTGCGTTCAAAAATAGGTCGGTACTTTTTAACCGACTTCTAAAAAAGGAGGAAGTTCTCAATTCGGATATTTGTATTTTTTTTTTTTATGTTTGTTCGCGCATAACTCCGTCGCTTGCCAACCGATTTCAAAAATTATTTTTTTGTTGGAAAGGGTATAATTCCCAAATGGTCCCATTTTTGTCAAAATCCAGTTCTGATAATGGGATCCTGGAGAAATCGAAGGAACTCTTCAAATATTATAGGCACACCTATAGCGATTTGGGTATTTTTATCGTAGCTCGTGCATTTGCTCTCGGAAAGCACCACTTGGTGAAGTGGAACTGATGATGAAGACCACAGATGGCTACCGGAACTACTCAATGATAAATATTACACGGGTTGCGATTGATTACTTTAATATGGTTGCTAAGCAATTTCCGCTCGTCACACAATGCGTGTGGTGAGTGGTTGTTGTGGAGTTCTCCTGGTTCTTACCAGCAGAACTCCTCAACAATTAACGTCCCAGCATCGGGAAAAGCAATATTTTGTAACATGTGATGAGCAATTGACATTAGACTATTGTAACTTATACAAATTATAAACAGACCCACTAAAAAGCGAGAAATAAAAACTTTTTAACAAAAAAAAAAAACCGACTTCCAAAAATCACTACAAAGTGAAAAATAACTTTGATTTCAGAAGTCGGTGGCAAAAAAAAAGAAAGTAAATAAAAAACGAAAGACACCGACTTCCGAAATCAAAGTTATTTTTCACTTTGTAGTGATTTTTGGAAGTCGGTTTTTTTTTTGTTAAAAAGTTTTTTTAATAAACGGTGTCACGGTTGTAAAAGATTCCGATTTCTGAAAAAGTGTGCTATTTAGAGACATCGTTTTATTTTTCCTGTAATCTTTACATAAACTTTTATCACATAGAATAATTTCAGATATTTGTCTATGCAAACTTCGGAGAATAAGGGGGGGAACGGTATTTTTTTACATTTTTCATCAAAAGTCGAAAAATATGCGGCCTAAAAAAATGTTTGACAATGTGCAAACAGCGCTCTTTCATATGATACCCCACTTTGAATTTTTAAGACCCCCTTTCAGTCCCCGTTGCAAAAAAAAAAAATTTTTTATTTCTTTCCTACTTGCAAACTAGTTGGGTAAACGACATCTAAAACTGTTCCAAATTTCAAGTTGATAGCATTAGCAGTTCTTGAGATATCCAGCTGTGACAGACAGATTGAGTCTCACCATAAGGGTTCCTTTTTACCATTTTGGTATGGAACCCTAATTAAATCCAAATATGAAGGCATCGTAGCTGCAGGAGCTCGTGGCTAAGTATTAACAGCGGCACAGGTCGATCCGCTACGCTTGCCACCGGGGTTGGTCCATGGACGGGAGACCATCTTTACATACCCAGACTCCTCCGTGCCTCGGAAAGGGTCCCGGCTGTCATTCATGGATCTTTGACAGCCATTACGGGTCGTCAGAAGCCAGAAAGTCTGACAATCAGTCTTACCAAGGGGTATCGTATTACCCAGTTGGGTTGTGGATGTCAGATAGGCAGTCGCTCCATGTAAAATACTGGTATTCAGCTGCATCCGGTTAGACTGGAAGCCGACCCCAACATGATTGGTAAAAAGGCTAGGCAGATTGATTTAAAGATAAACCATATTATGCGTCCGGGGAAAGCATTTTCCTGAGTTTTCCGTCAATGGCGTGCCCCGGAAAGGCAAAACATCGGTAGCCCCCGTTGTTACTACAATGTAAAATGCATTTTTATGAGCGAAGCGCCGCCATCCCTTTGTTACAGAACGAAATATGAAAATGCCATGAAAAAAATATTATTCAGGGAATATTTTACCTAATGAATGTGTTTGTTTGTTTAGAATGTTAAGGCTTCTCTAGCTATGTAGTAAGGTTATATCAATACCTTTGCAATGATACAAAAAAAATATAAATTCTGTTTAAATATTTTTTATAAATTATAGTTAAAATTTTTAAAAACGGTGAAGGAATAGATCGTGACGAAACCTGAATTTCGTAGAACCAAAAATTCGAAGACCAGTGACATCTACCAACCCGCACTGGGCCCGCGTGGTGGATTACTGCCCATTCCCTCTCACCGAGAGAAGGCCTGTGTCCCAGCAGTGGGAACGTTATAGATTATGATTAGTTTAAAACAAACACCACCCTTTCTTGGTATAAGATTCACACATGTGGAAAACAAGGCTATCTCCCGAGGTCTCTCAAATAAATACTAATAGGTATCCACTGTAGGTACTACATTCAAATAATAACCCAGATACTGAATAATTTCAAATGCAAAGCCAGACCACTCCACCTAAACATACCAAGCTCCACTAAATCGGTATTCAAGTATAGCCACAGAATAATAGGACTACAGTAGTTTATCTGGGCAGTGACCTTGAATTAATTACCTGCGGTCACTCGGTATATATTTTTTTTTGGCAATTGATCCGATGTCGACTATTCTGCCAGTGACACGTTTAGACAGCAGCGCAGAGAAGCGGGCCGTCGACTTTGTACTTTGTGGTAGATCTACAGATGTTAGTCGCTAAAAGAAAAAGGGGACAAAGGTTAATATGGGCAACATAAATAATCTAAATTACAATCATATATTAGGTGTAAAAAAATTAACTGCAAGAACTTCGTCCACATACTCGACATCGAAAAACAAACACATTACAAAAAAAAATTTTCGCGGAATCGCGAAAAAGAAATCAACTGTTCAATACATTTATGTTCGCATAATTCGTCAAAATGTACTGAACAGCTGATTTTTTTTTCGCGATTTCAGGTTTGGTCCCATAGTAAAAGTTGTTCATAATGATGAGTACAATGACCCCTTAAGAGGTTGTGGGTTATTTATTTTACACCTTGTATACAATAGGATGATAAATAGCACTAAAAAAATACAATATATATTTACATAAATATTACGCACCAGCTACAATTTAATATTACTTTCGTTTAAAAAAGTAGTTAAAATTTTAATAACTTTGGGAGAGAAGTAGAAGCCAGTAGAAGTAGCAGCTATGTCCAGCAGTGGACTGCGATAGACTGAGTTGTGGGAGAGAAGTGGGATAAAAACAATGGAAGTTATATATAAATACGCGACTGCCACGCACCGAGCTGTTGCTTACTGGTATATACTGAGATTTCGAAGCGCGTCGCTTCAGCAGTTTTCTATGAAGATGTATAGTTGCCGGCACGAGTCCTAAGCACAAACTCTACTCTTAAACCTAACTAATCTTATTTCCTATGACGGCCGGTTGCACACGGGCGGGAGCAATGAAATCAATATATAAGGTCCCATTAAAATAGGTGGACAAATTTTCATAGGGTGTTCTACCCATGAATATGAACAACTTTTATTATGGGACTAACTCTGAAATCGCAAAAAAAAAATCAGCTATTCAGTACATTTATCTACACCACACTCGTCAAAATGCAGGGAGCAGCTGATTTTTTTTTTGCAATTTCAGGTTAGGTTCCATAATAAAAGTTGTTATTATTGATGGGTGAATTCACACTGTGAAAATTTGTCCACCTATTTTAATGGCCTTGTATAGTCGCTATTGTAACTAAGTGACGTAACTCATTCGAAGTAAATTTTACAGGGCAAGCTATTTTTCTTCTTTTTTTTTGTAAACTGTAGATATATCGAGCCCCAAGATACAGACTAACTATCTAGTTTCGGCCTCACTGGCAAATAATATTATGTAACCTAGCTATAAGTAATATTTTAAGCTACTCATGTCGTCTCAAGTGTGTGGCTAAGTAATAACAGCCGCACGTGGCTAAGTAATAACAGCCGCACGGGTCGATCCGTCAGGTTAAGCTACGCTTGCCGGGGTTGGTCAGTGGATGGGTGACCATCTTTAGATACCGAGATTCCTCCGTGCCTCGGAAAGCACGTTAAGCCGTTGGTCCCGGCTGTTATTCGTGGATCTTTGACAGTCGTTACGGGTCGTCAGAAGCCCAAAAGTCTGACAACCAGTCTTACCAAGGGGTATCGTATTACCCAGTAACTGGGTTGTGGAGGTCAGATAGGCAGTCGCTCCATGTAAAATACTGGTATTCAGCTGCATCCGGTTAGACTGGAAGCCGACCCCAACATAGTTGGGAAAAGGCTAGGCAGATTGATTTTTCATGTCGTCTCAACTTATTTTTAACATGTAATTAATTAATTAATTTAATGATAGAATATATTTTATTGTTCAACAAGGACTAGATTACATGGCAAGGTAGGTTATGTATAAAGCACAAGCATACGTTCTTAATGTAAACCTACTTACTGTATTATCTGGACAATAAACTATTTTCTATTTCTATTTCTTATCGGTCTTGATTTTTGCATTATCATGGGGACCGTAAGCCATAGTTACAGATACGCCGATTAGACAGATCGATTCGACTTGGAAAATGTATCAAATTACTATAGTTAGGTCGGCTATCGGCTTAGTCCAAAATGTCAGATACGTCGATATTATCAAGCATATTTAAATACAGATAGAAAACAGAATACAAGAGCACGCTGACGAGGGCAGATAAAGTTAAGGTGGAATTTGTGCTCAGACTCGTGCAGGCAATTATACCACTGTAACATTATTATACTGTGGTATAGCTGTTACTTAACAATGGTTTGAGTGGTGAAACAAAGCGCGCCTGTCCCGGACATAAAGACGAGAGTCCGGAGTACGGGAATCAGGAGTCCGGGACTCCGAAATAGTTGCTTTGTGCTGCTATCGGTGATTTTAGAGTAAAGCGAGTTTCTAATATTTGCTGATCTGATTTATTGAGTGGCCGTCAATGTTTATTTGAAGACGGGAATGTTCGGTCAAAGTTTGGTGCTCTAGTATTTCGTTATGGATTGAGTAGATTTCGTAAAATATGGTTTTACTTTCAATCTATTACAGCGCACAGTCAAAATTCCTATTCCTGTTGTTGTACTTAGGTCATTTTTACCACAACTCCTTAAATGTCCGACGCACACATGGGGTACGTAAGGAGAAACCAAAAAGAACCCTTTATGTAATATATAATATGCATATAAACGTATATGATATATAATCTATATAAATAAAAAGAGAAGTCCTGACTGACTGAATGATTGACTGACTCATCAACGGCCAGCACAAACCCTTGGACCTAGAAAGCTGAAATTTTGCACAGAGGTTCCATTATATTGTAGACAAGGAATAAGAAAGGAATTCCCGGTACTACGTTACCGTGGGATATTCACCGACATCCACGCGGGCAAAAGCTAGTAATATATAAACGTACATCATCCGATGGCGACCACTGGCTTACAGTAGTTGTGAACCTCGGTTGACATTCGAGCACACATTGACATGAATCTATGGTGTTCGTGAGGTTATAACTACATTGCTACATAAATATGTCGGGTTAAATTACAAAAATGAAAGCACGATTTCGAAAAAAAATTAAGAAACGAATTCCTTGAGCTGGTCAATGAGAAGGATTGACGTGGTTGCAAACGAACTCGAGGACCAATTAATTAAAACCAATTTATTATTAACCATAAACAAATTAATGTGAATAGTTTTCTGAAATAAATTAAATCACACTGAAACTAAAATATTAAATTAACTAAAGCAATATAAATTCATATTACTTTCTTGACATCGGTTTTAATTTAATTAACAAAAACAGCAGGGGTTGGAAGCGCCTTTTATTGTTTCAATATAAAAAGAAACCTTATTCAACAAGAATATTCAAAGACAAAAGGATATTATGTCGAGCTTGACATTTTATGCATCAGTATGAACACAGAATCTCTTTTATTAAAGGACTAGCGACTCGGCCCTGCTTCGAACGGAACATGAAGGTTTATATATTACTAGCTTTTGCCAGCGGCTTCGCCCGCGTGGATGTCGGAAAATATCCCACGGGAACGTGCTACCGGGAATTCCTTTCTTATTCCTTGTCTACATTATAAAGGAAACCTCTATACAAAATTTTAGCTTTCTAGGTCCAGGGGTTTGGGCTGGGCGTTGATGAGTCAGTCAATCAGTCAGTCAGGATTTCTCTTTTTATTTATATAGATAGATATGTAATTTAAATATTAATGTATTATACATTATAAACCTTCCGGAATAAATTATCTAAATTATAGTGAAAACTGCATCAAAATCCGTTGCGTAGTTTAGAAGAACAACGCGGCCATACAAACAGACACGAAAATAATAAGTATACAATAAATAGATTGTGATATTCAACCCGCTGCGCATCGCATTCAGCCTCAAGGCAATATTAGGCAAGTTAGTCTCAAAAGGAATATTTCGTTAGTGGTTGAAACAAAATTAGTCTCTCGAGGCTGTGTGTGTTTCAGTTTAGTGTCATTGGGACTAAATGTTTTGCAAAATAATGACGAAATAAAAGCGTTCGTAGTCGAATTGAATTAAGTACCTACCTACTTAGTTTTGAAAACAACATTATCGCGTCAACTTGGGTATTGCAAATAATTTGCAATTCGGTTTAACTTATTTATAATTGACTAATTTCTGCCCGCGACTTCGTCCGCGTGAAATTTTTTGCTACCCCAACCCGTCGTCGCATCGCATCGCCCGTTTGCGGTATTCGTTTTCGCTTAGCGTTCTTTCTGACTTTTTGTTCTTTTTACTCGGCTCCTAAGAGTCCTAGCGTAATGTTAAGTTGCCTATAGCTTTCCTCAACAATTGGGCTATCAAATCCAAAAAGAATTTTGCAAATCCAACTGACAGCAATGCGGAGGAATTTTTCGATACTTTTTTTTAGGTTTTTTTAGTTTTAGTTAGATTAGGTTATTATATTTTTAACTTAGTTATACTCTTTATGTGTACCTCTACATAAAATCCAAAGCTTACTGGTAGTTCCAGAGATTAGCGCGTTTAAACACATACAAACAAACTCTTCAGTTTTATTATTAGTATAGATAGATCTATTTAGCAAAGGCATTATAATGTGAATGCTGGTTGTAATTAAATTGAGTTAAATATAAGTTTGAATTATTTATTGAGATGAATGCTTGCGAGAGATAGACTTAAATTAAGTTCGGTTTAATCATGATTAGTTAGGCTTTTCTTTCTTTGTCATTGAAGGTTCGGTTAATGATAAGAATTTTAAATTTAAATTAATTACAAATAGGCAGGATTTTATTCCAAATGTAATTATTAACTTATACTAAAGGATTTTTAGACTTAGAGATTGTATTATGTTCATAAATTGTTACTTTAATTACTTTAATAACTTGTATTTAGGTACCTATGGTTTAGGGTTAGACAGAACAACTTTACTATTGCTTCAACCCTACATTCAACCGGCAAAACAGACTCCATATAAATAGGAAAATTCAAAACAAATTCACGAAAACAGTATAGGTACATGTCGCAGACAACTAGCTTAATTAGCAGTTTAATTAACAGCCTAGCCTTTGTAAGTAATGCCACAGATTAATACAGATGGGACATTCCGCAGTTTAGGTATGAAGCTACAAGTACGCGGCGGGCCCCGTCCGCGGGGCTAATTCAGTAGGTCAGATGGTATAAGAGTTACGCGATAGAAAGAGAGGCAACTTGTAGTTGAATATAACTGTAGGTAATAAGCGTTGTGCGACCTGAATTACACTTTATTGTGTCGTAGCAAGAGTCGCTTTTTATTTAAATGATTTTGCGGAGTGTCCCATCTGTATTAATCTGTAGTAGTGCTCCCCGGCCGCTGTCGGGGCACCGCTCGCTTCGCTGGTACGCGGTTGGTCACAGTTCTAACCTACCCCAATTGTTTAGGGTGCCCTGGCTTAGTTACTGCGACCATAGTTCAGCTCGCGCGTGGTTGGTCACAATTCCATCCTTACTTCATAACCTGTAATTGAATATCATTCAGGCGGTCAGCCCTCTAGTTGAACGATGCCGTTTTGTTGTAAGGCTAGCCTTTTAACTAAACGGCTAATTAAGCTACTGGCGACATACATAGTGCTTTCCAAGAAGACTAGGATTAAATTGGATCGTAGGTATATCAACAATTTGACGACACGGTTGGCGCAGTGGTTGAGCGATTGACTGCTGCGCAGCATGTCGCGGGTTCGTTTCCCGCACGGAACAAATATTTGTACGACCAACAAGTATTTGTTCCGAGTCTGGGTGTTTTTCTATCTATAATATGTATGTATTTACAAAAAAAAAAATGTATATAAGTAGTTTATCAGCCATCTCGTTACCATAACACAAGCATTAGGTTGCTTAGCTTAGGACTAGATGGCGTTGTGTGAAATGTCCAAGGATATTTATTATTTATTTATATTTATAACTACCTTTTGACTGAGTAGTTGTGTGAGCGTATATGACTGTCGTGCAGTGGTGTAATTTATTTTATTCTAAACATGTCTTTATCTCATTGAATTGGCTTTTGCACAAAACTGATAAATTAATCATTAACCTTACATTTTGTTGACGTTTAAACTTGTCTTAACTTTAGGCAACTTTTAGAGGTAAGTTAATCTTGGGTTTACTCGGTAAGCGGTTCCGTCCTATTAGAACGGCGAACATGAAAATCATTTCCACCAGTTTTTTACACTAAGGTGTCAAAAATCGCTTTGTATTTGGACAACTGCTTTATTGTGTGACCGTTCACTGCTTTCTTATGAAACCAAATCTTGTAGTGAGGATAACCGAATTTTGATTTTAAACTGAAGATCACGTCTAAACGAGCAGTGTTAATAATTTGGAAAAAATATATGTTAAATTAGAGCATTTTCTTATTTAGATTATGTTTTTATTACGTAGTAAGAAAACTGAGAGTCACGCAAAAACTATCAAGCGCATTGATGAAACCTTCACCATTTTAAAGATAATTTAATCATTTATCTTTTAGTATAGGTACGTGTTTTAATATGATACCTTTTGTTTTATGTGTAATCAATTAATAATGATTGTCCTATTACTGGGTGGAATCATTTGGTTTTCATTATCATTAGGTGGGTGGTTATTATTAAATCATTTACGGAGACGCTAGCGACTTTTGACTGTGTAAACTCATGGTAGAGGCACTGAACACGTAAGCGTATAGTTTATGTTATGGGTCATTGTTACCCGAAATAAATTATTTATATATTTATTTATTTTAATTTTAAAACCAGTCAAGGCCATTGGCATATATCTGCGTCTTAACCCCCAAGTGTATTTTATGTACTAATTTATAAACTGAAAAGCCCACCGGGGGTCAGGGGGGTTAGTTGCGAACCCCGTAGGTTCACAACTACTGATGATTTTTTTTACCATCGGATGATGTTTTGTTACGTTTATATATAGACGATATAAGCTTATGTACCTATTATATAAAGGGTTTTTCCTTATGCACACATGGGGTGCAGAAAACACTGTAGGGGTTAAGGGAGAATCTTTGGTATGAAGGTGCTAACGCAACTTAAAACTAAAGTTTTTAAGATATGGCGTAAAGATCCTATTATAATCCTATTCTAATTTATATCCCGGAGTACCTTTTTCTCAAAATATGGTTCTAAGTAGCTTTCCACTTCAATAACGCCCACTTCTAATAATAAAATTAACGCCTACGATTCTCCTCTGTACTAATTCAAGAAAAGCTATTTAAGACCTTATATACAATATTAATGAGGTTTTGACCTTTCAAGGTGTTAATATTAAAACATTTCAGTGACGTTATAGAATTTTGACATTTAATAAACCGGTCAAGAGCGAGTCGGACTCGCGCACCGAGGGTTCCGTTCCGATTTCTGAAAAAGTGTGCTATTTAGAGACATCGTTTTATTTTTCCTGTAATCTTTACATAAACTTATATCACATAGAATAATTTGCAAACTTCGGAGATAAGGGGGGGGGGGGGGGGACGGTATTTTTTTTTACATTTTTCATCAGAAGTCGAAAAATATGCGGCCTAAAAAAAAGAAAAAAAAATGTTTGATAATGTACAAACAGCGTTCTTTCATATGATACCCCACATGCCCTAGTAGCCCTGCTTTTATTTTTTAAGACCCCCTTTCAGTCCCTGTTGCAAAAAAATATAAATATTTTAAATTCTTTCTTATTTGCAAAATAGTTGGGTCAACGTCATCTAAAACTATTCTAAATTTCAAGTTGATAGCATTAGTAGTTCTTGAGATATCCAGCTGTGACAGACAGACAGACAGACTGAGTGACACCAGAAGGGTTCCTTTTTTACCATTTTGGTACGGAACCCTAAAAATTTTCAATTTGTGCTATGACGTCATTAGGGAACTAGGTACCTAGTTGTCTACTTAGGTATCAATATGTTACTGAGTGACATTATAAATTGGCAGTAATTAGTAACACTAAAAAATAAATTGACATGACTGTGTAGTGAGCTGTTGGTGAATGTACTATCGCGAAACTTATTGAAATTGAAACTTATCACTATTGCGGTGAACCACTTTTCAACCTTATTACTAACGCAATACGGTTGAAAAGAGCTTTACTGGAAAGGTGCGATGGTACATTCTTGTTCGAATGTTTCAATTTGATCAATAATGATAAACAATTAATTGATTAATATGTGAAAGTCCCTTTATCATCCTAAATAAGACAGGTTATGAGTTGTGGTATGGGTACCAATGAAATTCAACTATTTCTTTTAAACAAAAACAGAAATACTTACCTAGGTATGATGATAGTTATTACTTCCTCGGTCAGCCTTTCTCTAAGCTTTACAATTCAAAACATCCTTCAAGCAGGTGCTCATATCTATACTAAGCTGAAGAGTTTGTTTGAACGCGCTAATTTCTGGAACTACCAGTAGGATTTGAAACCTTATTTTTGAATTTGATAGCCCAATTCTTGAGGAAGGCTATAGGCTATATAACATCACGCTATGGCCCTTAGGAGCTGAGCAAAAATAACAAAAGTTAGAAAGAATGCTAAGCGAAAAGAAAGTAAAAGCCCGGACAGACAACGCGATATGACGGGGTGGGAAACAAGTCACGCGGAAGCTAGTCTAGGAAATATTTTCGTGTATAATACCTAAATTAAATAAATAAACCATTTATTTCAGGCGACACAAGCCAGGCAATACATATTTGAATATAAACAAAACTTGTGTTAATAAATAAGGCTTAAGACTATGTTAGTAGCACTTCACTTTGCACTTGCTTTACTTTGTGCTGTCATGTGGTACTTGTCCGAGAAGCGACGGAACACCACGTCCTGCGGCCAAAACTCTTCTTCCATGACGAGGGGCAGATAACAGTTCGGTACACGCACCACGAACGCCTTGAAGTTGACGTTACGGCACGACTCCAATAACTGTACCCTTGGCGTGTATACCTCGTCTTCTGGCGCACGTACTCCACGATGTCCTCCGCCTTAGTGGTGTAGTGTAGGCTTATGTACACCGGTGCGTTCGGCTTTGCGGCACGCAGGGAAACTTCGGGCTCCGTAGGAGCTTTGCCGCAGCGGTTCTTGTTAATTCGCGATCAAGGCTTCCTCCTGTACACCGTCACGAAACCTTCATCATTATCAGCCCTGTTCGGCGCCTTTTCAGACATGGAGTCCATCCCTGGAGCGCTAGGGGCACTCGCGGTGACGATAGCGAAATCCTTTTGGAGTTTCTTATACGGTATAGTGGTTTTATCTCACGAAAGCGGGCGAGCCATACTTGTATGTGTAAATGTTACATGCACATTGTCTTTGTATGCGTAAGCTCTGGAGCGCGCTACCTGCAGGTACGCACACAAGAGCGCGTGTCTATACGCATTACATCTACAGTATGGCTCACCCGCTTTCGTGAGATAAAACAACTGTAAAAATCTCACACAAATGTTTGTAAGTGACAAGGATTCCATTGTATACAAGTGTCTTGTCTCGTAGCGTGACGAAGCTCTGTCTTTAATTCAGAGCACAAAGCGTGTTTGAATGCCGCGTGATGGTCTCAGGGGCTAAGTGTCACTTAAAACGTGTTTGTGCTGACGTAGACACTTTGTTTTACTTCAGGTTTGTAGTGAGGAAGAGAGGTGAGTCTAGTTTAGAAGATGTTACATGTAGAAATAGAACATGAATTTTAAATATTGCCTCTTCACTAGTCTTTTTTAGTTTGATTTTTTTTTGTTTTTTAATTTTCTTACCATATTATCATATTTATGCTATAATTCCTATCAAAAAAATTAGTGATATCTACACCAAAATCCTGCTTTTTAAAGATAGGTACCTACTGTAGAAGTAGAACAACTCTTTAGTATCACTTCGACAGTTTTAGTGGGAAACTAGTCCAAATTCTGCACCGCTATTTGACAAATCCTTAGACTGGATTTGCCAACCCTATTCACAGTGGTAACGGTATTCGAAAACTATGTACGTTCTTCGAATGGTTGTCACTACGTGTGCCAATGTCCTTCAGTACAGCATTAACAATGGATTTTTGACGGTACTGTAGGTGAATATAAAATGGGTTTTAGTAAGATCATATGTGAAGGGCGGGCGTTTTGTGGGGCCTGTTTTATGTAATTTTGACGTTCGAAAAGTTCTGATTCTCAGCCTAATTTGAATAAATGACTTTGAATTTGATGAGGGAGGTCGCACCAGGCGGCGGCTGACTTAGCGACACGCGGGGTTGCGATAGTCGTGGAGAGGATCCGGCAGTTGGGACTCGAGGTGGCCCTGCACAAGTCCGAGGCCATGTGTTTTCATGGTCCTCGGAATGCGCCACCGTCGGGTTCCGAAATAACGGTGGGAGGGGTTCACATCGGAGTCGGGTCGACGATGAAGTACCTGGGACTCGTCCTCGACAGCCGGTGGAACTTCGTGGAGCATTTCCGACGTTTGGCTCCCAGACTGGCACGGGCTGGGGCTGCCTTGAGGCGGCTCCTGCCCAATCTGGGGGGTCCAAACGCCTCCTGCCGGAGGCTCTACGCGGGGGTCGTGCGGTCCATGGCCCTTTACGGAGCACCGGTGTGGGCGCGTTCCCTAAGGCTGGGACCAGCCGGCAGGTTGAACGCGTCCCAGAGGGTCATGGCCATCCGGCTAGTCCGGGGATACCGCACGGTCTCCCGGGAGGCGGCGAGCCTCCTTGCCGGATTGCCGCCGTGGGATCTGGAGGCAAAGGTCCTCGCGCACGTGTGGGAGTGGCGCGAGGAGGCGAAGCGCCGGGGCGTAACTCCGCTGCCGCGAGAAATCACGGTACAGCGGACAGAGCTCCGGCGGGATCTCATGGCGGCATGGAGAGCGCGACTGTCGCAACCCAGCGCTGGGCACGCCACAATTGCGGCGATAAGTCCCCTCTTTGAGGAGTGGTTAGAGAGGCGCCACGGCGTCCTCACCTTCCGCCTGACGCAGGTCCTCACCGGACACGGTTGTTTCGGGAGGTTCCTGTTTCGCATAAGGCGGGAGGAAACGCCCGGGTGTTACCATTGTGCGGATCGCCCGGAGGACACGGTGGAGCATACAGTGGAGGTCTGCCCGGCTTGGGCAGAGCACCGCCGTGTTCTCACGGAGGCGATCGGCGGCGGCGATCTCTCGCGTCCGAGCCTGGTCCAGGCCATGGTGCGGAGCGAGAGTGCATGGGAGGCCGTCACCTCCTTCTGCGAAGCAGTGATGCTCGCGAAGGAGGAGGCGGAACGCGTGAGGGAGAGGCAGCCTCACGCCCTCAGTCGCCGCAGGAGACGCCCTGGGCGGCGGGAATCGCGGGGCGATTTCCGGCCACCGTAGGCGCGGGCCTGCGGACGGTGAGCAGCGGGTAGCTCGCCGTCCGGTAAGGACCAGGCCCGAGTCGACGGCGCGTTGTGTTCCACGCGCGCCTCAAAGAGATGTCAGCAAGTGACGGGGTCCAATAGGGCCGACGCCGCTGGGGTCGCGGATTGTCCGAAGGGGTTACCGCGGCCCTGGCATAGGCAACTGAAGGAACACGGGTGGGTTTTAGTCAGTAAAAGTCTGACACGCCCTTCCGCTCCACCCAGAGCGGGAGAAGTTATTTGATGATTTCCCACCCTCAAAAAAAAAAAAAAAAAAAAAAAAAAGGTCACTGAACTAATTAAACTAATATTTCCAGTCGTGGAGACAATTCTATGTTGCTAGGCCTATTAAACAAAAAAAAAACTAGATTTTAGTCGTCACATTTTTCGTCGTTTAGTTTTAGTGTTTCAGAACATACCTAGGTTATCTTAATTATAGAGGATTTTCTAACGACTACTCACCACATGAAACAATTTAACACGAAAAAAAACACTTACCAGGGAACGTTTTCACCCCCAAGTCTAGGTATGTAGCGCTGGAAAGGGTCTTAAATAAATTCTTTCTGACAAAGTACGACAAAGCCAGTAAAGGGTTCGTAAACCGTGTGTATTATTTCATGAAATTGAATATTAAATAACTGAAATTAATAGCCAATTCAGTTTTTATTTCCTAGGAAGGTTTGTGGTGATAGGCGACGATATACATATAATTAGTGGTTTACCAATACCATCACTGGCGGCGCGGCGCAAGGCAGGTGGATAATTTTTACTAAGGTCAAAATACTTTTGATTATACATATTTTGTAGAATTCTATCAAAACGAAAAGTTAAGAAAAGCCAATTATGTTTATTTACGTAGTTCCATGAAAATATTATCTTGTTTTCACAAAGCCATCAATTTCAATGCGCTTCTAAAATACATTTGAAAGATGAACTCGTCTCGAGGGTGTTGTTCTAAGAGCATTCAAAGTGAAAACTAAAATCGATTTGAAATGTTATATTCTGAATGTGGCAGATAACACAAACCCCCGCTGACGAGAGAGTGAGACGGGTGATACGAAATGAAGCTGTTTAATTTCATTGCTCTGTAGCACCATGGTAAGTTTAGACAAAAGGAGTGTCGCATAAAGTCTCAGGTTGGGCACTAAACCAGCGGCGAGGAGCGGTGGCCGAGCGCGGGTGGCAGCGGATGGAACAATTTTGGATATATCGCGGCGATTTTTTTGGCGCACTGGATTTTCAACGCTCTGCTTAGCGCCGAGAGTTGAAAATCCAACAGTGTGTTTTTTTGATGCGCTGGGATTTTCTCTGTTGGATTCTCGAAGCTCGGCTCAACACCAAGAGTTGAAAATCCCTTGCGCGATAAAATCCCGCAGCGATTTTTTTACGTCCGTGCGAACGTCGGCTAAGACTGTGGCCACTAGCTACATGCTCAAGCGACACGAGTCTTACGACAGCCACTACGGAAAAAACAAATGAAAGAAGTTTAAACAACTTCTTTCATTTGTTTTTGCCGTAGTAGTAGAGCATGCCACGAGTCACTCCCACGCGACTTGTGGAGCAACGGGTGATGCGCGAGCGTGTCGCGTAGCAAGTCGCATCGCTCGAGGCTGTGTGAGCCTAAAGGTGAACGTCTACTGGTCCGCACCGATTGCAACGCACGCACGGCACGTAACGTATAGAACGGATTTGCCGATGGCATGCGGCTACTCTACAAATTAAATATTGTCAATGTTTCAGATCATACAATTATTTATATCTTTCTACTAAAATAATTAAAAGTGAGTCATCCATTTTTCAACGTTTTTGGGAAGTCAACAGCACGCAACGCCTTATTTGTGAGGTATTCCACTTTGGTCACTGATTTCGCGCTCAGTGCGGGCGGTACCGATAGTGGACGCAGTGCTATATGAATTCATATAAAAACGTGAGTTGCTGGTCCCCACCGGCCGGTGGGGACCAGTGGACGTTCACCTTTATACGTCTTTCGTTCTTGTAAGTATTACGCGGTTTGTAGAATGGACCCCTAGATGCCTTAACTTCAGCACTATCGTTCGCAAAAGCTGTAACAAACGTTGATAATGTTGTCCGCGCTCGCTCAAGGGAATGCACGGAATAGGCCATTTGCCAGTACGGCGGCGTCGACAACGTGACAATATTCCCAAGAATGTGCCCAGTAATGGGAAATCACGATGAGCCTCGACATCGCGTATTGATTCCAGAATACGTGCCCAGCTTTATGTGAATGACCGTCAAGTTAATTTCTATTTTCGCCGTCGAAAATGCTTTTTGAACGTGACAGTTGTGATTACTGTGAGTTTACGACTCCGACAAAGCTCACGGCGTTCTGAGTTGACCGTTTTAATAAATTATTATTTTATGATGCGGTTCTTGTTAAGTGAAATGTTATTTTATAAAGAGTTCACAGTGGTGGTCACAAAATTCACGTCAAGGAGAACGCTATTCAAATATCTATATCTAAATTTTGGCTACCTTTGTTTGTGTTTCGGGAAATACATATTCTATATTCATACTTCGCTGTGTGCTCTTTACAAAACCGAGAATTGAATTTTGTTACAAGATCGTGTGGCTCTTAAATTTTCCACAGTTTTCATAAAAGGGGAGAAAAACAGGATCGTTTAATTTACGACATCTAAAAATGCCTATCTATTTTAGTGCCATCGCCAGAATGAAATTTCCAGACGTCTTAAAGTGGTCGTAAGATTAGGTGAGACCACGATTTGTTTGATGTCACGTCATTAGAGATTTTATTACGGAGATTTCGCGACTTTAAGACCTGAATAGACGAGCTAGAATTATGCGACGCTTATAAAACTGCCTGTCATTAAATTGCGGCGGTAGGTAAAGGACAAAGGTAGGGCTGCCGGATGATGCTGATTCAAATATTCAATGAACCGAATTTTCAACTCAATATCTTAGCTCAACCGAATTCTTGATTGTAATATTTTGAGGCCACCTTTTTTACTTGAATTCCTTTTTCTGGTTCAGTTTTGAGAGTAGATTTCCTTAATTCACAATTTTGATGAGTTCGATCCAGGCGTTATTGAACTGCTATTGCACAGTTGAGCAACATGGCATTTTCTTTTGTTGAAACCTAAAATTTTCCAACGAAAGGTTTTCTGTTTTGTTAACCCTGACTGTAAGTAGATGTTGTATGTGTGCGTTATGCGGGCGTATTTTAATTGAGGCACAATTATGTTTGGCGGTCTTTTGTACGTTGAAGCGGGAGCCGTGAAGTCAGTGCGGCAGGACAATGGGGAGCAATGGCCCGCTTATCATTTCTGTGGCGGCTGTGGTGCCAGATTTTAAAAGTAATTACGAGGTCTGAAGACTTCATGGATTTTCTCCTAGTGAGAATGCTCTATATAAAGTCGTATTAAATTATGACATACACATACAACATTTATCAGGAAAGTGTGGTTAAATTTAAGTGTGTGGTACTGAGCATCAAAATGAACAACTTTCTCGATGGAACCAACATCGTAATCGCGAAAAAAGTATCAACTGCCCCATATAAAAGTTCAATATCTACTCGACCCATAATGTATGGGACGGCTGATTATTTTTTCGCGAGACACACCTTTCTGATACATGCTGTAGGTAACTATTATGCTCAGTTAATTATGTGCAATAACAGATTTTTAGGCTTACGAGTGGTCCATGAAAATACTCTGATGATTAAGTGAAAGACTCTTCCAAGTAAACTATAATTATAACGTTCTGGTATTTACGTCACGTACGTTTTGAAGGAAAACAGCGCTACGTTTGCCGCGGTTGGTCCATGGATGGGTGACCATCTTTACATACTAAGACCCCTCCGTGCCTCGGAAAGCACGCTAAGCCGTTGGGCCCGACTGTCATTCGTGGATCTTTGACAGTCGTTACGTGTCATCAGAAGCCCGAAAGTCTGACAACCAGTCTTACCAAGAGGTATCATATTACCCAGTTACTGGGTTGTGGAGGTCAGACAGGCGCTCACTCCATGTAAAATACTGGTATTCAGCTGCATCCGGTTAGACTGGAAGCCGACCACAACATAGTTGGGAAAAGGATAGGTACGAGTAGATGATGACGTCACGTACGTTTTGGTTTCTTTTCATTAAATATTACCAATACTGAGAAGTAAATCTACCTACTCAGGAATGGGATGTCGAAAGAAAGAGTTGCCTTTACAAAAGCTAGGTATAGTGATGTTATGTTAGGTATAAATGATAAACACTTTCAATGTTATAATCCTGTCCTAATCTTAATAAAGTGAAAATCACGGCAAAGCTCGTCCAGACTAATCTTCCACATCTCAACTATTGTCCCAAAGAACTGTCGACAAAATTAATATTGTTTCGGTTTTTAGCACTAAAAGGGGTTAGTAAGTAGGTCATCGTAAATTTCAATAACATGAGTGTTTGAGCTCTTTACTTAAGCAGGCCCGGCAAGTACCTTGCCTGAATAATATATAGCCCTAGAGAGTACTAAAGCTCGTGGTATGATTGACCGAACTGTGTTGGTTCGTATTGTTCGGTTTGAAAGGTATTTTGCATTATGGAAAATTTTGTTCTTTCAGAGTTGTTAGTTCCAAGGTCAAGAGAAAGTTTATTTAAAATATGCTAAAAGTCTTCATGTCTGCGGCCTAGTTTCTGAAGTAAAATTGACCTCTATTGTTTGTAATTTGAATGTTCATTTTCGTTTGAAATTTTTACGAGTAGTATCGTATCAATACGTGCCTGAAATCGTATACCTACGTAGAATGCTGGATGAATGAAGCACAGTAATAAAACACACCCGACACTAAACAACTGAAGTAAATAAAACAATCTACAACAATATCCTTGTGAAGAACTACAAAGGAGATGAACGGGTAATAAAGGCATCGCCACATTTCCCGGAAAAACGGCCGCCTGCGCTCATGTTAACATATAAGCTCTATATACCGTCGGAAATTTGAAAGAGCATGAGGTGGCTAAGTAGTTTCATTCCATTATCTCACGGCTGCAGTGTGGTAACGACGTTTGTGCGGTCGCCATATTTTTGCTGCGAGACCCCGGTATTAATACGTAGACTTTGAATTAATTTCATGTTGCAGAATAGTGTAGGATTTTTGTAATTTTTTCACTAGATTTAGATTTTGTGATTAGATTAGGTAAGTCAGGGAGAGACGACTATTAGGTATAGATGCCTACGAAATTTAAAAAATAAAATACAAAATTTGCGTGAACCGGAACGCATCCTTAATACGTCAGTCGAAAGTTGATGTAAGTGTGAAACTTTTTATTCTCAAAATAAAGATTTTAAAATAATATTTTGGTATTTATTCTTAGAATATGGTAAGTGCGGCTAATTGAAACCATAGAATGTAATCTTTTAGATAGTTTGCAGTAATTTTTTTTTCCTAAATTTTTCACGTAAAGAGTAAGTATTAAATTGTTTCTTATCTTATCATTGTGATCTTGTTTTGTTGACAAACGCTTTAGGGTGTGTTCAGAGTCGATAGGCATCTCTCCCTAATGATCGGGAGAGGTGCCCAATGATGTTTCAGTGTTAGATGCCCAGTAAATATGAATAGTCTTTTATCTTTTAAGATGGAGAATGTATACAGAAGAAAGCCTTCTAGCACTAATAGAGCTACATGGAGTGGAAAAGACTTGGAAAAAGCCATTAAGAATAAGAATAAGAATAAGAATTATTTATTGCGTAACTGTGTACAATCAGATCTTATAATATAACATAACAGTTTAATATTATATAATATAACATAACAGAGTAATGTTATAACATAACATTACTCTGGTAAAAGAAAAATCATTTAATTTTTTTCAAGCAAGTAAAGAATACAATATTTCTTGCCATTGGTTTTTCACAGGCAATACTAAAAAAGGACGACTTGGACCTGATTCTCTGTTTGGAAACGAAAAAAAAAGATTGGTAATCATATCAAGAAATTGCAAAGCCGTGGGTTAATTTGCGCCTAGTATTAATGATTTACGCCAATTGGCTGTTCGATTTGCTGAATTACATATATTTAATTACATTAAAAAAATTACTTAAAAATTTATTTTAGTATATTACATAGATAATTAATAATGATTATTTTTAAACTCTCCCTGATTTGTGGGCATCTATCCCTGATATCTATAGGCAACTCACCCACATGCCTGGGTGAGATGACTATTTTACATTATTTTTTAAAAATATTGTTGAATCAAAATATGGTGCACAATAGTTCCAAACTTCATCTGAATGGCATAAATGAACAATGATTCAAATAAACTATGCGTTTTTAATTAACACATTAGCTGCCAGACAATAGACACAATAGAAAATTAATTGTTTGAGGTCACCGGTGACCGGCGTGGCAGTTAACCTGTTAAGTATCTTACATATATAATTAATAGTGTTTTTTTTAAACTGTGGGCAACTTTTCCTGACTTACCCTATGATTTTCTTTTATTGTTAAAAATTTAACATCTGAACATAACAAGAAAAAATCCTCTATGTATAAATGTGTATACGTAGTCACGTATAAAATGATGTTTTGTATAATCATGGCAAAATTCAGAAGTGTTTAGAATTTTTTCCTGAAGCTCCGAATGATACTTTTTAATTTTAGACATAAGTAGGTATACCTAGTTAGTTTGGTATCTACTATTAGAAATTATTTATGTGTGTGCAGTACGTCGATTCTGTAAAATTCAAACAACAACTCGCATCTCACATCGCTATTCACTCTCACTTCGCATCACTTCTTCTCACTTGTTTTTAGGGTTCCGTACCACAATGGTAAAAAAGGAACCCTTATGGTGTCACTCAATCTGTCTGTCTGTCTGTCTGTCTGTCACAGCTGGATATCTCAAGAACTACTAATGCTATCAACATGAAATTTAGAATAGTTTTAGATGACGTTTACCCAACTATTTTGCAAACAAGAAAGAAATTAAAATATACTTTTTTTTTTTGCAACAGGGACTGAAAGGGGGTCTTAAAAATCAAAGTAGGGCTATATCATATGAAAGAACGCTGTTTGCACATTCTCAAACATTTTTTTTCTTTTTTTTAGGCCGCATAGTTTTCGACTTCTGATGAAAAATGTAAAAAAAAATACAGTCCCCCCCCCCCTTATCTCCGAAGTTTGCAAAGAGAAAAATCTGAAATTATTCTATGTGATAGAAGTTTATGTAAAGATTACAGGAAAAATAAAACGATGTCGTTATATAGCACACTTTTCCAGAAATCGAAGATCGAAGAATGGAACCCTCGGTGCGCGAGTCCGACTCGCTCTTGACCGGTTTTTTTATTTGACACTTTGAATTTAGAACGCCAATCAAGAAACTCACAGCGTATTCAGATTCGAAGTTTAGAACGAGGTCTTACAGAATCACACGGCAGGTACTGAACAAAAATACAGAGAGAAACAGTTTTTTAATGTTGCTGAGTGACTTTACCTATCTCAAAGTAAGCGTAGGTAGTTTCCAGCCTTGAAATATTTACTTACAATTTTGCTTTCGGTATTTTTTACGCGTCATTTGACTTCGGGTTCGCAAAGGAAGTACATTAGGCATCGTTTCAGTTGCTGAGAGCCTACTTTGTCAAATTGCCAGACGAGAAAATGTTTTTACATCATTTTAATGGTAACTATCGTTCTTTTTGTACTGACTTTGATGATACACATTTATTTACCACTCACAAGGCAAGTCGTATTATATTATTTTATATAATATTGTTAATGTTGCAGACGAAGAATTATTTTTACTTTATTAATGACAGTTCACATTATATAACACTTTTTTTTCTAACAACGTAGTTACTATCATCGTTGTTAATTAAACTTTCAGTTCGAAAAGGTGACATGTGCCCACTATGGTGATTGATGAGACAAAACTTTTGAAACTTGCTTTAAACCTTTCGGTCCGTAAGTATGTCTGTAAAGCTACGGTTTCCTAGAGCGGTGGCCGCACTTAGAGCGAGCGCGCACTGCGGTGCGTTTCCGGTAGTTCTGCCGCACTGGGCGGGGCCTACAGTAACAAAACGCATGACCGCAGTGCGCGCACTTCAAAGACATTCCATATTTCACAGATTATGCGGTAGAAAAACGCACCGCAATGCGCGCTCGCCCTTAATGACCGTAGTGAGTAGTGACGGCCGTCATGAAAATGATGATAGCGGCAAAGATTTAAATTGTTAGATTCGCCCTACCGCGTCCAAAAGATAGTCGCATTTCCGTTTCGTTTTGACACCTATGACATGATATGACGCAGTGACTTCACTTACTTATCATGGAAACGATGTTTAATAATGTGTGGCCTCACTCTTCTGAGTATGGACACTTTTTTTTTGTCACTAAGTACGGTGAGAGCAAATCTAGCGATTAAAATCTGTGGGCTTAATGTCAAATACAATAAAATGACAGATTTTCATGACGGCTGTTACGGCTGCTTTCTTAAGAAACCAACTCATTAGCAAATTAAACAGTTAATAACCAGGACAAGTCTGTCGATATCCACAAAGATGGCCACCATACATTTCCTGCTGAACTTCCACGCTCACATTGTCTAAGATTCCAGATAAAAGATGTTGTTTTGTATTATTTAGCTGCCATTACGGGCTCGATAAGGATTTAGTTCAGTATTGAATTGTTCCATTTTTAAATCCCTCTACGATATACTTGCTTCGCATTCTAGAACACATTTCAAATTCTTTTTAGTATCTGGTAACATCGTAAAAGCATTTCTTTGGTTAAAGCTCTCTGCCCAATACATCGTACCATCCATGACCGTGCTACGGAAAGAAACATGATGCGGACTATAAATAATGCCCATTAGAACGTATCAACAGCGTATTATCATACACCGCATGTTCCCGTTCTCTCGGTTGTACGAGTAGGAAGTAGTTCTCCTGAGTTTTCGCGTGAGGCTGACGCGGCTGTAAGAGTGAGTGAATACCTATTGTTGTTGAGAAAGTTATTTAATATACGATGTCTATTAGAAAATTGACACCAAGAGGGATGAGGAACAGGGTATAAAGTTCACTCACCTCTATAGAAAAGGGAGGATCCTCCGTTCAGCCGTGTGTTGTGTCTGGTGGTCAACTGCCCAACGGTTGATGTCGAGATGCTGCCACGCGTTTATAACGGGTTTAGAACGGTAATTATACGCGGTTTTAAGTATAGCTTCCTCATCGCGGCCGTAAGACAGTTAGCGATGAGGGTTGGCGATCCATGCCGCAGTGTACGGCGGTTTGAAGGGGGGGCAATAACTTTCCAGTCGCCACCTGGTGGCAACTGGGAATTTTATTTGCGATCGCCACCTGGAGGCAATCCTTAATCGCAAAGTCTCATACTTTTCCATACAAAAATAATATTGCTTTTCCTGATAAGTTCCTGGCGCGGTCATTGTATGATACGGTGTAGAGGTCAGACTCCTTGCAGCGAAGTTATAAAGTAAAGGATTAACTTTTAATGAAAAATATATGAAACAATTTAAAGTTCATTATATAGTTTATCGTGTACAGAGCATAACTGAGTGCTTTAAAATTAAAACTCATTTAGATGCTGGTTTGCGTTTTCGTAATTTTAGCTTTCATTGCGCGACTGGTCAAAACTTTTTAGAATTTCGTTTTCATAAAATATGCTGAAATGGGACTGGGCGGGCCACACGTACAAGATGCATCAGAACAGATGGAGCAAGGTCGTCACGCAGTGGGTGCCTGAAGATGGGCGGTGTCACCGAGGCTCGCCGCAGAAGACGCCCTGGGCGGCGGGAATCGAGAGCCGATTCCCGGCCACCGTAGCCGCGGGTTTGCGGACGGCGAGTAGTGGGTAGCTCGCCGTCCGGTAAGGACCAGGCCCGGGTCAACGGCACGTTGTGTTCCACGCGCGCCTCAAAGAGATGTTAGCAAAAAGATGGGGTCCGATGTCGCCGGGGTCGCGGCGGGTTGTTCGAAAGAGATACCGTGGCCCTGGCATTAGGCAACTGAAAGGCCACGGGTGGGTTTTAGTCAGTAAAAGTCTGACACGCCCTTCCGCTCCACCCAGAGCGGGAGAAGTCATTTTGATGATTTCCCATCCACAAAAAAAAAGGCCTAGAAAACGCTGGCGTGACGACCTAGACTCTTTGTTGACTGATTGACTGGAAAAGGCAGCAGGCTAAGATGAATGGCGAAGTAGTATAGTGGAGATAAAGGCAGTGGGACAGAAAAAGTTATAAAAAAAAATTGCTGCGAAAAGTTAAATGCAGTGAAGTATTTTAGTTATTATCTATATTACTTACCATTACTGTTAAGTTAAGAACTAAGCTAAAAATTTATTTAGCATTTTGTCATTAATCTAAATTTAAACGAAGCGCGTTTAATTCCGGTGCGCGTGAGATTCTCCTATCTCGCCCGTCAAACTAACTATACTATATATTAACTATCCATAACGCCATTTCACTTATAGTTGTTTTATCTCACGAAAGCGGGCGAGCCATACTTGCATGTGTAAATGTCACATGCACATTGTCTGTGTGTGCGTAAGCTCGGGAGCGCGCTATACCTACAGGTACGCACACAAGAGCGCGAGTCTATACGCATTACATCTACAAGTATTGCTCACCTGCTTTCGTGAGATAAAACAAACTGTGCACAAGCCAAAACCACGCTTTGATGAACTCTCTTCTCTTTTTCTCTTAAACTTTGCATTGTATGTCAGTGAAAAAAAAAGACTTATACCTAATAGTGTGATCCATAAACATTATCACCACCATCTCTCTACTCAGTCAAAGCATCATAACATTACTGTCATACGGCACTAGAATGTCCCCGGAGCTCGCTTCATTAGCAGCATTTGTTCTACTCGTTAGCTTGCTTGTGCGCTAGTTACTGCACAACTGTGCCTACTCGCCACCGTCTTTTGTTATTGCCTACTTTGTACATAAATTAGAGAGGACACGACTGCAGTGAATTAAAATTGGTGCACTTCTTTTGTTTTGCAGTTTTCTGTTGAAGTGACTTTGTTTATAGTGTAGTGGTGGCCCAGTGGTAACGGCCACGACTTAAGAGCTATATGTAGGTCGTGGGTTCGAACCCAGACAGGCGCTTTACGTTGTGTAAATAATTCCATCACCACTGCTCTCACAACGGTGAAGGAAAACATCGCGAGGAAACCGGCATGTCCTAGAACCAAAAAATTCAAAGACATGTGACATCTACCAACCAGCACTGGGCTCGCGACTACGGCGCACTCCCTCTCGAAGAGACGACGCCTGTGTCCTAGCAGTACGAACTATAAGTACCTATAGGCTGATTATGTGTATTTGTTTGGTTGTGATTGTGTTGTTTGCAAACTGTTAATAACTATTGAGTTTTATGAATTCTACTTGTGCGTATTGTTTCGTGCACAACTACTTGCTCAATCTAGGACTTAATTAATAAGACACGAGAAAACGCATAAGAAGTTTCATTTTAATGAAGAGAGGGCAAAATTCCGAAAACAATAAAGAAAGACGAATAAATAAAATATGGCCAAACAAAAAAAATAAATTAGAGATCAGTATCAAATTAGAAACCTTTGCTTTAGCATCGTTTCTTAAAACCAGCCTAAAACACCCAACTCCCTCAATTTATTTAATCTAATCTCTCAATAGTCGCAATTACCCAGTCCTATCTGTGACGTCACTATTATTGCTTCTCATGTCTCCGGCAGCTGTCTCGTGTGACCGCTAATTTGCCCACTGAGTACCAATGTCCCTAATGTACCACATTTGGCGCACATCAAGCCATTTACTCGAACGCTCGACACAACGGAATAAGGCGCCCGCACGGATTGCGACGGAATTGCATACTTAGTGTTTATTGTCCTTCTCTGACCCTGGTGTTGAAGTTTTAGTTTTAGTAGTGTCTTGTTATTAGTTTTTGTTGAATTGCTGTTGTTGGATACATGGGGCTGTTAGTTTTAAGGTTTCAAACTCAACATTTTAACTATTTTCAGACACTTTTGGTCAAGGTTCTAAAGATCAATTGCAAATTGCAATTGACAATTTTTACGTGTAAATTGATTGTCTCGTAAATGCAATTGAAGCGATTGTAAATATGACTGCAGTAGAAATTGATGGCAATTTGATAGTTTCGGGGATTCCTTATATTTTTCGTAACTGACTTAAGTTTTCATTCTTAAATGTTGAGTTCGTCTGATACTTGATAGTGTTACCAAATTGCTGGATTGTTGATAATTCTTTTCAGTAAACGACTCTACTCAAGGAACCCCATGAAATTTACGTTTCAATAACGTTATCACGTTCGTTATCGTTGTCTTAAGAGGATATATCGAAGCTTGGTTTAGCTCGGTGTGTAACAATGGCGTTATGGCTGTCTAGTTTGACGTGCGAGATAGAAGACTCTCACTCACACCGGAGTTTAAACGCGCTTCGTTTAAATGTAGATTTATGACAAAATGCTATATTAAATAAATTTTTGGTTTTTAACATATTTAAATAACTTAGATTTAAACCAAAATTTACTGCACAATAAGGAACTGTTTACGTATAGGTAATGGTATAAAACAGAAAATAGACAGTGCTACTTTGGAATTTGTTTCTTTCGAAAAAATTTCAAGTAATCATGCAACATGATTACCTACTTGAATTTTTTTCGAAAGAAACATACAACAGTAGACAATATTGTCAAATAACACATGGAAAATCCTGGTTTTATAGGAATTTTAAAAACACAAAATTATCGATGATGATACCCCCTTAAGATTTAGTCAAACAAAAGTCAGTTCCCCATGAGATTACTCTTTTTACAAACTCTGACTTATACTGAGTTTTACCTTAAGCTAGTAAATAATGTTTTTCTTTATTTCTTCGCTCTCGAGAAATAAATGGAAATAATTATTTATATTTGAGGTCTTAACCACTCTGAGTAAGTCTTGGTAGGGGTTTAATGCCCCTAGATTAATTTTGCAGGTCCTTGAATGATGTAGACTTATAAAATAAACTGTTTCACAATTTAGCTGAAGGCAGAGTTATTGTTATAATACGTTAAAATTTCAAAGAGAATTTATATTAGTTGTAGTTAAATGGCGGGCTAAATTTTGATGGTATTTAAGAAAGTAATATAAATGGCTGGGTAATAAAACTGAATTATGTTTTATTTTACTGATTAATTATATTTAAAAGTTAACAGGTATAATTAAATTTTACACGTTCGTAATGTTCATTTGATACTGAATAATACAGTCAAGAATAGAAAATGAATATGTATTTGAAAATATTGCGGTAAAACTTAGCCAAATACCTACTTAAATAATTACATGGAAAGATAAAAACTGAACAAAAATTAAACCAACAAATAAAGTCATACTCCCCACTTTCATTTGCCAATATTTGAACGTTATTAGTTTCCAGACTGTGCGGTATTCGTATCCTACTTCTTATTAATAAAAAAAACTAATTAAAAAAATAATAATAAATAGTAAATTACCTAATGCTAACGTTTAGATGGATGTTTGATTGTTTGTTACTAAATAATGCCAGAACGGCTGAACGCATCTGGATGAAAGGCACAGAGATAGATTATAGTCTGGAATAGTACAAAGGTTATAGTTTTATCCCGGAAAAATGTACGGTTCTCGTAGGAGACACTTAGGCGAATCCGCTGGCAAAAGCTAGTATTGACTTAAGCGTATAAACGCCCATCAGTATTTATTGTGTGCCAAATGAGGTGAATCTCAACATGTAAAAAGTAATTTCAAAGTTAGTGAAAATGTGTTTCTATTTAATTTTATTTTAAAGTTGTTTTTTATCTGACGTTTATTTGAACTGACGTGTACATAATGTCATTTTCCTTTTCACTGCAGCCGAGCTGAAATGTATAAAAATGCAAATAGTGAAATAGCGTTACGAATACGCTGAAACATTGTTTTGATAATTCAACTATAGTTTATAGGTTTCAAATTGAAATATAAATTCAACAAATTGTTGTTTTTGAATGAGTACAGTCAGGTACAACGATGTAACATAATTTCATTTCATTTCACTTAACACATTTTCACAATTCTGTCACTTGATATATATGTATAATAAAATTATTTAACTTTGCGTGTTATTTAAATAAACACTGGGGTCAGTTCAGTGATTATAATTAATACATAATTGTTTATTGTTCTTTTCAATAAATACTGTTCTAAATAACTGTGTCAGTATTATAATTGAAACAGTTTTGCATAAATGCGGTCATTATTCGAGTTCTGCTCACTCACAATGTTCACTGGCCCAGAATTAATAGAGGAGGACTTACCTGCTTTAGATTTGTAAACTATTCTGTGAACTATGTTATACACATCAAAGTCATTGTGCTCATAACAATAGTGGTCCCACACTTGAACCGAATCCACGCATCTACACTGGAATTAGCTGCGTTATTATATCTTCACGAGATATTGAAGCTTTTGAAAAGCTTGTTGTACTCTAATAATGTTCTAAATAATGATATCGACGATTCACTGGGACGATTTAAAGGGTCAGGGGTCTCTTTGACCTTACTAAATATTTTAGTTAGGGTTTTTATCCCTCAGAAAATCTATTTGTTAGAGATTTTAAATGCCTTTCTGTCTATGTCATAATAATGTTATCTGAGCATTTAAATGTTTTAGTTCTAGTACACAAAGTTTAAGTTTCAATAGGCTTTTAAAGGCCTCTCATCCTAATAAATAAGAGCTTGATTTTATGGAAATTATCCAATTTTAAATCTCTAAAAGTTCTAAAAGTTTTTTCATCGGTTGAAGATTAGTTCTTAATAGTTTTAAAAGGTTCTTAAAATCCATACCAAGTAAATGAATGAAAAAACTTAGATGGATAAGATAAGAAGCTCTGTAAAACCCTGTTAGTACTAGTTTAGAAGTAGGTGATTTGTCTTCTATGATAGGTTTGATTCTAGAATATCTACACATAAAAATATTAGTAAAGCCTGCCAATTTATAAAAATCCGGTTGTGTGTGTCGTTTGTAAGCCAAGCTCCTAGCATTATAATAGCAGTATTTTGAAATTACATAGTTTAAAATATTATTTTATTTACATTTTCTCGCCGATTGTACCAGTCCCATTCGCAAACAAATTCGTAAACTGTCGTTGAAACACTTTAATACATTCAAACCTTCGGCAATGAAATTGAAAATGACAGAGGTACGTTTGAACACAACAGTTTACTAAAAGCGTTTTCATTTTACGTCACACATATACGCCGTTTTATATTTTACTACTCCGAAGTAAAAAGACTAATAAAACTCATGCAATTTACATTTGTTTCTCCTAAATCCTAAAAAACGAAGCAGTTTTCCAGGGAAGTGTCTAATTAGACCTGAGTGGCCTATTCACTCAAAGGCATTTTTATTTAAGCTTTATTCATAGGCCTAATAGGTTTTTCTTTGAGTAAATCTTGCTGTGGATCTCCACAACGACAGGAAAAAGTGTAATCATGTAGTTTCAGAAACCCTATACAATAAGCAAGTATCTACATAAAACGCCATTCTCTTACAAAACTAAAGTGTGCACACCGTTGACACGACTATAACAGAGCTATCGAATGCACACAGCATTTTAATCTTTAGGGACCATGTATCAGTTCTGACAAGGGTCCTGTTTTGTAGTCGAGTGCCGTGCAGCCGGCAGTTAACCGACCTCTCTAGCGCCGGACGACGCCAGATGCCGGACACCGGCTGATGTATCGCCACCTTAGCAGACTGTGCTATAATGACGCCTTTTACAACGAAAATGACAGCATGACGCGGGAAAAATTGGTAATTTGGTTTATATTGGGCGATGATTTAGGATTTTTTCGTGTGACCATCTAGCCTTTTTGTAATTTATGTTATTTTAAATAAGGCTATGTTACATGTTGATGTACACATGACGTCTTGAAAAAGAGAAGGTTTGGTCAAACGAAAAAGTCGCTATTCTACAAATCCTGAAAATATCTGCCTTTGGCATCCTATTAGTTATTTATGCAACTGTCGTATAACAAGGGGTATTAAAACACGAATGTGGGTGGGGAATGTGGGTATCACATGAGTGTTTTAATACCTAATTATGTACAGTTGCATACAATACTTTATCTACATCCATGTTAAATCCTCTATAAAAGGTTCTGAAACAGTTTTTTGCAATACTAAGGCTGCCTGTCCACCGGAGTGGAGCGAGGCTGCGGAGCGGAGAAACGGAGAAATATTAACCAATAGGAGCGCGAGCGGACGGCGGAGTGGAGCGGACTTAAGATTCTATTGGTTAATATTTCTCCGTTTCTCCGCTCCGCAGACTCACTCCGCTCCGGTGGACAGGCAGCCTAATACTCCTATCGAACATGGCGGCCGGCGTCATAGTATAGGACGTGAATACGATGTTCTTTTTTTAAGTTACGGCGCTGTTGTAGTGAAACGCGCGTGCATTACAATGTTCTTTATTTGAAAACGAGTTGCATTATGAAATTCAGTACAACATTAAAGCACCCGTTTGGATGCTATTATGGTTATCATGGTTACTATGACACGGTTACTGTTTTAATGTTGGCAATAAGCTAATTGTTTAAGAGACTTTTATATAGGATTTATGGCATGGGTGTAGATAATAATGTTAACGTTAACATTACAACTTGAATAAAACCGTTTACTACATCCATATATAAGCACGAATTTCTCTCACAAAACTTAAACAAACAGAAAATCACCAACAACAATTCCAAGAACTACAATAGCTATAATCCTCCACCCAACTAATCGTGTAATGTCCCCCTAAGGACTGTTAAGGCGCATATTGCTCACATATGCAATTACCAGTTGAACGTTCTCTGTTTATTCGCGAAGCAGTGACTTGGTCGTTTATGGCCACAATAAAATGGCCGACCATAAAACTTTAGGTTTACGTTTGCTTTGGTGCTTTACAGGCTACTATCGTAATGAGGCTGGTGGTCCAGGGTGCTTGAAGAGATGATAGATTTTGCTGTAGACAAATAAAGAATGAAGTACTTACATTGGTACCTACTTAAACTTCAATTGAAGTCAATCAGTGTAGAAATAATAGTGACAATGACACACTTAAAACACATGAACAAAGTGTTTGTATTACATATTATATTAGGCTCCAAGAAAGTGGAACGGACTTGTCTAAAGTACAATCAACACTTTTCTAAGTTTAAATATATAAATTATCACGTAAAAAAATAAGTTAGATTAAAATTGCTTATTAGTCTTGTAGGCTAGATTGTAATTAATTATTAAGAACCTGGTTCTTTTTAATAAAATATAAAAAAAAAACAATGTGCCTAGCCTTTTCCCAACTATGTTGGGGTCTGCTTCCAGTCTAACCGGATGCAGCTGAATACCTAGTCCACTCTGAAATGACGCGCCCCACTACTAAAAGTATAATAAGTAAATGCGGTAGTGGGGCGCGTCATTTCAGAGTAGACAAGCAATACTTTACATGGAGCGACTGTCTAGCCTACCACCAAAAACCAGTTACTGGGTAGCACAATATTTACTCTCTGGTATGAGTGGTTAAACTTCAATTGAAGTCTTGACACAATGTGGCATAGATACTTCTTCTAGTTATGGATATCAGAACCTACGACTTATAGTTATATTTCGGAAAAACTAAAAGACCAAAAGCAAAAGCTCTGCTGTATAATATAGGTAACCAAAGACACAATTAGGATACAGGATACAAGATAATTATTTCAATTTCGTTAGAATCAAATTATTGTAATCTTTTCAATCGCCTTCACACTATAACTGGACAACACACCAAACCCCCGAACAACTTTAGCTCTCGAACAGTAAGTATCTTAATAAAAAGTCGCCTTCACCAAAAAAATTCCACACACAATACCCAGAGCCACAAAAAACCTGTTGTTAGGAAAATATCTAAAACAAATAAGCGATAACACGAAAAAAAAAACAAATACAACCGTATAACGAAATTGAATTTCATTGAAAATATCCGGACAAAGATTTCGCAGATTCCCCGAGGTCGGATTTAGAGAAATACTTAAAGTGGCTTACAGTCCGCGATTGCGTGCGATAGGCAAATCCCACGTTCGTCTTCGGAGCAATATAAAATGGCTCTAAATACGGACACAAAGGATGCGGGTACACACACTTGAGAGTCGCGATAGCGGCACTTGTGTCTTTAGCCGTTAGTACCTACTATTATACATTCTGTTCCTTAGCTTGTTTAATTAGGTACTTTATTCTCGAATATCCAATGTTATTTTCGATCAATTTGGGATATGAATTGCTGGTTTATTTTTTTATCACACAGCTTGTTAAAAGTGCTGAAAATGGTTGCAAACATCACTCTCATTAGAAATATCGATAATTATTTTGCAAAAAAATGGTAAGTTTACGCAGAAAGTATGATGCTAATAGGTACCTACGTGAATGAAGTTAAAAAATATTATATTAAAATATTACAGGAAAACAAGATCTTAATGTCACTACTCCGTATCGGATTTTCTAGCTGATAAATTGTATTTGTTTGTACCTATACTATCTATGTTTGATGAAGAACATGCCAAAATGGCAGAATGTACAAGAATTCCTATAAATTATTTTAACCACCTATTGTAAATACCTCCATTCTGAGCAAATAAATGAATATTCTATTCTATTCAACTTTAAAATGTAAAAGAATTTCGCAACGATAAAATCGCCAATTCAAGTTCTTTAGTGTAACCCTTACATTGACATCCGTTGAAGGTAATTTCCATAACCCGTAGGTTTCAGCAATCTGCGTTTCTGCGTGCTCTCGAGTAAAACTTCAGGCTGTACTTTATTATAACAACGTTTTCTTTCAAGTGCCCACATGTACTTATTTCTTATCATTCATTATTTACTACTTGTCCCGAAACATAAGTCATTATGTTGGTACAGCCGTAGATGATCATTTCACAGTATATAAATAGACAGAAAATCCCATTTAATCAAATCCGGGGTTTGACCTGCGAACAATGCGGCTATTCAACCAGAATAGTGAAATATTATTGCTCTAAATATCGCTAAGCAGTAGGCTTAACTCCGTGCCAAAAGGACCAATCTATTCAAAATATGATGTTAATTCCCCTAACGATGGCTCTAATCACTTTGAACTAAATTGCATCGAGTATTCATTTGAATGTATTATCTATTCGTATTGGACTGTTTCCAACAAAGCCGCTCTCAGAAACAGAAAGCCTTATTTAGTGCTTATGTATTCAAGGATGTGTTTACGTGGCCTCTTAGTTTTGGGTAAAAAGACACGTTTCGTGGGGTTATAAAATGTTTTTATACTGTGCTCTTGGCTTCAGTTTTGGTCGTTTAGTTTACCCCTTTATTTATAAACGTTACTTAAAGTTAAGTAATGATTAGCGACTGTTTAACCATACATTTCGACGTTTAAACAAGGTAAAAACACGTTTTAAAATGAACATGACATTATAGGCTGCTAGTATAGCTAGTATATAGTAGCCTGGAGGTTTACGTTTTGGGTGCCTCTAGTAGCCTGGACGAGCGAGTGGATAAATAAACCCCAAAAGCTTAAAAGTTTCTTTTTTTAGCTGTAGGAATTTACCGCCAAATACGTACATCTTCTGTTTTTGGCGGTACCTATAGAGGTGTTATCTGATCAATCATTTGAATTAGAACCAAATGGCAAAATAAGGAACAAGAATGAGAATTAGGAACATTTCATTTTAATTTAAACGTTTAATTAAAACGTTCGCCTCTAACGATTTCGATGAAAGTTGCAATACGGTTTACGGGGACAAAAAATCGATCTAGCTAGCTGGAAAAATTCGTTTTCTCCGTATTTTCACCTGAGCAGAGCTCATAAATGAGTTTTACCATGAATAAAAAAAAAGACTTACACGTGTGAGGCATACCATTTAAAAAACAATACCACTTAACATTTGTAATTAAAATTAAAACAGTTCCACTGCAATAGTCATAAAGATTAAAAGACGCGAGAGCTTCCAATTACAACAGAGAAATTTTCTTGTCGCTCACATTAAAATTCTTTCCACATGAGACGGTGTTCTAAAATGGCACCTAAATTCCTTAATATTTTACAGGAATTCTGAAAATAATTAAAAGAGTTATGAAGGCCATTAATCGTTGTAATAATACCAGTCATAAGAGAGCCAAAATTAATTACTTTACTACGTTCAGAAATATTTTCTGTTTGAGTATAAAAGTTGGTCTTGTTTAGTCGTGAACTTGTTTCTATTATATTGGTCTTGGGACCTTGGGGCCTTAGGGCGCGTAAAGTAACTTAATTATGTTTTGTATTTTTACATAATATCACATTTTATGTTCGTAATTCGTGGATCTTTGACAGTTGTTACGGGTTGTCAGAAGCCCGAAAGACTGACAACCAGTCTTACCAAGGGGTATCGTATTACCCAGTAACTGGGTTGTGGAGGCCATATAGGCAGTCACTTCATGTAAAATACTGCACTGCGATTCTGTAACCATCTCACCGTGAAAACTTAGGTGAAGTGAGCGTGGAGTGAGCTGTCAATAGTGTCAATTCCTAGCAAAAACAAACTCACTTCACCTAAGTTTTCACGGTGAGATTTTTACAGAATCGACCGGCTGGTATTCAGGTGCATTCTATTAGACTGGAAGCCGACCCCAACATAGTTGGGTAAAGGTTAGGCAGATGATGATGATGTTCGAAATACTGGTGTGCAGCTGCATCCGGTTGGACTGAAAGCCGTCCTAAAAGTTCGTGGCTAAGTAATAATTACACTTGCCGCTTGGTACGTGGATGGGTGCCATTACATTTCGATGCCATTCATTGCCTCGGAAAGCCCTTGGTCCCGGTTGTCATACGTAGATCTATGACAGTCGTTACGGGTAGTCAGAATCCTAAAAGTTTGACAACTAGTCTTAGAAACTGGGTTGTGGAGGGCAGACAGGCGCTCACTCCATGTAAAATACTGGTATTCAGCTGCATCCGGCTAGACTAGAAGCCCACCCCAACATGGTTGGGAAATGGCAGGCAGATTGATTGATTGTTTGTTGCAGGTACCTAATGAGGCTTGCCTTAGCTATTTTTAACCAACTTCAAAAAAGGAGTAGTTCGTAAGTTCGTCAGAATCTTACAGATCTGGCGGCTGGGAGTCCCTTTGCACGTTTAGTCATGTTTCTTTAAGCTACCATCTTACGGTTAAAGCACCTGTTTGAAGTATCTTTATTAAGTTTGTCGAAGAGACAAATTGTTATGTTGTAGATGTATTAAATGATTCGTCTGATTGATGATCGATTAAGTGAACGCCTAAATATCTGCGTAAGTGGAGTGTAAACTTTAATTACTATTGAAGGAATAGGTTTAGTTAGTGTAGTCTGTTTAATTTAAGATTATTATTTGAGCGCTTTGATGCGAAAGCGAAACATAATTAAATCAATAGTAGGCCTATTTAAACAATCTCAACTTAAAAACTTTACCATCCACTAAATCCTAAACTAGCAGTTCTTTAATGAAGTCGTAAAAACTACATCAAACGAATTTTCTAAAAAAATGTCGATATCTTCGGTTTTATATTTTTGTTTTTTTGCCACCGATTTCCGAAATTAAAGAAACTCTTAAGGACCATTGCGCGAGCTTCCTCTATCAAATGAAACAATTATTTTCAATATCGGTCCACAGTTGATGAAAATATCGATGAACATACATAAAAAAAACAAAAACATAGAACCACCTCTTTTTTAGTAGACTGTCTAATTTCAACGGAAAACTTTACCAAAGAACTATTTGACGAAAGCCCTCATCTTTAATTTGTCCGAAATATTAATCATAAGTTTGCAGAGCTTCAAAACAAAACAAGAAAAAATAAATTACTTGAGCCGTATTGAAAATAAACTCGGATATTTTGAAAATCTTGAGAACGTTTACTTACCGTGTTTTGTTTTATCAGTCAGGTGTTTGTGTTCCATCAACTTGGTAATTGAAAGTAGAGCTGTCATTGTCACAGATATTAAGGCGCGGACTGACTACGATTTTAAACGGCACTCAACCGCGTAATCTATTGTCACCATTAGCTGGCTTGAAATAAGGCTGAAAATTGAAAATAATATTTTTGTTGCCGAGATGAGATTAAGCTGCGAATGTGTATTTATTTTCCGGGTTTTCTTTAGGTTGTTCAGAATATACACAATAAATTAAATAATTATCCGGTTAAAGTTTTAAAAAAATGGTAATTCTATTAAATTCTTAAAAAAAAAATGTCGTTATCGCTGAAAATACAGAGATGTTCGACGCCAAAGTTTATTTTAGTGGAGCAACTTCCAAATTTTTTATTACGAATATCAAACTATTTTTTACTATTCTATTTGATTAACATTTTTCTTTATACCCTTCTCTGTCCACTGTATTTTTTGCGTCGGATAGTTTCATTGCATTACGTCATAGTCGACAATCCAAGAAACCAATTTTTGTGAATATTGAGCTTACACCGCGCCTTAAGTACCAATTTCGTAGAGACAACGTACGGTATCTTTTTCACACTTCACCTACGTGCGTTCACTACAAATTAAGCGACTCTTAGCCATTTTATGCTTTTATTTTTGACTAGCTTTTGCCAGCGGCTTCCCCCGCGTGGATGACGGAAATTATCCCACGGGAACCTTAAGTACATTTTTCCGACTTAAAAAGTAGCCTATGTGCTATTCCAGACCTGTATCTATGCCAAATTTCATCCAGATCCGTTCAGCCGTTCTGGCGTGATTGAATTACAGACATCCATCCATCCATCCAAACTTTCGTATTATTATAATAATCTGATCTGTAATACAAGTTTTACCTACAACAGACACCAGTCTCTATTAAGTGTTATCTTGACTTTGTACTGTGTTTGTGATTATGAGAGAGCAATAATAGTTATTTATGCAACGGACGTATAATAAGGGGTATTAAAACACGAATGTGGGTTTATCACACGAGGCGAAGCCGAGTGTGATAATAGTATCACATGAGTGTTTTAATACCTAATTATGTACAGTTGCATACAAGACTTTATCTACATCCATGTTATCAATCCTCTATAAAAGGTTCTGAAACAGTTTTTTGCAATACTAATACTCGTATCAAACATGGCGGCCGGCGCCATAGTATACGACGTGAATTCTAATAAGTTCTTTTTTTTAATTACGGCGCTGTTGTAGTGAAACGCGCGTGCATTACAATGTTCTTTTTTTGAAAACGAGTTGCATTATGAAATTCAGTACAACATTAAAGCACCCGTTTGGATGCTATTATGGTTACCATGGTTACTATGACACTGGCTGTTTTAATGTTGGCAATAAGCTAACTGTTTCAGAAACTTTTATAGAGAATTTATAGCATGGTTTTAGATAATAGTTATTTATGCAACTGACGTATAATAAGGGGTATTAAAACACGAATGGATAATAGTATCACATGAGTGTTTTAATACCTAATTATGTACAGTTGCATACAAGACTTTATCTACATCCATGTTATCAATCCTCTATAAAGGCTTCTGAAACAGTTTTTGCAATACTAATACTCGTATCGAACATGGCGGCCGGCGTCATAGTATACGACGCGACGTGACTTCGATTAAGTTCTTTTTTTAAATTACAGCGCTGTTGTAGTGTAACGCGCGTGCATTACAATGTTCTTTTTTTGAAAACGAGTTGCATTATGAAATTCAGTACAACATTAAAGCACCCGTTTGGATGCTATTATGGTTACCATGGTTACTATGACACTGGCTGTTTTAATGTTGGCAATAAGCTAACTGTTTCAGAGACTTTTATGGGGGATTTATGGCATGGGTGTAGATAAAGAATATTATTATTCGTTTATTCATTTCTTATCTTATTTAGTTACATTTTTAAATATTTCTTAAACAAAAAGATGTAGAAAAAAAAAACATTTAAAAATATAAAAAAATAAAAGTCCGCCGGTGTCGGGAGCAGGGTCCAAGATATTATTATTATTACTATAATAGTAGTACGATTTTTCTTTGTTTCTTGTATACAAGATGGTAACTTGAGATGCGTCTTTATTTATACATTACTTTATAGCTAGACTAGCCTATATTTTTCCAATATAATCATAAATATATTATTTAAAAGCTGGCCAGTAACTTATGTGCAGCAACTAGCTACAGACGATCTTGTTTCTCTTTCATTACCATCAACGTGGAAATAGCACTGGAACGTTATTTTCCCTTCTATTATTAGATTCACCCTCATAACTGGATCCCTTGTCTTAAGCAATACTTTCTCCCAGCTTTGTTTTTGTTCCAAATTCAAATTATGGTACTTTTGCTCAAATCTCTGAAGGTACGGTTTTATTTAATTTTATTTCTTGCTTTGACAACGTCATGTCCGTCTCATTTTCATTTTAACCTTATTTTGACACTAGATTTGGTTTGTAAATTATACAATTAAGAAAATGTTGGAAGAATATTTCAGACAGTTTATAGGATTAGAATGGCACAGAGCTTTTATAGGGTTCCGTACCCAAAGGGTAAAACGGGACCCTATTACTAAGACTCCGCTGTCCGTCCGTCTGTCACCAGGCTCTATCTCATGAACCGTGATAGTAAGACAGTTGAAATTTTCACAGATGATGTACTTCTGTTGCCGCTTTAACAACAAATACTAAAAAACAGAATAAAATAAATGTTTAATATTTCCCATACAACAAACGTGATTTTTTTGCCGTTTTTATGGATTATGGTACGGAACCCTTCGTGCGCGAGTCCGACTCGCACTTGGCCGGTTTTAAAATGTTCTGTACTTTGTATACAGAATATTTTAAAAAGACCTCACTCAGATATCAGATATAATTTTGACATGAGGGTTTTTTGATCGGCTTATTTTCTATTTTTTTTTTTGTATAGGACAAAGATGTAGGTACGTATTGAAAGTAAAAAAAAAAACATGCTAAAATATGGGTAGCGTGTAGCAAGTTGCCAGCATAATAAAATTGGCGATGGCACCTCCACTTCGTTTCTTTTTAGTGAATTTACATTTATATTACCAGAGTTTACCTGCCAACGCGCTGCATGTGAATTTGTGAAACTAACTGCAATGTGCCGCCATTTTCCACTTCTTGCACACTAATCAAAAGTTAATTTCACAATCTATATAAAAAAGAGAAGTCCTGACTGACAGACTGATGGCCGGTTCCTGAGGTTTTTAACCGACTTTAAAAAAAAAAAAGAGGAGGTTATCAATTAGTCGCGTATATATATTTTTTTTAATGTTGTGTACAAACATTAAAAAAAATGATTTCTCCGTCAATTGTGGACCGATTTAAAAAAATCTTTTTTTATTTGATAGTGTCTGCCCTCATCAGATTCTGATTTGGTGACAATGGGACCACCAATTGTCACCAAGTCAGAATCTGATGAGGGGATCCCATGGAAATCGAGGGAAACCCTCAAATTTTATAGGCACACTTATAGTGATTTGGGTATTTTTTATAGTGACTTGTGCATTTGCTCTCGAAAAGCACCATTTGGGGAAGTGGAACTGATGATGAAGACCACATATGGCCATCGGAGCTACTCAGTATTAAGTATTCACGGGTTGCGATTCGATTACCAATTTATGCTCCTCCGTCACAATACATATGGTGAAGTGGAGCTGATGGTGATTTCACCATCAGCTCCATTTCTCCTGGTTCTTACTAGAAGAACTCCTTAACAATTAACGTCCCAGGATCGGGAAAACCAATATTTTGTAAAAGAAGAGAAGTCAGTGGCAATAAACTAAAATACAGATCCAAAGACACAGACTTCCGAAATTAAAGTTGTTTTTCACTTTGCAGTTTTTTTTTTGGAAGTCGGTTATTTTTTTTTTGTAAAAAAGTTTTTTAACGGAGTTTCTTCATTCGATAGTGATTATTGGTTCGATATCGTTTTTCTGAACACTTCGGTGAATTACTATCGAGGGTTTCTCTGAGGACCTCAAAAACCGAGCATAAGGAAGGGATTCGCCTAAATAGATAATTTTGTCGAATCAATAGCTATTGAGAGTTTAAACTCCGTTTAAGAATTCTTCAGAAACTCATCTACGCCCAGTCCAAACCATTGGACCTAGAAAGCTGAAATTTTGCACAGAGGTTCCCTTTATAATGTAGACAAAGAACAAGGATGGATTTTTGTTCCCGTAGGATATTTTCCGACATCTATAATTTAATAATATCATCACGTGCTAGTATAAAGTAAATATGGAAGACAGTGTATATTTTTATTAATTACTAGCTGTGCCCCGCGGTTACACTAGCGTGGACCGGAATAAAAAGTAGCCTATGTATATCCAAGGTATAATATATCTACATACCAAATTTCATCCAAATCGATCCAGCCGTTTGAACGTGAAGAAGTAACAAACATACAAACACACCCCCACACACACACACACTCACAAACTTTCACCTTTATAATATTAGCGTGACTAGCAACTTGCCTGAGCTGCTACGCGCGGTTTTGAAGACTTGACAAAACATCGAGATTTCTTTATTATTATGTTAGTTTAATATTGATGTAATATACAGGGTGTAAGGGACAGCCCTCCGCAAACTAACAGGGTGCATTCAGCTCCTCATTTTGAATCATATTCCACCGGATATTTTCTCAGGAATATTTTCATTTTTTCAAATTTTTTTTCAGTTACTTTTTCATTAATTCAATATAAAATTGCATTGTGTGTTCGCAGCACTCCATTTATGTAAAAAAAACTGCAAAAAAAACAGCAAAATAAAAAACCAGCAATGGATGTTGAAATACTGTAACCAACGACGCGTGAAATCAGCTGTTTACTTTCTGTCTAGCTACAGAGTTCATCGAACTCACCGCATACCTATTACCTACCCCTCCCAACCAGTAATAGACGCTCCGATTTGTGCACAAAAACACAAACAAATCAGGTTTATTGGATTCCCATAACGTTCCTGAAAAAAATTCATGTACCGGTCATCTTAGTATGACATACTGAATTCACCGTATCAGTTTGCGGAGGGCTGTCCCTTACACCCTGTATACATAAAACTTTCGGAATAAATTCTCTAAATGATGGTGAAAACCGCGTCAGAATCCATTGCATGGTTTAGAAGAACAACGCGGTGACAGATAAACACAGATTTGAAATGGAAAACATAAAAAATATTTCTCAAACTCCCTAAGTATCGTATGATACGAGAGCGAAACATAATATTTTGATTAACAATTTCTATGAGGTTGATTTACCTGTAAGAAAATACTTCAAAGAATATTGTAAATGAGAAAATATAAACTGAGCCCAGTGAGATAATTTCGTTCACAGTTCTCAAGTTTCTTTAATTTTAGAAACAAATGTTTTAAGGCTTTAAAAGGAAAATAAGGTACAATCATAATATAAATATTATAGAATAGTAATGGGGTATTGTTTAAAATTCATAATTCTCTGACAATTTAGAGAAAGTCAAATTCATTTCTCGATTCATTTTGAGCTTTTAGTGCTAGTGAAAATTCCGAGAACCATCAGAGTTCACCGAATTGTAGGTAAAATATTTTCATGTTCACTTTGAAGTATTACGTTCTATGTAAATAAAGATTTACAGAAACGTTGAATCTACAGGGAATTATTACGTATTATAACTATATATTTGTGATATAATTTTTTACGTAGGTACAGTCAGCCTCAAAAATATCGGGACGAACAGACTTCAAAATGTTCTCAACAACTAAGAAAATTAAATTTTATCTCAATTGGATAAAGTTGTTGTCAGAATGTCAGTTGTCGTGTACTGTCTTCATTCTGAAACATTCCTTGTGTCATTGAGTTATTATTTAATTTTTATAGTTGCTTAGATCATTTTGAACAGTCTGCTCGTCCCGATATTATTGACGCTGACTGTAGGTACATCAAAGAATATGATTTATCGGAATGTCTTCATTCATCTGTCTATATAGCGGTATGTGAGTGTGAAACTGTAAATACTTTATACGAGAAGGTAGCTAAGTAGATAGTTACTATGAAAGACACACACACACCCCCAGACACACCCCCACACACCCCCCCCCCACACACACACGACAAACGACATTATGTTGTAGAAGTATCGCTACTCAAGTACTTCAGTTCTAATGCTTTTTGTACAAGATAGAGAGATTTCAGTCCGGTACCTGCGAGCAAAATTCACAGGCTCTCGTACATTATTCATTCCGTCCCTCATAACTTTCCTAACAATCAAGAACATCGAATCTTACACAATACTGGAAAAATGCGTTTCATCTTCAGCGCACAAAATAATTATTATTTCATTTGCTTCTTTTTATTCAGTTATCCGCATACAAAGTTACCTGAGTTATTTTTTTGTTGCGAACAAAGACTTTTACCTTTTTTAAACGTGATTTATGTCAAAATGTTCATTCGTTATTGTATGGAAATGGGAAATGAAGTTAAACTGTTGTGATGTAGGGGAGCGGGTGATGTTCAGAATGGCTTTACAAAACGGGAAAAAATGAAAAGGGAACTCTGATGGCGGTAAAAATAACAACGTCACGGGTATATTTAGGTATATTGTTGCATTTTTAAGCGAATGTCGATTAGCAGAGTTGTTTTCGTCTGTTTGTGTACGTTGATGGATTCTATTGAATCCAGCTCAAAGAGTGGAATTCCAGTCGGAACTGTTGTGTGGAGCTTTCAATCATTCCTAGTATCAACATGTGTGGGATAACTGTCGATTTGAAACTGTAAAGCATCAGTAGAAACGACGGGTACCCGACAATAATATTTATGGAGCTAGTAGTACCACAGTATAATAATGTTACAGTAGTTTATCTTGATGAAAAAGGGCCAAAATGACGCGCTTCGAAATCTCAGTATATACCATTTCGCAACAGAGGCCTTAGTGCGAGTTTTTATACTTACTCCACACTTGTACCTACTCACTTACTTGATCACGTTAGCGTAAACTTTAATTTGTACTGAAACTGAACAAGCGCCGTCTGGTGACTATAATATGAAACACAATTATTCCATACAAATTGACGTAAGTTAACGTTAATCATATCATTAAAAAAATTAGGGTTGTCGAGTTGGAGACCAAGTAGTTTGTCGCAGGACCTTGAACTGGTTTGTGGACCGCGAAGAGTTTACTAAACAGAAAAACTAAATGTGCAATACCAATCCCTAGTAGGTACTATTATATTACTAAAACTAAAATAAATACTATACACACAAACACACATTTCATTCATACAGATACAAGCCAATAAAATGGCTGCCTCACAATATTATGTTACGAACATTCCAACTAGGTATCGTTCCTTTTGGCAGTTCGCCTTTCAACAACCCCCAGATATCTGTCAGTGCCCAACCTCCGCAGAAGGCGAGTTTGTGCACGTAATTGAAAAGGGATCGCTGGCCAGTCTTTTCTCCGCTGTCAGATTGACGTTTAGCTGCCAAATTGACAGCTGCCGTGCTCATCTATCTTGATAAAGTTACTGAATATGTGCCTATGTGTTGTTGTATTTATTTATAGGTAGGTGTATATTTTCATAATTATGTTATCACACTAATATTATAAAGTTTGTGAGTGAGTGTGTGTGTGTTTGTATGTTTGTTACCTTTTCACGCTCAAACGGCTGCACTAATTTGGATGAAAGTTGGTATGTAGATGGCTTATACTCTGAATTAATAAATACATAGGTTACTTTTTATCCCGGTATACGCGGGTGAAACCCGGGCCGCAGCTAGTGTTTGATATTATTGGAATATAATTACTTACACTTGTGGTGTCTGAAGGACCTTCCTTCTATAGTTATCTCAACATCATCATCCGACTTCACCCACTGCTGAGCATAGGCTTCTGTTTTCTTGTGTCAGTCCCCACGCTCGCCGCGATAATTATCTTACAGCCTGTCAAACCTCATATTGTTGGCTGAGATTGGTTGAATAAAATAACAACAGCCAATCAAGTCACTCGACGTTATCAAATAAACTTCAGTGGGCTTTTGGAAACCGGGGTTCAGCCTTTTCGGATACAAAAACATGCAAACATTTTTGCTCGCGTTCGGATAACAGGAACTGGAACAAAATTGACTAGCACGTTCTTTTTTGTCCTATCTATCAGACAGACAGATAGATGGACGGACAAGTAAGTAAGCTAAGTAAAGCCTTTAAAAAATAAACTCAAAAGGTACAAAATGGTCGTCACAGTGAAGCGGTTATGGCGATCGGTATTTGTAATATCAGTCTATCTTGAACGAAATATTCATTTCGTACAATGAAGTAAAAAGATGAACATTAAATGAAGGTATTTTCTTCAATGGGAAAGGCAACTGTCAAAATGGCGGTGTCGTAGCTAGTTCCCAACACAAGCTAATAATACAACGCGTGAGGTGGTTTGCGATTGTAATTTTTGCGAAAATGACGCGTTGTTGTGTTCCTAAATAGGTACTACGAAATTGGAGTCCACCATTTCCCGAGAGACCTTAAATTAGAAGATTGTGGATTACGATTTATTTCATTTCATTTTATTTTTAGTTTCATTTCATTTCATTTATATTTCATTTTCATTTCATTTCATTTTCATTTTCATTTCATTTTCATTTCATTTTATTTTAATTTCATTTTCGTTTCATTTTCATTTCATTTCATTTCATTTTCATTTCATTTCATTTTCATTCATTTTCATTTCATTTCATTTCATTTCATTTCATTTTCATTTCATTTTCATTTTCATTAAATTTTCATTTCATTTTCATTTCATTTCATTTCATTAAAGTTATTCGCAAAGATTTAAAAAAAACAGAGTTCGAAACATTTTATGGAAAGTGAGTATGAGGAAATAGGTAGTTAAGGTTTTAAATTCTGACACTTTCCATGTCAAATACTTGATTAAAAATATTGAAATAACCGAAAATAACGAAATAGTAAAATAAAACCAAACTCAAGAATGTACAAAATGGCTTTATTATAGGCCTTGCTGATCATGATCACGCCTTCCCCGTTGTTTTGTCAATGAGCAAAATGTTAAACAGCAAGTGGGTGTTTTAATAAGTCCAGATTTCCTTATTTATAGAACCACAACAGTGCTTAAATTCCCAATTACTCCCAAGTTCGCCTGTCATCATCATCACCATCATCATCTGCCTAGTCTTTTCCCAACTATTTTGGGGTCGGCTTCCAGTCAAACCGGATGCAGCTGCAGCATCCAGCAATACCAGTCTTTTACATGAAGCTACTGCTTATCTGACCTCCACAACCCAGTTAATGGGTACCTAGTACGATAACCCTTGGTAGACTGATTGTCAGACTTTCGGGTTTCTGACGATCCGTAACGACTGTCAAAGATTCACGAATGACAGCCGGACCATGCAACGGCTTAACGTGCTTTCTGAGGCACGGAGGGGTCTCGTTATGTAAATACGGTCACCCATCCACGGACCGACCGCGGCAAGCGTAGCTTAACCTGATCGATCGACCCGTGCGGCTGTTGTTACTTAGCCACGAGCCTCTCAAAGCTTCTCCCAAGCCAAGTTCGACTGTATTTAAAGTAAATAAAGAGACTAAACTAAATTGCCAAAACTGACATGTTAACGATATACGAGTAAGTTATGTTTTGACTGCCTCGTTGGTGTAGTGGTCGCAAGCGCTACTGCTGAACGTGAGGTCTTGGGTTCGATTCCCAGGTCACGCAAAGTGTTTTTGGGTTTTTCTATCTGGAATTTCTCAGTAGCAGCCCGGAGTCTGGATTTGTGCCTTGTTGATGGCAATAGGCCCCTATTATATGGGACTTAAACATAACTGGCAAAATGAGGGTGTACTACCTTGCGTGCAATAAAATCGATCCACCCCATTCTCTTCGATATGAAAAGAGAAAATTTAACAAGTTTAATTAACAATAACCTAATATATTGTGTACTAAAACCTTTCTGACTGTATGTAGATTACGTAAGTGAAAAAAATATCAAAACTGATTCATTACTTTTTGAGAAAAACGCGAATTTATAAACATACAGATTGAATGAAAAACCTCCTTTTTTTTAAAGTTGGTTAAAAAATCAAGTCAAATGATCAATAAACGAACAGTAATAAACAAAATTAAGCTTATGTCGACTTCATTGACAAAAAAAAGTCACGCTGTTTTTTCAAACAAAAGTGATTGAAGAGAACATCAGAAGAAACGAGTCGATCTTGTCAAGAATATTGCTTTTATCAAAGTATATGTGTATGTGTAAATAAACTTTATCTTACCTACCTTCACACACTATAAAATAATTAAAATAAATACATTAATATCTTTGAGCTATCGTCTCTCAAATAGAGAGCATAGGGTGGGCCAATTTTTTTGCACGCAAGTGTATTAGGACCTCTGCCTAATCCTTCAGGGAAACAATGTTATGAGTTATGTCGTAATGCAAGGAAAATAAAAAAGAAAAATGAAGACGGGCGAGATAGCCATTTTTTACGCTTGTCTTTTGTTTATACTTAATATCATTTTTACGGTCAGACTCGACAACAAAATTGCGATATAGTAGCGCAATTTCAGTTAAGAGGCCTGTCGCATTTTGTCACCTCTCTCGCTCACACGGGACCAAATTTTTTAAGATTGTTAAATGAAAAGATGCTTTTCAAAAAATGTAATCGTGTAGCGAACTAGAAAATAATATTAATACCTAATTAGGTACCTACCTAATTTTAAAAACACATTTCTATTGTGTATCTAATAAACTCAGCTCAAAAAGTATTACTTAAATCTGTTTTTGAGACAAGTTAAATAAATGCCACAATAAAAATGTGTTTTTAATTATTAGGTACTTACCTATTAAATTAATATTATTTACTAGTTCGCTAATTTGTTACGTTTTTATATAAAGCATCTTTTCATTTAACATTCTTGAAAACTTGGTTCCGTATTCATGAGCGAGAGAGGTGAAAAAATGCGACAGCCCCCATAGAATTTTGTTCAAAATTCACACAACAATGCAGATCTTTAGCGAAGAGCAAGATTCCGTGAATTGGATGAACTTGTTTCCACCAGAAGCGCATTTGGTTATGACGGCCTTTAGCCCAGTTCAGCGAATTCCATTTTAACTGTTTTCTTTAGCTACCGTAGAAATTAATTTATATAACTGTATTTTGCCCCTGCAAATGACAGTTTAAATAAAGAACGGCTGTTTTAATTTTCATGAAAATGAAAAACTTTTGGAAAATAAAGCAATACATAGCTAAGTGAGATTGAAATGGAAATAAGGCTTTTGTTCATTGAGACGGTATAGGTTAATAATAATAAAAAAAAACCGGACAATTTCACATTGCAGTTGAAAAACATGTTTACCCATACATTCCAACTGCAAAATAATGTAAGTCGGTCAATTATTACTCGTTAACTTGTAAAGCCTACTTAGCTGTGATAGGTTTTCTTTTAACTTCGTTAGGTATAAGTATATGTATACTAGGTACTGCCGTGAATTTTACCCACCTTGCCAAAAACACCCATTTAGCGCATGCGGGGGGGGTTTAAACCCACGACCTTCAACTAAGTCAGGGCCAGGTACAGCGGACAGAGCTCCGGCGGGATCTCATGGCGGCATGGAGAGCGCGACTGTCGCAACCCAGCGCTGGGCACGCCACAATTGCGGCGATAAGTCCCCTCTTTGAGGAGTGGCTAGAGAGGCGCCACGGCGTCCTCACCTTCCGCCTGACGCAGGTCCTCACCGGACACGGTTGTTTCGGGAGGTTCCTGTTTCGCATAAGGCGGGAGGAAACGCCCGGGTGTTACCATTGTGTGGATCGCCCGGAGGACACGGTGGAGCATACAGTGGAGGTCTGCCCGGCTTGGGCAGAGCACCGCCGTGTTCTCACGGAGGCGATCGGCGGCGGCGATCTCTCGCGTCCGAGCCTGGTCCATGCCATGGTGCGGAGCGAGAGTGCGTGGGAGGCCGTCACCTCCTTCTGCGAAGCAGTGATGCTCGCGAAGGAGGAGGCGGAACGCGTGAGGGAGAGGCAGCCTCACGCCGTCAGTCGCCGCAGGAGACGCCTGGGGCGGCGGGAATCGCGGGGCGATTTCCGGCCACCGTAGGCGCGGGCCTGCGGACGGTGAGCAGCGGGTAGCTCGCCGTCCGGTAAGGACCAGGCCCGAGTCGACGGCGCGATGTGTTCCACGCGCGCCTCAAAGAGATGTCAGCAAGTGACGGGGTCCAATAGGGCCGACGCCGCTGGGGTCGCGGATTCTTTGAAGAAGTTACCGCGGCCCTGGCATAGGCAACTGAAGGAACACGGGTGGGTTTTAGTCAGTAAAAGTCTGACACGCCCTTCCGCTCCACCCAGTGCGGGAGAAGTTATTTGATGATTTCCCACCCTCAAAAAAAAAAAAAAAAAAAAAGGGCCATTACCACTGCTTTCAATCTATACTAATAATTATTAAGCTGTTTGTTTTTTGTTTGTGTGTTTGAACGTGCTAATCTGTAGAACCACCAGTCGGATTTGAGAGATTCTTTTTGAATTTGATAGACGAGTTGTTGAGGAAGGTTAGAGGCTATTATACTCGTATATACACTCTATGACCTGTAGGAGCTGAGCAAAAATAAAAAAAGTCAGAAAGAACGCTAAGCGAAAACAAAACGAAGTAATAGAGCGGGCAGGGTGATGCGATGCCACGGGGTGGGTCGGGGAACAAGCAATTTTATGCGGACAAAGTCGCGGGCAGAAGCTATGCTCATATGAAGTCGCCGAAAGGATTGACATTTTTTCCTGTTCATTGAATGAATTCGCAAGAACTTTGTAAAATTGTAACATAAAAATGGTATGCAGTTAGCATACCATTTTTATGTTACGATTTGTAAAATAACACCCTATCGCTTTATGGTATTCCTGTAATGATAGAAGTGTTGTGTTAAGTAAATAAATAAAATAAATAAATAAATATATATAATCAATACAAATCTGAATTCGCCAATTCGAATTCAGATTTGTAGTGTAGTCGATGGTGATTGTAGTCGCTGTGATTTGTACGCTGCGATGTGATTTGTAGTCGTGGTGATTAATGATCATACCTTCTCTATATGAGAAGAGGCCTTTCCCCTGAAGTGGGACAGTAACAAGCGGCATTAAAATAGATGGACAAATTTTCACAGGGTGAACAACTTTTATTATGTGACCAAACCTGAAATCGCGAAAAACAAAATAGTAGAGGTCAAACGTTACCCACTCCGATGTAAAAAAAGCACAAACAAACGTTAATTACAAAGCTATGTAAAGGTCAAAATATTTAGACAACCTGTAATTGCCAAAATGAACGATCCAAAAATATGATTCATGAATAAAAAAGTCACATCAATTCAATGCAAATTGGTTAAATTAATTTCAGTCTGCCTAATCCTGTTAAAGCTTCACAATTCGTCAAGGTAGGTAAACAAAAATTCATTTCAGAATATAATATGGAAACGGTTATTTTTGAGCAATTAGACTTAACGAGCGTACGGGGAACGGTAAAACACCTAAGCGTTTTCCAAATTATACTTTGGTTTTAATATGACTTTGATTAGCTGCTGAGACCACGAGACTTATATATATATTATGTAATTTTGCAACGACTGACGGGATGAGATTGCGGGTAGGTTTTTAAAAGAGTGGGTGTTATTTTTTTATAGAATCGTGATTCTTAATTAACAGCTCATAGACGTATAAAAAAAGGAGGACTACGCGCCAAAAAAAAAGGAGGACTCCGCGCCACGCATATCGAAAGTGAAGTGCGAACCGCAAAGACGCCGTCCCTCATCGCTCTTGTCACGTAATTTCGGCCGGTCGGCATACTATGATGTAAATGTGTGCGTGAGGTGTGTCAAACAACAAACAAATGGTCCTACTGTGCTTCACTTTCGATATGCGTGGCGCGGAGTCCTCCTTTTTTTATAAGTCTATATAACAGCTATTGGATTATTTTGGAACGAAGTTCTCTAAAGCGCCTTGTGGTTGGAGTCAACTGGCAGAAATTGTGACGTCACAAAAAAGCGTTATGCCGTCAATTTGAAGTGTCAAAAGTTTTTTTTTTAGGGTTCCGTACCTCAAAAGGAAAAAACGGAACCCTTATAGGATCACTCGTGTGTCTGTCTGTCTGTCTGTCTGTCTGTCCGTCTGTCCGTCTGTCACAGCCAATTTGCTCCGAATCTAATGGACCGATTAAGTTAAAATTTGGTACACATATGGATTTCTGTGACCCAAACACGTTCAGCTAAAGTAAATATATGAATTTTGAGTATGAGAGTCACTTTTAGGGGGAAAATAAGAAAATTAAAAAAAAAAGTTTTGTAAACTGTACCATGTGACATATCAAATGAAAGGGCTTACTATGAGGGTCTCATATATATTTTTATTATAATTTTAAAATATATTGTTTTAAAGTTATTTAAGAAAATAGACGAAAATTGACCATTCCCCCCCCCTTATCTCCGAAACTACTGAGCCCAAAATTTTGAAAAAAATATAGAAAATAGTTCTATACCTGTAGATTACAGGAAAACCTATAAGAAGTCTGTGGTCTTAAAATAACATGGTAAATCTATATATATAAAAAAATCAAAGTCCTGACTGAGTCACTGACTAATATATCAACGCACAGCCCAAACCAATGGACCTAGAGACTTGAAATTTGCCTTTTATAGTGTAAACATCCACTATGGAAGGATTTTTGGAAATTACATCCCTAAGGGGGTAAAATAGGGGATGAAAGTTTGTATGAAAAATCCTATCCCTTGAGTTATATTGATATTCATCTAAGTAAATTATAAAGTTTATCATTTTTAGTTTCCTAAACTACCCCCTAAGGAGGGATTGGGGGTGTCAAAGTTTGTATGGAGGAATTTTAACACGCGGTCCGATTAACTCAAAACTCAGTTTTTATACTTGAGACCAAAAATTAAGACTAACGTGTATCAGGGTTTTCCAAAAATCTACCCCTAAGGGGTGAAAAGTTAATTTTATAGCGGAGGATTTTATTGGGGGCTTGATTAACTCTAAAATTGGTGTAAATAATGTTTGAGTCAAGTTATTGAAACATACCAGACGATTTTTGAAGTTCTTTATCTGTGTTCGTGAAAACAGAGATACAGTTTATATGAAGAATCTTATTAATTTGGTTAATGAACTTGAAACTTAGCACAAATACTTGCATAAGTAAGTAATAATGTTTGTCATTATTAGTTTTTCAAAACTACGCCTCAAATGAGGTTTAGGGATGTTAAAGTGAAGCATTCCCATTTGACCACCTATTTTCTGAGCACCGATTTTTAGAGCACCCAAGGTATTCCCATTTGAGCACCAATCAATATTTTAACGTGGTGCTCAAAGGCGACCAATAAAAAATATTCAACTTCATTCCCGTTTGAGCACCTACGGTCCAGTAGCTTCTAGTGATGAGGTGTATAATAAAACATATCGATACAAACATTCAGAAAATCAAGATCTGCCTCCTAAGGTCACTGACCTTGACCTCAAGGACCCCAACCGTGAATATTTGTATAGAAGAATTTCAAAGCGCAGTCCGATTAAAAAAATGGTACTTTGAGTCAAGTTAGGAAACTTGCCCAACGAATTTTCACCGATTTTGACGGCATATAGCTGATGTTCTAAGGAGTAACTTAGGCTATTTTTATTTTAGAAAAATAATTAGGGTTCCGCGCAAGAAAATTAAAATCGATGAAATCAGACAACCACGTACAGTCCAGTACAAACTTACTAAGCCTCCGCTGTCTATTACGGCTATAACAACAAATAATAAAAATAAAGCAAAGTTAAAAATTTAAGGGGTCGGCCCCCATACAATAAACTTTTCATTTTGAAAAAAAAAAAAAAAGTTTAATCTAGCATGTGGGGTGTCATCGTCTAGAACTCATCGAGTAGAGTACAAACATATTTTTTTTTAAATAGGAGGCCGCAGAAGTTGTAAATTTTAGACCATTTTTGTACGAGCTCTAGCGCAACAATTCAACAAATTAGGAATTTGAAACTTCTTTATACCATGTAGGTAACATAAATACTGTATTTAATCAACAATACCTACTGAAAACGGCGATTCATAAGGTGTTTTCTTTAAACATGGGTGATTTTCTGCAACTGCAAAAAATAACCTTGTAATTCACACTATCATTATAAAATATGTACTTAAAAAGTTATCTTTGCGATTGTTAAACATATAATATGGTACGGAACCCTTCGTACGCGAGTCCGACTCGCACTTGACCGGTTTTTTTTATTAAACAAAAACAAAAACTTTTGACACTTGGAACTTGAGACCATACTAGATGGATCTGTATTAATACATAATGTTACACAGCGAAAGGAACTCCGTTCCAGCCGGGTCCCACGACACCTCCTGAATTTTGTAGAACGGTGGACGGCCTTCATTGTGTTTGTATTTTTAATACCAGTTATGTCAGAAATAGCAATATAATTTTAACTCAAAGCGATTAAATGCAATTTAAGCTGCTATTCAGAGTTCTTTATTTTGTGTTACATTGTTAAAATTTTAATTCATGCCATTCGAGTTTATTAGTATAGATTATATACATGGTTAAAATTCCCTAGTAAATAAATCTGCTATTGACTAGTATTTCATCGTTTAAGAAGACGACATCAGTGCCAACAAAACTAGAGGTATGAAAAAGCTGGCCTAGCAGGGTTAGTTTCCACCAAGCGGAAAAATCCTCGCTAATGCTCAGCACTATTTAAATTTCACTGAATAAGTAACTCTATCAATATTAACTAAAGTATAAAATTCGACGCAGACATCACGCTTGATAAACGCTTGATGTCTGCGTTGCATTTTATACTTAAAGTTCATATTGATACAGTTACTTATTCAATGAAATTTTAAAAGTGCCAGAGCATCCGTGAGGATTTTTCTGTCGATCGAATCTGACCCTTATGCTGTTCAAACTCGTAATACACTAGGCCAGCTCAGCATCTTAATTGCGTAAGACACCTCAATCGGAATCTGAATCATTTTGAAGTAAATTGAATCCATTGCTTCTTATGTTCGAATTTGTCTGCTCAGCAACGTAAATAAAGCAATAAATGTTGTTTAACTGTCAAAATAAAACCGATTCCGGTTGATAATGTGTTACGTAATTGCCTCGCAGGTCCAAGTGTTATAATTGTACACACGGCTACACATCAAGCTATACATTTCCAGTTACGCTGACCTCTCATTGTAAGGAAATCCTATACAATGCGAGATCAGCTTATAATGGAAATGTATAGTTTGATCTGTAGCCGTGCGTACCTTCTAACACACTAAGCTAAGCAAAGCAATATAGAGCACATTTTTGTTCCGATATTTTGCATATCAACGTGCAAGTGTTTGGCAGTCTAATCGATACTACATTTATGAACATAGTTCCTCAGTTCCGAGGATGAACTTACTAAAACCTGGTGTTCCGAGTGAATGCTACTTCAAAGTACGCTTTTAGCGTCCAGTGAATCAGTATTGCAAAAAGTTTGGGATTCTTTTGACTAAATAGGAAGCCCGAGGTGGTTCTAGTTTTAAGTGGGCTGCAGCTGAAAATCAGCGTCAGGTGGTAGAGGTTATACAACGTCGGTGTTGTTATAATAAGTGCTCAAATTCTAAGAATTGTTTTTTTTTTTATATTTTGAATTGGATTGGAATTTTAGATAGCTCTTTAGATATAATTGTATTTAAAAACATGTTCTCTCATACATTGATACATGTCACGGTCAATTCAAGTTTGTAATCTCAAAAAAAAAAAAAAAAAAAATGTGATAAAATTACAATTTAACAATTTTCGGACTTTTTCCTTTACTTGTGCTGTGAGACCTTGCTTCTTGCCAAATTTCATGGTTCTAGGACAACGGTAAGACCATATAGGTTTTGATTTACTTGCGAGTAGGTATCAAAATATGTCGCATAAATTGCTGTATTTTTTTATTGCGTTGACTTAAAAGCTTGACTTTTTTAGAGCTCCATGGGACTATAGACCTGCGTATTTGATTTTAATTTCAACTTGATACCTCTACGGGTTCCTGAGGAAAAGGGTCTTGACAGACTGACAAACAGATGTAGGGACAACGAAGTGATCCTATTAGGGTTCCGTTTTTTTCTTTTGAGGTACAGAACCCTAAAAACAAATAAAATTACAACCAGGGTGTAAGCGAAATTTGATTGGTATATCCTACGTCACGACACAACACGATAAAATGTAATAATGAATACAACTCCCAGTGCAAAGAGCGTTTGTTTCCCTGAAAATATGAGATCCTTCTTGTAATAGGTGAGAGGCTTACGAGACTACGCTTTAGTGACGTCACTTCACTGTAAAATTGTTTGCTCCGTTATGTAATAGGTAGACGTCGTTAGCAAACTAGAGCTCTTCTAGGGAACACCTTGTTTTGTACTTCAACGTGAAATTGTGGAGACGTTGCGTTGTTTAAGAAAAGGATGAAACATTATTTTGATAAGTAGTTTAGTGGTATACATGTATACCAAGGGTCTCTGAGAGGAAACCCATAGGTACATGGTGTCATAAACGACATAAGTTACCTTTGGCTAAATACATAATTAGCATGAATTACACAAACCGGAAGATCTTGGAGTGGCGATGACTTGCCTACCTTACCTCTTATATTCCCCAGATGGACAATGTCCATTTTTATATTGACGATCCAAAAAGAGTAATTTATTTCCAACGGCAATTTTCATCGACAATCACGAAACCACAATAACGACAAAAAGATACAAGAATGAATGAAATCCATCGGTGTATTGTTTAACTTATCTGTAACGCATCCCGAAGTGCTGTCCCATTGTCTGCAATGTTTGTATGTTCGTTGTCAACAATGACAGCGCACAGAATTATCATTTTAATTAAATACTTCCAAGCCAATGAAATCATAACTATGCTAGCAATAAATATATTAATTATGAACATCAGTCTGCTTGCGGTTGAGAACTACAAACCAGACGCAGTACACGATCCGTTCCATTATGCTTCGATAAAACAAAGGAAAATCCTCATGTATTTTTCTTTTGTTTAAATCTATATTTTTTTTATCTTTGGAGTATTTCTATTATAGTGTGCGCGCAAGTTATAAGTCGCCGCTTGAGGTATGTGAGCGGTGAGACGGTGGAGAGGGCGATTGCCAAGATTGGCAGACTGAGTTAGCTTGACGTTTAGACCTACCCCGTCTAAACGCTCATATACCACAGACGGTGACTAGTACTTGCGCGCTCACTATATCGCTGTTATTTCTCGTACTACTACTGTAGTAGCCTGGCAGATTTTTATAAAATTACGTTAAAAAAAATTACCAATTATTGAATGAATTAACGAAAAAAAAAAAAAACTTTCTGAGAGCGGACATTCAAATGCACGTGTCTTTTCACTGCAGACGGCAACCAAAAATAAGTTGAAAAACTCTGTTTCAAGTCAGGACGCAAAGCTGCTTTAAACAAGTTATAGACACCATATTTTCTTTTAAAAAAACATTACAAAGAATGTCAAAACACCATGCTATTTAAATACATAAATAAATACCCCCTCGTAAGGTTACAGTGCTCAGTTACGTAACTTCTGCTCGTACAAATATTGCGCGGAACAAACTTCGTCCAATATCTTTTTGTTGTGAACCTTGCGATTAACTTTGTTGCGTCGGCGTCGTTGGCCTGCTTTATTTCTTGCTACATACGAGCATGAAACTGTTTTGTTTATTTTCCTTGGTTAAAAAGTTTTGAAGTTGATACGGCGTTTTTTATCTTGAAAGTTTTTTTTAGGTGGAAAATGCAGTGTCTTTGTTATGTTGGTATTATATTATGTGTTTGATAATGCTCTCGCAAAGGTGATGTGTTTATGTCACTCATTATAATTAATGAATTCAATAATGTCCGGTTGCTGAAGATTCTCAGATAAACTCCCAATACCTATTGAAGTATTGAATCAATAAAGTTATAATTAAATTAAATCATTTATTACAAGTAACAATGCTCATAATGTTATTAACAATATGCTTACAAACTATGTTCCTATAACATTAACACATAAACAATTTGTGACATCACTGCTGCACGGTGTCAGGCTCAGCCGATACCTTGCAGCAGTGGTTTACAAACGCACAATATACCCTGCTTGCTACCATAGACAGGATGCTGTTGTAACTACAATTTAGACCTTGACCTTATGCTACCGGACATCTAAAAGCTGCGGGTAAGGTAGCTTTATTTCTCAAGCCAGTCAAAGCTTGGACTCGCACGAAGAGTACTGTCTGAGGTACGCATTGTTAACACGCGGCGTGTTAACAATGCGTACCTCAGACAGTACTCTGCCACAGCCTGGTCTTGCAACTGTACATTGTGGGTAAGGTTGATTTTTAAGTAACAAGGATGATAAAACCACTGCTACAAAATACTGTACATTCCAAAAACAGCCAACGAATCCTAAACCAAAATTGAATAATAGTTCATAAAATCTACACGAATTTACGTTAAACCGTTAGCATAATTATTTTAATATACGGCAAAGTTGCAAACTTTCCTATCCAAATATATTGCGTGCAGATAAGCGGTATTGCGGTAATTTATGAATAGATTTACTGAGCGGCTCGGCGTGCATTGAACGTGCTATTCCAGAGCGCTTTGCTTTGCCAATTTACATTTTTATTATCCACCCCGTGTGAGCTGTTTGCACTGTGACAGTACAAACATTTTCCGAAGCTTGTGTCGCTCCAATTTGCGATACACCAAAGGTTCCAAGCCCCTGCTAACCTAACTAGTGTGTTTATAAGTTGAAAGTGTTCGGCTTGTTGATATCTCGGTTGGAAGAATTAGAAAAACAAAAAAAGATTTCCGCTTGTTAAGTGAGCGTTTCTATATTGGGAAAATGTTGTTGCTTTGTTCGGAAGCGAAGTTTTTATTTAGCAATCGTTGCCAGCTTGTGAAACAGGCCCTGCGTCTTTTTTTTTCGTGCTCCGTTTCAATATTGGAAAAATATAGACTCGATTCCTGGTAAAAGTTTGATTTGGTAAACAATGTTATTGAATTGGTAAATATTAATTGAATTAATGATGTTAAAACTTAAAACTGTTAATTTTTAATTTGCTCAAACTTAATTTCATTTTATTCCTCTTTGACATCAAATCAATTAATTTGATGTTAAAGAGGAATAGAGGAAGAAAATTGAGTAATTTTCTCAAAATATCATGGTAACTGACAGCGTGTAGTGTAGATAGATATTCCTAGTATCCGACGCATGTGGCTGGCAATCTCCAACATCCTTCAGATAAAGCGAATGTATCTGCGGTACAATATCCGGACCATCATGCACCGATCGCTTTACCTTCATATTTCATGTAAACGTATCTTCATCAAAGTATCCGTCCGATCCGTTTATAGTGACGATACATAGAAACCTGCAATCGACAGCAAAATGTAATCTGGACCAGATTTTGGAATCCTAAAATTGAGATCCCATTCAGGGAATTCGTAACGGCCGATACAGTTCAAAATAAATCTAGTTCACAAGAAAACTTTTCGAATTTGGAATCCAGTCACATTTCAGAACAGCAAATAAGCATTGGATTTTTTGCAATTGCAATGCATCGGGGACTGATTAACGAGCACGGGTCGCGTTTCGTGTCGAGACTCCTGACGTTTTAAATGCTACACTCGTTTACCGCGTGACTGAGAATACGCGCCACGTTTTGATTTTACCTTCCCTCTTTTGTTTATACCTTCCCCTCTTTTGTTTTTCTGCCGCGGTAGGTATTTGTTTCAGCCTCTAGCGTTTTTGTATGCTTACCGTGTAGTGACATACTTTCGTTGTTCAGTATGGTTTGAGAATGTTTTTGGGGTTTTGATTTTTGCTTTGCGCTTACTGGAATGTTTCAAGTATTTTTCCGTTTTGAGGCGGTTTGAATGTATTGATGGAAAATTATTATTTTAAGGAAAATGCTTGGCGTTAGAATATTTTCTGTCTAAAGTACGACCTTTATGATGAATTTTCTATACATGTGGACTACCAGAAAGTTTTATACCTAGCTAGTGGTATAGTCGAAAGGTGAAATGGTAGCTATTGAAGTAAGCCATTTGTTTAGTTGTTAGCTAGAATAAAAATTAAATTAAAAATTTAAAAAACCCCCAACGCAAAAAAGAAAAGGGAACATTTAAAAAGTCAAAAATAATACCTATCGTTGAGCCATTAAATTCGATTGAGTAATACCTATATATATTTTAATTACAGAAATTGATGGATGGCACGATAAGGTTTGCTCATTGAATTGGCGCTATAATTTCGCGGCGGGGTACCGCATATGTACATAGTCTATCAAGTGAAGGGTCTGACTTACTTATTACACCCCTCTTTTTGCGTCGGGGGTTAAAAAGAGCCCCATTTTATAGCAATCCTGTTGCTCGGAAATAATGCCCAATAATAATAATGGAAATTCATAATTATAATATATCAATTATAATAATTATAGCCAGTAACTGAACTCTTGCATAAAATTTAACAGCCGGCCTTCTATGCCAATTAACGATAATTAATAATAATGAAAAGATAAACTTACTGTAGTGATTGAGCCGCACCAAAGTATGTGCCTTCATTAAATTGAACACTATAATACTCTACGACGACCACAAAGAGTATCGGAGCATAAAATTGGAGCGAACACAGTTTACCAATTATTAATGACAAGCTTCAATGGACCAGAATGGAATTCTGCCCAGAATGGTATTCTGACCAGAATAGCCAGAGAGCAACGAATGGATTCGAATGCACAGATATGCCAATTGAATTTAATAGAAAAGTAATTAAGCTGATCTTTAAAGCGGCGGTCAATTTATTTTATCGGGCAGCGGGACGAGATGGGAAATGAACGTGTCCGCCGCGGGAATTGTAGGGATAACTATCTGGTTCTAACGTTACTTTTAACGTGCAGAGAAAGATTAGCCTCGATGCAGACCTCGATAGGGGATTGTTTTTAATCGAAATTGAATCTAGAGAAGCGAAGCTTTATTTAGGTACTATATCAATAAAAGCATTTTTATAAAGCGTCAATATTATGCTAATTTAACTTTCACCTAAGTCATTTTAGGAATAAACATATAATTAAAAAAACAACACAAAAAATAAATACATACACAGCACACAAAACAAGCAAAGCACACTCTCTATTAGGAACTATGCTAGGGGCAAAGTGCTTAATAGAGTGTTTATCCAGACTTCAGTCTAAAAATATTTTCGTTTAACTTTAAAGGTATTTTGCTCTTTCGTAAATCCTCAGTTTAGTACTTAGCTAATAACTTAAAGGATTCCGTTTTTACGAAAAGGGCGTAAAATGTTGGCTTAAAAGTTTTCCTCGAATTTGTTAAAGTAGGATTTATCCGATAGATGGTAAGCCGCAATGGCATGTTTGTGTCTCGCAAGCATGGCAGCCCCGTCTTCCCATAATTGACTTTCCTTGTATTCCTTCAAAAGTTATTCTAACACCCAAGGCGAGTGCTGAAACTCTAGTAAAATGTTAGATAAGAACTCTTTCGGTTATATTACAAAACGAGGTTTTTCTTCTGCCATGATTTAAACCATCCAGCCAGTTTTTGTAATAAGAACCTAGCTGTGATAGAAATACAGTTTTTTATCCAAAACTGACCACTTAGCCCGGTACTAATTCATCAATTTTGTAAAACTGACAACTTAATGTGTCGGAATAAAGTTCGAAATTCAAAAAAGGGTCTATGGTTTAAACGTGGGTTTGAAGATGAACCTTGTTTTGTAATAAGACGGTATAAGTAGAGGTGTTAAGAAATGAGCAGAAGATCGGAACGTTTTATGACGAAATAACATTTTTATTCATGTGTTTAGCAGAACATTTGAGCAGTTTAAATGCAATAATATTTTTACGTGTTTAAATAAATAAGGCCGTCCGTTTATGAACGTCAGAGGGAGATTGCGAAGTACCTACTATCGGTTTGCACGATACAGTAAGGTTCGATTAATTCGAATGAGTAATTACTGACGAAATACACCTGCATTGATACAACACGCAACATCGGTTATGTCCGCGCCGCCGCCGGCACAATCTGTTTGCGCAACCTTCGGCCAAAAATGTCGCCAGAGCTGAATCCCCCGAGTGTCGTACTTTGAAAATGCTCAACGCCCTTCTGACTGCCAACCCTGAATGTAATATGTTTGCGGATGAATGGAGTAAAATAATGCGTATAATGTCTGGTGTTCTGTGAGAGAAAGTATGCAAGGGAGTCTACTGTTCCACGTTAGTTTTTAAGTAAATTAAGTATGTTTCTACGTTAATTATTGTAATTGGTGTTGTACCGTTTTAATTAACTATAAATAAATAAAAAATCTTAAATCATTTGATGTCGCAAGGCAATACAGGGTGTATGTGTAAACAGTGGCAATCTTTTAAATAAAATAAATAAATAAATAAATAAACCATTTATTTCAGGCGACACAGGCCCATAGATCCTTAACCAACATACATATTCGAATATAAACAAAACTTGTGTTAATAAATAAGGCTTAAGACTATGTTAGTAGCACTTCACTTTGCACTAGCTTTTACTTTGCGCTGTCATGTGGAACTTGTCCGCGGAAGCGACGGAACACCACGTCCTGTGGCCAAAAGTCTTCTTCCAAGACGAGGGGTAGAAAACAGTTCGGTACACGCACCACGAACGCCTTGAAGTTGACGAAAAAAATCTGCTGTTCCCTACATTTTGACGAATTATGCGAACATAAATGTACTGAACAGCTGATTTTTTCGCGATTTCAGGTTTGGTCCCATAGTAAAAGTTGTTGATAATGATAAGTACAGTGACCATTTAAAAGATTGCACCTGTGTACACTTACACCCTGTATAATAAACTCATACTTATTCCATTTCTTTATCTTTATGTATTCATAGAGAATTTTTCTACACATTTGATGGTATTATAGAAGAAGCTAATCTTCACCGCGGTCGACGCACGTATACCAGTGACGTTTAAATAAAACTTCCGCCATCTTTCGGAGTACAGTCTCGCGAATGGTAATACAAGCGCGAGTAAATGGCAAGACTTCACAACTCGCCCCGAGGCTGCGCTTAATAGGGAAAGTTTGTGTTAATATGAGATATTTTTATACTGTCATGTCGCTTTAGTGTAGAGACCGTAACGACGGAAATATCGTATTATCTTAATAGTTTTTTAAGTGGGAATCGTGGGGATTTTGCATCTCCTTAAAAAAGTTTGTTAGAATACAAGTACTAAGCTGAACCAGACACTTTAAATTGATACAAATAAACAAGTCCCATGTCAACTATAAACCAAATTAAAGAAAAAACAAACAGAATTTAAATCACGCCTTAAAATAGCAGCACAACATCTCGTTACGGTCGACTGAACGCGCTCCAAGGCGAAGAGCTCACAAATTATGAGGCTCTCCCTGCGGCCGTTTAAATAATCTTGGGGTGCAATAAAAGCCGTCCAGGCTATATATTGCAAGTACACCGAACCCATTAGAGGGCGCAGTGCAAACATCCTCGCAAACTAATGGCCTGGTCATGGGTAAACTGTGCCCAGACGTACCAAGGAACACGCTGTAAGAGCCTTAAACCATGTGTACATTGCACTCGATTATTGGGGACCGATTAGAACTAGTTGGTAAACATCACTAGTTGAGTTGTTTATCAACTAGTTGTATTATAGTTAAGCTGTGGTGGTCCATTTACGTAGATTATATAAGTTGCCTCAACGTTTTCGTTTGATCCCTTTTTAGTTAACATACAGATTTAGTTCATGGAGGATTTAGTTGTAGGCTTTGTGTGTTTTATGAAGAAGAAAAATAGAAATAATTTCTTTAACAGACGGCTTCAAAACCTGTCTGTGTCTATTTTTAGTACACTCGAGGTACTCACATTTCAATGTTACGAAGTTTGGACGTTTGTATCTTTCGATCAAGTAAGTTTCTTCATTTAGAAACACATCTATTCTAGTCTAGTACTTTCTAATTCTGTTTGAAGAGCTCGTGGCTAAGTAGCAACAGCCGCATGGGTCGATCCATCAGGTTAAGCTGCGCTTGCCAGGGCTGTCCCGTGGATGGGTGACCATCTTTACATACCGAGACTCCTCCGTGCCTCGGAAAGCACGTTAAGCCGTTGGTCCCGGCTGACATTCGTGGATCTTTGACAGTCGTTATGGGTCGTCAGAAGTCTGACAACCAGTCTTATCAAGGGGTATCGTATTACCCAGTAATTGGGTTGTGGAGGTCAGATAGGCAGTCACTTTTTATTTAAAGAAATTACATTCCACGCCACTAATACTATATTTTTTACCCACCTATTACGCTAACCAGCTTTAAATCTACAAAAAAGGACCACATTTATACGCGTGGCTAGTGCATATTTCGACGTACAGCAAATAGCTGGCTGGTTGCTGGCTTATCTCTCCGTGTCGTGCACTTACATATTTACGGCTAACCCCGATCACTTGATACTAATATTTGCATACAACCCCGCCGGGATTAAGCTGTGAAAACAACATAATAATATAAGTAACAATCTTTAAAATTTTAGTGGTTGCGTCGGGACGCGGGTAAGTTTTCTTTGGCGAGCGTTGTAAAATGAAAATTATAATAAAATGTTAATGTTGTTCGTGTTTGTTTACAGTAGCAATTTTGAACTTCCTCGCTGTTATGGGTTGGCCAAAATAAATAAGATACGATAATATTATGCTATTATCATAATAATTACTATTTTGTTTATACAATTTATGCGGTTATTTGTGCTATTTCTGCATTTGTCTAGTGTTTTGATTGGTTTAATGCATGCCATTATATTAATAATACTGCATACTTACTACAACACGAATTAATAAATTAAGTTCCTTCGTTTTGTTCTGTAGATGGTGTCTTTAAATTCTCATTTCAATTTTATTGACAAATTGAAAGATTAATCATTACCGGACCTAATTACGAAACACACTATCAATCGGAATCTGAATAACTTTGAAGCAAATTGCTAATCCATTTCTTCATAAATATGTTCGAAAACTTTGTCTGCTAGAAAACGTAAATAACGCAATGAATGTTGTTGAACTGTCACAATTAAACCGATCCCGATTGATAGTGCAATAACTAGGATGCGGGCTTATGACCAGGGGGCCTACTCCCTAAGCACGAAGCCCGTACTTTCGGCCTTCGTTACGGGCGTTTCTTACTCCGTATCACCTACGGGTGGATGATTGGTTCGGGGCCCGAACGAAGTATGAATGACAACATGATTTGTCAGTTGTCCCTACTCCCGATGTATTGTTGCCCGTCCGAAAAAAATAACTTTTACACTTGTTTTAATGGATCGTAATGTCAGACGGACGGATAAACGGACGAACGGAAAGACGGACGGACTTAGGGAGTAGGCCCCTGCTACGAAAGCGTTGAGGGCGTAGCACCCAAATTCTTACCAGCTACGGCGTAGCAGCTTCAGACTTAGCACGAACGCGCGGAGTAAATGTAAAGATTTTTTTTTTCACTTTTGAAGTAGGTAACACTAATAATAATAGTTCTTGCCGCATACATTAAATCAAAATGTTATAGGATACTTAATTGTTTTTTCGATAAAAAAATATGCTTAGTTCGAATTTATGTTTTTTTTAGAGTTCCGTACCTCAAAAGGAAAAACGGAACCCTTATAGGATCACTTCGTTGTCCGTCTGTCAGTCTATCAATATCCTTTTTCTCAGGAACGCGTGGAGGTATCAAGTTGAAATTAATATGAAATCTGTCATGGTCCCTTCGAGTTCTAAACAAATCAAGCTTCTAAGTTAAACGCAATAAAAAAATACGGCCATTTAAACGACATATTTTGATACTCGCAAGTAAATTAAAGAAAAAAAAAAAAAATAAGAAAAAAATTAAGAAACTTTTAGTTAATAGTCTGCATTTGTGTAGTAATTAGTTAGTTGTCTATTTTGTTATTATTATATTTCATTTTTATTTTCACCTTTTCTGTACCTTTAGTCATAAGATAAGATAATTTGCCTTTTTTACTTCCTCTTATTTTTGTCTGCTTATTAGCGCTATTGTAATTTTAAATATTGTGTCTACACTGTAGTAGCTTAGTAATATGTGGAAACGTCGTGGATTGTACTTTAGCTTCTAATACGTTGTAATATTTACTGTAACTTATACTGTACAATTGTTTGTTTTCCCTAAATAAATAAATAAATAAATAAATAAATAAATAAATCAAAACCTTTATGGTACCTACTTCCCGTGGTCCTAGAATTATGAAATTTGGCAAGAAGCAAAGTATCACAACACAAGTAAAGGAAAAAGTCCGAAAATATTTAATTTAAAAATTTGTAACATTCAAATTTTTTTTTGGGATTAATGAATGCTAGATTTGTATTTGGGATCAATTATTCTACCCTTCATTGCGTGTGATCCAACACGCAGATAGCCAGTTTTTTTACTATTTTTCTCAGACAGATTATTTGTTGTTCTTACAATTTTACTCGCCAAACTTTCTAGTTGGGGTCGGGTTTACTTCGCGTGTTCATGCTAAGGTGTGTTTTACTATGAACTTAGCACCTATACACCTACTATATGTATAGTAGTTCATACTACTCTGAATATTATAAACAATTCACGCTTAAACTATTACTACGAACTCCACCTCACATGTTTAACAGAATATTCAACAATTTTCCAGAACCATCCTTTGAGAGTCAAAGTAAATGTGCCACACTCCTGCTTCTGAATATTTTTCTAAGGACCTGTAGCTGAAAGCTTTGCGAACACGCCTTAAGTAGATACCGCTTTGGGCTGGACAAGTTATTTGCCGGACAAGCCCTAAAGTTTGTTGTAATATGGTCGTAAATAGGAGACCGTTTTTTTTGTGCACAGTGTACACATAGCGTGGTTTAGATGAACCTTTTGTGCATTCGTTGCTGATAGGTTTTTATTTTTTTATTATTTATTAACATTCTCTTTTCGGGTAGAAAGGGTAAAAAGTTATTTTATCTGGACTCGATTCCGTAAATTCCGAAATGTATGTAAGTATGTTATGTGGATACATACATGTTCATATCTTCTGGAAGGTAACACTTTCCTACTTTCTTGAACAGTCAGACCTGTCAGACAGAGAGTTTCTCACTCATCATGAACATTTAGTATGTGTTTTTGACAGTCGTTATGGGTCGTCAGAAGCCTGAAAGTCTGATAACCAGTATTCCCTACGGGTATCGTATTACCCAGTAACTGGGTTGTAAGTTTTTTTTTTCCATAAGCAGTCGTTCCATGTAAAATACTGTAATTCAGCTTCATCTGATTTGACTGGAAGCTGACCCCAACATACACTTCCGTGCAAAAAAATTGGCCCACCCCATGCTCTCTATTTGAGAGACAATAGCTCAAAGATATTAATGTATTTATTTTAATTATTATATACTGTGTGAAGGTAGGTAAGATAAAGTTTATTTACACATACACATATACTTTGATAAAAGCAATATTCTTGACAAGATCGACTCGATTCTTCTGATGTTCTCATCAATCACTTTTGTTTGAAAAAACTGCGTGACTTTTTTTTGTCAGTGAAGTTGACATAAGCTTAATTTTGTTTATTACTGTTCGTTTATTGATCATTTGACTTGAATTTTTAACCAACTTGAAAAAAAGAAGGTTTTTCATTCGATCTGTATGTTTTTAAATTCGCGTTTTTCTCAAAAAGTAATGAATCCGTTATGATATTTTTTTCACTTACGTAATCTACATACAGTCAGGAAGGTTTTAGTACACAATATATTAGGATATTGTTAATTAAACTTGTTAAATTTTCTCGTTTCATATCGAAGAGAATGGGGTGGATCGATTTTATTGCACGCAAGTGTAGTTGATAAATGATAAATGATTTATTTACTGTAAGTAGGTTTGTACAAACACTTACACGTAAATCATATTTAATAAAAACTAGATGAGGTCGGCGTTTCCTATCTGACTACTCTGAGAAGAAAGGCCGACACAAACTCAGAGTCAAGGTCGCAGTCTCTTTTAAAGTCCAGACATAATCTTGGTCAGAGATCATGTGAAGACCATGTGTAAATTTCTGTCTGAAAATAATATAAGTAATACTTTAAAAAAACAGGTCAAGAGCGAGTCGGACTCGCGCAGCGATGGTTCCGTTCCGATTTCTGAAAAAGTGTGCTATTTAGAGATATCGTTTTATTTTTCCTGTAATCTTTACATAAACTTCTATCACATAGAATAATTTCAGATTTATCTTTTCAAACTTCGGAGATAATTGTATCAATAATGAGCGCTTATTACTATGTAAGTTAGCTTTTTGATTCTTTGAATTGTGAATGTGGTGTTTGCCTATAAGTATGTGTTGCACTGTAATACTCTTATATGCATGTAATTTTTTGTTAAAACTAGGTGTAAACAATTGTTGGTGAACCTAATAAAATAAAATAAGGGGGGAACGGTCTTTTTTTTTACATTTTTCATCAAAAGTCGAAAACTATGCGGCCTAAAAAAAATTAAAAAATGGTTGAGAATGTGCAAGCAGCGCTCTTTTATATGATACCCTACATGCCCTAGTAGCTCCACTTTGAATTTTTAAGACCCCCTTTCAGTCCCTGTTACAAAATAAACATAAATATTTTTACTTCTTTCTTATTTGCAAAATAGTTGGATAAATGTCATCTAAAACTGTTCCAAATTTCAAGTTGGTAGCATTAGTAGTTCTTGAGATATCCAGCTGTGACAGACAGACAGACAGACAGACTGACTCACACCTTAAGGGTTCCTTTTTTACCATTTTGGTACGGAATCCTAAAAAGTAGTTGGGGAAAGCTAGGCGGATGACGATGAGTATTGCAAGATGCATACAATTGAAACTGTATTGTCGGTTTAAAAAGGACCTTGCTTGGCACTCATCGAATACTTTACTTTTATGTTGCAGTAACTGCCCTTACCAGTAGAATTTCCTGTTTCAAACTACAACTACAACAACATTCCGATACAATGGTCCTGTTGAGAGCTTCCTTATCTACAAGATGTTTCCTATTGAATTGGTTTCAACTATTTATTCTTTTTGCTGGAAAATTTTGCAAACAGTGATAATTTTCCTATATTTTCAGTCCCACTGAAATGTACCAAGTAAATGGTTGAAAATGACGTTTAAATTCACTTAGTTCAACTTACTCAAATTGTGAAAATGGAACGGACAATTTCAATTCTACTCCTATCTATTTCTCGATTGAATTCATAATAACGTCGACTCACAAACAAAGCAATAACTTCTCCTAATGCTCAATGCGGTCCACATTCTTATTGCAAAACATTATGGCGCTTAGCAAATGTACGATAAATCGATCGTTTGGATCCGTAAGCGAGAGGGTAGTTCTATTGCTAAAACCGGAGCATTGTGGTTGGATAATAATCGCTGCATTGTCACGAGCTGGGCTATGATCTCGGATTACCAAGGCAATTGCAACGAGGATCAACTCTTCGTACGAACCCCCAGTGTGTAAATCGCCCTATATCCTTGCCGGTCTACTAATCTGTTAAGCTGCGATCGTGAGAGATACACCTAATATAGGGTATTTACAGTATAATTAGTGGACTCGGGTCCGGCCTGATTACGTGGAAATAGATTGATGTAGATAATAAACCAATTGAGCTCAGCGAGCCGGGATTATAGATATCTGCACGTATTAATGAGGGTGATTTGGCGTGGCCGTTACATTTTATTGGTGTTTTCCGCTTGTTCTCTTCCTTGTGTTTTCGTTTCTTATGTGTAAGGTTTTATTAGGGCAGGTAGAGTTATGTGGGTATCTTGTGGGCGTTTGATGTACTGTAATAGAGTAATTTCTCATGGAGATCAATGAGTTGGATGTTTTACAATATTGGTCTTTTGTTCATTCTAAAAATATACTTAGTTCGTATATTATAATAACGCCGGGCATGATGATTACCGAGATATTTAAGCCATTATTTAGCAATGCATTATTAATACAGACGGCACTATAAGTTATATTTCCGGTCATATCGTATTTCAAGGTAATAGGTAATAGCACAAGTATCGCAAATGTTAATTAGTTCTGCTGATGAAAATATCGGTATGATTGACTAAAGAAATCAGTTGCGTAACGTCAATTTAAAAATGGAACGCATGACGTCACTACAATTCTTATTCTTGGAAGAGAATCTTATCATTCATAAACTACCCATTACATTATCTAATTTATAGAGCGCTAGATGAGCTAGCGTGCTAAGTTTGTATTGTGTAATAGTACATTATGATATAAGAGCGGTAAGTTGAAAATTACAACCGAGGCGATATTGCTAGCCCGAGCCGTAGGCGAGGGCTACAAGAAAGCAGAGGCTGTAATTATCAAAGCGCACGTATGTCATACGACGTTTTATAACATATTTGCGAGGAAATAAATGAAACTCGGACTTTCATAAACGAATAAATCTTTAAAACACACTTTCTGAAAATGAATTTGGATCTTTGCTTGTTTTCCATAAGATGAAATTTTGATACGCTTGTAAGTATCTATCGGTCGATTTTTCAGGCAAGAGGCTTAGAGTAGCCTTTTTCGCTGCCTCTGAGACTTCTGGCGGTGCCGAATTAATAAATTCATCATTACTTGACGACATTTTCAAATAAAAACAATATAGCGAAAAGAAAAAGCGCGCGGAATAATTTTTAATTGTTCACATTTCACAAATTAGCGGTGCGCGCGCATCAGCGCTTTTTTTTTTTAAAGCAAAGTCTCAAAAACAGCCAGTATTACTAATAAAGTAAATTAATATTTTTTTGTTTTTGTTTGTTGTTGTTGCAATTTATTGTCAAAATTAATTAAATTAAAGAATTCATTCTTTAATTTAATTAATGTTTATTTTTTTATTTTATCTCCCAAAGTTAATTTTATTCATAAAATGTTGACCACTTTTCTGACATAAAAACTCTTTGCTAAGATTTAAAAAGTACCTTTCGTTTTAGACGGAGCATCTTGATAAATTACGTTACCTATACCTTATTAAAAAGAAACCTGTGCGTTTTACATTACAATTACGCACAAGTACGTAATGACATACATTACGATATTGAAATTCGTGGAATAAGAGACCCTTTACGAGCAAATGTGTTATAAAGGCAGTTTACACAATACAAATGAAGCAAGCTATCTCATCTAGCGCTCTATAAATTGGATAATGTAATGGGTGCTATAAGACTTGCAAGCGAATTTCAATCTTCGATTCTGTAGACCACTTTTTGATCGACTGTAGGTACACATGTCGTACAAAGGCAGTCGAAGTAAAGGCTCGCAGTATGGTGAGTATTGATCGGACATGTATTGGTCTAGACGGGAAATGAGCTCCCTTGACATCACAGCGTGTACGGTTCACAGGATTGTGATACTTTTGCAAGGGGGCTCTTGAGCGTCGTACGATACACCATTGGATCTTAAGAAAAATCTTTATATAAGGTCATAGATAAATACCATCGTCCAATGGCGACCGCAGGCTTACATGAGTTGTGAACCTATGGAGTTCGGTTGACATTCGAGCACACATTGATATGAAATTATGCGTTATAAGGCAACGCTCAAGAGGAAAACTTGAAGGAAAATTGAAAATAACTATCTAAATATATAGAAGAAACTGACTGACTGACTGACGTATCAACGACAGCCCAAACCGCTCGGTCTAGAGATTACAAATTTGGCGCGTAGGTTCCTTATGAGGTCTAGGGGTGCACTAAGAAAGGATTTTTCAAAATTCACGACCTGAAGGCGTGAAACGGGGGTCCAAAGAAAAATCTTATTCCTTGAGTTAGTAGACTTGAAACTTCCACGCGGGCGAAGCCGCGTGAAAAAGCTAGTATATAATATTGAAAGGATAACTTGAAGTTTTTAAGTAGTGAACATTTCAAAAAATATTAAAATATTCTGAATGTACCTTTTTATTTGTTTGATTCAATTATTGAGCAGATTGCTTACATTTTATGAATTTCATTATAGTATACCTACAATGCAAAGTTACTAATTTTACGATAGGTACAAGTTATTTATTTACTCTTGGTCATTTTTCAAAAGCTGCTGCTACAATTATTGTAACAAAAATTTATTAACGACTTACAACATAGCGCCAAAAATCCGCCATTTTGTTTTCTTTTAAATACCTATCTAATGACACTTGGGTTTTTGAGACGAATCTAACGATACCTTTACTGTCGAAGTCCATCTAGCCGTTTGAAAGAAACGAGGTAGTACAGAAATATACAAACTGGGTTATGTTTTTAGCGCGTATCTTCTATACATACAAGATACGCGCGAAAAACATAAACCTTCCTTGGCAGTCATAAGTCATAACGTCGCTAATTTAACTAACTGACGTATCTGACATTTTTGACTAAGCCGACAGCCGAGTAGGTAAATTGATACATTTTCCAAGTCGAATCTATCTGTCTAATCTGTACTATGCCTTACCGTCTCCATGATAATGCCAAAATCGAGACCGATATACTTATATACAGTTTACAAAAAAAAAAGAAAAGAAAAATAGCTTGCCCCATTGATATATAGTTATATAACTCAATGGCTTGCCCTGTAAAATTTTCTTCAAATCAGTTATTTAGTTAGATTAGCGACGATAAGTCATTTATTTCATAACAAAAAAATTGTGTTGAAAATTACATTGATGATAAATAAAATAATAATAATAAAAAAAACACAAATATTACATTCATATTAAAATTGATTACGCATCAAAAATGTATCAACATTACAAAACAAATAAATTATATGTCAATAAATCAGTAACAATAAATTAAATTAAGTAATTAAATTAACTAATCAACATTTTCTCGTAAAAATCACGGTGATAGACAAAAGTCGGGGTTCATAACGCCATCGAAAAGCAAAAGAACATTGCAGACATTCCAGTCCCTGTATAAAATAAAATAAATCTGTATCACTTCAGACCTTCAAACACAAAATCAAATAAAACTCAATACCTACATTCGTTCACAGTTGACAGTAGTCGTACAGAGGGACTGTATTGTGCAATCATGATGTGAAACGTCCCGTGCCCGACCGTTTCTCATTTACTCACGACTCGACGTCGACGTCGTATACCCTCACCGTAGAATGTCGCCATCGTCTCGTACGAACGTGATATTGTTACCGATGCAGCGCACTTTTACACGTGCTTTTGAACAGCGAATTTTGTGTAAAATTGCACAGTTTCAGTTTAATTTTATGGTTATAGTGGTGTTTTGTGTTTGTTATAGATTTTGGGTTAAGAGAGTTTTACTGTTACTGTTAGCCTGTTTCATCCCACTGTTGGGCAAAGGCTTCTCCCCATTACTTCCAATGCTTGAGATCTAGTGTTAATGTGGACCACTGGTCTTTTGTTTTGTCCCGCTCGTCCGCCATCTTCTACGAGAGAGTTTTATTATATTGCAATGATATAATCAATTTAAAAAAACACTATCCTAATAAATCTTATTACATCCTACTTGTAATTTTACTAGCTTTTATCGGGCTTTTATTTTAGCTACTATCGGGATAAAAGTATTCTATGCCGTAATCCGGGTCATGGTCTACCGATGTGCCATTAAATTTCATACAAATCCGTTTACCCGTTTTAGCGTGAAAGCGTCACAAACAAACAAACTGACTTAGCATCTAAAATATTAGTTAGGATAGAATAATTGTTAAGTCGATTTTATGGTCTAATACAGATGTTTTTTTAACAATTAAAATCAACTGATTACTATTACCCTTTTTAAGATTTAGCAAGCTTATGTCGTTGGCTATTATAGAACTTTTCTAGATTTCTTCACAGCGCGAAATTTTTACTAAATTATAATATTCGCACTTTTGCACATAGGTATTGTTAATTTATCTCACGAATGCGGGTCTTGAAGCCTTTATGTTGTTAATCATAAGGTTTAAATTGCAAACCTAGAAACAATATTATATTGCTGCCTCGTGTCCTATACCTAACCATAATACTATTGCTGCTATGGAAACACTGGTTGGTTGCAATTCACTTTGAGCAACGAAATTTTTTGCAAGTAGATAGATTTCTATAATGAATCAAGATTCTTCAGAAAGTTAAACATTTGCTGAATGTAAACCACGGCCTACAAAGCAAAAACTTTTGAATTAATGTTTTCTTTTTCATAAATTAATTTGCAACCAGCTTTATTTTCTCCTTAAAACTGAAATCTTAATCCGATACCCATCGAAATTTTTTCGTGACTTATTTCTTATAAAACGCTTTTTATTCGGTGTTAAACAGACAAATCGGATTTCGAATGGATTAGCTTGTCGCTATAAATCTTATTACGGGACACTGTAAGCTTATTTGCATGGTTTAAATTTGGATAGTAGTAGCGGAATGAGTAATGAGCACTTAGAATAAATTGACTATGATGGAAACCTACTTTTGCTATTTCAATAAATAGCACCTAAAGCTTTAGTTGCTTTATTATGGGTTTAAAGGTTTAGGTTTAAAGATTTTTATTCTTAAAATAAAAAACCGGTCAAGAGCGAGTCTACTTACTCGCGCACCGAGGGTTCCGTTCCGATTTCTGAAAATGTGTGCTATTTAGAGAGATCGTTTTATTTTTCCTGTAATCTTTACATAAACTTCTATCACATGGAATAATTTCAGATTTTTCTCTATGCAAACTTCGGAGATAAGGGAACGGTATTTTTTTTTACATTTTTCATCAAAAGTTAAAAAAGTTAGTTAGTTTTAGTAGGCAGTAGTAGTGGTTAGTAGGTGATAGGGAGTAGGTAGATAGGGAAGTCAGTTAGCATAATTAGGGTGCGTTTTCACTGACGCGGAGCTGGCCGGAGCGGAGCAGTGACGTGCAGGAATGGTCCAATCGCAGACGAGACAAGAGACGCGATGATGATTAATTTCAACCATTATGAATAGTCGATTTCTGCACGTCTGTGCTCCGCTTCGCTCAGCTCTGCGTCAGTGGAAACGCACCCTTATAGCGTTCCAGTGACGCGGAGTGAAGATTTCGAGTACTGTAATTGGTCAATTCACGGTCCACTCCTCTCCACTCCGCCCAGCTCTGCGTCAGTGGAAACGTACCCTTAGGGGATGTGACATCTTACTGTTTTGATCAAAAGCAATTACGTGGTCAACTATACCTTTCCGTTTACCTTGTAAAGTTTAAATGAGAACACGCAAATGTTGTTTAAGTTTTTTATATTTATACATCAATATTAATTTCTGTTTCTTAGTTTCCGTATTTTTTTTGGTTCATCGCCGCTGCAGCAATCTTTACAGCATTTCCAATCTACATCCTTTTCTCTGAAAGTATAAAATGATTTTGTTGAATGTTTGGAATCAGAATCTGAGATAATTAATTACCAAGGTTTGGAATAACAAACTCAATGTCATACAAAGCAAAGTTCAAATTCCATTGTAACCCAAAGTTTTTAGGACCTCAAGTATTATAAATGGTCACTCAAAATTCTACTTAAAATGCATATTGGTAAAGTAGATAAATTAATTAGTGGCGATAGAATGTAAAATATCAGAGAATATGAATTCTAGTATACCTATGTAGCTCTGTTTGGTTTTGTAAGATTACTAAATCGCAATTCGTTTAATAATCGCTACATGTGCAGTCAACTGTTTCTTGTTTAAACCCCAATATAATTTTCATCGTCTCTTCGGCTTCTGCTAAACACACTTTAAAAAGCTCTTCATACACACACACACACCACACTCGTCACACCATCACACACACCCCCTCACACACACACACTTACATCACACACACATCGATATACTTCTTTCAAAATATTCTATTTTTACATGGAATATTGTTTTTGTTAACCGTAAATGTATTTTTTTCTGAAACTTAACAAAATAATATATTTACTTGTATTTTATAAACAAAAAACTTTCAAATTATGCAGAATGACCTGGAAGCGTATTCTTAAACATAATAGCGTGAGAAACGAGAGCGCTGGGAACAAAACAGCACATAATTAACAACGTCACGTTGATAAGCAGCGCTCCTGTTATACTTTACATTAACTAGACTTTACTGAGAGCTTTGCTGGTTCCTATTTTGTAAAAAAAACTTGACAAACAAGCAAAAGAAAATGTTTAAAAATATTGGTGATTTTGTTGAGGTGATAATTTTATCAATAGTCGGGCGAGTTTGAGGACGTCTACCCGTCCGTTATAATAGAACCTAGTGACACTTTCTATTTTATGTAGCCTTTATTTTGGTAATGATTTTACACTTTTATGGGAAAGGAGTTAAATATAAACTTCTAATGTACAGAAATCCTTAGCCACAAAATTCGGAACTGAAAAGTTAACAAGCAAAATAACTTCTAATTTAACTAAGCTTAGAGTTAGAATTTCTAACCAAAATCAATCAATCAATCTGCCTAGCCTTTTCCCAACTATGTTGGGGTCAGCTTCCAGTCTAACCGGATGCAGCTGAATACCAGTATTTTACATGGAGCGACTGCCTATCTGAGCGACTGCCAACCCAGTTACTGGGTAATACGAAACCCCTTGGTAAGACTGGTTGTCAGACTTTCGGGCTTCTGACTACCCGTAACGACTGTCAAAGATCCACGAATAACAGCCGGGACCAACGGCTTAACGTGCTTTCCGAGGCACGGAGGAATCTTGGTATGTAAAGATGGTCACCCATCCACTGACCAACCCCAGCAAGCGTAGCTTAACCTGACGGATCGACCCGTGCGGCTGCTTAGCCACGAGCTCATTCACTAAAAAATAAACATGCACTGCAACACACCCATAGAAAGTTAATATTTCTCCCAACAAAACATACATCACCTTAACTTTATCGAAAGATAGGATCCGCTTAAAAAATCGCTGCTCCTGATCGAATATCGAAATAGGGCGTCGATGCCGGTCGACGTCACTCACTCTCGGCGGAGCAATCTGTCCGATGTGACGAGCTAAGACAGTCTTCCCCGGTAACTACCACGCTTTTATCCGACATTTTTCATGGAAAAAGGTGGAAGTAAAATTATATGACGGTAAACAGTTACTTTGAAGCGGGCTTCTTTCTAACTTATTTTATAGTAGTAGAGTAGTTACATAGGGTACATATTTCTAGTTTTATTTGTATAGTTCTATGTTTGAAAACGTAGTTGGAAAATGTAATGAATGCAGCTTTGAGACATGTGTATCAAGTTGATAATATTAGTTCTGATGGTTATGAGTTTGTAAAGTAGAAATCGAGTTTGTTTGCGCTCACTGTGATGTTAAAAGAGCAAATAGTGATTTATTTCTAAAAATGGTAATGACGTCGTGAAAAAGCGTAGTGATCACAAATGATTGGAATAATTTTGGTTATCGTCGTTGCGACTTTAAGAACTCTTGGTGTAAAAATCAATTTTATGAGAAAATCGATAAAAAACCGTCAATGAAAAAAATAATAATGAAACCAATCAATCTGCCTACCCTTTTCCCAACTATGTTGGGGTCGGTTTCCAGTCTAACCGGATGCAGCTCAATACCAGTATTTTACATAGAGCGACTGCCTATCTGACCTCCACAACCCAGTACTGGGTAATACGATAGGTACCCCATGGTAAGACTGGTTGTCAGACTTTCGGGCTTCTGACGACCTGTAACGACTGTCAAAGATCCACGAATGACAGCCGGGACCAACGGCTTAACGTGCTTTCCGAGGCACGGAGGAGTCTCGGTATGTAAAGATGGACACCCATCCACGGACCAACCCCGGCAACCGTAGCTTAACCTGATGGATCGACCTGTGCGGCTGTTATTAATAATGAAACCAACTACAATAAAAAATAAAGGTATCAGCCACATGATTTCCTGTTTTTTACTTTGCTATTGTTTGTTGAAATGAAAAGTAGTATAAAAAAAATTCGTATTGATTTTTACTTTTTGCACATATGAGGTCTTAAAGTCGCAATAACGTTAATAGTAGTTCCTAGCATATTGTACCTAGTATTATTCAAACACGAGTATTCCCTGAAGAGTCTAAGCCTCTGCAGTGATTACTTCTGAACCGAAAACATTGTTCAGCAGTAATCACTGCAGAGTCTACTGCTCAGAAAAAATGGACTTTCTTATTTAGTCTCGCTACAATCATGACGTCACGAAAATGATCTTATCAATTTTCCGTTTCCTTGTAAGGCCGGAACCGTAAAAAACGATGACATAATTGTGAACTGAACAATAACATCACGCCTGTGTAACCCGAAGGGTTATGAAGAGGTGTATTGAACAATCAAGATACTAAATACGATCCACCTTCTAAAAGTGTCTCGTGAATGGCAAAGAAATTAGTAGCTTATGATACTTACGGTAAGTTCTCAGCTATCCAAGAGCAGAAGCAGTTCATCTTCATCCCAATAGCCACGTGGTCACCCTCACACTCCACCCCGCCCAATGTCACAGCCACCAATTGGCCTTGACGGATAGCCGGCGCCCCTGTGTCGACCTGCATCAAATGATTATTCATACTGGCGATAATTGAATATACTTCGTGTCGTTTTGCATCCTCATCAAATTTAAGAGTGTGGTATAGACCATTAAACCGAACAACTTTTTCCATGGCACCAACATCATAATCGCGAAAAAATAATCAGCCGTCCCATACATTTGCGTCGAGTAGGTATTGAAGTTTTCTATGGGACAGTTGAAAATTTTTTCGCGATTACGATGTTGGTCCCATGGAGAAAGTTGTTCGGTTTGATGTTCTGACACTTTGAAATTTGATAAGGATGCAAAACGACACGTTGTATACTGTGTACAGTGGAGTGGCCTATATGGAAAGCAATCAATCGACCGCGGACCCAAGTACGTATAGGCCGCTGGAAGCACAATCTAGCAAAATGAGGGATTATACAAGGTGTAACTTATGGCGAGTAGTGCTGCCAACTAGCGCCACCATTGAGAAAAAAATCATAAGTCTGGAGATATGGAACATTTTGAAATTTCCTATGCTCACATTTTTAGTCAGATGAGGTCAAAAAATCAACACCAGTTAACCCTAAAAACGGCCATTTTTGGCGTGAGGTTTACTGTTGATTTTTTTGATACAAAAAATTCTACCTCATCTGATTAAAGTGTGAAACATAGGACATTTCAAAATGTTCCATATCTCCAGACTTATGCTCAATGGTGACGCTAGTTGGCATTACTACTCGCCTTAACATAACGCACAACCTCTTAAGGGGCATTGCACTCATCATTATGAACAACTTTTACTACGGGACCAAACCAGCAAAAAAATCAGGTGTTCCCTTACATTTAGACGAGTTATGCGAACATAAATTTAGGGAACAGCAGTTTTTTTCGCGATTTCGGGTTGGTTCACATAATAAAAGTTGCTAAAAATGTATTCCTTATGTTGGCGTGACCAAGGTGTCCATACACCTGCACTTCTGAAGACCTAAAAAACACCATTGATGCCGCCATTGGCATAGTCACCTAGTGGAGCCAACTCACATTTATTTACCGTCGACTCCAAAAGAAGAAGAACAAGACTGTGTAATGTCTGCCTACTAAATGAATGATCTCTATGTCTGTCTCTCTCTATATCTCTACCGTTGCAGCAAATTGTCATGTGGACCAACTCATACCGGTGTTAAATAGGGATATTAGTAAAACGAACCCCAAAGAAAGCAGCATTAAAAAAAAATTGTTTTTGTCATAGTTTGTCGTGGGTGGTGCTTTCAGATTCACGGAATTTCCCCAAGGACACGTCTGCTATAACTGTCGTCGGTTCTTTGACAAAAATTGCTGACTCACTGCGAGTTCTGCCCACTAGACACGAGGAAACAACTATCAAAATTTTTCTCGCTCCAGAAACAAAGAGAGTACTCGCTCGCAGCGACGTTCGCTGGGGGGGCAGAACACTCGCTGATAGACTCACGCTTGGTACATACGCATACCAGCGAGAAATCGCTCGTCGCCGCCGCACACTCGCTGCTCGCGAACTCGTTTCTAGCTCTACTCGCTTCTCGTTAATCGCCGGCAGTGGTATAGGTGCCTAACTCGGATTAATCATTTTAGAAATAAAAGAGTACCACTTACATCGCTTATGTAATGTTCATCAGCTGAATAACAGACGACTTCATTCGTATCTGTTAAAAAATGCAAAATCGGGTGAAGTTATTAGAATAGATACTTTCTTTTCATTCTCAAACGTCGAACGCACACCAAGTGTGCGTAACAAAAAACTTTATATACTATGTATGTAAACGTATAAGTATCATATACAAGGTGTTTCTTTTAAGGTGTCAAGCCAGTGCGAGCTGATAGCAGAGTACCATACCTATCGATTTAACCCCATGTATGTTCTACGATTTCTTGTAGTTTTCGAGTTATATAATTTATAATATTTAGGTACTATTATATTTTTTTTCTACATTTTTTCTGATTCAACGAGATGATGGCTTTAAAAAATTATATCTTTTTTTTAGGTCATCTTTGAACAGGAATGTACTAAATAGGGCATTATTTACTGAAATAAGTCGTTGAAAGTGGTGTATCTGAAATCTTGTGATTTTCATATTTTATCATTTATTATCTTTGCATATTTTTGTCAATCCCTAAAAATCTAACTAACTCAAAAAGCATTGAATTTCGGTAGAACATTATTGGCTTAATTTGTTGCATTTTAACCCTACTATAACGTCCTGCAAGGAATACGTCGAATTACAGTAACCCTGTAAAACTAACGTTTGACGGGTTAAGTGCACCCATAAGATCCTTAATCCTTCTCAGGAATGGGTTCATGTTTTTTGAACTTTCAACACAGGATTATAGCTCTAACATTATGAAACATTACATAACGCCTGTTTTCGTCGAAGGGTTAGGCAGAGGTATGTATATCTTTAGTACATCCCACATCTCGCCAATTATGTTTAAGACCCATGTAATACGGGTCGAGCCTATAGCTACCAGGCACAAATCCATACAGACCAGGCTGATACTGAGAAATTCCTGGTGGAAAAACCCAATAATACTTTGCCTGACCTGGGAATCGAACCCATGACGTCATGGGCAGCAGTAACCACTAGACCAAAGGGGCAGTCAATAATTGAGAATATACAATTTCTATAACTAAAAAATAATAGGGTCAGATCAAGTAGCGGATGTTGGACAAAAAACAGCCAGGCTGAAGTGGGAGTAATTTGGCCACGTCGCACGAATGCACCCGGAGAGATGGGCAAAGATCGTCACCCACTGGACGCTTCGGCTTTTTAGTCAATGCGCCCGAATTTACTCGTCCGAATCGGGTGAATCGACATTTTTAAATATTTTTATTTTTGCGATGTCGACTCGCCCGAAGTTAATATATTTGTGGGTGAATCGACAATTGCAGAAATACGCATAGGCCAGTCGCACGTTTTGAATTGTATGCCAGAAAGTTAAGAAAAACGAACACTAGCGCACAGAAGTGATACGGGTAATTTAAAAAAAAAAAATGTAACACAAGATAGAAAGGTTTGGAAAGAAAAAAGAGAGGCCTTTGCCCAGCAGTGGGACAAAAAATAGGGTAGCAAAAAAAATAGGATAGCAAAAAAAAATAGGATAGCAAAAAAAAAATAGGGTAGCAAAAAAAAATAGGGTAGCAAAAAAAAAATAGGGTAGCAAAAAAAAAAATAGGGAAGCAAAAAAAAAATAGGGTAGCAAAAAGATATAGGGTAGCAAAAAAAAATAGGGTAGCAAAAAAAAATAGGGTAGCAAAAACAAAAATAGGGTAGCAAAAAAAATAGGGTAGCAAAAAAAAAAGCCGGTATACAAGTAGCAGTCACTAACTTATTGCGTACAGCGGTGGCAAAACCTTATCAACTAACTTCTTGCAAGTCTGCACGTTCACGAAACCGAAAGTTTCAATTGTTAGTGTGTTTTCCTGCAAACAAAAAAAGATAAATTTACGACCAAGGTAAAGTTATTTTATTAATTTTAGGTTTTTGAAGTCGGTTTTTAGTAAATTTATTTTTTAATTTTTAATTTAATACTTATACAATTACATAAGCCTAAGACGAATGAAAATAAGAATCATCAAATTCCGCTTAGAAATGCCGGAGATACAGTAGTTACATATTTGTAAAATCATATTACTTCGTGTAGAAGAATAATTATCTAATATATTATACATTACTAAAACCTTCCTGAAAGTACGTAGATCACGTTTGTGAAAGAATCATCAAAATTGGTTCATTCGTTTTTTTAGAAAATCGCGGACATACAAACATACATACATACATACGGGTCGAATACAGAACCTCCTTTTTTGAAGTCGGTTAAAAAGTGAATACTTAATGCTAAAATTACATATTTAAAATATTATTCTAGTAACGGGTGATTCATTTGGAGTTACTTTTTCCAAAACTAAAAAAAATAGGAATAAAACAAATTTATCGGGTAATCTTTATTATAATACAAAAGAACCATTCCTTACATTTACTTTTTAAAGATTATTTCTTTCAAATGTTGTCCGTAACTGCGATTAAGGTGGTCCATTCTGGAGTTCCAGTTTTCGATGACCCGACCGAGCATTTCCAGTGGTATTTGGCGAATAACGCGAGTAATGTTGGCTTCCAGTTGATCAATCGTACGCGGCTTATCCATGTAAACTTTGGACTTTACATAACTCCACAGAAAAAAGTCTAAGGGTGTGATATCACAGGATCTAGGCGGCCAACTGACTGGTCCGAAACGCGAAATTAACTATTCACCAAATTTTTCTCGCGACAAAGCCATGGTTTCACGTGCTGTGTGGCAAGTGGCGCCGTCTTGTTGGTACCAAAAGTTCTGAAGATCACGGGCTTCAATTTCAGGAAACAAATAGTCCGTTATCATGGTACGATAACGGTCACCATTGACAGTGACGGACCACCTTAATCGCAGTTACCGACAACATTTGAAAGAAATAATCTTTAAAAAGTAAATGTAAAGAATGGTTCTTTTGTATTATAATAAAGATTACCCGATAAATTTATTTTATTCATATTTTTTTAGTTTTGGAAAAAGTAACTCCAAATGAATCACGCATTATTACCTTAGCAGGTTTAGCTTGCCTTCTCCAATTCTTGTTATATGATCGAATTGCAATTTTCTGCAAAATAATATATGAAACACTATTTTTATACGCACTAAACTTATTAATAAAACACGGGAATAAGTTAAACCGGGAGTAACGTCAGTTTAATGAGGTATACATTTTTTGAAGTGTTGTAAAACTGATCTGACGCTTGAGAATGAAATGAAAGGAGCACATGAACGTTCACACGACACCGACAAAATTACAAAGGAATGAACGTTCATCTACTCCTTTCATTTCATTTTTCTATCATTCCCCAGGCGAGTGAACGACTGAACACACAAAAGGATTAGTGATCCAACAATGTACATTGTTGGATCACTAATCCTTTTGTGTGTTCAGTCGTTTAACTTCGAGTGAAAGATGCCGAATGAAAGACAAAAATAACGAAAAGTGAAGCGTCTGATACTGTTTAAGTTTGGCATTTATGGAGCATCGAGTCATCGTCGGTCTTCAGTTCCAGAACTCATGTTTTTATTGCGAAGCAATTTGATGACAAAAATAGATATAGATAGATAGAATCTTCTTAGTCATTCCCTCAATGACGAGTCTCCAAGCTATACGGTCTTGTGCAAGGTGGACCGCTCGGTAAATGCTGCCTCCAACAGCCTTTTTGATCGCGTCTGACCATCTTACCGTTGCTGAAGATTAGCCCCCTACCACAGACTAATACAGATGGGACACTCCGCAGTTTAGGTATGAAGCTACAAGTACCTACACGGCGGGCTCATCTCACTGGTCAATTCAGTGTGGGCTGCCGCGTACCGGCCAGCTCGCACGATAGTTCAATAGTCACTCACGCGCCGCGTCGCAAAAGAAGACGAGTCAGAAGGTATAAGAGTTACGCGATAGAAAGAGGCAACTTGTAGGTGAATATAACTGCAGGTAATTAGCGTTGTGCGACCTGAATTGCACTTTATGGTGTCGTAGCAAAAGTCGCTTTTTATTTAAATGATTTTGCGGAGTGTCCAATCTGTATTAATCTGTGCCCCTACATAAAAACTTACAAACAAAGGAGATGAATGGACGAATCTTCCCTGAAGGACAATAACGTTTAGATTTATACCAATGTAAAGATCTCATCAAGGAGCATATTTCATATTAAGTATGAAGACTTCTTTTGATTGTTAGTCAGTGAGGAGCTAGCTACAGAGCTCTAAAAATTAGTAAATTTAAGCATTATTGAAATTCAAGTATCGTCAATTAATTAACTTTGATTATGTCTGTGACTTGCAAACATCATCTTTTAAGCCTGTTACCGTCCACATTAAAACATGGCCTCCTATTATCGTTAAATATAGAATACCTACTCTTTATTGTACAACATAACAAAAAAATAAATAATAAATATCACGAACCCCACCCAATGAAGCATTTGCTCAAGTATTTGGACCTTCGGCCACTTTTGATCCTTAAAAATGATATTAGACAAAACGACAATGTTTTCTTAAAAGTAATCTTACTATTTGTATGATTTAATTTGATACAACAATATGATTATATATATGTCATACATTATATGGGTAGATAATTTCGTGCGCAAGATCAAAATATCAGTAAATACTAGGTAATCAATCTGCTTCGTATGAATTCGTGTCTCCATAGAAATTCAAGCGATTGTAGGCAACTTTGTCATATGATATTAGTCTGTAAATGTATCAATAATAATAATCAATCTGTAATGCGTATCAATTGCTAAACTTTTGATTTTACTTAAGTAAATAAAGATGATTTAAAAATACTTCTTGAAATGATAATATTATGTCCTTTGTAGCCAATGATATTATAAAGGAAAGATATGCTACGTTCATACTTAGTGGCGCGGCGTTCGGATATTGTTGCGTTGTTATTACAAATGTACTTACATACTATAGGTGTATAGTAGTTTTCAACTACGACTGCGATAGATACGATCATACAGAAAGAGATAGCTTGGCATATTAGTTATTCTGTCACGCCACGGACACGCTTTGTTTCGCTCGCTGCTATTAGCCGACTGAATGAAATGACTACAATTGTCTACATTTGGCTGCAACAATTTGCGCGCACTAGTGCCATATCTACCTCTATATCATTGTTTGGAGCACGCTTTGAAGTAAGAACAGTGCATTCTTTGTTGTCAATTATAAATACAGATTACTCAATGATCTAGCTAGGAGAGCAGTACTTTACCCAACAACTCTTAAAGTAGTAATAATACACCAATAATAATAAAACCAACCAACCACCAATAGTAATAATGCATAAAACTATAATGTGGCTAAATAGTAATATTTTTTTTTCGGTATTTGTTAGTCACAATATGAAGTGATAAGTAACACGCAATATAAATATGATATAATATTGAAACACGTCCTATCTAAATCAATAATCAATAATCAATAAGCTTGAGTCGCATCGTGCACTAAGTAGGGTTCCGTAGTAAAGATCTACTGTTTGAACAATATTCTTTGGGCAGTCCATAGCGAACGAAAATGCTTTAAATGTTGATTCAACATTATTACATAACAATTTTAATTTAAATGATAATTGATTTTATTACTGTAAGTAGGCTTGTAGCTGATAGCTGAAATTGGCCTTTTGATAGGTGAAATTGGCCTTATGATAGCTGAAATTGGCCTTCTGATATCTGAAATTGGCCTTCTGTTATCTGAAATTGGACTTCTGTTATCTCAAATTGGACTTCTGTTATCTGAAAAAATGATAATATTATAGGTGTAGCCTTTCTAATTTAACAGCGGAATCTTATAAAGTGCGATATTGTTAGCGCAAACTATAGGGACGTAGAAGTATATGATCCAATTAGTATAGTGTTTGTGTTATTGTCATGAATTTTTATCACGCCCCGTCGAGTTTTATTTCGTGATTGAAATCATTCGCCATTGTGGCTGATGTTAATTTTACTAACCAATTGGAGCGTGACAGTTTTTTATATAACACTACATTCATTTGTTTTGTAGTTTTGTTGTTGATGAAAAATTATTACGGCTAATGCGAGAAAAGTGGCAACTGTAGAGTTAGGTTCACCTCAGGCTGGTTGCAGTGGTTTGCAGAGATCCACCAAGATAACTCGAAGAAATTCAACTTACGTTTAAATTATATTTGACGGAAGTAAGATTATTTCGAGAAAATATTACGATTTGCAGAAAATATAATTTATTTAATATAAATATGATTACTATTTAGTAATTATTTTATCACTAGAATTTCCCTCGCGGCTTCGCCCGCGTGGATGTCGGAAAATTTCCCACGGGAACGTACTACCAGTTAATCCTTCCTCATTCCTTGTCTACATTATAAAGGGAAACTTTGTGCAAAATCTCAGCTTTCTAGGTCGAAAGGTTTGAGCTGGGCGTTTATGAGTCAGTCAGTCAGTACTTCTCTTTTTATTTATATAGATTTTAATGATTATAATTTTTAAATAAAGATTTTTTTAAGGTCGCGAATCATATATCTGATTTTTTTTTATTTTTTTTTTCTTAGCCTACTTTGTGTCCCACTGCTGGGCAAAGGCCTCACTTTCCTTCCCAACCTCCCTGTCTTGTGTGATCTCTGGCCATGTTGGCCCTGCAAACCTTATCAGATCGTCACACCACCTTCGCCGTGGCCTCCCTCGACGGCGATGTCCTCCCTCAGGCGTCCAGTGAGTGACGATCTTTGCCCATGTCTCCGCGTACATTCGTGCGACGTGTACGGCCCACTCCCACTTCAGCCTGGCTGTTTTTTCACCAACATCTGCTACTTGAGTTATGGAGCGCAGGGTGGTGTTTCTAACTCGGTCTGTACGCTTGACGCCTGTTATGCTGCGCTCCATTGCCCGTTGGCAAATCTTGACTTTGGACTTTTGTTGTTCAGTAAGTGACCAACTTTGTGCACCATACGTTAGAACGGGCAGGATGCACATGTCGATGAGTTTTTATTTATATGGATAATTAATTGTTTGGCTAGACCTCGTCAAATGATCTGACGATTATTTATTGTGTATTTAATATAAATAAAAAAATTATAAATAAATAGATATAAGGTGAGTTACTCAAAACCAACATTAGTAATGGAGACTTTCAATTGATGCTGTCACTTTCTTTTTGATACATAATATAAGGGATGGCATGAATTTAGTCTCCATTAAACTAATGTTGGTTTTGTGCAACTCATCGTTATTGTTTCGCAGACTCCAGCTCTTGCCACCTTACCTTGACGTGTGCAATTGTCATGTTTCGAGAACCTTTTTGGTAGCGGCGTTTTCGATGTCGTCTTACGTCGTGCGGTGTCGCTTTTGTCAAATTTTCTTTTTTCTGAAACGAAAACAATAGGTACTTAATTCTTTATTATGAGAATTTCGTTTCAAATATATTTTGGTCAGGGGCTTCTGGACTCGACGACCCATCGAAAACGATTGCCTGCATTTACTTAAGTATTCATAATCTACATAATAAAAATAAATCACTGACAGACAACGCACACTCTAAACCCCTGGGGTGTAGAAGCATGAAAATTTGCGCAAGAGTTGCCTTTTAAAACAAAATTGAGTAGGTACTAAGGAAGGGTTTTTGAACATTCATCCCCTGAAGGGTTGAAATAAAGGTTGACAGTTTGTATTGAAATCGTAATTTTTAAAGATAGCAAATCTCATCGGGCCCACGGCTTGTAATAAAATAGTTATAATAATATAAATTAATTTGTATGACCTCTGAACATGTAAAAATATGGGGCCGGGTAACGCCCGGGTCGTCGGTATAGAACATGGTTCATGACTCAGCTCAGGACCTAGAGGTCATTTTCCCGTCCTAGCTAGATAAAGGTGCAATAAAAGTCATTAATCCCATTTGTAAAAAAAAGTCTCGAAACTCAAATGCAATCAAATAAAAGCATACTACGTGCACGCTTCATATCAAGGACGCAATACGTTTGTTTTGGTCGTGTTAGCGACCCGCCTTAACATTTTTTCGTACCGTTTTGAAATATTAGGACTTTTAATGCACGGTTATATGGCGGAAAATATAGAAGGTATAATACCAAGTATACAATCCGAAAGAGATAATCATGAATAATATATATGCTGATGGTAACTAAAACATATTCAGAGAATTTCTGCCATGCCATGCAACGGAACTTAAACTAATAAGGTGAAGAATTACAAACGAACCACTTACTTTTACTTTTGCTTCGGTTCTCCTCACACTTTCTATTATAGTACTGGTCTGGTTATCATGTCCAATAGTTACGTTGATCAGAGGCTCAAGGGGCTCAGCATGTGACCCATTGGGCTGATTGGAGTTATCAAGGGCATTGTCCTGCGACAGTTTTTGAATATTCACAGGTGCGAGTACTCGATGAGAGTTGTGTGCGGTTGTAACTCTTGCCAAATCCATGTTCGATGCGTCTGATTTATCCTCATGGAACGATCGATGCTGTGAACTAGCTTGCTGTAATTTTGGACCGATTTTAGAAAAAAAAAACTTATTTGTGAACTTCGTAAGACTTAAGTGAAATAATAAGAAGATAAGGAAGAAGGCAGAAGGTAAGTGATGGTACATTCATGAAAAGGAACTTACCTCACTGCTATGTTCTTGTTCCGAGGAACGACCCGCTCTGAGTGGCTTGTATGTACTTGCCATTTCGCAAGAATCCTAACAATGTAAACAAAATTATGAGGTATGAAAAGTCATCGTCATCATCTTCCTATCCTTGTTCCATGTTACTTGGGGTCAGCGCAACACGTTTTCTTCTTCCTCATTCAATTCATTCCTCCCTCACACAATCCATCCATCTTTTCTTTGGCCTTCCTAATCCTTTCCCTCTCCATCCAACAAAGGAAAGTATAATCATTTAAATACCCAGTACATTTGTCTACAGCGTCAATAGCGCAACGACTTCTCGCATGCCAATTCGTGCCTTAATCGTTGGTCTGTTGCCGTTTTGTGGGCAGTCTTATAAGAGAATGGTGCTATTCCTTGGTTAAATTGAGTCACCCTTTGTATGTGTGCAAGGCGAGCGCTCCAGCGCAGAATCTACTGTAACGGCAAGTCCAACTCTGTAATAAATCAGTACGTTGCTAGCTAGCGAGCATTTCAGTTGTGTACCTCTTTTTCAACCTTTTATTCCATCATCATAACATTACAACAGTTATAAAATGTCATATTAATTCTAGTACTTACATTTTCCTCTTCAGAAGAAGTACAACGTCTTCTTTTTCCGCTTGGCCATTGAGTCCCTGGTTGCTTTTAAAAGTAATTAAAATATTATTAATTACGGTACTAACAATTAATTACTACCTAGTAGCAGCCCACCCGTGAAAGCGGCCCACCCATCCACTTCAGCATAATCAGCCTATAATGTTCTTACAGCTAGGATAAAGGCCTCCTCGCTGTAAAAGGGGTGGATCGTTATCCACCACGCGAGCCTAGTGCGGGTTGGTAGGATGTTACATGTCATATCTTTCAATTTTTGCTCTAGGACAGGCCCTCACGGTGCCAAACTTCAAAGATTTGAACAAATTCAAGAACAGAATATCCAAAACTCATAAAGATCTGACCACAAAACTTACTTTTCCCGCGACTTCGGCACAACGTCCCCAACTGAGTATAGTAACATTCGAGTCCACGGGAGTTGATACACTCTCTCCAACGAGCGGTATGGCGTAACCCGGCTTATCCGTGGTCATTCCTGCGAAGGTGAACACCAGGGCGATGTCAGCCGTCCACCCTTTGTACCTAGGATGTGTTACAATCCTCTCTATTGGCAAATAGTTCTCGTATCCCGTATCAAACATCTTCTTTGTCCCGATGACGATGAATGAGCTTGATAGTTCAATATCCGCGTAGTTAGGACTGCGGGATAAACTGTGAACAATTGTAGGGTTTTAACAATAATAAATCAATCTGCCTAACCTTTTTCCAACTATGTAGGGGTCGGCTTCCAGTCTAACCGTATGTAGCTGAATACCAGTATTTACATGGAGCGACATGAATACGATACCCCTTGGTAAGACTGGTTGTCAGACTTCGGGCTTCTGACGACCCGTAACGACTGAAGATCCACGAATGAAAGCCTTAGCGATGCTTTCTGAGGCACGGAGGAGCCTTAACAATAATACAGTGCCAAATTAAATCAGCTTGCTAATTTTGTTTGACCTTTTATAGCTGTGATTGCCCGCTACATAAGCGGGCAATGCCACAGCATGACAAATAGATAAGTATGCCTTTGATGTTCACCACGCTTTCTCGATTTCAGACAACTACAGGCCAGAGGAGTAATTTTGTAACACACTTACAGTAGGAATAAGTTTCATTTTGACAGTTCAACAACATTCATTGCGTCATATACGTTGTCGAGCAGACAAATTTTTGAACATATGAAGCAATGGATTAGCAGTAAGCTTCAAAATTATTCAGATTCTGATTGATAGTGTGTTACGCAAAGGTGATGATCAATTCCTAACAATGTATTTGTTTTTTGATAAAGCTCGAAGGACACAGCTATCAATTCTCTATGGTGTATGGACGTAACTTGATTAAGTTTAGAATGGAAACATAGAAATGTAGCACAGACAGTTACCCAAGTTTAATCAATTACATTCACCAAATCCCAAGAAGCGATACTATATATATCAGTAACTGGTATCGATTGTCTGTACTTCTGTAGGCATTATTGAACATCAGTACATAATTCAGTAATATAAATCACTCCTGTGTTTCATACGTCCCTTGTTAACTTATTGACAAGGGCGGTTCTTGAGGGACTACTTGTTCTAGAGCCCACATTATGTAGGTCAATTTTGAATTATTTGTGATATAATTCACGACTGTACTGAAGAATTGCATAGTATTTCACGGAGGAATTGATTAGTGAATTCTATACTTCTACTGAATCACTATCCGGGCTAAACCTAGGTGGGATCTTAGGGCCTAGACTAGATAAGTGACAGTCGGGTTCAAAGCGTTTCTTGATGACTTGGATGAATATAAAAAAGTACTTACAAGCAATGGGCAGCGGTGACAACGACATTATCATGTATAATGGTACCGGTACATTGACGCTTACTTCCATCTACGAAGGCAATGCTGAAATAAAGAAAAGAGTATCTTGAAGATAAAAAAAACCGGCCAAGTGCATGTCGGACCACGCACAATGAAGGGTTCCGTAGTTGAAAAGAATTTATCTCAAAAACAAATTTATCATTGTAAGCCAAAAAAAAAAATTTTTGTGTGATAAAATTACAAATTAACAATTTTCGGATTTTTTTCTTTACTACCTTCCTTTTTTATTACTGTGAGACCTTGCTTCTTGCCAAATTTCATGATTCTAGGTCAACGGGAAGTACCCTATAGGTTTTGATTTACTTGCGAGTATAAAAATCTGTCGCATAAGTGGCCGTATTCTGTATTGCGTTGACTTAGAAGCTTGATTCTTTTAGGACTCTAAAGGACGCTAAACCTACGTATTTGATATTAATTTCAACTTGATACCTTCACGCGTTCCTGAGAAAAACGGTCTTGACACACTGACAGGCTTGAAAATATTTTTTTAAGTGATAAACTGACAAATTAACAATTTTCGGACTTTTCCCTTTACTTGTGCTATTAGACCTTGTTTCTTGCCAAACTTCATGATTCTAGGTCAACGGGAAATACCCTATAGATTTTGATTTACTTGCGAGTATCAAAATATGCCACTTAAATGGCCGTATTTTGTTATTGCGTTGACTTAGAAGGTTGATTTTTTCAGGACTCCAAGGGACCATAGATGTACGTATTTGGTATTAATTTGAACTTGATACCTCCACGCGTTCCTGAGAAAAAGGGTCTTGACAGACTGACAGACAGACAGACGGACAACGAAGTAATCCTATAAGGGTTCCGTTTTTTCCTTTTGAGGTACGGAACCCTAAAAAAAAGACGATAATTTTATTTTCCAATATTTTATAATGTTTTGTAACTAGTATTTGTAGCAGATATTTCCCAGAGCCCTCTGCCTGAATTGCAGTTTCATCAATATTTATATTGAAAACAGTATTTTAATCCTTTTCTTCTTCATTAGGTGACACCTTATCATACACTTTTTACAAGATAGTAATTACCCATGAAATCATCAATACGTTTATCATCAGCATAGTATTGCCATTTGGCTGGGCTTAGACCACGCCCCAGACCATTAAAAGTACACGCCTCTAGGGTCAATCCTCAGTCACTCTCATATTATGTTCAATTTATTATTAAATGTGTCTTACAATAATAAAATAGTGATAATAATAATTGTTATTTACTCAATCAATGCCACAAATGTATGGTTTTCCACCGGAGGAGGTTCCGTCTTTTCTTCTGGCGGATCCGTCACTTCATCTATAAGAAGTTAATGGATTTTATGTTTTAGTAAGAATGACAATTCACTAATAAAATAAAAAATTGTAGTTGTACAAACCTTTTTCTTGACCGGAAACAAAACCATAATTTGTCACCGTAGTCCAAATGAACAGAGCAAACACAATTTTAGCCAAGCACATTCCGAAATTACTTCATACCGAAATTTTTAATTAAATTGATAAGCCAAGTGCATGTAACTTGCTTGAACCGCAAAACTGTTCAATATGAAATACGTATCAAAATAATTTATGTAAAGCAATAATATAGGAGTATTTCTCTACTCGATAACGATTTGACTACCGTAAAATACGACTACTTGATACCCTTGACCGTAATTGATTTTTTTTTCCTCGCTTGGTAAGTGAGGTACCTATACTTATCTTCTTTTTAGGGTTCCGTACCACAAAGGAAAAAACGGAACCCTTATAGGATCACTCGTGTGTCTGTTTGTCTGTCTGTCTGTCTGTCCGTCTGTCACAGCCAATTTGCTCCGAATCTGATGGACCGATTAAATTGAAATTTGGTACACATATGGATTTCTGTGACCCGAACACGAAAAAGTAAAGTTAATAAATGAATTTTGAATATGAGGGTCACTTTTAGGGGGCAAATAAGAAAATTAAAAAAAAAGTTTTGCAAACTGTACCGTGTGACATATCAAATAAAAGGAATTAATATGAGGGTCTCAAATATATTTTTTTATAATTTTAAAATAAATGGTTTTAAAGTTATTTAAGAAAATAGACGAAAATTGACCATTCCCCCCCTTATCTCAGAAACTACTGAGCCTAAAATTTTGAAAAAAATACAGAAAATAGTTCTTTACCTGTAAATTACAAGAAAACCTATAAAAATTCTGTGGTCTCAAAAAAGCATGGTAAATCTCTCAATATTGTGAGTACAAACTTAGATTTACAGTTGAAATGTATGGGAGAACATGTATTTCAACTACAATGTTAAGTTTGTTCTTGGGATACAGTCATCCCGACTACGGAACCCTTCATTGTGCGTAGTCCGACACGCACTTGGCCGGTTTTTTAGCATAGGTATTATTTCAATTGGTATTGCACTTTTATACGGAACAGCAGATGGTAATGGGTCGTGTAGTATTTGTTCATGTTCATGAGAGATGTGATCTGTAAAAGTTTGTCAAGGTATTAACATGTTGCTGATGTTTCAACGTATCATCATCTGCCTAGGCTTTTCCCAACTTTGTTGGAGTCGGCTTCCAGTATAACCGGATTCAGCTGAATACCAGTATTTTACATAGAGTGACTGCCTATCTGACCACCACAACCCAGTAACTGGGTAATACTATACCCCCTCGGTAAACTTGCTTCCCGAGGCACGGAGGAGTCTCGGTATGTAAAGATGGTCTCCCATCTACCGACCAACCCTAGCAAGCGTAGCTTAACCTGATGGACACAAAATACTAAATTAGCGCAAACTGTTTTTTCGTAAAAAAATATTTTATTTTTTTCCTCATGACTGTTTAACAAAGTTGCCCAACCCTCAAGCACGAGGCTCGCCTAAAATGTAATGCACATAGATTAATCTGAAGAACTTGGGACTCAAACTGACCTCCCTAGATGGGTCACAATGCAGCGATCCCAAGTCAAATAAGCCCTCTGAAGAGCCACTGTAGTGGCTTCGGAGCCAGGTCAAGGGGGCTGGTCCGAGAAATATTGTCGAGATTAGATGGCATTTCGTGTTGACATACACTTTGGCACGTATATGTTCACATGAGGGTGCGATATTGTATGAACTTATGTTTTTTCTGTGATGGATACTTATACTAGGTCGGTAATTTTTCCTGGGTTAAGAAGAGTTTGGACTTTTTATATGATAAAAATGGTATTCTTATAATTTTATTTGCAATAATGAAACCATATCAGTCTATAAATGTCTTCTGTCATTAATGCTGCCATGATTATAACGCTCGGCATGATTGATTGCTTGTGTCAGCTAGTTATGTTGTAATTAGCATCAACAGGAGGACGCTGATGTCCATCTCTTTGATCACTGTAATTGGGAGAGAGGGAGCAGCACGCCCCATTCTTTGTATGTGTCACCGTATAATTATGAACTTCATTAGTTAATAATATATCGGTTTTATTTCCGTTAGATTATAAACTGTCATAAAATTGTGAACTGCAACAATTTATTTACAATTTAACGCATTATTTTTCGATAGTTTACAATCTATCTATGGGAAACCGACAAATTGTGAAATAGTATCAAACTTGCTGAAGAAAGTGGCTGGGACAGACTGGATGCGGAACGCGAGGGACAGGGTGTTGTGGCGCAGCCTGGGAGAGGCCTATGTCCAGCAGTAGACTGCGATAGGCTGAGTTGATCAAACTTGCTTGCGACGTAATGCAATTTGCGCTAATACTGCCTAGCTGCGAGTAACTTGGAAGTAGCGCTCGCCGGCCGCTACCACGGCACCGCTCGCTCTACTCACGCGCGGTTGGTGACAGTTCTAAACTTTTTTTTTTCGTAACGGGGTGAAAGTCCTCATACTCATCTCTGCCCTGGAACAGACGGAGAGGTCTCTCAGACTTCTACTGACTAAAACCACCCCGTGTTCCGTCGCATACTTACACCGGGGGCTACGGGGGCACTTAAGCACTCTTCAATGCAGCCCCCCGCTGGTCCCATCCGAACCTATTTCACCCGCAGTTCATAATTTTACGATAGATTATAAACTAACGATTCTCACAATCTTACGGTGACATATTAACATGGTATTAAACCTATTAACAAAACCAATTTGCCGAGCCCTTTCAAAAACATAATCCCTGTCTGCAACCTCTTTTGTTCAGTGGTCAGTGGGTTCAAGGATAACCGTGAAGCTAGTTTTATTCAGCCGAAATTTTCAGTTTTAAAATAAAGAAAAAACTTCGTACACAGTCGGTAACCGCTCGTTTTAGCTATTAGCGCAGCGGCGAGAAAAGAATTGGCCATAGAAACGACCATTATGTTGCGGATTGTAACCAGGGATAGTCCCTTAATCCTATGTAAGGTTCCTACGTACTGTGGCGCTTAAACATGTATAATATTGACATTACTTCCTCCTTAAACTTTGGTCGTTATGTTAATGTAGGATGTTAGGCAGTTTATCATTGATGTAATAAGATTTACAGTTAAAGACCTTGGAGAATTTGGGACTTGTGTACATGTTTACGTTGATGTGTGTTGGAACAAATGTTGGTTAGTTTAGGTGGCATAGTTTGTAGGAATTGTAGAATTCTGTTAACTACATATATTAATATACAAAGTTGACGCTAACATGTTTTAGCGTCAATTTTGTAAGAATATAGTTAAGTGGCATACAGTTATTACCACGGAGTTTTAACTCGATAAAGGCCGTTTAGTCGATAAGGCAAGGCATTAGGGTAATTAGCAATGGGTTTTAATGATAACGGGAATGAAAAAAACGAAACAGCAATTCCCAACACGAATATTTTGCGTCATTTTCATACCGATTTACGAACGCCATAAATAACCGCGTAGTTTACAATCCTCACATACATCAAAACAGATTAACTCGAGCAATTCCGAAATAACTGGCACCGAGAAAATGGCGGAAAAGCTATGCTTTATAACCACTGTTGTCTAGGAAGCGGAGCGCTTAACTGAAATAATTTGTAGAAAATAAGCGCGAAATTTACTGCGCTCGGGAGTCTCTCGACTTGAATTTATTGTACGCAGCGCAATTGTGGAATTTTAAGCAGGCCGGGCTGCCCGCACTGCAGAATGGAAGTTTTTGAGGTTGCTGTACGTGCCGTGTGCCGGGGCTGAGGTACGAACTATCGTGCGTACCTATCGTAAATCTGGCAACAATGCGTAGAGCGTATTGTTGAATGGTAAGGTTCTTTTTGTTTTTTTTTTTTAACAGTTTGGGAGCAAGCCACGCCGATGTACATTTGTTCGTGTGAGAAGCAGCTCGTCCTGATGTAGACACCCGCAGCCTTCAGTAGAACATACATACATTCAAACAAACAGACAAAAATTCTAAAAACTATATTTTCGGCATTAGAGTCGTTCCCAGACCACGTAGAAATGTAAGAAATTAACTTACACATAATTATGTTATTTAATTACTAAAAAATAAACAAATTAACACTATACTAGTACGTACTAAAGTAAATAGTTTAATAGTTTCACGTAGAAATTACTTTTTTTTCAAAAATATTCAATGTTCAGTTTTGACTTCGCTACGATTTTATTATACTAGTAGGTATAGAAGATAAGTTATTGTCCTTTTGTTTTTGTATATAAAAAGATACTTATTTAATTTAGTACCTAGTGCAAATAGTTAGTTGTGTAACCGTTAATATTATAATGGAAATAAAAGTAAATTGGTAACACAATTAACAATTATCAAGACATAAGCGGTCAGACAAGATAAAAACATCTATTTTACATTCCGGAACAATACAATTATTGCCCAATTTATTGATTAAACGTATTCAGTAGATGGTTTTATAAACTTACTAGCTTTTGCCCGCGGCTTCGCCCGCGTGGATGTGGAAAACATAGGGCCGTCCGATATAACTGTGCAAACTCAAATCGCTACGATATATATCGTTAACGTGTATAGTAGGCATAAAGCTACCAGCCGGCATGATTTTTTCCGACATCTTCAACAGTCGTCGTCATATTTCAACCAATTTACACAAAACCATAATTAATTACACTGAATTACTCCGTTCATTGGAGAAAACCGTATGAAAATCCGTTCGGTACTTTTTGACATTATCGCATTCAAACAGACAGACTTACGCGGCGGGGGGACTTTGTTAATTACTCAAAATTTATTATGCCAGTCACGCTCTTATAACAAATAACTTTTGTCCCAGTGTCCACTCGTTCAAATAATTTCCTCGTAAAAACGTCGAATGAAATAAAGACTAAATGTTACCTCGAGATTCGAACTATAACTACATTTCCAATACCTTAAATCTCTTAAAAAGAGGTAGATACACAAACATTTGTCAACCCCTATTGTAGCCCCTCAAAAACGCTGTACCATATATTTCTTTATTTTCTACGAAAAGCATAAATTTGAATTTTCATATCCCTAACTTAATAAATGCTGGGTTTCCCATACAAACTTTCATCCATGTCCTTTCCCAGGATGCTATCTATAGCCTTGCCAAATTTTATCGAAATCTGTGCAGTTTTGTAAATTTTTGAATCAACCCCTATTTTACCCCCTTAGGGGATGATTTTTCAAAAATGCTGAACCGCATATTTCTTTATTTCCTATCAAAAGCATACATTTTAATTTTCACATCCCTAACTTAAGAAATGCTGAGTTTCCCATACAAACTTTCATCCCCTATATCAACCCCTGTAGGACTATTTTTGAAAAAAAAGTAGCCTATGTCCGTCCCCAGGATACCATCTATAGCCTTGCCAAATTTTATCGAAATCCGTTTAGTGGTTCTGGGTTTCCCATACAAACTTTCATCCCCTATATCACCCTCTGTAGGATGATTTTTTAAGACAAAAAGTAGCCTATGTCCTTCCCCAGGATGCTATACAAAGCCTTGCCAAATTTTGTCGAACTCCGTGCAGTTTTGTAAATTTTAAAATCAACGCCTATTTTACCCCCTTAGGGGATGATTTTTCAAAAACGCTGAACCGCATATTTCTTTATTTCCTATCAAAAGCATACATTTTATATTTTCACATCCCTAACTTAAGAAATACTGAGTTTCCCATACAAACTTTCATCCCCTATATCACCCCCCGTAGGATTATTTTTTTAGGACAAAAAGTAGCCTATGTCCTTCCCAAGGATGCTATATAAAGCCTTGCCAAATTTTGTCGAAATCCGTGCAGTTTTGTAAATTTTAAAATCAACCCCTATTTTACCCCCTTAAGGGATGATTTTTCAAAAACGCTGAACCGCATATTTCTTAATTTCCTACCAATAGCATAAATTTGTTATCCCTAACTTAAGAAATACTGGGTTTCCCTTGCAAACTTTCATCCCCTATATCACCCCCTGTAGTATTATTTTTGAAAAAAATTGTATCCTATGTCCTTCCCCACGATGCTATATAAAGCCTTGCCAAATTTTGTCGAAATCCGTGCAGTTTTGTAAATTTTAAAATCAACCCCTATTTTACTATATGTTACCCCCTTAGGGGATGATTTTTCAAAAACGCTGAACCGCATATTTCTTTATTTCCTATCAAAAGCATACATTTTAATTTTCACATCCCTAACTTAAGAAATACTGAGTTTCCCATACAAACTTTCATCCCCTATATCACCCCCTGTAGGATTATTTTTGAAAAAAAAAGTAGCCTATGTCCGTCCCTAGGATACCATCTATAGCCTTGCCAAATTTTATCGAAATCCGTTCAGTGGTTTAGGCGTGAAAAGGTAACAGACAGACTGACAGACAGACAGACAGACAGACAGATAGACAGACAGACAGAGTTACTTTCGAATTTATAATATTAGTATGGATTAAAATGTTACTTACATTAATAAAGATAGGAGGAATATGTGGGCTCTAAAACGAAGAGAAAAAAAAAGAAGGATTATGATAACCTTTGTGCAGTCTGCAGAAAGATTAGAATTTATTTCTAGTAACTAATGTGTAAATTATTTCATCACCACTGCTCTCGAAACGGTGAAGGAAAACGGAAAACATCGTGAGGAAACCAGCCGCGAATCATATTTTAATCAACATACAAGCTCACACTGATCTACAAATTGCAAAAAACGTAAGAAATTTTGAATTTCGCGGGCTACCCTGGCGCATCATCCTTAAGTATGTGTGTAATTAAAACCAAGACTATAAAAATGACGTAGACAATGAAAACGATATGCAAAATCTAGACTTAACTTCAACAATACTTGGACGAAAATTCCATGAGATTCAACAAGTCGAAACTCTTGCACAAGTTTCACCGTTTTTAGTTTGTCAGAATATTTGCAATCTGTCGGGACTTGGGATGCTAGTTTATAAGTTCCACACAACGTTCGCGCTTATCATCACGCGGGAAGTTCTGACACCCCTTCAGCTTGCCTCAGTTGTTAGTTGAACTTGGTTTCGTATATGAGACTTAAACCAGTGATCTAAATACAACACATTAGTCATTGTATCTACTAACTTGTTTGTTCAGCTTCCTTGTTAGATACGGACGGGATGAGGAGCTCTTTGTTATTTTTTAACAGACTTCCAAAAGGAGGAGGTTCTCAATTCAGCTGTATCTGTTTTTTTTTCTTTTTTTTTTGTGTGTGTTTGTTACGCAATTTCTCCGTCAAATGTGAACCGATTTTTAAAATTTGGTAAAGTGGAACTGATGATGAAGACCACAGACGCCCATCGGAACTACTGTTTTATACCTTAGTATTTCACTGGTTACGATTCGATTACTTACTTTAATATGGTTGCTAAGTAATTTAGGCTCCTCGTCACAACGCATAAATGGTGACTTCACCATCAGCTCCGGTTCTCCTGGTTCTTACTAGGAGAACTCCTCAAAAATTAACGTACCTGCATGGGAAAAGTAATATTTTGTAAAAGGTGATGAGCAGTTGAAAGGCTATTGTAACTTAGATAAATTACAAACTGACTCACTAAAACGTGAAAAATAAAACTTTTTTACGAAAAAAAGTTTCGGAAGTCGGTGGCAAAAAAAAAACTAAAATACTAATCCAAAGACACCGACTTCCGAAATTAAAGTTTTTTTTCAATTTGTGGTGTTTTTTTTTTGGAAGTCGGTTGTTTTTTTTTTTCGTAAAAAAGTTTTCTCTTTTGTGTCTAGACGTCACACTCACAATAGCACATTATGCCTACCTAATGCTGATGGACGTTTTACGAGTGGAATATCTGAGGCAATAATATCCAGTAAGTAAGGCATGATCACAGAAAGGATAAAAATAGAAGGCAAGACAATTCACCCTCAATGCAATTTACCTTATCTAACTTGTTACGTATAAAAACTTTTCTGAGTTGCAATAATTGAGTCAGTAACCGCTTGACTGGTTTACCTATAGTTATTTACCCGCAGAACTTTTCTTTCCTTACTAACTTAATTCTTAGCCAATAAAGACCGTATTTTCAAAGCAATAAATGCCCCTTAACACATATACGTTAGACAGAAGTGAATGCCCTTCAACGTTTCGGTTCCTTTGATCGCAACCAGCCGGCATCGCGGTAACCGAGTAACATATTATATCACTCGAGAAAGAATCAAATCTTCGTCACTCACGAGACGACATCGCAGAGAGGGGGTCTCTGCGATGTCGAGAGTAAGTAGAGTTTTAGTGCCATTAAATAGATTGCTGTTTTTCACACATTTCCTACTTTCTGTTGTTTGTATTATGCTATTGGGGAGATTGAATTGCAAACAATAAAATTCGACGTTACTGTAAGTTGTTGAATGTCGTTTTTCAGTACAACCATTGTTCAGATTTTGGTAGGGAACGGTTATTACTTATTAAAGTACAATTTGGGTGACGATCATCTCTTGCAGTGTATTGCGGCTTAGATGGTCCAATAGGCATGGACAACATCGTTAACATTCGACTAAAAGATGACGTTATAAGAATGTGTGCGTTATAAGAATTTGCCTTGCTGTTATTAGTCAAAATTAAGGGGACTACAGGACCTAAAGCGCGGTCACTGTCGGACTGCATAGAAAAGAAAGAGAAGCGCGATGACACAACGGTGGTAATTTCTTGCAAAATATGAATCAATTATTTATTTACAAGAAATCTACTGTCAGGACTAAAAAATTAAAACACTATTATTTTAGTACGTTGAATGTTTCGCTTCGGCCGTCAAGGAAACCGGGGTTTCGTAACTGGTTTCCATGAAGGCTTTTTTATATGTCTACGTAACTGGTTTCCATGAAGGCTTTTTTTATACCACTATGTAACTGGTTTCGAAGAAGTAATTATTCAATGTCCCTTAAGCCACCTACGAAACTGACTACGAAAGAAGAAAGCGAAAAAGTTAGTAGGTACTTTCTATTTGTTATTCTGTATTTAATACAACTGAGAGATATGAATATTGAATTGAATTGAAAACATAGTTGTAGGTATTATTTATATTTTGTGTTATTTAAAATATAATAAGCTTAAAATATTAAAATAAAAAAGCATATGGTGAAATTATTTCAATTCAGTAGCCCACAGTTATTTGCCCGTTTTGCAAATTGAAAAAAAAAAAAAAATCTAAATCGACCAAAATTTATTCAGTTCATTGTTTGGCAAACACTCATTATGTGAATTGTAAGTATTGACTTTTTAAATGCTGCCATGGCGTCCACGATTATAATTACAGCATAGCCAAAATGTAGGGCAGCAACGCCTCCTCTTTTCGTTGAGATGAATTCAATATCCCTTATATCCATTTTCAGTACTTAATATGACTATTGTTATATTAAGGCGAATGCGTCAGGGTAGCCCGCGAAATTCAAAATTTCTAACGTTTTTTGCAATTTGTAGGTCAGTGTGAGCTTGTATGTTGATTAAAATATGATTCGCGGCCGTAGCTAATATGGCTTTACAGAATTATAATCATTAGAACCAGCAATACAGCTCCATAAGTTAGCATTTACCTCAAACCTCATGATTTCATGAAATCGCTAGATTGATTGAGATGTTTTCAATTAAATTCAATATTCATATCTCTCAGTTGTATTAAATACAGAACAACAAATAGAAAGTACCTACTAACTTTTCGCTTTCTTCTTTCGTAGTCAGTTTCGTAGGTGGCTTAAGGGACATTAAATAATTACTCCTTCGAAACCAGTTACGCAGTAGTATAAAAAAAAGCCTTCATGGAAACCAGTTACGTAGACGTATAAAAAAAGCCTTCATGGAAACCAGTTACGAAACCCCGGTTTCCTTGACGGCCGAAGCGGAATGTTTTATGTATCACTACATATTATAAAACAAAGTCGCTCCGCTGTCTGTCTGTCCCTATGTATGCTTAGATCTTTAAAACCACGAAACGGATTTTGATGCGGTTTTTTTTAATAGATAAAGTGATTCAACAGGAAGGTTTATATGTATAATACATGTATAATATAGTAGAGAAACACTGATAATTTTAGAGGATTCTAATGTGATGTCGTAAATAAAGACATTTTTTTGCGCTTACATTGCAAACGCTGGCTGAACCCTATGAGATAGATCAAAATAATGTACTACAGTATTGTACACCTTAAAAAGGTCTGCAAAAAAGTCCGCGATGGTATATGTCTATCTCTCAGAGATAACCCGAAATAACCATTTTTTATCCTTTACTTTTTACGAGAAATAATGGCTTATTTACGAAGCGATTTTAAGCAATACAGTATTAATCCTTATCCAATTAAGTACCTTAAATACATTGTGCATTTACTATAGATCAATATGGCCCTTTACAGCATGTAATTTAAATGAATATTTTCGAAGATATTACAGATTTAAAAAAAAAAAACAACCAACTTCCAAAAAAACACTACAAAGTGAAAAATAACTTTAATTTCGGAAGTCGGTGTCTTTGGTTTTTTATTTATTTTCGTTTTTTTGCCTCCGACTTCCGAAATTAAAGTTATTTTTCACTTTGCAGTGTTTTTTTGGAAGTCAGTTGTTTTTTTTTTGTAAAAAATTTTTATTTTTCACTTTTTAGTGGTAACTATCCCACACAAATCTGAATACCACTCTGCAAAATAAATTAGAGCATCATCCACATAGACTAAATGGGAAAAATACGTATTAAATTATTGAATCTAACTCTAAAGCCTCTCATCAGAACTTGAAGATATTTTTATGAGACAGTCTCAGGAGTATACCATTTCAAATAAAAACTTTGCAAAAAGGCAAATACGTCGCGATAGAGTAGTGTCAGAAGTTTGGTAGGCGTAGTTTTAGTTGACAGAGATAACGAGGCTACGAAATCTGCCTTCTGACAATCAAGGCCACACATAAAATACAACTCAAGTAGCGCAATTTGAAGCGGCATACAGTTGCCATTAAATCATTTATAGCCAGAGTGCACCTCATGACAATTCCAATAATCCCAAACACGGCTAGGATACATTGTTTTATTACTGAGTTCCGATGCCTACCTTCCGGCTTCTTCATCAGATCGGTTCGATGGTACCATTTTCATCAGAACCATTTCGTCATAGTCGCTTAACTATTTTAATCGAGATATCTTATCGCCACCCGTGAAATTTGTTAGGTTGGATTCTCGCAGATCGGCTCAAAACCGAGAGTTGAAAATCCAGTGCGCGATAAAATCCCACCGCGATATTTTTACGTCCGTGCAAACGTCGGCCTTAGGGTAATTTTAATCCCGGTAGTACGTTCCCGTGGGATATTTTCCGACATCCACGTGGCCGAAGCCGCGGGCAAAAGCTAGTGTAGAATAATCTGACAAAAAATTAGAATGATTGATGTATATTAGTATGGTTTTAATCGTTAAAATATTTTTTTAGAGGTATCTTCGTGTTTTTAGGGTTCCGTACCTCAAAAGGAAAAAAAGGGTTCCGTACCTCAAAAGGAAAAAACGGAACCCTTATAGGATCACTCGTGTGTCTGTCTGTCTGTCCGTCTGTCCGTCTGTCACAGCCAATTTGCTCCGAATCTAATTAGCCGAAGCTAATCTAATCTAATCTAATCTAATCTAATCTAATCTAATCTAATAGACCGATTAAGTTAAAATTTGGTACACATATGGATTTCTGTGACCCAAACACGTACAGCTAAAGTAAATATATGAATTTTGAATATGAGAGTCACTTTTAGGGGAAAAATAAGAAAATTAAAAAAAAAAGTTTTGTGAACTGTACCGAGTGACATATCAAATGAAAGGGCTTACTATGAGGATCTCAAATATATTTTTTTTATAATTTTAAAACTTATTGTTTTAAAGTTATTTAAGAAAATAGACGAAAATTGACCATTCCCCCCCCCTTATCTCCGAAACTACTGAGCCTAAAATTTTGAAAAAAATATAGAAATTAGTTCTATACCTGTAGATTACAGGAAAACCTATAAGAAGTCTGTGGTTTTAAAATAACATGGTAAATCTATATACAGGGTGTCCCGTAAATAATGGATCAAACGTAACGGGTAGGTAGCTTACCTAATTTCCAACAACTAATTTGAATATAAAAAAAAAAACCGTTACAGTAACCAGGATATTAATTTTTTTTCGAATTTTACGATTTTGTCTTCCAGAATTAAGCTTTTTTAATGCTGTCGCTGCAAATGATGACATTTTTAGGTATGATTTTTATTTAACATTTCTGAATAGCTTACTAATGTTATAAGATACCATTTTTTTGAATACCGTTTTATTTGCCTTAGAAAAAAAATCTTGAGTTGAAAAGTTTTTTCTTTACGATGTTAGGACCAAAATTGAAAAAATTCTCCTGTAAAAAAAATGTATGACACCGAAGACCACCATTATTTTAAAAACTTGTACATTTAATAAGGTTTGCAAATTGGTATAAAACTTACGTCTAGTCCTTATCGTTACAAAGATATTGCTATGAATGTGATGAAGAAGACAGAAAATAAATTAAATTGGTACTATTCCATTTTTTCCTTTTCGTAATGGCTTATGCTTGAATGCTTGTAATCGAAGCAGGTAGTTAAGCGGATAGCATAATTCCGACCCGATGACGTCATCTGTCCGGAATTTGGGACCGCTACCTGTGGCGGAGTTGCACCTCAGTCAGTGTGAAAGGGATAGATAGCGCCGCTTTTTGGTAAATCGGTTAAATCGGTATGAAGTTGCGCAGGTTCTTTTGTTCTTTCCTGCGCCCTTCACTCGTACAGGCTTCATTGTTGCTTGATTTTATTAGTTTAGTTGTAACTAGTCTCTCTTCGAGTTGCTACGTCAGACAACTTTCGCTCCCGGTCAGTGGCTCGGTGTTTTCTTCTGTAAAATTTGACTTGTGCTGTGTTTTTGGACTTTGCTTTGCCTATCGATTTGGAACTCTTTGCGTATTGGACAAACGACTTGGCGATCCTACGGACTCCGAAAACATTCGTTTGTGTGTGCTTGTACGTGTGTGCAGTAGCGCTGAAACCTTATTCAGCCCAATGCCTCGTTATGAGTACACGCCACGGCAGTACGCCGAAATGCATTTTATCTACGGAGAAGCAAGAGGTAATGCCAGGGCGGCTGCAAGATTGTACCGTGAAAGATACCCGAACCTGGTTCGTTATCCCGATTATCGCGTCTTTATTAGAGTGCATAACGCGCTTCTTGAGGGAAGAATTCTTGGCACCGGAGTTGGTGGTACCCGTGAAGGACGACCGCGACAAGTTAATGACGAAGTCATTCTTCGAGAAATCGAGGAAGATCCGTCAGTCTCCGTTCGCGTCATAGCGCGACGCGTAGGAATTTCTAGATCGACGGTGCATCGAGTGCTACAACGGTGCCGATTGCACCCATATCACGTGCAACGTGTTCAAACGCTGACGTCGCGTGATTACCAGCCAAGAATAGAATTTTGCCAAAGGATGCTTAGAATGATTCGGGCGGACCCGCAGTTTTTTAACAAGATTTTATGGAGTGACGAGTCTTCATGCCGCCGAGATGGATATTTAAATTTGCATAATTTGCACAGTTGGCAGCTGATAAACCCACATTTGATGCGAGAGGACAGGAGCCAACATCAATTTAAAATAAATTTATGGGCGGGAATAATCAATGGGCAAATAATAGGGCCCTTCGAACTACCAGCTACTCTAAACGCCGAATATTATCTCCATTTTTTAAGGAATGAGTTGCCAAGGTTATTAGAAAACGTTCCAGAAGACGTACGGCAAGCAATGTGGTTGCAAAATGATGGGTGCCCCGCTCACTATGCGACGGCAGTAAGGGCGCACCTTGATGAAAGTTATCCGGACAGATGGATCGGCCGATTAGGACCAATTTTGTGGCCTCCGCGATCTCCGGATTTAAATCCCCTAGATTTTTTTTACTGGGGATGTTTAAAAGACAGGGTCTACAAGAATCCAATAACGTCGGAAGAAGAATTACGACAGCGCATCCAATCTGCTGCATCAGAAATAAACCAAAGCCGTTTTGTCCGTCGGATAAGAGCTTCCTTTATTAGGAGATGCAGACTTTGCATTCTTGTAGAGGGAAGGCAATTCGAACATTTATTGTAAAAACCAAATAAAACGATTTATTTGAACTAACTGTTTTTTTTAGTACGGCCTCCTAATTCTTTTCATACGCCTCAATTATTCAATGAACATTGCTTCTGAAATACTACAGTTACACATTTTAAAGAAAAAGTTTAAATGTACACACTTTTTTATTTTTTTTATTAACGTTGATTTGGAGCACCTCTCAGATTCATAGCAATTATCTTTGTAACGACAAGGACTAGAATGTACAACTTCATACCAATTTACCAAAAATACAAAAGCGGCGCTATCTATCCCCTTCACGCTGACTGAGGTGCAACTCCGCCACAGGTAGCGGTCCCAAATTCCGGACAGATGACGTCATCGGGTCGGAATATGCTAGCCGCTTAACTACCTGCTTCGATTACAAGCATTCAAGCATAAGCCATTACGAAAATGAAAAAATGGAATAGTACCAATTTAATTTATTTTCTGTCTTCATCACATTCATAGCAATATCTTTGTAACGATAAAGACTAGACGTAAGTTTTATACCAATTTGCAAACCTTATTAAATGTACAAGTTTTTAAAATAATGGTGGTTTTCGGTGTCATACATTTTTCTTACAGGAGAATTTTTTCAATTTTGGTCCTAACATCGTAAAGAAAAAACTTTTCAACTCAAGATTTTTTTTCTAAGGCAAATAAAACGGTATTCTAAAAAATGGTATCTTATAACATTAGTAAGCTATTCAGAAATGTTAAATAAAAATCATACCTAAAAATGTCATCATTTGCAGCGACAGCATTAAAAAAGCTTAATTCTGGAAGACAAAATCGTAAAATTCGAAAAAAAATTAATATCCTGGTTACTGTAACGGTTTTTTTTTTTATATTCAAATTAGTTGTTGGAAATTAGGTAAGCTACCTACCCGTTACGTTTGATCCATTATTTACGGGACACCCTGTATATAAAAAAATCAAAGTCCTGACTGAGTCACTGACTAATATACCAACGCACAGCCCAAACCAATGGACCTAGAGACTTGAAATTTTGCACATAGATACCTTTTAGAGTGTAAACATCCACTAAGGAAGGATTTTTGGAAATTCCATCCCTAAGGGGGTAAAGCAGGTGATGAAAGTTTGTATGAAAAATCCTATCCCTTGAGTTAATAGACTTGAAACTTACCACGAATATTCATCTAAGTAAATTATAAAGTTTATCATTTTTAGTTTTCCTAAACTACCCCCTAAGGAGGGATTGGGGGTGTCAAAGTTTGTATGGAGGAACTTTAACACGCGGTCCGATTAACTCAAAACTCAGTTTTTATACTTGAGACCAAAAATTAAGACTAACGTGTATTAGGGTTTTCCAAAAATCTACCCCTAAGGGGTGAAAAGTTAATTTTATAGCGGAGGATTTTATTGGGCTTCATTAACTCTAAAATTGGTGTAAATAATGTTTGAGTCAAGTTATGGAAACATGCCAGACGATTTTTGAAATTCTTTAGGTACCTGCTGTGTTCGTGAAAACAGAGATACAGTTTATATGAAAAATCTTGTTAATTTGGTTAATGAACTTGAAACTTAGCACAAATACTTGCATAAGTAAGTAATAATGTTTGTCATTATTAGTTTTTCAAAACTACGCCTCAAATGAGGTTTAGGGATGTTAAAGTTTGTATAGAAGAATTTTAAAGCGCAGTCCGATTAAAAAAATGGTACTTTCAGTCAAGATAGGAAACTTGCCAAACGAATTTTCACCGATTTTGACGGCATATAGCTGATGTTTTAAGGAGTAACTTAGGCTATTTTTATTTTAGAAAAATAATTAGGGTTCCGCGCAAGAAAATTAAAATCCATGAAATCAGACAACCACGTACAGCCCAGTACAAACTTACTAAGCCTCCGCTGTCTATTACGGCTATAACAACAAATAATAAAAATAAAGCAAAGTTAAAAATTTAAGGGGTCGGTCCCGATACAATAAACTTTTCATTTTGAAAAAAAAAATAAAAATTTTAATCTACGAATCTACGAATCTCGTAGCATGTGGGGTGTCATGTCATTATTTCATCACCGCTGCTCTCAAAACGGTGAAGGAAAACATCGTGAGGAAACCGGCATGTCCTAGACTAGAACCAAAAATTCGAAGACATGTGACATCTACCAACCCGCACTGGGCCCGCGTGGTGGATTACGGCCCACTCCCTCTCACCGAGAGGAGGCCTGGTGTCCCAGCAGTGGGAACATTATAGGCTGATTATGTATTATGTGGGGTGTCATCGTCTAGAACTCATTGAGTAGAGTACAAACATATTTTTTTATCTTTTAAAATTAACAAATAGGGGGCCGTAAAAGTTGTAAATTTTAGACCATTTTTGTACGAGCTCTAGGGCAACAATTCAACAAATTGGGAATTTGAAACTTTTTTATACCATGTAAGTACCATGAATACTGTATTTAATCAACAATACTGAAAACGGCGATTCATAAGGTATTTTGTTTAAACATGGGTGATTTTCTGCAACTGCAAAAAATAACCTTGTAATTCACAGTATCATTATAAAATAAGTAAAAAGTTATCTTTGCGATTGTTAAACATATAATATGGTACGGAACCCTTCGTGCGCGAGTCCGACTCGCACTTGACCGGTTTTTTTTCTATCGTATCAATTTAGCTGTATTATGTTTTCAACACACTATCTAACTAACTAACTGAAGAATGTCATATATTTTTCTGATTTTGTTTACTACAGTAGATCATATCGCCGGGTTAGTGCAAATACCAACTAACCCAGGGAATTGTAGTTTTGAGTTATTGCGTTTTGAAAGTTAGTGTTTGCTAATTATGTATTTAACAGAAGATTTGTTCTAGTCATTAAACATGTGTTGATTACCTGTTTAATTAGGTTTATAATAATGTATATTGCAGGCATAAAAAGCAATTGTAATTTACAAAAAAAGCAAGTTTTTCTTACAGACCCCCTCATTTAGTTGGTTTTAGCTGTATATTGACAGAATTACCATAACTCATGAAGTAAAGAATAACGGTAGGTACGGGTAAGCTCAAAATGATTTATTTAATTGTGAATTGGTGTCATTCAGTCATTGGTATTTATAGGCCTTCCAGTTTTTGAGAAAAAAGGGAAAAACCATAAAACTAGCTTTTACCTCTCAAGTTATATGGAAAATAATACAAAAGTAACATTTAGAAGTTTAAAATCAATTGAAAACACATAATTACAGCTGTTTTAGAGGAAAATAACGATTAGATAGGTTACGATCAATGTTACGATAGTAAAACAACAGTTAGGGTAGGAGAGCCTACCACTATTAATATTTTTGTTTGTAAAGTTTTTAGGACAATTTCGTTTTATATTTACGACTTGAACGGGCTCTTCTGAATACGTTAAGCCATTCAGCCATTGAATAGATTGCTGTGTGTTTTTTAGCTGACTCGATATTACTGTACATGCTGTCGACTTCCATATAAGTATGCCCGACTCTTAACGATTTGTGTTCTATAATTTGCAAATTATGGATGTTGTTCACAGCCCATAGCAAAAGTGAAGCGATAATTTTAGCCTCCACAGGTATCGGTAAAAGAGTGCCCCTTCTTTCACATGTGCAGGAATACAGTTCGAAAGATAGTGCAAAAGAATTGACCCTATTTCCGCACTGCCTTTCTTGCCATTCACCTCCGACCATGCAAAGCAGTATTCCTCATCCGGCAATGCATTTTCGTAAACCGTCAAATTGTAAACAGTTAGTTTACGACAGTAGTATAGTAGACCAGCTTCGTCATTGGGAATTTGTAGAATAGCTTGAAGATCAAATGTGGCTGAAACAAACTCCTTTTTTTACCTGCCCTTTCTTTATCATCTTTTTTTCTATGTTACAAACTTCCTTTCTGGCAATATGGTTACTATATTCTTGTTCTAAGTCTGCTTTCTTCTCAGGACTTGCGCGTTCGTATCTGGTGGTAAAAATTAATATAATAATGGTAATAATAACCCCACCGCAGTATCTCTACGTTGACGTCGTGGTGGGGCTTGCACGCTCCGAATTCTAGGTCTACGCCGGTAGAGTTTACTTTGCCGGAACAGGTCTAGGATCAGGAGCCAGACCAAGAGAGATACAGAAACCCGCAGGGTAGCATGTGGCGAGCTGTTGGGCAGTAGCGACCCCACGGATTCTATCTCCCGGGAGAAGTCTTGTTCTCCACCTCTGGCTTGCCTTTATTGGCTGGTTGGAGTGAATAATGTCGAGGAACAGTGCTCCCACCTCTTTCTTGCCTTTATTGGCTGGTTTGAGCGGAGATTCGTAAGAGCAAACGTGCTCGGAGGAAGGAAGTATTCCAGTAAGTGTTTGGAAGGATCTTGACATCTTCCAGGCTCTACGATTGTTCTGAGAACCGTGGGATACCTCTCCTCTCCTCACAAGCACCTCAGGACATGTTGCCCTCTTACCGCTACGACACTATGTGCTAGTGACCGTTTTCAGGGGCCCATTATTAAGTGTGCAAGTCACCCCCTGCCATTTTATCTGTGTATCATACAAAACATTAGTCAGGCAGGGGCCATAGTGTTTCCATAGTTCTAGGTAACCAGTGCACAACCACCCAAATTCATAGCCCAATATGTTTTGTTTCCATGTTCTGCAATAGTCCTGCACCAACCGGGGGTTGTCCTTGGATGCACTTGCATAGTGCATACAGAGATAATTGTCGGTTGGTGCCTCCTCATAATTTAAAATTGTCTAAGGGGCCTCTGCAAGTTGGCTTCGGCCCCTCGTATGACTTCCAAAGGTCCGAGACCCCTGGGTCCCCAGATATGTAAACATATAAAAAGTAATAATAATATGTTTTGTTTCCATGTTCTGCGATAGTGTTGCACCAACTGGGGGTTGTCCTTGGGTGTACCTGCATAGTGCATACAGGGATAATCGTCGGCTGGTCCCTTCTCGCCTTTTCAAACTGTCTAAGAGTGTAACTGTCTGAGATATGTCACAGACAAGAAAAATTATAATAATTAATATTTTTACGTCCGTGCTAACGTCGGCTAAAAGCGCGAGCGCCATGCAACTAACACGCATGCGAGACTTTAAAACCCTTACCACTAGCAACTACACCCGGATAGTTGCTTTTACCTCTAGATTTTTTAACCTACTAAACCTATTTATTGACAATTACTTCTTCATTTTGTGTCAAGTAATAATAAATAATCAGCAGGTAATAGCTATTATTATCTTTTAGTAACCGCTATTATCATTGTTTCTAAGTACTAAGTCATATAATTGGATGTGATCGTTTTTCTTTCCCAAAATTCCGTATATTTTGGAGGTATTTTTTAATTTGAAAACTGATTAAATTTAAGTATCTTGTTTGACTTCGACACAAAACATAATTTTTCCGATTAACAAGGAATATTTGTTTCGCATATAAACGGTATGGTTAGATAGTTGGTTTCACCATTCAGTATCTCCGAAATAAAGCATCGCACGGCTTAGTATGTATGCAGTAGAAAGAGAATAAAAAATTGAGTCGGTGGGTATATTTAACTCAATTTCCCAAAATCACCGAGTTAGTTGGTTTTTTAATTAACCCGGCGATATACTTTTAGGCATTATAAAACTTGCGTTTAGTTGCGTTTAGGTCCTGTAGTCCCCTTAAGAGTAAAAAATAACCAAACTACAGTTACTGAATTCATTTTCACTGCTCGTTCATGAAAAACAATCACTCAAAACAGCGGTGACTCCCTCTCACAGTGAGGAGGCCTATGTTCCTGCAGTAGGAACATTATTTCGACCCCCAAGATACAGCCATAAATATGTCTAGTTTGGGGGTCACCGTCCAATCTGTTCTTGTTTGCCTGATTATTAATAAATAAATTTGAAATAAATTTGAATTGAACATTATAGATGCTTTACTCAAAACAGCCTAATCCTATGCGTAAAACACACAATGTAAGTATATTACACAGGCTGCATACTTACACAGCTAGGTTTGTGTTGTTGCCTCAATAGATTTAACACCGGCCGGCTGTAAACCCGGTGAGGGTTTGTCGACAAACATTTTAGACAAGCCACAGTTATTCGCTCCACAAAATTGTCACGATTTTGTCGAAAATTATTCAAATATTAGGTAAATAGCAAGCTTGGGATTTCTAAAAAGGGAAGAGGTGAAAGTGATTCTTTGATAATATTGAAACATACAAAAAAATGCTATTAATTAACAGGAATATTAAGTACCTACTATTGCAATACGGAAAACTCAAACACAATGACATAAACTGTGTATTGCTCATACGATTGCATTGTACACAATGCAAAGCGAACCACAAACTACATTATATACTTTTCACACCACCTGCTCGAAAATGTCAAATTATATGTCAAGCAACCTTAACCTAAAGTGAGTCATTAGTGGCCGGGGGCACAGCCGGTCAATAATGTTGTACTGGATTTCATTATGACCCGCTGGTCAATAATGTGATTTGAATTTGGAATCTCACATGCTCAGCTAATTGGCAGTATAGTACTAACAAACACCTTTTGGTGCTGAAAGAGGAAAGCTGTTCTCGAAACCCTTACTACGCGTGGATGATATTCTCGATTTCCTACAAAATCATAACGACTGCTTCTTCATATCGTTGCCATGTTTTCGAAGACATAATATTGTAAGAATAATTAGCTACGAACCATTTTTTTTTTTATTTTTTTTTTCTTTAATTCCACATCAACATCCGTAAACGTACCAAATAAAAACTTTGCACAACTGGACTAATGTCTCAAATAATATGTAAGTACATATAACTAACTAGTTCTAAATATGTTATTCTTACTGTTTGTTTATTTAATAAATACTTTGTTTTTCGTACTATGGCTATTATTTTCTCACAGTAGGTGTAAAAAGTAGAGTATCCTCCTCTGGGCTAAAGGTGTCTTTGCCTTGGGCTAGCTTTAATCCCTCGCTGCATTCAGGATTCTTGTATTAAACTCTTAACTCCCGAGCGCAGCGAGGGAGTTAAATCCCGAATCCTTCATTGCGCTCGAGATTCAATATGACGCCCGTGACATAAGACACAACTTTAGCCCCTCGTTGCATAATCTACTATTTCATTACACTTCCTCGAAAACTGGTTCACATCGCACTACGGTTAGATTCATAATGCAATGTATTTCACACGCGTGAGATTTTCCATTTTCCCGCACAATTGCAGGAATAAAAATTTCCACAGATAACTTATACCTATACTTAGTCCAAATTGGTTCAATGCCTCTATTCACAACTCTCTATTCGGAGGTGAATATTTTTTTAATCTCGGCAAAGAGGTATGCGTCTTTACGGCGTTAATATTTTTTGAATATTCAAATAATGTTTATAAATAGAATATCATCAAACACTATGATTATTACAATAAAAAAAAGTTTATGAACATTTATTTGTGTTCTAAGCTCGAAAATATTTGAATTTTCAGTTTTTCATATTAGGCTGTTTATCGGCTTTATACCTTTGCTTCTCCTTCAACCTGGCGGAAGCAAAGCGCAAAAAAAAAAAGAAAATTTAAATTATAGTTTCCTAATAATTCATGACAAAAATATTTTCCGTTATTTTCTTTTATTTCTTCAAAAGTGTATTGAAAAACGTCTTTTGATACTCGTGGACATTTGTTATTGCAGTTCTCGGCTCAAAAACCACCTCGCCTACGGCTCGGGTGTTAATTCCGCCTCGAATGCAGTAACAAACGTTCTCCACTTGTATCAAAATGTACTATTATTATATACGTTTTGCAACAATAAATGTATTAATTTTAATTTATTATTTATTTATTCCTGGGTAAAATCTAGCTAGGCGTGTTGTCATGCCATCTTTTAATATTCAATGTATCGCCGTAATCTTTTGATAACGTAAATAAAGAAAAACTATGTGTCCAATATTTTTTAATAATCTAAATGACGGACTAAATAGTAGATTATGCACCGAGGGGCTAAAGTTGTGTCTTATGTCACGGGCGTCATATTGAATCTCGAGCGCAATGAAGGATTCGGGATTTAACTCCCGAGCGCAGCGAGGGAGTTAAGAGTTTAACTCACGAGCGAAGCGAGGGAGTTAATACAAGAATCCTGAATGCAGCGAGGGATTCAAGCTAGCCCAAGGCAAAGACACCTTTAGCCCAGAGGAGAATACTCTACTTTTTACACCTACTGTGAGAAAATAATAGCCATAGTACGAAAAACAAAGTATTAAACAGTAAGAATAACATATTTAGAACTAGTTAATTATATGCACTTACATATTAATTGAAGTTAATGGTAACATTTGAGACATTAGTCCAGTTGTGCAAAGATAAAGTTAAGTTTTTATTTGGTACGTTTATAGATGTTGATGTAGAATTTAAAAAAAAAATAAAAATGGTTCGTAGTTATCTAATTATTCTTACAATGTTATGTCTTCGAAAACATGGCAACGATATGAAGAAGCAGTCGTTATGATTTTGTAGGAAATCGAGAATATCATCCACGCGTAGTAAGGGTTTCGAGAATAGCTTTCCTCTTTCTGGCACCAAAGGGTGTTTGTTAGTACTATACTGCCAATATATCTGAGCATGTGAGATTCCAAATTCAAATCACATTATTGACCAGCGGGTCATAATGAAATCCAGTACAACATTATTGACCGGCTGTGCCCCCGGCCACTAATGACTCACTTTAGGTTAAGGTTGCTTGACATATAATTTGACATTTTCGAGCAGGTGGTGTGAAAAATAAATTTTTGGTCATCATCCCTATTATTCATGATGGTATCCTTCACAAGAATTTGCAAGAGGGGCTCGTGGCTAAATAATAACAGCTACACGGGTCGATTGATCAGGTTAAGCTACGCTTGCCGCGGTTGGTCCGTGGATGGGTGATTATCATACCAAGACCCCTCCGTGTCAAGACACGGAGGGCGTGTGTCGGAAAGCACGTTAAGCCGTTGGTACCGGCTGTCATTCGTGGATCTTTGACAGTCGTTACGAGTCGTCAGAAACCTGAAAGTCTGACAACGAGTCTTGCCAAGGGGTATCGTATTACCCAGTCACTGGGTTGTGGAAGTCAGATAGGCAATCCGTGTAAAATATTGGTATTCAGCTGCATCCGGTTAGACTGGAAGCCGACCCCAACATAGTTGGGAAAAGGCTATAGGCAGATGGTATGCTTCACAAGAATAAAAAAAAAGTGTTCTCTGATGTTGAGTACCAAATGGAAACAGTCAGACATAGCAACCTAAGCTACATTCTCATAAGATTCCTTATTTTACTACCAGGTCTTAAAAAAGCACCCAGCAAGCAAGTTTTAATCAACCTGTCAGTCGTACCTGTAATAAGACGAGCACTGAAATTTATCGTACTCAATTAAAGCTCGAATTGTGAAGGGTCGTACGTAGGAATCCTAATATTCTCGTGCCATTTGAGCTGGTATATGGGCTGAAATACGACGTGTTATTCGTTCTGTAACAAGCAAACTGAATGGGAGGTTTAGTTAGCCCATAAAGATGGGAAATTAGTGATGGGCTAACAACCACTGTGAAGGAAAACCTAACAAATTATCTGTGGTGTAGAAAGCTTTCTCTGTTTGTTGTGTTTAACCCTACGAATGCAGATCTATGCGAGACACAGTGGAATTTTTTTTGTTTATTTAAAAAAAAAACAGTTTACACACATTAGTTACAACTTAAACATACCACAGAAACCATCGCGGGTTTAAGAGCGGTATGGCGAGATAAGGCAACTCGGTGCCACTACATATTATTATGACATAATGAACAACTACGTAGGTAGGTAAACTTGGCGTCAGTTAAAAAGAACGCTGGGCGAGTGGCATGTTTGTCAGCAATTGTTTCTGTAATTAGGAATTAATACGGAAGATTAACACATTGATTTTCATGCTTAGTCACCTTTTAGACGCTTTTACTGGTCGAGGCTCGAGAGATGGAGAAGAAAATACAATAAAACAATTTGGAACCATCCAAAACAGAAAATGTTGTTCATCAAAGTTACAAAGAAACAAAATACGAGTATAAATAAATGTATCAAATACACATGGTACATATCAGTGGTAAATGTTTATGGCAATCAATTTGGAATGTCTCTGTGTAGATATCGAGATGAAACTGTAAGCATCAGACGTAATGGGAGACGGCGGCGTTTGAGTTATCGACTGTAATGAACGAATAAGGATGTATATGTCTAGTATACATGATGGTGGTGAGGAGTTGGATAACCATAAGTTTTGTTGTTGATTTCTTACAGTACTTTTGACAGAAAGAAATGTAGAGTTTCAAAGAGTCAAGATCGAGTAGATACTGGGCATGTTTTGTTCAAACACAGAAATGGTTATTATTGAAATAATTATTTCAATAATATTACTGTTAACTATCAAGTCAAGAGTAAAATAAACAAATATAGGAACGTAACCACCACGTACCTAATACTAGTCAAATATTTAACAAAGCCCAAAAATCAATAAATTGTAGGTCCATTATTTAAGTTTGGACCCGAGTATTTTGTTCCGGAGGTCCTGACCATTATATTCCGTTCCTAACGAGCCTTGCCCACCGGACGCTAGATCCCATCCGCAAAGGTTGTCAGACAGAGTGATTCTTATGATAACCGTTCATCTTTGGGGTTTGTTCGACCATTATTGGGATTACTCCGTTGTATTAGATATGACCTTAAATTTTTACGCATTACTTAAAAACTTAGCGGCTCCAAAATGTTAAGTTTTCCAGCCAGAATGTTTTTAAAGGCCCTTTAATTACGCAAGAACTTGAAACATTTCAAACTGACTCATCTAGTCACTTAATTTTTTCGGACGATTTAAAATAGGTTTTATTATCATGAAGTTAAGGGCGTAGACATAACTTGTAACAAGAATTTTCCATTAAGGCTATAAAACTTTAACAGTGCCATCAAGTACTTCACTTATGTTAATTGAAACCCGCGTCTGTAATCTGGTAAATGAATGGAGAAAGTAAAATTGAAGTTAACATTCAGTTGTATTAGGTACTAGCTTTTGCCAGCGGCTTTGCCCGCGTGGAGGTGGGAACTTAACCCAAAGAAACGTACTACCAGGAACCAGGATTTGAATGTTTGGCACACATAATTATGATGTAAAACAGTTAAAGTAGTACCCAAGTAATAAGGCGCGTCGTGAATCTTCGTTCGCACAGAAAAGAAAGTATGGCCCCGAAGATTAACGAGAATACTTAAAACTTACAATCATCCTTAGATCACTACTATAAGGTTCATAATACACTGCAGCTGTTAATTCCGTCTCACTTGCAAGTATGGCGGCTGTCAAGCGGCGAGCGCTAACATGGCGGCAGCTCCCGACCAATAGCAGTACAGGAAAAAGCGTGGAGCGTGCCGATTGGTCAATAGCATTTTCCGCGCTTTGAAAATTCATCTTCTGCGCAGGTACACAGGCCAAAGGAATTAAGTAACCAGACACGCACACTACAAAACTATATCCTACTGTACGTACTGCTCACAATGACAGCCTCGCACACATCCCATTCATAGAGTGAGTGCGCTGACGTCTTTTAAATGATAGTGTAACATAATTTCGCAATGTAGGATAGTTGCTCTCGTGGCGCAACAGGTAAGCATTCAACCTACAGTGACAGAATGATCTGAGTTCGAGCCTCGAGTTTACTAAAATATTATTTTTGAGATTTTGTAATTTAAAATGAATATACTAACTGAATAAAGCGATATTCTGACCAGTTTGAGAATCTACCACAAGTTTCTCGCCTACTTAAAATTATTTCCCAGTTTAGAAGCTAACTACCCGCTTTAAAAATATATTCCTGCCTTTAATTGTGAACTTATGTAGTCAGTCTGCATTAGCAACTACACATTATACTCTTTCTTTTGCACTTGAAGTTTGTGATTGTGATATATTGATTAATTTAGACCATGCATCATTTAACAAGATTTCAAAAAGCTCAGATTATTGTTTTGCATGAGAAAAAAAATATTTCTATTAGTGAAATCGCAAGGCGCCCAATGCTATCGGTGAGTGAAATTATTATTAGAATGTATTAATTTATTATGTCACCGTGATCCCACCCAGTAATTTTATTATGATTGTCTGTTGTATCTCATTTAACGAATTGTGGATATGAATAGTTGAATCTAATAGGAAATGACACCGGAATAGTTGAATTTAGTATAATGAGTGGCTATGCAGTTAACAAATAAATACAATTTTTGTTAACTGCATAGCCACTCATTATATCGATAATTATTTAATCATTTCCATTATTGGTTTACACAGTATTATAGTAATAGTTTTTTATCTGTGTTTTGTAATAAAATATTCAAAAATAATGAATATGTTTGTAAATGATTAGATAATAATAATAAAATACAATTTTAAAAGATTTCATTTTTTATCTAAAATATTTAAAAATGTAAATTGCATGTATGGTAATTAAACAAAGGATTTCTATTCTAAATAAAGTATAATAATATTGTTTAATACTTTTTAGAAAAAATAAAAAATCATCATTATATTATATTATTTGTTGTTTGTTTTTTTTATTTGTGTCATTATTATATTATATTATTTTTTATTTTTTATAAGTATGATATTATATATTTCCTAGGTCACTCGCCCTGCCTTTTTATTTCCATTTTATCGTATTATAATTTTTATTATTACTGACCACTAGCCTTATATATCAATTGTATTTAAGTATATAAATATATATTCTCTGCATTGTATTTATATTGTGTAACTTTTATTTCTTAATTTATAATTTGGGAGGTGTATGTTTAGACCTAATATTTTCACTTTTTTTTTTGTAGAGAAAAACCGTTTGACTGTGGGTGCATTGTCACTGAGACAAGCGAAATAAACCGTCGCCTGCCTGGACCGACACCATTGGCTTACACAAATGTTTCGCCTCGGCATCGTGCGTGAGATTGTTGCCACCCATACATCAGATCCATTCGCTTAGACCAGCATAACAGCAGCAGCACACAACGTCATTATGCAAACTGTACGGAACCACCTGCAAGCAGACGGTTTGACATGTTGCAAACCGACGCGTAAAATTTTGTTATATACCGTGCACCGTCAAAATCGCGGAATATCGGCACTTCGATTGACAAAACAATGTCGTCATAATTACTGATGAAAAATGTCTTCGTCGAAAATCACCACCGACTTATCGTAACATACATATTATATACTACCTTTAAATTTCAGACATTTTAACGTTTTTAAATCTATTATTTTTCTAGAAATAATTAATAATGGTTGGTAATAATTATAATACCTACTGTTCCCGATACAGGTGGTAAATGTTTTTATTTTAATTTTAATTTTCAAAAATGTAGGTAATTCATATCTGTATATAACTGAACTAGCGACCCGGCCCTGATTCGCACGGTTTTTACGACTTGTTAAAACATGAAGGTTTCTATAATATATAAGTTAAATATTTATCATGATAGTGAAAACCGCATCAAAATCTGTGGCGTTAGAAGAACAACGCGGCTACACAGACAGACATGAAAAGCGACTTTATTTTATAATAGATACCTAAACGAAATACTTAATACTTTCACAGCATATTTAGCCATAATAAATTAAGTCGGCGGTACTGTGTAGGTAGGAGTGTGTGAGTGATGTTATTGTTACTGGATCAGATTATATTTGTTATCTATGTGACATGTTTATTCACTCCGCCCATTGTTGTATACATATTATATAATGGTATAAAAAGATGTAATAGCATGTTCTAAACATATTGTTGTATTTATAATAAAACATGTTCACTTTTGATGTTCTTTTTTTTAAATAAAGATATTTATTAAAAATGGTTTTATTTATTTAAGCAATTTTAAATAAATAAAACATTTTCTTAACAAAAATTGTTCTAATTGCTTTAGCTTAAAATAATAAATCGCAAAAAGAATCATCACTTCAGAGATTTGAACTCACACCGTAGTACTCAGAAGTATAATGCCTTATTCGTTGGGCTACGAACGCTTAAGTTTTCAACGCGAAATTATGTTATACTATAATTGAGAAGACATTAGCGCACTCACTCGCACATGAACGCGATCTGTGCGTGAGGGCATTGTGTGCTGTACGTAATGAATCGTTTTAACAGTAGCAATACAGTTTTGTAGTGTCACGCACACTACAACACTGGTTACTTATCTCTGTTGCAGACTGTACATCGATAAGCCATATTAGTTGAGTACTACTGTACTATCTTTTGATTCTGTAAGTCGATTTTGATAAAATAAACGCTAAATATTACTCACAACAAAGCTTCTTCTCTTTCAGTTATTCGATTTTGAATCCAATGAGTGGCTTTTTACGTGATGCGTGGACAAACGAACAAATAAAAATTTCAAATGTTTTTTTGCGTTCCATTACTTATTTCTCTCGTCTTCCAGTACTTTATTTTGCAAAAATCTTTAATGTAGGTATACATACGGAAAGTTTACGATTTTATTAAATACTATAAATACCCGATGACTTTTTACCGTCTCGAAAAAAAATGGGTATATTAGGTGATCGGAGTAAAAGCCTATGGCATAATATATCCACCTTTTTTTTAAAAAAAAAAAATTTAAAACATCAAAAATGCAGGCTGCATATGATTTGAATTTCGATATTTATAAACGATTTATTATTTTTTTTCAAAATTTCTGTTTTTATGGTACAAAAATGAAAACTTTACATCGAATTTGTACTATTTATTGGTACTTAGATATTTTTTTTCTGTCTAAGCCATAAAAAAAAAAACTAGGTATGCCATAGGCTTCTACTCTGTTCACCTAATATACCCAATTTTTTTCGAGACCGTAAAAAAAGTCCTATGGTATATGTCGGAGGAGTCGAGTAAAAGGCTTGTTTACGTACTAGTAGCGCCATCTATTAGCGTTTGAGATATCTTAGTCGATTAATCAAATCGATAACAGCTGTCATTGAGTCAGTAGTTTGAGTCGGGTTTGGCAATGTTGAAGCTGTCAGTGTCAACCTTGTATCTATCAGTAGTGCGTTCGACTAGTTTCGAGCTCACTTGCTCCCACAGATTAAGTAGTATTCTTGCTCCTGAGACAGCGTCTGCGTCGGTCGTGCGCACTGATTGATAAAGAAGCAACATGGCGGACACCAACATCGAGCACGTGGACGCTAATCCGTTTGAATCTCCGACATATAGATGTAGAAGAAAACTTTTTTACAAAAAAAAAACCGACTTCCAAAAATAACACTACAAAGTGAAAAATAACTTTAATTTCGGAAGTCGGTGTCTTTGGATCTGTATTTTAGTTTTTTGCCACCGACTTCCGAAATTAAAGTTATTTTTCACTTTGTAGTGTTATTTTTGGAAGTCGGTTTTTTTTTTGTAAAAAAGTTTTTATTTTTCACTTTTTAGTGGTTCAGTTTGTAATTTATCTAAGTTACAATAACCCAATGTCAACTGCTCATCACGTTTTACAAAATATTGCTTTTCCCGATGCAGGGATGTTAATTGTTGAGGAGTTCTCCTAGTAAGAACCAGGAGAACTGGAGCTCATGGTGAAGTCACCATTACCATTATGCATTTTGACGGGCATAAACCATATTAAAGTAATAAAATCGCAACCTGTGATATACTTAGATATAATTGAGTATTTCCGATGGCCTCCTGTGGTCTTCATCATCAGTTCCAGTTCACCGAATGGTACTTTCCGAGAGTAAATGCACGAGTTACTATAAAAAATACCGAAATCGATATAGGTGTGCCCATAAAATTTGAGGGTTTCCCTCGATTTCCATGGGATCCCATCATCAGATCCTGACTTGATGATCATGGGACCACTTGGGAAGTATACCCTTTCGAACAAAAAAAGAAAAATCCAAATCGGTCTAGCCATTTCCGAGTAATCGGGGAACATACATAAAAAAAAAAATAAAAAAAAAAAAAGGTTCCGACGAATTGAGAACCTCCTCCTTTTGGAAGTCGGTTAAATAATCAAGATGCAGGGGATCTCATCATTGGTATAAAGCCGGGCCATCACAGCAGATTAAATTCCTTTATGGAAGTGTCTAATAAGTATTTATTCTAGGAAGCCCTTAAGCTTCGACCCCTCGTCTTGGTATGTAAAGATGGTCACCCGTCCACGGACCAACCACGGCAAGCGTAACTTTACCTGATTGTTAACCGTGTCAAGCAATTAAAGTTAAATAAATAAACTGATCGATCGACCCGAGTGGCTGTCATTACTTAGCCACAAGCCCCCTGCTCTAACATGTAATTATATACATTTCTTTGGGGTCTAGAAGTTAGCGAATCCTATGTTATCTTTAAGAACTACTTACAAAATATTTCAAGTTTTGCTAAAATAATTAAAAAGTAAACAAGAAAGTTTTAACACTCGATTAACGATTCACAGGATTTTAATAATTCCGTCCGATTTATCTGTAAGTCAACATCGCAATGCAGTTAACGAACCGAAAATAAATAAATAATTTCATGTAAGCCAATATCCAATCAGTAGAAAACAATGTTGTAATTTGATAGCTATTAACTTCGCCGGATGGGATCTGACGTAATTATGGGGACAATCGATTAAACAAAAGTAATTTAAATCGATTCTGCTTGAGGTTTAATAATATTTTAATTGGATTGTTTTCGATAAGAATTATGGTGATTTTGAGAAGACCTTGCTACGACGATGCTTGTTTGAAAATGTTAAACGATTCCATAATTAAATCACTTTACAACATCTTCCCTCTTCCTTCCATTTGATTAATATTTCTGTTTTGTTGCTTGAATAAAATAAAATGAAAATCATGCTCTGATAAAAATATGATATTTTGAAATAATGAAGCTGCCGTAACCAAAGCTTGAATACTGAAGACAAAACAAGATACCTACCTGTTGTAGTAGAAATCGTTATAATTTAATGTCAACAGAAGTGGTTAAAATGATTTTAATTTAGTTTGTCATCGTAATTAAAGTCAAAGTCAAATCGTTTATTTCAAATAGGTAATTTTGAACGTCAAAAAAATAGTACTAATTCTAGTCACCCCTTCCAAAAAGTAGTTTCGTATGGAGAAGAATGGGAAAGACCACCGTTACTTTTAAAATGTTTTATAATATTTTTATACATTAATTATATCGATAAAAGAGGAGCTCGTGGCTAAGTAATAACTGCCGCACGGGTCGATCCATCAGGTTAAGCTACGCTTGCCGGGGTTGGTCAGTGGATGGGTGACCATCTTTACACACCGAGACTCCTCCGTGCCTCGGAAAGCACGTTAAGCCGTTGGTCCCGGCTGTCATTCGTGGATCTTTGACAGTCGTTATGGGTCGTCAGAAGCCCGAAAGTCTGACAACCAGTCTTACCAAGGGGTATCGTATTACCCAGTTACTGGGTTGTGGAGGTCAGACAGGCAGTCGCTCCATGTAAAATACTGGTATTCAGCTGCATCCGGTTAGACTGGAAGCCGACCCCAACATAGTTGGGAAAAGGCTAGGCAGATTAATATATCGATAAAAGACTACCAACTATAGCGCTTTATGTAGACATGTCAAAAGCTTTTGATCGCGTAGACCATAAAATACTGATAAATAAACTGAATGCATACGGAATTACAGGAAATATATTAAATTTAATAGAATCTTATCTATCTAATAGAAAGCAAATAATGACACCTAGTAGAATTTGTAAAAAAACCGAACTCACATATAAATCTAGCCAGAGAACTGTAAGACAGTTGTGTAGACAAAACAGTAATAATGAAATTTTAACAAAGAGTAAATCACAAATTGAACTTAATTATTACATACAATGACAAGGTTATTAATGAAACAAATGTAACAAAACTTCTCGGGTTTAACACAGAAAACACATTAAAATGGAAATCACATATAGACAAAGTGTGTAGTAAACTAAACCAATACTCCTATGCCTTGCATATATGTTAAGTAAAACAGACGATCGGACAACAGTATTAACAGCGTATCATGGTCTAGTGGCCTCAACAGTAATATATGGAATTATATTTTGGGGCCATGCAACAGGTAAAAATACAGTATTTATGTGCCAAAAAAGATGCATAAGGGCTATCTACAACTTACAGACAACTGACAATATTGCAAACCGTTTTTTAAAAAACTTTTTAACAAAAAAAAAAACCGACTTCCAAAAATCACTACAAAATGAAAAATAACTTTGATTTCGGAAGTCGGTGTCTTTCGTTTTTTATTTACTTTCTTTTTTTTGCCACCGACTTCCGAAATCAAAGTTATTTTTCATTTTGTAGTGATTTTTGGAAGTCGGTTTTTTTTTGTTAAAAAGTTTTTATTTCTCGCTTTTTAGTGGGTCTGTTTATAATTTGTATAAGTTACAATAGTCTAATGTCAATTGCTCATCACATGTTACAAAATATTGCTTTTCCCGATGCTGGGACGTTAATTGTTGAGGAGTTCTGCTGGTAAGAACCAGGAGAACTCCTCAACAACCATTCACCACACGCATTGTGTGACGAGCGGAAATTGCTTAACAACCATATTAAAGTAATCGAATCGCAACCCGTGAAATATTTATCATTGAGTAGTTTCGGTATCCATCTGTGGTCTTCATCATCAGTTCCACTTCACCAAGTGGTGCTTTCCGAGAGCAAATGCACGAGCTCCTATAAAAATACCCAAATCGCTATAGGTGTGCCTATAATATTTGAAGAGTTCCTTCGATTTCTCCAGGATCCCATCATCAGAACTGGATTTTGACAAAAATGGGACCATTTGGGAAGTATACCCTTTCCAACAAAAAAATAATTTTTCAAATCGGTTGGCAAGCGACGGAGTTATGCGCGACAAACATAAAAAAAAAAAAAAAAAAAAAAAAATACGAACATCCGAATTGAGAACCTCCTCCTTTTTTAGAAGTCGGTTAAAAATATGATGAAATATTGACAATGCCATCGTTGTACATATTTGAAACGTCCATGTTTATCAAAAATAATCTGCACAAAGCTCGAGTAAGTAGCCAGCGCCGCCGCCGCCGCCGTTGTGACCGGTTACAAACAGTTGGGTCTAAAACTGCACTATTCGGGAACAGTGTTTTTGCAATGGCTCCAAGGATTATAATAAATTACCAAAATGTATAAGACGTGAAGAAAATGTCCACAAATTTAAAAGTAATTTGTATTTATTTCTAATTGATAAGACGTATTACTCTATTGAAGATTTTTTAAATGACAAATTATGACGCAATTCCTATAATATTATCTTCCTTTGACATGTATGTAAAATTTAATTTAATTGACATTTCTTCATTTAATTGACATTTTTTAACTTAACTTACTATTTAATCTCGAATATTATTATTTTTTTATATATGATAAAAAAATTACTATTTGTACACCAATTTTATTGGTAGAACATAGAGCTCGACTACAAATGTGTACCTATGTTCACAAATAAAGATAATCAGTCCTGATAGATATGTGAAAAGATTCATATGTGATCAGATTGATATGTGAAAATGATACACCTAGAATAAAATACTAAACCACAATAGGAAAAAATAATGAAAAATTAAGTAAATACAATACAAATAAATTTAGTAAGATAAATACAATTAAGTGATAATATACGTATATACACGATGCTCACATATTTACAAACATAGTAAAAGTAGACAATTTTCCTATTTTAACAAGTAATACCTAAGTTTACTTTTATTTAATTCTGAACTTTAAAAAAATTAATATGTACAAGTATAATACAAAAAGGAGGGGAAATAATCATAGGGCATCGAAAAATTCATCCGCATCGCTGTCGAAAGGAAAGGTGCCCAAACGGCTGGCAGCATTGCCACGTTGTATGGCAATTCTAATTCTTTGGCCAAAAATAGGCCAGCCCTTTGGTCACGTGTAGAGTCGACCAACCGCTTGGCGATGTCCCGAAAAACTAAAAGGGCACTCGGACCCCATTTACGCCATACCTAAGTCAGTGTGTGAGTTAAAGTAATCACAAAATGTAACGTAATATTATACATCGTCAAAAACCCTTTAAAAACATAATTTTGTAATATAAATGGCCAAACATAGATTACATTAAAAGATTTAAATGTACCCATAACAGCCCTTTTGGCGAAACTTCCCAATATGTATAATTTCCTTAGTTTGCATTGCTCCCAATACACTAATCCCTTTCGTAACTCCGATAAGATCACGTCCGTCGAACATAAAAGATAATGATCCGAAACAAAAGTCATCCATTCCCAATAATTCGATTCCCCTTGAAACCAAAACAAAGTTCAAGTAGGTACAGTTAAAAAACTTGAGATTCTGGAGGTTACTATGAAGAAAACTTATTTGAAATTATTACTAGCAATAACTTTTTCAAAGAAAAGGAAAGATGAATACTACATAGGTTCATGTGTCATGGGTTTCTGAATGTATCTACGTACCGAATTGACAAATTTTCTGAAATGAAGGAGATAATACCCTACCAAAAAACCGGTCAAGAGCGAGTCGGACTCGCGCACCGAGGGTTCCATTCCGATTTCTGAAAAGTGTGCTATTTAGAAATATCGTTTTATTAGTTTTCTGTAATCTATCTAAATATATAAAAGAAGAAACTGACTGATTGACTCACTGACATATTAACGCACAGTCCAAACCGCTGGGTCTAGAGATTCCAAATTTGGCATGTAGGTTTCTTATAAAGTTTAAGGGTGCGCTAAGAAAGGATTTTTCAAAATTCACCCTCTAAGGGCGTGAAACGGGGGTCCAAAGTTTGTATGAAAAATCTTATTCATTGAGTTAATAGGCTTGAAACTTGGCATAAATATAAATCTAAGTAATTATAAAGTTTTCCATTTTTAATTTTCCTAAACTACCCCCTAAGGAGGGATTGGGGGGTGTCAAAGTTTGTATGGAGGAATTTTAACGCGCGGTCCGATTAAATCGAAACTCAGTATTTATACTTGAGACCAAAAATGAAGAATAACATGTATCAGGGTTTTTCGAAAATCTACCCCTAAAGGGGTGAAAAGGGGTACCTAGTCAATTTTACAGGGCAGGTTTTACTGCGGGGCTTGATTAACTCGGAAATTGGTGTAATCAATCTTTCAATCACTACGGAAATATCCCAAACGATTTTTTATTATTCCACACCTGTGGGGTTGAAAATACCCCCTTTTTAACACCCCCTTTCAGTCCCTGTTGCCATAAAAAACATACATATTTTTATTTCTTTCTTATTAGCAAAATAGTTGGACAAACGTCATATAAAACTGTTCCAAATTTCAAGTTGATAGCATTAGTAGTTCTTGAGATATCCAGCTGTGACGGACTGACAGACAGACTGAGTCACACTATAAGGGTTCCTTTTTAGCATTTTGGTACGGAACCCTAAAAACGAAGAAACAAAGTATTAGGTAGGTATATTGTTTGTTTAATGCTAGTTTTTTCCAAGCTTATTAAGTTTTTCATGGCTTTGAAGTTCAAAACTCAAACTGATTGCTTTGTAAGCTGGCTGGCATCAATCGTAAGAAAATAATTGCTTACGTTAATTTTGTTACTCTCTAAGATAACGTCTTAATTGCCTTAAATAGCTGCATTAATACTGCCTTTTTTTCCTATCGTGTTTAACGTATTTAACAGCTTCTTAATTGCTTTATAGCTTCATACAAATAATCGGCCTCAACTTTCTAAAAAAATCCTCTGTAATTCAAGAACTATATTTCATAAATTAGTTTTTTCTCCTCACAATCTACGTAGAAACGAGCACTTGATACACTTTATTACTCGGCTTCCTTTGTTTCAGTAGCAAATGGAAATAAAATCATGAGGGAATAAATAACAATCCGAGCCGAGATGAGAAGCCCTTGAGTCGGTTCCGTTATTTTTGTGAATCTGGAACATTCACCGTCTTATCCAGCAACGCTTGAGTTTATCTTATACTGAAATCAATTTTTTCTTCTTCACTTTGTTTTCCTCATATAGTTATTTACATACAATAACGTCATAATTTTATATAAGTTAGTTATTGAAACTTAACACTGAAAAAATATTAAAATGAAATTGGTAATATTGCAAAAACATTTGCGTAGTTTTATTTCTGTTTACAAAATCTGTCTGGGTCGGCTTCCAGTCTAACCGGATGCAGCTGAATACCAGTATTTTACATGGAGCGACTGCCTATTCGACCTCTACAACCCAGTAACTGGGCAATACGATACCCCTTGGTAAGACTGGTTGTCAGACTTTCGGGCTTTTGACGACCCGTAACGACTGTCAAAGATCCACGAATGACAGCCGGGACCAACGGCTTAACGTGCTTTCCAAGGCACGGAGGAGTCTCGGTATGTAAAGATGGTCACCCATCCACTGACCAACCCCGGCAAGTGTAACTTAACCTGATGGATCGACCCGTGAGGCTGTTATTACATATAGCCACGAGCTCCCATTTCTGTTTACCCAGAAAGGAATTCAACTCATAATTAACGCAGTAGTACTTTTCTGTTCCGGCTTCATTTCACGTGGAATTTTACAATACCGAATACTTACGCTATATGAGAAACAAAATATAAAGCGAGTACCGGCCGAATTTGATTGCTTTCAGAAGGGTTCCTGAAAAAAAAAAACTATTTTCTCCCTTGGAGATAAGGTCTCTCCACTTCACAGAATTTCCTGTATCTTTTTAAGATATCTACGGAAAAGTTTGTATATAGAATTTAACAGTTTTTGTGTTTCTATCTCCGCAAAAGGAATTGTATCTGGCCTCTGAATGATTTTAATTTGGTAGAGTATTCATGGGTTATTTTTGGGAGTAAGTTATTTTAACTAGCTTTTTCTAGCGGCTTCGCCCACGTGGGTGTCGAAAATTATCCCATGGGATCCGTACCTTTTATCGGGATAAAAACAAGATAAAAAGCGCCTATGTGCTATTCCAGACTATAATCTATCTCTGTGCCAAATTTCATACAGATTTGTTCAGCCGTTCTGGCGTGATTGAGTAACAAACATTAATCCATCCATCCATACAAACTTTTGCATTTATAATAAAAAGAAACAAAAAGAAATAAAAAACAAGATTAAATGATTAAGATTAAATGTTGTAATATGGTACCCATCTTGTAGCTTGTAAAAAAGGTTAAGTTATAGCCCAAATAAGAATTATCGGTATTTTATTAATGTTACAACAGTGTCGACACTTCTTATTCTAGGATGAACCAATAAATTGTGCTAGAATTTTGTGCCCCAAATAAAAACATTTTTCAAATAATTATACAGAATTAATTTCAACAAAAAACAGCACTGTTCCAATTCCCAAAGGTGACCTAATTAAACATTACCGTAAAATAATGTCTTCATTCCCAATGGCGCCCTAATTCTACATTACACAGCTAAGCACACATAAAATGTAGAAAAAAAAACAAAGCCCAGGTGATCGAAATAAATTTTACCAGAATCACAAAATCCCTTCGAAAGGTTTTCACACAATATACGTATATATTCCACATTTAACGTTCCCAAAAGAAACACACGTCTAATTTTACGGTACTTGGTTCACCTTTATTACAGCGGGCTCATTTCGGTACTGTGTTTTATTTTATAGGCGCCTGAAGCTCGGTTTTACGCCAATCACTTGAGAGAAAGAAAAAATTGGCCACTATTCTTACAATTACCTTTATTGCTAGGTTTATTCTTAGTTAGGGCTGTTTCGCGAATTATTTGGCAACTATCGAAGCCGAAATCGCTGTTGCGAAGTAGGCTATAAAAGTAGGGGTGGCACACACGGTACACGGTATTGTTTTTTTATTCAAAAATTATCAATTACTTGAAAATCTTTCAATATTAGAATTCTGAAACGCTTAATTAATAGTTATTTAATTAATTATAATTTTTAGCGTTCTGTACCTCAAAAGGAAAAAAACGAAACCGAATAGGACTTTATTGTCGGTCAGTCCGTCCGTCTGTCTATCTGTCAGTCTGTCAACACCCTTTTTGTCAGGAACGTAAACTTCCTCACGTTGAAATTAATATCAAATACGTAGGGCTACTGTCCCTTGGAGCTCTATAAAAAAATAAGCTTCCAAGTCAACGAAATAAACCAATTCGGCCATTTATGCCACATATTTTGATACTCGCAAATAAATCAAAGCCAATACGGTACTTCCCGTTGACCTAGAATCATGAAAATTGGCAAAACAAGGTATCACAGCGCTAGTAAAGAAAAAGTCCGATAATAGTTTTGTAGTTTTATCACATTATTTTTTTTTTTTTTGTGATTACAAACTTACATTTGCAGTTGGAGAATTGACCGTGACGTATATCGTTGTATGGGAGAACATTTTTTCAACAACAAAGTTAAGTTTGTTTCGGGTATAAATTCATCCTAACTACGGATCTTCACCCCTGTCCGCTATGAGTACAAAGCAGAGGCGGTACCCATGCAGCGAGTAACGCAAGTGCGTGATCTAGGGGTGTATCTCACTTCCGACGTTTGGCTCCCAGACTGGAGCGGGCTGGGGCTGCTTTGAGGCGGCTCCTGCCCAATCTGGGGGGTCCAAACGCCTCCTGCCGGAGGCTCTACGCGGGGGTCGTGCGGTCCATGGCCCTTTACGGAGCACCGGTGTGGGCGCGTTCCCTAAGGCTGGGGCCAGCCGGCAGGTTGAACGCGTCCCAGAGGGTCATGGCCATCCGGCTAGTCCGGGGATACCGCACGGTCTCCCGGGAGGCGGCGAGCCTCCTTGCCGGATTGCCGCCGTGGGATCTGGAGGCAAAGGTCCTCGCGCACGTGTGGGAGTGGCGCGAGGAGGCGAAGCGCCGGGGCGTAACTCCGCTGCCGCGAGAAATCACGGTACAGCGGACAGAGCTCCGGCGGGATCTCATGGCGGCATGGAGAGCGCGATTGTCGCAACCCAGCGCTGGGCACGCCACAATTGCGGCGATAAGTCCCCTCTTTGAGGAGTGGTTAGAGAGGCGCCACGGCGTCCTCACCTTCCGCCTGACGCAGGTCCTCACCGGACACGGTTGTTTCGGGAGGTTCCTGTTTCGCATAAGGCGGGAGGAAACGCCCGGGTGTTACCATTGTGTGGATCGCCCGGAGGACACGGTGGAGCATACAGTGGAGGTCTGCCCGGCTTGGGCAGAGCACCGCCGTGTTCTCACGGAGGCGATCGGCGGCGGCGATCTCTCGCGTCCGAGCCTGGTCCAGGCCATGGTGCGGAGCGAGAGTGCATGGGAGGCCGTCACCTCCTTCTGCGAAGCAGTGATGCTCGCGAAGGAGGAGGCGGAACGCGTGAGGGAGAGGCAGCCTCACGGTGAGCAGCGGGTAGCTCGCCGTCCGGTAAGGACCAGGCCCGAGTCGACGGCGCGTTGTGTTCCACGCGCGCCTCAAAGAGATGTCAGCAAGTGACGGGGTCCAATAGGGCCGACGCCGCTGGGGTCGCGGGTTGTCTGAAGGGGTTACCGCGGCCCTGGCATAGGCAACTGAAGGAACACGGGTGGGTTTTAGTCAGTAAAAGTCTGACACGCCCTTCCGCTCCACCCAGAGCGGGAGAAGTCATTTGATGATTTCCCACCCTCAACAAAAAAAAAAAAAAAGGGGTGTATCTCACTCCAGATCTTACGTTTCGCGAGCATATCATTAAGATATGTAAGAAAGCGTACAGGAACCTTGGCTTTGTACTCAGGCAGTCGCAGGGGTTCACTAATATTACGACTATTAAGGTATTATATGACGCTTTAGTCAGGAGTCACTTGGAGTATGGTGCTGTCATATGGGCTCCACATGAAGCCAAGTACTCTGTCATGCTGGAGCGCGTACAAAACAAGTTCACGCGTCACTTGTACTGCAGACTGTACGGGGTTTACCGCTGTACCCGCTGATGTACCCCACCCTGTTTGTACTGGGCATGGTCGGGTACAATGAATTGAGGGTGCGACGGCAGTTCACTCTTGTCGTCTATTTAATAAAATTACTCCGGGGCAAGGAGCACAACCCAGGAGTACTTCAGTGCTTGCGGTTCTCTGTTCCAGACCGCTACGTGTGGAGGCGGCGCAGCGGCGCCCGCCACTGCTGGCTGTGCCAACTGCCAGAACGAACCTGCTGGCTAAAGCACCTCTCACGCGAGCAATTCGTACTGTTAACGAAGTTCAAAAATCAAAATCAAAATCAAAAGTCCTTTATTTAAATTAGGCTGAGAATCAGCACTTTTTGAACGTCAAAATTACAATAAGACAGTCCCCACAAAACGCCCTCCCTTCACCACTTCCTAGTGCTTTAGCTGGGAAGAAGAAGTAGCGGAACAAACTCCCCAGCAGCACAGCTGTCTGTTCAGTTAGAAGAACTAGATTCTATACAATAGTACCTATGCAAAATAATTTACGCAACACAATACATTAAATTATATTTTTGTCAAATAAAATAAACAATTTTAGTACTTAACTCATGTAACCTGTCATTATGTAAGCTGATCCTGGAGAAAGAACATAACATAAACATTGTCTTGAGTTAATCACAGCGACCAACTATTCTTATCGTTTAAGTAATCGTTGATAGAATAGTATGCCTTTGAACAAAGATTGGATTTAACTTTAATTTTAAACGCATTAAAAGGCAAATCTAGCAAAGAAGAAGGTAGCTTGTTATAAAAAGCTATACCAAGACCAACAAATGAGTTATGAACCTTATGAAGCCGATGAAATGGAGCACGTAATTTGTCCTTATTTCTGGTGTTAATATTGTGAATATCACTGTTTTTACTATACAAATGTATATTTTGCCTAATGTATAAGATGTTGGCGAAGATGAACTGTGATGCCACCGTGAGAATACCAATATCCTTAAAAAATTCTCTCAGAGAAACTCTAGCTCCTAGCTGGTAAATTGCTCGAACAGCTCGTTTTTGAAGAACAAAAATATTTTGAATATCAGCCGCTTTGCCCCATAGCAGAATACCGTAGGACATAACGCTATGGAAATAACTAAAATAGACTAACCGAGCTGTATCAACGTCAGTGTATTGTCTTACTTTCCTGACGGCGTAGGCGGCTGAACTGAGCCTTCCCGCTAGGCTTGATATATGTGGGCCCCACTGAAGTTTAGCATCTACTGTTATACCCAGAAAAACTGCTGATTCTACAGTCTTAAGTACCTCTTCATCTAAGACGATGTTGGGTCCCAGATTTCTAACATTCGGTAAGGCAAACTTTATACATTTAGTTTTCTTGGCATTGAGAACTAAGTTATTTGTCGTAAACCAATCCGTAACCATTGAGAGTGCACTGTTTACATCATCAAAATCATGTCTGTTTCTGTCTACTTTAAAAATAAGAGAGGTGTCATCTGCAAACAGTACAACATCACAGATACCCTTTAAATAGAATGGTAAGTCATTAATATACACTAGGAATAAGAATGGACCCAGTATTGAGCCTTGAGGTACACCTAACTGAACTGGTAGCCCGGAAGATTTCACACCATTAACATCTACACATTGGAACCTATTATGTAAATAAGAATTTATTACTTTGAGAGCTTCGTTTTGGACACCATAATGACGTAATTTACGCAAAAGCGTGTCATGGTGCACGCAATCAAAGGCTTTGGAGAGATCACAAAAAAACTCCAATAGCATTTTGCGAGTTCTCCCAAGCGTTAAATATGTGTTTCAGCAGAGCAACACCCGCATCCGTAGTCGAACGACCTTTAGTGAAGCCATATTGTTCATCGTGAAGGAGTCTGTTTAAATTAAAATGTTTTAGCAACTGCTTGAGTATTAACTTTTCAAATATTTTGCTAAATGCAGGTAAGATAGAAATAGGCCTGAAATTTCCAACGTCATTTTTATTACCGGATTTAAATAATGGTATGACTTTGCTACTTTTCATGAGGTCAGGAAAAGTTCCTAAATCAACACATTTATTAAAAGTAACAGCTAGATAGGGGGCTACGATTTATATTATATTACTTAATAGTTTAATGGAGATGCCCCAGTAATCACCAGTGTTTTTAGACTTAAGTGTGTTAAAAACATTAACTACATCACGAGGTGTTACATGTTCGAAGCTAAATAAGTGACTACATTTGGGCACACTACTATGCAAAAGGTTTTCAGCTTTAGATGGGGACGAATTTAAGGAGCGAGTCGTAGTAATAGGTATGTTGGCGAAAAACTCATTAAATGCCTCAGCTACGTCAGCTGCTTTACTAATTAACTTATTGTCAACCATAATCTCAAGTTGATTTTCTTGTTTCACCGACTTACCCGTTTCATTGTTAATAATTTTCCAGGTTGTTTTTACTTTATTATTGGATTTCTTAATTGTATCGCTTAAAAATTTAGATTTAGCAAAAACACAAATGTTTTTAAATAATTTTGAATATTTTTTGACATACTCTAGGAAAGAAGTATCAAACCTGTATTTTTTCAAACCGTATAACTCGTATAGTCTCGCTCTACTTTTATAAATACCTGGAGTAGCCCATTGATTAAAGCCAACGGAGGTGCCATTAATGTTAATGGTTTTGGTCTTGAAAGTAGATTGGTATTCTTTTTGCACAACATCAAAAAGGGCTCCATAGATTTCATTAGGATTCTCGTGTTCTGCTAGAGATGGTGTAATTCTACGATGGTGTAATTCAGAATAGGTTGGTCATTTTTTCGTGTTACTTTAGTGAACTTAAGGGTAATTTTAAATATAATATGTTACGAAAGCATTAATTAGTGTAATTTTAGGTTTATTGTTCATTTTGTGTTTAATGTTTCTTTTATTGTTCACTTTTTAATTTTTGACTGTAAAACATATTTAAGTTAATTTTGTATAAGGTTAAGTGGTATCGTTTTAGTTATCAGTAATTTTGTATTAATGTACTAGTGTGTAATTGTTAGTAATGTAAGGTTATTTTAAATAGTTAATAATTATTACAAGTAGTCTTAGCTGTCGCATTAGGTTTGTAACCTGTAATGATAGTATAAGAGTTTTAAATAAATAAATAAATAAATAAATCTTTCACTGTGCGTGGTCCGATACGCACTTGGCTGGTTTTTTTTATTACTGAATAGGCCTGCTCTTGACGGTGATCCCTCCCGAGGGAAAGCGATGGATGAGGTCTACGATGGAACGAGCGTGTGCAGAAGATGCCTGTTCTCTCTTGCTTTGAAGGCTAACGAGTTATATGTGGAAGGGAACACACACGCTGGCAGAGAGTTCCACACTTTGGCTGTGCGCATAAAAAACGTGGAGGAGAAGCGCTGATGGGGGATATCAACCAAGTGTGGATGGTACCCTGCAGTAGGTCTGGTATATAGTTTAGTAGAGAAAGGGAGGTGGTGGGATCAGGTCGTGGAGCAAGCTGAATCTGCGATACTCTGTCTGACCCGAAAAAACGACAGTTAAGTAGTAGGACTATAAATTGTAATTTCGATTAAAATAGGTACCTACTTTTAAACAGGGTGTAATTTTAATGTGCCCTCTTAAGGGGTCATTGTACTTATAATTATGAACAAGTTTTATTATGGGACCAAACCTGAAATCGCGAAAAAAAAAATCAGCTGTTCCCTACATTTTGACGACTTATGCGAACATAAATGTAGGGAACAACAGTTTTTTTTTTCGCAGTTTCAGTTTTGGTTCCATAGTAAAAGTTGTTCATAATGACCCCTTAAGAGGATAAAGATGATTAAAATTACACCCTGTAGGTAAATTTACAATCGTGTATTTTATAGCTCTTTAAGTGGGCGAGTTATTGAAACTTTGCAACCACAACTTTGAATACCTACTTCCTTCCGAGCAAGCAGAACGGTTAAACATGGGAACTCAATTTTAGAAGGTTTCATTAGCTTTGAAAGTTTGAACTGTTTTCAAACGAATTCTATATATTATCGGCTCCACATGTTTGTGTAACTTTGGCGTGAGTTTATGTATGTATGTGTTTGTATAACTTAAAATTAACCTTAATGTAATATTAAAAATTTCGTATGTGCTCCTTGAATATTACTCAAGAAATGTAGATAATTCTTGTGTAATATTTTGTTTTTAATTGTTATTTGATAGTTTGGTGTAAGTGCTAAGTGAGATAACTCAATAATTCTATAATGTTTTGTATGGTAAGATAATACTTAAAGGTGCCTAAGTATTGCTCGATTTATATATAACTATTGACACGTGTGATCAAACAAAATCAAGATCGTACTTTTCGTCGATCGCCACTGTGAGTGATTCTCGATTTCAACTTTGATATTTATCGATCATTAACAGGTGACATAAACAATCGATTAATCACGTAGACACTTTTAGGTATTTAATAGGACGAAAGAGTCTAAGGACAGATACACTTTATCCATATAATCTAGTAATAGATGTACTTAAGTATAGTGATAATTAGGTCCTTTTAGAACACGCAAGTTAAGGCCCAGGTTTCCTGAAAACGATCAAAAAGGTGGTTTTTTAAAGCAGTGTATCTCATAAACCGTAAATAATTTTGACATGTAAAAAAAATATGATATTTTCAAGTCTTTTTCGCATACAGTGATGGAAGCCAAAACATAATTATACATATTTTAATGCACCAAAAAAATCTTCAAACATACCTCCTAATAATCTTTAAAAGCAGTTTATCCCTTCATTAACAATTATAATTATAATTAAAAATATACCATGAAATGTCAAATTCCAAACTGCATCCAGTGATGGATTACTTTTTATTAAATAGTTAATTTCTAATTTTATACGATTTTATTTGCATTTTTACGACATAATTCCGGTGCGCGTGAGAATCTTCTATCTCGTGCGTCAAACTAGACAGCCATAACGCCATTTCACTTACACACCGAGCTAAACTAATCTTGGAACCTGGGCCTTAATAATATGAAATAACACAAATACAAATTACAAAGAATGTAGGTAAGTACGTATTTGGTGTAGGTTCTCCTGAATATTTTATTTGACGTAAACCGAATTTTAACTACTAATTTGCTTCAGTAACTTTCTACTTTGTAGTGAGTTTGTACAACATTAAATAATAAATATTGGTACTTACTAACGTAACAACTTTTGGTACTTTTTCTTTCGAGACAGCCTTTTCGATACTTTGATCTTAACTTTTTTTGGTAGTTTCTTCAGATGAAAGAGCTTATTTCTTTTTATTATAATAGCATTCAAACGTGCTCTATATTATATAGATAGAATGGCATGTTGAGGTTGATTTAGTTTCTGTACATAATAAGATACCTAGTTATTCAAAATTTAGTTCTTTGACATTGTTTGTTTTAATATGTTTTAGTACCAAGTATCACAATTTAGTTCAAGCTTCATTCAACGTTGAAATACTTAATTGTATCAAAAAAATCGTAAAAGTGTACTTTGTATGTACTAGATAATTATTGTTTATCAAATTCCATGTCACAGTTTTTAACCCCCGACGGAAACAGAAGGGTGATATAAGTTTAACGTGTGTATCTGTCTGTGGATCCTAGCTCCCAAACGACAGAACCGATTTAGTTTTTTTAAATTTTATTTGAAGGGTAACTTGATCGAGAGAGTTCTTAGCTTTGATTCAAGAAAATCTATTATGCTGTTTGAAGATTATCAGCTCGTTTCTAGTTGATGAATGGATGTGAGCATCTTCCACAGGTCTGATCGAGACGAAATTTGGTATTCTGTTAGTTCATTGATATTAGAATAACATAGTACCCTTGAACTGAACCTGATGCTGCAGTATTTCCTGGAATTTGGAGGATATCCAACTCCGTCACCAAGTTACAGCAAAAGTATCGTGTTTGTGGTAATCAGGGTCTGATGATGGAGAAGCAAAAATAAATGAGGGTATATTTTGTATCCGGGGTTTTTTAAATTTAACTTGTTCAGAAATATTCCCAAACACGCATTCGCAATATTTCTCACATTTTCATGAAACAAGAACTCAGTCTGTGCAGCTGACATACTTACATATTGTTACATAGATGTTCTAAGCACTATTGCACAGACTTCTACGCGAATATTAGAAAATTTTCCATATTACGAAGCACTTTGCTCAAATTCTCAAGGGACTATTCAGTTGTGAACCTTTGTGTTTCCCTGTCCCGTTTCAAAGGCATAATCAGGTTATTGGCTAAAAAGTCAACAATAACTTGATGGATCGAGTTCTGATGGATCTATCCAATTTCGTAGTGGCCCCTGTATTTGGCGCTAAGCATTGAAGCTTGGTGGAACTTGGAGGTGGTTCCATTTTCGAAATTGGAATAGCGCAGGAGAGCACAGGGTTCCGTTTATTTCTAACTAGCTGCTGCTCGCTACTTCGTCCGCGTGAAATTTTTTGTGCCGTTTTAAGTGGTATTTCTTTCCGACTTGCTAGACAAAAATTGTGATAGCTCGGCTAGTATGCATGATAGAAATATAATTTATAGCCTATAGCACTCAAGAATAATGTAGCTTTCTACCAGTGATTTTTTTTTTTAGAAATGGATTATAAGTTCCGGAGATTACCCCCTACATACAAACTTACAAACTTTTACCTCTTTATAATATTAGTATAGTATAGTTCTGCTTCGCACGGTATTTACGACTTGACAAACCTTCGCCTTTTTTTTATTATAATATGTGATTTTTATATTAGTCTATCTGTTATGTAGTTTAAAAGAATAACGACAAGAAGAATGACATGATCTTAAACATAACTGGCGAAATGCGGTTGTACAGTGGGCTGCATCAATTGGGTACCCCAGTTGTATTATAGTTATTTATGCAACTGACGTATAATAAGGGGTATTAAAATACGAACGTGGGTTTATCACACGAGGCGAAGCCGAGTGTGATAATAGTATCACATGAGTGTTTTAATACCTAATTATGTACAGTTGCATACAAGACTTTATCTACATCCATGTTATCAATCCTCTATAAAAGGTTCTGAAACAGTTTTTTGCAATACTAATACTCGTATCGAACATGGCGGCCGGCGTCATAGTATACGACGTGAATTCGAATAAGTTCTTTTTTTAAATTACGGCGCTGTTGTAGTGAAACGCGCGTGCATTACAATGTTATTTTTTTGAAAACGAGTTGCATTATGAAATTCAGTACAACATTAAAGCACCCGTTTGGATGCTATTATGGTTACCAGGGTTACTATGACACTGGCTGTTTTAATGTTGACAATAAGCTAACTGATTCAGAAACTTTTATAGAGGATTTATAGCATGGGTGTAGATAAAAATTTTAATACAACATGGCACCCGATTGATGCAGCCCATTGTACCTACTGGTTTTGCACCCCTGCCTAACCCTTCGGGAATAGAGGCGTGATATTATGTTATAACGTCCCTTTTTACACTGATAGTTAAAGTAATATGCCTATACTAGGAAGGTTTAGGTAGTAAAATAAAGGTAAACAATCTTGATGTGACTTTTTACACAAACATATTAAACAAATAAACTACCTACTGCTTAAACTAATGGTTTAATTGATTTAGCAATCATTATTGTTGTATTTACATTGGTTTTTAGTTGCATTTTATTTTTAAACTGTGGCTTTAAAATTTAAAAATTAAAAGACACATCAACGTTGATTACCTTTATTTCACTACCTAAACCTTTCTAGTACTTATATATTCACTTCTCTTTCATAACATCTATCTCGAAACCAACACAAACATTGATACGCTCACTACAAACTAAGACTTTCATTTGAACAGGGGGTAGGTACCCTATACTGTGAGTACATGCAAGTATTGCTTAAAACTCCAAGTAATATAAATGTAAATGCGATGAAACAAAGCGGCGGCGGATCAAGTCGCAACTTCGCTGTTATTAGATACACGACCTACTACTTACTTAAGAGGGCTGGCGCATTTTGTCACCTATTTTGTCCTAGAACCAAAAATTCGAAGACAATGATATTGTCTGCATGCACCAACCCACACTGGGCTCGCGTGGTGGATTGGCATGTGTCCCAGTCAGTGACACAGACTGATTTTGCTATGGTAAGTATTGTGCTAATGTTTATTTCTCGCTGTAGCCCTGCACTGCTTTTTAGGGTTCCGTACCTCGAAAGGAAAAAGGGAACCCTTATAGGATTCGTTGTCCGTCTGTCTGTTAGTCTGTCAAGACCCTTTTTCTCAGAAACTCGTGGAGGTATCAAGTTGAAATTAAAATCAGACTTCTAAGTCAACGCAGTAAAAAAATAGGGCCATTTATGCGACTTAATTTTGATACTTACTCGCAATTAAATCAAAACCTAGAGGATACTTCCTGTTGACCTAGAATCATGAAATTTTGCAAGAAGCCCGGTCTCACAGCAAAGTAAAGTAAAGGAAAAGTCCTAAAATTGTTAATTTGTAATTTTATCACATAAAAAAGTTTGTTTATGGGATGAATTGTTTTCAACTACGGAACCCTTCTTTGTAAGTGTTCCGATATGTACTTGACCGGTTTTAGGGTTCCGTACCAAAATGGTAAAAAAGGAACCCTTATGGTGTGACTCAGTCTGTCTGTCTGTCTGTCTGTCACAGCTGGATATCTCAAGAACTACTAATGCTATCAACTTGAAATTTGGAATACTTTTAGATGACGTTTACCCAACTATTTTTCAAATAAGAAAGAAATAACAAAAGGGACTGAAAGGAGGTCTTAAAAATTCAAAGTGGGGCTACTAGGACATGTGGGGTATCATTATGAAAGAACTCTGTTTGCACATTCTCAAACATTTTTTTCATTTTTTTTAAGCGCATAGTTTTCGACTTTTGATGATCTCCAAAGTTTGCTAAGATAAAAATCTGAAATTATTCTATGTAATAGAAGTTTATGTAAAGATTACAGGAAAAATAAAACGATGTCTCTAAATAGCACACATTTTCAGAAATCGGAACGGAACCCTCGGTGCGCGAGTCCGACTCGCTCTTGTTTTTTTTTTGTAAAACGTTCGTCTGAAAGAAGCCTCAGCCTGCCACGTCAATATCGCAAACACTGAGTTTTCTCATTACATGTGCCGTCGCCGTCGTTTATTTAGTCTATTATTCACTTAGTTGGCTAAATAAACACATTTTTGCTAAATAAACAAATAATGTGTTGTAATTACCTAACTAAATAATTGTTAACAAACAAATTCGGTCGGTTTTTAACCTAAGCAAATGTATGAATTTATTCATTAATTATTTGGGTCGTGTGTGTTCATAATTATTTATATACGTTCTATAATTCCCACTGAATAATTTAGGATTTAGATTTAAATACAGTTTGGAATAATAGTAGGTACTTACATTAATAGCACATAATGTTTCGTGTAGGGACTCCAGCCTCCTCTGTGAGAGGGAGTGCGCCGTAATCCACCACACGGCCCCAGAAGTGCGGGTGTTTGTAGATGTCACATCTTGACATCTTCATACTTCTTTATAAATAAATAAATTCCGATCACGCTTAAATAAATTCCAATCACTTTTTGTTCTTGGAGATATGAAGGCCAATTCTCGTACCTAAAAAAGTTCAAATTCAAGTCGCAATCTCATGCCAGCGACAATCAAATGTCAAAAATGTAGGTAAACGCTATACAATTTTTGACAGATTGAGACTGATGGCGCGTGTCGCCTCTTCACAATCGACGATCATAGACTTTCACCCCCTTTATCCCCTTTAGGATTGTTTTAAAAAAAGTAGCTAATGACCTTCCCCAGGATGCCATATCTACCTCCATGCCAAATTTTATCGAAATCCGTTTATTGGTTTAGTTTAGTTTTTACCCGACTGCGCCAGAAGGAGGGTTATGTTTTTCTAGAGTATGTATGTATGTATTATTAAACACAATTAGGTTTAAAACACATGTATTTAAGCAATTTGAGAAAAACAATTTCGGCATCCTAAAAACCGCGCGAAAAAGGTACAAGAAGTGTCAAGTGACAGATCGTAGTGACGGGCACGCGTCTTCGATTGAGTAGTGCTGTGTAGACTCGATTTTATCTCGCTAACAACTCGGCCATCCTGCAACTCTTCGGTCCCCCGAAGAATTATTGGCGGAGCACCTGCTTGATCGGCATCTCGTCGCAGCCGCACTCGTACTTCGCGCCTCGTCACCGTGATCTTCAAGGATGATGTAATTCTCTTCCAAAGAAGAGAATAATCTGATATTGGCAAGGCCCCAAAGGCAACCACTAACTTAGCACTGAATAGGCCCCGAAGGCAAGCACTGAATCAACGGTGTAGACCCCGAAGGCAAGCGTTAACTTGTTGATGGTTCAGTGCTATGAGGCTCCGTAAGCAAGCACTGGGCAAACGCTGAGGCCCCGTAGGCAAAGCGCATCAACTGCAACACGTCATGGTGCGTTAAGGCTCCAAAAGCAAGCACCGCATGCTGTGTAGGCCCCGAAGGCAAGCGTTAAATTCCTTTAGGCAAAGCTCATCAGTCGATACATGTCAAGGTGCTTTTAAGGCTCCGGAAGCAAGCACTGCACGCTGCGTAGGCCCCGTAGGCAAGAGTTATTTTATAGATGAGTGCTGTGAAGGCTCCGTAAGCAAGCACTAAGCACGCTGCGTAGGCCCCGTAGGCAAGCGTTATTTTATAGATGAGTGCTGTGAAGGCTCCGTAAGCAAGCACTAAGTAAACGCCGAGGCCCCGTAGGCAAAGCGCATCAACCACAATATGTCAGGGTGCATTAAGGCTCCGAAAGCAAGCACCATACGCTGTGTAGGCCCCGGAGGCAAGCGTTAAACTTTAGAATTAACAGTAAAGTGTTATCAGGCTCCGAAAGCAGTTTAATATAAAGGCACGGTACAGGGCCCATAGACAAATGTTAGATTTGGTAAACAAATTATTAAATGTAATTAATCTTCACCAGATGATGAACTTTCATCTCTGTGACACCACACTTTAATTTTATCACGAGCAACAATGTTTTTGTAAGCTCGCTTTCCCTTCGTGGACGACGTCACCTCAAAGCGATCGTTTGGCAACACGGCAGTTACCTTATACGGTCCCGCATATCTGGGAACTAATTTTCCACTGGACAATCCAGGTCGTAAAATTTTACGCTCAACCATGACTAACTGCCCGACTGATATAGGAGCACCCTCTCTACGACTTTTGTCAAAGCGTACTTTCATTTTTGAAGCGTTAGTCTCGATGTTTTGTGCAGCTTCATTTCTGAGTGCCTCAATATCTTCAATGTAAACTGCACCTTGCAAATCATTGGCTAGTCTAGGTCTAAGACCACACAGCAACTCTAAAGGTGACTTACCAGTTCCGTGACTGACTGAAGAATTGATGCCTAGTTGTACCTTTGGCAGATAGGCATCCCAACCTTTTTGTTCCTCACCCATATGAGCTGACAACGAACTGAGAATTGTGCGGTTTAGGCGTTCCACCTGCCCATTCGCACGCGGAGAGGCGACAGCATTTAAAACATGCTTAATTCCGTGATCTGCGCAATAACTCCCAAACTCTTTACCAGTAAACGCGGTACCTCGGTCACTGATAATTCGATCTGGGTGACCAAAAACTTGACTTAGTTTAGTCAATGCTGTGATAGCTCCTTTAGCGTTAGCACTAGCGACAGCTTCCAACCAGACGAATTTCGTGAACCCATCGATAATTGCTATGATATAGGTCTTCCCATTACTCTTGCAAAATGGACCCAGGTGATCTACATGCAATGTGTGGAACGGCACAGATACTCTAGGAATCGGATGCAAAAGCCCAGGTTGTTTCCCAGTAGGCTTCTTCGTAAATTGGCATCCAATACAACTTGAAACGTACTTTCCGACACACTTTCGCATTTTCGGAAACCAGTATTTAGCTTGTATGGCTTCTAAACACTTTTCTGTTCCCAAATGACCATTTTCGTCATGGTACAACTTCAGTATATGGAATCGTGCACTTTTAGGTAAAACAGGTTTATAGCTGTTATCCACCAGCCGACACAACTTGCCATCTACAACTTTATAGTCCTTTGAAAGTCCAGTATTCTTTTTCTTGTTAGCCTCTTGTTCCAGTTTTAAATTCTCAATCAATCCCCGAATTTCTTCATCTCCTTCCTGTAACGCGTCAATCAAATCCTTCTCAACAATATGCTGTACCAATATAGGGTTCCGGCTGAGAGCATCAACGTGTGCCATGGATCTCCCTGGGCGGTGATCCACTTCAAAGTTATACTCTTGAAGGTCCAGCCACCAACGAGCAATGCGCGGAGATAAATCCCTTTTCAGCCAGGCCATACGTAATGCTGAGCAATCCGTTACCACTTGGAACTTGATTCCGGACAGATACACCTTAAATCTTTGAATGGCAAATACCACTGCAAGAGCCTCTAGTTCAAAGCTGTGGTATTTCGCTTCGGTGACGGTTGTCTGTCTACTCGCATAAGCAACAACCTTGGTATCTCCACTAGGCTGCTTTTGAAGGAGAACTCCGCCAAGCCCAAGTTTCGATGCATCTGTGTGAACCTGTGTTTCTCTTTCTGGATCGTAAATTACCAGAACTGGATCTGATGTAAGTATCTGCTTAAGGGTCTGCACAGCCTGTTCTTGGTCCGATCCCCACTGCCATTCTGCAGTATTTTTCGTGAGAGACGTAAGTGGTCGCGCAATAGTAGCAAAGCCTTGGATAAATTTGCGGAAATAACTCGCAAGATCGAGGAACTGGCGTAATTCATGAACATTCGAAGGTACTTTAAAACTTGATACAGCTGTAATTTTATGAGTTGAGGGTCTGATTTCACCATCTGAGATAACATGACCTAGATACTCGACGCTCTCAGTGAGAAAAGAACACTTACTTTTCCTCAATTTCACGCCCGATTTCTCAATCAGACATAGCACCTTCTCCAGATTAGCAAGACATTCTCTAGTGTCTATACCCCATGAAATTACATCATCAATGTAAACCTCTGCGCAAGCATGAATTACTGGTTCCAATATTTCGTTCATAGCTCGCTGGAATACTGCAGGAGCGTTGCAAAGACCGAAACTCATCATTTTATACTGATAATGACCGTCAGGTGTCACAAATCCAGTAAGCGGTCTTGACTCCTCGGCAATTCTAATCTGATGGTATCCATTTGCTAGATCTAGGCAACAGAATACAGATTTACCCACCAATCGATCCAACAAGTCTTGTATTACCGGTAAGGGATACCGTTCTTTCTCAGTAATTTTATTTAGTGCCCTATAATCCACGCATAATCTACGTCCGCCATCCTTTTTGTTCACCAGTAGAACTGGGCTAGCAAAAGGGGATGTGGACTTCTCGATGATTCCAGAATCTAGCAGGTCATCAACAATATTTTTCACTATGTCCCTCTCATGGAAAGACATTCGGTAAGGCTTGAAGTTTATCACCTTATTCTCTGTCAACTTGATGCTCATTTCTACACTACAATTCCCTAGCTCCATTCCATTTCCAGAAAAACAATGCTCGTATTTAGCCAAAAGATCATTTAATTCAGCTTTCTCATCTTCATTCAAATGTGCACCCACCTTTACATAATCTACCATGCCCAAATCTGGTTTTATTAATTGTGCTCTTGCTATACAATCTGCTTCCTTAAGCTTTAAGATTGAATTTGTTCTATTCACCAGCTTAATGACCGCATACCCATCTGATGACTCAATATTGTCAACAAGAACATCCTTTTCATTCAATGGTTTTCTCTGCTCACTCTTCGTGACATTCATGAAACCATCAACAACAGGATCCAGTCGTACCAAAACCTTATTTATGCCAGGAGTAAGGTTCGTGTCAGTTTGAGGATATAAGCGGATCTTGTCAAAACTATCACATAACTCAGTCACTTGAAAAGCCATCTCATCTTCATAAATATTCAAATCTGTGGCAGTCTTCACAACCACTAAATTTGGAGACTCTGTGAATGTCTGTCCTATCAAAACATCCACATTCTGAACATGATCAGGAACAATGTAAAACAAATTTTCCTGCTTTGCACCATCAACCACAAGAGTAGCAGTAACTGTACCTACAGGTGCAATGAATGCATCCCCGTATCCTTTTATCACAACATCATTATTAGGTTTTAATTCCAGGTCTTGTTTCTCATAAAAACTTTGTGTCATTGCATTGCAGGAGCTGCCAAAATCCAAAAAACATTTGCTAAAACACCATTCACAAAAACCTCTTTAAAGTACTTTTTGTCAGAAGAGTCACAGCTCACAGTTTGAATCTTTCGCACTAATCTATTCTGAGGACCAGTCTTTGACTTCTTTCTGCACTCTTCTAGAGTGTGCCCATCAATGTTAGAAAATGAGCAATGTTTACTAAGATTGTTCTTTCTATAACAGGTTGATTCCACATGGCCTAATTTGTTACAAAATGAACATTTCTTATTCTCATTATTTTTCGGAGTCTGTCTGTATTCCTTGCTCTTACGACATCTATTTGCCTTATGACCTAATTTGCCACATGTATAACATTTTATATTTTTGTTAGAGCTGAGACTTTTCAATGACGTCACAGCTTGGTCCTGTTCTACACTAGCATCCAAGTTGTTAATACTGGCCAGGTATTGAAGAAGAGAAGCGGTGTCACGGCACCCGGCTGACTTCGCACCAACTTCTAACAGTTTGTTACCAAGTGTACCAATGATAGCTTCTGTGATCACTTCATCTCAAGTGACATGACATTCCTATGCCCAATTTACTATAATAAAATTCGATAGGTTCTTCGCTAGGCAACCTGACTCGATTCACTAACTCCCTAATCTGTGATAATTTATTTTTAGTAAACGGAAAGGCTTTAATTAGTTTTTCCTTCCACTCCGTCCAACTAATCTCATATGATGCTTGTTGCTCATACCACCCTTTAGCATAACCACTCAGCTTTGCAGTACAATTACAAATTAAGGTACGCTCATCCCATCCATGCATTTTAGCCGTACTTTCTAAATTGCGAATCCAATTTTCTACAGAAACTGATGTAGTTTGTGGATTAAACTCAGGTATAAAGTCATTACGCCCTACATAACGCACAACTGGCTTTGACATCACTTCACTAGAATTAGTCTTTGGCACGCATGCTATTGAAGAGACAGAAACTGGCGGTGACGGTGTTGAATCACAATGATAATTACTTGTCTTCCGTAACTCTTTAATCAAACCCTCTAGAGCATCAATACGCCTATCTTTATCCTTCAGTTCTCTTTTATACTTCTTCTTTCCTCTATCAGATGAGGAAGATGAACTTGAACTGCTATGTGACCGTTTCTTATGTTTTGACCGACCCATTGTAACACAAGCAAAGGTACAAAAATTCACACACAAACAATTGTTCTATAAACAGCACATGTAGTTCAATAAAATAAAATTAAAAGTTAGCCATAATAATGACTCAAAGTAACCAAAATAATTAAAATTAAGATTTGTCAATGTTAATTTCTCAAAATATTATAGTGTCCCGAAAACTTTATAGCTCTGAATTAACTTTAAGTTGCATACACAATGTCTTTGGTATTGCATAGACTAATTTCACTGCACTTTAATTTCAATTAAATCCAGAATAATAAATCAAAATGATACAGCTCACCAACAAACAGGAACAATTATTGCAACTTCAAGATGTGTTATTTCATGCACATGCATCCTTCCACCTCAAGGCCAAGATCTATTTGACCTAGTATAGTTATTCCAGGGCCTAAAATCATTTACCAACAAAACCAATCACGACACAAACTTATCAGAACATGTTTCTAGTACAAGTTTTTTTTTTACACTTTAGTTTTGCAATAAATGTGAAAGAAAACCGTAAGTACACACGCGTTAGAACAATTAATACACTATTTTCACTGAAAAGCATCCATTTGTGCAAAATACACGCAAAATAATTAACTTTTAAACAACACAACAGTGGATAGCGTCTCATGCACATACACACTGAAATTACTGTCAAATCGTACAAAATATAGTTTGTGGGTTTCTAAATATCTCACTTCTGAACTTTATTAAACACAATTAGGTTTAAAACACATGTATTTAAGCAATTTGAGAAAAACAATTTCGGCATCCTAAAAACCGCGCGAAAAAGGTACAAGAAGTGTCAAGTGACAGATCGTAGTGACGGGCACGCGTCTTCGATTGAGTAGTGCTGTGTAGACTCGATTTTATCTCGCTAACAGTATGTATGAATGTATGTATGTATAATTGTTTGGCACGCTCTGCGGCCTGAACGGCTCGATGGATTTTAGCGTGAGAGGTGTCGTTAGATTCGTATTTACTGTGAGAGTGACACTGGGTATATCAAAATAAAAAAAACAAAATGGCGGATTTTTGGCGCCAAATTATGTCTTAAAAAAAATTTTTTTTTTCTCAAAACCTTGGAGTGGAGTATCAAAATAAAGGGTTTTAAAAGCTGATTACAAAAATATAAACAACTTATATGGTTAAAAGTAATTCGAACTGACAAATTGTAAAAAAAAGGCTTGGCTATTTGTGCATTTGATCCAAAAAAGCTTTTGAATAACTCTCACGACCAAAACTCCTTGCAAGAACCAAATTGGGTGCGTAATCTTTCACATTTGTAAACTAAAAATCTGGAAATAAAAAAGAGTAATTTAAAAAACTAAAAAACCCCACTGCGGTAGAAAACTGAAAAGCTAAAAACAAGACCATTTTAAATTAAATAAAAGTTGGAAGCAGGCGGGACCCATTCCATTTTTTATATTTTCAAACTCAAATGTGTCCCACCTGCTTCCAACTTTTATTTAATTTATAATGGGCTTGTTTTTAGCTTTTCAGTTTTCTACCGCAGTCGGGTTTTTTAGTTTTTTAAATTACTATTTTTTTTTCAGGTAATTGTCTATGACCGCCGCCGCGCCTATTTAATTGTAAAGAGGCGCCATGAGATGAGATTCCGAACGTTGTTAAAAACTCTCTCCTCGTTTTGAGGGACTGTCTTATGCAATTTTTACGTTCGGAAAGTGCTGATTCTCAGCCTAATTTGAATGACTTTTGTTTTGTTTTTTTTTTTGTTGTATGATATTTTTCTTTGCCGTGTACCTATTCTTTGTGTGTAGAGTATTGGTTACTCATATACATGTGCATCAATGGGGTACCCCAGTTGTATTAAAATTTTAATACAACTGGGGTACCCAATTGATACAGCCCACTGTACCAATACTTAAATTGCACTACATAAAGTAAGCACCTTTTTGGTTTCGAATCCACTACTTATAACTCGCAAATAAAAACCTCTTCTACTGGACCAGTACTGCTTCTAAAACAATAACAACATTCTAATTAAAAAATCAATCTGCCTAGCCTTTTGTCGGCTTCCAGTCTAACCGGATGAAGCTGAATACCAGTATTTTACATGGAGCGACTGCCTGTCTGACCTCCACAACCCAGTAACTGGGTAATACGATACCCCTTGGTAAGACTGGTTGTCAGACTTTCGGGCTTCTGACGACCCGTAACGACTGTCAAAGATTCACGAATAACAGCCGGGACCAACGGCTTAACGTGCTTTCCGAGGCACGGAGGAATCTCGTTATGTAAAGATGGTCACCCATCCACTGACCAACCCCGGCAACATTCTAATTAATTAAAGTATTAATAATACGTTGTAATTTATATGGATCTTAAAGGGTCTTCGAGTCTTTATGACAGTAATTAAAATTGCACCATTTGCTCAGAAGTTGTTAAAGTTTTCGTGAAATATTGTCTTCGGATAAATGATAGGTGACTAACGAAAGGTATTTATAAGGCAGATGCGAGTGCCGAGAGGAGAAAAGAAAAAAGAGAAAACATAATTATAGTGACCTTATTGATGATGTTCTTCAGAAAGGTCATTTGCGTAGAACTCTCAACCGGAGAGCGTGTATGACAAAATGTTGTAACAAATTTACTAGCCTTATAAAATGAAAGGACTAGTAAGTAGACTTGAACAATATATAATTTAGAAGAAGGATAAAAAATACAATATTTAATAAAAAACCTAACCTTCCTAGCACACTCACAGTTGGAAGTAGGAGGAAGGTTTTGACAATAAACTTGAACTTGAACTTGGAACTGCATCAGGCCTCGCCAGCTCTGAGGCGTGCGCTTCCAGTTTAAAAGTGAAGACACTCAGCTGTGCAGGTCACTCAAGCAGTGAAGAAGCCGGTCCTCCTGGAGTCAGCGCAGTCTCTGTCTTGGTGGAAGCAGTTCCAGACCAGTTCGCAAAATACTAATATAAGACCAATAAAAGAGAATGATACATAATAAAGGGTTCCGTGTTAGGATGAATTTATTCCAAGAACAAACTTAACACTGTAGTTGAAATACATGTTCTCCCATACATTCCAACTGTAAATTTAAGTTTGTACTCACAGTTTTGAGAGATTTACCATGTTATTTTGAGACCACAGACTTCTTATAGGTTTTCCTGTAATATACAGATAAAGAACTATTTTCTGTATTTTTTTCAAAATTTTAGGCTCAGTAGTTTCGGAGGTAAGGGGAATGGTCAATTTTCGACAATTTTCTTAAATAAATTTAAAACAATTTATTTTAAAATTATAAAAAAAATACATCCTCATAGTAAGCCCTTTTATTTGATATGTCACACGTTTTTTAATTTTCTTATTTGCCCCCTAAAAGTGACCCCCATATGCAAAATTAATTTGTTTACTTTACCCGTACGTGTTTGGGTCACAGAAATACATATGTGTACCAAACAACTTAATCGGTCCATTAGATTCGGAGCAAATTGGCTGTGACAGACGGACAGACAGACAGACAGACACACACGAGTGATCCTATAAGGGTTCCATTTTTTTCTTTTGAGGTACGGAACCCTAAAAGTGGATGCAAAGTGTAAGGATATGATGTAAAGTGTCTGTAGTATGTAGATATTATAATGTATGAACGTAAACGAGGCAAAAGGATTATGTAAGGATCGTAGCAGGTGGCGTTCTGTAGTTTCTGCCTACCCCCCTGGGAAGAAGGCGTGAGTTTATGTATGTATTGTCTTCAGTAAGACTAATATTCGTTTTAAAGAAAATAGCCATTACAAAACCTTCAAACACAATGAACTTTTTCAAAGTAATAAGGCAATACCTACTCGTATTAACACAGTTTAACAAATCTCTTTAAAAACTTATCAACGTTAAAGCAAAGATCATTTGGCTCGGTAACTTTAAGACCTACACTTAACCTAAGTATCCATAGACAAGACCAGATAAAATAAATTGGCCCACAGGCCACAAACGAGGCCCGTAACTTATTCACTCAACTTTTTTTTAATAAGGCGCTCTGGCTGGAACGATTCTTTGAAGGTTCTAAATTTAATATAATTGGCGAAAGAAGAAAAATGTCTTAATACCTACGGGGTCGTTTATATGGCCCGGCGGCGGTACTATAGTTTTGCCCTTGTCACTCACTTGTCCCTAACAGCCACGCTGTATTAGCATGCAAATTGATGGCCCACGATTTATGACCTTTGAAGCCTTATTTTTAAGGGCTGGTCGGAAACGGTCCTTGTTGATTATTGAGTCCGTTTTTTCGCGTTAAACGTTTGTGCCTTGAATACAATTTGTTTTCCTTTCTGCGATAGTTTCAATAAAATAAAACAAAACACAGTATTTATACATTTAGAAATCCATTGGACTGGCAAATTGTTAGCAAAAGCCGTGAATGCACGAACGAAAAATTCTAAAACAATTTGTACACCGTTTGTCAAAGTTCTTCAACAAACAAGCACTCTAACAGCATTTAAACTGGTCACACGATGTTCTCATACAAAGAATTTTACCAACAAAATTATACAGGGGCTAACATAATCCAAAAGCTAAAATGCTTTCGACCGGAACACTTAAACCCTTTCAACTTGATCCGCTGAAGGGACAGCGACGCACAAACACAACTTTACAATTTTCTCAATTTATATTTCATCACAGTGTTCGGAACTACTCGAAACTGGTTCGGGACAGTTCGGAACTGTTCGCCATAAATTACCTTCATTTGTCTGTTACAAAAGTTTTAATACAAATTACGGTTGTGTTCATGTGTCTAAATAAATTGGTTACGTTATTGCTGCGAGTACAAATTCAATGAGAGGGTTCTGATTTGATGTGTTTTGTTATAATGGCTTTTATAATATATTCGTTTTGTTAATTAATTCTAATTAAGGGAGTTTGCAAATTGAGTTTTGAATTATTATTATTTAATTATGTTTTCAATGTTATATTTGAATGGAAATTGTCAGATAACATCCTTAAATCGACAAAATTTATCAGTGACAATTTTTTTTGTTGGTATAAATAAGAAAGCTGATGTATATGATAGCTAATTTTAGTTGTATTTAAGGCCAATGAAAGTACAGTAAATTTTTATTTAAACATTTTCAAGTCAATGCAAGGCGGCGGCGGTGCGGTGGTGGCAAAAATAATAAAAATCACTTTGCAGACCGCATCTAGAATGCAGCTGCTGTCATAAGTTGAAAGGAGTTGTCTTAGAAATAATGCCGTCGTTTTGCCGTCGCATTAACATACAACGCAGCGAGCGAGATAGAAAGATAATATTTAATCAGAAGCTTTGCTGTGACACTAGCACAGACTGCGACATTTTCGGAAAGTGCTCTGTAATGAGTATCATTGATCAAGAACCATAAGAGAGCTGTCGCATTCTGTCACCAAATTTTTAAGAATGTTAAATGAAAAGATGCTTTTTTGAAAAATGTAATCAATGAAAGTACTTATCAGTAAATATTTTTATTTTAATAGACAACACACACACACTAACAACTACACACACACTACACACACTATTAAAACACACTTTAATAGTTTACTCTTGTAAAACACATTTTTATTGTGGCATTTATTTAACTCATCTCAAAAACAGATAATAGTTTTTGAACTGAGTTTAAGTAATAGATAACACAATAAAAATTTGTTTTAATAATTAAGTACCTACCTATTAAATTAACATTATTTACTAGTGCTTCAATTCATCACATTTGTCAAAAAAAAATCCTTTTATTTAACAATCTTAAGGCTACTCTTTCGAAAAAAGCTTAGAAACAGCGTGCAGATGAAGCAGTTTTTCGCCGGAACCTACAGAGAAATTACATCTGAAAAAAATTGTTAGTAATCTACATGATATGAATCGTAATTTGGTTTAGCCATAATTTTTCTATCGGTATCACATAATAAGAAAAAAAAACCCCAAATCACCTCCAAATCGTTAAGATGAAACCATTTTATTCCTTCATTTTTTATCAAAAGAATATAAAAAAAATATCTACTACTTTGCAATACAAACGAAAATGATTTGGTTTTGTTACTTTTTAAAAACATGTATATTTTTTATTATAATAAATTTAAAATGCGTCTAATTTGGGACAGCGCTCCTTGATGGGCGAGTCTATTACTGGCTGGACGTACGACGCGTTGCGTGAGCTCAGGCCAGAATGCGCAAGCTAACCACTCAAGGTCATTGGCGTATAGTTCGGCCTTAAAAATTTCGTCCCGTGTAAGCGAGAGAGGTGACAAAATGTGACAGCCCTCTTTAGTTAAGATCAACTAGATACTTGTATATTATAAAAGTATCTAGTTGTTTTTATATTATAAAAGTATCTAGTTGTTTTTATATTATAAAAGTATCTAGTATTTTTCTTGTTAGGGCCTTTAGCTGTTCCGTTTTTACACAACCAAAACAAAAGAACGTCAACGAATTCAAAACAAAACTCGAAGAAGACACCCAAAAGCAACTAAGCACGTAAGAGCAATACATTTGAAGTAGCTTAAGGATTATCGCGTCGCTGCAACTCATGCAGAATAATCCTTTGCATTAATTTTTTTATATTAGTAATTACATTTTAAAGATTATAAAAGTATCTAGTTGACCTTCATTAACCTGTAGTTTTCTTGTTGACAAAGAGCTTTTGGCTGTTCCATTTTTGCTGACAGCTTCGTCCAAATAATTCCAACACAAGCAAAACAAAAGAACGACAGCGAATTCAAAACAAAACTCCAAGAAGACACCTGTCAAAGCAACTAAGCACGTAAGAGCAATACATTTGAAGTAGCTTAAGGATTATCGCGTCGCTGCAACTCATGCAGAATAATCCTTTGCATTTCATTTAATTAATTTTACGGGTCCTTGGACGGAAGACGGCTCTCGCTATGTAACGTCAGTGAGAGAATTACGAGCTCGTCACGAAGAGACAAATGTGCGGTACAGTCGGAGGTAGTAAAATGTAACACGTTTTGTTGGTTGCTGTTTCGAGTTACTTTGTTGGCGTTTTAGTGTCAATAGGTTAGGTTGGCGTTTAATTTGGTAGGCAGTAGAAACTTAGATAGTGTGAAAATTTATTTACTTATTCTGATTCTAGGCTATCAGGAAGTAGGTACCCTATAGGTTTTGATTTATTTGCGAGTGTAAAAATACCTATATCGCATAAATGGCCGACATTTTTGACTTAATAGCTTGATTTTTTTAGAGCTGCAAGGGACCGTAGACTTCCGTACCTATTTTATATTAATTTCAACTTGATACCTCCACGCGTTCCCGAGAAAAAGGTTCTTGACAGACTGACAGACAGACAGACGGACAACGAAGTAATCCTGTTAGGGTTCCGTTTTTTCCTTTTGAGGTACAGAACCCTAAAAATCACATCATACTATTTTAAAACTGTAAACTCTTTAATAAAAGGATGTCATATAAATGTCGGAAGTCCCAAACATTCACAATTTCCACACACAATGATAATTTCGGTACCATTTATGAAATTAACAAAAGCCTCGGGCATTGTGCTCAATTATTCGAGTTAAATTTCACTGTAGTTGAAAATGTTAAAAATAAGTTCCTATTGGAAAACAGAAGTATAATGAAAGTCTGTATTATAACATAATATTACGTAGGCTAAAATTCAATAGATATCATTTTGAAATAACTACATATTATTATGCTCATAACTAGCAATACGTTGTCACTAGCAAAATAATCATTGTGTTATTTTTTGCATAAAATATTACCGAAGCCAAACGTCTAGTTTTCTCTAACAACACTGCAACATTGTGGGTATAGATAAATCCTCAAAATATTAACAAAAACCAGCTTTTAAGCGATTACTCCATCTACATTTACTATAAACTAAAATATTTAGGTATATTCACAGAAAAAATCACTAACACAATCTAAGCGCAATTTCAAAAAATCAACGACCACATTTGCAAAATACACACAATATTCTATCTTGTCCACTTCATAAAAGTTGAACAAACGCTTTAAAAGATTTGTTTACATTTAATTTAAACGTCGCTGGTGGCGTTTAATTTTTTCTGTGTTTACTTAATATTATGGGGCGGAGTGTACCCGGCGGAGTCACGTATCCAGTGGAGAATTTCACTTTCTTAACCCTTGCACATTTCTGCATAAATTTGTCGGGGCTTGTGAACCGACTAAGCACACTTCCACGGGTTGACACGCTCCTACGTGACATGGGTACTGCGTTACATTTGCATTATTTGATTTGTCATAGTTTGTGCCACGGAAACTGGACGGACGAGACGTTTTGTTGTCATTTCTGAACAAGGGCGCAACAAGGGGTTGAATTCCTTGTGATATTTAATTTTTATAATATCGTGGCAACAGATTAACTTATAATGAAATTGCTGGATGTTAGTTTCTGTCAAATGTCGACCACATTATGATCGTTTTACATTTCGGTTTTCTTACTAGATAAAAGTATCTCCTCCGTAATTAGTTATGACTTTTTAGCAGTATGGTCATTCATGTTCATGTATCAAGTAATCATTCTTCGTTCAGTAACAAAATTTAGTTCTTTTCTCAATAATCTTTTTGCAAATTACAGCCTCTAAATATTATTACAGAGTCCTAGAAATAATATTATTGTGGTTTTATTTTGGACAACTAAAATTATATTGTTATAATATATTCTTGTTTGAACAAAATATAATTGTGTATAAAGGTATTGTTAACAGTACATGTCTAGACGATGTAATGTGCCTCTAACATTCTTATAATATCTGCTATTACAATCCTTATTTTGAGGGTTCCGTACCACAAAAAGAAAAAACGGAACCCTTAGGTTCATCACTTCATCGACCGTCTGATTTTTGTCAAGACCCTTTTTCTCAGGAACGCGTAAAGGGATCAAGTTGAAATTAATGTTATGGACGTAGGTCTATGATCCCTTGGGGATTTAAAAAAATCAAGCTTCTAAGTCAACGCAATAAAAAAATACGGTCATTTATGCGACATTTACTATAATAAATAAATAAATAAAATAAATAAATAAATATCCTTGGACATTTCACACACATAATACTCGCAAATAAATTCCCGTCGACCTAGAATCATGAAACTTGGCAAGAAGTAACGTCTCAGTACAAGTAAAGGAAAAGTCCGAAAATCAATAATTTGTAGTTTAATCTCATACATTTTTTTTCCATTACAAACTTACATTTGCTGTTGGAGAATTGCCCGTGACGTATATCGATGTATGGGAGAACATGTTTTCCAACTAAAATGTTAAGTTTTTTTTTGAGATAAGTTCATCCCAGCTACGGGACACTTCATTGTGCGTGGTCCTACACACACTAGGCCAGTTTTTTGTAACAAAATTTCAAGATCAAAGGATTGACCTTGGAGACGTAATATAGGTAATGTTTTATACAATTTTCTGTTAGGGTACAAAGTAATAGGTGCCTAGTATCGATGTAAAGTTAATGTCCTAGTTATTTTTTAGTTAAACTATATAGCGAACCGCTGCTGCTTCGCACGGTTTTTACGACTTGATAAAACAAAGAGATTTCTTTAATATATACAGTGTAAGTCTTCATAATGTGCAAATATCGAAATGAAGGAGACTATGCTTAATTTTATCGACGTAAAAAATATTTAAAAAAATGTAAAAATAAAATTTTATTTTAAATTCTTGTTCGCTACTGTGACCCTATGTAAACAAAACAGTATAAATTTTAAACTAAACGATCTATCACGATGAACCAAACTCAGTAATGATTGGAAATATCAGGACGTCCTAATAAAATTAAAATTAAAGAAAAAAAAAACCGCCCTCAATTGAGAATTAAGGTTTTTTTTTACCAATTTGGAAAGGCCTTGAACACTGCTAAGTACAGACGCCAGCAGGTCAAGCCACCCGAAACTGTCAAATTTTCCCAATCAACCTTGAACCTAATGCTTTTGCAATAAAGATGAAAATCGATTAAAGAAATTTGACAGATTGTAGTAGCTTGATGTGCTGGCGTCTGTACAATACTTCAGCAAGTAGACACTTAAATTTTAAAAAAAAATTTTAAACATTTTTTTCCATCGATAAAATTAAGCATTGTTTCCCTAATTTCGACATGTGCACATTATGAAGACTCACATTGTAGGTATGTAATTTTAATATCAATGTTTTATAAACCTTCCGGAATAAATTCTCTAAATGATGGTGAAACCGCAACAAAATCCGTTTTGTAGTTTTGAAGAACAACGCGGTTGCCACAGGGTGGCAAATGCTATACATTTTAATTTCTTACTATTCAGCGCCGTCTATCTACGAGAACATAAATTAAAAATGAACAGTGTTGCCAGCGTACATCCATGAAGCAATTTTTAGTACATTATAGTAGAAGTGTACGCGTATAATCTTTGATTTTGATGTTTTTGAGTTAGTTATTATTTTTCGTATCTTTTTTTTGCATTTGTGAAAGGTCTCCGATCATAGTATTGTATTAATGTTTTGCTCTTATTGATCAAAAAAGAAACTATTAGTAGAATTTACAAATATGAAATGACTATACAGCCACAGGGTGACAGGCTGATGTTGACATTTCATTGCAAAAAATTTCTGCGGTTGCGTTGCGAATATTTTTGTAAATATTTCGTTTGCTTGCCAATTTTCAGTGTAATTTACGTCAAGTTTAGTTCATTGCTACGTATTTAGTAAAAATCTTGGAAGATAAACGTTCCCATCGAATGTCTACTTTCTAAATCACCACGACTTGAGCCCCCCGTGCTCCTCGGTGATTTAAATGCTTAGGCCCTCCAAGTGCTCTGTGGGCCCTCCGTAAATAGGACTTTGGACCATATTTAAGTGTTTAACTCCGCCCTTAAGACGACCACTGACCAAGTGTTTTGTGTTTATACTTAAATAACCATGTCTCGAAACAATGTTGTGTACCTATTGCCTACCTGGCTGCCCAGTCATCAAAGATGATGGTAAACATGGTGTTCTTTTTCTATCTACACAATGTATTGCTGGTTTGAGTTTGAGTGCAATGTTTTGTTTTACATAATAAATATGAACATGCAAAATTGGTATTTATTTTATTATCCTCGAAACAACAAGTTTAGTGTCGAATTAGCGTTACCGAGTTGAATAATGTAGAATGGTTGAAAATTCTGTTGTAGTAAAACTAAACCTAAAAATTTAAAATCCAGTTTGTAGAATTTTCAACCATTCTCCATTAGACAACTCGGTAAAGCTAATTCTACTTGGTACAATATTATTTATGTAGCTATGGTAACGTACCACGTGACATTGAATAGTGTATGTCCCCGTAACTAGATGGCGTTGCCTAAGAAAAGCCTAAGTTGCCAGTCTATCTCAGTATATATAATAGTAGTCTATGGCGGTTGCACTGACAGACACGAAAAGTGAATTTATAATATGTCATTATCTGCCTAGCCTATACCCAACTATAATCACTCTAATATTATAAAGGCGAAAGTTTGTGATTGTGTGTTCGTATGTTTGTTATTTCTTGACGCTCAAACGGCCGGACCAATTTTGATGAAATTTAGTATGGAGGTAGCTGACACCCTGGATTAATACATAAGCTACTTTTCATCCCGGTTTACGCGGGTGAAACTGCGGGGCTCTGCTAGTTATTATCTAACACCACTTTGTACCAAAAGGCAAAATTCAAACTATGAACACTTCCAGACATTGATAGGACTGATAATCAAATTCAGTTTACCTCTGACCCATAAACTTAATATCGTTTATTCGTTAGCGGGACATAATAATTATGCTTTCAGTTTACTCCTGTATGTAGGTTATGTGAAATGGAGCGCAGTCAACTGTTATTTTTGTCTAAAGACTACTAAAACCACTTTTATAAAGTGTGAGTTATTAAAGTTAGTGTTTATATGGTATATTCTGCCGTTACTGTAGAGCGGGTAAAATGTTATCTGCTTTGTTTTAAATTATAAATAATGTTTTAGATTTAAAATAGGTAAATACCTAGTTTGTTTAGATTATCCTCTGCTTCAAAGTATAGTGTTCGGCAAAGTAAGTTAACGACGGAGTCATCAGTTCACTTAATTATCACACTAATATTATAAAGGTGGAAGTGTGTTAGTGTGTTTGTATGTTTGTCACTTCTTCACGCTCAAACGGCCGGATCGATTTGGGTGTTTGTTATACACCGTGTAATTTTAGTCGTCTTACAACGCTTGCCCATATCATGTATCTAATGGCTACTAAACATTCATTAACCCCTCAAGTGTCGAATGCACCCCATATGTGCATAAGAAAAACCCTTTTTTTGTTAGGTATATAAGCTTATATCACATATATATAAATGTAAAAAAACATCATCCGATGGAAAACCAATCATCATCATTAGTTGTGAACCTATGGAGTTCGTAGCTAACTCCCCCTACCCCCCCGCGTGTGAAATGCACCCAAAGTGTGCAAAAGGACAAAACTTTACATAATAGGTATATAAGCTTAGATCACATATATATAAACGTAAAAAAACATCATCCGATGGAAAACATATCATCATCAGTAGTTGTGAACCTATGGGGTTCGCAACTAATCCCCAACCCTCCCCACTCGCTGGGGTTTTGGGTCTAAAATTAGCCAAACTCAGACACTTGAGGGGTAAAAAGAGAAAAAAGATATTTGTGAACATTTGAATAATTAAAAATATTAAAATATTATACATTATGATATGACGCATGACGGACTTGTAATTTGAAACAACCTGTACGAGCGAGCGCGGTCTGACCCTTGCGTTTTTAACTGACTTTTTTTCTCTTTTTTCCCAACAAAGTCGACACATCCGTTTGTACGAGACAATAGTTCTACAAACTAATAAATTACAGTACATTACCCTCATAAACCAGACAAGAGCTGTCGAAAATTTGTTAAAACAATGGCCAATGTTCGACCCTATTGAAGATAGAAAGCCATGTTCCTTAGGTAAGTACCTACCTACATTAAATCCAGAATTTCTATCTTTAACCTGGCAATTAACGAACAAAACCAAGTTAGGTAATGAAATTGGCAGTACTTACCTATGTAAATTGTTTCCGGCTTATTTAAAACAAATTGTATCAACTGAATTATTTACAATAATTATTAATTGCGTATTTACAAATGAACACTTTTATTTGCATAGGCAAGTAGGTAAGCATTACCTGTATTGCAGCAACTGTTCAAATTGCCTACCAGTTTGTTCGATACACAAACGGGCACGTTTTTGAATATTGTCTTTTATTTTATTTAAAGTCACTCTGTCTTGTTTCACAATATCAAAAGCACTAATTATTTGTTGTTTTAATTGTTCTAAACTGCGTGCTTCGTCAGTGTAAACTAGTCTCTTTATTTCAGACCACAAAAAAAGTCTAATGGTGTAAGATCCGGGCTTCGAGGTGGCCAAGCTATAGGACCGCCTCGCCCAATCCACCTGTCACCAAACTCGAGGTTTAGGTACTCTCGCACTGACCGAGAATAATGAGCGGGACACCCATCGTGTTGGTGGTACAGACTTCTAAGATACGGGAGAGGTAGTACATCTTCCAGTAACTCGGGAATTACGTTCTGTACCATGTCTAAGTACGATCCACCGTTGAGGTTACCCTGAATGAAAATAGGGCCGATTATTGTGTCTTGTATCATACCAGCCCATGCAGACATTCACACTAAATCGGATTTGGTGGGAATGTTCTCGGATTAGATGTGGGTTGTTTATTGACCTCCAGTGCTCATTGTGGATATTTAACATCCCAATCCGGGTGAAAATGGACTTATCGGTCCAGAGAATGTTTGTGGTTGGATGTTCAATAAGCCAGCGACAGAATGCCATTCGGGGTACAGGGTCAGCCCCGTATAAAGCCTGTGCTCGTCGGTAGTGATACGGGTGCAATCCTTCCGCATGTAAAACGCTCCTTACATAGTAGTGGCTGACTCCGAAATGTCTGGCAGCCACTCTGGTACTACGTCGCGGGTGTCGTTCAAAATAGTCCAATATGTTCTCTTCAAGAACTGGTGAATACCGTGGGGGGCCGCGAGCTTGCACATGCGGTGGTCTGCGAAACTGGCCGTGATCAATCAGTCGTTGTGTTGCTGCTAAAATGACTTGCGGTCCTGGCACTTGTGGGTTGATCACACCTCGGGTTGCGTAACATTCATTCCGAGATTATGAGGCGCAGCGTACAGTCTCCTTGCTGCCCGTAAATTGTCACCACTTATTGCGTACAGACGCACCATTTGTAGGTACTCGATATTCGAGTATTGATAGTTCCTATCACTCATGGTGAAGTAGGTAGGTACTTATTCACTCTTTGCACTTACTTTAGCGATCGCAAACAACGTTTGCGCACGCGCACTACTACTTCCGGAGTCCGGACACAACTGAGACACTGTAAGAGTGACCTTCAACAATTTTTTAAGTAAAAGGGGCGGACCGTTGCACTTGTTGTTAGATGGTAGACCACGTGGACTACGTAAACAGAGTGTTTCATAATTTTAATGCATTATTTATTTTTCTTTGTAAGCTATTAGCTTAATTTATGGTAACAATTTTTTAATCGCACCTAGAGGTATTTTATGTCAAATTCATTGACTAGATCACGTTTGTAAGACGACTAAAATTACACCGTGTATAGATAGCTAATACCCTGAATTAACACAGAAGGCTACTGTTTATCCAGGTCTACGCGAGTGAAACCGCGGGACGCAGTTAAATATACAAGGAAGGACACAAATAGAAAGTACAAAATATTCTTCTTCGAAATCGATAGTATAATAAATACTGTTCTATCTCTATTTTATGTAGGTACTCGTATGTCTATTATAGATACGTATACAAAATGTACCGCCACCCAATATTTGGGTTTCACACATATTTTGTGTGTACGTATCACTTGCCAAGTTTTAATAGTTTGGCTCGGATAACGGAACAAAGTTGAACCACTTATCGGAACAGGTGCTTGTCAAATATTTTACTGATAGCAACCCCGGCTCAGTTTATGTGAAAAGTTAATTTAATTATCAAACTACGCTGTTCCCGACACTTTGGAACTAGCTTTTACGTCAGATTATTTTGTAATGCTTCTAATTAAGTATATTATGCCAGTTTTTAGTTTTTTTTTTGTAGACTTTTTAGCTTTGTTTTTGTTTGCGTAACACACTATCAATCGGAGGTTTCATTTTGACAGTTCAACTACATTCATTGTGTTATTTAGGTACGTTGTTGAGCAGACAAATTTTTCGAACAATATAAATGAAGCAATTTGTTTCAAAATGATTCAGATATGCAATTAGGGTGCTGGTTATACAGAGGTCTTATTTTAGTACTGGCTGTGTTTCGCAAACTCAATTTTATGAGTGTTTGTCTTAAAAAAATATATTAAGTATCTAAATTGGGAAATTGCCAATTATGTTACAAAATTAGTCTTTACTTATCCAACTGCTTAAAAATTTACTCCGCGAAAATCATGCATTCATTGTACATTGTACCAATAATAGGTACCTAGGTAAATAATAATAATAACCTAATAAATAAATAGGGTAATAGGTACCTAAATGATTTCTGGTCCTTTCACGCAATACTCAGACCACTTTATTTTACGAACTACTTTGTGACATTTAAACTCCACGACTCCAATTTTTAAACGTTGCTGCACTCATCACTATTCTTCAACAAAAAAGTAATCTTGTTACAAAAAAGGTCTCCATTTTGTCTGAAAAATAGCCGGGGTCAGAGCTAGTAGATAATAACCGCAGCGTCGCACGGGCCCCATCCGTCTCACCGACAAAGCCTCCGCAGGACTTAACGAGAATTACGCTTTTTTTTGTTTTTTAATCTAAATTATTTTTGTACGAAAAAGGTACAATATTTAGAGCACTATGTCGGTTTTTGAGGAAAAATTTTGCTCCGCAGTAACTTTTCCATTCAAAATTAATTAATATAATTTATGCTGAGAACTAGGGAGATAGATACCATTTTGGTTACCCATCGAAAGGGTTTTCTATAGGGTTTTTCTAAGCAGTTAATCAAAAACCCATACGACGTAGGTGACCCTTTTGAATGGCTTTAAGGGACCATTTTGGTTTTCCAAAAAAGGGTTTTTGATAGGATTTTTCTAAGCAGATAAACAAAAACCCATACGATGTGGGTAACCCTTATGAATGGCTTAAATTAATAGCCGTTCAAAAGGGTTTCGCTTCAACTCTCTTAAAGACGATAACAGCGTAACATTCCGACTCGGAGCAATGTAATATGATCTCTCGATGATGGGCATACAATGCAAATTTCTAATATGGTAACCCGAAAAAAGATTGCCTTATATATTATATAGGTTATTTTAATGAATGTGTAACCCTTTCACTGGTTCTATACTTGAAAAGTATAGAATCCATTCAAGGAGTTACACATGATAAAGGTAACCTCATAAACGGCTTACCCCTTCGAAAGTCTTAATTCTTAAGAGCGTAGACGGGCTGCGCGGGAATTGAAAAATAGGTATTTGAAGAAACTATTGCCGTCGCGCTGCGCTCTAGCAACCGGGCGGTATCAATATGTGAGTGAAGTCTGTATTTGTGTGCGTAGCTCAGTAGCGCGCATCTCCCGCCCGCTCGCGCCAATCAAACTACCTACGTTACGGTCGTTTCTGTCTCAGTCGGATTGAAAATATCGGCGTGCGCAGTGTTTCGTGTGATCGTGCTATTTATACTAAATTTTTCCATGAATGCCTTCTCCCTGAAATAATTGACGGTCGGATACCAAGAAATTTACCTGTAAGAGAAAGGATGGAAATGACGACAGAATAAATGTACATATTATTATATAACTTTTGTATTATTTAAAATACCCACAAGCACCTTTTCTGCGTCTTCTGCATAAATATTAAGAACTAGCTTTTGCCCACGGCTTCGCTCCCGACAACTGACTACTACCCTACTTACCTAAAAAAATAATTAAAAAAACTTATTATCCTATTTCGGACGACGGCGTCGGCTAATCCAAAAACGCAAAAAATATAAAAATCGGTGTAATTAACACGATTGTCGACTTCCTTTTATATCAATAAACAAATGACTACTTTTGGAAAAAAAAACCATGTTTTTAAAATAAAATTAATTTGAAATTAGAATTCTTAGCCAAACAAAAATCATTTTGATTTGAAATGGCCAGTACTGCAGAACGGCAATTTCATAGGTAAAGACCTAATATTAGGTCTTTATTGATTAGTGTTACATTTTCATCGCATTTCAATCTTTTTCGTCATCATGGATACGTTAAAAATTCGAGTAATTATGGAATATGAGTACCGTCGTGGCAGCAACGCGGCACAAGCGGCACGCAACATCAACGACGTTTACGGAGCTAACACTACAAACCAATGCACCACCTGTTATTGGTTTGCTCGCTTCCGTTCTGGAAATTTCGACCTGAAAAATGAACCTCGCGGTCGTCCGAAGACTGGTCGACAATTACGAATTAAAGGCGATTGTGGAAGCTGATGATACACAATCTACGGCTGAATTAGCAGCAGCTTTCGACGTTAGTGTCAAAACAATCTTGGTCCATTTGCGTCAAATTGGCAAGGTAAAAAAGCTTGACAAATGGGTGCCCCACGAACTCAATGATCGCCAGCGCGAAGTACGCGTCGAGACGTGCCTTGCACTGCTCAACAGACACACAAATGAAGGAATTTTGAACCGCATTGTTACCTGCGATGAAAAATGGATTCTGTTCGATAACCGCAAGCGCTCAGCAAGTTGGTTGGATCCTGGTTCAGCACCTAAACAATGCCCTAAACGAAAACTTACTCCTAGAAAAGTGATGGTCACTGTTTGGTGGTCTAGCGCCGGTGTGATTCATCACAGCTTCTTACCAAACGGGGTGAGCATTACTGCAGCTGTGTACTGTGAAGAACTGAACACAATGATGGAGAAGCTGGCACATCTCCAACCAGCATTGGTCAATCGCTCGTCTCCGCTGCTCCTGCACGACAACGCGCGACCTCATACTGCACAGCAGACGGTCTCCAAGTTGCAAGAACTGGGGTTGGAAGCTCTCCGTCATCCGCCCTACTCACCAGACCTTGCGCCTACAGACTACTACTTTTTCCAGAATTTGGATAACTTCTTGGCGGGAAAAAAATTCAATATCCGAGAGGCAGTACAAAATGCCTTTGAAGAATTTGTTGCCTCCCGACCAGCTGATTTCTTTAAGAAGGGCATCAATAAACTGCCACTGCGTTGGCAAAGATGCATTGATTGCATGGGTGATTACTTCGATTAATACAAATAAAAAATACATGAAAAAAATTCGTTTAAATTTTTTCATACAAAACGGCAATTTCATAGGTAAAGACCTATTATATAGATTTACTTGATAAGAGCAGTCATTATTTTATAATCTCCCCTGTAAATATTGTCAAGTCAAAAGCAGAATTATCACACCAAGCAGTATAGTGCAAACTTTAGTTACGTATGCAACGCTATACGCTATACGTATGCTAATGCTTACGGTTTGTATTTTTGTAAGAGACACTTCGCTAAAGTTCATTTCAATTATTAGTTAATTATTAACCCTAAAAATGTCATTGAATTGTTACTTCGTTGTCTCTTAAAAAAAAACAAAATGAGCATCAAACACTATTCAGTAAATCAGTATAGGATAAACGTCGATATCGACTGACATCACTATGATTTCGATAAAAACTTCGACACTAGTCACTTCCCTAATTGTGTACGTATTAGTCTAACCCTCCCTCACCTCTCGTCTCCCCCCGTAGAGTGCGATAGAGACCACTGCAGCTCAGAACGATTTTACCTATAAAAAACCTTGACCGATCGACGTTTCGTATTCTCCTGTTTTCTCCTCGAAACCTAAACCAATTAAATTATATTTGGTATCAAAATTTAAAGGAAGAATAGATCTATGCCCCTAGTCGTCTGATTACGTAGGTAAAAACGGGGTATTTTTTTAGGTTTTTGGTAAGTCATATTTATTTTTGTGATAAATTTTTTGAAAAAAAAAAATGACAGGGGCATGCCTTCAATAGACCTGGATTTTTATAAATAAAAACGATTACTCTAGAGGCATTATCCAGGAAGAGAATAGGGGAATACATTTGTATGGAAAAATGCAGCCCGTCTACGCTCTTAACCGAGGTTGTACGGTCCCTGATTATGGCTGTCTAATTTTATGCGCGAGATAGAAGACTCTTACGCGCATCGAAATTAAACGCGCTTCGTTTAAATGTAGATTTATGACCAATATACTTTAAATCAATTTCCAATACAGTTGTTAAACATGGGGTACTTTCAGAGGCTATAATTATGATTCGAAAATTAAATCTTTTGCATAGGCATATTTCTGTTACGAGATCGTGACTTTTGTTTATGAGCTCGATCATTAGTTTTGCAGTTGAGTTTTAAATTTATAAGTGAATTTAAAAAGTTTAGTAGCAAGGAGTTTTCATACATAGAATAAAATGGGATAAATTTTATACAAGGAAAATTAATGAGTCCGTACGTCTTAGCATTGAATTCTTAAAAGTTTTTTAAATGGTTGTTTAATATATGTAATTACTTTTAATTCTATATTTAAATATTTGCACAACAACATTTGTCAAAAATCGAATAGGCTGTATAGGCTGTTTTAGGTGTAAAAAAAAAATTCTAGTTGCAAAAACGCGCCATTTTCTAAAAAAAATATTTTTCGTGTGATAAATTGATTATGAGTTCAAGTACAAGTGATGAAATGGAATTAACTCCACCCGATTTTATCTGAGACGAAAGCTGCGCAAGATGAAATTTTTCCCCAAAATCTCGAGAATATGGCGACTTACGATCATTTTTTAAAAACTACTCTCAAAATAAATTCTTTGATTTGTATTTTACTATTTCCCACAGCTGTATTGAAAAACGTATGATACACGGGTGTGTAGGTATTGCAAACTCGTGACATTGAAAACACAGTTCGTTTGCTATAACCAACTTTCCACACTTGTATCACAATGTACTATTTTAGCTTAGTAAGTCCATAACATAATTAAATACCTTCGATTTAAAGTAAATTTTACTGCACAGTAAGGAACTGTTTACGTATTATCGTATAAAACAGAAAATATACGACGCTACTTTCGATTTTTTTTCTTTCGAAAAAAATTCAAGTAATCTTGTTTCAGTTTTATTACAGCAGTAGACAATATAGTCAAATAACACAAAATGGAAAATCCAAATGATTTAACCATATACATTTGGTTTCATAGGAATTTTAAAAACTCAACATTTATCTTAGGTAAGTCAAAATCTCTTGACTTACCTGTAGGCTGTAACGTCACCTTTAGCATTTTGAACACGCTGCGTCCGTCGTCCGTCACGTCTTTAAGAGGTCTTTACCAAAAGGATATTGTTCCGCGGTGGATATCTGGACCACAAGGAAATTGCCAATGTTGTGTCACGTCATTGTCTGAAAATAAAGTGGTTACCTACAGCACACCGATCAAAATATTCAAACAGTCTGCAAAAACAACAATGAACTTATTTGAATAGGGGCCTATTTCCTATGTGTTTGATTAAGTTCCTATCAACATGGCAGAGTATTTCATACAAATTAAATAAAAAAAATAAAAATGTTTATTGCATTTAAACAAATTCTTAGCTCATGAGTTGGAGGACACCTTTAAAGCAAGGAAAAAGCAAGCAAAATAAAAAAGCAAGGAAAATTCTGTTCCATTTTTGAATTATTCGTTGAGTAGTGGCTATTCGGACATCGTGAAATAGTCCCTTAGGTACTTTAGTATCATATTTTAGATTGGTTATGTCAAAGATAGTACAGCTGGTTGATTAGCATAGCATTCACCGTGTAATGACTTCGATACAATACAATATCGTCGTCGCGGCCAAAGTCATGAGTTCGAACCCCGTTCATTGCTGTGGAATTATTGAAGGCTTTTAAAGGTGAATTACGCTACGGATGAACCCATTATTATCCAATGAAATACGAATACACGGATAAACCGTCAGCCTTCGGAGCAAGAGTTAACAGGCAGCTTCTGGCCTTACTCGTTCAATCAGAGACCTAATTTTTTTGTTTTTTATTCTTTATTTAAAGAGCTTTTTCGCTAAATGCGAATATGACACTTAGTACTTAATTGAAATTAGAACATTTTACAGCTAGGTTCTGGGTCTGTTCTCCAAAGCGAACTTAACCATATTTATAATGGGAATTATATCATCCGATATGTGGATTGATATATTTATGTTATGCGCACCAATCCATCGCTTTCTACCAGGCGAGATCAAGGTCAAGAGCTGGCCCATTTGGAAACAAAAAAAAATTGTGTAAAAATAATACTCACACTATTCACAATGCTTTCCTACCGTTAGTGATATACCGGACATTATTGTCTCCATCATAAGTCATATCAATAACAGGTCAGACAAAACGGATATTGTGCCAAAGCTCCAAAGGTGAGCGACCGACATTAAGACGACCAGGAAATTACCAATGTTGCTACACGTCGCTATGTTGCCGTCTCAAAAAACAGACCCTCCCTCCTCGTCGGGCCTTCACGGAAATGACGTCAATTTGCGTCACCAAATTAGTTAGGTTGGTGATGGAATTTTGGATGGCATAACATGATAATTTGCGAATGAAAAAATGTTGTTTAGCTAAAGGAAATTGGACTGTTAAGGTAAACGCATACTTGTCCGCGCCGAAAGAATCGACCGCGCCGAAAGAAACGATTCGGCGGATAGTAAGTGTGCGAGGTTTTATATGATTTCATACAAGTAATTCTGAAATTCAATTCTTTCGGCTACCTTCGCTTCGTTCGGTTCTGATAAGTGTGCGTTTACCCTGAATTTCTTAAATTAAATAATTCATCATAATTATTCAATCTAAGTACGAATACTTAGACTGAATAATTATGATGAATTATTTTAGGGCTAGTTCATAATACAACAAGCGTCCAGCCCCTGCTTCACATGGTTTCTATGACTTGACAAAACATTAAGATTTCTAAAAATGTGGGTTTTAATAAAAATATATTATTCACATAAATTTTTTGGTATAAATTCTCAAAATTTTGACACACCACATCAAAATTCGTTGCATAGTTTAGAAAACAACGCGGTCACTCAGACAGATATGAAAAGTAACAAAAGTATAACTGATCGCTGTCTGTACACACGGCTACACATCAAGCTATACATTTCCAGTTTACACTGACCTCTCACTGTAAGGAAATCCTATACAAAGTGAGATCAGCTTATACTAGAAATGTATAGCTTGATCTGTAGCCGTGCGTAGATGGAAGATATTTGAGAAAAACTATTATTTGGGGGCTTTATTAACGCGATAGAACCCAAAACAATGATTTTTTTTAAATTTTGTCTGTTTGTCTGTGCACGATAATTTCAGAAACGGCTTAACCGATTTGGGTGTGGTTTCCACTAATGTATTGTGAAAACACAACAATTGACATTTTGTTTTTTTTAGGGTTCTGTACTTCAAAAGGAAAAAACGGAACCCTTATAGGATCACTTCGTTGTCCGTCTGTCTGTCAGTCTGTCAAGACCCTTTTTCTCAGGAACGCGTGGAGTTATAAAGTTGAAATTAATATCAAATACGTAAGTCTATGGCCTCTTGAAGTCCTAAAAAACTCAAGCTTCTAAGTCTATGCAATAAAAACATACGGCCATTTACTCGCAAGTAAATCAAAACCTGTAGGGTACTTCCCCTTGTTCTAGAATCATGAAATTTTAAAAGAAGCAAGGTTTTACATCACAAATAAAGGAAAAAGTCCGAAAACAGTTAATTTATAATTCTGTCACATAAAAAAAATGTTTAAGTCTGTCAGTCTGTCAAGACCATTTTTCTCAAGGACGCGTGAAGGTATCAAGATGAAATTAATATCAAATACGCACGTCTATAGTGTCTTAAAGTTCTAAAAAAATCAAGCTTTTAAGTCAACGCAATAAAAAAATACGGCCATTTTGCGACAAATTTTGATACTCACAACTGTCGCAAGTAAATCAAAACCTATAGGGTATTTCCCGTTGACTTAGGATAATGAAATTTGGCAAGAAGCAAGGTCTTTCAGCACAAGTAAAGGAAAATGTCCGAAAATTGTGAATTTGTAATTTTATAATTTAAAACTTTTTTTTTGGGATCCAATGTTAAGTTTGTTTTTGGCATAAATTCTTTTCAACTACGGAACCCTTTATTGTGCGTGGTCCGACACGCACTTGGCCGGTTTTTTTATTTTTTATTGATTTGATTGATTTGTGTATTGTGACTGTTATTGGTCTCTACTGAGGAAATCACATTGATACCTACTTGCCAGGTTTAAATAATCACAAGAGCCTTTATGAAATTCATCTGTAGTCTTATCAAATACTAGCTTTTGCCCGCGGCGTGAATGTCGGAATATATCCCATGGGAACGTACTACCGGGAGTTCCTTCGTTATTCCTTGTCTACATTATAAAGGGAACCTCTGTGCAAAACTTCAGTTTTCTAGGTCCAAGGGTTTGGGCTGGACGTTGATGAGGCAGTCAATCAGTCAGTCAGTCAGTCAGGACTTCTCTTTTTATTTATATAGATATAGTTTTGGGATTTCCCACAGTTGCAACCTAAAACTTCAGTAGGTACTCTGTGGCGTGGGCGTTTTTGCTACATATCAAAAGCACACACATTTGGACTTGTAACAAATATGTGTGGGCAGTACATACAAATGTTTGTTTAGTCCTGGGACGGAACCCAACTTTGAACTCAAAGTTGATACGTCTGTTTGTTTTGGTTTGGTGGAAAAAGTGCTTCAACTTTTGGATTTTTCTTGAAAAATGTTGAGTCATGTAGAAAAAATATAAAAGAAGGCAACGGTTCATTAAAAATATGACGCATTGGCACGTCAACTGCAAATAGAAAAATATTTTACCTTAGTGGTAATTGTCTGCAGAATTGCTTATAACACATTTGCTTGAAAAAAAAAACCGTCGTACAGTCTAGCTCTCATTTGCCAAATCTGCAGAGTATACCGAAACTTCGTTCCAAAGTATTCTAGCAATACTTACAACAATTTTCAAAAAAAAAAACAACACCACAAAGTGAAAAATAACTTGAAATTTGGAAGTCGCTGTCTTAGAATCTGTACTTTAGTTTTTGCCACCAACTTCCAAAATTAAAGTTATTTTTAATTCTGCAGTGTTTCTTTTGGAAATCAGTTTTTTTTTTTTTTTGTAAATAAGATTTTTATTTTTCCTTATCTAGTTATGGTACCTGTCTATCTCACACCAATTCGTACACCACTACTTGATATATAACAACAGTGACAGGAAGTACATTATAACATCATCAAGATACACACAAAGTGGATTAAATAAGTATTATCGAAGCTAACTCAAAAATTACTGAAGCAAAGTTATTACAACTTAGACTATCACGCAAATTTTCTCAACCAAAGGAAAAAAGAATATTCAAAATCGGTCCACAATTGACGAAACTATCGATAAAAAATGTTTTTATTGAAATAAATATTCAATAAAAACATTTTTTATCGATAGTTTCGTCAATTGTGGACCGATTTTGAATATTCTTTTTTCCTTTTAGTTTTCCAAGACATCGCTAAGCGATTGGTCGACTCTTCACGTGACCAGAGGGCTGGCCTATGTTTTGGCCAAAGAATCAGCATTGCCATACAACGTGGCAATGCTGCCAGCCTTTTGGGTACTTTTCCTGTTGACAGCGATGCGGACGAATTTTTTGATGCCCTATGATCCTTTCCTCTCCTTTTTTTATACAATGTACATATTATTATTTTAATAAATATTCATGAGTATAATTAAGTTAAAAATATAATATCCTAAACTGAAACTATTAAAAAACTAAAATATGGCATCGAAAAATTCCTCCGCATCGCTGTCGACTGGTAAAGTACCCAAGAGACTGGCGGCATTGCCACGTTATATGGCAATGCTAATCCTCTGGCCAAGGTAAAAGCCAGCCTTTGGGTCACGAGAAGTGCCAACGAGCCGTTTGGAGATTTCGTTGAACAAACTATGAGCACTCGGACCCCACGACCCAAGGGTTTCAACCCCTAACGGCTCAAAAATATAATTACCGATAAGGTTATTATACTTCCGCCGCTTGAGGTTTTCCGCAGCCGCAGCAGCAGTGCCAGCACAGCACGCCGAGCCAGGAAGATGGAATGGCGATAAAAATATATTAAATAAAAAACATAAGTACAGACGAATATTATAATCTTCTGCTTTTTTGAAGTCGGTTAAAAAAAGCCTAAGAAATAAACTTCCATGAGCTTTTAAAAATTGATGGCACGACAACATTCAGCAAATAAATTACCCCAAAGCCGATTATGCATCATTATTTTTGTATTTACTTTCATAACACTGTGATTAGAATATTAAATTACCAGGGACGCGATTCCGCAAAATGAACCTTATGGTCCCTCATTTTGTGGTTTATAAACTAATGTAATATACAAGCGGACCCCATGTCTCCTCCTAAAAACACATTTTACCCCTTGTTATCCTTTAGGGGTCGAATTTCTATTACTAGACATAAATGTTTTCGGTAGCAAAGCAATATAGAAATTGAATTTCACCTTTCTACGAGGGTTTGGGGCTGATAAAGGCTAGAAAGTTAAGGCTATTTTTAAAAAGGACCCGATAATATTTTTAGGCTGGTTTATTTTTTGCGAGGTATAATTCCATATCCAGGTAAAGGTCAGCCGTAGAAATATGCTAATAGAATGATGGGAAAATAAATTAAGACTGTTAGATTATTATAATTATGTAAGTACCGTAGTAGTAAGATTGTGTACTGTATCTTAAATCCTATCTAATATTATAAATGCGAAAGTAAGTTTGTTTGTTTGTTTGTTACATTTTTACGCCTAAACCACTGAACCGATCATTCAGAAATTTTGCACATACGTTGTCAGGTGTAAAGAAATGGACATTATGGTACCTTTCATACCGAAAAAAAGTATTGTTCCCGAGGAAAACAACAATAATTCGTTCAATAAAACGTTCTTATGATAATAGATGGCGCCACATGTATTTCGTATCATGATTGAATTATATTATTACAACCTGAATTATTGACTGTCAAATTCTAAATGAACGCGAGAGAAACCTAGTACCATATAAAATCTAATACTAACACATGTATACGTATACAAAATAATAAAAAAAAAAAACAAAAAAAAAAGACACAGGAAAAAGACTGTCAGTCGGAAAATTAGTGCCAAAAAGGCTTGCAGCAAGCGTTGCCATGTTGGATGGCAATGCTAATTCCTTGACATAAAAATTGACGAGCCAGACGATTACGTTTTACATTATTTATCTTAGAAATCTATTTGAGTTAACGCACTTAGATAAATAGCATAATATTTACGTTAAATAAGTACCAATTACGAATACATAGGTACTTACAAGTACTAAGAAATGTAACTGTTAGACAAAAAATGGGTTGCTCCATTTGCCAATTTGTTAGCTGACGTTGTAACTTTAGTTGTAAATTTAACCGCCCACGCTTCGCTGTTAATGTTCTTCTTCATAGGTCAGACGCGTACCAGCCTATCCTGATAACTTTAACTAAGCTGATGAATACGCCGGTGCAACATGTTTCGCAGTAACCGTTAAAGTCAGAGTTATATTAATTGTCAAATTTTATATAAACTATTACTTTAACTATTATTATGGTGCAACCCAGCCTTAATACGAGTATAACCCAAAATCACATTTGAAATAAAATTAATCGCAAATGTTAACATAGATACTGTTAGCGACGCGCTCATACTTTTAGATTCTTAGTTAAGTAGTAGTAATAACATGTACTTACTTTATAATATGTACCTATATCTAGTGTAGATGTATGGGTCGCTGGACCCCCACCAACACGCCGGGAGTTGAGTCCGTGCCAGCAATGCAGGCGGGTGCGCTTGTACTTGTACCTACCTGTTACCTAGTTTGTCATTTTATTTCCGTGTCTTTTCCAAAATATAAGTTGTCTGAGCTACCTTCTCGTTTCTCTTCGCCGGTTCCCACCTACTACAATCTACAAAGTGGCCAATCGAGCCGGATCAACAAAAATTAATGTTTGTCACGCCACCAGTGAAAAAAATGGCGGGCACGCGAAGCACGGTGCGAAGCGAGCGCGCGCAACGTAGACTTGAACAACAACAGGCAGCTCAAGAAACAAAGACTGAAGAGTGTCAGCCTTCAACCAATGCAGCAGTCAAAAATATGGTACTCAAAACACCTGTGGCATCGCCGAGCGTCAAAACAGACAACACGTTACCAAGGTCGAAAGGTCATTCCGACACATCATCGGTAAAAGCTCGAAAGGCACAGTTGCTTTTGGATGCTGCAAAGCAAAAGGCACAGATACGACTGGAGCTCATAGACAGACAGCTAGAAGCGGACTTAGCTGAACTAGAGGAAGAAGAAAAATACAGTCCACGCGAAGAACGCACTTGCGACGTGGAGCAATGGCTGGAACGGAGTCATCACGAATTAATGCAATCGGCCCCCGATCATGGCAACCCCTTGGGCAAGTTGCATCCGCCTGAGACACAACCAGCCGCGCCTGCTAATGCCGTCCTATTTACGGCACCAGCAGCACCACCTGGGCTAACTACGTCACCGCAAGAGCCGCCACCTTCAGTGCCACATCTGCCCATGGAGTCGCACCCACACACTGCACCCGCGCCGCCACCGACGGCGGAGGACACCAGTATGCAAGCGACTATTCAGATGCTAGCCGGCGCGCTGAAAGACCTGGCTTCTACGAGTGCACCGAATACCAACCTTATAACTCGATTAAGCACGCCGAAGGATCTTCCAGAATTTTCGGGAGACCCACTGGAGTTTCTGCAGTTCAAACAGGCCTATAAACAGTCAACCGAGCTCTGTAAATTTTCTCCTGAAGAAAACCTGTGGAGATTGAGAAAGTGTCTCCGAGGAGCTGCCAAAGAAGCTGTCGCAGCCTTACTTATATCTGCGAGTCCACCGTGCAAAATCATGTCAACTTTGGAGTTACGTTTTGGCAATGCTGATCTAATAATATCAAAAATAGTGCAGGATATCAAGAAATTGCCCCCAATGTCACAAAACTATCATAATGAAATAGTGTCATTTTCAGTGAAAGTGCAAAATCTAATACAAGCAGTGCGAGCAGTTGGACGCGAAGAGTATTTACAAGGTGTGAGCATTGTTTCAATTATATTGTCCAAGCTGCCTACAACACTATTATCTAAATGGTCTGATTATAGTTTCCCGCTCATTAATGAAGGACAAAAATCCCGTATGGTCATTTTATCTGATTTCTTGCACGATGAGGCCGTAAAGATATCAGTTACATCAAATATCTATTTTACAAGTCATCGCACTGATCAAAATAAAAACATCCATCATAAAAACAAAGATAGTTCCGGCAATCGATCTCAAACTATATTATTACAAACAGATGATGATACTGATAATTGCAAATTCTGTCGTACCTCGAAACATAAATTAACTGAATGTAAACAATTCAAGAAGGCATTACGTAAAACCAGATGGGAATTCGTAAAACGTAACGGAATTTGTTATAAATGCCTACTGTCGCGCCACGCGCGAGATGCGTGCTCAGCACCGCCTTGCGATAAGAATAGCTGCGGCGAGGCGCATCACAATCTACTTCACTACGTCGGAAACAAGCCGAAAAATGAAGCTGGAAGTAGCCAGGTTCCGGAGCCGAAGTCAACGCCTGTGCAAACGTCGACGACGACGGCGACGTCACCGACGTCCGCCGCCGATAATACACAAACAGTGACGCACATAAACGCGAGTGAAAACAAAGTGTTACTTAAAGTCGTACCTATACGTATACATAGTGCTAACGGCGTGTTCAGTGCAAGTGCCCTCCTTGATGACGGATCGACCGTCTCGCTTATCAGTGCGGGGCTAGCGAAGCGCGCAGGGCTTCGTGGCCGCTCAGAGACGATGCGCATTCGCGGAGCCTGGTCTGATGATGAACTGGTATGTGAAACAACTATCGCGAATGTTACATTATCAGGTATGGACAATAAGATGCATAATATTAAACTTAGGTGTGTAGATAAATTAAACTTACCTTTGCAACAACTTTCTGTTGTCGATTGTAATAATTACAAATACCTACTTGGAATAAATAATAAATTATGTAAACATGATGTAAAACCTGAGATTTTAATAGGTCAAGATAACTGTCACTTATTGTTACCTCTCAAAGTTATAGTAGGTAAATTATATGAGCCGTCCGCTACTTTAACTCCCCTAGGTTGGTGCATGCACGGTATGTTGCGAAGGCCGCATGCGCGGCGCGCGCGGGTCGCTGCCGGCGCCGTCGAGGCGCACGCCACTCTGCTGTTGAGCTCGGCAGCTACAACCACTGCGGACAGGGACGAGTGCATACTACGGGAGCTGCACGAGGAGGTGAGGCGCTCATTTGCTGTAGACGCCTTGGGAGTGTCAGGTAAGCCGAGACAAAATATTAATGATACTCGTGCCGTCGCGCAGCTGGAGAAGTCTGTCGAGCTCGTCAACGGTCGCTGGTATGCAGGTCTGCCTTGGAAGGATGAGGCCTGCACCATGCCCGACACCTATCCTAATGCTCTGAAAAGGTTAAAGGCGATAGAAAGGAAGTGGGTTTGGGATCTACCTCCTAGTGGTCCACCCCGGGCAACGGCACCACAGGCTTGCCTGTGGTACGGCTAAACGGTCCCACTTAGCGGTGGTAGGCTCCGCAAGGGGCCGCCTGGCTCGCGACCACCATCCCACCGGAGTCCGGCGCCAAGCAGCTTGCTGTGTTCCGTCGGTGTGTGGGAGTGCCAGTGCCTCTGGGGGAGAAGGAGATTGTCAGTTGCGCTGTTCAGAGCCGGTCTTGGTCTCTGGGCATAGCTTGCCGGGTGACTCATTTTGGAGGGTAGCGGGATCCGAAGCACGGTGCCAGCCGTTGGCCGACCGCAGTCAGTAGGGGGCCCAAGTAGCACGCCAGCCACGTGCCAAAGGCTGCCCCGCCAACTCGCGAAAAATCCCGGTATGCTCCACCGTGCCAGCTGGCGACTGGACGGGAGGACCCGGTGGCCATATCCGGGGGGGTTCGGGCGTCCCCGCAGTCTCCAAATGAGTTTCCCATGGGTTTAGTTAGCTCTAGTGTTCCACTTGGTTCACTGAGCAGCGCCTCGACATATCGACTTTTTCCCCAACAACTCTACTCAAAATGACCAAAGCAAAGAAAAATCGGGTAAAACAACGGCTGCACTTCCTCCCACTAAAAGTGCACCTCACTAACATCAGGGGATTGCACTCCAATCTCGATCCGGTCCATCACCACCTTGAGACCGAGAAGCCGCACCTGTTTTTCCTAACGGAGACGAAGATAGCAACCCCGTCGGACGTGGCGTACCTCAACTACCCGGGTTACTCTCTTGAACACAAGTTCAAGAAACATGCTGGGGTCTGTGTGTACGTCCGCGATGACATTTGCTGTCGTCGTCTCCGTTGCTTTGAGAAGTCGGGTTTTTCTGCCATATGGCTACTTGTGGACACTGGCGTGGAGAAGTTTCTCTACATCGGCATCTACCGATCGCACAGCGGTGACCAGGAGACAACTGCACTCTTTAATTTCCTCGTGGAGTCGACTGACATAGCCCAGCAACGATACCCAACAGCGAAGCTCATTTTTCTGGGGGACTTTAATGCCCACCATAAAGAGTGGTTGTACCCATACCAGAAAACTGACCATGCCGGGTTAGAGGCGCGCAAGTTTGCTTTAACGCTAGATCTAACCCAGTTGGTGAATGTGGCAACGCGGGTACCGGATGTTGACGGCCATACACCCAATTGCCTGGACCTTCTGCTGGCATCTGATCCGGACAGTCATTCAGTATCGGTCTCAGCCCCTCTGGGAACCTCTGACCACTGTCTGGTGAAATCCATATCTACCTGCTCTCCTCCTGATGACAGTCCTAGAGGCACGAGGCGAGTATGGCGATACGAGTCAGCAGACTGGGATGAGATGCGGCACTTTTTTGCGTCTTATCCATGGCGGCAAGTGTGCTTCTCCTCGGGTGACCCCTCGCGCTGTGCTGACGCGGTTGCGGACGTGATTCGGCAGGGGATGGAGTATTTTATTCCATTCTCCGACATCCCGCTTGGTCACAAATCCCGGCCTTGGTATAATGCAGAATGCGCCCACGCTGAGGCCCGAAAAGAGTCTGCCTACCAAGTCTGGGTCAAGGCCCGCGACCGTAAAGTTAGAGCGCGTAGGGTTCGCGCGAGAAAAAGAGCCTTTAATTCTGCCGCCAAGCTCTGCAAACGGGTTTTACGTAAGGCACGTTTCGACCATGTCGGACGTATTGGGGCCAAGCTGGCATCGCACCCTCCGGGTAGTAAACAGTTCTGGTCCCTGTCTAAAGCGGTTGAAACGAATTTCTGTCGTCCCACTTTACCTCCAATGATGAAACCTGATGGTTCGCTGGCTCACTCTGCAAGTGAGAAAGCAAATTTATTTGCATCTCTCTTTGCAAGCAATTCACGTCTGGACGCTGGCTCAAAGCAACCACCTACTGTACCTCGTTGTGACTCCACGATGCCGGAGATCACAGTTCACATTAAAGAGGTCCGAAGAGTATTGTGCAGTCTAGACGTGAACAAGGCCAGTGGGCCTGACGGCATTCCAGCGAGAGTGTTGAGGCAGTGTGCACCTGAACTGTCTCCTGTGTTGACACGCTTGTTCCGCCTCTCTCTTGAAAAAAGAACGGTGCCAAAATCTTGGAAGCTTGCAAATGTACAACCAGTGCCCAAAAAGGGTGACCGTGCAGACCCTGCCCATTACCGTCCGATCGCCATTACCTCCATTCTGTGCAAGGTTATGGAAAGGGTACTGAACAGTAAGTTGCTGACTTACCTTGAAGACAATGATCTCCTCAGTGACCGTCAATATGGCTTTCGCCGGGGACGGTCAACTGGCGACCTTCTTGTGTATGTCACGCACTGCTGGGGCGAAGCCATCGAGAAACACGGCGAAGCACTTGCTGTATCGCTTGATATCTCGAAGGCCTTTGACAGGGTCTGGCAAGCCGGACTACTCAGCAAGCTTCCTGCTTATGGCATCCCAGCTGATTTTTGTAGCTGGATATCAGACTTCCTTAGGGAACGGTCGATCAGAGTAGTCATTGACGGCTGCTCCTCTGACCCTATGGCTATTGATGCCGGAGTTCCTCAGGGGTCTGTTCTCTCTGCAACTCTTTTCCTGCTGCACATCAATGACCTGCTTCTGCCTGGTATTGTTGGGTACGCAGATGACAGTACTGTTTCAGAGAGATACGTGTCCAGCGCAAAGGCCAGCGGGGCCGAAGTTCGATCCCTGAGAGAGGCCATGGTAGAGCGAACAGATTTGACCTTAAGCCTTGTCTCCCAGTGGGGTGATGACAATCTGGTCTCTTTTAACGCCGCCAAAACGCAGGCGTGTCTTTTTACCGCAAAAAAGAGTCGATTCGACAAAACTCCTACTTTTCGGAGTGCATCTGTTCCTGTCACTGATAGGCTCGAGCTTCTAGGCATGGAGTTGACATCTGGTCTCAACTTTGGCGCCACCATCGAGTACAAAGCTCAAACTGCGGCTAAGAAACTGGGCATCCTAAATAAGGTAAAGCGATGCTTTACGCCAGGACAGCTTTTAACCCTTTACAAGGCGCAAGTCCGATCCTGCATGGAGTATTGCAGCCACCTTTGGGATGGTTCAGCTAAGTACCAACTTGCCGCGCTTGACTCGGTGGAACGCAGAGCTAAGAGGCTCATTGGCGACGAAAAACTGGTGGACGCCAAACTTCACAGCTTGGCTCATCGCCGCAAGGTTGCCTGTTTGTCAGTCTTCTACAGATTGTACTTCGGAGAGTGTGCCCATGAACTCCACGACCTCATTCCACCGGCCCCCTTCTACCATCGGACCTTTAGGCGCACTGCAGGTTACCATCCACACCTGGTTGCTATTCCACCAACTCGCACTAAGCGTTTCCAAACGTCTTTTATAATGCGCACAGCAAAAGAGTGGAACTCTCTGCCTGCGTCTGTGTTTCCGACCGCATACAACCCTGAACTATTCAAAGTAAGAGTGAACAGGCTTCTTCTGGGTAAGCTCACTCCATCGTCGACTTTGTCTCTGTCACCTCTGACCTAGACTAGAGTCAAGAGCAAACCCATCTTAAATAAATAAATAAAAAAGGAAGATGGCTCGTGACGATGGTTTCGCCAACAGATACCGCGAGCGTATAAATCATTTATTACAAAATGATTACGCTCACAAGATGGAAAACCGACCGCCGGCACCCAGGTCATGGTATCTACCCCACTTCGGGGTAGATAACCCTAACAAAAAGTCACTTAGGTTAGTGTTCGACTCTGCCGCTCCAGTTGGTGATAAATGTCTCAATGATCATTTGCTCACAGGGCCGGACTTGTTGTCATCTCTTTTTGGTATAATGCTGCGCTTTAGGGAATATTCAATTGCAGTAACTGGTGACATCAAGGACATGTTCCTTAGGGTCAAAATTCGCCCTGAAGATCAAGACGCGTTTAGGTTTCTTTGGCGGAACAGCCCTGACGAGCCAGTAGATATTTACATTATGACGTCACTTATTTTTGGCGCTAACTGTTCTCCTTTTATAGCTCAGTTTGTTAAAAATATAAATGCGCGTCGTTACGAGTCCTCATTACCAGCCGCTGTTAATGCGATATACAAATCGCACTATATGGATGACTATATTGATAGCCTGCCGGATGACGCGACGGCGATAGAAATAGTTAAAAATATAACTAAGATTCATAGCAGCGGTGGTTTTGAAATACGTAACTGGACAAGTAATAGCATTGCTGTTTTAGATAGTGTTCCAAAAGATACCTTAGGTACGGCCAGCGTTAGGTTCAAATTTGAACAGGAGTACCATGGCGAGCGTACCTTGGGACTCATCTGGTATCCTGGAGAAGATGAATTAGGTTTCGACGTGTCTCTGAAACGAATACCTGAAAATATTATTTTAAATAAGGATAGGCCGACTAAAAGAATCATGCTGCGAATAGTTATGTCGATTTTTGATGTACTAGGATTCTTAGCACCATTTACTATTCAGGGCAAAATTATGTTGCAAGATACTTGGCGCTTAAACATAGGCTGGGACGACGTAGTACCCGATAGTATCTACAATAAATGGTGCAAATGGATTGAGTTATTAAAGGACATAAAGCAAATACGTATACCTAGGTGCTATAATAAAACTATTGTGTTTCAAGGTGTGAGCGAGACAGGACGAAAACCGGCCGCCGAGCCTGTGTTGATAAGGCGACCTCCTCCCGCGGCCGCACCCGCGACCCCCGCGCTGGAGTTATCTGCTACGAGCCGCTGCTACGAGACGTGTGGATCGGCTACGACAACCGCTACGTGTGCTACGCCGGCAAGTAATAATTATACATGCTTACAGCTGCATTTATTATGCGACGCATCTGTTCAAGCTATGTGTTGTGTGGCGTACTGGCGGTGGATAGTCAATGGGAATGTTAACGTTGCATTTATAGCAAGTAAATGTCGTGTTGTACCAGTTAAGCCCATGACTGTGCCCCGAGCCGAGCTGCAGGCGGCGCTGTTGGCTGCACGATTGGCTGATACCGTTCTGAAGGAACACAGATTAACGCCCGAGCGACGATATTTTTGGTGTGACTCCACTACCGTTTTACAGTGGATAAGAAACAACACACGTAGATATAAAACGTTCGAAGCGAACCGATTAGGAGAAATTGATGAACTCACGCGTATTTCCGAATGGAGATATGTACCTACCAAATTAAATGTAGCAGATCTTGGTACTCGTGATGAATTTAACCACACAATGTTTCACAGTGAGTGGTTCACAGGTCCTGATTTTTTATACAAAGAGGAGTCCTTATGGCCTGCTGACGTCGTGAACCCCGACATCGACAGAGACGACGGGAGTTTAGAGTGTGTGGCTGTGATGCATGAGCCTACATGTAACTTACCTGTACCTGAGCCGCAGCGGTTTTCCTCCTGGCTTCGCTTGCTGCGAGCTACGGCCGTCATTCTGAAATTTATTGACAGATGCAAGAGACTTACCGGTGAGGTGGACCGCGATGCGATGGCTCGAGCTGAGATCCTGTTGCTGAAGAAGGCGCAGGTGGACTCGTTCTCCGCCGAAATATCTGCAATCAAAAATGGAAAACACATATCACGAGATAGTAAGTTACTTACCTTGTCACCGTATCTAGATAAAACTGGTTTGCTCCGACTCGGTGGCCGCATCGATGCTGCGTCAGACGTGGACCTAGAAATGAAGAGACCAATTATATTAGATGGAAAACATGATATAACGCGTCTTCTTGTCCGGTACTTTCACATTAAGGCAGCACACGGGAACCAGGAAATGGTTGTCAATAACCTGAAACAGAAATATTGGATTGTTAGAATAAGGCCAACAGTTAAAAGGGTGGTTTCGAATTGCATGCTTTGCCGCATAAGGAAATGTAATCCTCAAGTACCTAGAATGGGTGACTTACCTCATGCTCGAGTAGCACATCACCAACGACCATTTTCATTTTGTGGCCTGGACTTGTTTGGTCCAATGGAAGTGACTGTGGGCAGAGGAAGGCAGAAGAGGTATGGTGTTTTGTTCACCTGCCTCACAATACGGGCGATACATATCGAGCTTGTTCCGTCACTCACGTCAGACTCTTTGATTATGGCGCTGCGACGGATGGCAGCACGGCGAGGATGGCCCTGTCATCTATACTCTGACAATGGCACCAACCTTAGAGCAAGCGATAAGGAGCTGAAGCAATCAGAGCAGGCACTTAACATAGATGCTCTCAAGGCCGTCGGAGTGAACAACGACATGCAGTGGCATTTTATACCCCCCTCCAGTCCTCACTGGGGTGGGGCCTGGGAGAGGTTAATTCGAAGTGTTAAAACATCACTTCGAGTTATAATGAACGAACGTGCTCCCCGCGAAGAAGTGCTGCTTACTCTGATGGCGGAAGTGGAGAATATAGTAAATAGTCGTCCATTGACACATGTCTCCGTGGACCCTGAAAGCTTAGAATCTTTGACTCCTAACCATTTTCTTTTAGGTAGCTCATCCATCGCGCCTGTCATTGGGACTTTCAATGATTCCGACATGTATCTACGCAAACAATGGAGAAAGTCACAAGCGTTAGCAGATATGTTTTGGCGTAGATGGGTGAAAGAGGTTCTCCCCGACTTACTGCCTCGAAGAAAGTGGAACGAGGAGGTAAAACCTTTGCAGGTAGGTGACGTAGTGCTAGTGGTTGATCCTAACAGTCCTCGTAGTACCTGGCCGAAGGGTGTTATTCAGAACACATGTCCAGGAAAGGATGGACGAATCAGACTGGTCGAAGTGAAGACTAAGACTGGTGTCTGGAAGCGACCTGCAGCCCGCGTCGCGCGTTTTTCACTTGTTGAGGAGTGCTGAGCCAGCACTGGGGGGGGGAATGTTAGCGACGCGCTCATACTTTTAGATTCTTAGTTAAGTAGTAGTAATAACATGTACTTACTTTATAATATGTACCTATATCTAGTGTAGATGTATGGGTCGCTGGACCCCCACCAACACGCCGGGAGTTGAGTCCGTGCGAGCAATGCAGGCGGGTGCGCTTGTACTTGTACCTACCTGTTACCTAGTTTGTCATTTTATTTCCGTGTCTTTTCCGAAATATAAGTTGTCTGAGCTACCTTCTCGTTTCTCTTCGCCGGTTACCACCTACTACAATCTATAGATACCTACTAAGGAATTCCTATAAGCACGCATATTTGGAAAAGGGTCCTCTTGATAAGTAGACAGAGACAATGCACCAAGCCAATGCCAATGGACAAGTCACTAAATAATAATAATAACAAGACAAGGACACACTTATTAGATCCCAGTAAGAATAAACAAGACAGTAAAGAAATGTTAGGAAACAGTCTCAACTATCATCCGGACGGCCTCTATAGACAGCGGTCGCCTGTCAAGAAATGAAAAAAGCTGCCATGATAGCTGTCAATGCATGACAGACAGCCCCATTAGCAGCGAAATCTATTTTATCTATCTCTTTTACTTCCTCCATTTTGTTTGACTCCAGTTGTCTCCATGTACTGCGACCCAACAAAAAGGTCGTCAATGTATGATTTCTTTAGAAAGTATTACTCGACTACATTAGATAGCACCAGTTTACAAGTGACTGTCAAAGACCTGGATGAGGAACGCATGGATTAGGGAAGTATGACAGAAGAAAATGCATTGTCTTCGAAGCAAAATCAACATGCAAAATTTCAACTCCGTAGGAGAAGAGGAAGTGGTTTTAAATCAGCTTGCAAGATTTGACTAGTACATACTAACAAGGCAAGAAAGGGTACAGGGGTAAAACAAGGAAAGTCACTAAAACCGGATTTTGTGTAATTAACATTTTAATGCAAAACATAACCTTGGACATTCTCACTTTTGCACCCCAATCCTTGTTACGTTTCGTTACACTAGGGACATTCCCACTTTTGCGCCTGCACAATGGGTTTTGAAATATTGAAGAATTACGTTTGTTTTTAAGCTTTTTACTTAATGCTACATAAAAATACGCACGAAAATCTAAGTGTTGCCATACTTAACTTACATTTGAATTTCTTCCTACTTTTGCCCCTGCTGCACCCTCCATTGTTAAATAAAAGCTTGTAAAAAGGGGAGGCCTATTACCCAGCAGTGGGTGATTCCGAGCTGAAATGATAATGATGTCAACGACTATCGCTGTCTCATACGCTGACAGCTAATCTACACAACACTCTATCTACATACATCCTCAGTAGACGGGTGTACTCAAATTGCAGCCAATTACATAAATAAAGCATTTTGCACCTTATTCCCGACTAAAAATCACATAAATTACACAACAGTTGTTACGATTCAATTTAGTTAAACTATAAGAACTTTTTAATTCAAAACTCAATTCAGGCCCTAGTAATATCAGTTTACACAATCTCATCTTGTTATTTAAGTATCAAAATATTTACAGAACCCTTGTTACTAAAACGACACCTTATATGAAATTACACCTCCATTGAAGTTTTACATAATATTTTAGAAATGGGAGACTAATTAAAATTTTGCTGCAAGAGTAAATTGGGCAAGTCCTTCATAATCATAATATTATGATTTCACAATGGATTTCTCATGGGTATAGAGTGTGAGATTTAATAGGGTAGCTGATATAAAAAGAGCTGTTGTGGTAACAATTTATGCCCATCTTTTGTCTGTACGTATATCGGGTGCGGGGGCAAGGTAGCTCAAAATATATTGGTAGGATATCTGATAGTTCTTGTAAGCCAGTGGGGCTTTGTCGATCCCACGATCCCGCCGGGCTTCGGCCGCCGTCAACATAAACAAAATGCTATTATTGTCTGTATCTTATCTCGGGAAAAAATATTGGACATTGCTTTCGCAGCCCCGTTTTCATTTATCGATATTACTTGGGTCATATTTGTGTACATACTCGTTCATAAAAAAGGTGTAGCGTAAAATGTTATCTCTTAGTTTAGGATTTGCCTGAAGCCGTTTTGGTTCTTTATTGAAATTGCTGAATACTACGTGGTTTTGTTGTATCATATGTTGTAATTTTCAGTATTGCAAATTTTTCAGAACCACTTTAGTGGTTTAATCGTGTTTGTAGTCACTTTTACTGTATAAATTATAGCCGTTTATTAAAAATAATGCATTTCGTATCACAAAATGTAAAGAAGAAAATCAACTCAAGGAAAAGCACAATATTTTTAATAAGTTTCTACTGGAAAGCCACCGTAAGTAAGTTTTCTTGTTTCCCTGTGTCGAGATAGAAGCTACTGCAAAAACTAGGGACCGACTCAGTAAAGACTAGTACACACTCTATACCTACTCCACACCGAACTTATTAAGGCTACGAGTATAAAAACTCAATTCACTCATCGTAACAACACAATATTCTCCAAATGTGCAGATAGTAAATCCATTTGAGTCTTCGCTGATGCGATAAATAAATAAAAACCTTTTTTCCAGCGTTGGAGAACAAAATAAAATAACTTATTCGAGGGAAAAAAGTTCCCCAATTTTGTCCGAATTCGCTAATACCCTCAATGTAGCAACGCCTTAATATCGGGAAGAAAATTAAATTATCTACGAAATACGTTTCCCTTAGACTTTTCAGGCGTGTTTTCTTTATATTTGATGGAAGTTGCACGGTTGCTTCGTAAATCGGTAGAATGGACGCTGGTGAAACTAACGTTTTTTTTTTCTCGTTACTTTCTTCGTATTTCAGCTAAAATGTAATAAAGTTAGTTGCTTTAAGTACAGTACCTACTGAATATCGAATGCATTTCATGAAGACTTTCAGTATTTATATTTTGTTCTTGAAGCAGTTTTTTTTGTTGAGAATAATTATTATAAACAACGCAAAAAATTTTGACTTTGATGGTTTTACAAATTATAACATTGTGTCATGTTTATAATTTGTAAAACCATCAAAGTCAAAATTTTTGCGTTATTTATAAGTAAATAAATTAATCAATTTGATTTGCTATAGCTTAGAAATTCACAAAAGCTTCAGCCTAGTAATTAAAAACAATTTTTAGGTAGGTATCATTTATTTCTATGTGACATTTTGTTTTATCATAAATCAAAATAAAGTGTAGGTACATTTATTTACAAAAACACTGATGACTCTTCCAATAATATTTACTGATAACAATAGAATATCAACAACGCATAGGTATGTACTTACTAATTAAAAAAGTCATAATATTATTACAAGTAAACATCACAAATTTAAAGACTAATAAATAAATTAACTTTGACTTTATTTGTTTAAATATTGTGCAGTAGCGAAGTGTTTACTTTATAATAATATTGATATGACGACAAGCACTGGCCGTAAAGATTGGAGTAAATAGATGAGAATGTTTCTTTTTACGTGAAAAAAAACGCAGCATTAGCGTTTTTTTTAATGTAATTGCTTCATATTGTCTTTATATGTGAATACCAAGTATGAAACTACGCGCATTGGTAGTGTTTACAGCACCATATCCACTGACACGACATTTGCACGAAATCAACAAAAACTACGAATAAAAAGTTACTGTCGCTACTACGAAATATTGCTACGCGGCTACGAGACGCGTAGCCGGCCACGCGCCTCTCGTCCGACAGTTACCACCTCGAATAAACGTCAGACGCCCCCTATCCGACAGTGACCACCTCATTCGCGCCATTTTTTCCGCTACTGTTCTTGTTTTTTTAAATTTAGCGCGCGGCTGCACACGGCTCGTTACGGTCTTATTATAATCTGTGACGTTTTTGCTACAACTCTACCGAAACTCGCGGGAACGCATCCGATCGCGTACGTCAGTTATCAGTGGATAATGACAAGCCATTTCTCCGAGTGCGCGTCGTAGTGGCAACAGCCATTTTGTGAGAAGCTGTAAAATTATTTGTGAAGTGGTAAGTAATGATTATATTCAACATTATATACCATTTTGTTCGTGATTTAACGCTCTTTCGAATTATCAACAGAGCAAGTGAATTCCTAATCTTAAAATCGATGAACTAATTACAAATGTGTTTCATTGTCGTCTGAAAAATCCATAACTCTAGAAATACGTGATAAAAACGAATGTATTGCTCCTTTTTACATAATTAAATGTGTATAAATGACATAGCATGATTAATCACGAACAATTTGGTACCAAAATATTATCATTTAGTTGTGATTTCGAAGTAGGGTAATTTAAAATGCAAAACTCCAACCACGTTTTTCTGGCCGTGACCAGGCATAAAGCATCTCATTCACCCTAAAAACAAGCTCCGCCTCTAGAATGGACGCCCACCCATCCACGAATTGACCACGACGAATATTGCTTAACAAAAAAAAAAATTTTTTTGTAATTTTTTTGTTTCAGCATTGTGAAATATTGTGAAAACCAGGAGCCCCATCGTCGGTAGGGAGGCTTAGCTGGTGTTCTAGAAATGGATGGTCACCCATCCTCGGATCGACCATGGTAAAGTGTTGCTTAACAAAAAAAAAATTCATTGTGCTATGATTGTGAAGTGATTGTGAAGTGATGGTGAAGTGCAGTTACTGTGATGTGATTGTGATGGAGCCCCATCGTCGGTAGGGAGGCTCCGCTGGGCGACGCGGGCGCCCGAGCGCCCGAGAGCGCCTCGCCTGTTTGAAGGTATAGTATAATTTATCTACCTTACCAATGTGTACTGTGTGTATGTGTACCTATACATGTGTTACCTACCTACTTACCTTAGGTACTGCCTGTTAGGAGATAGGTACATAGTACAACCACCCCGTCAGATCAGAAATATTCATCTCGGAAGAAATAGTTTCCCGGACAAAGAACCAGAGAATGTATAAAATGTATGTTTATTATGTATGTGTTACCTACCTACTTACCTTAGGTACTGCCTGAGGTACATAGTACAACCACCCCGTCTCCCATCGTGAGATCAGAAATATTCATCTCGGAAGAAATAGTTTCCCGGACAAAGAACCAGAGAATGTATAAAATGTATGTTTATTATGTATGTGTTACCTACCTACTTACCTTAGGTACTGCCTGAGGTACATAGTACAACCACCCCGTCTCCCATCGTGAGATCAGAAATATTCATCTCGGAAGAAATAGTTTCCCGGACAAAGAACCAGAGTATGTATAAAGTGTATGTTTATTATGTATGTATCACCTACCTATTTACCTTAGGTACTGCCTGTTTGGATATAGCTATATATAGCGGAAGTTGTGAGAGGTAGAGGTAATTAATACTATTAATTATTTTTTTAACACAATTATTTTTATTTTTCAGGGTACCAGCAAGAGCCAGCACCCGGCCCAGAGCAGCACCCGGCCCAGAGACATTTCAGTAAGTAAGATTTATATTCACAGAACACAACCCCTTCCCATCCTGAGATCACAAATATTCATCCCGGAGAATGATAGTATGTATGTATAAAGCGTATGTGTGTGTGTGTGTGTGTATGTATGTATGTATGTATGTATATATATGTTACCTACCTACCTTAACGCATGTTTGGAGATAGCTATATATAGCGGAATTTGTGGGAGGCAGAGGTAATTAATACTATTAATTATTTTTTTAACACAATTATTTTTATTTTTCAGGGTACCAGCTATAGCCAGCATCCGGCCCAGAGACATTTCAGTAAGTGAGATTTATACAACAACACAATACATAAGACAACTTTTCAATCTGGTAAACAAAACAAATATAATAGGTAATATTCAGGGATATACTATGAATGGTACTGTATAAATTCAAAAAATGACCGTTGGGCCCCCCTCGCGTGAGTCCCGCGCGCGCGGTGATATTATGCTTTGTATCTTAAAACTTCTGAGGAACGGTGGTACATATTATGAGGTCATTGTATACTTAATGAATGGGGCTACATTTTAGTTAAAAAAAAACATAGGGTCATCGCTTTAGATCGTGAAATAATACGAGTTTTATATTTAATTTGCTTATTAAAAAAAAACTAAGGCAGATATAGTTCTAAAACAAATTGCGGTAGGTAGCCTGGTCTATCCACTTTAAGAAACAGTCATCAGATTAGTATCAGTCCATATAAATATTTAGCATAAAAGATTTTTAAAGCTGCAGCGGCAGCGCGCGCGCGCGCATCCAAAATGGCGGGGGCGGTGAAACCCCCGCCCCGCGGATGCGTGGGCGTTGCGCGGGGTAGAGGCGAGTCTACGAAAAAAATAGTCATTGCCGAAACGTGAGTACGTAGCATTCAAATATTCGTACCCAAAAAACTAACAATGAAAATGTTCCAAGTGATTTATTAAAGTAACCTCCTTCACTACAGATATTTTGAGGTCGAGTCCTGAAAACACGTAGACCCGCATAGCGGAAATTTATCCTCACCAAACGACGGTCCCCACTTTGCGTGTATACTGTATGTATAATAAGACCGAGTAAATGACAATTTGAATTTCAAAAGTAGGTAGATAAGTTAAGCTCCGCGTGACTTGCGCATTTCACACCGTTCTTCGCGAGCTTGCCGGCGTTCACGTTGACGTGTATCAGTATCCTTCTGTGCGCCGTGGGGGGTGGTCGTGTTGCGTCGGAAAATTACGACCCTGACGTGTTAGTACGCGACCGTTCATTATATAACCGAGTGCTGTTTGTTTTGTGAGCCAGCCCTATTGTGAACAACGGATGTATTGAACTTTATAAAGGTAATTTTCTTTGAAGTATTTTGTTATTACTGCAGTTGGTTGAGAGAAATCTTAATATGTTAATGGTTTCGGTTATTAATTATCCGGAGTTTTATGACTGCTATTAAACATTCTGAATAGTCGTTGATGCGACTTCATGAGTGTTTTAGTGTATTGTTAGGTTGTAACGTAGTAGGCGGGTTTTAAGGTCTCGTAAATAATGCAGAGCGACCTTTTTCGAGCGTAAACCTCGTGCCAAGGGATGATGACGCGTTGCAGTTAATTTAATCCGGTATCTTGTGAGTGAGTTACCACTCATTTATATTGTGTTTAGAGCTCTCTATCTGTGTTGTTAGGTAAATAAAATTATGTACTACACACGTAATCGCCCGTTATTTATTTTGTGTAAAACAAAGTGTTTAATTTTTTATGCGTCAAATTATAAGACAAAGCTTCATTCGCGTAAAATAATTACCTACAACGGCACAACAAACGTGTTATAAATATTTACAAATGATCCAATTTCAGTTTTATTTTGTTAACCGTACCAAAACCTTCACAACTCAAAGTACTAACGTTTAAATTACCTTTTGATATTTAAATTTGTTAACTTAGTATAATGTGTACCTACTTATTATTTAGGCAATTTTTAAATCGTGTGAACACAGCAATGCAGGGATTTTAAGACTTCCATTTTGTCACTATCCCTTCAAATTGATGAAATAAATCTATGAAATCAGAAGAGTTTTTACCTTTTAAATCTGTGCGGCCACAAATATGTTTACAGTAAATGTGTGATAATGACTACTAATAAGGTACTAGTACTTAATATGTGTAACTTTTCGAAAAAGCTTTATGTTTTTAGAGTAAAATTAAAAATAACCAATTAAAAATTGACAGGGTCACAAAACCAAAACAAATCACATTTTAATATTACTAATTTACCTTGTTATGCGTCTCAACGTCTGTCTTGTGCCTTCGGGGTCACGAAAACAGATTCGAATCGAATCCGGTGCGCTCTCAAATAGAACGAATTCAATAATATTTACATTTCCCACTACACGGGAGAGACTCGCAATGTTAGCGAAATAGAAAAACTCGCAGGAGTAACCTTTTCTATTTATTGACAATAAAATATTGACAAATATTCCCATTTGTTTCTCTTTTTTTGTTCAAGGAACTCTGCTGTATGCACGGGGGATATTAGCTTGATAATGTTTGTTTTTAATTTGTTTTCTTTCTTTTCGTTGGCTTTGCCCAACCTAAGTTAGGCATATGCACATGCCTAACTTAGGTACCTACTATAAGCATTCTAGCATCTTAAAAGCTTACCACCTGAAAACATTACTTTTACCCTATGTAGTAGAAAACTACGTATGGTGTAGACTTTTACAATCCTCTCAACGCCAAGAACCCTACGATTTCGATAGGGGTATGTCCAGCGAATTATTTTTCAAGAGGAACGATCGCACGGTCCAAACTAGCTCGGGAATCGATAACGGATCAAAATAAGCACTACAGAATGAGATAGCACTTTGGTTTATTATCAGTAACAGTGCCAATATAAACCGGTGGCTTTTATAGTCGAGATTTCTGTAGCTAAACTGATAGGTCCCGTTACACCAATTGTTAGGAATGAATAAATGTTAGGACTGAATAAATTGTTAGGAATAAATAAATGGTATTTTAGGAAATCTCTGAATAAAAATAATTGAGATAAGTATTACTTCATAATCATAAGTAACTTGCATTGATATTGTTTATGATAGTAGTATCACAATACGAGATCAAAAACATTGCTCATCGTGGAAATGAGATGAAATGTGAGACATGATATGTAGGTACCTATTTATTAAATTCTTATCAAGATTTCACCGAAAACATACCGCGTGCTCAAACGAAACGCGAACGAAAATTAATTTCGACATTTGTGTGAATGTTCTTTTTTACATTATAATAAAAGATCAAAATCATTATTTTTCCTGGAAATAAGGTTGGAACATGGAACATGAAAATGATTCAAACAATCCTTGACAAGATTTCACCGAAAAAATACCGCGTACTCTACCGACGGGAAAGAAAATTCATTCCGACGTGTGTGAATTTTCTTTTATATTATCATTTAAGCTTTATCTTTGAGCACGTCTTTTATAACATTAGCATACATTTATGCTAATGTTATAAAAGACAATAATTTAAAATTCAAAAATGGCGACATGTGAATATCACGTAAAAATTGGGCCATTTCGTGAACAATTCATAACTTATTCTGTGTAAAGGAATCGATGGAGCCGAAGTAGTTTGTGATTATTATGTATTATTATTAAACCTTTTTGAATATTATTATGTTACAAACGGAAAAAGGAAAACGAAAGCGATTGTATTTTTTATTATTGGCTGAAGCCTTAGTAACAATAAAGCGACGAATATCGCTCTCATAACATAGACATATTTTTACATTGTATTCACATATTTTTTCTTCACGAAAGCAGGTATATAAGTAACAGTTTACGAAAAAGAGAATCCAGAGAATTTCTTGCTTGTTCTAGTCTAGATAAATCAATACTTTCTGACTTTTTGACTAACTGATAGACTCATTTCTTGATCATTCGAAAGAAGGTACTATCGAGAAAACTTACCTACATCTGACCAATTTTAAAACAAAATCCCATGACACGATGACCACATTTGTTAGAAAGCGTTAGGTACTATTGCGGCCGAACGCTGCAAACAACAATAGTCCTTACGGTGTAGAGATGTTCGTTTCTCCGACAGTACATAAAAGGCTTGATTTTGGCTTTTGACTTTGAGAATTAATTTGGAAAAAAAACCAACATACATCATACAAAGCCTGCAAAGCTGTTTCAGCTTTGATAGGCGACTTTATTTTAACTTTCAAAATAAATCCGTATTCTGAGTCTGACATATAGCTACGCTATTTTAATAAATCAGCACCTAAATAAATACGCGTTAGTTTTTACTTTTACGGTCCATAAAAACAATAACAATGGTTTTATCTATGGTCAGCAACAAAAGTCAACTAACATTTCAGTTTTTTTCATCATAATTACTGGCCAAATTATTCAATGTACGTAATTTGGAAAAGATGGTAATTATAGGTACCACATCGTTTTTCTATATACTTTTACTTATTATTATCTGTTAGATATAATTATTATGTTTACAGAAATATAACTCAAAATAAAAAATTGCCAGTCAAGAACAACCAACTGCCAACAGAAGTGAAAACTTCAAACTTTTGTATAACTGTGTAAGTTTTTTAAAAATTTTGAATTTAATTGTAACATAAAAAGGAAAATGTTATAATTTGTAAATTAAAAAAATAATAATTTCAAACAAACTAAATGCTAAAATAACAACCAAATTTAGGATCACTTTATGCAAAAGACTCGTGAAGCTATTGTCCTATGCCAGCTGGTAAAAGGCCCTTGACCAACACTTTTTTTTTGTTCATCGTTTGTCTATTATTCTAAAATATTTATACAAAAGCCCACGACCTTTCTGTGACGAAAAAAAAACATCAAAAAAATTACTTAAATAAAAATAAAACATAAAAAAAATATTGCAACATCAACCTAATTTAGTAGGTATTACCTACTAACTTAAAATAGCAATCGTTTAGGATTAAAATTATCGCGATCAGCACCCTAATTGCGTAACACATTATCAATCGGAGTTGGTTTCATTTTGACAGTTCAACAACATTCATTGCGTTATTTACGTTGTCGAGCAGACAAATTTTTCGAACTTAGGAAGCAATAGATCAGCAATTTGTTTCAAAATGATTCAAACTCCGATCGATAATGTGTTACGCAATTAGGGTACCGGTTTCAGTAGAAAATAATGGTCTTAGTATTCGGACGCGAGAAGTGACGGACAAAATGACAACGCGTTCGATAGTAGGTAAGTAATTAAAACATTTAATCAAATAAAATAATTTTTATTCTAAATGATTGCTATTTTAAGTTAGTAGGTACTAAATTAGGTTGATCCTGCAATAATTTTTTTATGTTTTTATTTTTTTTTTTTTTTTTTTTCCTGGGTTCCTTTATCGATACTGAACCTACCCCTAAGCTGTGGAACGCAATTACTTTAACACCCTGTATATATGGAACTCTTGCGCAAAATTAAATGCTTCTAGACCCATCGGTTTAGGCTGTGCATTGTCTGTCAGTGAATGAATGAATGAATGAATTTAAGATTTTTATTAAATAGATTTCTAACACTAAACTCCATCCAAGTTCCAAACATAGTTCACTAAATGATTACTCTCAAGAGCATAACCAGTTGCATCATCCATTATATTCCCAGTTTCTGTCTGACTACCGCACTTCCAAGGCAAATTAGATTTCCCAGTATTAAGCTATTAGTGAACGGTGTACTGTATTCAGCTGTCTGTTATAATCCCTTAGTTCGCTATTACGATGGTCATAAGATCTCCGTGTAATGCTACCGAGCACTTTGCTTATGACATGTGAACTAACAATGTTTATTAGCAAATATATCTGGTTTGTAATTACCCGTTATGGGGATATTACAATGCATGTTGGAAAGGACATTGCAATTATGTAAGAACATAATTATTATCTAAACGTTCACGGTGCTGACTATTAAGCTTCACAGTGACACTGGTCAATCTTATGGGATACTGCATCAAACCACTATTCTTGGTATATGCATTGGTGATCGCATGCTATACAAAACGCCTACCTTTTTTTTTTTGGATGGGAAATCATCAAATAGTTGTCCCGCTCTGGGTGGAGCGCGGAAGGGCGTGTCAGACTTTTCCTGACTAAAACCCAACTATGTACCTTCAGTTGCCTGTGCCACGGTAACTCTTTTGAATAACCCGCGACCCTGGCAGGCGTCTTCCCTATCGGACCCCATCACTGCTGACACAAAAATATGTTTTAAAAAAAAATCTTTTAAAAAGTCTCAAATAAGTATAAAAGTCTTTACCCCACTTATTTAAAAACCAAGTATATCTACCTCACAAAATCACAAGCCTTCAAAATATTCCTTCTAGCTAGCTTACGTAAAATATATTCTAATCTATTAACACAGCTCGCAAGTGGAAAATGATTTTGATTTTGACGTGAAAATTCAATTATTTCTTCATTCAGATGAGTGCTTCCCCTATGCTGTTTTGCATCACATGAATGTGTAATAGACTTTTAGCCTGTTTTAGCCTGTTAAGTATGTTACATTTGCCATATTTGTTTTAGTCGGCTATAATGTATTCAAATCGGAGTCGTTTGTGAAAATGTTAGGTGCTGCGTTATTAATTTGTGGAATGATTTCATTTGAATTGTTTTAATTTGATGAGTGTAATCATTTGTCGCTCTGATTGAGCTAAATTATTATTGTACAAGTATGATGCGTAGTTTATTACAAACTAGTTTCAGCCCGCGACTTCGTCCGCGTGAAATTATTTCTTGTTTTAACCTATTACTGCATGTAGCTTCCAATTAGTGAAAGAATTTTCGGAATCGGATCAGTCGTTCCGAAAATTACGCCTGGTAATCAAGAAAAATGACAAGTCGTATTTATACATACAGAAACAAAACTAGTACCCAAACAAAACCAGGATTGGTTTTTTACCGTAGAGCTAGAAACACAATTTAATCCTAAAAATCTTTCTAAAAACTACCTCAAACAACAACCTGTTTTTCCTATAATAAAATGAACTTAAAAATGCTCTATAACGTTTATTGTCAAAAAGTTCCTATTTAATTCTGCTTTTGTCCATTTCATTATAATATTTTACCCAAAAAATTGTATGTTTGACCCAAAATTTACTACATTTCTCTGATACATACATTAAGCCCAGCTGCATACATGCAGGGGTAAGGCACCATATGGTAATGCCATGATTAACATATTTTAATATTAACATGAAAGGTTGCACATTCCGCTCTCCCCCAAATTACGTATTTCGCATATTTGAAATATTCAACGGCCTGCCACAAGCGCGATGTAGCCACGTTTTTAACCACATACCTAAATAAAGTTAAAATGTTGTTCGTTGTATAGTCGAGTTAATTTTACATGTGAATGAACTTCATATTAAGCTTTTCTGAATAGAGTTCTAATGTTTTGGTTGTATCTTCCTTTGAACATGTATGTGCATACACATGCACATACATGTTCAAAGGAAGATCAACATGTGTTTGTGTGTGAGCTGGAAAAAAGCCTTTAAAACCACAACTTTATTGTCTCTCAACTTTATTGTCTTAACTTTGACTATTACTCTATTATTTTCAACACCTGGGTCGTTCTTCTTTTTCATCGACAATGACATGTCCCCGCCGAAAAGAAATCGTTTTTCTTCCTTAATATTCTGTTTCACAATATTTTCTAACAGAAAAATTCTTTTGACAATACAACCATTATATACAATGTATACGTTTTTATAATAAACTACCTAGCCACATTCAAGAACTAAGCCTTAATAAATTCAAAAATTGTATAAAGCGGAAAGCGGTTTATACTGTCAAAGACTATATTGAGGACAAAAAGGCTTGGGATTGAGCTGCTCCAATAAATTTACACAATTAATGTTGATTTAAATACCTTTTTACATATTCTATACAATGACATGAATATTTCCTTTGTAAAGTATTACTTACTTATACTATTTTTAATTATTGTGAATGTGAAGACTACGTGGATCATTGTTTTTTATTTATTTTATACTTTTCTCAGTTTTAGTCATAGTCTGACAAATTGAGTAATTTATGCGGCCTACCCAAATGTCTTTTCTTTGGTATTGTTCGTCGAATCGTTAAGCTCCTTAAATTTTGAGTTGTGCTGCACGATTACTGACAAATGCGTGCACTGACTGGACAGGTCCACTCAATCGTCGAACTCATGTAGTTTAAAAAAAATATGTTTGACGTGTGTTTGTACAAACCTACTAACAGAAAATAAATCATTTATCATTTATCATTAAAATAAACTTAAACACTTCCGTTTTTATTATTACTGCTTTTTACAAAATAATTGTTATATAATATTCAAAAGACTCAACTACAGTATACATTCGAAGCGTGACCTTGACAAGAAAAAAAAACATATCAAAATTATTTTAGCTACCTTTTTGCGTTCCACAAACACAATAAGAATAATATGTTATAATATAAATTGTAACACAGCCCCAAGGCATATCATTACGAGATCTAGAGTACAAGAGAAATGTATATTAAACTGGGCTAAGTAGGTTACCTGTTAACTTGTGCCTTTAGGCAAGCAGCTAGCACTTCACTATTTTCATGTAACTACGGTATATTTACTACATGAAATATTCGTATATATGTGTCTGGTTACGTTTGTACTATGATAGTCAGAATAATGACAGTGACATGAGAAATTGTTTAGGTAGGTATGTATTAATTAATTAATTATAACTCAAACTCAAAGCATTTATTTCAATTAAACCAATAACAGGCACTTTTAAATTGTCAAAGAGTCGGTCAGTTAGAAAATTGAAGCCCTTCTGAAATTATGTCCCTTAGATGAGGCACTTATATAAAATCACATAAGTTGAGGGTCTTTAAAAGATAAGGTAGAAATGTAGAATGGGCGTAAAAGTGATGTAGATACCTATTGTAAAAATGTTTGAGTTAACTCAATTATTTAGATAAATTTTATAATTATTAATGTGTAACTGTAGTCGTAATATTATTATGTTCACTACTCCAGCAAGTGTTGAAATTTATTTATTTTATATCGTACGCCTGTAGTATTTTCCACGTACCTACGTACTTTTATAATCTTATAATTTTCGCGATTTATTTAAAGTAAATCTTTTTTGGCTTCCAAGACTTTCATAACAAGGGTCGTCTGTATTTTTAACCTACGACCACACCACATACCTAATAATAACACGACCTTTTCCTTCTGAAATATTCCGCTTCAAAAAGAAACTCTTTTTATTTGAATTCCACATTATTTCGCCATGACCCCGTACAAATTGAAATGACGTTTACGCAGGTACAGGACTTAGTGAGTTATGTGACGTAAAATTGCGTCGTCAGAAAAGTGTTAAAGATTTATTTCTGCCTGTGGTTTAGGCCAAGAGCTGACGAGCGTGAATTTATGTGGATAAGTCACCCACCCCATTTAAAAACGTAGTTTTCGCTTTCCTAATAAATGATAAATTAATTTATTTCTGTAAGTAAATAGGTTTGCACAAACACTTTTACACGTCAATCACATTTTAATAGAAGAGGTCGGTCTTTACTATCTGACTACTCTGAGACTCTGAAAGAAAGGCCGAAACAAACTCAGAGGTCACATACCTGAGTTTGTTTCGCAACCACCAGAGAAAGTATTCCAGGGAACAACGTTTTATTTTGCTCAAAGAAGAGATTGTTAAGACAAGAGATATTTTGTTTTACGCAGTTGGTACCTAAACGTGAAAGTTGTTTACATAATTTTTGATTTTGAAAATTTACACGAAACAACAAAAGTTTTATGCCCAGCTTAGGCAGAAGTTTGAATAAGCAAAATATAAAGACGAACTCTTTTTGATATAAATCGTCTATAATAGAGCTGTCTTAAGTTTTAGGGTTCCGTACCAAAATGGTGAATGAATGAATGAATGGTGAAAAGGCACCCTTATGGTTCGACTCAGTCTGTCTGTCTGTCCGTCTGTTACAGCTGGATATCTCAAGAAGTCGCTATCAACTTGAAATTTGGAACATTTTTAGATGACTTTTTTTTTTCGTTTCTTATTTGCAAAATAATAGGTGGGGCCTATTATTTTGCAAATAAGAAAAAAAAAAAATTTTTTGCAACAGGGACTGAAAGGGGTCTTAAAATTCGAAGTGGGGCTACTATTATATGTATACTAGGGCATGTGGGGTATCATATGAAAAAGCGCTGTTTGCACATTCTTAAACATTATTTTTCTTTTTTTAGGCCGCTTATTTTTCGACTTTTGATAAAAAATGTAAAAAAAATACCGTCCCCCACTTATCTCCGAAGTTTGCATAGAGAAAAATCTAAAATTATTCTATGTGATAGAAGTTTATGTAAAAATTACAGGAAAAATAACACGACGTCTCTAAATAGCACACTTTTTCAGAAATCTATATTTATATACGATGATACGGAACACTCAGTGCGTGAGTCCGACTCGCTCTTGACCGGTTTTTTATTATTCTTCTTATTTTCCAACGTCGACTAGCGTCGATTGCATTCTTTGAATTAAGTATGAACCTACTTAGTGAAAAGAAAAACACAGCAAACCCACGCCTGTAATACCAGAAGGGTAAGGCAGAGGTGTACCTATTACACCCATATTTCACCAGTTATGTTTAAGTCCCATGTAATAGGAGGCGAGCCTATTGCCATCAACCGGGCACAAATCCAGACTCAGGGCTGCTTCTGAAAAAAAAAACTGTTCTGTAACAAATATAAAGTTTAAAAAGGGAAAAAAAAAAAAAAAAAAAACTTAAAAACTCGACTACGGAAAAATAAAATTGATCTAAAAGTTCAAAATATTTATTTACTTAAACAGTAATGACATAGGTATATACATATTTGTAATTTGCTCGTCAAGACCTTTCTTTTGATACCAAACATGTCATGATTATCTCAATTTAATTTTTTTCGAGGTCAGAAATTTACGTGTAAAGTCCACCATATTACATTTAGGAAGAATTTATGTAGCCTGTCACCCGGACCATTATTACAAATCTATCGATACCTCATTCATCAAAATCTGTTCAGTAATTTAGGCGCTACGGTGGAACACACGTAAATACATACTTATATACATACTTACATACCTACATAGACTGCTAAAATCATAAACCTTCCTTTTGGCCTTGCCGTAGTCGGGTAAAAATAAAATCTGATTATTCAAACAATGTCTTTTGGTCTAAGATTTATTGCTGCATGTTATCTACAAGTTCATTGCATCTCACTCTAGTTCATCATGTTATTTATCGTTTCTGTACAGTTTAATAAGACACAATTTATTTTCTGAGAAGTCTGTCATTTTTATTTTTAGAAACTGATTTATAACCTTAATAATAAGATTACTGCGTGGCGGGCTAAGATTAAAAAGTATAACGAGGAGATGATCTTTTATAATTGTTGTTTCTCTCTAGGGTTTAAAAACGTTATAAATCCTAGCTAAGCATTATAAATGCGAAAGTGAGTTTGTTTGTTAGTTATGCTTTCACGCTAAAATGGCTGAACGGATTTGGATGAAATTTGGCACATGGGTAGACCATGACCTGAATTAAGAGATAAGATACTTTTTATCCCCGTAGCACGTTCCCGTGGGATAATTTCTGACCTCCCTAAGGCCTCTTTTATAACTTCTTTAAAAATACTGGCAACATTATTATAATAATTAAATGTACCGTAGGACAGTTGTGGAGGTCAGATAGGCTCCATGTAAAATACTGATATTCAGCTGATTTCGTTAAGACTAGAAGCCACCCCAACTTAGTTTGGAAAAAGCTTGGTAGATGACGATACGGCAAGGCAAAAAATTATAAATAGGAATAATTATAAGGGTGGTGATTTTGCCACCTGTTTTCCGATAAGGGATTATTCTATCCATATAATACTATAAAATTTTCCCTATGAAAACCAAATCCAATTAAAATGATGAAAGTATAAAATTAACTTATTACCTATGTTGAACCAGATATTATGTCCAGCAACAATAATAAATAATTAATCATACATTATTCAATTCCACATCATTTTCAATCAGCTATAATTAGAAATTAAATACATGATTCGCTTTTAGTAAATTGTATGTATCGGACCATGAATACAGGTAACTAATTAATAATTAACATTTTCTATTATTTAATCGGTTCTATTTGTAAAATAATATTTTGTGTATTGTTTATTTTAATTGGAACATAGAACTTAAAATTATTACCTACAAATTATTTAGCAGCTCAGCATTCTGTAATGATATAATATTATTTTTGATGACTTAGCTGTCAGTTTTATTTGTAGGTATTGCAGTATTTTATCTATATTATATATAAATAAAAAGAGACTGAAGTCCTGACTGACTCATCAACGCCCAGGCCAAACCCTTGAACCTAGAAAGCTGAAACTTTGCACAGAGGTTCCCTTTATAATGTAGACAAGGAATAAGGAAGGATTTCCCGGTAGCATATTCCCGTGGGATATTTTCCGACATCCACGCGGGCGAAGCCGCGGGAAAAAGCTATTCTCAATTCTCAATTCTCAATTTCTTTTTTGCGTACCATAATGTATACAGTTGGTAGGGAAATTATTATATAGTCACAATTATGGACCCTGTAGGGCACAGCATAGCTAATAGTCTTTAATAAACACATAATATCAATACTTTGCGTTCATCAGTCAAAAGTTATTGAGAATAAAATACCGAAAATAGAAGTTACAAAATCGATTGGAAAGCAAAACGACGAGTCTTCCTTTACAAACGTACACTCCAAAACAAAACTGCTCAGCCGGACACTCGCACCAAAATTACAAACGTCCGTGTCACTCATAGAGTCCAGAAAAGTTGGCTCCCGTTAGACTGCGCTTTATCGTCAGCATTCCAATCGGGCCGCACCTCCCCGAATGAAAGTTTAACGAACTCGAAATGTAATCTGATTTGTATACGGCTTTATTTTGTGCTCTGATGAAAAAGGAAAATTGGGGAGCGGATTCATTCCTTCTTAATAAACACGTTTGAGTTTTGAACGATTGCGATACTGTGTGAATTTTTATGATGTTGGTACCTACAAGCCGTATTGGGAATGTAAATATGATTCGAATATGGAAAAATGTTTGATTACCGTTCCGTTCTCTAATATTGGTATATGATTTCCATATTTTATGAAATGTGAGGGATTGCTTATTTTTGGAGGCTTTTTTACTCGTATCTTCGTCTATTATGGTGATTTGTATTAATGGGAAGACTTTATAGCAAGCATACATTGAGAATCTGAGGCCCTATGTTTAGAAAATAGACGTTTAGGGGGCGATGTCATAATACCTAACCATTTGTAAGTAGGTTTTCACTAGACTAGAAGTTAAAAAGCACAAAATTATGCTCGTGTTAGGAAACCTAATAAACTTCATAAAGGCGACATGCCAGTGACGGTGCATGCAACATGGCGTTTTGTCACCGGACCCTGCATCACAGGACCTTTTATTTTCAGTTTTCATCTATGTCGTGTAATGGCAACATGCTTTTAGGATTTTTTTCGAATAATGAATGACTTTAATTTCAGTATTAATAATAGTTCATCAGTTTTCTGAAGAAATTAAATTAAATAATAATTTTATTGTAGTGTTGGATGTCAAAATATTGAAGTTACATAAATTAATACCTACTCTGTTTTCTACCTTACTCAATCTGCCTAACCTTTTCCCAACTATGTTGGGGTCGGCTTCCAGTCTAACCGGATGCAGCTGAATACCAGTATTTTACATGGAGCGACTGACCTATCTGACCTCCACAACCCAGTAACTGAGTAATACGATACCCTTTGGTAAGACTGGTTGTCAGACTTTCCGGCTTCTGACGACCCGTAACGACTGTCAAAGATCCACGAATGACAGCCGGGACCAACGGCTTAACGTGCTTTCCGAGGAACGGAGGAGTCTCCATATGTAAAGATGGTCATCCAGCCACGGACCAACCCCGGCAAGCGTAGCTTAACCTGATGGATCGACCCGTGCGGCTGTTGTTATTTAACCACGAGCTCTACCATACTATTGTTATTAATGATTCTCCACATAATTATAAATTAACAAGTTGGTAATGGTGGTTTCATAAGCCAGACAGACTACCAGAGTGGCATTAAAATTTTATTTTATTTTATTTAAAAAAGGTACACCAACAGCTTCTGTATACAACACTAGCTGTTGCCCGCGGCTTCGCCCGCGTGGATGTCGGAAATTGTCTCACGGGAACGTACTACCGGAATAAAAAGTATCCTATGTGCTAACCCAGGTCAATGGTCTATCTTTATCCCTTTCATCCAAATTTGTTCAGCCGTTTAGGCGTGATAAGGTAACAGGCCGAGTTATATTCGCACTCATAACTAATAGTTTCTGCCCGCGACTTCCTCCGCGTGAAATTTCTTATTCCCCAGACCCACCCCACCCTCCCCCCCCCCCCTCCCCCCCCCTATTTGTCCCCTATTTGTCCTTCTTAGGGATGGAATTTCCAAAAATCCTTCCTTAGTGGATGTCTACACTGTATAAGGTATCTATGTGCAAAATTTCAAGTCTCTAGGTCCAGCGGTTTGGGCTGTGCGTTGATATATCAGTCAGTCAATCAGTCAGTCAGGACTTTGAATTTTATATATATAGATATCAAATAATAGTAAGTAAAATTATACACGGTGTATCAAAAAGGTGGTGTCAAAATTAAGGGTGTGGTACACAGGCCATCAAACTGAACAACTTTCTCCATTGGACCAACATCGCAATCGTGAAAGAATAATCTGTCGTCCAAGACAAAGCTTTATTTTTCTACCTACTCGACCCAAATGTATGGGACGACTGATTATTTTTTTGCGATTACGATGTTGGTCCCGTGGAGAAAGTTGTTCGGTTTGATGGTTTGTACCACGTCCTATTTTGACCACACCTTTCTGATACACTTTGTATATAGACAGTAGAACAGTGACCAATTAAAATTGTATTTACATAAAGAGCTTGAAACACAAAACATTTATTGTAGTTCTGTGTTACTTCATAAATGTGTAAATGAGCTCATGTTTTGTAACGTAATTTTTGCGAACAGTTTTCATTACTAATCCAGTACAACAAAATCACACTATTAATATATAAAAGGCTAAAGTTTGTGAGTGTGTGTGTGTTGTGTTTGTATGTTTGTTACTTCTTCACGCTCAAACGGCTGCACCGATTTGCATGAAATTTGGTGTGTAGATAGCTTATACCCTGGATTAACAAATAGACTACTTTTTATCCCAGTCAGAAACCGCGGCGCGCAGCTTGTCTATCTATATATATAAATAAAAAGAGAAGTCCTGACTGACTGATTGACTGACTCATCAACGCCCAGCCCAAACCATTGAACCTAGAAAGCTCTAGCTGATATTTTGCGCAGAGGTTTCCTTTATAATGTAGACAAGGATTAAGGAAAGGTTTCCCGGTACCCGGTAGTACGTTCCCGTGGGATATTTCCGACATCCACGAGGGCGAAGCAAAAGCTAGTAATTAATATTGCACAATTAATATTTGTTGATGTGCCCTTGCTTCGCATGGATTTTAGAACTTGACAAAATTTCGGGATTGCTTTGTTATAATTATTTAGGTTTAATAATATTCACTTAAATAAAACTTCCGTAATAAATTCTCTAACTGATGACAAAAACCGCATCAAAATTTGTAGCGACTTTAGAAGAATAACGCGGCCACACATACAGACAAAAAGCCACTTAACCCTATTTCCTAGTTAACTATCCTACTTCCTACTAATACTACAGTCGCGAAAGTTTGTAAATATGGATGGATATTTGTAACTCTTTCACGCAAAACTACTGAACGGATTTTGATGAAATTTTGCACACAGATAGTTGTTGATATTTCTACGGGTTCTGGACTTACGCAGGTGAAACTGCGGGCCCCGCTAGTTTTACAATATGTACAGATTTATCATTCATAATATTTGTGACTGCTTCGTTCGATTCCGGGTCGGTCAAAATATTTCTGAATTTCTCAATAAGGAATTTCTCAGAAGCAGTCCGGAGTTTGGACTTGTGACAGTTGATTGGCAAGGCTTACTCTTTATTTATAATTTGACTTAACAAAACATAATTGGCGAAATGTGGGTGTAGTAAACACTTCTGTAAAATCCCTTTGTTTTGATATTGGAAATAAAGCTTTATTGTTTCCCGTTGATAGAAATATAATACCTTAAGCCTTTCCCAATAGAGTTTAAAACAGATTGATCTATAATAGCTCGTAGCGTGGGCGAGCTGAAAGCGTAGCCCCGTAAGTAAACAATTAACTGCAGGTCGATTGGGTTTCGTCAACTTTCATAATATTAGAGCTCGGAGTAAATAACTGTCGGTTTGGATGTAGTCGAAGAGCTGTGATAATTTAATAACTAAGCCATGGCACCTTCCAAACAATATTGTACCTGTAATTGTGTAAGTACCTACTGTGATTTCGCACAAAGCTCAAGTGGCTTCCCATGCCGCCGGGATCGCGGGTTGTTCGAAAGAGATACCGTGGCCCTGGCTCAGGCAACTGAAGGAACATGGGTGGGTTTTAGTCAGTAAAAGTCTAACACGCCCTCCCTCTCCGCCCAGAGCGAGGGAAGTTATTTGATAATTACCCATCCACAAAAAAAAAACTGGCTTCCTATACGTCTTCGCCGGAACTCTAATATATCTTATTTCAGCTCAATCCTACAACACTTTTTAGGGTTCCGTACCAAAATGGTAAAAAAGGAACCCTTATGGTGTGATTCAGTCTGTCTGTCTGTCTGTCTGTCTGTCTGTCACAGCTGTATATCTCAAGAACTACTAATGCTATCAACTTGAAATTTGGAACAGTTTTAGATGACGTTTATGTTGGAAATCTAGGTTCTAACACTTCAATAAAACGAGTTACTGGCTTTTTAAAATATAAAGATTATTATTAGCCAATTATAAGTCACTAGGAAGGTTATACGTCCGTCTTTATCAAGGCTCAAACATGAAGTAAGGTAATAATAATGGTGGGTAGTATTTATATAATAAGTACCTACGATATATCGATTATTGCAGAATCGACTAAAGATTGATTTTTGTAAGTAAGTAAATCAATTATATCAACACGCCCCCTCAAAAATTGATCTACGTAATTATACAAACAAAATAAATCAAAGTAATACCTAAATGATCGGAACATATTCACTTCCTAGTGTTTGCTGGGAAATACATCTCATGGTCCAACATTTGCTGCCAAGGATTAAGGAAAACCCAGAAAACCTTAATCAAACCATTTCATTAAATTATTCTTAGTAATAATTAAATTAATCATAAATCATATTATTATGTAGAATCACAAAACATTAAATCAGTATCTTATTCTAAGCCCATTTTACTTCTCATCTCTTGAAAAGTGATAGCGGGTCAGAACATCTGCCAACTACTGAACTGTTGGAATGTAATTTTATTTTATTACATTTTTTTTTTAATCCGTTCCTTAGCTAGATGATACTTTATATCTATGTTTTGTGATTGGTTGGATTATTTGCAATGCGTATACAGCCATTGTTATCCTCATAGATTATGATAGGTTTACAATAGTGCATATTAAATTTATTTAATACTGTTTCACGTACTGTATGCACTTTGATCTAATGTTATTTCATTACATGCTTGTAATTTTTTTTTAAACCAAGAAACATTTTTTTTTTTTAATCGGTCTAAAAAAAGTCATTTTGAATTTACTCATTAAATACTTTTAAAATTATTAATTGTTTCAATATCAGCACATACTATTATGTTAAAACACCTTTAAATAAAATGACATAATTATATGCTTTGGTATGTATATCTCCATTGTCTAGCAAATATTTGAATGAAGAATTTTGAAAACCTTTTTCTTTAAGTGATCTCTCAAAGACTTCAAACCAACACCTAGCTGCCTGTTTCAGCCCTTAAAGTGCTTTATTTAATTTACACACATAATTATCTGGACCAGAGATACCCTCAGGGACTTTCATATAAATATCTTCCTTTAATTCGTCATTTAAGAAGGCAGTTTTGACATCCCTAAGATGAACTAGCAAATTAAATTGATTCACAAAAGCAAGATACATCTGAAACTGCTATCGCTACTCATGCTACTGGTGCCAAAGTTTTATTATAGTCCGTGAGGTATTCTTGACTGAAACCCCTTGCAACAAGTAGTGTTTTTTTTTTTTTTTTTATCTTAAATGTTTTCCAAATTCATCATGTTTTATAGGAAATATCCATTTACAAGAAATTGACAATGTTTTTATTTTCAGCTCTTGGTACTAAAGCCCAAGTATTATTTAGAGAATTTAGTTCGTCCCTAATTGCACTTTCTCACTGAGATCTGAAGGCCAACTCTCGTACTCAAAAAACGTTCAAATTCAAGTCGCAGTGTCATCTCAGCGACAATCAATGTCAAAAATGTAGGGAAATTAGAGGTTTTTTTGACAGATTGCGACTGGAGATTAGAATGCGAACGTTCTCAAAATTACGAGAATTGCCCCTCTGTTTTGATCTCTTCTAATGAATTTGTTATTTTACATAGAATAGACTGAGCACACAAAATGGCAATCATCATCATCGTCTTCATTATAGGAAATACGCGGACGATTTTTGGCCTGTTGTTTTTTTTTTTTTTTTTTTTTTAACGTCAGGATTTTATTTGTGTTTTCTTTTGGTGAAGACGGGTTATCAGAAAGAATATTATCAACTATTTGCTACGATTCAGTTAAATTATCATGGTTTAATTTGCGAATTTTACACTCGTGCTCAACAGATTTAGTCAATAGACGTATCTGATTTAGAACTGTCAGAGTTATGAGACTTGACCGGCACTGACTTGGATATTACACCATCAGTTTTGCCGTGAGAATTTTTAATATTCCCTTCAGACTTGAGGATTGACCTGGATTTAAAAATCCAGTCTCATCAACAATAATATCCCTGACTACTATGTAATTTTTCGCACTCTGGGTTCCAAACTTTACAGCGTTTGGTTCATAACCCACAAGTATCCCTTTCCATGATTTTTGATCAAACTTGGTCTTACTGCTTTTATTATTGAACGTAAACAGTTGAACCTTCAATATATATATATTTTTTTTAATTTGAAGTTTTGTATCATGCCACATTTCGAATGGTGTTTTTGAAAGTTTCAAAGTTTTAGTTGGGGTGAAATTAATTAAATAATCAGTACTGCGTATCGCCCCAAAACATTTTGTTTAATATTGAGCGAGCTTTTTCAGTAATGATTCTGACCATACATTCAGAAACGCCATTCAACTGTGGTGGTCTCGGAACTATTAAATGATATGATATTTTTTTTCTGATATCCCTCTACACAATAAATAACCTTTCATTTCAGTCGATAAATGTTTGCCACCATTATCGCAGTACAAGTTGACTAATTTTAAATTAAACTTAGCCTCGCTTTTAGCCACGAAATCTTTAAAAACAGCAAACACGTCTGATTTTTATAGGTTAAATAGGTACGTAGAATTGCGTGTACTCATCAACAAAAATTACAAGGTAGTTTTTAGTTGGGGGTAGGTATAAACTGTAACAATAGTCCACAAACATCTGAGTGCACAATAAATAACAGCTGTTTAACATGACTTTTATTTTTGACCTCATATGAACGGAAGTCGACTTTGTTTCCTATTTATACAGCATTGCAGTTTCGATTTGGCTGGTGTCATCAACCATTTTATTTTTATTTTTTTTTTTTTTTTTTAATTTCGATGAATTAAATTTTTTTTTCTTATTATGACCAAAGCCATAGTTTGTACATATTTTTATTACTGCATAGTTGAGAAACAGATTGACACTTATTTACAGATGCCATTAAGTCTACAGCAATTAAATTATTTTTCAACATACCTTGCATGATAGTTTTATTAACCTTACGTATTGTGCTCCTTGCTGGTCGAAAATGACTGTCAACCCAGCACGTTGCATTTTCGTTAAGAACCGCAGGTGGTACCGCAGCACAGAAGAGCACGTCCTCCAAAACTTCTTGAACGCTCATGTTGCTGGTCACATACATCGTTCCCTGAAATAAATTCACCATTTTTAGCAATAGAAATTTTAATGGCGTTTGCAAGACGGTGTGACTAATGAAAAGATCTTCCCTGTTTATAATATGGTCTGATGCTCCAGAAAAGTAACAGGAAAGTGACTTAGCTTCCATCATGATCCGCTTGATAGTCTGCCATCATAAAAGCAAAGCCAGAAAAATAGCTCGACGTGGATGGTTCACTGATTCCAACTGCCTGGACCGTCCTTGTCCTCTCCATATTTTCTGCTGCTGTTGCTGCTGCTCTTTTGAAGTAGAAGCAGTTGCATTTCACATGCTTCTTGCGGCCACAGTGATAACACTTCATGAACTGAGACTTAGTCTTCTGCTTGTTAACCTCCTAGTTGAAGCTATTATTCCCTTTATTATTTTGAGAATTATCGAATTTTGTTTTTCGAAATTCCTGTCCATTTTTCCATCAAATTGCAAAACTTTTGACACTGGTATCACTGGACTCATTTTTAAACTTGACTTCATGATCCAAAAGCCTTGGTTTAACGAATGCTAGCATTAACTTATCATCTGTTAAAGTTGCAATCGCAATTATCACGCCATCATTAGATGGGGGTAGGTTGAGCAACAAATGTGCTACCTCGCGTGGCGTGGTTTGGCGGCGGCGTGGTGGCTAACAATTCGATGATCAAATCATCAAAAATTGTTAAATGTTTTATGAGTATGACGTCACCTACTCGACGATAACACTTTTTGGATTTTTTTATACGTCCATTTCACTTAACAATGCCTGTATTTTTTATTTAAATTTTAACCACTTATATTGCAGTAAAAACGTAACCTGGTCCCATAACCTGTTGGAAATCTAGGTTCTAACACTTCAATAAAACGAGTTACTGGCTTTTTAAAATATAAAGATTATTATTAGCCAATTATAAGTCACTAGGAAGGTTATACGTCCGTCTTTATCAAGGCTCAAACATGAAGTAAGGTAATAATAATGGTGGGTAGTATTTATATAATAAGTACCTACGATATATCGATTATTGCAGAATCGACTAAAGATTGATTTTTGTAAGTAAGTAAATCAATTATATCAACAGTTTACCCAACTATTTTGCAAATAAGAAGGAAGTAAAAATATTTATATTTTTTTTTGTAACAGGGACTGAAAGGGGGTCTTAAAAATTCAAAGTGGGGCTACGGGGGCATGTGGGGTATCATATGAAAGAACGCTGCTTGCACATTCTCAAACATTTTTTTTTTTTTTTTAGACCGCATAGTTTTCGACTTTTGATAAAAATGTAAAAAAAAATACCATTCCCCCCCCCCAATTATCTCCGAAGTTTGCAAAGATAAAAATCTGAAATTATTCTATGTTATAGAAGTTTATGTAAAGATTACAGGAAAAATAAAACGATGTCTCTAAATAGCACACTTTTCAGGAATCTGAACGGAACCCTCGGTGCGCGAGTCCGCCTCGCTCTTGACCGGTTTTTTTAACCGTCTTCGTTTTATCTCTAGTCTAGAGATGCCGTCGATGCATCAGCAGCTCATAAGACGTCTTTTACAGTTCTAGCAGTACGGTTATATAATGCCATGCCTGTGTGGATAAGGCGTGCTCAATCTTTGTCCACTTTTAAAATTTTGGTAAAAAAAAACACTTCCTCTCTCCCTATTAGACATCATAATTACATAATTAGTTCCTTGTTCTTGTTTCATGTTTATTATTGTATATTATTTATTTAGATAAATATATGCTTTATGTAGGTATGTAAGTGTTTATTGTATAATAGCTGTTTGTGCCCGGCGTCGCCCGGGTGAATTTCATGTCTCTATATCCAGTCGGTTAGGCTGTGTGTTGTCTGTTTTCATACAAAAAACCATCCAATTTCCAACTCTTCCGGTAAATTAAAAAAAAAATCTATCATGCAACTTGTCCTGACAATTAGATACAAAACCAACTAAAAGGAATTGTGTTTAATTATTATTAGCCTTCGGATTACGGTTGTTAAAGCCGTTCGTTATAACCAAAAACAAAACAGAAATGCTGGGACGTCAAAATTTCTTCGTAAAGGCTCTTATAGACAGGCGATATCGCGTCGCGACGCGATATTGTTCTACAGATATAATATCGGAATATCGCGTCGCCGACGCGATATCGCCTTTGTCTGTAAGAGCCTTCATAACCGGTACGTCGTTTTAAGCGATGTCGTTTTGACTGTATATCAACTAGTTACAACAAAGTCTCTTTCGCCTTTTCAAACAAGCCGTCTTAACCAAAAAACAAACTCCAAGGAAGCAGATTAGCATTACCTCATGTCAATAAAACATTGTATAGAACTAAAACGGCCCTTAAAGACGTTGATCAGACGTGGCTCACCCTAGTAATGGTTCTATTTTCACGTCTGTGGCACACCGAAAACATCCCCAATTTTACAATTACCTCTGCTGCGTCAACATAAAGGGTTACCCGTTGGCCCGACCGCTAGGAAAGTTTCTGTTAACTTGACATTTATAGCCAAAACCTTTTCCGTATTTTTGGGGTTGCCTTCTTAGTAAAAAGAGCGAGCTAAGTTGAAGATTAATTGTAGAGTTATATTTGTGTTTGGCTTTTGTTTAACATGGAGGTGAATTAAATTAAATTTGGAAGCAGGCGGGACCCATTCCATTTTTTATATTTTCAAACACAAACGGGTTCCGCCTGCTTCCAAATTTAATTTAATTTAAAATGGGCTTGTTTTTAGCTTTTCAGTTTTTTTTAACTTAACTTTTACCGCAGTCGGGTTTTTTAGTTTTTTTAATTACTTTTTTTTAATTAATTCATTTATTTATTTATTTAGGATCTCTAACAAAGTATGTAACGACAAAAGTATCACGTAGGAGTACTCTTTCACTTACAGGAGATCACAAATTATGCATAATAGAATTTATAACTAAGCTAACAAAGTTGCAGTAGCATTTAAAATATTAAAATAAAAATCAAAACACATTAGCTAATAAAATTGGAAAATAAAATTAAAATAAGATTAAAATTAAAACAATTAACAACATTAAAACAATTAACAAATATTTGAAGTATTTTTTATAATTTACGAGAGATTCACAGATGTCAACATTAAATTTGTGGTCTTGGCTATTGTGTTGTATTGCCTGCAAAGTCTTGGCACAGCGGCGTAATGACCTAAGTAGGTTTTTGAACCAAGAATGTAGAATAACTCATATGTATTAATTGCCGTCGTTTATTATTCATCCGCTAATAATAATAACACCTAATTCCTACACGTGACAAGCGAGCTTATTTGTAACATCACTTCCGTGTTATGTAATACTTAATACCGTCTCATTACGGATATAATTTTAGTAGTTACGTTACTAATACAATTCGGGATCATTAGTTTGATTCCCAGGACAGCTGCATTATAATTTGTTAGATTTTTATTATAGATATAAATAAATAAGCTTGCGTCATGTTTACCGCAAATAAACGTATTTTACTTATTTCTTTTTTTACGTTTATACTCACTACTCAATCATTTATAACATTCAACAGTGCGTATCTACTCAGGTGGTAACATAAATATACCTAGGTACTTGGAGTTTACTATCTGCATCATATCTGCCAAACCGATATGATTTATTTTCGTCCATATCTTCTGTGGACGTCAAAACACTTTCGAATAAGCACGTTATCCGTCTTACACACCTACGTATCGATTTTGATGACAACCGTCCCTACAGGAATAGCCCGCCTCGAATATTCCAATTTATTATCGGCTCCCAATGGAAGTCTGACGGTTCTAGATTTTCTAAAATATGGAAAATTGTTTCGAGTTTCAGTAGCGAGGTTTATGAAGTTGAGGATAGGTATTTATGTGGTTTGTTATTGGAACTGCATTAAATTCCTATTGAGAGATTTCAAAACCATTATTATAAAGCATTATGGCATAACAGTTCGTATAGAAGTCAAATATGAAATTATGCACTTTAAAGCAATATTTCATTTTCATTCACGACATATTGTTGACAATTTACTCAAAACAGTAAAATATTTTGACAGCTATTTACGACATTGCCAATTTTCTGAATGCACTTCAATAAGTAACTTTAATAATGTAATTTATAACTTTTGTATTAATGTACTAGTGTGTAATTGTTAGTAATGTAAGGTTATTTTAAATAGTTAATAATTATTACAAGTAGTCTTAGCTGTCGCATTAGGTTTGTAACCTGTAATGATAGTATAAGAGTTTTAAATAAATACCTAAATAAATAAATAAATAAATAAATAAGGACTTGTGTAAAGTACAATGAACACTATTCTAAGTTTTAAAATAATTATCACGTAAAAAATTAAGTTAGATTAAAATTGCTTATTAGTCTTGTAGGCTAGATATGAATTATTAAGAACCTGGTTCTTTTTAATAAAGGATAAAAAAAAAAAAAAAAAAAAACTTAAATAAGTACCTAAAATGAAAAAAAAAATGTTACTTTGAAATGTTCATACCACTGTGCAGCCATACAATATTGGGCTATAACGACACCGTCGAAGTATAACTTTAATTATTACCTGTAACCGTGTTTTGTATAGTTATTTGTTTAAAGCCTCCTACATAATTATGTAGCGAGATGGTAGATTAAAGGGAATTTCGGGAATTAATCTCATTAGTATTTCAGCAACCCTTTCAAAGAACATACGCGTAAGAAAAGTGGCGTCTTAATGGAAAGTAATTCAATGATGAGATATTATGCCGTAGTCCATTTACCTAATGGAAACCTGTGGATTATGTGGTCATGGCTTCCACGTCTTGATAAGGTTATGTGTCCTGCCCTGCCTATATATCTGATAAGTATTAAATACTTATTCTCAACTAGCTTTTACCAACGGCTTCGCCCTCATGGACGTCGGATATTATCCTACGGGAATGTACTACCATGACTATGTCCATACCCAGGCTATGGTCTGCCTGTGTGCCAAGTTTCATCCAAATCCGTTGAGCCCTTTACAGTCGAACTCGATAACCTATCTGCCATTAGTATTCGCATACTGGAGATAGAAAAACCTATCTATTTATGGTTTTAACGTCCCAATAATCTAAGACTGTTAAAACAAAAGAACACAAATGAACGAAAGGAACATTAGGACAGATAGAATAATTGTATTTTCTATCATCAGTAGCGATCTGTCTTTTACTGACATTAGGCTATTGGGTTCGGCTGTTAGACGTGAAAGGTAGCAGACAGATAGACAGACTGACAGTCAGACAGAGTTAGTTTCAATGTACATAGGTTGAATATTATAACAACAATCAAGATAATATAAATTAACATATATACATGCCGTTAGCCTTCAACATGCATCGACTTACAGATATAAACTAAATATATTTATGAGTGGCCAAATATTAATTACATTGTTATTAATATACTCAAACACATAATTTCCAATCATAAGCTGCTACTGAAAGCCAACCTACGCTTCTATGGCTTCACTTGCCTACCACCCCCACGTATATCTCAATGTTAGCTCACAAAATTACTTGCGAGGGCAACGAACTCTAATAGTGCCATGTTGTTAACCTCTGTCGATATTAAAGCACGTTAAGCCACGTCATCTGCAGTCAAATTAGTTCAGAAAACGTTGAAAAACTGAGGGAAACGCTCGCTGAGTCACGAATTAAAATGATTTTGAAAGCTGATTGTATGCTTTTACCGGTGAATTTTATAAAACTTAGTATTTAGCGCTCGTAAATGTATATTTTCATGAGAAAACGAAAAGGAAAATCGATTTTCTAATACCTAGTTGATTATAGGCTACTCAATTAGCAACGGTATTTGCATAAGCAACAAACAACACATTATCTAAAATAGTCAAAGGAGATGAAACCCTCTAATTACCTTACTCTCTCTGCTAAAACCTCCCACAAAGACGGCGTTAAGCCAACCACGACTACCTCATTAACGCATACGTTAACGTTCCCCGCTCATAGATAGGTCCGCTCGCCGCTGTCAAAAACGCAACTCACAGCCCATTGTTGCTTACGGCCTCCGATTAACTGGCTTGATTTATTATTAAGCGGGTCTTCGTCGACCTTTTGGTTGGTTTATATAAATGGCTGCTGAACGCACAAAATATTTAGGTTAGCTTTTAACCGTGTGACCGTTGTACCACTTTTATTGTGTTTTAACAAAGTTCCTTAATTGTTTCGCCTGTTAAGACAGAGCTTCTAAGTAAACGGCTCTTGGAATGATTGTTGGGAATATTTGGGTGCTTCTGGGACGGTTGGAGAGCCCACCGTTTGTAAGTTTGCCCCTTATTGTTTGACGGTAATGTTGAGTGTTCTTAGCGCTGTGTCTTTGTATGTGCGTCCTTTCTGCTCGACTGTGAAGGATAATGTACAAAGGGGTATTTACTTACCTTATGTGTTCTTGGTATACTGCTACATTTTGAAGTGGTTTCATTGTTGCATCTTATTTTAGCTTTTGCAACATTTCAGGAAAATCTGGTTCACGTTTACCATATGGGTTCTTAATATTGTTAGTTATTATTACGAGCTTATAATAAGATGGCATTATTGGTAAAGTAGGTGGATGGTTGGGTGGGTTGTAGGTGCAAAACAATTTTTGATCCATAGCAATACTTACTTAGTAAAAAAAAGTTAAGCATTCCTTTCGGTTCAGAATTTTAATCTTTTCGTAATATAACTTTTAACTTTCTGAATTCCTTTTGATATTTTAATCACCGTATTTCATAGGTATTTTATATATATATGTCGTCGCGAACGGAAGTTTAGCGATAGTACGTCACTCAGTTGATTTCTTAGTACAAGTCAAGCTTAGCTCTGATTGGTTGTTCGTTTAGTACGTACGGTGAACGCTGTGTGGCGCCAGTATCGTTTGGTCGCCGCAATATGGACGGGGTCGTTGAAGGTGTGCGAGCATTCTCTGTGGAGAGACTGGATCGAGAGCTCGAAAGAGGCACACGCTACCATCAAACCTATCAAGTTCACAGTACCTATACCTAGTCATTACTTCTGTATACTCTTCAGTAATAGTCCTGCCACAGCATCATATTGGTTTGCCTGAGTAACCCACGCAATGGAACCCTTACCACAGGGTCGAAGAGATGAACCATCTATCTCTGCGCCCACGCTCCCGCCGTCATATATTATATTATAATATATTATGTTCGTATAAAAATATATAACATAATTTATAGCATCATTGAACGTACTAAGTTTCACACACATAACATGCACGCCTGGTTTTCCCGGAAGAGTTAAGCAGAGGTGTATCTATAATAAACACATTTTGCCAGATACCTATATATATTTAATTAACTACGTTTCATGTCAACATAAAAATATTGAGCACAAAGTCGTTTAAAACTAAGTGCATTACGCTAATAAAGGACTATTTACCTTGTTAATTAAACGTTTGCATGTTATGGACACATGAAACATACAGATTATTAGCTAAATGTTGCTAACTTTAATTGATGTATAGTGTGTAGTGTTTCATGAGGCTTTGTTTTCGGAGTACAGTCAGAAAAATAAGTGATTTGGATTTTGATTGTGTCGTGGTGGACTGTCTATTGAAATTGTTAAAACAATTTCGTAATAATCTATTGGGCCACAAGTCTGCTAAGCTGAAGTGGGGTTAGGCGGGCCATGTATGTAGGTTGCATCGGGACAGATGGGCCAGAGTCGTCACGCAGTAAGACCCAGAAGACAGGCGTCGTCGCCGAGGGAGGCCGAGGAAACGCTGCAGCTGGCGTGATAACTTATATGCGTTTATGGGGTATTGGCCGGGTAAGGCAACACACAGAGAAGAGGGGAAAGCTGTGGGGAAACCTTTACCCAGCAGTGGTACAATACAGTTTGATAAAAAAAAATCGATTGTACTTGCAAATAATCAATCTAGTACTGTTTACCAGGCAGCATCAGCTATTTACCCGACTAGGTATCCCAAAATCATCATGAAATGAGCGTAATATATTTCTGAACAAGATCAAAGCTCCTCCAATAATTTACTCTCCCGTAATTAAGTCTCGCTAATTACTTCATTATTTTATTATAACCTAATTACAAATCTCTTTGCTGTCTTATAAATTGGTTATCTCATACTTAAAATATAAGTACATAATATATTTGGTAAAGCGGATCAAAGTAATTAAACCGTAGGAGATTTTGGCTAACTACGGGGGCTTATAACCCCAACTTCAATACTATAATATTCAAGGTGCTTATAAGACCTTAAGGTGTCTATTCTATCTCGTTGGAGTCAGCTTAGGTCTCGTTAAAGATAACGACGGTCGAAGGATAGGTGACGGTATAGAAACTACTCGAAAGGTAACCTTAGACTGTTTAATTAATAACTGTTACTTACTTTGGGAGTAAGGGTTTTCTGTAATCTATACATATTATATAATTACTTGTCCTGACTGGCTACAAACTTGAAATTTTGGCAGTTAATGCCTTATAAGTTGTAAGCATCTACTAAGAAACGATTTTTGGAAGTTCGTCCTTTAAGGGGGTGAAAAGAGAAATAGTATGAAAAATGTTATTTCTTGAGTTAATAAACTTGGTATGAATACTTATCCAAGTAAATGAAGAAACTTGTAATTTTTTGTTTTTCTAAACTAAGTACCTCATAAGAGAAGGTTTCCAGGGAGTCAAAGTTCGTATGGAAAATTTTTAACATGCAGTACGATTCGAAATAGATCTCGAAACTCAGTATTTATACTTAGGACCGAAAATAAAGACAAACTTGTGTCGTCAGGGTTTTTTTGAAAATCTACCTCTAACGGAGTGAAAAGGGGTAGTCAATTTTCAAAAAATACCTTTTATTTATACGGTTGCATTTTTACCCACGTATGACCGGTAAATACAATAGTAATTTCCACATTAAAAAAGCTTTCAAAGAGAAAATAAATACTCCACGCGCTTTCGTTAGTGGATCAGTCTATGATAGTGAAAATGCTTTATTTTTTTTTAACATCCCGTCGTAACTTTGGGTCATGGTACGAAATGGAACATGATACAATGCTTTTCTTTTTCTTTTCTCTCACAATAAATCCTAAGCTTGTTTCGTTGTTAAATGATGTTGTATAATAACGCGAACTTTAATTTCTTCAACGCATTGACGATCGTCCTAATAGTCGAGTTGGACGTTCATTAGAATCAACCTAACAATCGACCTGTTTCTGGTTTTACGCATTGCGACTACTGTTTGATCCTGAATAGGTAAGTAATTAGGAAAACGACTGCTTTGCATTTTGTCAAGCTAGCAGATTCATTTTTGTCTACTTACTTAGCTACTTACAGCTACCAAAAGTGGTGATTTACGTCAATTACTTAAGATTTATCGAATCTATTTGGTTCGTATGTAGAAAAAAAACTTCATGGTGCCAAACTCATTGCCAAATTCTGGGCTGACTCTATTTAAATTGTCATTACACGCTAAGAAGAAGATTCCTCAAGATAATCAACATATAAACCCAATTGGTTTTTTAAATGTAATTAGCCAGTGTCACAACCATAGATATAAGAAAGAAGGAGATATGGTAAGCAAATTTATCGGAACCCAGTGTCTCCACTTTGTCCTCACCACTTTGGTTTGGATTCGGTTTTTACAAGAAACAACTGAACAACACGGCATTCTTAAATGTTGTCACGATCACGGTTGAAAACGCACTAGTTCGCAGAATCGGCCATTTGCCTGTGATATGAGCAGTATGATCACGACGCGCGGACACAGACACGCCCCCTTGCCGCTTCTCCTGTTCTTTTTATATTTCTACTGTCGCAACACACAGTAATTACGTAATGTGGTGTGCGGATCTTGGAGCGACCATTCAATTGTGACCTACCCTGACATCAAGCAATGGACATTATTGTCAAACCTTTAAGTCTTAACTTAATTGGTGAGCACGAGACTTTTAGCTACGTGTGTATTTTGTGTCTTGTTTTTGTAATGTGCGTTTTGTTTGTGCAGAATTAAAAAAAAATATTTTCAATACCAATACCTCGAAAACTGGTTCATATCGCACTACGATTAGGTTCACAATGCAATGTATGTCGCACGCGTGCGATTTTTCATTTTCCCACCCGTGTGCGGGAATGAAAATTGCCACAGATAACTTATACCTAAGTATACTTAGTCCAAATTGGTTCAATGCACAACTCTCTATTCGGAGGTGAATATTTTTTTTTAATCTTGGCAAAGAGATATGCGTTAATATTTTTTGAATATTTAAATAATGTTTCTATATAGAATATTATCAAAAACTATGATTATTACAATAAAAAAAACGTTTATGAACAAATTAACATTTATTTGTGTTCTAAACTCAAAAATATTTGAATTTTCTATTTTTATATTAGGCTGTTTATCGGCTTTATACCTTTGTTTCTCTTTCAACCTGGCGAAAGCAAAGCGCGGAAAAAAAGAAAATTTAAATCATAGTTTCCTATTAATTCATGACAAAAATATTTTCCGTTATTTTATTTTATTTCTTCAAAAGTGTATTGAAAAACGTCGTTTGATACTCGTGGACATTTGTTATTGCAATTATCGGCTCAAAAACAACCTCGCCTACGGCTCGGGTGTTTTAATTCCGCCTCGAATGCAATAACAAACGTTCTCCACTTGTATCAAAATGTACTGTTCTTTTTGTTTTTAAATTCCGTGTTTTTAATTAAAAAAAAAAATTAAATTAAAAATAAAATAACCTCCTTTATAAGCCAACATATTATCTCCTTGTTATTTTAGTAACAAAAGGTAGGTATGACGTCCTTGGCTTAACTTCTGTGAAACAAGCGCCAAGGTTACAGATTACGAGAAATAAGTTTGTAACATTCTAGAAAATTGTTTCTACTGAATTGCTCGGAAGCATGCGATGAACGTTATCAAAATCTACTTAGTAACCGCACACTTTGGGGGCTTAGACTTTTACTTACAAGGTTAATAAACATTGGAAACGATTAATACTCTAAAATTAGCTTGGAGGAGCTTGTGGCTAAGTAATAACAGCCGGAGGGTTGGTCCGTGGATGGGTGACTATCTTTAAATACCGAGACTCCTCCGTGCCTCGGAAAGCACGTGAAGCCGTTGGTTCCGGCTGTCATTCGTGGATCTTTGACAGTCGTTACGGGTTGTCAGAAGCCCGAAAGTCTGACAACCAGTCTTACCAAGGGGTATCGTAATACCCCGTTACTGCAATGGGTTGTGCAGGTCAGATAGGCAGTCGCTCCATGTAAAATACTGGTATTCCGCTTAGACTGGAAGCCGACCCCAACATAATTGGGAAAAGGCTAGGCAGATTGATTTTTTTAATACTCTAAAATTACTTAGTTTATCGACTACATTCAACATTTGAAAAAATATTTTTAAGAAAAACCATTCGAGGTCTAAACGACCTTAATGAACACACAAAATGAATAAAAATGAAACCGAAAAGCTCTTGATTAATATTTAATTTAATTAGAAGCATTTCAGTACAGAAATTGTATGTAATTAAGCACCCCTGTTACTGATTCTGTTCCTCTCAATCGCATAAAATCTGTAACGATCTAATACGCGCTTTGCATTTGTAATGCCTTCGTACGTTCGTAATTAAATTCAATCGGAATCCCGACTAATTATTTATTCATATTCCATACATTACAAGTTTCCACTGTTACGCTAATTGTTTTAAATTTCCGAACAGCTCTGCTATTTATAAATCAATTAACTAAATTAAGGGATTGTTTACACCCCGATGGACACTGGAGGCATTTACTTGATAAATAATTGGTGTACCTATCTATCGTGTGATAGGATTTACTGTTGCTATTTTATTTTAAACTAGTTTTGCCAGCGGCTTCGCCCACGTGGATGTCGGACAATATCCCACGGGAAGGTACTATATCGGGATTAAAAGTACCCTATGTGTTAGTCCAGGTTATAAACTATATGTGTGCCAAATTTCATCCAAATCCGTTTTGCCGTTTTTGCGCCAATCTAGAACATTCTAAATACTATATTTTTGGCATCAGGCTCGTTCCCGAACCTCGTAGCAATTGCTTTTTCAAAAATGTTCTATGTACAGTTTTGAAATACATAACGTATACAGGGTGGAATTTTGTAATGCCACCTGGAGGGAAAGTACTCTTAGTACTGCAGATAGAAAATTTTACTCAAAGGAAACATTCCTTTATTTTTGAATAGAAAGCAAACTGCATTCAAAGATTTTCGAAAATTCTCTTCTCCCACACCCGGGAATTGAACCGGCTAAAATCTGAAAAAATGATACCCTGTACTTTTATTGCATCGATCGTTAGGGTCAATTATAAGGATAAAATCTCTCTAACAAATATGATCAATTAAATGAAAGGAAAATCAGGAAATCTGAAGTTACAAATTCAATGAGTCAAGTTAAAGCTCCTTAACTAACATCCATCTTTTGTAATGCAGACTCCTATGCGACATACTCGTAGCTGCGTGTATGGGGTAATTTAAATATGGAATGTTAGATTAAAATTTGAAAATTCTTCTTGCACTAAATAAACAATGAAACTGCTACGTGTTGTGAGCCTTTACCAGGAAATACCAAACAAGTTTTCTCGCTCTCTGAAAACAAAATCACTTTACAATCGATTTAAAATACATCACACTTAAAAAAATACTAAAATTAATACACCAATATTACAATGCCATCCCTGAAATCAATATTATAAAGCATGGCTCAGAGTTATGTTGGGGTATAAAGTATATCGGCGAATTTTAAGGGCTGTCAAACTGAGTTTACAACCAAAAGTGATGTAGCGTTGTAAAATGACATAATATAAATGTTGTAAACGGTTTACACGGCGTTTTCATGAGTCTTTACTGACATGTTGAAAAGTTGACTAATTCCGTTATGATTATGGTTTGGGATTTTGGTAAGGAATTTGAAGGGTTTTGGTTTGTAAGTGGGGTTGCTAGCAGAACGCTGTACCTATTAATTATTTACTTTACTTTAACAACAGAACCTTGAATATTATTTTATGCAATATTATTAAGATCCATGGAGCTCGTGGCTAAGTAATAACAGCCGCACGGGTCGATCCGTCAGGTTAAGCTACACTTGCCGGGGTTGGTCAGTGGATGGGTGACCATCTTTACATACTGAGATTCCTCCGTGCCTCGGAAAGCACGTTAAGTTGTTGGTCCTGGCTTTTATTCGTGGATCTTGACAGTCGTTACGGGTCGTCAGAAGCCCGAAAGTCTAAAAACCAGACTTTCCAAGGGGTATCGTATTACCCAGTTACTGCGTTGTGGAGGTCAGATAGGCAGTCGCTCCATGTAAAATACTGGTATTCAGCTGCATCCGGTTAGACTGGAAGCCGACCCCAACATAGTTGGGAAAAGGCTAGGCAGATTGATTGATTGATTGTTAAGATCCGTGGCAGGTTTATGGCAATAGGCTCGCCCCCTATCTGGCGAAATGTGGGTGCACTATAGGTACTCCTCTGCCTAATCCTTTGAGGAAAATAGGCATTATGTTATGCTATGTGTAAGTATTGTAACAGTAGTGTCCTATGCCTATGGTTTAAGATTTGGTGGATAAGGTGCGTCTCCATCAAGTTAGTTGACCTACATCAGCCTGTTTGATTGTTAAGGCCCAGATTTCCTGAAAACGATCAAAAAGGTGGTTTTTTAAAGCAGTGTATCTCATAAACCGTAAATAATTTTGACATGTAAAAAAAATATGATATTTTCAAGTCTTTTTCGCATACAGTGATCGAAGCCAAAACATAATTAAAAATATTTTAATGCACCAAAAAAATCTTTAAACATACCTCCTAATAATCTTTAAAAGCAGTTTATGCCTTCATTAACAATTATAATTATAATTAAAAATATACCATGAAATGTCAAATTCCAAACTGCATCCAGTGATGGATTACTTTTTATTAAATAGTTAATTTCTAATTTTATACGATTTTATTTGCATTTTTACGACATAATTCCGGTGCGCGTGAGAATCTTCTATCTCGTGCGTCAAACTAGACAGCCATAACGCCATTTCACTTACACACCGAGCTAAACCAATCTTGGAACCTGGGCCAACAAATAATGATAATATCGTTCCGTATCTCGGGTTTCACATGGCAGCTGAAAGCCCAGGCCAATCGAGCTAGTAAAGGTGCCACTTTAAAACCTTGAAACATGAGGAAAAACTTGTAAACGCAATACCCTCAAGCTCTTTTTACAACCACAAGAATAACTCTCGTTAAACGGAAAGTAATTTAAAACTGTCAGTAAATAGGATCTGAAGCACAGATTAATACAGATGGGACACTCCGCAGTTTAGATATGAAGCTACAAGTAGGTACGCGGCGGGTCCGTCTCATAGGGCCAATTCAGTAGGTCAGAACGTATAAGAGTTACGCTATAGAAAGAAAGGCAACTTGTAGTTGAATATAACTGTAGGTAATAACCGTTGTGCGACCTGAATTGCACTTTATTGTGTCGTAGCAAGAGTCGCTTTTTATTTACATGATTTTGCGGAGTGTCCCATCTGTATTAATCTGTGCCTGAAGTCAAACAAAATGCTCTCTCGAATACAGGTGGATTATTTTCAGTTTACACAAGAATCTGTGTTCCTCTGTAAGTATAAAGTTTTAATTTCGCTAACAATTTTCGAGTGCCTGTATTTATTTAATTTATTATTAGGGTACGATTTTATTTTGTTTTATTTAAATTTTTTTCGGCTTACGTTATCGTGTATTCTTCACAATTTCACAATAGCATAATCTAGTTTTAAAGATATTTATTCTCAAAAAAAAATATATATATACGCGACGAATTGATAACCTCCTCTTTTTTTTTGAAAAGTCGGTTAAAAAAGATACAAAGTCACTTACATGAGAGCAATGCTTAAAATAAATCACACTAATAATAAAGTTTAAAAAACTGTAACCCGACTACGGAAAAATAAAGTTGATCTAAAAAGTTCAAAATATTTATTTACTTAAACAATAATGACATAGGTATATACATATTTGTAATGTGCTCGTCAAGACCTTTCTTTTAATACCAAACATGTCATGATTATCTCAATTTAATTTTTTTCGAGGTCAGAAATTTACGTGTTAAGTCCACCACATTAAATTTAGGGAGAATTTATATAGCCTATGTCACCCGGACCATTATTTCGAATGTACTGATACCTCATTCATCAAAATCGGTTCTGTAATTTAGGCGCTACGGTGGAACACACGTAAATACATACTTATATAATTATGTTACCGGCAATCTGCATAATCCGGTATTCTATACAATACCTAGGCAATGTATAGAATACCTAAAACGTTCAGGTAATGTATGAAATATTATTTATTTTATACTTTGCCTAGGCATTCTATACAGTACCGAATGCGCAGCCGGCAATCTGTGAAAAAGTCGAAATCGGGGAAGGGGAAGACGTGCGAGCAGGCAGTAAACTCCACGCGATGAAGGCGGTAGTTATCGAAAGGTACTAAGTTCCTTTTTAGGGTTTCGTACTTCAAAAGGAAAAAACGGAACCCTTATAGGATCACTCGTGTGTCTGTCTGTCTGTCCGTCTGTCACAGCCAATTTTAAATTTTAAATTTGGTACACATGAATTTCTGTGACCCAAATACGGAAGTGTAATGTAAATAAAGGAATTTTGAATATGGAATTTTGAGTATGGTTTTTGGTGGACAAATAAGAAAATAAAAAAAAAAGTTTTGCAGACTGTATCTTGTGATATATCTAACAAAAGGGCTGTGGCTGTGAGGGTCGCAAATATATTTTTTTAATAATTTTAAAATAAACTGTTTTAAAGTTATTTAAGAAAAAAAAAAACAACCGACTCCCAATAAAACACTACAAAGTGAAAAATAACTTTAATTTCGGAAGTCGGTGTCTTTGGTTTTTTATTTACTTTCGTTTTGTTTTGCCACCGACTTCCGAAATTAAAGTTATTTTTCACTTTGTAGTGTTTTATTGGGAGTCGGTTGTTTTTTTTTTTGTAAAAAGTTTTTATTTTTCACTTTTTAGTGGTGCCTACCTACCCTATACAAATCTGAATACCACTCTGCAAAAAGTTGACGGACATAACGAGGCTACGAAATCTGCCTTCTGACAATCAAGGCCACACATAGCATACAACTCAAGTAGCGCAATTTGAAGCGGCATATAATTACCATTAAAGCATTTATAGCCAGAGTGCACCTCATGACAATTCCAATAAGCCCAAACACGGCTAGGATACATTGTTTTATTACTGAGTTCCGATGCCTACCTTCCGGCTTCTTCATCAGATCGGTTCGATGGTACCATTTTCATCAGAACCATTTATTTAAAGCTTCGTCATAGTCGCTAAACTATTTTAATCTTATCGCTATCCGTGAAATACTTTTCATCGTTGAGGAGTTTCCGTGCCCATCTGTGGTCTTCTTCATCAGTACCACTTCACCAGATGATACTTTCTGAATGCAAACGCTTGATTTGTTGATGAAAATACCATAATCACTATATGTATGCCTATAATATTTGAGGAGTTCCCTCAATTCCTCATGGATCCCATCATCAGAACTGGACTTTGATAAAAATGGGACCAATCTGGATGTATACCCTTTCAAATAAAAAAAGAATTTTCCGAATCGGTTCATAAATGACGGAGTACTGAGGTAACAAACATACAAAAAAAAAAAAAAAAAAAAAAAAAAAAAAACATACAACCGAATTGAGAACCTCCTCCTTTTTTGGAAGTCGGTTAAAAATAGACGAAAATTTACCATTCTCCCCCTTTTCTCCGAAACTACTGAGCCTAAAATTTTGAAAAACATACAGAAAATTGTTCTTTACCCGTAGATTATAAGAAAACCTATAAAAAGTCTGTGGTCTTAAAATAACATGGTAAATCTCTCAATATTTCGTCCCAACTACGGAACCCTTCATTGTGCGTGGTCCGACACGCACTTGGCCGATTTTTTTTAAAGATTATTTTAAAGAATATTTGTAAGAGTGTAATAATTCTTATTCTACTGCAAAAAAAAGTAATTATATTACCTACCTTTTTTATAAAAAATATTTTTTATGAGTAATTGTTAATTAGAATACAGTTAATTTTGAGCAAACATGAGCTGTTTCATTTGGCCGTCATTTTATAGGTAAGCACTATAGAGAAAACTTACACCTGACTAATTTGAAAACAAAAGATATGTGTCGAATTGAGAACCTCAGTGTGTTGCAAGCAAAATATTCCTTACGGTGTATAGATGTTCGTTTCTCCCATGGTACTTACATTGATAAATATAGACCAAATCTATTTAGTTTACACATTGCCGGTGAACCTGCAGGTATTCTATACAATCCCTGGGAAATTTAAACATTACCTAGGCAAAGTATGTAACGGACAATAATGTTCATAATATTTCATACATTGCCTGGACGCCTCAGGTATTCTATACATTGCCTAGGTATTGTATAGAATACCTGAATTATACAGATTACCGGTAACATATACATACATACACAAGTAGACTGCTAAAATCATAACCCTTCCTTTTGGTTTTGCAGTAGTCGGATAAAAATACATATTTATATACATACTTACATACATACATAGACTGCTAAAATCATAACCCTTCCTTTTGGCTTTGCCGTAGTCGGGTAAAAACTGGTGTAAAAGCTTTGGCAGTAGGCTCTGATCAAAGTTATCATTACCTGTGCTGTACACCTCCCAAACATATGTACCAACATGTTAGCGTACACCGACAATGCTCTCCGTTCTCTCTCAATGCCGCGTCATCATGCAGGGTTTCGGTCTTCGGTCAATTAGGGACGTTCGTTACCCTCTGAGGATAGAAATAACAGTCGCGGGTTGTCTGAAAGGGTTACCGCGGCCCTGGCATAGGCAACTGAAGGAACACGGGTGGGTTTTAGTCAGTAAAAGTCTGACACGCCCTCCCGCTCCACCCAGAGCGGGAGAAGTTATTTGATGATTTCCCACCCTCAAAAAAAAAAAAAAAAAAAAAAAAAAAAAAAAAAAAAAAAAAAAAAAAAAAGGATAGAAATAACAAGCAGGGGAACAACTTAATTTGCAATGTATTTTGGAATAAGTCAGATACTTACATAAATATTCAAATTAACATGTATTTAAACTAACAAAGTTTTAAACGAAGCAATTTATGCTTGCTTGTTAGTTAAACTTTGACATCGATGTGTGTATGTAAATACCTATGAATAAATACTAAATAGTGTGGGCGGCTATATTTTTATCTCGACGAAAAATAAAAAGGTTATTCTCATTAGACTCATCCCGAAATTCTCGAAATATCTACTCGTTTAGGGTTTGTTCGGCTCTGGATTCTATACCTACCTACCATATGGTACGGAACCCTTCGTGTGTGAGTCCGACTAGCACTTGGCCGGTTTTTTTGTAATATTGAGCTAAAATCAATTGATCTCGTTCAACACACTAAGCTAAAAAATCCGAACCGATAAAATCGTCTTTTTGAAAAGGTTCGGAATATCTCCAAATTACTTTGTTGAAATTCAGGTACAAATACACAGTGAAAAGATAAAAAGATACAGATAGACTCCTACGTGATATTGTGAAAGTTAAAAAGTTCATTACAAAGGTGGATTTTCACGAACTTTTCTACTTTTGTACGAATCGTTTCATGAAAAAAAAAAAAGTTTCGTGAATGTGAGTTGCCAACCTACACGTTGCTCGTGTACCAACATACATTTATTAGGGTTTATTGTAAGATACGAATGGAGTGGGCGGGTTTTTAGTATTTCTAAATAAAGACCACAATTTAGGTCGTGGTTTGCAGCTTCGGTTAATGTCTAGACATTTACTATTAAACTCAATTTTAATTATGGTTTGGTGTGGTTGTGGTGGTTGTGATTGGTGGTGTGGTGGTTGTGGTTGGTGGTGTGGTGGTTGTGGTTGGTGGTGTGGTGGTGGTTGTGGGGGTTGCGGTTTGTGTGATTGTGTGGTTTTATGTGTAGGCAATAATTGGCCTTGGTTGACTGGTAGAGAATGCCTAAGGCATTAAGTCCGCCTTTGTACTGTTTTTTGTGCGAAAAGATTAAATAAATAAATAATTGATTTTCGAAACAAAGTTGCTACTCCGCTTGGCATCAAAACTATTTATACTTTTTCGTAGTAAAGAACAATTAGGGTGCGTTTCCACTGACGCGGAGCTGGGTGGAGCGGAGAGGAGACGTGCAGGAATCGACCAATCATAATGGTTGAAATCCTCATCGCGTCTCTTGTCTCGTCTGTAATTGGACGATTCCTGCACGTCTCCGCTCCGCTCCGCCCAGCTCCGCGTCAGTGGAAACGCGGCCTTATACTAAGTAAAAAAGTGGTAGACCGCAAATGGCACGTCAAAACTTGACTGATTCGCCAAGTTCTCTTCGTCTTGTCTCTTTTTCTCCCGCTATTAACGACATAGACATGCCGTTCTACTTCCAGATATCATCTGATAGTGCGATATTATGGCGTTTTTTGGAGATTGAATGTTGGGTAGGTCACCTATCTCTTTTTATTTTACGTATAATATCAATGGTAAACACATAGACTCATAAAAATAGGAGGACTCCGCGCCACGCATATCGAAAGTAAAGCACCGTACCGATCTATGTGTGCGTAATTTGAGTACCTACAAGTACGTCGTCACTCGTGTCACGTAATGGCGGCCGGTCGGCATACTATGATGTAAATGTGTGCGTGAAGCGGTTCTACAAACGGTCCCAGCATACTTACTGTGCTTCGCTTTCAATATGCGTGGCGCGGAGTTCTCCTTTTTTATAAGTCTATTGGTAAACATTACAAAATGGGCCGGATTCCCCATTCTCTCAAACCATAGGGTAGCGACCTGTGTACTTGTGGTAACGCTAATCCCCTGATCCGTCTGTCTATTTGCTGTTAAGCCAACACTCTAACACATCAAGTCACCGGCTTTAACTCTCAAAAGTCTCAGAGAGCAAGTGTCGCAGATTATATTTAATGCTTGTGTTTGTCATTATTTTATGTGTGATTAATAATCATACATAGAAGCAACAAAATATAACTAAAGATTTTATTTTGTCGGTTTTTGCTAAGAAACCGAATGATTAACTTTATAATTTTATAAATTGTACGAAAATTTATCCTTCCCTTAGTGTAGAGAATGATTTTTTGTTTCAAGTATTGGTCTTTTTTGAGTAAAAAAAACTCTTAGAGACACGAAAACACTTTTTAAAACACATAAACACTAATAACATAACCACATTTCATATGTGTAGATACAATGTTTATCAAACTAATCTCTGGCTGTCTTATTTGACTTTGCTAATGTTAATAAAACAGACAACTTCATAATATTCAACAATCTCTCAAACAATATTCAATTTAATTGAATAATTATATTATGTTAGTATCGCAGCTTCAATTACTTTAATAAAATGCCGGCGGCGGCCATTCCTCAATCTTGAAGTAAGACCAATTGTTTCTAATAAATCCCTCGAGATTTCTTTATTTATCCTTGTTATTCTTAAGATACTTTATTAATATGAAATAAACGATAAGCTGTTATTTGATCAGCTTTACTGGGGAGAAAATAATCTTTAATTTGCCTAAAATATTGTGATGAAATTGATGGCTTATAATTTATTTTGCGTTGGTAGATGTGTATAAGTAATTATAACAGTTTCGATCAATCACTAAAAATAAGGTTCAGACTAAGCTAAGCAATTAGTGAACTTATGATAAAATTAAATTAGCATTTTCCTTGTCATTTTCTGTTGTTTTTGGTAACGAAAAATTAATACCTAATTAATAGGAATGATTACATTTGCATGTTCGCTACCACTTAACACTTTTTCAACGTTGCTATATTTGGCAAACAATTCCATTCACAGAAATCGTTTAACTCACATCAAAAGACTGATTATAATTAGGGTACATTCGATAACGATGTACAAAACATCATTAAAACTTTTAACTGACTCAATAAATTTTACATCACACGCAGTGAACATCAAAAGAGTTAGAAACTCCATCAAGCAAGGCAGTAATTTAACTCCTAACTGTGTAATCTGATTAAGTATCAACAATACTTCTAAGAAAATGTTACTTTAAACAATTAAGATTTATTCTCGACATAGCAAAGTTATTAAAACTTGGAATGTAGGTATACAAGTAAGGGTAGGTATACAAGTAAGGCCATACATGGCGAGTGTACGGAACGGAGGCTTCGCAGTTTTAGATACTGCGATCCTCACACGTACAAATTGATAGCCTACTTTGACAAAGAAGGTAACCAGTTAACACCGTCGGCGCAGCGCGGCGTGCGTATAAGGACGTGTATCAGTAGAGCAAACCAAGCAGATATTTAGTTTTTCACGCCAATTCCGACCTTTGCTTCTAGCTTGGGCCAGAGGTCCAACCTAGAAGCAAAAAAAGAGAGAGAGCTAGAGAGGAGGTTGGGAGAGGGAGGTGGGGCTTTTAATCATGGGCAATTTATCAACATCTTATGTCATTGTATAAATAATGAGGCCTAGTAGTGTTATTTTTAATGCGCGATACGCCAATATTATTATTTTTTACAGATAAAAAGGACAAAACTTCCTGTGTTACCTGTGAGAGCATTCAAAGCATTTGCAAGATCTTATAGAGAAATTCGCGCCAACTGCTCTCTTGTGAACACAAAGATAAGAATACTGCATAATATTTGAACAAAGAGGCGGCAAGAAACAACTGGGAGGCAATTAATAGTGCGGCAAACAAAACGTGTTCGGCATTGCGACGACGGAAGGTTTTCACGCTTAATCCGACTTAAAACCACTTTGCTCTAGCTCCAGCCAGCTACATTAGATGGATACATCAACGATCTAAGTCAAGGTCCAAGTAGTGTTGTTTCTAAACGCCCTAAAGGCCCCAACCTATTTTGTACGGTTAAAAACAGACGAAACTTCCTAACTTCCCTGTGAGAGCATTCAAAGCATTTGCAAGTTCTTATAAAGACATTGGCGCCAACTGCTCTCCTGCGTATACAAAGATGAGAACAACGCCTAACATTTGCACAAAGTGGCGGCAAGAAACAGCTGGGAGGCAACAACTGGGAGGCAATTAATAGTGCGGCAAACGAAACAGTTCGGCATTAAGACGTCGGAAGGTAGTTAAATGTGTGACATAATGAAACAGTCCTTGTAATTACTTTCACTTGAACACTTACACGTTAAGTTTTGGGACGTTGGGGTGCATCTTATTCAAATGTGTTGCCATGGGAGACTTAATTTTCTTCTAAGCATTAAGAAGCGATAACAAATGCAAATTATTCTCTTTTCTTTGCAAATTCTTGACTTTGGAAAGTAACGGTCTAATTGAAATAAACGAGTTCACTTGAACATTGAGTAATTTCCTTTGTTATTACGTAAAAAATGAACTGAATTATTCTTAACTTCTACATAATATTTCTTTTCCCAAAAGTTATTGGTTCTATTCATATTTTACTCTCTATACTTAGATAAGTTTTTTTTTGTGTACCTAAGTATATTGTGTTCAATAACCTAGGTGGAATATATTTATTTTCATTGTTTCTATTATTACCACTGTGTTTTCACAAAAGAGGCTATGACAAAATTTTGTTTTCAATACACGTGATTACCCCTACACTCACTCACAACATAAAAGGGCCAAAACAACAGTCTATTCTTAGCCCTTAGCCCGTGTAAACATGACCCAACAAGACCAACAACCCACGAGCAAAATTTTGTTGTTTCGCACCAAGGTCAGCAAAGAAACAAGCCTCATAAACTTAATTAAAAATTTAATTAAATCCAAAACAGAAAGTATCTTCCAAATTACTTTACTTTACATTACTTGCCGTGATTGATTTTACTTGAAAAATAAATAGAAGCAATTTTTGTAACTGGCAATATTTCACGTAAATGGGGCGTGCGATGTTGTCTTGCTCTGCCTTTCCTCAAGCACAAAATAAAAAAGGTTCAGAAGGCTAACTCTTTACAACCAGATAAATCAGGCGCACGCATAGATGATTATCTCGATCTATCTCAGAAGAAACAAGAAAAGCAAAGAAAGTAGTAAAGTTGATCACACGTACCGAGTAGATGAGTGATTCAGCAAAATTATACTAGGCCGAGAGAGTTGGGTGGACGAGTAGGTCTTTTTTAAACGTATTTTTTTACTTGACACCTAGTCACTCAGTCAATTCAGTTTCGATGCTGCAGACAATCGAGATAATGGATTACAAAAAGATAATTAAAAAAGCGTGCTGCGAGCGACGTGAGTTTGCCGAGTGCCGAGTACGCACCGAGTGCATGTTTATACCTGCCGAGTGGGCAAGCGAGTCAGTGCAGTGAAGCGCGGGGGTGGGCACTCTCTGGTCAAGTAACAGAACAGTAGGGTCCGAGTGACTGTATCGCCCTTTAACTCGGCCGAGCACTCGGTGATATGTTTACACTTACCGACCACTTGACCGAAACCACAATCGCGCCCATCTACTCGGTACGTGTGATCAAGGCATAATGTGTGCACACTTTTCGCTGATTGTATGAAGTCAACCTTCTGCATCAATCTATTCTGTGCATCAAGACTATAAGGGCGAGTTGATCAAGTTCATAGGGCGCTCCACTGAGCTGGGGTCGGGTAACAAATTACCCCTATTTATTGTGAAACAAGTTTGCCTATCAGCAATTTGGTAAAACCATTAACCGGATAATAGTCTCATTTCAATGTAACCGAACAATATCGGTGTGGTAATAAATTTTGTTTGGAAGAGGTTTGTTACATGTAACAATGACAGTGACCCTTTGGAGATTGCAGGGTTTATTTTTAACGGAAGCTTCTCTGTTTTTATTTAGGTTGTAATAAAACTTTTTGGTAGCTTGAGTCGATCCATCAGGTGAAGCTACGCTTGCCGCGGTTGGTCCGTAGATGGGTGACCATCTTTACATACCAAGATTGCTCCGTGCCTTGGAAAGCACGTTAAGCCATTGGTCCCGCCTGTCATTCGTGGATCTTTGACAGTCGTTAGAGGTCCTCAGAAGCTCGAAAGTCTGACAAGCAGTCTTACCATGGGGTATTGTATTACCCAGTAACTGGGTTGTGAAGGTCAGATATGCAGTCGCTTCATGTATAATACTGGTATTTAGCTGTAAGTCAATTCTGTAAAATTCAAACAACAACTCTCTCACAACGCTATTCACTCTCACTTCGCATCACTTCTGCTCACTTGTTTTTTATTTGACACTTTGAATTTAGAACGCCAATCAAGAAACTCACAGCGGATTCAGATTCGAAGTTTAGAATGAGGTCTTACAGAATCACACGGCTGCATCTGGTTAGACTGGAAGCCGACCCCAACATAGTTGGGAAGTAGCTAGGCAGATTGATTAGTAGCTTGAGGTATTCTTTGAAAATCTTTCATGATTGGTATTGGTACTTAGGAATCTAATGGTCTTGCTATATAAATACGCAAGCTTCATAAGTACTGCTTCCTACATTTATTTGCGTCATAATCAAAGCTGTCAGTCTTGTTTTACCCATATAAGTTAGGGTCAGTTTCCAACAAACGGAAAAATCCTCGCGGATACTCCAGCACTTTTTAAATTTCACCCAATTAGTAACTGTATTATTATTGACTTTAGGTATAAAATTTGACGCAGACATCACGCTTGATAACTTTCAATCAGTTGCTTATTCAATCATCATATGACCCTTACTTTACGTACTTCTTATTAGTAGGTACTTATATGTTCAATATATGCTTACCCCCAATATCCTTTGGTCATTGTGGCGTTCTAATTAGGATGTTCGACATCTGACCTTTGCTGTTAGATCTAGGTATTTTGATAAGATTATAATAACAGTGGAATAACTTACCTATCACTAAAACAATTCCCAAGTTCCAAGAAAACGATAATTAATAGTGCTTGTTAAACCTGTACCAAATAATTACAAAAGACATATTTAGTAGACCGGTCCATTTAGACAAGGTCTCAAGTAGAAATACTCGCTACAAATTAAGTCGATTTACACCGACGACCCAAGGAACAATGTACTACGCTTGTTAATTCATAGAATTTTGTTCCTTATGTCTGTTAAAATAAGGATTGCTTTAGTTTCACAAGAATGTAGTGGAGGTTGAAATTAAAGAGCTTTGCATACTTTAACTGGAGCACTTTTGATGTTTGGGTCATATTTACGGTGTATATTTTCTGACATCTGAACTACGATCTTATGTTTTCCGGAAAACGTTCCTATTAATTAAATGTTCCAATTAAGAGGCGCTTTTGAATTGTGTTTCAAAACCATCATTCATTCTCATCATTCTCCTGCCCTTATCCCAATCTATTTGGGGTCGGCGCAACATGTCCTTTTTTTCCATACTCGGTCGGTAGTCACCCCCTTTCTAGCTATGTCATCTTTCACACAGTCCATCCATCGTTTCTTTGGTCTTCCCCTACTCTTATAGCCGACATTCATACTCAAAAATTTCCTCACATTTTCCTCATTCCTCGTTAAAATCGTGCGAAGCAGGGGCGGGTTGCTATTATTTTATAAAGTACAAAAAATATACAAACTTATCTAATCAACTTACTTTTCCCAAGGCAAACTGAAATCTAACATAAAGAACTTCATTACTCAACAAACATGCAAACTAAAATGACTAACTGAACCTTGGTACACTATTTATTACTGAAAACAACTTTGCATGTGGGGAAAAAGCAACGTTTCTGAAACAATTAAGGCTGGTAACGAACGCGTTCCGTTTCTGTTGTTCGTGTACATGCGCCTTAATTGCTCTTTAATTGCAGAGCTTGTAAAACTGTAGGTAACTATGCACGACGCGTCATAAAGTAGACTCAACTGTTGTGAATATAAAACATTTTATAGCTTAGCTTAGCTCACGTTGGTGGTAAAACTTTGTTATTCAGTGTCTGAAATCCTATTTGATTGAATGTTATCTTGTCAAAAGCCTCCGTGCCTCGGAAAGGTTAAGCCGTTGTTGGTCCCGGCTGTCATTTGTAGATTTTTGACAGTCACAATGACATTAAACATCTAGACGTTGCCATGATTATAGTGTGAAGTGTGGAAGTGAGACACATATATACGAAATTAGTAGAAAAATTGAGACAAAGCATCGTATCTTCTGTCTCTTACGGCGTGCCGTATTTTTGCATGGCGAACTTTCAAATGTTAGCCAAATAAAGTGCTTTTACTGTTACTAAATTTATGTTGCATCGATTAATTTAACTTTTTTGGACAGTTTTTGCATTGTGCGAATGTATTGACATGGGACTCACTTCGACTTTTGGGGGCGAAGCACCATCGAAAACTACTGTGTATCACTGGTTTAGCGAGTTTAATCGTGGGCGGTCTGTGCTCACGGACGAATTTAAAGAAGGTCGTCCTAAATCGGTTGTTGTACCTCAAAATATTGATGCTGTGCGGAAACTAGTAATGCAAGATCGTCATGTTACATATCGCGAGATAGAGGCATCTCTGGGCATAAGTATGACGAGTATATAAAAAATATTACACGAACATAGTTGTAAAAAAATGTTGCAAAAGTACAATCAGGGTGCGTCAAATGCTGTCTAGTTCTGGAAATACCTCAATCCGAATGCAAAAAGTGCTACGGAAATTGGTTCCAACGTATGCAAAAGTGCATCGATCATCATGGCGAATATTTTGAAAAGCAATAAAACCATAATAAATGATAAATGTTTGTCTCACTTTGTTATTCCGCATACATAAATAGCAGCCCTCGTACCACATAACCTAGAAAAAGTATTATATTGCTGTATCATGACCGGCCACGCGGTGGCTCGATCTAGATGTATATTATCTAAGAACAGTCGTTACGGGTTGTTAGAAGCCCGAAAGTCTGACAGCCAGTCTTTCCAAGGGGTATTGTATTACCCAGTTACTGGGTTGTGGAGGTCAGATAGGCAGTCGCTCCATGTAAATTATTGGTATTCAGCTGCATCCAGTTACACTGGAAGCCGACACCAACACAGTTGGGAAAAGGCTATGCAGATTGATGTCTTCCTAGGGCGTGTCCACTCATATCTTGTAAATACCTTTTGTTAGTCGCCTTTCATTCGCCACTGGTAATAAGGCTTAAAATCCATAACATACCTACTGATTGTGAGAAGACACTGGCTCCTGTAACACAGGTGCTGCTACCTAGCACAGGAGTCAGGGCTTTAATATACTTTTGCACCTTTTTTATGGCAATAAAGAATTTTATTGATTTATTTATTTATTTATTCATCCTCTCAACATGACCAAACCATTATGAAACACATTACGCCTTATAATTACTAACCTCACTTATAACTATTCACATCACGACACAAACCGGGTAGTCGTACAGAGTGAAATAAAACTACAGGTTACGGCAATATGCGGCTTAGCAGTTGGTATTTTATTTTCTTTGCCATGCTAGTTGTTTAGTCACGGAGTGTTTTATTTAATTATTTTTACTGGCCTTTGATATTTTAAGCGATGTGGCTGTTATACACGGTGTAAGTGTAAACAGTGGCAATGTTTTAAAGGGTCATTGTACTCATCATTATGAACAACTTTTATTAGGGGACCAAACCTGAAATCGTGAAAAAAAATCTGCTGTCCAATATATTTATGTTCGCATAGTTCGCCAAAATGTAGGGAGCAGCTGATTTTTTTTCGCGATTTCAGGTTGGTCACATAGTAAAAGTTGTTTACATTTACACCCTGTATTTGTCGGCCAGATGATGTTGAAAACTGCTGTTTATAGTTTTTGATATTAGTATTCTTTTGTTCCTTCAAAGTCTGAAAATCACGATATTAGTGCAGAGGTCTAGTGGACCCAGAAAAATAGAAAAAGTGTTTGTATAGTGAGTTGAAGTCTATTAGTTAGTACATAGTACCTACCTATCTAAAACAATTTTTTTTTCAATAAATTAAAATGAATAAGGAAGTTACGGTACAAAACTGTTTCTGAAAAAAAAAAAAGAACACGACGTCCTATATGAAATGCCGAGCAATTTTTCCAACCTTTTTAAATGACCAAAAAATACGCCGAGCCTCAATTCCTAGGAAATTGGCCACAGTTATGTTGTTACCTTCACGCCTACACCCACAGCCTACCAACGACAGCATAAAGTCCGCTGTGGGTGGCAAAATGGAAAAACAACGCATTTTTTTCCGACCTGAAAAAGAACGCAATACTAAATGACTGACCAATGAACATTAAGATAATATCACGCTTGTAATGTCTGAAGGCACAGGCAAAAATAATGTGTTTATGGTACCTGTATTAAGAGGGCTGTCGCATTTTGTCACCTCTCTCGCTCACACAGAACCAAATATTCAAGAATGTAAAATAAAAAGATTCTGTTTTGAAAACTTTAACCAAGTACTTTAATTCAATACTAGTAATTTAATTCAATATAAAGGGACGTCAGGACAGTCCACGATATCATCAGGATCCATAATCGATTTTACTAGGACGTGGGTGATCGGGCGAGGAGAATCAAACGACGTATTTCACACAAAATATAATCAGGATCTTATTACAAAATTATTAGGAACACTGAATCACCAGACACTCCACCAAAAACGTAGCGTGTATTCGCGATGCGAACGGATCGCCTCCTCGATTCCAACTGAACCGTCTCGCGCCGTTCCTTCTACCCCCACTAGCTCTTGGTGTTGCGTCAGAGCGAATGACAACCGATTACTTCGACAGATGGCGTTTGACATATCCGGTTGTCATTCACTCTTAAATAATCTTCAAATAATCACACGCGCCGACACGGCCAGACTGACATCAGCACGTCCTCGTGCTTCTCCGTTTCTTTTGGCGTTGAGTTACTCTGTAAAAATAGGAAAATAAAACCCGATGGGATTATCACTTTCATTTCGCTCGTCCTATCCTGACATGATAGGTACACTGTCCCTATCTTTGGACATTTAGGGACCCACTCATAAGCGCACATATACGCAAGGCGATTACGTTTGACCTCATGCAAACTAACACTGGCTAAGGCGTCCCTTCGACCGGCCATCATCTCCTATGTTGACTTGGACCGGACAACCTGGCCCTCGACTAGTCATCATCTCATATGACGACATCTAGCTCAGAGAGTAACAGCGTCCCTTCGACCAGTCATCATCTCATATGACAACGTGGACCGGACAACTGGCTCTCTACTTATCATCTCATATGACGACATCTAGCTCAGAGAGTAACAGCGTCCCTTCGACCAGTCATCATCTCATATGACAACGTGGACCGGACAACTGGCTCTCTACCTGTCACCTCATATGACGACATCTAGCTCAGAGAGTAACAGCGTCCCTTCGACCAGTCATCATCTCATATGACAACGTGGACCGGACAACTGGCTCTCTACCTGGCATCTCATATGACAACATCTTAGACAGTCTAATAGCATTAATTAATTCTCATAAAAGTGACATTACTAACCTTGAAAGTTCCTCACGCTCTGATGCTGAGAGGGTAACTGAGCTTGCGGTTTCTGTATGACCACTGGACACCGATAGTGTATCACTATCATCATCTGATGTTACTGTCCGATCTATCTGACCTAGCCCCGCTGTCTCGGCCTCCTCCTCATCATTATTAATTAACGAGGTCGCTATCTCTACCAGGCCATCATGCCCCCCGGGTACTAAACGCAGATTTTCGTGAGCATATTTGTAAGTCCGGTTAGACCCATCAATGTTTTTCAGCTCATACCTATCATTATCTAACACCTTAGTAATTAAAAATGGACCTTTGAATTTTTTTTGAAGTTTTGTCTGATTGCGCTCGTTATTTCTTATAAAAAACACTCGCCTATAGAGAATGGCTAACATATCAAAATTACCTGCATTTGGGCTTTCTTTTCGAGGGACGCGGAACGTCAAGGTCAATTAAGTCAAAATCAAATTTACAGTCGTCAACCACTTCACATATCTCAACTAATCGAAACTTTTTAAGTCTACATCTGTACAGTAGACTTGTCAGAAGTTTGTCTGATTCAGGTCAACGTCACATTATCATAAAGACGTTTAAACCACCAACGAAACCACTAACAAATTACGCGAATCAGTTACTTCAAAATTAACGATAATAATTCTTCACCCGAATCATAATAAAAAGGAACCGACTCACCAGATTAAATTTTAGTATCCAGCTGGTGCCTTCAAGATACACACGATCACCAACTTTCCCTTGACCTGTACAACCGCAGTGCCGTTGCTTACTTCCTTGCTGCTCCGCTCCGGCCAGTTGCAGGTAGGTGTCCCTGTCCACGACAGTTGGAGCGAGTGAACCCATTCACCTGCTTACTCGTGCAATGGCCGCTCTTCGGTTTAGATCGGTCTTCATGTTGCATCTCCTTTAACGCGACAATCCATGGCCGCGTGCCCCATTTTCTCAGATGGAAACATTTAGGCGCAGTGTAGGGCCCGTTCGGGAAGACCCTCTTCACCTCTGTACCTTCTTGTACATCGCTAGACGGAGCATTCCTTTTCAGGAATGAGACAGCCTGCAGCTCCAATTGAAGACGCCATTTTTGGTAATTTGCACCAAACTCGAAAGTACACGTGTCGACAATCACCTTTTTTCTTTTGTTAGAGTCACTGTTATTTCCACGTGGGCAGTTTGAGTTGCATCCCACTTCTGATAAAGGGACGTCAGGACAGTCCACGATATCATCAGGATCCATAATCGATTTTACTAGGACGTGGGTGATCGGGCGAGGAGAATCAAACGACGTATTTCACACAAAATATAATCAGGATCTTATTACAAAATTATTAGGAACACTGAATCACCAGACACTCCACCAAAAACGTAGCGTGTATTCGCGATGCGAACGGATCGCCTCCTCGATTCCAACTGAACCGTCTCGCGCCGTTTCTTCTACCCCCACTAGCTCTTGGTGTTGCGTCAGAGCGAATGACAACCGATTACTTCGACAGATGGCGTTTGACATATCCGGTTGTCATTCACTCTTAAATAATCTTCAAATAATCACACGCGCCGACAAATAGATAATTATTAAAAACACATTTTTATTTTGGCATTTATTTAACTCATCTCAAAAATAGATAATCCTTTTTGAGCTGAGTTTATTAAATCGATAACACAGTAGAAATGTATTTTTAAAATTAGTTATCTATTAAATTAATATTATTTACTAGTTTGTTAATTGATTAAATTTTTCAAAAAAGCATCTTTTCATTTAACAATCTTATAAATTTGGTCCCGAGCGAGGATGGTGATAAAGCCCTCTTAATTAACCGTTTTAATCCCTTGTTTATTTCGGGATTTCCAGATTATTTTCAAGCACCAAGGAATCGCATAATTAAAACTTGACTGCCTATAATATAATACCTACATAAAATAAAAATAAAAACATGTGTCTGTCATAAACTAATAATTTTAGTATTCTAACTGCATTCACCAGCTATGCTACATGTAAATTCAAACTGTCATGTTACATTATACTGGCACAATGAAAAACGAACATGGCTAACTCAATTTATCCTCACCAAACGCGTGTTTGTAACACAAGCCAAGCGTTAATTACGCCTAGTCACAGCCTCGTAACTATTCATAGCACGTCATAAAGTGCTAATCACAGCTACATAGCTGTTTATTTACACTGTGTCAGGTCATTAGTTTAAACATTAGGCGGGTGATAGATTGGAGGGAAAGTGTGAACTGGTGTGCACGGTAGGGCTGTTTTTGGAAGTTCATGTAAAATTTTACTGGTTGAATTCCTTTTTTAAATTGCACCTAGTCAAGTCCGTGAGGCCTAAGCTGAGCTTTGTACATGTGTGAGTGTTCGCGAGTAAGTGAGCTTGAGGGACGCACCGCGCCTGAGGCCGATTGCCAGAAAGCAGTATAAACCGGTTTTAAACCAAGCAAAGGACGCGTCACGCTCTAGGCCGACGTCACACCTACACTATCTATGTGCACTCACACAAATGCAAAGCTCAGCTTAGGCCTCGCGGACTGTACCTAATAGGAACTCTTAATTCAAAATGACTTTTACACGTTCCATCACCGATGGCCGGTGGGTCAGAGAACCCCTGAAGTGGAGACCGCGTATCGGTAAGCGTAGCCGTCGTGTAGAACGCCCGCCCTAGATAGAACTTAAAGAGGGGCTGAGACAGACAGCAATGAATCTTTATAAGAAAAACGTTGTTCTGGCTATGAGACAACATTTTGCTGGAGCTGTCTTTCATAACAGAATATATAAATATCCTATTTTAGGTACACATTAAGTATACGGCACATAACTAAGCCGATTTAAGTTTAAGTACGCAATTTAATCTCCTTTCAACGCCCATCACGGCAATAGAAACCTAAATGCGACCAAATTAATCTTACGCCTTGTTCAGTCCAAAGCCCAAATATAGTTCCATACAATTTCTCGCTACAACGAGACAAGCCACTTCCTTATACCAGATTATTATTCAACAAGCGAGCTGAAACACTCTCTGCATATAATTCTGTGTAGCAATGGTACTCGTAATACGCACACTGATTGTTCAAAATCTTCTGTGTATCTACGTAGGTATACATGTTTATTAAGCAGTTCCGTCACTAGCTGATTGGGCTAAAAGTCACAGCCACAGATAAAATAAACATGGATTATGTTCCTAAGAAGGAATTAAAAAAAAATCAAAGAGGTAAATCAACACGAAACGCTTTTAACGACAAAGTTTTGAGTAGACTATTCTTCAAAATAATAATTACACGACTTGTAAGTATCTACAGCAAAAAGAAAAAGAAAAAATAAGAAAAAAAAAATACAGAGAAAGTAAATTGAATTGATTTTTTAGATTTTATGTATTTTATTTTCTCTTGTACTCTTACACACGGTGTCCTTCATCTCTTTTCTCCTCTGTCCTACCACAACTATGCTGGTCTTCCATAATTTCTTTAGAAACAAGCATAACTTTTGTACCTATTTTTCTGTTCCTTTCTTCTTGTCTGTATATATTTGTGTACGGTATGGTTAAATAAATAAATAAGTATTTTTTTTTCAATCAACTCGTATAAGATTATGCTAATAATCAATCTGCCTAGCCTTTTCCCAACTATGTTGGGGTCAGTATTTTACATGGAGCGACTGCCTCTCTGACCTCCGCAACCCAGAAACTGGGTAATACGATACATTTGGTAAGAGTAGTCAGACTTTCGGATTCAGTTAATAAGTTAATGCTAATAAGATATATGAAAGTTTTTGGGAATCTGAAAATCAACTGATGATACTAAAAAGAAGCAATTTACGTATATCTTATCCGAATCCACACGGACGAAGTTGTGGCCAAGAACTCGTCACTATACATAAAGTCGTCGTGATTGGCGTTTCTTCGATCGATGTTCTAGACTTATATAATATGTATAACCTTAAACGGTGTTCGTTTTTCGTGAACTTTATCCTCGCACGCAACCACCGAATGTACTTAAAATGCCGCCTGTATATAAAGTAGGGAAACCGGGTTACTTGGGAGTCGAGGCAGCATTTAAATTTAAAGGGTGGTTCGGCTAAATAAAAGGTGGTCATGAAAACAATTGTACATGTACATAATGTACGATAGTTATCGGCATTTTATATTGTTTCAACTTTTTTCTAACCTTTCAATGGCGTCTGCCGTTGTAAGGTGGCTTTAAACTTGTTAGGGTTCCGTACCAAAATGGTAAAAAGGTGTCAGACTGTCTGTCTGTCTGTCCATCTATCACAGCCGAATGTCTCAAGAACTACTAATGCTATCAACTTGAAATTTGTAATAGTAGATGACGTTTGCCCAACTATTTTGCAAATAAGAAAGAAATAAAAATATACATTCTTTTTTGCAACAAGGACTGAAAGGCGGTTTTAAAAATTGGAAGCGGGGCTACTAGGGCATATGGGGTATCGTATGAAGGAGCTCTGGGGTTCTAAAACGGCCACTTTGGCTGAATCATAATAGGATAATATTATGAATAATATTTAAAATCGTAAAACGGTCACAAACTGACAAATCATAATATATTATCAGTTTGTGACCGTTTTACGATTTCAAATATTATTCATAATATTATCCTGGATATCCTGGATGTTGGATATTTCGGCAGAAAAACAACTATTTCGTGAGATTACATATGATTTTAATTGTGACGACAAAGTACAAGAAATGTGGAAACAAAAGATGAACACAATGCACAGTCGACATTGGATGGGTGCCAATATAACAGGAAGTGTCAGTTACGTCAAACTCGAATGACAGATGACATACGTCACTCGTTGTCGTTATAGGTTGCGTTTAGTAATTAGATTACATCATCAAATCCAACACTGGCCCTTAAACGCAAACTAAAACAATATTTTTGCTATTAAACACATAGTAGCTTTACATTCACAAAACATAGTAGCTTTACACAATTACACAGCTAACATTAAAGGAGTTGTCCGCTTTTTCTATGGACGTTGGTTTTTTATTACTCAATAATTCCGATGAGGATTAGTTAAATATATTTGGATAAACAACCCAAAAACTAGTGGTTCTGGGTATTTCGTACATTTTTAAACATCGCCAATTTTGAGAAAAATCGTGTTTTATTTTATTGTGAATTTAGTCGTAAGCAGAACAAGCCTTTCTGTGAACGTGAAACGTTAAAGTGAACACGCCCCAAAAAAAAATTAGTAACTTGTGAAAATTGACACAAGATACTGTCATTGTCACTGTCACTGTCAATCAATATTTGATGTAAGAGTATGAATGACAATGTATACAAAACGTTAATTCAGATTATTTAAAATGTAATATTTTCAGTCAAAATTGTGTAGCATAATGCTTTTAAAACTGAAAGCGCACTTTATATTATGATTAAGGCTTCTTGGAATGTTCATGTCATGTGCAAGTTGCATTAAAATACTAAGACCCCGGTTGTCAAGATGTGTTTACGTAAGACCTTTCGGAGATGTATCGACTGCCTAGAGTTGCATGGCTCAATCATGACCTTTACTGCCGATTATTTGTGCCCGACAAATACATCGGACACCGTCAGAGCCATGGGTACAATCTGTTTGCGCAACTGCTATCCAAAACTGTTGCCAGAGCTGAATGTCCAGTCTGTCGTACTTTATAGATGCTAAATGCCATTCTGACAACACATCCTAATAGGGATCTTTTTGTGGATGAATGGAGTAAAATTATGTTTGTGAGGGAAAGTATGCAAGAGAGTCCACTGTTCCATGTTAGTTTTAAATTAAAAATTATATGCAACATAACTATATCTGTCAACATAAAAATTGTTTCTATGTTTTAATGTTATTGGTGTTGTTCCGTTTTAATTAACGATAAATAAATGTTTTAGCATAGTACACAGGCCACTGATCAAGAAAATTTTTTAATTACTTATGAGAATTCCTTTTTATGACTTGGAATCGAGATTGGAAGTGGATGCTACTTCTAAACTAAATTAATATCCTTTAATTGGATGCAAGTGTTGATAATTTTCCTGCCCTTATCTTAATTTGTTTGGAGTCTCGCAACATGTCTTCATCTTCCATACTTCTCTATTAGTCGTCATCTAGGTAGTCTCCCTTTCTATACATTTATCATCTTTCACGCAGTCCATCCATCGTTTTTTTGGTCTTCCTCGACTCGTATAGCCATCCACATTCATACTCAACACCAAACATTTTCCTCATTCCTCCACATCATAAATGCTCATACCATGACAACTTATTTCCACACAAGTTTTCAGTCACCGGTGTCACTTTGAGATTTCCTATTATATACTCATTTCTTATTCTATCCACTGGTGTAACCACACATCTTGCTTAGCATGCTCATCTCAGCTGCATGCAATTGCCTTTCATTCATTTCTTTTGTGGCTAAACAGTCAGTTAGGTTTTGTTATGAAATAAAACATTTTAAATATATAATGGTGGCGATACCAGGTCAGCCCGGAGCCCCACCATAATTAAACAATTGAAACATGATAAATAAATGTAATTAAATTAATTCTATTATTAATTAGTGATCATGACCATGAGTCAGTAATTCAACAGTAGCTATTGTAAATAGACTTGGGACTTTACATAGCTCACTAGCATTTTGAGGTGTGAAATATTTGTTTACATTAAAATAATAAACCACTTATTTCAGCCTACAATGGCCCATAGACATGTTACAATCGAACATAAATACATTTAAAAAGTATAAAACAAACCTTATAATAATATTATAGCTTAAAACTTCACTTCACTAGCTTATCCTTGCGCTGACTTATGATACTTTTCTGCGGAAGCGACTGAACGCCACGTCCTGCGGACAAGTCTTCTTCCATGACGACGGACAGATAACAATTTGGTAGTCGCACTACAAACGCCTTGAAGTCAATAAATTAACTTGAAGTTGACGTTGCGGCGTGACTCTAGTAACTGCACTGAACTGGTGGTGTGTGTAGACGGAAGATGTAGGTACACGGTGTGTTCGGTTTCGCGGCACGCAAGCTCACTTCGGGATCCGTAGGAGCTTTGCCGTAACGGTTCTTGTTGGTTCGCGATCGGCGCTTCCTCCTTTGCACTGTCACGAAACCCTCATCATCAGCCCTGTTTGACGGCTTTTTTTGCATAGTTTCTTAATTGGAGCGCGCGGTGATGCTAGCAAAATACTTTTATTTAGTTTCACCAGGACTGGAGACACTGACCTTTTCATGAACTCAACCAATGATTGGGTCAGTGGGTCGTCTTAGGGGCGGATTGAAATTGTGACCCATTGGCCCTCATCGTAATATAATTTTACCTATTATATAAAATAAAATATAAATTGAATACGACAGCAACAGTGATAAGGAATAAAAATTCAACAACCACTGAATACATTATTTGTCCACTAACCGCCATCCATTCTATTTGGTCGTATTATTTCTTGATATTGACTGTCATATTCTGATAATTTTTAACATACCGATAACATTACATTTTGAGCATATGAGCTGTTTTCCTCTTATTGCTGAGAAAGAGAAGGAGGGAAGTTAGCTACACATACACTGATGTTGATACACTGTCTGTTTAGTTAAGCCGGATACAGACTTACGAAATGTAACATGCAATGTAACACGCAATGAATGAATTCCCATAGTGCTTGCGCGCACAAACCGTGCAAACGACGCGCACAAACAGAGCATTTCAACTCGTGCGCGCCGCGATCCGCCATTTGTCAGTTTTTTCGCCGAACACAACCCTTTGTGCGCGCAGTGTGCACGGAGCGCCAGTGTGGACGGGTTGTGTGTGTCTGTACTGCGAAACGTTCTCGACAGACTGAGCTGAGCTATGTTCGCCGCGCGCATGCCGGAAACAGGATGCGAGTAGGTACGTGCTCGGTTCGTGCGCGTGCTGCGTCCACACTTATGAAATGCTCCTTTCATGTTACATTGCATGAGCATGTTACGTTGCAGCAGTCTGTACCCAGCTTTAGACCGACACGATCTCTCGAGATCACGCCTACGTTAGAATTTTCCAGTATAAGCTGATCTCTCATTGTATAGGATTTCTTTACAATAAGAGGTCAGTGTAAACTGGAAATGTATAGCTTGATGTGTAGCCGTGTGAACAGTATAGTCTGGGTATATGTAATTACCGATGTAATTACTCTGTGCATATTACCACAAGCTTATGCATTCATCATATGCCTAGTTCGTAGACAGTAGAATTCACTGTCTTCGGCCTAGTTAGTCGAAATCTTAGTGGGTGGTGCACTAACAGAACGCAACTTTTCTGGCTCACTCTGTCATTGGCTAAAATTGATAGCGTCAGGGATTATATCCAATCAGCGTTTACTGCAGCCACTGCGCCGCTGCGCGCGTTTCACAGACAAGTAATCCAGCAGATTTAAATAGTATAAATGTTTTATGTGAAATACAAGATAATGAACCAATATTTAAATTACATGTATTGTATTTCATTTCAGTTTATTTTCGCTATAGATTATAGAGCAACAATCAATTATCAATTATCAACATAACCTGGAAGCTGAATGAACTTCCAGTTTCATTGTTTTCAATTGTTTGGATTGTTATGATGGTTACTGGTTGTCCAACAAAGACTTTTCATCATGGTTACGTGAGCATCAAAATGATCGAAACAATGACATTATACATCTAAGGATCGAAATAAAGCTACGAGTAAATTGTACTTTGTGTGACGTAACGCCTATGGCTGAAATCTCAGACCAACTATAAAGTTTATGGCTGAAATATGTGTTCTGAAAACATACAAGGACATTTTTCACTGATCGTACGGGAAGAATGAACTGCTCAAGAGGTAATGTATTCTTTAACACATTATAAGTTTTCTTTTTAAATATTTGTAACCGGGCTTCTGTTGAAAAAGTTTAAACAGCACTACTTTGCTCAAAGAACATACAGAAAAACGATACTGTGTCCATAAGACCATAACATATTATTTTGTTTTTAGGTAACAGATGGAGATTGCATTTGCCAAGAATGCATTAACCTTTTACTGATATCACAAGCACAACATTAGTGACCCACAGCTCGGTCATCAATCAGTATGTGTGTGTTGTGGCGTTTCTATCTCAAGAAGAATAGGCAGACTATCTCGTCCCTTACCTGATGGTCATCCTAAGCGGGCTTATACAGATAGCATCATCAACCCCCCTCAGGTAAATATGTAAATTAAATATTTACACTTGATATATTAATACTGTATCTCTGATTACTGCAACACGCATAAATGAAAACTTAATTTCAGATCCCGGCTAATACTCGATCATGTAATACCTGATGGCAAAGGGCTCATAACAATATTCACGAAGTGATGGAAACACCTAGAAAAGCCCAAGTGACTGATGACAGTTTGAAAATGAGCAGGGGATGGTAGTTTTACTTGTAGCGGGGGCAATACTTTTGGTTGGTGAGACGTTGGCGAGAAATTGTCCTGTGTATTTTTGTGCTTGCTAAATGTTTTTGAAATATAAAATATCACTAAGTGTGTATTGTTTCACTTCTGAACACCCATCACAATTATACTATAATAGCTTTTGCCCGCGGCTTCGCCCGCGCATGCATTATACTTAGGTATAAACCTTCCTCTTGAATCACTCTATCTATTAAAAAAAAACCGCATCAAAATCCGTTGCGTAGTTTTAAAGATCTAAGCATATATAGGGACAGACAGACAGCGGGAAGCGACTTTATTTTATAATAAGTAGTGATGTAAACCAGAGATCCTAAGTGAAGGGGAAACTCAATTATCAACTGAAAAGCCAACACTACTAGTGACACAGTGTAGAAGTTAGAAACAGTCAGTTTAGACAGAAATAGTATAATATTTTAATAGGTCTTATGATGAATTGATGATTATAATTTATTAATAAATGAAATAGTTTTGTCCAGCTAAATGCTCAAATACCACATATGAAATAAAAAATATATTCCCCACCATGGATATGTCAGATGTAATTTTAGTTAGCTTAGGAATTTTCAAATTATACAGGTTTGCCGTTATTATTTGGAACTTATTCGGCCGAACAATACTTTTACTGTAGAAGTGAGATGTACAATTATTAAATATTCCAGGCATTTTGTCATTACATGAGATGAGACAGCTTTGATCAGACGAATAGAGTGTATAATAGTACACTATAATAGTAATATAATAGAGTGTATTACACATAGACAGAGACTAGTTGGCAAAATTGTATTTCTGATTGATATTGCAGTTGCAAAATTGCAACCTGGAAAATACTATTGGAAGCTGTGCGCATGTGATGACAATTGTCTGGTATCTTCGATGGGCTTGGCATCAAAATTATATAATTGTCTTCACTTGCTCAGACACTGAAAATTAAGAAAATTAATTAAATAATATTTAAAACAAAAAAATATTTTATTTCCATCAAAACTAACACTTGCGTCCAATTATAGCATGTTCCATTCAGTTTTTAAAAATAGCATATTTTGGAGTCTTTTCTTCAACTTCCGATCTCGACTCGCAAGCCATTTATAAGTAATTCTCCTACTTAATTAAAAAATGTTCTCGATCAGTAGATACTATTATAATTTACTCCTGCTAAGCAACCCCTGTGGACTATGCTGAAACCTGAAACATGCACCATGACCATGACATGATGCACTTCTTGATAACCGGGATCTTAGTAAAATATTGCAACTTGCACGTGAACATTCGTAGTAGCCATAATCATTATAGTGCGCTTTTAGTTCTAAAAGGATTATGCTACACATTTTTGACTGAAAATATCTCATTCCATCTTATTCCTTATTTTATAAGGTAAAATAACGTTTTGTTTACATTGTCACATAGATTAACAGTAATGACATGACTGACAGTATCTTATCTTGTGTCAATTTTGACAAGTTTCCTTTTTTTTTTTGAGTGTGTTCACTTCACTGACCTCTATTGTACACTTGCATGTTATAGGTCAGTGGTTCACATATAAAGGTTTATTCGTTTCAGGTCTCGTTTCTCAATAAAATAAAAAACGATTTTTCTCAAAATTGGCGATGTTTAAAAATGTACGATATGCCCAGAACCACTAGTTTTGGTGATGTTTATTCAAATATATTTAACTTATACTCATCGGAATTATTGAGTAATAAAAAACCACTTCTGGACAACTCCTTTGTAAATTCACAATGTTTTTCTTTGCAGAGAGATTTAGTTAATACATCAGCCATCATAACATTTGTTGATAAGTATTTTACTTCGACTATACCACTATTAACTATTTCTTTTATGAAATGATGACGAATATCAATATGTTTCGTCCTAGAATGGGACATAGAGTTTTTACAAAGTTTTATAGCAGATTGATTATCATTAAATATAATAACTTTAGAAGTGCTACCAAGGATCTCAAGTAAAAGTTTTCTTATACACAAAGCTTCTTTACATGTGTCAGACAATGCCATGTACTCAGCCTCCGTACTAGATAATGCAACAGTACGTTGCTTTTTACACTCCCAAGAGACAACAGACTTCCCTAGAAAGAACACAAATCCCGTATATGACCTACGGTCTATATTGTTTGATGCCCAATCTGCATCAGCATAAGCTTTAATATCCATACCACTTTTCGAAAAAACGAGACCCAAATTCAGAGTACCTTTTAGGTATCGTAAAACTCTCTTGGCGGCTTTCCAATGGATTTCACTGAAACAATTGTTAAATTGACTCAGGTAACTTACTGCATAACTGATGTCTGGTCTCGTACAAACTGCTAAGTACATAAGCGACCCTACTAAACCTCTGTAGTCATAAGTTTCATCCTTTTGAGTATCTTTGGGTAACTTCAGACCAGTCTCCATCGGTGTTCCTATTGGTTTACAATCTTCCATGCGAAACTCCTTCAGCAATTTTTCAATATAGTTTGACTGATTAAGAGATATTTCATTACCTTTTCTAGACAGCTTCATACCAAGAATCTGTTGGGCTGGCCCTAGATCAGTAATATCAAATTCTTGCTGCAATTCCGCTTTAATTTTGTCTTTTCCTTGGAATGTTGGAGAACAAAATATGATCAAATCATCAACATACAGTGCTATAAGCATCATTGATTGATTTTCAGACTTATAGTAAACACATGGTTCAGAAGTTAAACGACAGAAGTTCAACTTATCGCACAATACCTTGTTAATTTTATCATACCAAGATTTTGACGCCTGTTTAAGTCCATAAACAGCTTTGTTGAGCTTGCATACCATATTTTCACTCCCCTTAACTTCAAAACCCTGTGGTTGCTGCATGAAAACCGTTTCTTCTAAGTCTGCATTCAGAAATGCTGCTTTAACATCCAAGTGTTCAATACTCATGCCATATTCTGCTGCTAAAGCGATCAGCAGCCTTAGTGTTGAGTATCTCACGACTGGCGAAAAAGTTTCTAAATAATCAACACCATATTTTTGGGTGTAACCCCTGGCTATCAAACGAGCTTTATATTTCAACAACTCACCATCTACTCCAATTTTTTTCTTAAATATCCATCTGCATGATACAGGCTTATGATGCTGTTCGCATTCTGTCAGAGTCCAAACTTTATTTTTAATAAAAGAATTATACTCATCAGTCATTGCCTTACGCCAACTATCCGATTCTGGTCCATTTAATGCCTCGGCTGCAGTTTGGGGTTCATCAGGATCATTATATTCCATCATAGTCACGAAGTTCGTCATGAGACGTGACTCTGAATCATCATCATAGCTGCAGTATTCTGAAGACTATGTCTCTGAATCTTCTCCTGGAACGTAAGTTGAATCCAAGCGATTATCTGATTTATCACTTGACCTTTCACTGTCGGAATCATCTAGTGTGATTGTGCTCATTCTTTGTTCAGTATTCTGTGATAATCTCATGTCATCAGATATATCAGAACTCACAATGGATGATTCCGATAGTTGAATTTCATTTTTATTCAAACAAAGATCAACAGGCAGTTGTTGATCACCTATTTCATCATGTGACATTTCCTTCTTATGAAATTGATTTTCTATGAAAACAATATCACGTGAATAAACACAATACCTAGGATTTTCGGGATCAATGAGTCTATATCCTTTAGATTCTTCACTATAACCCACAAATATGTATGGTTTACTTTTTACATCAAGTTTCTTTCTATTTTTCACCATTACATATGCTATACAACCAAAAATTTTTAAATGGTCTAGCTTTACCTTTATTCCACTCCATTTTTCTTCTGAAGTCATGCCAGGAACTGCCTTAGTTGGACTTCGGTTTTTCAAATACACAGCAGTATTCACTGCTTCTGCCCAGAATTCCATACCGAGTCCAGCATCTCGCAGCATACTTCTGACCTTTTCCATGATAGTTCTGTTGGAGCGTTCAGCAACACCATTCTGCTGCGGAGAGTCTGGTATAGTTTTCTGGTGTTTAATGCCATTAATCTTGAGGAAATCCTGAAATTTAGAACTCATATATTCTCCTCCTCTGTCACTTCTAAGTATTTTTAACTTGTTTTCAGTTTCATTCTCTACAAAAGCCTTAAATTGCTGAAAATACCTAAAGGTCTCATCTTTACTTTTCAGAAAATAAGTAAAATGTTTTCTTGTGTAGTCATCTATAAAACTCAACACATACCTAGCACCACTTAGAGATGGAGTTTGCATGGGGCCGCATAGGTCTGTATGCACCAAACCCAACATATCTGTAGCTCTAGTATAGGATTTCGTGGGAAAAGGCAATCTAGATTGCTTTCCCTCAATGCATGGTATACACTGTTTATATTCAGACGCACTATAATTAATACCAGTTGCCATACCTGACTGTAGTAGCTTCATACTCCTTGAGTTGAGGTGTCCTAGACGTCTGTGCCACGTCTCTTGAGACGTCGACCCTGCTACCGCTGCTGCTGCTTCTAACGTAGTTACCTTACCCTCAGTACAGCCATTGTCTGACACAGTGTCAAGTTGATACACACCATTGACTTGAGTACCAGTAGCTAAAACATCAGAACCATCATACACTGTACATGAACTACTATCAAAAGTAACTATGTAACCCTTTTTGGTCATTGTACTAACAGAAAGTAAATTTGTACTTAAATTAGGTACATAATATGCATCACTTATTGTCTTTACACCTTTTTTTAAATGAACTTTCACTTGTCCTAGTCCAGCAGTTAATATTTTTTCTCCATTTGCAATACTCACTTCTACAGTTTTATTAGAAATGTTGTTTACCATTTGTTTTTCATTATTACACATATGGTTTGTTGCTCCGGAATCTATATACCATACATCTCTATTCACCTTCACAGAAAGAGCAGCGACAAGAGCCTTGTCCTTCAGTTTACTCTTCGGCTTGTTCCTATCACGACCTTGACTGTGACTCTGCTTCTCCTTTTCTGCTGCAGGTTGTCCTGTAGTTTGTTTATCCGGACAATTCTTCAAGATGTGACCAGTACGCTTACACTTGAAACATTTGGGTTGCTTCCGAGTGATCAGTGCGGATATACTATCCTGCTTGTCCTCTCGTCTCCTTGTCTCTTCCAATAATTTGGCTGATACGTGTTCAGTACATAATTTTGTACCTGCATTTTCAATGGCCATGATCAACGGATCAAAATCTTCAGTCAGGCCACTCAACATTATAACTGCTACAAATTCATCATCCAGTGGTGATTCAATTTCACTCAACTGATGTGAGGCTTCCTTAATTTTATTGAGGTAGTCCTCCATTGAGCTGCTATCACATAGTTTAGTGCCGAACAAACTTCTCAGAAGAACTAGTCTTCTACATAATCCGCGACCTTCATACGCCTTCTTCAGGTTATTCCATGCTTCATAAGCACATTTTGCGGAGCGAATGTATGGAATTACTGCTGGCTGAACCGACAAAGCAATTCGTGCCAACGCCTTTTCCGACTTCTTTTTGTCGTCATTCACGTCTTTCTCTACATATTCCCAAAGTTCTTCATGGATTAACAACATTCGCATCGAAAACTTCCAAATTGAATAATTTTCTGACCCCTTGAGTTTCTCAATGGAATTCATGTATGATGAAGAAGCCATTTTTCAACGTGTTTTCGGTGTCTTGATATTCCAATGTAGATATGCCGGTTTTTTTTAATCTGTCCGAAATATGAGCGTTTTCGAATTTTAATAACCACGCTCTGCTGCCATGTTGGATATTTCGGCAGAAAAACAACTATTTCGTGAGATTACATATGATTTTGTGTTGGATTTGATGATGTAATCTAATTCTGCCAAAGTGGCCGTTTTAGCCCCCTTTGCATATTCTCAAACATTTTTTCTCTTTTTTTTAGGCCGCAAAGTTTTCGACTTTTGATGAAAAATGTAAAAAAAATACCGTCCCCCCCCCCCCCCCCTTATCTGCGAAGTTTGCATACAAATAAATCTGAAATTATTACAGGTGATAGAAGTTTATGTATAGATTACAGGAAAATAAAACGATGTCTCTTTTTTAGTTTATGTATAGATTGCAGGAAAATAGCACAATTTTTCAGAAATCGGAACGGAACCCTCGGTGCGCGAGTCCGATTCGCTCTTGACCGGTTTTATTTACTAACTAACATAGTAAAGTTTGTAGGTTTGCACTCTATATTTGTGTTTTTTTTTAATAAAAATGGAAACATTTCTACAAAAAAACCAACTATAAATACCAACTAAACGTTTTTCATTTATCGATATTTAAATCAATTTGAATAGGTAACATTTTTCGGGGAAATAATTGTCAAAAGACGTCAATATGTTTCTTTTGTCAGCCACGTTCAAATAGGTGTTAAGAATTAACATTTAAAAAGGCTGTAGGCACACAACTGAACTTGACCTTTCACCAGACAAGCAAAATTAACTGTAGAAATTCAACAATGTGATAAAACTAATGGTCGCGCTATGTTGTATACATGCACGCAGGAGTTTAATAGGGGCCCCTTTCCCTCCTTCCCCCTATCCCCTTCCCCTCTCCTTGGTTCCCTTTGGTATAATCCCTTGGCTATCTTTTTCAGCTGACTAAAAAAGAGGCCCTAGAAAATTCTTCAGATCAATATCAATTCTTTCTAGTGTAAGACAAAAGCTTTTTGACGAGGTTGAATGGTCTTCCAAATTGAAAGGTTTCGAAAATAATCAATTTTTAGGGTTCCGTATCTCAAAAGGAAAAAACGGATAGGATCACTTCGTTATCCGTCTGTCTATCAGTCTGTCAAGACCCTTTTTCTCAGGAACGCGGGGAGTATCAAGTTTTTTATATCAAATACGTAAACAAACTAAATTTTGTCTTAGCTCTGCTTTTATAGCACTGACATTAATTGAGCCGTAACTCCTAATTGCCATTATTGCAAAATTTAACGACATTATTCTACTTAGAAATAAACCCGCGTAGCCCAGTACAAACAGTGACATTTGATATTTCGGATACCTCACGCTACACTAGCGCCTCTAGCGGCGAATTTATACACTATAGCCCTCATTGCTCATTGGGACAAAGTTCTTTAACGCGGCTTGCGGTAGGAGTTGATATAATAATAATAATAAAACATTTATTTTCAGGTAACAAGACCTTAGACCCATAGATACATACCTTAACCTAAGCATACATTATAATATAGTAACAATTTTGTTAGTAAATAAAACTTAATAACTATGTTAGTTTCACTCAGTTGCACTAAGTCTGTGCGTTCCGGTAGCACTTGTCCGCGACAGCGGCGGAACACCACATCCTGTGGACAAAAGTTTTCATCCATCACCAAGTACAGGTAGCATGTTGGTATGCGCAATGCGCACCACAAACGCCTTGAAGTTGACGTTGCGATGCGACCCCAGCAGCTGCAGCTGCTGCTGTTGCAGCTGCTGATATGCCTGAAAAAGTCAGTTTCAAGGTCCCAAGTTTCAAAAGTTTTAATACAATTTTCTTCAATACAGAGCCATGTAGTATAAGTTTTTAGCAGTTTGTAGCTTCTAAAAACTTATAATAGATTAAATTAAAAGGAGAATGTTAATCAATAAAGAACACCAACTCGCTAATTTTTTTCGCCACATCTGACTTCGGCTGTGCTAAAATTGATTGGAGTAAACCTACCTGTGATATATTTAAATTAAACTCATTGATTAAATTTCTCCTTTCCTCTTGGTTCTTGACGCAATCCATCAGCAAATGATGTACATCCTCAAGTACATTGCATGTGCTGCAGTTGGGATAACTTACTTTCTTTCTGTATATGGCATGATGGGGTTGGCGTATCCATTGGGATAAAAACCCCAATTGAATCAATAAAGATATTAAAAAAAAAAACTTATAATAGATGGCGAAAGGAACGTCGTTCCTACCGGGTGCCCCACGACACCTCCACACTTTTTCTTTTCCAGATAGAAGGTGGTATTGACTTCTTTCTAACTTCTTGCTCGCAAATACACCCCTGTCATGTCAGACCACAGTTTTCTCCTAATTACGTCTTCTAATATTGGTAACAGACTGATATCTGCTAGTAATAGGCAAGTGGCATTAATCAAATTAACTGTTTGCACAGAATCAGTCTAATGAAGTGGTCGATGCAAGAACTTATAGCTACACCTATTATACCTCTATGATTGAAAAACTTACATTATGTTAAGCACTTTAAAGTTAATTTTTACTTGCAACTTATTATCTCACTGCCAACTTTTTGAACAATAATGACAGGTTGAAAAGGTAACATGGAATGGGAAAGGAATTTGATGGAAAACTGCAGAATACACATAGTATCACTTTCACTGTCCTTATTTTTGTATAACTTTAGTTCCCTCCAGTTTGCCTGAGCATAAACATTCAGGCACTCGATCTATTTCAAGAACTGGGAAATGATATTCTCTGGGGCTGAAATCATTCCCTGAAAACGTTCTCTCAAAGATAATAATAATATAAAAACGTTTATTTTCTCTACACAAGTTATGTACTTGATGCTAATATTTACGTAACTTATACCCAAGTAACTATAACTTGTAACCAACATAATATTCAGACGAAAATGCAGTAACAAACATAGGCCTCATTGTGTCTTTTATTTCACTGTCATAGGGTAATGCAACAACAGATATTGCTGTCACTTATTGGAGCCGCAAAGCTCGTAGCGAGCAGAGAATTCCATAGTCTTGAACAAACAACGTTGTATAAATATTTTCTCCGATTCGACATTCTAATCTAGGCACTTTCGCGAACACTGCGGTTTGAATATCTATTCATGAGTTTAGTTATTTGCAGGGAAGTGTTAAAAAAGCCTATACGGTATTTGGTTATTACACATTTTTAGGGTTCCCTATCTCAAAAGGAAAAACGGAACCCTTATAGGATCACTTTATTGTCCGTCAGTCTGTCAAGACCCTTTTTCTGCAAAATGCGTAGAGGTATCAAATTGAAATTAATATCGAATAAGTTTATAGTCCCTTAGAGTTCTAAAAAATCAAGCTTCTAAGTCAACGCTATAAAAAAATACGGCCATTTACGCGACACATTTTGATACTCGCGAGTAAATCAAAACCTATAGGGTACTTCCCGTTGACCTAGAATCATGAAATTTGGCATAAAGCAAGGTCTCACAGCACAAGTAAAGGAAAAAGTCCGAAAATGGTTAATTAAAAAAAATTGCAATAGGTACTTCCTCTCACAGTACTTCTGACATGCCAATAATATCTTCGTCCATTCATCCGCAAACAGATCGTTTGTTGGATCATTAAGTGCGGCCAGAGTGCGAGGTACTGGGGACTGAGCTCGGGCAACAGTGCGACATTAATAAACGTTCGATGTATTATTAGTACTCAAATCCCAAACACTACACCTATATAAGGTGTATCTATTCAGACACGAAATCTCTTAAGGGGTCATTGTACTCAAATCAGCTATTCACTACTTTTATGTTCGCATAACTCGACAAAATGTAGGGAGCAGCTGATTTTTTTTTCACGATTTCAGGCTTGGTCCCATACTAAAAGTTGTTCATAATGATGAGTACAATGACCTCTTAAGAGATTTCGTGTATGAATAGATACACCTTAGGTATATATCCATAACTCCAGCAAAGTAAACAATAAGTCGCGCAGTTGCCATTCCGCGGCGCAGTGAACAGCTTGAATGTCCCATTGCACATAATTTAGCACATTTGCAAGCGTAATGCAACTCACTGTGTTTAGTTACAGCGTCTCTAATTTAAACTTTGAGCTGTCTCTATGTTTGAATCTATTGTGTTTTGGAACTATTTTGATTGTGAATGAGGCCTGGAGGAGTGCTCTTCGACTCCATTAAATTGTTATTCCAATTTTATTTGAGAAATTTGACATTTGGTTCTAGCAAGAAGCCATAACTAACGATAAATTATAAATGATTTATTTCTGTAAGTAGGTTTTTTACAAACACTTTTTTACGCGTCAATCATATCATCATGGTTATTAATTGTTTTAAAACTTTATTGAATTTAATATAATTTATTAACTGCATCGCATAGCATAATCAGCTTATAATGTTCCCACTCTGGGACACAGGCCTCCTCTCGGTGAGAGGGAGTGAGTTTCCTCACGATGTTTTCCTTCATCGTTTAGAGAGCAGTGGTGATGAAATAATTTAGGTACACAAAGTAAAGCGCCTACCTGGGTTCGAACCTACGACCTACAACTATTATTCAAATTCATTTCTTTAGTAAGTATATCAAATTTGCACGACAAAATTAAATGTAGAATAAAATAACTTTTATCTCTAAGAACTCTCTATGCCTTATCACACTAATATTATAAAGGCGTAAGTTTGTGAGTGTGTGTGTGTGTGTGTATGTTTGTTACTTCTTCACGCTCAAACGGCTGGACCGAATTGGATGAAATTTGGTATGTGGATAGCTTATACCCTGGATTAACACATAGGCTACTTTTTATCCCGGTATATGCGGGTGAAACCGCGGGGCGCAGCTAGTTTATTCATATAAATGACTTCGATTTTTGTGATTGGTTGAGAGCTGTATGCATTTTTTAAGCTGAAATCAAAGTGAAATAAACTAGACTCCTGATTAAGTATCTACTCACGTAACTCCTCGCCACTAATTAACTTACGTAAAATCAAGAAATCTAACCACCCACATATGTTTTAGAGCCAGGGTGGTTACAATTTCCTATTACCATTGCTAAGGTATCTACAAACTAGTTAGCGAGACGGTTTTGTAACTAGTAGTGTTTCACTAATCAACTTGAACCGAGTTCTGCCTCGACCTGTAGAACAAGTTTTTTAATTAGTACCTACATCTATACTAAGCTATCTATATCTGTGCTGATAATTCCTCTCTTTTACTTATATTCTCTCTTACTTATAAGCTTGCTGTGCCCGACAGGGTCCATAATTGTTTCTAAAACTATTACTTACCACCTGTACCACATTATGGATTGATAATTTGATTTGATTTGATTTAATAAAGCTGAAGAGTTTGTTACAAAGGTGAATAAAGATTTTTTGATTTGATTTGATTTAATAAAGCTGAAGAGTTTGTTATAAAGGTGAATAAAGATTTTTCGATTTGATTTGATTTAATAAAGCAAAAGAGTTTGTTATAAAGGTGAATAAAGATTTTTTGATTTGATTTGATTTAATAAAGCTGAAGAGTATGTCTGTTTGTTTGAACGCGATAATCTCTAGAACTGTCAGTCAGATTTTTAAAAATCTTTTTGCATTTGATAGCGCAGTTCTGTAGGCTATTAACATCATGCTAGGACCATTCGGTGCCGAGCAAAAATAAAAAGTCAGAAAGAACGGTAAGCTAAAATGAAGTAATAGCGCGGGCAGGCAATGTGATGCGACGGAGTGGGTCGGGGGAACAAGAAGTTTCACGCGGGCAGAAGCTAATAGATGAATACTGCACATAATCTTGTGAGATTTCCGATTGAAATAAACTAGCCATGGTTTCTGAGAGTCATTATCTGTCCAGTCTTTTCCCAACTTTGTTGGGGCCTTCCATTCTAACCAGGTGCCGCACTGAGGGACCACACTTTATGAGCTGTATTTTTTAATATATTTGTTTAGAAATTCCGATTCAGAATTCGAAGTTCAGATTCGTTCCACAATTGTTTTAAGACTACTAAATCCTAGGATTAAAATTTTGCGGATTCCAGTCTGGTCCCTCAGTTCACACACCATGTGTGTGTACTTATTACCAGTATTTGACATAGAGCGACAGCCTATCCAGTATGATCTGAATAACGTTATACTTACCCCTTGGTATGTATATATATATATATTGGTATGGCTATAGATGTAATTGACTCAGCCGACATATCAGTAGCAATTCGCCGCCTAAAAGCCCATTCATCTGCAGGGCCTGATGGCATTCCACCCTTCATTCTTAAAGACTGCTTAGAAATATTTAAAGAACCACTTCTATTTGTCTATAACTTAGCCCTACAAACAGCTTCTTATCCTGCTGAGTGGAAAATTTCACGGGTTACCCCTGTGCCCAAGGGTGGTGCCAGGTCAAATTTGACCAACTACAGGCCTATTGCGGTTCTGTCAGCCTTCGGCAAGGTCTTTGAGTCTATACTTAATCGGTACATCACCAGGCAGATCAAGACCCAACTAGCTGAGTGTCAGCATGGTTTTAGAGCTGGTAAATCCACTGTGACAAACCACATTAATTTTGTAGACTTTGCTGTCACCGAAATGGATAAAAATAAGCAAGTCGACGTAGCTTATTTTGATTTTAAAAAAGCGTTCGATTGTGTCCAAAATGACGTCCTACTTAAAAAATTATCCGCAATAGGATTTACCCCCAAGTTGCTTCAACTCTTTTCGAGCTATTTCACTGACCGTTTTCAGTATGTTCAAATCTCTGGACATAAATCTGCACCTTACATAACTTGCTCTGGTGTAAGCCAGGGTAGCACCGTGGGGCCTACGCAGTTTATTGTTATGGCCAATGACTTGCCGAAGGTCGTCAGGACTGCACGATGTCTCATGTTTGCGGATGACCTAAAGTTATTCTTGGGTATTAATAGCGAGCATGACTGTGAGGCGCTGCAGAGGGATATTGATATGGTGGTAAAATGGAGTGAAGCCAATCACTTAGAATTTAACACTTCTAAGTGCAAGACTATTTCTTTTACCCGTTCGCGTGCGCCCATTCAGCATAACTACCACATATCGGGTGTCCCTCTGGAGCGCGTCAACGAAATAAAAGATCTTGGACTGACCTTAGATGTGAATATGACCTTTAATCAGCACATTAATAATATCTGTAGCAAGGCTTTCCAATCTCTTGGGTTTGTTATGAGACAGGCAAGTAGGTTTAAAGACAGGAATGCTATACTCACTCTTTATTATGCGTTTGTACGTAGCAAACTTGAATACAATGCGCTGGTATGGGATCCACATGAGCAAAAGTATAAGCTCATGATAGAAAGGGTCCAACGAAAATTTGCTCGCTACCTATATAAAAAAATATATGGGTATTATCCCTATTTGTATCCGTCTCTGTTTGTTGCGGGAATGGTAGGCATCAACACGTTGGAGCTGCGACGCAAATGTGCGCTTTTGATGCACTACTACTTATTGCTAAATAATAAGATCGATGACGCGACTACTCTAGCTCGCTGTTCATTGTTTGCTCCGGACCGGCTGCGGCAGTCGCGCGCCTGTGCCTCGCGGGGCCTGTTCGCGGCTCCGCCAGCCCGTACCCATACTGCTCGATATGCCCCCACAACACAGGCGATCAATCTGCTGAATGCCCTGATTGCTCAGGAGCCGGATGTTGACATATTTAATTACAGCAGCAAATCTATGTATAATGTTTGCATGAGGTTTTTTAGTTGAATGCCATAGCATACAACTAGAAAACTTCATGCAACAACATATTGTTGGCTTGCTGCACGCTTTGGTGTACACTGTAAGTGCAGCAAGCAATTGTTACATAAATAAATAAATAAATAAATAAATGACTGGTTGACAGGCTTTCGTGCTTATAAAATGGTTTCTTTTCTGTAAGTATTTATTTTGGTTGATAGATTGTTTAGTTCAAAGGTTTTCTTGTGAAACGTGACAGAACTTATAAAAGAGTAACAGTTTTACTTATGTAACTTTTAAAAGATATATTGTTGGTATACTTTTCAAAACTGTTAATAGTATTTCTTTTTCATTTAAGACTAGCTTTTTTCCACTGCTTCGCCCGCATGGAAGTTTCAAGTCTATTAACTCAAGGGATTTTTCTTACAAACTTTGGACGCCCGTTTCACGCCTTTAGGGCGTGAATTTAGGGCTTGGAGTGTCCTCACCGGACACGACTGTTTCGGGAGGTTCCTGTTTCGCATAAGGCGGGAGGAAACGCCCGGGTGTCACCATTGTTTGGATCGCCCGGAGGACACGGTGGAGCATACAGTGGAGGTCTGCCCGGCTTGGGCAGAGCACCGCCGTGTTCTCACGGAGGCGATCGGCGGCGGCGATCTCTCGCGTCCGAGCCTGGTTCAGGCCATGGTGCGGAGCGAGAGTGCATGGGAGGCCGTCACCTCCTTCTGCGAAGCAGTGATGCTCGCGAAGGAGGAGGCGGAACGCGTGAGGGAGAGGCAGCCTCACGCCCTCAGTCGCCGCAGGAGACGCCCTGGGCGGCGGGAATTGCGTGACGATTTCCGGCCACCGTAGGCGCGGGCCTGCGGACGGTGAGTAGCGGGTAGCTCGCCGTCCGGTAAGGACCAGGCCCGAGTCGACGGCGCGTTGTGTTCCACGCGCGCCTCAAAGAGATGTCAGCAAGTGATGGGGTCCAATAGGGCCGACGCCGCTGGGGTCGCGGGTTGTTTTAGGAAGATACCGTGGCCCTGGCATAGGCAACTGAAGGAACACGGGTGGGTTTTAGTCGGTAAAAGTCTGACACGCCCTTCCGCTCCACCCAGAGCGGGAGAAGTTATTTGATGATTTCCCACCCTCAAAAAAAAAAAAGGGCGTGAATTTTGAATCTCTAGACCAAGCGGTTTGGGCTGTGCGTTGATACATCAGTCAATCACTTTTACCTTTTATATATATGGATAGATGACAAAGTTAAATATACGTAACTGCGAAGCGAATATGAATATATTTATTGACATCCTACGCTATTTACTACCTAATTCAATGTCAAACACGGACTGAAGTTTCAACTTTTTCCCCACTTTGTTTGATAGCAATTTACATCTGCACATATTTACTGTATAATAATGTTACCCGTCAGTATAAAACTGACCTCTTTGGGAAAAGTGTGTTTGCTATGGCCACAAAGATCTACAGTAAGATTCCTAATGACATAAAAGAATGTGGCAATGGTCTTTAAAAAAAAATTGTTCCAATTTCTTATTGAAAATATTTATTACTCTGTTGCTGAATTTTTATTGACTTGAATTTGTTAAATGTTTCATGTATCTTGACGAAAGTTTATTGTTGATGTCTTGTGTCTGTTGTGACTAATAGTAATAATAGAATTTATATCAAATTATTAGAATTTTATAATCATATTCTCATTTATCATTTATTTAATCATTTGTATGCCCAAGTGGCTGATCACGGCATGAACATTATTAAGTATATAATTATGTAATGAACACCTTTAAGTAACCCATGCATCACAAATAAACGATTTGATTTGATTTGATTTTACTTATTCCCATGCCACAAGCAATCATAAAGTTCTACATATAACTCATTGCTGTTGCATCGACGTCGCATAACGACATCGTTACCACGACTATGCTTGATTGATTTCAGTCGTGCGAGCATTTCCTATTTAACTATACCGTTGTGTGTACCTATTTCAATAAGCCAAGTTGTTCAATGTTATGGTACTTTTACTAGTTTCATCATTTAATTATCGTTTATTGAGTTTAAATAGGTCTCTGTAAATAACAGTGCTACTCGTAACAACGTTAACAATAAGTACAGCATTATAACCATTACGTCTGTGAAGTTTAAATAAAAAAATAGTAATTAGGGTTCCGTACCAAAATAGTAAAAAAGGAACACTTATGGTGTGACTTAGTCTGTCTGTCTGTCTATCTGTCTCTCACAGCTGGAAATATCAAGAGCTACTAATGCTATCAACTTGAAATTTGGAACAGTTTTTTGATGATATTTACCCAACTTACTGGCGAGGACTCCTCTCCATCTCTCCATCTCTCTCTCTCTCTCTCTGGCGAGCCATCCGTGTGGTAAACTAGGTTCACGAGAGGGTTGATGTATTGTGGTGCAGCTTGAGTGAATTCGCAAAAGCTGCATTATATATAACATGTTATTTAGATGTAGGTTAAGATTTAGGATATAGTATCTTTGTAATTTTATAGGATGTAGATTTAGGATTTAGCATGTAAGGCCACGCTGCCGAATTGGATCTCAGATCTGTAATGGTAGTTGCAGGTAAGATTGCTGTAAATAAATAAATAAATAACTATTTTGCAAATAAGAAAGAATTAAAAATATTTATGGTTTTTACAAAAAAACCATAAATATTTTTAATTCTTTCAGGGACTGAAAGGGGGTCTTAAAAATTCAAAGGCATGTTATGGTATATTTTCTTATATTTATATTTATTTATTTTTATTTATTCTTATATTTTCTTTTTTTCTCTTTTCGCTCTTTCATATCATATGAAAGAGCGCTGTTTGCACAAACATTTTTGTAGTTTTTTTTAGGCCACATACTTTTCGACTTTTGATGAAAATTGTAAAAAAAAAATAACGTTTCCCCCCCCCATCTCCGCAGTTTGCAAAGATAAAAACCTGAAATTATTCTATGTGATAGAAGTTTATGTAAAAATTACAGGAAAAATAAAACGATGTCTCTAAATAGCACACTTTTTCAGAAATCGGAACGGAACTCTCGGTACGCGAGTCCAACTCGCTCTTGACCGGTTTTTTTTTTAAACTGATATTAGTGACTACAATACAGGCAATTGATGACCCCAAAAAAACTTCATCAAATTAAGTTCTTTTATCTTGTGTAGATATCCATCGTCTGCGGAAAGGAAAACTGACATCTTAATGTGTTGGAATAAAGTCCGAAATTCAAAAAAGGGTCCGAGTTATTTTAGTATTCTCGGGGTTAGTAAGTTTAATATTACAATAAATCTTAATTAATAAGCCTGAGTACTGGCGCGACATGCTTTAGGCAACACTTGATTGATTGCACGACGCGCGCGCTAAATGAGGTTAGAGGCTAGGCGTTAGTTCTGTGACGCCTCACTGCATCCGCGCTCGCGCTGTGTGAAATGTCATAAGTATATCGTCTGTTAGTTGGTAGTCGTGTTGGTTTCGTGTGGGATTAATTAAAATGATCAAGGCTGAATGTGTACGGATATTGGAGACTTATTTATAAAGACACTTTGATAAAAACATTTCATGGGATTTACAAGATTTTGTTCTAGAACATTCCAAAGTCGATCGAGTAGATTTAAATTAGATTTAGTAGATTTAGATTTTTTAATCCCCCAAAATGCACGCCGTTCACTTTAAGGAAGTGTCCTAGTGTTTTAGCTAGGAAGAATTGGCGCAACAAACTCCCCGTATACGTTCGTAGCCCCATGTACTACGGCGTAGCACAACGTGCGCTACGCCGTAGCACGTCTACGCAAGAGCTCAGAGGGGTAATTCCCGTAACTTTAACAACGTTCGCAATATCATCTCAAGACTCAATCTGTTAAAAATTGTACTAAACGCTATACAATTTTTGACAGATTGAGTCTTGAGATGATATTGCGAACGTTGTTAAAATTACGGGAATTGCTCCTCTGCTCTGCTAGGTTGTTGTTCTACCTGCATTCTAGGTGAGAAGTATACCGCGTTTGTAATACCTACCCTAGGTAAACTTTTTAAAGGCTACATTTGATTGATTGCATGCCTGACGCGCTAAATGAGGTTAGAGGCACAGCGTTCGCTCTGTGATGCCTCATTGCATTCGCACCGTGTGCACAACAACGAGAGGAAATCTCGTATACATAATGTATGTTAGCTAAGTAAGTACACATACATACACTTACATCTTTTCCCTTAGGAGTAGGTAGAAACTACAGAACGCCACCTACTACGATACTTACATACTCCTGTTCGTATATACATACATCCAAATTTACTGTAATCAATGGTAGCTTAGAGATTATAAAAGGATTGATTGCAAATATTGACTTTGTAGTAATTTCTCGCACGACACAAATATTTTTTTGTAGAGCGCTACGAAATCGAGTATCTGCTTTCGTAGCATCGTATGAGCTACGCCGTATCACGTCTAAGCACGTAGCGAGAGAGCTTACTAGCTTGATATTATACCATCCTAGGCGAGTTGGTCATACCTTATCTACGTAATCATCTGTTTGATTTAATTGTACAATAAGCTAGTCAACCCCTCAAGTGTCGAATGCACCTCATGCTTATGTGTGCATAAGGAAAAACCTTTAAATAGTGGTATATAAGCTTATATCGCATTCATATAAACGTAAAAAGACATCATCCGCTGGAAAACCAATCATCATCAGTAGTTGGTGCACCTTTGGAGTTCGCAACCCCCTCTCCCCCCCACGTGTCAAATCACTCCATGTGTGCATAAGGACAAAACTTTATATAGTAGGTATATAAGCTTATAACACATATATAGTTATAAATGTACAAAAACATCATCCGATGGAAAACATATCCTCAGCAGTAGTTGTGAACCTATAGTGTTCGCAACTACCCCCACCACTCCAACCCCTACCCCCTACCCCCCCCCCCGCTGGGGTTTTGGGTCTTAAAATAGCCCAAACTCAGACACGTGAGGGGAATACACGGACGACATCCCCACTACGGAGGATGCGACGCTCGCGCTGTATGCCGACGACGCCGCGTACATCACCACTTCGCTGAATGCGAAGTACGCGGCGGTCAAAATGCAGCGTGCCCTCGACCTCCTCCCCGACTGGCTGTCTAAGTGGCGGCTGTCGGTGAACGTGGGTAAGACGCAGGCGATGGTCTCCGGGTCTGCGCGTCTACCACCACCCCTGAGGCTTCAAGGAGCCGACATCGAGTGGTCGCCCCGGGTCAAATACCTGGGTGTCACCATCGATCGTCGGCTCACCATGGGGCCACACGTCCGCAAGGTCGCCGCACAAGGTAGGGTCGCCCGCAACCTGCTCAGACCAGTGCTCTCGTCCCGCCTCCCGCATCGGGTCAAGTTGGGCGTGTACAAGTTGTACGTGCGCCCAATCTTGACCTATGCCGCCCCAGCATGGTTCGCCCTCACGAGCGAACCCAGCAGGAAGTTGCTCCGCGCGCAGCAAAACCTTGCGCTGCGGACAATCGTCGACGCGCCCCGCTTCGTGAGGAACGACGTGCTCCACCGCGACCTCGGGATTGAGAGCCTGGACAAGTTTGTGGGCCGCCTGGCGAAGGGGATGTTCGCGCGTGCCGACGCGTCTGCCTGGCCTCATGTCAAGCAGATCGCGCCCTGGCATACGCGCCCCCCGGACGCTAGGCCCCTGCCCCGCGACCTGTTGCGGACGATGACCCCATCGCCAGTACCGGATTGACCTTCCGAGTGAGCCGCTCCCGGCTACACGCGGCTCACTTGTGACAGCGACACTTCCACTACAAATACATACGCTGTCACGTGGTGCGTGCTAGGATAATTTAGGCGTATCACGTGGCAAACCCCAGACATGCATCACTATACATGCACCAAGTACACACGCGAAGACGCAGCGCGGGCGCGCGAATTCGCATAGACACCGGGTGGCGCCACACAGTACAATGCCACCCATGACACGGTCCCCCTAACCCACGCAGGCTCGGCTAGCTCTGAAAGTGTGATGGGCGGGGGCCACTCACCCTTCTGTAGGAACGTCGAGTCCGTACCTCTGTCGCTGGTCGCCTTCTGCTGGGCTTCTCCCATGTAGATGGGGGTTCCACCTGGTAGGGGCTGACCGCCGGGGTACGGTGAAGAAAGCGGCGCTGACTAGCAGCGTCGTGGCGTGCCTACAGACACAAATATAGCATCTACACACAGGGGCGCGAGGCGCCCCTTCATCCTAGGCCGTGAGAGGCCCACTCAATGAGGGGCCCGTATTTACGGGCCAACGTGCTGCATCCGCGGACAGGGGGCTATGCCCCGGAGCCGCATGCCACGCCCCCTAGGGGGCGTAGCGACATCTCGAGTCGTGAGGGGAAGTGATTTTGTCAGCAGTACACTACTACTATAGGTGAGCGTCCACTGGTCCGCGCCAGCGGCAATCAATCTGCCTAGCCTTTTCCCAATTCTATGTTGGGGTCGGCTTCCAGTCTAACCGGATGCAGCTGAATACCAGTACCTATTTTACATGGAGCGACTGCCTATCTGACCTCCACAACCCAATAACTGGGTAATACGATACCCCTTGGTAAGACTGGTTGTCAGACTTTCGGGCTTCTGGGTCGTTAGAAGCCCAATAGTCTGACAACCAGTCTGTAACGACTGTCACAGATCAACGAATGACAGCCGGGACCAACGGCTTAACGTGCTTTCCGAGGCACTTCCGTGCAGTCTCGGTATTTAAAGATGGTCATCCATCCACTGACAAATCCCGGCAAGCGTAGCTTAACCTGATGGATGGACCCGTGCGGCTGTTATTACTTAGCCACGAACTGCTCTTTGCTTTGTATGAATTCATATAGCACTGCGTCCACTACCGGTACCGCCCGCATTTACATTTCTGCATACAAACAAACCAAAATCCGTTGCGTGCCGTGCGTGCGTTGCGGCCGCCGCGGACCAGTGGACGCTCAGCTTTAAACGTCATTGAAAAGTTAGTATTAATTACTGGGCTGAGCACACGCAACACTGGTCCAGATTGACACATAAACGTCACCAGCGCTGCCAAAGTCTAGTAACAATAAACCCAATCGCTCCTGATATAGTTTCAGCCATAAATTCTGCTTTTATAGGTACACGAGTTTGGCACTAACTCGGACGATGAATACCATCTGTCCCCTGTCGTCTTGCAAAGGCTTCTAACAAGGCCTTACGGCCATTCAAATTCGCTCCCCTATTCTTCATTCGGGAATCGGTCTTTGAAGTAATATTATGCAGATGTTTCAGACGGAGATAGTAATTCATCTCTCCCTCTGTATAATTACTTTAATTGTTCTAAATATAGGACGACTTGATTTGAAGAGATGCGGTTAAATTTTGGAATAATTGAATTATTTCGTTGTGGGTGTCTGTACTCACTAAAGTACCTACCAAAATAATTTAAAATAAGTTTTAAAATCATCTATTTTGATTTCAATTTAACTCGATCGCGTATGTTTTTTCAGATTATCCAATATTTACTGATGTTTTTGGTAAAATTCAGACTTGTTTTATTTGAGTTATCAAAAATAATAGAATTTTATTTATTTTTACAATTTTTGAAACAAAAATTAAGGCTTGATAACGCGATATAGGTTATATAGGTATATACCAACCCGCATTGGGCCCGCGTGGTGGATTACGGCCCACTTCTCATAGAGAGGAGGCCTGGGTCCCAGCAGTGGGAACATTATGGGCTGATTTTATTGAACACGATAAGGTTACTATTTCTAACTTCGAAACAGATACTAGACAAAACCACGACTTAACACTGCCACGTAGAAACACTCCATCAATTTAACACAAAGAGAAAACAGTGGACGGGAATCGGCAAGCAAGGCTCGCCACAGACAAATGGCTTCATTCTAATGGCTGTGGATGGCTTTCATTGATAATAGACTCGTCTATATTTGACCCCGCATAGATGAGTAGTAGAATGGTATTTAATATTCGAATCTGGAATATGTTATTAGTAGTAGAATGGTATTTAAGTTATATCCGAATCTGGAAAAGGTCATTAGTAGTAGATTGGTATTTAAGTTATATCCGAATCTGGAAAAGGTCATTAGTAGTAGATTGGTATTTAAGTAATATCCGAATCTGGAAAAAGTTATTAGTAGTAGAATGGTATTTAAGTAATATGCTAATCTGGAAAAGGTTATTTGGTGACTTGGTGGAAAGAGATGTTAGGTGGTTTACCATTATTAAAACCATTCTCAAGGAATACTGATGTAAGGCATACGATCTAGAGATGTATAGAAGACGAAGACATGCTTGGGGTTGGTATAACCCCAAAAAACTTGGGTAACGACAGCGGAATCATCAACCTTCTGCTCGGTTTCTTCACTCAAAGAAATGTTTTTGAGCGCAGAAACCAGACAGCTGATAAAAATCAACTTCTGATGAACGAGCCCACATTAAGAGAATCGACTGTAGTTTAAAATAGTTACTGCGAGTAAGTTTAACGATTTGAACTTGTAATATACCTACTTGATTTATACGACTATTTGCACATCGATTTAGTGTAGGTGCTTGACTTTAATGTAGCACGTTTGACGATTATTCAAGTGCGTTGACATGAATTATTATAAGTGAATTATTTGGAATTTAGTTTCGTAAATTATTATTGTTGATCCTCTAAATTATACTGTGCATTAAGTACTAATATAGTAGCGGTACCTAGTGCAGGTTTCGAATTACTTAATAATTACTTACCTATGAACTTTTCATCAGTTTTTTTTATAGTTCAAAAAGTCTGTGTCTACTCTACCTATACCAGTACCCCTATGGACACTCCTAACGAACTATTTTAAATTTCACTAAAAGCACACGAATGACAACTTTCTTCTCAGAAAGTATAACGCATACATATATATTAATAAATCACATACTTCTCCCTACATTGTTGTGAGGAAAAGTAAAACAAAACAAAGGAATTCTCAGCATTTCCTTTGTAAAAGACATTGTGTAGAAAGGTTGTGAAAATATTTGCAGGTGAAAACGGACATTTGTTCATATGTCCCCGAAGACAGGAAGACAATTTGAAGTTAAAATGAAAAAATCTGGTGACTATTTGGGCACCTAAAATGTTATGGTTTACTTTACATCTTTTATTCGTGAAACATTGTTAGACGTTACGTTTATATGAAAAAGCAGGTAATTTTTTTTAATACTTCAGAGTTGGTCCATTAGCAAAAATAATTTAGAATAAGGAGTACTTGCAACCCCAAGAGGAATACTTTAGAATAATCAATTCAGCTTATCGCAGTCCACTGCTGGACATAGGCCCATCCCAGGCTGTGCCACAACACCCTGTACTTCGTCTTCCACATCCAGTCTGTCCAGCCCACTTTCTTCTGGTCGAATAAAGGTTCGGGTTTATAATAAATTGTGACATGCATTGTTTAGAAATCAGTACCGTCAGTTTGTTTTTGTATTTTTTTGTTTTAACTAAAGCTAGCTAAAGGTATCTCCCTTATATGTCACCCATGATCATTATCATCCACAGCCCAACCTCACCCACTGCTGGACATAGGCCTCTCGTTCTTGTGCCAATCCCCACGCTCCTGTGCCAGCCTCATCCAGGTTCTACCCGCGATGGCAACAATGTCGTCCGCCCATCTCGCCGCTGGACGAATGACATCTCGTCTTCCAGTCCTTGGACACCACTCTCACAACCACTCACAACCACAATCATTCTGTCACAACTTCACTACACCATGCCAGACCGATTATTATATTTGTTATTTGTCTATACGACCCATAATAACACTGTTTTAAGTTAGTTTACTAACTTCCACTATAAATTGCTTCGCAAAACACATCTCTGAAAGCTATACATTACAAAAGCCATCTAACGTAATATAATATAGTAAGTTACCATCGAAAACTTTCCAAGTGCAAATAGAAGTTAATAGGGGCTCAGAGAACTGTTAAACTTCAGAACTATATCGTTTTAATTAGAAATATAGCTTCATCTGTTAAGAAACATTCAAAACGTATACCTTTTCCTTGGGCCACGAAAATACCGCTTAGAATGTTTTCCGTTGCAAGCAATCATCATAGTATAAAACAAGGTCGCTTCCCGCTGTCTGTCTGTCGCTATGTATGCTTAGATCTTTGAAACTACGCAACGGATTTTGATTCGGTTTTTTTTAATAGATAGAGTGATTCAAGAGGAAGGTTTAGTATAATACATGCATGGGCGAAGCCGCGGGCAAAAGCTAGTTATAAATAAAAAGTGGTAGATAGGTAGGTACCTACGCAACATTCAATTTTTAAAAATGGCACAGTAACGCATAAATAAATTAATAATAATATTGTAATATCAGGCTTAATATGAGATGACATGGATGGAAGTAGGACGACATTTTGTAATTATGAGCAGCGAAAAAGAGATAACCATAGTTGCTGTGTAAGAAATAGAAACGCACGTTTTTCCGTTGACTCCGGCGGGTCATGCGACACTGAGTTCAGGTTTACTAACTAGCCAAGTTCTAACGTACCACTTGGCGAGCGCGCATAACCTATTTACTTATTTTCTCTTACAGTGTCATTGGCTAAAAGCGTCAATGTAAATTTTACCACAAGTAAAGACAAAAAAGACAAAGTAAAGACTAGTACTAGAGTAAAGCTTAATTTTACCCTTAGCTACACATATTTCAAACTCATTTTGTTTTAATCCCTAGACGCTGACTTTTGAAGTGCGAAATGCTGCTTATACAGGGTGACTTTGAAAACATGCGACAAAATTTAAGGGGGTGTTCTACGCATCAATATGAACAACTTTTACTAAGGGACCAACATCGAATTCGCAAAAAAAAAATTACCTTCCCATATTATACTTAAAGGTATTGGACCCTTTTGTAAAAGAAGGTCGGATTTTTTTTTTTGCGAATTCGATGTTGGTCCCTTAGTAAAAGTTGTTCATATTGATGCGTAGAACAACCCCTTAAATTTTGTCGCATGTTTTCAAAGTCACCCTGTATTGTTTTGGACTAAACAATAAGGGCCTGTTTCACCACCTACGATTAAGTTCCTATTAACTTACTTGGCAGATAATTTCATACAAATTCTGTTTTATTTTTTAATTTATTCGGTGAGTAGTGGCTATTCGGACATTGTGAAATACCCTAACCATCAAAGGTCTACAATGACGCGACATTTGTTTTAATCAGTGATAGAGTCTGGCCACGCTAACTCTGCCATGCAATAAATGGGCAACCCCAAAAAGTTTTGTATTGTATGACGTGTACTCGTATGTAGATCTAATGATTTTGGTATTTTGCCTTTTGATTTTTGCATAATAGATTATTTATCTAAGAATGTTTTTATTACTTTTTTCCGTAGTACAGACGGTGATGTCTTACACAGATTTCCAAATTATAACATTATTTCACTGCAGAGTTAGCGTGGCCAGACTCTAGTTGCTTGGCCATAGATCATTGGTCATAGATCTCGAGTTCAAACCTAAACCACACACTTGCGACTTTTCAGATTCATGTGCGTATAGTATATATCACTTGCTTCAATAACGGTGAAGGAAAACTTTGTGAAGAAACTAAGAAGCCTAAGAGATATTTCTTGACGGCATGTGAAGCCAAGTCATATGCCCATGGGTGGCATTATAAAAACTCTGCCACCAGGTTAGTCACTAATCACATGAAAAAGAAAGAAAGAAGTTTGAACAACTCCGTACAAGTTCCTTGATACAGTCGGCATTAGCATGCAGCATTTCAACAGCGTATTAACAATTCACTACATATCAACATAGAAGGAGCTCGTGGCTAAGCATAACAGCCGCACACGATCCGTTAGATTAAGCTACGCTTGCCTGGGTTGTTCCGTGGATGAGTGACCATCTTTACATACTGAGACTCCTCCGTGCCTCCGAAAGGACGTTAAGCTGTTTGGTCCCGTCTGTCATTTGTGGATCTTTGACAGGTCGTCAGAAGCCCTAAAGTCTGACAACCAGTCTTTCACAGGGGTGTCGTATTACCCAGTTACTGGGTGGGAATGTAGGCAGTCGCTCCATGTAAAATACTGGTTTTTAGCTGCATCCGGAAGGCGACCCAAACATAGTTGGAAAACATTCTAGGCAGATTTTTTTACGTATCAACATAGATGCCCTCTATAATGGAACTGTATATTATATAGTGTTACCCTGCCCTGGAGTTGCATCAGGGAGGCATTGCGGTATCACCGGATGCCGACCTACCTCTGTCGAGTGGTCGAGGCCTATCTGACGGACAGGGCCGTCATCTACCCCGGTCATCAGGGAGAGTGGAACCGGCGAGAGATGTCGTGCGGTGTCCCACAGGGATCGGTCTTGGGGCCGCATCTGTGGGACATCGGTTACGACTGGGTGCTGCGCGCCGACCTCCCAAGCGGCGTCAGCGTAGTATGTTACGCTGACGACACGCTGGTCCTGGCGCAGGGGAGGTCGCAACAGGCGGCGGCTGAACTAGCGACACGCGGGGTTGCGATAGTCGTGGAGAGGATCCGGCAGTTGGGACTCGAGGTGGCCTTGCACAAGTCCGAGGCCATGTGTTTTCATGGTCCTCGGAATGCGCCACCGTCGGGTTCCGAAATAACGGTGGGAGGGGTTCACATCGGAGTCGGGTCGACGATGAAGTACCTGGGACTCGTCCTCGACAGCCGGTGGAACTTCGTGGAGCACTTCCGACGTTTGGCTCCCAGACTGGCACGGGCTGGGGCTGCCTTGAAGCGGCTCCTGCCCAATCTGGGGGGTCCAAACGCCTCCTGCCGGAGGCTCTACGCGGGGGTCGTGCGGTCCATGGCCCTTTACGGAGCACCGGTGTGGGCGCGATCCCTAAGGCTGGGACCAGCCGGCAGGTTGAACGCGTCCCAGAGGGTCATGGCCATCCGGCTAGTCCGGGGATACCGCACGGTCTCCCGGGAGGCGGCGAGCCTCCTTGCCGGATTGCCGCCGTGGGATCTGGAGGCAAAGGTCCTCGCGCACGTGTGGGAGTGGCGCGAGGAGGCGAAGCGCCGGGGCGTAACTCCGCTGCCGCGAGAAATCACGGTACAGCGGACAGAGCTCCGGCGGGATCTCATGGCGGCATGGAGAGCGCGACTGTCGCAACCCAGCGCTGGGCACGCCACAATAGCGGCGATAAGTCCCCTCTTTGAGGAGTGGTTAGAGAGGCGCCACGGCGTCCTCACCTTCCGCCTGACGCAGGTCCTCACCGGACACGGTTGTTTCGGGAGGTTCCTGTTTCGCATAAGGCGGGAGGAAACGCCCGGGTGTTTCCATTGTGTAGATCGCCCGGAGGACACGGTGGAGCATACAGTGGAGGTCTGCCCGGCTTGGGCAGAGCACCGCCGTGTTCTCACGGAGGCGATCGGCGGCGGCGATCTCTCGCGTCCGAGCCTGGTCCAGGCCATGGTGCGGAGCGAGAGTGCATGGGAGGCCGTCACCTCCTTCTGCGAAGCAGTGATGCTCGCGAAGGAGGAGGCGGAACGCGTGAGGGAGAGGCAGCCTCACGCCCTCAGTCGCCGCAGGAGACGCCCTGGGCGGCGGGAATCGCGGGGCGATTTCCGGCCACCGTAGGCGCGGGCCTGCGGACGGTGAGCAGCGGGTAGCTCGCCGTCCGGTAAGGACCAGGCCCGAGTCGACGGCGCGTCGTGTTCCACGCGCGCCTCAAAGAGATGTCAGCAAGTGACGGGGCCCAATAGGGCCGACGCCGCTGGGGTCGCGGGTTGTCTGAAAGGGTTACCGCGGCCCTGGCATAGGCAACTGAAGGAACACGGGTGGGTTTTAGTCAGTAAAAGTCTGACACGCCCTCCCGCTCCACCCAGAGCGGGAGAAGTTATTTGATGATTTCCCACCCTCAAAAAAAAAAAAAAAAAAAAAAAAAAAAAAAAAAAAAAAAAAGGTACCTACAGTAAGTAGCTAAACGTCAACTATTCGCAAGTCTGGTCAAGTGGTCAGCTAACTTGGCTTGAAGTACTTGCATCAACAGTTGTCTTAGCTAAGAGTACCTATGTATATTGTCAATCTGCAAGGAAGTGTGATACTTGCTGCAGTCGAATCTGGTTAGTCTAAACTTCTAAAGCTAAGCCCAAGGAAAATTGGCAGTTCTATGTGTTGTCAACACGTGTTGGTGGCAAAAGTTTCAATAATTACTTTAAGTTGTTAACAAAAATTAGAAAGCAATTGGATTCGTGTAGGCGGTAAAATTCAAAGGAATATGCGTGCTACAGATTATATTCTTCAGTTTTTAGTCTTCGCAAAATCCCGGGCTTACCTCTGCGGGCGGCGCACCATTGGATCTTAAAAAAAAACTTTACATAACACAACATAACATAACATAACTTTACTTACATTTTTTTTTTTTTTTTGTGTTTGTATGTGTGGTTACTGGTTATTGACCAATATCCTTCTAAGGAGTCACTGTACTCATCATTATGAACAACTTTTCTGTGAGACCAAACCTGAAATATCGAAAAAAAATCGAGTGCGGACTCGTAGTCACACCTAGTTGTAACACCAGTGTGACTGACAGGATTTTTTTTACTGTTAGTCACACTACTAATAATTCTACACCATGTACCACTTGTCATTAGTGCGGTGAAAAAATATCGATATAAACATGCATTTTGTAGGGTACAGTTCAGGGTCGACCAAATTGAAAAAGTAACTTTGTACTAAGTATTCTGTCTGTTAAAACTCCTAAATTATGAAATATCTGGCATTTCCTATAAATGCTGCGATTAAAATAGCCGTGGTTTAAACAATCAGTTACATAATTGGACTTTGAGTCTGTATGAAATGTGAAATAGAAAAATAAATAAAATAGAATCAAGTTCTTCTAGCTAACTGAACAGACAGCTGTGCTGCTGGGGAGTTTGTTACGCTACTTCTTCTTCCCAGCTAAAGCACTGGAAAGTGGTGAAGGGCGGGCGTTTTGTGGGGACTGTCTTATGTAATTTCGCTAAATTTTCTTATATAAGTGCTGATTCTCAGCCTAATTTGAATAAATGACTTTTGATTTTGATTTGATTTTGATTTTAAATGAAATTTATTTTTGTTTATTGTCAAATATTTAATGTCTTTGTTTATTGTTCATGTTTTACTGTCACTAGAGATAATAAACAAAGTGTTATTCATATTTTTGGTTTTATTTATCTCGTGACCATTGGGTTCGGATCTTTGGCACCTATACGAGGGCTGAAGACAACCCACAATGTGCCCTTAGGCAACTTTAAATGAAATGCGGCACCAACCGACGCCTATTACTGTATGCACTATGCAAGTGCACCCGTGGACCTGGAGCTGTAGATGAACTATGGCCCCTGGCCCCTGCCTGACCTAGGTTACTAAACGCGGATCAAATGGCACACTCAAGCGGATCCGGAAAACGGCCGCTAGCCCCTATTGACGTAGCGATTTATTCCGAGGTGTTTGAGGAGTGCAGATGTATTTCACAGCTACCAGGACAATTGCGGTGATCGGTTATGGTCCCTACCAGCAAGCACGTCTACCTTCAAGCACGTTTGGTGGCCAATTAAGGCAAGAAAGAAGTAGGATCTTTGTTTCTCGTCAGTATTGACTCCAGTCGATCAATGAAGGCAAGCCAGAGATGAGAAACAAGACACTCACACTCACACTCACTCACTCACTTCTCTCTATTCAAAAGTTCTCAAGTAACAGTTCTTATTGAAAGAAACCAGTTCATCCTGCCATATTTGTCTGGTCCTGCCGCGATGTCGCTTGTAATTAAGGGGAGCCATTGGGTCGTGAGTTTGGCCTATTGGTGGACCGATCGGATAAATAAATGTTTAAAAAATACAAAATCCATCGTTTTCTATTGAAACAAACATTTATTGCACCGCACTAGTTGATAATGACAAGTGGTACATGGTGTAGAATTATTAGCAGTGTGACGAACAGTAAAAAAATTACTGTTAGTCACACTGGTGTTACAACTTGGTGTGACTACGAGTCCAAAAAATCTAAATTTTGCTCCCTAAATTTTGGCGGGTTTGATGTAGATAAATGTACTGAACAGCTGATTTCTTTTCTTGATTTCAGGTTTGGTCCCATAGTAAAAGTTGTTAATAATGATAAGTACAGTGACCCCTTAAGAGGATATTGGTCAATAACCAATAACACTGTCTATAATCGTAGAATACGTTTCGGGTTCGGTTGACATTCGAGCTCACATTGACATAATTATATGAATCTATGGGGTATCACACGACACTCCAGGGCAGAATTTGATTTGCAAGAACACCTATGAAAGCTCTTATTTGTAATTTGTGATGGTATACATTAGATACTATATTATTCTATGTATCTTTTTATCTAGGTATTTATATCTATCGGGTCAACTCAATGCTGTTATGGCTTTTTCTTCAAAATGCCCTTCCAGACAATCATGGTACTGCATTGTTGGATGCACATAAAATCTTAATAATTGTGTATAATGTTTGAACTCTAAAAGAGATTATAATCTCTGAGATTGTTTCGGCATTTCTTCTCAGCGACATGCCAGCGCCACATAGTTTAAACTATTGACGTGTAAAAGTATCTTAATAAAAAAGTAATTTCATATCGATGAACATTTTGAGATGATTGGCACCCCATGTTTGGAAATCATAAAATAAGTATTCGGATTTGATGCCCTGTTCTATGAATAATTAATTCACCACTTTACTTGGATCAAAAACTTACTCCACATAAAACGAAATAAATAGTACTAGCTATACTTAGTTAGGATAACTTAAGGTTATTTATTGTACTGAAAGCCTAATGAAATATTTACTTCGATCTCCGTTAATTCAACGGCTTCTGAAGTTTAAGTACTTATTTGTGTTCGAAATTAAATTGTTTCAATGGAAGGGTTTTTGCAAGCTTATCTCGTTGGTGTTATTTAATCTCTTTGAAGTAATATTATATTAAGATGGGGGCCGGACGACCTTCTGATTTCTAGGAAGTCGGCTGTTATTTGCCATGGCGTTCATTATAGGATTAGGTATATTTTAATCAATTTTAATTCTGGAAAGACTTCTGCTGTTAATTAATATCACGATTTCAAATCCCTCCAGGAAATACAAAAGCAAATAATTATTATAATAGCTTTTATCTTTGTAGCTTATTAATCAATTATTATTTAGATAAAGCTATATGATTTCTGCTGAAACAGAATTTGATTGTGTTTGCTTTTTATCAGATTTATTATACAAAGTTGATGATCAAAATTTTGAGCAGTAACAGTTAGATAGTCCCCTTACCTAAGACTAGCTGCGCTCTGCGGGTTCACCCACGTATACCGGTATAAAAATTATCCTATGTGTTAATCCAGAGTCTATGCTATCTACATACCAAATTTCATACAAATCGGTCTAGCCGTATGAGCGTGAATAAGTAACAAACATACAAACCACACACACATACACTCACCAACTTTCACTTTTATAATAAATATTAGTGTATGGTTATGGACCTTACACCTTGAGTTGATGCTGATTGATACACTGATTACTGATTGCTTAATATTTATTGATAAAAGTATGATTGCTTGATAAATGAGTGCACGCGGTATGAATGATATTCGTGTACTAAATTAGTCGGCCCGGCGCAGGTAAAATGCTGACATATTGGCATGAAAACTGTGCTGTGCTTGCACTGTACATGCTCCAAGCCCGGAGAAGATAAGGGTGCACGGGTGATATGAATCGTGATGAGTTACAAAGTGATAAAACATAATTTCTTATAAAATAACTTAAATAACACTACATTGATCTGTATTGACTTCCAAAACGTGGTGATGACGCCCTGTCCACTATGCGTGTGCTGCTATGGCTGTTGTCAACAGTAGCGATGGTCTGTGACGGTCTTCTTGCAGCTGTCGTGTAGTGCACGTTGGGTTCTTGATGAATCTGTTTAACCTCGTCTCTGTGCGCTCGCAGCCGTCGCCACCCGTAGACGAGAACACAGATAATGACTACTGCAACCATAGTGTATATGGCGATGTAGTGGTGGATGTCGTGGGATGATACTTGATCCGTCAATGTCTCAACCTCCTCCGCTCTGGCATTCTTGATGGCGAGACGGATGTCTTCCAAATCCTTTTGCCGTTTGATAGTCTCTTCTGTGTCATTCAGTGCGGTAGCGGATGGTATAGTCAGATTGATGATGTGATTTATAGATGGAATCTCAATATCCATGACGTCTGTTTTTGTATGGATTGAGTTAGTTAAGCTTTGGTGCGAATAAATCGTAAATGTTTGACCTTTGATTATGCAACCGTCACCGAGGGTCAGTACCCCGGCCTTGCTGAGTCGTTCAGCGGTAATATGATCCTCACATATGACTCGCACGGTGCATTGTCCGCAACAATAATACAAGTATGTGTTGACGATGCTTAATTCCGTCCACTGATGTACGCATTCTTTGGTTTCCGTTTGGCATTGATTTGAAACTTGATCCTTTATACAAAGATTGTTGTCTGAGGTCATTTGATAAATAGGCTTTTTCAGAGGACAAATGAAGTCTTCATGGTCGTAAGGCGTAAGTACATCTTCCCCAATCGTCTTCCGATATCGGTATGTACGAGTCCTTTTGGATGTTTATCGCTAAGTGATGCGCGATAGGTGTGATGGTTACCATACTTTCAGCTGCTTGTAGCGGAATTGGTATGAGGTTATAAAGCTCATAGTCTTCTCTAGTAACAAGTGGAATCTTGACTTCAAAAATCATGTACTGCTTGGTTGCTCTCGTTTTCACTTTCAGTAGATGATATATGTTTGCCAGATCAGTTTGTATGTTATTTATTGGTATTGTCAGCTCCTTTGATAGTTGTCCTGTTATAGTATTGAGTTCATCTCTCAGCTGTGTTGGTGTTAAGAGGTGAAAGTTGAATTTTCCATGGACAATATTTGCCACTGTATCTACCAGCGTTTCCTGGATATTTTTCAGGTTTGTCAGCATATTGTTTGCCACAAAGGCTGATAAAGTAAAGTCACTTCTGCTGTATGTCTTTTGAATCTGATCTTGTAGTTTGTTTATTCCCAGGTTGCAGTGCATTATGTGTTGATTAATGAGTTTATGTTGTTTTTCTAAGGCGGTTTCTACTCGTTTGATGACGTTCAATTCTGCTTCAACGATTGACGTCTGGTTTTTCCACAATAAGGCGAGATGTTATTGATCCTTCTTGATAAGGTCGATATCTTCCTGATATTTTTCGGCAAAATCTTCATCCAATATTCCGAATAAACTACGTGCAACGTAGCCTACACCGTTGATAAGGCCTCTGCGTCGGCGCAATCGGTGCATTTGCTGACCAAGCAATATGCTGTTGTAATGCTCGAGTTCGTTGTACCCATGACGTAACTGTAATTGGACTACGTCACATTGTGATATTTGGTCTGTTGTGCATGTGTTTTCCAAATGATTCATATATTTGTTTAGTACATCTATTCCTCGCCAATATGGAGCCATATCGCAGTAAACGACTAGCTTCCATTCTTCACGTTGTAGCCGCATATTGGCTACCTTGTCAAAATATATACTTTGATTATTGTTCAGGCTTGAGAACTTGTATTCGCTCCTTGCTGTAGGTACCATTACCATAAAAATCATGAGTATGGTATAAATTAAGTTGTATAATTTTGATGACCGCGATTGTCGTGTTCGTTGACTTGATACGTTATTGATTGCTGCGGATTTTTGATGTTCTTGTTCGTTTGATTGATTTCCGTTAATGGGCAATAATGATAGCTTTGATATTGGTCTTTTCATTGCTCCATTTTTCGTCCGAATAGTAACCACCCGAACATACCCATCTTTTCCGGGATGTAGTTCCGTGATTCTTCCCATAGCCCACTTTCCTGATGGTAACTGTACTTCATGTACGATGACAATGTCGTTAATCTTCAAGTTTTTGTGGGTTTGCCGCCATTTGCTACGTACTGACAATTGACTCAAGTATTCCGCTCTCCACCTTTTCCATAAATCGTCCATGATTTTTTGGGTGAGTTGCCATCTCGTACGTAAATCTTTTTCCGTTTCGATTAACGTCAAGGTTGGTCCGCTTGCTAGGAAGTGGGATGGCGTGAGGTAATCCAAATCTTCTGGATCTTCACTTAGAGCGCACAATGGTCGTGTGTTTAAACATGCTTCGATTTGTGCTAGCACTGTTGTGTATTCTTCAAACGTCAGCCTTTGTTCGCCAATCACTCTCTTTAGGTGGTATTTTAAGCTCTTCACAGCTGCTTCCCATACACCTCCCGCGCTTGGCCAGGATGGGGCGTTGAAGTGCCAATTGATCTCCATGTCGGTGATTGCTTCGTAAAATTTTACGTCTATCACTTTTTGAATGTTGATGAATTCTTCATTTAAAATTCTGCTTGCTCCTACGAAGTTTGTTCCATTGTCACTGTATATATGTTTTGGGGTGCCTCTTCTTGCTGACATTCTGCGTAATGCTGATAAAAATGCCGAGGAGCTCAGATCCGAGACCAATTCCAGATGCACAGCTTTCGTGGCCATGCATACGAACACAGCAATGTATCCTTTTGTCGTCTTTACACCTCGGCCTTTGTTTGTTTTAACGTAGACAAAGCCAGTGTAATCAACCCCTGAGTGATAGAAAGGGCGTGCTGGATTGCTGCGTGCTGCAGGCAAGTCTCCCATCAGCTGCTCTTGTTTGATTGGATCGTGACGTCTGCACTTGATACAGGCTCTAAGGCGTTTCTTGACAGCTCGATTTCCGCCTAGGATCCAATATTGTTGTCGCAGCCAAGCTTGCGTGATTCGTGCTCCGCCATGATATGTCATCTGATGTCCTTGGTCAATCAGCAAGTTGCTGAGATGTGAGTTTCTAGGTATTATGAGTGGATGTCTCATATTTTGATTGATATTCGCATTTGCGATCCTCCCGCCAACTCTTAGTAAGCCTTCTTGATCCAGGAATGGGTTCAACATCAGCAGCTTACTTTTTGCGCTGACCTGTTTGTGTTTCTGAAGACTGATGATATCTTCTCTGAATTCCGACTGTTGGACTTGTTTGACGATGATATTTCTTGATTTCTTCATTTCGCCGATTGTTATAAATTTCGGTTTGTGTTGACTACGTGATATTGCGCGCAAAGTCCAACCTAGAACTCGCGTCGCTCTGTTAAAATTGCTACTTTTATTTAATATATTTTGAGCAATGTCATCATTTTGTTGAATGACGTTAGTTTGTATTGATTTTTTCATTTCGTCTTGCGTATTGAAAGTTTGTTGCTTATGCTCATTTTCATTAAATAATGATAGCCCTGTTGGTCCTTGCCACCATAATGAATGTTCTTTGAGCTGCTCTGCCGAACATCCTCGACTTGCACAATCAGCTGGATTTTCAGCTGACTTCACATAGTGCCAGTTCTTGATTGGGATTACTTCAGTGATTTGTTTCACTCTATTTGCCACAAATGGCTTCCAGCGATTCGGGTCTCCCTGAAGCCAGCCCAGGACAGCTGTTGAATCTGACCATCCGTATATCTTGATATTGTAGTTTTGTAAAGTGTTCTGAACTACTTTCATCAGATGTGATAATAAATGCGCTGCGCTCAGCTCTAATCTTGGTAATGATATCGCTTTATTGACTGGAACAAGTTTTGATTTTCCTGATAATATGGTCACAGGATTTGCATTGCTCTGATCGTTTTGTTTGATGATCCTGCAATAAATTACGCAAGCATATGCTTTTGTAGATGCGTCACAGAAACCATGAAGTTCAATTTCTGCGTTTTGCTGTATTTGTAGCCGTCGCGGTACATTGATATGCTCTATTTTTGGTAGATCTTGCTTAATCTTCTGCCATTGCTCGTTGATATGTGCTGGTACTTTGTCGTCCCATTGTAGGGTTAGTGCCCAGACATTTTGGAATAAAAGTTTTAGCTTGGTCGATACAGGAGCCAGCCAGCCAAGTGGGTCAAATATTTTTGATATATCTGACAATAGGGACCTCTTAGTAGCTGGAGCCGTTGATTTTGTGTCAATCTTCATATCGAACTTGAATTGATCGTCCAGCGGGTGCCAGCGCAGCCCCAATGTTTTAGTTGACTCTTGATGTTTGAATTCAAATGATTGCGCGGTGTTTGTTGTGACGTCATCTAATATTTCTAGTTTATTAGACGACCACTTTCTCAAATTGAATCCACCAGATCTGAGTAATTTGATAAGATCAGATTTTAATTGCTGTGCTTCTTCGATGCTATGATGTCCAGCCAACAAGTCATCCATGTAGAAACTTGTTTCAACAACTGCAGCCGCTGCAGGATACCTTGAGCGTTCATCTTCTGCTATTTGCTTGAGAGTCATCATGGCGAGAAATGGTGCAGATTTGGTGCCATATGTGACTGTTGTTAGCTCATATTCACGCAATTTCTCTTGTGGTGAGCCGCGCCAGATGATTTTTTGATATTGCAGATCATCGTCATGACAGTAGATTTGTCTGAACATTTTCTCGATGTCCGCTGTAAATGCATATCTATGTTGTCTCCATCTCAAAATCAACGTAAATAAATCTTGTTGGAGATTTGGGCCACTATACATGAAATCATTTAAACTGTAGCCAGTCGATGTTTTTGCTGACGCATTAAATACCACACGTAATGCTGTTGTTGTTGATTCGGGCCTCAATACACATAGGTGAGGCAAAATGCAATCTGGCTGTTTGTTATTTGTGCACTCGCGCATATGCTCTAGTCTGATGTATTCATCGATGAATGTTTTGTAATCTTCCGCAATTTTTGGGTTTTTTCCAAACTTCTTTTCTAATTGATAAAATTGCGCGATCGCCTTGGGTTTGGATTTTCCCAATTTTTCCTTTATTCCTGGTTTTAGCGGTAGTCTTACAACATATCTGCCATCCTCCCGTCGCGAGGTTTCAGTCTGATACTGCTGAATGCACTGATGATCCTCCGTCGACATGTTGATATTGCCATCTGCTATGTCCTCAATGGCCCAATACCTTTGTATGTCCTCAATATTGTTCATCACGACGTTGCAGTGATACGATTTGACGTTTCCGCTTAATATCCACCCAAGTTGAGTTCGTTGTGCTACAGGGACTGACTCATTTTCTTTGATAATGTCTCCCATTATAATTTGAGAATATACGTCGGCGCCTAGTAGTAAATCTACAGGTCGGCTCGTATAGAAGTCTGGATCTGCTAGCCGTATGTTCTGTAGGTATGCCCATGATGGTTTTGCAAAAGTCCTGTTGGGCAAATTGTGTAACAGTGTGTTCATTATCAACACGTCTGCTTGAAAAGTAAATTCAGTATGCAATGATGACGCAGTAATACTGATCTCTCCCTTACAATTGGCTTGATTAGTGCCGATGCCAAATATGACGCCCTTGAATGCCCGTCTTGCAAGTTCTAGTTTTTGAGCTGCGTTTTCTGATATTAGAGAAACTTGGGAGCCTTGGTCAATAAGAGCACGCAATGTGTGATATCTCCCGTTTCGTGCTTTGACACGAACGAGCGCTGTTGCCAGTAGAGTTTCTACAATACTTTCGTTTGAAACATGGTTGACAGTATCCCGTGTCCTGTTTCCGCGTGATATGGACTGTTGTTCTTCTGCAGACGACATATCGCTACTTGTCCCGGCGTTGCTGTGAAACGTATCGTGTAGCAAGGTGTTGTGCTTTTCTTGACATACTCTACACTTTGTTTCCGAGTAGCATGTCTGGCCTTTGTGATCGTAGAGACAATTTTTGCACAGATTCAACTTTTTCACAGTTTCTCTTTTGGCCTCTGGCCTAGATTCTAAAAATGTTTTGCAACGGAAAAGTCCGTGGTTGTCATCGCAGAGTGGACAGTTTGCTTTATTCATCGCAAAACTTTTAAATGTCGAATTGCGGAAAAATGGTCTGCCTGCATCGTTCTTATTATTTTGCTGATTAGGCTTGCTTTGTTTGTTAAACTGATGTTCCGATTCTTTTTTGTTGAGTGTTTCTTGCTTTGATTTTGAAGTATACGGCTTGCGCCGAGATGATTCCAGAGCAGTGTATTTGTTCTCCAGGAATGTTAGGAAATCGTCTAGTGTCGGCAGTGCTCTGGGATTGGTTAACGATTGAATGTATTCCCCATGCGTCTCGCTGTCCATTTTCAGCGCCAGCAGGTGCACAATTAGTGGATCCCAGTTTGATATGTTGACGCCGAGATTCTTTATGGCGTTAAGACATTCGTTGGTAGTATCGAACATCTTCTTGATCTGATAATCTGCTTGATTTTGCATTGTAGGTATTGCTAGAAGTGCGTTGATATGCGAGCTAAAGATGAGCTTTTCGTTGTTGTATCGATGATTCATGATGTCCCAGCATAGTTGATAATTTTCAGAACTGATGTTTAAGTGTTGGACTAGCTTTTCGGCTTCACCCTTTAGCTTGGTCTTCAAAAATTGCATCTTCTGAGCACTAGACATTGACTTGTTGTTGTGAATCGTTTCTATAAATAGATCCTTGAATGATGTCCACTTGAGGTAGCTCCCGCTGAATATAGGAATGTCGATTTTGGGGGTACAATTTTCCCGATGAGAAATTGAGCCCATCTTGGTATTGATTGACTTTTTCATATCATTGTATAATTGCTCATATCTGCTGTATGTTTGCTCATAATCCTCATCTTCCTCGTACAACTCACTGTCAATTTCCCAGTGCAACGAGTCTATGGTTGACCACCTTTTTTGTACATTACGCAGCAGATCTTCGAGTTCCCATTTTTCAGAAATGTTCTCTAATTCCACGCTCTTGATTGTACGCGTCAACGCCTTGAAGTTGCTTTTTTGCTTTCGCAGCATTTCTTCCAGTTTGCTCGCATTTCCTTGAGAAACGGTTTTCCACAGTGACGTAGACTTACTGTTACAAGGATTGCTGTTTGCTTGATCAGGGTCAACTGATGAAGTATGTGAAGTTTCTTGATCGTAATCACCAGATACTTGCATTTTTGGATTGTCCGGAGATTGATCCCTCTTAATTTCACTAGAAGTTGTCGATTCGTATCGTATCATAGTTTCCTGTGCTTCAGTGTAGAGGAGTTTGGTTTTATGATAGCAATTATCGGTAAAATATCTGTCACTGCGAATGTCGTACTCACATAATCTCAAATGGTTAGACTGGAACTCAGACCAATAACTGTCTAGAGTTTGCAGTCGTTTCTTGATATTGGATGGAGTCTTACGTTCTGCCGAGTCTTTCTTGAAGTTCCTTAGTAGCTGCTCCATAGCTTGCATGATTTGATCTTGATTTGCTAAGATGTTTTCCATTGTGGAATTCATGATGGTTAGGTTTCCTGATTGATATTCCTGACTGACAGCCAACAAAAAGTGCTATTGTGAACTTTCCGTGATATTAGCGCCTTCTCAATCCAACCGGTTAGACCCGCTTGTGGGAAGCCGGCTAAACCGATTCGCAACCACGAAAAGAAGGAGAGCACCCTCTGTGATGATGGGACCGGCAGTCGATGGCTTGATGATGTTGGTAGACCGTTGATCGTCGTCGAACTGCTCGAAGGACCATTAAGATGTATGGTTATGGACCTTACACCTTGAGTTGATGCTGATTGATACACTGATTACTGATTGCTTAATATTTATTGATAAAAGTATGATTGCTTGATAAATGAGTGCACGCGGTATGAATGATATTCGTGTACTAAATTAGTCGGCCCGGCGCAGGTAAAATGCTGACATATTGGCATGAAAACTGTGCTGTGCTTGCACTGTACAATTAGCACAGTATAAAAACATAATATTAATGTGATTATTATCCCAAACAAACCCTAAAGAGCTCCAAGCACCAAAGGTGAAAGGGCGTCCGTTCAATACAAAAACGAATGAGACAGCGAAACTTCAAAATAAAATTTAGCAAACGCGTCGCGGCTGATGTATATTAGGGCCCTCGCCCACGGCGACTTTAGGTAGCGATGCTGTCGCGCGTTTACGAAATGCGCGACTGCATCGCTACTAATGCGCGTTAGTTGCATTTGCAACGCGCTACAGAAGCGATGCCAACGCGCTACTAACGCGCTACAGTATCGCGACTGTATCGATGCAAACGCGCGACCGTTTCGGACAACATCGGGGAGAAAACAGAGGGAGGGTGGCGCGTGAGTGGAGAACCGAGCTTTCGTTGCCTACGCTTCGGCTGCTTACGTAAAAGCAGCACCAAAGACAACGTGACTAATGTTGCCTCATCGGAGTCCATCTTGCAACTGTAGCGATCGCAGGTATTTTTGTACCGTTACTGAATCGCGTTTGCATCGCGACAGAAGCGCGCCAGTATCGCGTTTGCATCGCGACTGAATATGGGCCCGTGGGCGTGGGCATACAGCTACCGACCGCTTCGCGACTGTATCGATGCGGACGCGCGACAGCATCGCTACAAAAAGTCGCCGTGAGCGAGGGCCCTTATGTGTAACCCCTGTATAATAATTACATAATATAATTGTATTATTCCATTTTGTTCTAACTCCTCATTGGTTGCCTCATTGGTCTAGTGGACGCATGCGCTACTGCTAAGCATGAGGTCCTGGGTTACAACGACAACATAATAACAACTTAACAATATAACTGACTAAATGTGGGTGTGTGAGTGTGGCCCATAGATAAAAGAAAGAAGAAGATGTTCCCAGTATGTTAAAATGTATCGGAACCCTGTGTCTCCATTTTTTCCCTTTGTCACTTTCATGATTTTAAAGACGAATACGGTAAAATACTTACATATGGAAAGTGATTCCATGATTTACATGGCTTCGGTTTTTACAAGAAACCACTGAATAACACGGCATTCTTATAAATTGTCACGGTCACAGTCGAAAGCGCACTAGTTCGCGGAGACGGAATTTGTACTATGAACGGCCGGCTCATACTGTGCATGTCGTGCGGACACATTTTCGACCGCTTGCCACTTCTCCTGTTTTTAGGGTTCCGTACCAAAATGGTAAAAAAGGAACCCTTATGGTGTGACTCAGTCTGTCTGTCTGTCTGTCACAGCTGGATATCTCAAGAACTATCAACTTGAAATTTGGAACAGTTTTACATGACGTTTACCCAACAATTTTGCAAATAAGAAAGAAATAAAAAAAATATGTTTTTTTTTGCAACAGGGATTGAAAGGGGGTCTTAAAAATTCAAAGTGGGGTTACTAGGGCATGTGGGGTACCGTATGAAAGAGCGCTGTTAGCACATTCTCAAACCTTTTTTTATTTATTTTTAGGCCACATAGTTTTCGACTTTTGATGAAAAATGTAAAAAAATACCGTTCCCCCACTTATTTCCGAAGTTTTCAAAGAGAAAAATCTGAAATTATTCTATGTGATATAAGTTTATGTAAAGATTACAGGAAAAATAAAACGGTGTCTCTAAATAGCATACTTACAAGTATCTTTTTACTTAGTTCAGGAGCCAGCTGTTCAACCTGTCAGACTACCACTTGTACTATCATGTTTAGTGTATGTGTTCTATGTGTTTCTCTTTGTACAGTAAACTTATTATTATTATTATTTTTTTATACTTTTTCAGAAATCGGAACGGAACCCTCGGTGCGCGAGTCCGACTCGCTCTTGACCGGTTTTTTTATATTTCTATGGTGTGGCCCAACCTTTATTATGTTTATGAAGTATATTCCTTAATTATGTTCTAAGTCCACCTTCTCCATTGTTACAGAATGCGTACAACCTGTTTCTCCAACTGGATTGCGAACACAAATGTGCAACAATGTGCCTCGGACACTATAGCAGTGTAGTGGCGGTTGTTTCGTGAAATGTGCGCAACACTATGAGCAAGGGTAGCTGGCTGGCGATGGTGGCGGTGGTGGTGGTAGCGGGGGCGGTGCGGGGGTGGGACTGTGTGTGCAACCCCCGGGAGTGCGAGGTGTTGGAGCCGAGCGGGTGTCCAGGAATGGGGATTGTTGTTTGGGATCCGTGCAGGTGAGCGATATCATACTTCTGTTTTCTACATAGACTTTTTATAATAATAATAATAATAACCCCACCGCAGTATCTCTACGTTGACGTCGTGGTGGGGCTTGCGTGCTCCGAATTCTAGGTCTGTGCCTGTAGAGTACTCTGCCGGAACAGGTCTAGGATGAGGAGCCAGACCAAGAGAGATACAGAAACCCGCAGGGCAGCATGTGGCGAGCTGTTGGGCAGTAGCGACCCCACGGACCCTATCTCCCGGGAGAAGTCTTGTTCCTCACCTCTCGCTTGCCTTTATTGGCTGGCTGGAGTGAACAATGACGGGAACAGAGCTCCCACCTCATTCTTGCCTTTATTGGCTGGCTTGAGTGGAGATTCGCAAGAGCAAACGTGCTCGGAGGAAGGAAGTATTCCAGTAAGTGTTTGTAGGGATCTTGACCATCTTCCGGGCTCTGGGTTTGTTCTGAGAACCGTGGAATACCTCTCCACTCCTCACAAGCACCTCAGGACAGAAAAAAAAAAAAAAAAAAAAAAAAAAAAAAAAAAAAAAAGGACATGTTGCTCCCTTGCCGCTACGACACTATGTGCTAGCGACCGTTTTCGGGGGCCCATCATTGAGTGTGCAAGTCACCCCCTTTTTTTTTTTTTTTTTTTTTTTTTTTTTTTTTTTTTTTTTTTTTTTTTTTTTTTGAGGGTGGGAAATCATCAAATAACTTCTCCCGCTCTGGGTGGAGCGGTGGAGCGGGAGGGCGTGTCAGACTTTTACTGACTAAAACCCACCCGTGTTCCTTCAGTTGCCTATGCCAGGGCCGCGGTAACCCTTTCAGACAACCCGCGACCCCAGCGGCGTCGGCCCTATTGGGCCCCGTCACTTACTGACATCTCTTTGAGGCGCGCGTGGAACACGACGCGCCGTCGACTCGGGCCTGGTCCTTACCGGACGGCGAGCTACCCGCTGCTCACCGTCCGCAGGCCCGCGCCTACGGTGGCCGGAAATCGCCCCGCGATTCCCGCCGCCCAGAGCGTCTCCTGCGGCGACTGAGGGCGTGAGGCTGCCTCTCCCTCACGCGTTCCGCCTCCTCCTTCGCGAGCATCACTGCTTCGCAGAAGGAGGTGACGGCCTCCCATGCACTCTCGCTCCGCACCATGGCCTGGACCAGGCTCGGACGCGAGAGATCGCCGCCGCCGATCGCCTCCGTGAGAACACGGCGGTGCTCTGCCCAAGCCGGGCAGACCTCCACTGTAGCAAGTCAGTGGAGGTCTGCCCGGCTTGGGCAGAGCACTGCCATTATTTTTTCCGTGTATAATACAACATTGATCAGGCAGGGGCCATAGTCCTTTCATAGTTCTAGGTAACCAGTCCACAGCCACCCCAACCCATAGCCCAATATGTTTTGTTTCCATGTTCTGCAATAGTCCTGCACCAACCGGGGGTTGTCCTTGGGTGCACTTGCATAGTGTATATAGGGATAATCGTCGGTTGGTAAGCCTCCTCATAATTTAAAATTGTCTAAGGGGCCTCTGCGAGTTGGCTTCGGCCCCTCGTACGCCTTCCAAAAGTCCGGGACCCCAGGGTCCCGAGATATGTCAGAGACACTTTAAAAATAATAATAATAAAATAAGTTTATTTCATATAGCATATTTGGCTTACAATGCCTGTCGAGGAGTCTCCATTTAGGCATATAAAATGCCTGTAGTTGAAGGCTCCGCTCTTCCCTTTACATTAGAAACTTACGAGTACAAATAGGTATATGTATAAAGAAACAAAAAAAAGGAAAAAATACAATCAATTTCTACGAGTGTGTACGTGATTTATATGTGTGCGTGTGTATGTGTATGTGGGGGTGTGTTTATGAAAGAATGATAGTAGAAAAAACACAGATTTATGAGTACACAGGGTGTAAGGGACAGCCCTCCACAGACTGATCGGGTCGATTCAGTTTATCATACTAAGATGGCCGGTACATGAAATTAGTGAACGGGCGCCGTCACTTGGGACTGGTCGTCTCTTAGCTGCCACAGCTTATTTTTATTTTTTAATTTAGTTGTTTTTAGTTTTTATCTTTTTTTTATTTTTTATTACGGACGCTTTTAACGTGCACGTCTTTCTACATTGTTCTCACATGTATATTTTCAATATTAACGATGTAACCAATATTTTGTAAAATATTTGATTTTAAAAGAGTGTCCGTGGAGTTTCTTGCCCGTTCTTCTCCATAGGATCTACGCTTTGGAATGGGCAATCTAGCTTCATTTTTCTGACTGACCGACCCAAGACCGACCCTTTGACAATTCAAAAGTGCCTGTAATTGGTTTATTTGAAATAAATGCTTTGAGTTTGAGTTTGAGTTTATTTCAGGAGCGTTATGGGAATCCAATAAACCTGATTTGTTTTATTACCTCACATGAAATGTATCCTGGCACAACGTCATGCTGTTTTATTACCTCACATGCCATGTATCCTGGCACAACGTCATGCTGTTTTATTACCTCACATGCCATGTATCCGGGCACAACGTCATGCTGTTTTATTACCTCACATGCCATGTATCCTGGCACAACGTCATGCTGTTTTATTACCTCACATGCCATGTATCCTGGCACAACGTCATGCTGTTTTATTACCTCACATGCCATGTATCCTGGCACAACGTCATGCTGTTTTATTACCTCACATGCCATGTATCCTGGCACAACGTCATGCTGTTTTATTACCTCACACGCCATGTATCCTAGCACAACGTCATGCTGTTTTATTACCTCACACGCCATGTATCCTGGCACAACGTCATGCTGTTTTATTACCTCACATGCCATGTATCCTGGCACAACGTCATGCTGTTTTATTACCTCACATGCCATGTATCCTGGCACAACGTCATGCTGTTTTATTACCTCACATGCCATGTATCCTGGCACAACGTCATGCTGTTTTATTACCTCACATGCCATGTATCCTGGCACAACGTCATGCTGTTTTATTACCTCACATGCCATGTATCCTGGCACAACGTCATGCTGTTTTATTACCTCACATGCCATGTATCCTGGCACAACGTCATGCTGTTTTTCAACATCCATAGCTGATTTTTTAATTTTAGCCATTTTATTTACATAAAGGGTGTATGGTAATTAGTGAACGGTACTTAAACAAATGATTATGCTCATGACAACAAACAGCTTTTACTATGGGACCAAACCTGAAATCGCGAAAAAAAAATCAGCTGCTCTCTACATTTTGACGAGTTATGCGAACATAAATGTATGGGGCAGCTGATTTTTTTTCGCGATTTCAGGTTTGGTCCCATAGTAAAAGTTGTTAGTTAACATTAGTATAATCATGTGTTAAGTATCGGTCACTAATTACCAGTCACCCAATATAAATAATGCTGCATACAGAAAATGTAATTTTACATTGAAATAAAGGAATTGGAACTGAAAAACGATAAAAAAAACCTGAGAAATCCGTTGGAATATGATTCAAATGAGGAGCTGAATGCACCCTGTTAGTTTGCGGAGGGCTGTCTCTTACACATTGTATACCAAAATGCACACCTATACCAAAACAAGCGTTATTTACGCGAAACAATTCATTTTGGCCGAACGCGTGTCGTTGACAGTCTCTATGTGTGGCTCGCCATGTATCCATCCGTATGCCATCTTAATCCACGTATACTCAAACCCATGCAGTTGATACATCGCCAGTCGTGCTGTGCTTTGAGTCTCATCTACCTTGTCTCTAAAACCTTAGAGACAAGGTAGATGAGGCTAGAGAGGTAGATGGGTAACCATGCACCCATACATCACAAATCTTAGAGGTGATAGATGTCTATATGCTGCGGAAAATACTCCAACACGTAGGCCGTCCGACCTTTTCTCATACTTTAAACATGATACATTTACCGAAATTTGAAGATATAGTATTTTTATTCCACGAAGCGACGCGTGCTTTACTTGCGTTCACCAAGCGTACAAACACGCTGTGAATGTGTGCGTGAAGACGAACACATTTGATTTTGTTTCGCGCCCTGGATTTTCAACGCTCTGCTTAGCGCCGAGAGTTAAAAATTCCACAGTCTGTTTTTTCGACGCGCTAGAATGTACTTGTTGTTGTTAAGTTGGATTCTCAATGCTCGGCTCAACAACGAGAGTTGAAAATCCGTGCAAACGTCGGCTACTAGATTCTCATCGTTAAAGTAATCCGCTAATAATACGTTTTTCTTACTTATTTATTTTGGTTACCTATAAACTTTTAATCAATTCGATAACGAATTAATTAAAAGTTATAGGTAAGTAACTAATAAATGTTTTAACTTCATTAAGACTAACTAAGCAAGTGAAAACGCTTTAGAACTGAAAACTTCAGCATTGTAACCTCTCACCAAGTCATGTTCCTTTGACTTTTAACCCTTTTACTTCGGCTCTTCTTAAATTTTTAATTCCAAAGTGGGAAGGAAGTACTTAATAAGTAATTATAAAAGAAGTTTATTTTATAAGTACGCTTTTAAAGGTTCTTAGTAGGAACAGTTCAAGGATTATGAAAAAGGGCCAAGATTTTTCCGGAAACAATGGCGTCCTATTTTTTATGGAAATATTTAATGCATAGGATGATATTGATTGAGATTGAAAATATTTATAAGTCCTCTTGTTTATTTTTTTTTGTTAGCCTGCTCTGTCACACTCCTGGGCAAGGCGTCCCTCCACTGCTATCTCCTACATGGCCTGCCGCGACCAGTTCTGGGCTATCATCATTCTCCTACCTTTATCCCAATCTATTTGGGGTCGGCGCAACCTGTCCTTTTTACCCGAGTACGGCAAAGCCAAAATGAAGGGTTATGATTTTAGCAGTCTATTTAAGTATGTAAGTATGTATATAAATATGTATTTACGTGTGTTCCACCGTAGGACCTAAATTACTGAACCGATTTTGATGAATGAGGTATCAGTAGATTCGAAATAATGGTCCGGGTGACATAGGTTATATAAATTCTCCCTAAATTTAATATAGTGGACTTTACACGTAAATTTGTGACCTCGAAAAAAATTAAGTTGAGGTAATCATGACATATGTCAGTCACGATTATTTCAATTATCAAAAGAAAAGTCTTGACGAGCACATTACAAATATGTATATACCTATGTCGTTATTGTTTAAGTAAATAAATATTTTGAACTTTTTAGATCAATTTTATTTTTCCGTAGTCGGGTTACAGTTTTTTTAAACTTTATTCTTGTTTTCCATACTTCTCTATCAGTCGTCATCTCGACCAGTTGTGTGCTATCAGCAGGCCTAACATGAACACACGCGACAATTACTCGCTCTCGCGCGAGTAATTTTATGACAGTTCAAAGCTTTTCTCGTTTTCTGACAGCGCTGCCATACAATGTTCTGTCAAACTTGTTGTCGAGAAAGACAAACCCTAACATGGCACCTCAGATAACTCGACTTTTGACAGAATTTTGACAATAAACACGAGAAAATCCCCGATTCGTCTCTCGTTTAGTCGTCCTCGATTTTGACGACGAGACGAGTAGACAAAATTATGATACAAAAAAAAAACTAAAATGAACTAAAGTCTCATAATTTCACGTACTTTAGCTGCGCCCCGCGGTTGCACCCGCGTAGACCGGGATAAAAAGTACCTAGCCTATGTGTGTGCCTACTAACAACATACAAATACACGCACACACGCACTCACAAACTTTCGCCTTTATAGTATTATACAGGGTGGCCGGAACATTGACGTCCAAAAATAAAATTTCGGTCCCTCGTATCGTGGGGTATTCGAATCACCCCCATGTATGTTCCGCGACTTTTCATAGTTTTCGAGTTATGAATTTTTTTCTGAATGTTTGAAAATTTTCGACCTGGCCAACCTAAAAAAATTCTAAAAAAAAAAGTAGAGGGTTTTATCGAGTTTCTTTTTTTGCAACTGAATTTTCATAAGTAGTACTTTTATGCATAAAATAATCAGCTTCGTAACTGTGATGAAAGTTATGAAAATGTTGATCTAAAGTGATAAATTTACATTCGGTAAATTATGACTCAAATTTTCAACTTTAAATTAAAAATCTTAACAGGTGACTTCATAATTCCTAAGTAGGCTTCAAGAATGCGCCAGACTCTCAGCTTTCATAATCATAAAAAAAATGAAGTACTTAATAGGGCTACTTTGTTTAAAATCGGCCTTCAAAGACAGCGAGGTGGAAAAATTCTTAAAATTACCCATCTGAGTAATTATTTTTTTTTGGCAATTTTCTCGTTCCTAAGGTTAATTAATGATAAGAATACTGAAAACTAACCAACAAATAGTTTCAGAGTTGGGTAAGAAAAGTTTTACGTAAAAAGTGGTTTTGAATAAAACACAGATGATAATGTGAAAAAAGTACTTAATTTATTTTTAACATTTACAAAAGGTTTTCAAAGTGGCCACCACCAGCAGCAATACACATTCTACACCTACGTAAGAAATTGTCTGGCAATCGTCTAAAAGCGTCTCTGTTCTCTCTCACAACACGTTCAGCTTCTGCAATCAACTGCCTCAGCTCTTGTTCACTTGAACAGTCTCGGGCGTATGCTATTTCCTTGTAATAGCCCCAAATAAAGAAATCGATGGGGTTGAGATCAGGTGAGCGTGGAGGCCACCTAATTGGTCCGCTGCGTCCGATCCATCTGTTGGGGTATGTTTCATCTAAGTAATTTCGGACCTGGGTTGCATAGTGACACGGGCGCCGTCATTTTGGAACACCATGGTTCGTCTGAGTTCGAGATTCACATCTGCCAGCAACAATGGAAGTTCATTTTCCAAAAAGTTTTTGTATGTTTCTCCATCAAGTCTGGACGGCAGTTCAAACGGACCAATTAGTTCGCCATTGAGGATACCAGACCACAAGTTAACGCTGAAGCGATGTTGAAATGTCGAAGCTCTCACTTCGAGTGGATTTTCATTCGCCCACGTGTGGTAATTATGAATATTGAATATAATGTGGTTAGTTTTCAGTATTCTTATCATTAATTAACCTTAGGAACGAGAAAATAGCCAAAAAAAAATAATTACTCAGATGGGTAATTTTAAGAATTTTTCCACCTCGCTGTCTTTGAAGGCCGATTTTAAACAAAGTAGCCCTATTAAGTACTTCATTTTTTTATGATTATGAAAGCTGAGAGTCTGGCGCATTCTTGAAGCCTACTTAGGAATTATGAAGTCACCTGTTAAGATTTTTAATTTAAAGTTGAAAATTTGAGTCATAATTTACCGAACGTAAATTTTTCACTTTAGATCAACATTTTCATAACTTTCATCACAGTTACGAAGCTGATTATTTTATTCATAAAAGTACTACTTATGAAAATTCAGTTGCAAAAAAAGAAACTCGATAAAACCCTCTACTTTTTTTTTTAGAATTTTTTTAGGTTGGTCAGGTCGAAAATTTTCAAACATTCAGAAAAAAATTCATAACTCGAAAACTATGAAAAGTCGCGGAACATACATGGGGGTGATTCGAATACCCCACGATACGAGGGACCGAAATTTTATTTTTGGACGTCAATGTTCCGGCCACCCTGTATATAGTGTGATTATATTACTAATGAAAATTGTTGTGCCACCCCAAGTTTTTTTGGGTTAAGGGCAGGAGAATGATATGATGATGATTATTAATGAAAATACTTAGTTTTAAACTATATTTATATTGGAATGATGTTCTTTTCGGCGGCCGCGAGAGAAACTGTGACGGAGGGGTACACTATAAGGTAGATGAGCATCCCTTTCAGTAGGTAATAACCAGTCACTTTGCCAATTATGGTGATTAACAAAATCGAGGGAGTTATGACAGTGCAATAACAAACCTTCGCAACATAATTACTAAAATCTCTAGTTCATTGTCATTTGTGGTGATTCTCAAGTGAGTGTAGTGTAGGTAGCAGTGGAGGCCCAGTGGTAACGGCCCTGACTTACGAGTTGTAGGTCATAGGTTCGAACCCCGACAGGCGCTTTACTTTGTGTAAATTATATCATCACCACTGCTCTCAAAACGGTGAAGGAAAACATCGTGAGGAAACGGGCATGCCTAGACCAGTAGCATTATAGGCTGATTATGTTAAGTTATCAAGTGAGTAGGTATGTATATTATTTGCCACTAATTTTCATTTCCGTCATTTTGTATTTAAATTCGGCACCAATGAAAAACTAAACAAATAGGTATTAAAAGAGGTGCACGTAAAATCATTATAGTACATACCAATTCCATGCAAAAAAATTAAAAATGAGTGAAATAAAACGGAACCTCAACCCGATGTTGCTATGATATAAATGATTTGTTTTTAATAACTTGCTACATCGGTCTCTCGTCTCGAGATAGAGAAGTGTCAAAGTGCCTTTTTCGAATTTACTCGAGCTTAGCGGTCATGTTAGGGATTATAATAACGTCAGAATCGACGACAAATTTCGACAAATCGTGATGTCTCGTGTTCTCGTGCTTGCCATGTTAGCTCTGCTGGGCATCAGTTTGTCCGGCATGCGGTAGACATGTTCTGCCCAGTCCCATTTGGGTTTGGCAGCCTTTTGAGCCACGTCAGCTATATCACATGTTTGGAGCGCATTTTTGAGTTTCGAACACGATCCGTTCATTTAACACCCAGTATACTGCGCTCCATTAATCTTTCTTGATAATATATTGAGCAAAAATTGATCCAACGTTTTATTTTTAAACGGACCTTTACAATTTACGGACGAATGATGACATGACGGAATAATTATAATAATAAAATGATGTTATCATTTTACTGTGTTGAGTAAGTTTGAGATGCATGTTGCATCATATTTATCGCACCTTCTACATGTGCATATTTTTGAGGGTGGGTGCTGCATTCCGCACCGAAGCCTGGATCTTCTTCTTGGCAGAATTAAAACTAAATATTGAAACTGTATAACATCAACTTATCTTGGATGGCCGCAAAATAACGCCTGATTTCATAGCTTAATATTAATAATTTTAGGGGATTATTTTCCAATAAAGGAAATTCTTTCAAATGCATCTTGAAGTAACTAACTTATATTAGCATTAGTTTCCAATTAACTCTCGGTGTCCAAGTAATTTGTTAGGACTAAGTAAAATAGACTCAATCAAATTAGCGTCCTTTGACCCGGGATATTATGAACCGAGACTATCTCAAGGACTATTATCATAAACATACGTATACTCTACGACAAAGATGCTTATTATTTTAATGAAAGGTGAGTGATCAAATAAGATTTGATTTTTCTTTGTCATTTTACAATTAATAATGCAAAATGAACTATTACCTCCCTAAATGACTGCCTAAGCAGCATAGAAATGGAGTGCATCTTATAAGACTAGCTGCGCCCCGCGGTTTCACCCGCGTAGACCGAGATAAAAAGTAGCCTATGTGGTTATCCAGGTTATAAACTAATACATACCAAATTTCATCTAAATCGGTCCAGCCGTTTGAGCGTGAAGAAGTAACAATTTAATTTAATTTAATTTAATTTATAGTATTTGTTATCTATTGTTTTTTAAATAGCATCTTTTTTTATATTTAATATTTATATTTCTTTTTACAAGTTCACCATGTAGCACGTTGAAAGTTTTTTTTTTTTTTTTTTTGGTGTAACCTAGTTTGGAAGGCGCTGGTGTTTGTGATACAATGATTATTTTCATTAGTACATACACCAACGATACACATATTTCTGTTTATTCTAATTTTACTTGGAAAATTGTTTTTGTGCACCGTAAATGTGTTTTTTCTGAAATAAATTTATTTATTATTTTTATTTATTTTTTAACAAACATACAAACAAACACACACTCACAAATTTTCGCCTTTAAAATGTTTGTGTTATTCCTTAGAATCATTATCGTGAGTTGTACAATGATTAAAGCAACATTACATAAACATATTACAGCAACAATTAATATGAAGATCCTGACCACATCAAACGAAGTAAAAGCTGATTGGTGGAAAATGGCAATAAACACGCAAACTTACATACACACAACACCATCCAACATACAATTCCGCACCACCACACGCGTAATTACTTCTCGTCTCTACTCTGAAAATGGCAATAAACACGCAAACTTACATACACACAACACCATCCAACATACAATTCCGCACCACCACACGCGTAATTACTTCTCGTCTCTACTCTGAAAATGGCAATAAACACGCAAACTTACATACACACAACACCATCCAACATACAATTCCGCACCACCACACGCGTAATTACTTCTCGTCTCTACTCTGAAAATGGCAATAAACACGCAAACTTACATACACACAACACCATCCAACATACAATTCCGCACCACCACACGCGTAATTACTTCTCGTCTCTACTCTGAAAATGGCAATAAACACGCAAACTTACATACACACAACACCATCCAACATACAATTCCGCACCACCACACGCGTAATTACTTCTCGTCTCTACTCTGAAAATGGCAATAAACACGCAAACTTACATACACACAACACCATCCAACATACAATTCCGCACCACCACACGCGTAATTACTTCTCGTCTCCCGAGTCAAATCCCGAGGCCCTTGATACAGACTAACTGTCTAGTTTGGGGTTCACTAGGAACTAACCACGCGTTTGCACTGACGAAACATCGTATAAAAACATATTGATGTCTCTATTTCTGTCAATGTATCTGATAGAGATATCAACATGTTTTTAACAGAATGTTTCGCAAACGCACGGTCACACTACCATGTAACTTAGCTTTAGGTTACGGTATATTTTAAGCCACTTATAAAGCGTTCATTAATCCGTGAGGCAATTTTGCCGATTTTTCAACCCCCCCACTCCACTTAGTGAGATGTCGTGAGATTTGTCTCGACCCCCTAATCTCACGTTAGATTTTTCAAAATGGCTATTTTTAGGTTAATAAACATAATTATTTTGCTTAATTATTTTTTATAATAGTTGCCCAGTTTTCTCGCATTTTAACATTGTTCCATGCGAAATTTTTAATATAATATTATTGACCATACTTTATTACTTATTCAGATTTTATAACATACACGGATGTATAACATCAAAGAGAAAATAAAGACTAACAATATCACAACAATACATCCAACAATAATAACATAGCTATCAAAATCAACATTGACTGTGACGTACGTATATTCAGACAGTTTTCGGCTATCAAAACGTTTATTTTGTGCTGACTGTGAAATGCAACAACGGACGAATAATGAAGTTAATTTGATTTAGTGATGGCTGCAAATTGGATGAAGCGATGTTTAGTATTATTTAGTTGAAGTGGAAATAAAATGTGTTTTTAAAAAAAAATATTAATTGGTCATCTTAAAAACTTAAGAAATGAACAAAATGCGAAGCGTCTGATATCTGTCTAAGGTGAGATGCTTCACTTTTTGTTAATTTTTAGGGTTCCGTAGGTAACTCAAAAGGAAAAAACAGAATCCTCATAGGATCACTTCGTTGTCCGTCAGTCTGTCTGTCCTATCAGTCTGGCAAGACTCTTTTTCTCAGGAATACGTGGACGTATCAAGGTAAAATTAATATCAAATACGTATAAAAAATACGAACATTTATGCGACATATTTTGACACTCGCAAATCAATCAAAACCTATAAGGTACTTCCCGTTGACCTAGAATCATGAAATTTGGCAAGAAGCAAGGTCTCACAACACAAGTAAAGGAAAAAATCCGGAAATAGTAAATTTGCAGTTTTCAAAAAAATTGCTATTACATACTTACCTACATTTGCAGTTGGAGAATTAACCGTGACGAATGTCGATGGGAGAACATGTTTTTCAAAACCTAAAAATACTAAATTCATCCAAACTACGGAACCCTTCATTGTGCGTGATCCGACACGCACTTAGCCGGTTTTTTTATCTTTCATTCAAAATTAATCAACAGTGAAATAATAATATTCATCAGTGAACCGATTCAACGGTGTTGGATTTCGGCACCGGCATCTTAAGCTCGCCTACCGAATGATCGAAAAAAGAAATGAAAGGAGTAGATGAACGATCACACCTACCATCACCACGCCTTATTTACCCGAAGGGTTGGGCAGAGTTGCGAACGCTCATTCCTATATATCGATTCGATTTTCATAAGTCCCCCGCTATGGAAAGTTTTATGAGGAGTGAAATTAATACAAGCGTTAACTCAAAAGCGTTACGTTTTTCTGCGCATCGCACCTTGCACACTTTTCAGTTTGAAATCATGTATGTGTATAAGTACTTGTTTTGTTTATTTTCGGCCAGTCTTCATTGTAGCAGTCAATCTATCCATTATATTCAAAGACAAGGTTGTAAACTTGTAATGTACATGTACTTAAGGAGTAAACTCCCATCGTAAGTCGGAGCTGATACACCTTTTTTTTTGTCGGTATCGTGTGAAACAAAAATAAACTTTCACTCGAGTTTAATATCGGCTTTAGACCGCCTCAGTGACGGATGTATTATGTAATAATTTTGTAAAGGACATACAATTACAACGGGCATCGGATTTTGGGCTTAGTTACCGGAACGGGCGAAGGCATTGGCTTTTTCCATTAGGATTTGAGTGTGGTTAATGTCAAATAGGCTTGAAATCAATCAAAATTAATGTGTAGTATTTTTATACTTGAGAAGACCAAAAATACATGACATGTGAAATGTGTGTTTAATACTAGCTGCGTCCCGCGGTTTCACGTGCGTAGACCGGGATAAAAAGTAGCCTATGTGTGAATCCAGGGTATAAGCTATCAATGTACCAAATTTTATCCAAATCGGTCCAGCCGTTTAAGGATGAAGAAGTAACAAACATACAAACATACACGTACACACACTCACTCACAAACTCTCGGCTTTATAATATTAGTGTAGGCCTCTGCATACCCCTTCGAAGAATACCTGCGTAATGTTACGTTATTTTTGTAGTAACAAGAAATTATTAAGAGCTCTTGAATATTTTGAATTGTTACAAAACATGGAGAACGTAACTATTGTAACGTTTGATACGTATTTTATTTAGACAGCACTTTTATCCTTCTTATGTAAGAAACAAAATAGTCGAACGTGGGATAGGATTTGTGTGAAAAATATAAGACGGACTTTCAGAAATACATTGCAACAACTCGTTCAGGATGGAAAATAGAAATATTTACTAGTACAATTGTGTAGTGTATTTTATTATTGTAGTTTCATTTAATACCTGGGTAACGAACAATAAAAATGCAGGATTACTTGATACAAGCACATCAGATTGTAATCCTCACAAAGGTTAAGCTGCGTCTAGGACTCTAGGCGAATAGAGTATGAGCAGAGCATGAATTCTCGTAGTGTAGCCGTACTTATATAGGAGTCTCGAACGAGCACGCCTTACTACGCTATACGTGAGGGTTACAAATTAATGTACTCGTAACTATACAACGTGTTACGTTAAACGCGCAAAACCTCTTAAGGGGTCATTGTACTCATCATTATGAACAACTTTTACTATGGGACCAAACCTGAAATCGCGAAAAAAAAATCAGCTGTTCAGTACATTTCTGTTCGCATAATTCGTCAAAATGTACTGAACAGCTGATTTTTTTTTCGCGATTTCAGGTTTGGTCCCATAGTAAAAGTTGTTCATAATGATGAGAACAATGACCCCTTAAGAGGTTTTGCGCGTTTAACGTTACACGTTGTATAAAGCTTAGTAAAACTGCCTACATAGTAAGCAATTTTTTATGTTGCCTGCTATATAGACAGAGACACAAATTAAAAAAAACCGGTCAAGAGCGGTTCGGACTCGCGCACCGAGGATTCCGTGCCATCATGTATGTATTTTTGTTGATGATTTCTGAAAAACTGTGCTATTTAGAGACATGGTTTTATTTTTCCTGTAATCTTTACATAATCTTCTATCACATAAAATAATTTCAGATTTTTCTCTGTGCAAACTTCGGAGATAAGGGGTCGGAACGGTATATTTAAAAGGTTTGAGAATGTGCAAACAGTGTTCTTTCATATGACATGTCCCAGTAGCCCTACTTCGAATTTTTAAGACCTCCTTTTTTAGTCCCTGTTGCAAAAAAAAACATATATATTTTTATTTCTTTCTTATTCGCAAAATAGTTAGGCCAAACGTCAACTAAAACTGTTCCAAATTTCGAGTTGATAGCATTACTTGAGATATCCAGACAGACAGACAGACAGACTGAGTCACACCATAAGGGTTCCTTTTTACCATTTTGGTACGGAACCCTAAATATGAAAGAACTGTTGCTAGTTGGGCGCGCTATTCTCCCGCTGTAGCAACAGATGTGGGTCAATAGGCTATTTTTAATAGGTCACAGGTTAGATCTACAACGTGTTAATGAAATAACCCAAAACCTCTTAAGGGGTCATTGTACTCATCATTATGAACAACTTTTACTATAGGACCAAACCTGGAATCGCGAAAAAAAATCAGCTGTTCAATACATTTATGTTCGCATAATTCGTCAAAATGTACTGAACAGCTGATTTTTTTTCGCGATTTCAGGTTTGGTCCCATAGTAAAAGTTGTTCATAATGATGAGTACAATGACCCCTTAAGAGGTTTTGGGTTATTTCATTAACACGTTGTATAAAGAACAAACAAAACTTGAAATACCATCAACAGTTTATCAGGTAATTGTAATAACGAAACGAGAAATATTACTGCAGAGTTTTGCTGCAGTATTCTACGTCAGATCTATAACTACCCGACCGCGCCAGTCACCATTCATACTTTATCTAGAAAAGACAATCTTTAATTACATTTCTACGTCGAACCATTTCCAATAAACGATAAAAATATATTGCTTTACCACAAAGATATTATTTCTTGCGCAACCAAATTAGTCTATGACGCAAAATCTCTATCTTCAGGTAATTACGTTGGCTTTTACCGAAAAACTTTCGTAACTTTGCCAAGGGATGATCCACTTAGTAGAAGTTTGCCCGTGAACTTCAAAAATAGGAAGTCGGCCGAACGACTAATGCAATTACTGGGAGCCGACGGCAAACTTGTTCACCACGATTTATAAATATAAACAAAAAATCAAAAAGCAATTTTGAAGTTTGGTGTCCTCGACATCTTGCTTTGAACTTTGAGAACCAAATTTAAGTTCATTGTTTACAAATTCTGATTCGTGATCTGTTTCATGATACCTATAGAAATGTACCTACTTAATTTAGAACTTATTGCTACTTGAATTTTAGCAGTCTATCAACTGTTGAGAGTGTCTGATTAATCACACAATAAGTAGAAATTCCATATATTTGCTGAATTTATTAAGGCTGCTCCTTCCTAAAATACGGCGAAACTAAGTAACTTTGTAACCATCTTTTACAGTAACCATAGCATCTTTCTGATAGAAAAAAATACACAGTAATCTACAATACATAAGAAGTGATTTCATGTGTCTTGAAATCTATTTTAGTTTGTAGAACTAAGGAAAAAAGAACCTAAATCCAGGTCTATTTCGGTAAATTTTTTCGAGTTATTACCATATTACTTCTACAGTTTTCATTAAAAGTGTTCATACATTTATACAGTTCTTTACAAACTAATAAGGAATGATTTCTTGTCATTACTTTTTTAGTTTAATCAACAGATTTTTTGTAAATCGATAATTACTTCATATTTTACTTGCAAGCGTTGTGACATCGCGCTTCTCTTTCTTTTCTATGCAGTCCGACAGTGACCGCGGTTTTGGCGACGGACAAGCCTTAACGAAAATTGTTGGAGAATATTAAAATTGAATTACTTTTCGTTAAAAATATCACAATACTTCGAATCAAGCTGAGCGTCCACTGGTCCGCGCCGGCCGCAACGCACACACGGCACACAACGGATTTTGGTTTGTTTAAAAAGAGAAATGATAATGTAGTAATGGTAATGGACGCAGTGCTATATGAATTCATACAAACCAAACAGAAATCCTTTCCTGTGCGTGCGTTGCGGTCGGCGCTGACCACTGGACGCTCACCTTAAACGAGTAGAATCGATGAACAACTGGGAATTGTGTAATAATAAATACATAATTATGATTGCAATACCAGCAATTTGAAATAGCTGGAATGCATGGGAGGAGGCCTGTGCCTAGCTGTGTGATGATTAGATATCGGATAATCGGATGCATATTAACCTAAAGTTAATATTTGGTTAACAAACTATGGAAGCGGCTTCTTAACATTTTTTTTCTTAATATAAATCCCGGTATTCCAGAAAATATCTGAACGCAAGTACCTAACTAAACATTCGATTCCAAAATCAGAACTTAAAAATTGTCGTTCCGGAATCCCGGGATTTTTTCGATAGGTACTTATGTGCAATCCATATTAACTAACATCTGAACTTAAGTAAATTATACATTCGATTCTATAATCAGAAGTCAAAATTGGCCGATACCGGAATTCTGGGATTTTTCAATCCAAAAGCCCACTCCATACTTAGCCAACACCTCAACTTTAGGTTAATATGCATCCGATTATCCGATCTCTAGTGATGATATAACCAAATACGATGATATAGAAAACATCTATATCGGGGATGAAGCACCTATTTTCAGCTGAACCGAAAACAAGACTTGATGACACATTTTCTTAGACATTTTTTTTCTTTGCAGATGCTGTAAAGTATGCGCGAGAACGTTAGGAGAAGACTGCGGTGGATTCAGTGGGACGTGTGAACCAGGACTCAAGTGTCTCGATGGGTCGTGCACCCACATCACGTGAACAAAAGTGAACAAACCTGTAATATATGTGTATAGTGTTGATAGAAACAATACATATCTCCGACAACGTAGCCAACGAGAGGACCATGCGGAAGTAGGCGCGCCGTACAAGCTTCATATTGGGTGACAATAAAATGCTAAGCTACGTAAGTAAGCAAAAGACATTACGGACGAAGTATTGTTACTATGTCGATATGTTGTAAAGATTATTTCTTTGAACGAGCGCAAATTTCATTTTAATGCCCCAAGCCCCGGGGAGGCGCGATAAAATCGACATCTTTGTGAATTTCGCTCGTCATAGATACATTTAGATATATGAAGGTTTTAAGTTTAATGTACGCAGACAGAATACTCGCCTGGAAAATTACGTATTTCCAGATTCATATGGATAATTATGTTTGAATGTTCTTTTTTGTGACACGTAGGCACTTTTTTATCTGATGGTGTTTCAGAAAGTTCCGTCATGTAACGTAAACATGAAATGTGTTGTTACATACACGGACAATAGCTATTGTGTTACAACTTTCCCTTTGAAATGTGAACATGAAATTTATCTAAGCAAAAAGCCTAAATAAAATTATTCTGTAAAATGTACAAGAGCGTTATTTTCTTGAGCGTATGTTTGATATTGTTTCGTAGACATTCCGTTTTAATTACTGATGAATCCAATCGAGAAATGTGTACCTACTTTAATTTAATTATTAATAAATATTAATTTGGCCACGTTTAAATAATGTATAATTACGATAATGATATTTTGTAAGTATGTAATAATTAACGAACGCTTTCCATTAGAGCACGTCTGATTAAATCCATTAATGAAATATATTTTGTTGAAGAAATGTGAAATATTTTTGTAAAATCTGTGCTCTAGGTATTCATAAATCGATGATTTTACACTTTATACAGTAAAACATGAAACGTTAATTTAGAACGACACGAGCTTGTAACAATTCTTAAACAACTCAGTGAGCATCAACCCGTTGCGTGAGCACACGTTAAATTTTCAAAGACATGTTCTAGTGGATAGCTACCAAAATCATTTGTGTTACAAAAAGGACAACTTGTAAATATTGACACAAAATGTATGTCTACCAATAGGTATTCCAATTCATTCAAATCTAGTATAGGTAATAAATAAATAGTTTGACCATAGACATTTTAAATGGCTAAAAATATAATTTATTAAAAAAAAACACATATTAAAACAATTGTATGATATTAAAAGATTTGTAATTAAAATGTATCTATCTATATTTCTGTGTGCTTCCAGGTTACATGTAGAGTTAAGTTAATAAATGTACGTATAAAATGTTTCTTAGTTCTGTAAATATGGTCTGAATAGCATTTTTATCTTGTATGTACCTATATTTAGATGTATAGGTTCGTATACTGGAATAAACGGTTCTAGAAATAAGTACCCCATCAATTATTGTAAGAAAAATAATATACATATTTCGTATTGTATTGCCTATGCCACTCTGCGCTCAATATGTTTCCATTTCGATACAATTTTTGGAATTGTATGTACTTATTATTATAACCTGTCGTATCGAAGAGATAATAATGATATCGGCACTGTAGTGTGAATGGAGCCTAAAATATTACTTCTCATATTTGATTTTGTATATACTTACATTTATAATAGGCATTAACTTAAGTGTTTTTCAGATATCTACCGTGATATTTTCCAATGTATTAATTTGCAACGAACATGTTTTCTTTGAGAATTCTGAATTATATACTAGTGGTACCACCTTATTACGTTTTCATCTTCCAATGTTATGTAATACGACTGATTGGGTTGATGTAGGCTGTATATTAAGTTACAGTAACTTTAGAAGCAATTTTCAGTTTCCAATACCCCAGGCTTTGAAATTAGAACTTTCGCCATCTTGAATTTCCCTGCAGACGGTTCGCATAATTTATTTTCACGTGGAACGAAAAATCACTTTCGATCAAAATGTAATTTTGCTTCATACTTCTCAGTTACCTATCCTTCATGGTACTGAAAAATATTTTTCTTCACGCAATTTGTGACTAAAATCAATGTTGATAATGGATTTTTTATGAATAAATGATTCTATTACCTATGTTAAATTGACTTCAAAAATGTGTTTCATACTTTTTACTGAAACTACTTTAATAATTACACATTTAAATTATTTTTTGAAATCACACAGAGCATTATTTCGAAACGTATGCCAATGTCACACAATATATATTAATATAATGACCAATAATTATGTTGATTTTACCCTATTTATCCTCCTGCTCTAATTACCCCGTGACCTTTTCCGAGGCGGCGACGAGAATAATCATCGGAACGCCAGACTCATCGATTTTAGTTTGCTTATTTTAGGCATCAGCACTAGAGTGTATCTAAACAAAATGTAACCTGAAATATTGAGTAACTATGTAATAAGTTGTATAAATAATTCAGAGCTACTCGTTAACTGTGCACATATTGAATAAATAAGTTAAAAATCTGTTCTATGTATGTTTTAATATTACCACTTATTTTCTCTTGTGTCAAATCGATATGATTTTTTTTTGTTTTTTTTTTTTACTGTGGTAAGTAATATCAGGCTAATGACCCAATTCCTATACTTTATCGTCAGTTATTGGTTGGTATTTGGAATTTCGTGAATCAATAATGAAAAGGCCAGACGTCAATAAAGTTACTTTCACATTAAAGATTAGGTGCCTGTGCCAGAGTCTGTTTTAGTTAAGACAAAGTTTTTTTTTTGTCATACAAGTGTCAGATATCATAAAAGTAAAATAACAAAATGTGTTTTTAAAGCCGGGTCTCCTGCGCGTCTTTTTGCGAAACATTACACAAAAACATCGAAACAAAGAGGAGACAGCTTGCCTAAGAAAAAAAACGATTATTATGTGTAAGGTTTTTTGTGTAATGTTTCGCAAAAGGACGCAGAGGAGACCCGGCTTAAAATATAACGTTCATTTGAAACATCTCTAAGGATTATTCCCAGCCAGCTAGTACACTTGTTTCATTTAATTCCCCAGCTTCATCGGTACACAGGTGTAAAGTCACAATCAATGATGTAAATTATAAACACTTTCAACTCCCTCCGAAATGTTATTTCAATGTGAAAATAGTATTACATAGGATTCAGAAAGTATTTTTGCATGCTCGTCTTCATGACTAAACGTGCGCAGAACACCAATGAAGGAATCGTACTAAAAATATTCACACTGAATTCGAAATTTGAATTTCAAAACGTAATATCAGTATTTTTTATGAGTTGGCATTACTGAGGGTGACATTCTTTCTCGATATGCCCGATGATGAGTAATATTGTAAAATTTAGACTATTGAACTATCGCTACTGTAGTTGTAGGTAAGTAGGTGCAAAACCCCAAATCATACTTGGGTGTTATGCTCCAATAGATATTATTTGCGGCTTTGAGCCCAAACCAATATTTGAGTCGGTCGGGAATGTCACCTATCCCTGTGACCCTTTTGTCTAATAAAATGATATAAAATTACGAATTCAGTATGAATCAATAGAATATGGCAGTGATCTTATTATCTCACGCTGCAATGTGATAGAATTGTTTTCACAATATTTTCTTCAACATTCTGCTTGTGTAGATAAAACTTTAACTAGTTTTTTCTGGCCCTGCCTTGTGATAAAACCGTAAAGTTCCCAAGATACTTAATATAGTATGTCGTAAACCAAGTCCTCCTTGTTTATGTCTCACGTTGGCGATAAACTATCAACTATTCGTTATTTTTCTATCAATATACGTGCCATTACGGTACCTATATCTGGATAAAGATGTGTTTATAAAAAGAGAGCGTAATAGTAAAAGTAAAAGTGGCACACATTTAAATTGTGTTTTCAGTTCCTAAGCTGTATAATAATTAGATCGCCTATTTGGATGCATATTTACCTAAAGTTGAGGTGATGGCTATTATGGAATGCACTTTTGTATCGAAAAAATCCCGGCATTCCGGGATCGACAAGTTTAGAGTTCTGTGGGCTGAGTGCGAGTTTTTATACTTACTCGATCGCGTTTACGTTATCGTTACCTTAAGTCAATTCGAATGGAATAATTGTGTTTCCCACTATAGTCACCAGGCGGCGCTTATTCATTTTCAGTACAAACTGAGGGCTTAGTGCGAGTTTTTTATACTTACTCGATCGCGTTTACGTAAACGTTGACGTATGTCAATTCGTATGGAATAATTGTGTTTCCCACTATAGTCACCAGGCGGCGCTTATTTATTTTTAGTAAAAACTGACGTTTACGTTAACGTGATCGAGTAAGTATAAAAACTCGCACTAAGGCCTCTGACGTTTACGTTAACGTGATCGAGTAAGTATAAAAACTCGCACTAAGCCCTCTGTTATAGAATCGAATTAGTAATGTTCACTTACGTTCAGGTGTTGGCTAATATGGAATACACTTTTATATCGATCGTTAAAATCTCGCGATTCCGGAATTGATAAATTTTGTACTTTTAACTAAAGAATCGAATGTTAGCTAATGTTGTAAAGTTGGTTGCCAAAACTGGCATAGAAAACGTCACGTTGAGTAATATTAAAAATTAATTTCAAGTAACCAAACATACGAATAGTTATGTGATTCCGGTGTCCCGGTATTTTTAAAATATATAATACCACATATTCAAGAAGTCGTTTCCATACCATGTATCTGATTAGTTGTGCATTCCCGGATTTTCTGGAATACCGGGATTTCTCCCGCTTCCATAGTTTCTTAGCCAATAATTAACTTTATGTAAATATGCATCCGATTATCCGATCTCTGATAATAATAGAGCAATCACACCTCATTCTAGTCCATTCTCTGCTACAAAGGAAAGTAAGTTGGATTTTTCAGTATTTAATTTCTAGATAGGTAAACTTCGGCAATGCAGGCTTACACCAAATTCAAAGGCCAAATTCGTCAGTCTAAATTACAGGCCTCTTGTTATTTTATCTTAATTTCAGGCTGAATTTAAGGTTTGAATAATTTTTAAATTATGATTTAACAGTTATGTTATTTGCTTAAAAGCTAAGGGCTTATTATAAATTAAAGGAAATTATGAAAGGATCGTTGTATAAATAATCGCTATCCATATTAATGTACATTAAATCTGGTTAAATAATAAAAGAAGATTTGTTGCCGGGTGATTCTTAGCCGAGATTACATACCTCATCGCACCCCATGGGAGTCGTTGAGACTATTTACAGATTACGAAGTGGCTGCGTGGTATCCTCCTGTGCGTCGGTAAAATCAGATCAAAACATTCCGGAGGCAAAATCCCTTCGTACATTTGCCCAATTGAAATGCGACAGCGTGACGCAATAACACTGATTGCCTATTATAAAGCAGGAGGTAAATTAACACAATTAAAATAAAGCGCTCATTTTTTAATCCGGGTTAAATTGTAATCTTCATTTCCGCGTACTTTCCGACATTGTTTTGACACGAGGTCGCGGTTACGTATAGGCGAGCTGGCAGTTAAAAGCGCTGTTAAATTTTACCGACCCATATTTTAAAGGTAAAGCTGGGCTTCTAGGGTAAAAGCCGAGTTTATTGCTTGGGGAGAATCAACTGTTTGAGCTTTGGGTGCGATCAACAATCTAAGAAATGTAATATTCAGTAATCTATATCTATAAAAATCAATGCCACTTTTCGTTGTAATTTTATCACTCAAGAACGGCTGGGCCGATTTAGCTGATTTTGGTTTTGAAATGTTTGACGTAGTCCAGGGAAGGCTTAAACGATGAGAAAAATTGAAAAAGTTGCCGGAAATATTGTGGAAAACTGAAAGTGGATTTTATATGGGAATATTGAAATTGGGACAGGATAACGTCTGTCGGGTCAGCTAGTATTTTATAGAATGTTGACTGCTTTGTCTTAATATTGTCTTATTCCTCTAATGCTGAGTGTCAAGGAGTTTTTATGGACTGTATTTGACCGACTATTGACGGTTACTGGTTCCAATGATTTATTACTAAATTACAATGAACTGATTTGAGGACCCGTGCCCCCGCTGAAGCCGTCGTTAGAGAATGCTCCAATTCCAAACACTGAAGATGAATAAGAAGATAAGTTGCTAAATCTATCACAGAAATTTTTAATCGAAAATAATTACAATTATACTAAGTATATGTAGTGATATAGAAACTCATTGGAGTTTCTATGGTTTAAAAGTAAAGCTGTTAATTTGATCTTGTCATAATTCTGTCAATACGACTGTAATATTTTCTTTGTATTTTGCTGATTAAAACCATTTATTCTAAAGGTTTTATCTTATTTATCAATTTAATCAGCAGAATGTTTTAAATAAAATGGAGAGATTCTTACGTCCAGAAAAACTAGATATTGATCCGTCGGACAGCTCCGCCTCGAAGGTTTGGGAACACTGGAAGAGGACATTCGATAGTTTTTTGACATTTTACGAAAAAGATACGGAAGATAAGAAAACTATCCTAGACTTACTTATAAATCATGTATCCGCTAGAATTTATTCGTATATCAGTGAGTGCACCACTTGTGAAATAGCTATTACCACACTCAACAACATTTTTATCAAACCGAAAAATATAATTTACGCTAGACATATTTTGGCAACAAGAAAACAACAAAGTGAAGAAAACATCGACGAATATATTCAGGTACTAAAATTAATGGCAAAAGACTGCAAATTTGAAAAAGTGGTTGCAGAAACGAATAAACAAGATAGTATAAGAGATGCATTTATTTCTGGCATCAAGTCTAACAAAATAAGACAAAGATTACTTGAAAATCTGTCATTAACACTTGACCAAGCCTACAATCAGGCGTTGTCGTTAGAAATGGCCGAATTGAGTTCACAAAACTATAATACTTCAAATTTAAGTGCTGTTCAAAGTTTAAAAGAAGACACGGAACCTATAGCAACAGCGTTTACTAAGCGAAAGTGTTTCTTTTGTGGAGGGCGTGTGCATCCTAGAAAGAATTGTCCAGCTGTCGATGCCACCTGCCAGATTTGTGACAAGAAGGGACACCATGCTAACGTATGTCGAAGCAAGAAACTTACTGTTGCGGTTCTTAATAATAACAGTTCTGCATGTATTGTAGCAGCATCACCGGATTCTCTTAAGAAAGCAACTGTAACAGCCTACATCCAGGGAATTCGTGCCCAAGCATTAATTGATACGGGCAGTTCTATCAGCTTTATGAATGAAGCCTTCTTCAAATTGTGTCGATTAAAGAAGAGAACTTGTAACCAAATGATTTCAATGGCTTCAACTACACTGACATCTCAAGTAGAGGGACAAACCTGCGTCTCGGCTAAAATTGGAGACCATAATTATGAAGGTCTGAATTTACTTATTGTAAAGAACCTGTGCGCTGATCTTATTATTGGTCATGACATACTAGAGAAGCATTCTTCACTTGAGTTCTCTTTTGGAGGATCCAAAGATCCAATTAAGGTATGCAGTGTTGCAGCGGCATCTGTACCTACTGTGCCTTTGTTTTCGAATGTTTCTCCCGAATGCAAGCCTGTCGCCATAAAATCTCGAAGATACAGTGAGGATGATAAAAAGTTTATTGGAGATGAAATAAGAAAACTTTTGGCTGAGGGAATTATTGAAGAAAGTATGTCACCCTGGAGAGCTCAAGTCCTCATTTCACAAAATAATAATCACAAGAAACGCCTCGTTATCGATTATTCTAGAACAATAAACAGATATACACATTTAGATGCATTCCCACTTCCAAACATAGAAGAAATGGTGTCACAGATATCAAAATATCGTGTGTTTAGCGCTATAGACTTAAAAAGCGCATATCACCAAGTTCCGCTACTGCCAAAGGAGCGTCACTATACTGCTTTTGAAGCACTTGGAAATCTTTACCAATTTCGGCGTATTCCATTTGGTGTCACAAACGGAGTTTCAAGTTTCCAAAGAACAATAGACTGGGTTATTCGCACAGAAGAGCTTAAAGGAACGTATGCATATCTAGATGACATTACGGTATGTGGTATAAATCAGGAGGAACATGATAAAAACCTTAAAAGATTTTTTACAGCAGCTCAAAAATATGGCCTAACTCTCAATAAAGAAAAGAGTAAGTTTTCTCAATATTCTATTAATATTCTGGGATACAATGTAGAGAATCACGTTATTAAGCCAGATGAGGAACGCTTAAGGCCACTATTGAGTTTGCCACCACCATGCGATGTACCATCTCTGAGAAGAACAATAGGAATGTTTGCACATTATAGCAAATGGATCCCAAATTTCTCAGAAAGAATTCATGCTCTCGCTCATACACAATTGTTTCCATTGAAAAATGAATTAGTTCAAAGTTTCGAAAGTCTAAAATCTGATATTGCAAAATCAGCTGTTCATGCTATCGATCACAATGCACCATTCACAGTGGAAACAGATGCATCGAACCATTCCATCGCAGCAACTTTGTCACAATGTAATCGACCGGTTGCATTTTTTAGCAGAATGCTAAATAATAGCGAACTTAACCACTCAGCTATAGAAAAAGAAGCTTACGCTATAGTGGAATCGCTAAGGAAATGGCGTCATTTTCTCATTGGCAAATCATTTCGTCTCATTACTGACCAACATTCTGTCTCTTTCATGTTTGATAATAAACTGACGAGCAAAATAAAGAATGAGAAAATACAGCGTTGGCGCTTGGACTTAGCACCTTTCAAGTATGACATAGTGTACCGTCCCGGAAAGCAGAATGATGTGGCTGACGCACTTTCGCGAGTTTGTGCTTCGGTACCGGTACGAACTGAGAAATTAATTTCATTGCATGAAGCTTTGTGTCACCCAGGAATAATGCGCATGAATCACTGGATAAAGTCTAAAAATTTGCCTTATTCTACTGAAGAAATTAGGAATATGACTAATTCCTGTCGGATATGTTCCGAAATAAAACCGAAATTCTACAGATCTGACTTACCGGATCCAATCTTAATAAAAGCAACTTCACCTATGGAAAGATTAAGCATTGACTTTAAAGGTCCTGTACCATCTAATACAAGAAATAAATATATATTGACTGTAATCGATGAATATTCACGTTTCCCGTTTGCGTTCCCGTGCGCTGATATGGGTTCAACAACGGTTATAAAACATTTGAATGAGATATTTATGCTATTTGGTATGCCATCTTACCTTCATTCAGATCGAGGAACTTCGTTCGTATCGGCAGAAGTAAAGAATTTCTTGAATTCACGAGGCATTGCTTCAAGTAGAACCACTCCGTACAATCCAAGAGGAAATGGCCAAGTAGAACGTTTTAATGGAACTCTATGGAAATCAATACAATTGGCTCTACGTTCACGCAATCTACCAATAGAAAATTGGGAACAAGTTCTTCCTCAAGCTTTACATTCGATAAGGTCTTTGCTATGTACAGCTACTCATTGTACGCCACATGAACGTATGTTTACGCATACTAGACGATCATCGAATGGAGTCTCTATACCTACTTGGTTGACAGAATCAGAACATGTGTTAATGCGAAAATTTAACCGTAATAATAAATATCAACCAGTCGTTGAGGAGGTGACGTTACTTCATGTAAATCCGGATTATTCCTATGTGCGTCTTGCCGATGGTCGAGAATCAACTATCTCTAATCGACACTTAGCACCATTAGGACAAGATAGTGAGATAATCCAGGAAACACCTGAAGTACTTAATGAGACCCAAGATTCAGTCGAAACTAGTGAAGACGACTTCTACGATTCTCGAAGTATAAACGAAGAACAGGAACAGCAACAGTTGACAGATCACCCAACAGTCGAAGCCGAAAACACGGCTACTGAAAATCCAGCTACTGTTCAACGAAGATCCATTAGAAATCGAAGGCTTCCAGACCGCTTCGGAGACTACGTCCTAAACTGAATCGTTCTGTTTTAAGCCTGGAAGAATGTAGTGATATAGAAACTCATTGGAGTTTCTATGGTTTAAAAGTAAAGCTGTTAATTTGATCTTGTCATAATTCTGTCAATACGACTGTAATATTTTCTTTGTATTTTGCTGATTAAAACCATTTATTCTAAAGGTTTTATCTTATTTATCAGTATAGCTGTGACTTAAACATTATTTCACCTACTTTCTGGCAAACCTTTGTTTTTCTAAAACGATCCAGCATCTACTTACCTAGGTACCTACTTATCTACAAATGTAAACGAGATTCAGAAAGTAATCTGATATCTAATGTAATGAGAACTGAAAGAATTTGGTCGCTGTTAGCAAAAGATCTTATAAAGGGCACGCTGGGGAACCAATAGCTTTTATTAGCATTTATTCCAGACGAAAGGTAACGTGAGTCCTGTATAATACTCTATTTTAAATACAGGTCTATTACAAAGCAGGTTATTATCGAATACGTTATTAGATAGTAACTGTGGTTTGTAAGTAGCAATTTATAAGACATATAACAATTGAGACAAAATAGAGGAACGTGTTACTGGAATGAACCAAAGGAAACAATTTAGTGGAAAAATATTTGAATTATGACTGTTATAATTATCGTGAGAAAGGCGCTGTTGCCCATCATTTTAATACAACCCCTTAGGCGCCTTTTAGAATGGATGGTATTTAAAAGTACTTCAATTTATTCCCATTTCATTTACCTAATTTTGCCTGTGTTCCACCAAATATACTGAATGTGCACCAAAATATGTTCATTAAAATATGTCATAACGAGCATCTATTGGATATGGCGCTCGGCGGCCGCTGCCGCGGCACCGCTCGCTTCGCTCGCTCGCCGTCGCGCGTTAAGGGTCGCTGTTCTAACCTAACCTAACCTAACCCAAATGATTCTAACCCAAATGATTCACCAATGTGAAGTTTCGGACGCGCGGGTGTTTTGTGTAACGTTCAGGAATATTTGGTGTACGATCAGTATTTTGATGTACGGATAATATTTTTGGTGAACACAAAAATATTATCCTTTTAGGATACGTACCTGATTAGGGATGTAGGGAAAAAGTGTCTCATTTTCATTTCAGAAACCAATATTATAATTAAAAAGACGTAATAGATAGATTACCACCCAACATTCGATGTTCAAAAACGGCACAATATCGAACTATTAGATGACACGTGGAAGTATGACGGCATCTCGTAATTATCGGGAGCGAAAAAGAGACAAGACGACGAAAATGTAGCTAAATAAGTAGCCAGACACTTGCGGAGTGTGTATATCCTATCTACCTCTTTTGACTTAGGTATAATATCACTAGCACTTCCCATGCGGCTTCGCCCGCGTGGATGTCTTAAAATATACCACGGGAACGAAAATCGTTTCCCTTTATAACGTAGACAAGGAATAAGTTCCTTGTCTACTTTATAAAGGGAACCTCTCTCTCTGGCTGGGCGTTGATGAGTCAGTCAGTCAGTCATCAGTCAGTCAGGACTTCTCTTTTTATTTATATATGTAGATTGAATCAAACCAAAAAAGTTATACATAAATAGGTATCTAAATATCAAACCTACTTAGTCCAGTTAGAACAAAAATGCGGCAGAGCGCTATATGGGTAAGTAGCTTATTTCGGCTCAATTTGCTCAGGAAAATTCGAGGAATTCACTTCTCAAGAAAACGAAAAAGTAGGTGGGATAATTTTAATTTATCATTCATAGGTAGTAGCAAAACAAGTGTGTGAAAAAATCTAAACTCAGCGCAGTCTTGAAACGTGTGGAACCCACAAGTTAATAATAAATTTTGAAGCTTGTAACACTCAACATGATAGGTAGGTAGCACCTGTTACGAGAACACATTTTAATCTTATTAATACTGTATGTAATACGGTGCCTAACCTTGATATTCACTTGTATAGGATCTGGAGAAATGCCTGAAAACGGCTTACAAATTATTCGACAGATGTACTTCAATGAGCGAAATATGGCTTATTATGTCGCTCAATATTATGGTTTCAAAAGAGTATTTAAGAATTCCTTGACAAATTTGAAATTGAATACAACAATATAGGTATAACATTTAAAAATCTACTAGAATTATCTTTTATACGTCTTATATTAATTCCTAAACCTTTTTGAGGTATCTACCTAAAACTTGTAAGCAAACTGTTCCGACAGGCTTATTCCCATCAGATCCCACAATCGAAATCGTTAGGAATGCGGATAAAATAAATATTTTGTTCCAATCCGATCCCACGTTGTGGGATCCGTTAGGAATGTGAATAAAATTTACATTTTCGGAATAAAATGAAAACGAACGAACGAATTAAAAATAAAATAAATGTATGACCATAACTGTAACCGACTTTACTATTTATCTCGATATTGTGTAGGTACTTACTTTTTGTTTTCATGTATCGATACAAGCAGGGGATCATTACGGTCGGATATTAATTTTATCCACATTCTTAACGAATCCCACAAATGGGATCGGATCGGAACAAAATGTAAATTTTATTCACTTTCCTAACGGATCCCACATAGTGGGATCGGATTGTGGGATCTGATGGGAATAAGCCTTCCGACACGGTTTGTTATTGAAGTAGCTATGAAACAGTAAATAAATGCATTTATTGCAGCAGATAATTTCATGTTAAAATACACATTTATTTATTTAGTCATTCATATTTGAATGGAAAAATTTAAGCACAAAAAAATCATTCATTAATTCAAATGTTATAGGTGTATAAAATATATAAATGTGTCCATACAAAATATACTTAAATACGGTATATTTACATCACAGTAACCATAATATAACATCAAAACGGGGGTAGATATGTAAACACCTATCGAGATAGGATAGAGCCGACATCAAATAAACCCATATAAACCCATAGAGGGAGGTCGTTGAGCCTATTTACATAATAAATCACCTGATTTGATTTGAATCCCGTTTACAACTCAATGGCGTTGGTCATGGAACAAGAAATTACATAAGGTTTTATAATAATGTTGAGTGATTGGACAGAGGGACTTGTGATCATTTTCATCATTCTACTGCCCATAACTCAATTTATTTGAGATCGGCGCAACATGTCTTTTTCTTCCATAATTCTCTATTAGTCGTCGTCTCGGTAGTCAGTCCCTTTCTAGCTATATCATCTTTCACACAGTCCATCCATCGTTTCTTTGGTCTTCCCCTACTCGTATAGCCATCCACATTCATACTCAAAACTTACCTGATGACGTTTTCCTCATTCCTTCGCGTCACTTGCTGATACCATGACAACCGATTTCCACATAACTTTTCAGTCTCTCAATCTTCAATCTTGACGTCATGCTATTATCAAACACCGAAACTGTGTAATAGTGTTTTAATTAATAGACAGGAATTTAGGGTTGAATCAAAATTATCGGACTCATCAATTTTGATTCAAAGTTGCAATAGTTTCTGAAAGGTGAGGCCAAGGTTGGCTTCGATAATGGTTTTTTAAACATAGCTCTGCTACCTTACTTTGCCTTGGAATATCGACTATTCTGGCTCTCTAACGTTAGGTCATTATTAAGTATTACATTATCTATTTATGTTTCAGCCCCATGTAATAGGGGGCGAGCCTATTGCCATCAACCGGGCACAAATCCAGACTCCAGGCTGCTACTGAGAAATTCCAGAAGGGAAAACCCAATAAAACTTTGCCCGACCTGGGAATTGAACCCAGGATGACCTCATGCTCAACAGTAGCGCTTTCGAACATTAGTACAACGCGCACAATAATCTCTTTTAGACAAAATAACTCGAATCAAATCAAATCAAATCGTTTATTTGTGATGCGTGGGTTACTTATAGGTGTTCATTACATAATTATTATACATAACTAGCGGCCCCGACAGACGTTGTCCTGTCTGAACGATCCTAGAACCCGACTGCAGCGCCACCTACCGGGTCTAATTGTGTTTTCAAACCATCCAGGAACCCATTCAAATATACACACAAAATTTCATCTAAATCGGTCGCCGCCGTTGTTATACCACGTTTTATCCGTTTTTGTCGGGAACTCAAGTTCCGTTTCACAGTCAAGCGGATAACTGGTGAAATGTGGTCATGCTAAAGGTACACTTCTGCCTACCCTTTCGAGGAATAGGCGTTATGATAGGCAATATTGTTTTTAAGCAATTTATTGTACCTTACACATTGCTTTAGGAATGGACCTCAATTCCTGTGATACATTTGATTCCCTACATCTAAGTGCAAGGACTAAATAGCAGTCGCAGCTGGTATCAACAATCATAATAATGATTATACTTTAAAATATAGCTTTTTATAATTTCACAAAAACATAATAAAGGTACAGGTTCACTCATCCTCCATAGAAGAGGAAGGATCCTCTGACCAGACGGATGTCGTATCTGGTGGGCAACTGCCTGACGATTGATGTCGGGACGTTGATGCTCGTTGTGCGGTAAACTCTGACTGCGCGATGCAGGATTTTGCGTGATGTCAGTGTGATGCGTCGTTCGCATGTGGCGATATAGATGCCGTCACAAACACAAGCGACTTAGTTCGTCATTTTAGGAAATCTCTATAAATTGTACGTAGGATTGTGGCGGCATCTACATCGCCACATATGAACACGTCAATGACATGACGTCACGCAAACCTGCATCGTGCAATTAGAGTTTACAACGCGATTAGCATATATACAACGTCCCGACATCAACCGCCGGGCAGTAGACCACCAGACACAACACCCGTCTGGTCGGAGGATCTTCCCTTTTCAATAGAGGACGAGTGAACTTTACACCCTGTTCCTCATGCCTCTAAACTGGTGACCTCGAGCATGAATGTCAGCGCAGCCTTCGTGCAACTATTCAGCGTGACGTCATCAGCATCACTTCCTCAAGCTTTCGAGCGGCGAGTCACACAGCCAGCCAGTATCCACGGCTTCAACGGGTTTCCTGATCACCAGCATGCAGCGGACGCGCATTCTGGTCATTACCTTCAGCCTCAACCTCAACCCAGCGCTGTACACTCCGACTCACTGGAGCATAACGCAGCGTCACCCCGACTCATATCACCGCAGACAGTTCCGACTCACCGTGAACTATGCGGCACCCGGTTCCGACTCATCACTGGCACTGGCAAGCATCGCAAGATATACGACTCAGCCCACTATCGACCTCAGTGGGCTGAGTCGTATATCTTGCGACCTCCGGTCTCCGGAGGGGAGTGATGTGGCGGCATCTACATCGCCACATATGAACTACCCATCAAACCTGCATCGCGCAATTAGAGTTTACCACGCGATTATCATATATACAACGTCCCGACATCAACCGTCGGGCAGTAGCCCACCAGACACAACACCCATCTGGTCGGAGGATCCTCCCTTTTCAATAGAGGATTAGTGAATTTTACACCCTGTTCCTCATGCCTCTATAGGATCACGTGACGAATACGCCTTTATCCTACACTTCCTTGCTTTTGGGCAAACCCTTGCTTTCACGCTGATAATATACCACACACATAATATATAGATACTAGCTTTTGCCCGAAACTTTTGCCGGAACTCATGGTGTTTAAGGCTGTTGGCAAGAAGTGTCCAGTTAATGTACCACCAATTAAAATTAATGACGTCGCGATTCGTCTGGTACACCAATTCTAATACCTTGGACATGTCGTTGCTGACGACCATAAAGACGATGCAGACGTTGAGCGGGAACGCAGGGCATTGGCGGTGCGGGCGAATAATTATGCTGGCCCGTAGGTTTGCGCGATGTACAGATGCGGTCAAAATCAAGCTTTTTAAAGCATACTGCACATCCCTGTACTCGGGCGCTCTATGGATCAGCAGTACTAAACGTGCCGCCAATGCGTTGCGTGTTCAATACAACAACGCTTTCAGGGCGCTGTTGCGACGGCCACGTTATTGTAGCGCATCTGCAATGTTTGCTCGAGCCGGAGTAGATAGCTTCTCAGCTGTAGTACGCAAAAAGAATGCATCTCTTCTGGCAAGATTGCGGGACAGTAGCAACAGCCTCCTGAAGGCGATTGCTGATGGGCCTGACGAAAGCCCCATAATGAGGCATCTTATAAAAACTACCTTGTCCGTAGTAGAATTTAAGTACTAACATAGCAAATAAGTTAAATTGTTTACTAACATCTAGTCTTGTAAGTATTTTTGTTGTTGTTTTGTAATGTGGATCAAGTTGTCTGATTAATAAATAAATTATTATTATTTATTATAATCTGCCTATAATGTTGAACTGCTGGAACACAGGCCTCCTCTCGGTGAGAGGGAGTGGGCTATAACCCACCACGCGGGCCCAGTGCGGGTTGGTAGATATCACATGTCTGAGATTTTTTGGTTCAAGGACATGCCGGTTTCCTCACGATGTTTTCCTTCACCGTTTTTGGAGCAGTGGTGATGAAATAATTTACACAAAGTAAAGCGCCTGTCTGGGTTTGAAGCTACGACCTAAAACTCGTAAGTCACGGTTGTTACCACTGGGCCACCACTGCTCGCAAACATAAAACAAGTTTTTATGATTCCAAGGCCCGCTTGCACCAAAAACGATAAATACAGTTAGCGCTGAACATTTTTAAAACATCATTCTATCCCTGACAACTTCAAAATTAACAGAAATATAATAATGTTTTAAATTCGTGTAGCGCTCAACGTATGTATTTTGTGATTTGTGGTGCTAGTGGGCCTAAATGTCTAACTTAAAAATAATAAATATTCATTTTAATATGATTACCATTAATTTTTGTGATTGACTACTACTGAACCCGACGTAAGTGAACTGAATATGTATGTGTTAGCCAATCGAATATAATAATTTTAATGAAATAAACACTAAATGTTATCTCAAGCTACGGACTATAACTGTATTTATAATCCTTTAAATCTCTTAGAAATAAGTACACACAAATAATACATGTGAATTTTAATAACATCCCCTATTTTACCCCCTTGAAAAAACCCTGAAACACGTAATGCTTTATTTCTTCCAAAAGCTTAAATTTTAATTTTTATATCCCTAAACTATTGAATGCTTAAGTTTCCCATACAAACTTTCATCTCCTATATCAGCCCCTTTAGGATTACTTTTAAAACAAAAAGTAGCCTATGTCTTTTCCTAGGATGCCATCTATCTCTTTGCCAAATTTTATCGAATGCCGCTCAGTGGTACAAGCGTGAAAAGGTACAACATACAGGCAGAGCTACTTTCGAATTTGTAATATTAGTATGGATTTATAATGAAGTTTATTCTGCAAAAATCGTCATATTAAGAAAAAAAAATTGCTAGATGGAGTCGATATAATTCCTATCGGACTACCCCTGAGAAGAAATGGCAAAACAAACTCAGTGGTCAAAGTCTCTTTTCGAAGTCCAGACATAATCTTGGTCAGATCATGTGAGGACCATATATATTAGCGTCTGAAATGGACTTTTGAGAAAAGAATCGCACAGATTTGAGTAAACCTGTTTAGTCAGTGCAATCATTTGTCAGACTCAGTAATCGTATAGCTCAACTCAGTACCTAAGGAGCTCAACGACTCGACGAACAGTATCAAAGAAAGGACATTTTGTAGGCCGCATAACGTACACAAACTGACATATGACTGACTATATTAGTACTGAGTGTAAAGTTAATCCGGCAGCGCGTTAAAATTTTTCCTTGCTAACTTTGACATCCCCTAAAATATCCTCCATAAGGGGTTATTTTAAAAAAACTAAAAGTGTCAATCATTATTATTTACTGAGGCAAATATTGCCAAGTTTCAAGTTAATTACCTAACCAAATGTATAAGATTTTTCATGTAAATTGTATTCCCTATTTTCACCCCCACAGGGGTAAAGTTTAAAAAAATCGTTTAGTGTGTTTCCATAGCTTAACTCAAAGATTACTTGTACCAATTTTCGAGGTAATCAAGCCACGCAGTAAAATCTTCCCCTGTATAATTGACTTTCACCCCTTTTCATAATCATATAATCATAATCATAATCATAATAATTTATTTGCATCGAAAGTAGGTACATAAAATATAGCTGTTTACAAAATTGTGATCCCTGTACAGTCTACCATATTGGCATGCAAACATTGAAAACAAAATTTATAATTCAAAAAAAAAAAACACATCAGTAAATTAAAGTATAAAAATGAACATAAAATAAAATAAATTTAATAGAAACATGACAGAATTGAAACGAGTATTAATAAATGTCAAAAAAAAAAAAAAATCAAAATGTCAAATATTAAAACTATAGTGTAGTGTCATTTAAAAAAAAAAAAAAAAAAAAAGAAATCAACTCGTCAGTAAATTAAAACATAAAAATGAACATAAAATAAAATAATTAAAAAAAAAAACATGATAGAATTGAAACGAGTATTAATAAATGTCAAAAAAAAAAAAAAAAAAAAAAAAACAAAATGTCAAATATTAAAAACTATAGTGTAGTGTCATTTAAAAAATCATTAATAGAATAATAACACTTATCAATTAATAGGGCTGTCAGTTTGTTTTTAAACATATGGATTGGGACATTTTTAATTATGTCTGGTATTTTGTTATAAATGGTGGGACCCATGCCAAAAACACTTTTCTTAAGTAAAGCTGTATTGTAAACACCATTTTTCAATAGACCCCTTTATTTTTCAATAGACCCATTTTCACCCCTTTACACGCAGATTTTCGAAAAACCCTGATACACATTATTCTTTATTTTTGGTTTTTAATATAAGTACTGAGTTTTGAGTTAATCGGATTGTGCGTTAAAATTTTTCCATATAAAATTTGAGACCCCCGAATTCCCCTTTAGAGGGTAGTTTAGAAAAAAAAAATCTCAAAAATCATAATTTACTTAGGTAAATATTCGTGCCAAGTTTCAAGTTTATTAACTCAAGGAATAAGATTTTTCATACAAACAATATCCCCCCTTTTTACCCCCTCAAAGGTTGAATTTCCAAAAACCCTTTCTTAGCGGATGCCTAGGTCATAATAGCTACCTGTGTTCCAAATTTCACCCAATCCGTTCAGTGGTTTCAGCTGTGTGTTGATAGATCAGTCAGTCAGTCAGTCAGTAACGCTTTCCTTTTATAGATACTTAGGTATAGATTATAGATTCAAATAGCAGCGTCAAAAATATTTGTTTCTATCTCTCATCAAAAATATCTCAAGTATCATTCCAATAACAGATGATAATATGAATCTAGAATAAACCCAAAAAGCAATATAACCGAAATATTACGTAAGATATAATCAACAAGAAAATGTTTGTATATTTCCTAGGTCTCGTAAATGTAATCTCACCCTAACAGGACCAATGAATCGAGAGAATTGTATCGGATAGATGATATTTTTCCCGATACGCACTGATTTGTGTAACGGAATCCGACTGATCGGTGATTGAACTCACGGTTACTGTGATACAGTTTGATAGACCTATGTGATCCATTACTGTCGTTGTACTGTTAAGCTTATTGGATTATTTAGACTTTATAGGAGTGAAAACTTTTATCGAGCGATCTTTGGTAGGGGAAAATCTTATGAGTCCGCATCACGCCGTCACTCGTCACACGGCAGCCTAACGTAACGAGTGGAGCTGTCAAGTGAGCTGTGCAGCACGACAATGTTTTGTTTTTATGTAGTTTAAGATGTGTGCATATTAGAAGTATTTGTGGAGTAAATCTTTTAGTAAACACTACCAGGCATGGCTTCGTTTTAGATTCTCGGTTTCTGAGGTTTTTAAACGTACTTTATCCATTCGATAGTGATCATTGATTCGATATCGTCTGTACACATCGATATGGAAAAATTTAACTTAAAAGTCAATTACTTTGACGACACGGTTGGCGCAGTGGTTGAGCAATTGACTGCTGCGCAGCATGTCGCGGGTTCGATTCCCGCACGGAACAAATATTTGTACGACTGTACGACCTACAAGTATTTGTTCCGAGTCTGGGTGTTTTTCTATCTATAATATGTATGTATTTACAAAAAAAAAATTTAGTTTATCAGCCATTTCGTTACCATAACACAAGCATTAGGTTGCTTAGCTTGGAACTAGATGGCGTTGTGTGAAATGTCCAAGCATATTTATTTATTTATTTATTTATCGATGGTATATCTCAAAAACCGAGCATAAGGAAGGAATTCGCTTAAATAGATATTTTTTTCGAATCAATAGCTATTGAGAGTTTAAACTCCGTTTAAGAATTCTTCAGAAACCGGCCATGAAAATGTTGTTTTACGGTGATTTCAATATAAAAAATTAAAACAGAGTTATCGAAATAGGCTGGAGATGTTTTTAAAGCTGTAAATATAAATTATATTAGGTTAAAATGGCGTTACATGTGTGTCGCAGCCAACTGTTTTAATTAGCCGTTTAGTTAACCGCCTAGCCTTTTAGCTAAACGACGCCAAACGTGTCTGAATGATATTAAATTATAGGTTTGGTTGGTTGGTTTGGTTGCTTGGTTAGGTTGGAACTCGGGTTTCGCGTGGTTGGTCCTACGACCAACCACGCAAAAGCCGAATTGGTCGCAGTAACTAAGCCAGGGCACCCCGACCAAATGGGTTAAGTTAGAACTGTGACCACAACCACGTGCGAGCCGAGCGAGCGGTGCCGTGGCAGCGGTTGGCGAGCACTACTTCCAAAGGCTAGGCGGTTAACTAAACGGCTAACTAAGCTGACATGTATACAGCATTTATCACGCTCTTGACTGTAACTCTTTGAACTTTCTTATTTAATCAAGTCGTACGTCGTGACAGATTCATCCTGCATGTGTGGGTTGTACCCCTGACTTTGTCAACCCCTCCATTTCATCAAAAACTCCAATTTAATAAGAAAATAATCAAAATGTCAAGCACCCACATCTTAAAGGCTGCCTATACTCAAATCCCTTTAACAAGTAAACGAACATCATTATTATCAAAATGTTCTCCGACACTTGACATTTTCTTCAGGTAATGCGCTCTCCTTTCATGTTTACATTATACTCATTAGTAGGAAATGCTCGAGAAACGAAAAGGTTATCCGTATTAACGTCGCCCACCTTCTTGGGAATCAAGTACCTACCTGCAGGCCTATAATATGTTGCCTTAACAAGGTCTTTTGGACGCCTTTACAAGGGCACATCACTGACATCGGTCAAGGAAAACATCGTGAGAAAACCTTCTGGACTTTCAACTATCTAGCTTCTGCCAACGACATCATACCCGCAGAAGTCGTAAGATACACAATACAGGGTGTCTCAAACGTAGAGGTTCAAAGGCACATGGGATGGGCGGTGGCCACCTATCATTAAAAAATTAAAAATTTGGGATATTCAAAATAGTTCAGAAAATTTCGCTAATTTAATAATTTTCAAGAAAACAATCTTTTGGATTTTTCGAACCTGTGAACAAAATTTTCGACGTAGCGAGTTCATTGTTCAAACCTGGCTGGAAGATGCCTTGATAGTGTAGGCACAAGATTATATTTCTATTTACGTTCAGTGAGGCTCTTCCACCCTTCAGATTTCATTTTTACTTGTCTTTTCATTAAACTTTAGTGAAACTTTCTAAGCCCAGATTAAAAAAATAACTGCCTATATATATAATATATTTCAACTTTTAAATGTTTAAATGATAGGTGGCCACCTTTGCTTTACCCCATTTGCCTTTGGATTACTACGTTCTAGACTCACTGTATATCTGTATATTATATAGGTACTAAAATAATAACAGTCACATTTTTATGAAACTCCCTTCACCGTAATTTTGGTACATTATCCGGTGTTTATGCGGAATCTCTCCACAGGCAATGGCTCACCTCCCAACTTGCACCGTATGCCCTGCCACCTGCATACGTGAGTACCTAATGGCTCCATCAGCGAACGGTATTCGCATTGCTGAACTTTGGGCAAAACACATTTTAAAAACTTTATAGTTACATTTTTTTCGATTGTTGGTGCGACAAGCAGCGTGAAACGCAATTTAGGCATTATTATTATTAGGGGCTTTTGATAATGACAAGATACGCATCTTTAGATAGTTTATCGTAATCAGTGAGGTCAGCAGTGCGATTCTGTAACCATCTCAACGTGAAAACTTAGGTGAAGTGAGCGTGGAGTGAGCTGTCATTAGTGTCAATTCCTAGCAAAAACAAACTCACTTCACCTAAGTTTTCACGGTGAGATTTTTACAGAATCGACCAGCAGGTTCGCTTTGTCTGAGCTAACGTACTATCTGTCTGAAGATCTCTCTAACTAAACACATTTATGCAGTTGACTATTCAACTATAGGATTCCCCAAAGTAGTCAACAAAAATAAAGCAAACAATGAACATATCTAATTATAATTACCTACCTACTAATAAATAGAAATGCTTTGCAGTGCCTTCGGGTCGTTATGAATGAATACACTCACACACGGCTGCGCACCGTCACTCGCCTACTTTTGTGAAACAGAGATAGCAGTATTCCGAACGAATTTTGCCGTCGCCTCGAATTGCATTTGCGAGCGGGCTTCGCCGGCTTCTTAATGGCCACTCATCATCATCACCATATACCTAGCCTTTTCCCAACTATATTGGGGTCGGCTTCCAGTCTAACTGAACGTAGCTGAATACCAGTATTTTCCATGGAGCGAGTGCCTATCTGACCTCCAAAACCCAATAACTGGATAATACGATACCCCTTGATAAGACTGGTTGTCTGACTTATAAATGGCCACTTACGATAAATATTTCTATTGACAGACAAATTCTTTGAGTTCAGAAACGGATGGGCCTACCTGTAGGCTGTGTGGTCTTGTAAGCCATAGATTATTGCAATACCTAGGGGGATTATTGCAATCCTTTGATAAGATCCTGGAGGATTAGGTACTTGAAAAAAAAAATAAGAATGCTACAATATATGTTGCGAAGACCCGAAGGTGTTAGATTCTTTTAATCAATAGCAGCCGACGCGATATTAGAAATAGGACACATAAATGTATTAGGTACATTATTTGATTCCAGATTCAGTAAAAATCTTTGATCCGTTCGTAATATTTATTCCTATTCAATTTCAAACCAAAGAAGACCGCATAGGTTTTCATCAAAGGGTTCGCTGGTGCCAATATTGGTGATAAAGTTACTCCAATATGGAAAATAGGTTTTCACCAAAGGGTTTAACTGGTGCCAATGTTGGTGATCATGTTGGTCCAATATGGAAATATGTCGTAATGCGAATAAATCTTCCCTTGAATTCTGGTTAACATGATCTTGGGACCTCATAATGATGTTTTGGGTTGTCCTAAGGTTGGTTAGGGGATGCGATAATTTGATGCGATAGGCACCTCATCCATCATGTTCGGTGGGCGAAAATGAGGGGTCACTTAAGTTTGTGTTACATTTGGGGAGCATGGGACGCATAAGTATAGCTTGCTGATGAGGTTGATCCCAAGTAATGATAGATAAATTAACTTAAGTTTGAAGACTGGACTTGATAATCAAACTACCTAAAGTATCGTCTAAAGTTGCGGATATTAAATATTTTCCCAAATAAAGCCTATGAAAATAAACAAGGACTTGATTAAGAATTCAATGAAAATGTCGGTCGTCCTATTTTCTTTGCAACTACATACGTTCAATATTTTATTTTTTTAATAAAAAGATCCATCCAACAAAAAATCTAGAATTACCTAGCAATATCCGAGAACTTAAAATTGTTCGATGTAGTAATATTTTTGGTTTTCCGCTTTGTATTTTTGACCATAAAGGACAAAATGCTAAAGGCTAGTGCAACACACGACGATGTCAACTCCAGCTCTGATGCGTAGCAAAAAAATCTAGATAAACCTTGTGAACAAAATGGACGAATCAGAGCCCGCTACGAAAGTACGTACATACATTCAGTTTTGGAGTTTTATTTGGCGTTATTCTGATGAAACGCGTCAATGGTAAATCCTTGGATAGTGTATCGTAATCAGCATATAATGTGCCTACTGCTGGGACACAGGCCTCCTCTCCGTGAGAGGGAGTGGGCCGTAATCAGCATATAATGTGCCTACTGCTGGGACACAGGCCTCCTCTCTGTGAGAGGGAGTGGGCCGTAATCAGCATATAATGTGCCTACTGCTGGGACACAGGCCTCCTCTCCGTGAGAGGGAGTGGGCCGTAATCAGCATATAATGTGCCTACTGCTGGGACACAGGCCTCCTCTCTGTGAGAGGGAGTGGGCCGTAATCCACCAAGCGAGCCCAATGTGGGTTGGTACGATGTCACATGTCTTCGAATTTTTCACAAAGTAAAACGCCTGTCTGCGTTCGAACCTACGACCTACAACTCGTAAGTCGCGGCCGTTACTACTGGGCTACAACTGCTAACTGCCCACTGGATATAGTGTACACCAAAAGGATATTTTACTTTTATATTATTCAGATTGAAATTTGAATTTGAAAATAAAATATTCTAACAAGAGGAAATAAGTTTACATCAAATCTTTATTTTTTAATGAAAAATGTCACTGATATTTATTTATTAAATGAAATGAAATGAAATTGAAATGAAATGAAATAAAATGAAATGAATTAAACATTTATAACTAACTAAGCTTAATTTTATACTACGAATAAGGGTAGGTAGGCACAATATATAGTACGCTAATAATGCATACGCTGCATAATAACAATTTAATCGCATGTTTCCCATTTCCCGGTTCCCCGAAAAGTGATTGATGAAGGCAATTTTGACGTCACTGTTACCCTCACTATTGGGCCTATAGCCGCTAAAATTGTGTTTACCAATATAGGGCAGTGTCCAGCAAATTGTTGCTCCACTTTATTAGACGATAGTTGCCAGGCGAATATACTCCGAATAAATCACACAAACTATAAATCTACATGATTTTATGATTTCAAAATACGGGCGTTTGTAATAAAACGATATGAGACCTCGAGAATCTGTTTTAAACAATGTAGATAAACTGTCGATTACAAACTCTAAGTATGACAAATAGATAGTATGATAGCAGTAAACATGGTAAATATCCCGTTTGTGTTAATAAGAATAAATCGATATGGCTCTCGAGAATCGGTTTTTAAAGCAACCGATTTTTTTCCCCATCACTACACAAATATTTTTGAGTCCAAACGGACTTCTTAAGTTGCGTTGATTATAGGTACATTGCTACAAGGATCTTTCGGCGCACGAATGTACCGGGTACAAGGCTCTGTTGGTAAACATGACGTGTGGAATACCTAGTTTTGTGAAATGTATAGAAAGAACAAGATGGCGGCGCTGGCGTTAGTTCCGATTTTGGCCACGCGCCAAAATTACCTTGTAGGGCAATTTCGGCGCGCTTCTATGACACTACAAGGTAATTTTTACACCCAGTTAATGTAAACCTATAGTTTCCATTAAATGGATGTAAATATGAAACATCGAACTTTATAGGAAAGAGTGGAGACCGCAAATCTTCAAAGGTAAGGTAGGATGCTTAGGTGGAGCGACGATCTTCGCATGGTTCCTGCTAGAAGCAGGATGGAGTAGCCAAGGATCAAGTTTAATGGCGTGCGATTGGAGACGCCTCTGTCCAACAGTATACTGCTAAAGGTGCTAATGATGAACTTTGTAAAGAGCGGCAGGAATGACATATACGACGCAAAGCCAAATTATTTTTCAAACGTGATGTGACATATTTACAACCGGTTACCTACTACCGGAGATACTTACCAGAGCTTCACTCCATCAGGCCACTGATCGTGACAGATAGACTAAAACCGTTGACAATTTGAAATGGAGTCAGAGTCAGCAGTGAGAGAGCAATTAGGAAGAAGAAGACCTACTACTGTTCTAAGTTTATAAGGAAACATACACAATAAACGCAAAACACAAGTCTCTTATCAGGGACACTAATGATATAATGAATCTTGTTTATCGCGGTCACAGTGATGTAAGCCAGTGAGCCTTAGAACTGTATACAAATTAGCTAGGGTTTGTGTTAATCCCTCTGAGAAGAGATAAGGGAAGCAAAACCTTGTTTTCTTGTTGATCGTGGATTTAAATGACAACATTGTGGAAATGCTTGTCATTCTAGGCAGTTTGAGATAGTGGACTGTTAAGTTAGGGCCGTGTTTCTAAAGAAACGGTCGTATAATGTAGGTAAGTATTATTTTAATGAAGTATGCTCTTTATCTTTATCGATCAGAGTAATGTGCCAACTATTGTATTGTATAACGTTTTTTAGGGTTCCGTACCTCAAAAAAAAAACGTCCCTTTTATCTCAGGAACTCTTAGAGTTATCAAGTTGAAATTAATATCAAATAAGTAGGTCTATGGTCACTTAGAGCTTTAAAAAAATCTAGCTTTTAATCCATGCAATGAAAAGATTCGAGATCCATTTATGCGCCATATTTTATATGACCTAGAATCATGACATTTGGCAAGAAACAAGATATCATAGCAGAAGTAAAGAAAAAAATCCAAAAATCGTTAATTTGTAAAGATATTTTTACTGGTCGAAAATCCAACAGTGCAGTAATATTTAGGGATTGATTTAAGTGTCACTTAGGGTTGGTGAAAACGGGCATTAAGTATTCTTTAAAAATAAAATCTCATTGCAAAACGCCATCAAGCTAGCAAATCAGAACAGAAAAGCTATCGCTTTTCTGTTCTGATTTGCTAAAATAAAATCTAATAATAAATAAATAATACTAAATCGCGAAAAAAAAAATCAGCTGCTCCCTACATTTTGACGAGATTGATGTAGATAAATGTACTGGTCAGCTGATTTTTTTTTCGCGATTTCAGGTTTGGTCCCATAGTAAAAGTTGTTCATAATGATGAGTAAAATGACCCCTTAAGAGGTTGTGGGTTATTTATTTTACACCTTGTATAGGGATATGAGCAAACTTTGTGGATGCCAGTACGTAACTACTGACTATTCAGAAAAATATCGTAAGAAGTAGAAGTAAGAAGTAGGACCAACATACAAGTAGTGCACTGGCACTTTAGCTTTAGTGTTTATTCATTTACACACCCAGCACCCACTCATCAGAATCTGTATGCAATATCAAAGCTTTGATAGAATTTCACAGTATAATCCAACAGAAAATGTATCCGTGTATTTGAATAACTGAATATTGAAAACTGTGATCTGTGTTTACATTGGTGTTGCGGTTTCCATGAATGTTACTGTATGGATCAAAATAGACAAAAAGAAACGAGTTATTTATATCAAACAATCTGCCTAGTCTTTTGCAGCTGAATACCAGTATTTTACATGGAGCGACTGCCTATCTGACCTCCACAACACAGTTACTACCCCTTATCCCCCCCCCCTTCCCCTTGGTAAGACTGTTTATCAGACTTTCGGGCTTCTAACGACCCGTAACGACTGTCAAAGATCTACGAATGACAGCCGGGACCAATGGCATAGCGTGCTTTCCGAGGCACGGAGGAGTCTCGGTATGTAAAGATGGTCACCCATCCACTGACCAACCCTGGCAAGCGTAGCTTAACCTGATGGATCGACCCGTGCGGCTGTTATTACTTAGCCACGAGCTCGAAAAGCAGCTAAATGTAGAGCTTAACAAAGCAAGCTCACGTCCAAACAATTTTCTGTAAATTTTTTGTATCGAGCTGGGTTCTAATGTTAATAGCGGGCGTCTCGCGTCTATGTGCACACAACGTTAGCGGCGCATCGCCATGCTATGTCGTTCATAGCTAATATGGAAGCAAATTTCATTTTAATGACGCAACCCGGGCAGTGATAATATCTACGCTCGATTTACTTCGGACAGGGCTGCCTTGCGCAACTAATGAACACGCGACGCGACTTCGTTTTTTTTATTTCGGTATTTCATTTCATTTAAATGTGTTTTGATAAAGTTATTGATCGAGAATTTAATCAGTGTTATAAGAAGGTTTAGTAAACTACCCTAACCTATATTTGAATGTATTGTTACTTATCACGCCATCGATACGTTAACCAAGAAAATAAAAACCTACGTTTACCTATTCAAATTCAAATTCAAATTCTTTATTGCGAACTAAGTGTACAATTTTGAAGATGTTAACAAATATATAGGTTCTTAGAACTTAGTTGCCTGTTAAGGTATTGCAATTTAAATTGTTATAAATGAAAAAGTATAGGTACTCAATACTACAGTTAAACAATTTACATTACATTAATAATTATCATTGTTCATACATTTTATATTATATCAGACTATTCTTACAGTTTATATCACATTATAATTATCAAGTATCAACAATCTTTTAGTATTATATATTATATAATTATTTTTCTTCAAGGAATTCCTTTACAGAGTAATATGCCTTTTTAATCAGGAAGTCTTTTAGCTTCCTTTTAAAAATACCAATTGAGTGTTGGTTCTTAATGTCTATGGGTAACTTATTATATATTTTGATGCCCATACAAAAAATGCTATTGCTATACACTGCAGTGTGGGATGTTTTATTGCGTAATGTATTTTTGAGTCTACTGCTTGTTAATGTGTCATAGCTACTGATATTTGATTTAACTAAAATTGAGGCCGCGTAGATATATAGAGCAGGGAGGGTTAATATCTTGAGATTTACGAAATGAGGTTTACATGAATTGGTTTGGTGTATCCCACATATTGATCTAATACACTTTTTCTGTGCCTTGAACTCAATTTCCTTATCAGATGAGTATCCCCAATATAGTATCCCATAAGATATGGATCCCACATAAGCATGATAAGCACTAAGCAGTGTGGTTTGGTTAGATACTTTTTTGAGCATGTAGAGGGCATAAGAGAATTGACCTACCTATTACTAACAACATAACATAAATACAAAAATGATACACCAGTCCTGTATAAAAATAATGGTTTCGTAAATCTAATTCGAGCTTAATTAACGTTCGGGGACGGAAGGGAAGGCAGTGATTATTATGACAGTAATAACCACACCGTGTAGTTTATTTACGCAAAAGCAACAGTTATTTGAAAAAATTACGACGTAGCAGCCCTACATTTATAAGTAGACGCTTAATCCTACAAACATTTTGGAAATTCATGCAAATCAAGCTTGTTATCTGCATATAGCATGCCTTTCTATCAAGATTTTACGACAAGTGGATTGGCTGTATCCGCTGAAATGGCCAATTAGTTTTATGGAGCGCCGCTTATGGCAGCCCTCACACCGCGGGCGTTTCGCTCGTCGCCGCATTCAATAGCTTTTGTGTGGGACACTTACCTTTTGTTGTTGCGACAGAATCATGACAGAAGGCCCCCCAGTTGTTGAGATTGTACTGATTTACGACGCAACCGTTGAAATTGGGCTTTTATTTTATACAGCACTGAATCACGGTGAAGTCTTTATCTAAAATATTAACGTTGTTTTATGTCGGTTGTTGTTCTCAAAGGTTTTGCATGACCGATGTTCAGACCGAGGTTCTAAAAGAAAATATATGGTAGGCTTTCTGTATTTTATTTCAGAAGTATGCTTGAATTCGCCATCTTATTTGGTGTTATCGGGAATTCGTAACTCTGTAGGTAGCAAATTAGTCATAATAAACATCTACTCGTAGGTACTTGGTATTGATTACCTACAAATATAATACCGAATATCGTAGATTAATACGTGGAAACAATATTTCCTAGATATCTTGAAATACTAGACCTGACTTAGCGCTAGAATACCTAAATATAATCTCGATAGACATAGGTAGGTATTGAGTTTGGCTCACTAGGTAACTACTAATCGACATCACGTGCGAGTTTATCATGGAATAAGATTGAAAGTGTGTAGTACCTATATATAAGCCTCTTATCAACGCTTGGTCTTACTATTACGAATCGAATCCTGAATCTACAGTTTACGGTTAAAGACAAGTTTATTAAGTTTATAGTTAAGTAACACAAGGTAATCATTAAATACACGAACTTATGAAGAATGGTATGTATAAACTAGTAATGTAGGAGCATGGCTTCAGTATCCTACAAAAAACTAAACAAAACGTAGGCCAAGCTGAGTATATCAGACTATCCTACGTTTATAAGGTAGGAAACTATCTTCGGTAAATGTCGAAGCTCGATTGTAGTCAGGAAATTCGAATTCCGTCGAATTCCAATATCTCGGGTCTTGTTAAATCCGACTAAAATGCGAGAGGAACTTTTCGTTTTTGTACACGAAAGGGGAGGGCCGGAGACGGCACGTGAACCCAGTAATTAATGCGCAACAAGGAGAAATAAAACACATATTCACACCGAAATGTGTAACCGGCGGGGCGTATAATTAAAACATCACTTGGGTAGAAATGGATGAAAGAGTTTCAGATACGTTCAAACACGACGCGCGCTGTGGTTGGTAACGTTTTTTGTTGAAAAATTCTTTTTGGATCGTACAATCGCCAACAGAATTGACTATTTTTATTTACAGCATGCGGAGCGGAACTGAACGCATTTACAGATTGGGGTTTAATACTTGATTTAAGTCGTTAAGGACCTGATTCAATTTATTTGTATTGGATTTAAAAAAACGTATGTAATGAACGAGGCTACAACAGTACCAACCTGTGTACAGTTTTGGTAAAATAGCTTAATCAGAAAAGCCCTTATGAACCTAAATTTGTCGAGAATTCCCAGAAACTCCCGACACCGTAGACGCCGACAGACGGAGCTTAGAAATAAATAATGTTTCTGCAGTGAATTATTACTAAGAAACATATTATATTGTGTTGAGGTAAGTTCTAAGAGTATTGAGGTAACTAGAGATTATATTTATTGTGGTTAGAAATATACGGAAAATAAGCGGTTTGGAAGCTTATAAATACAAGGTCGAGACGACAACACGACAATAAATAAAAATGTGTAGCTATACCTAATGATATTCCCAGTCTGCATACAAAAATTGAACCAAATATATCCAATAGTTTAGTCACATTAGCTAGTCAAAGATTGACAAAATCCATATTCGGCCAATCAATACTATTTACAGTACAACTATTTTCTTAATGTCCCTCGGAAAACTTCGTGTTTAGTCAGACTTTAGCAGCTTCGCTCCCATTTTTTAAATAAATTACATTAATTTAAAAGAGTACTCTATACACTTCCGAGTCGATTGAGAGCGTCCGATCTGCACCAAGTGCTAAGGGCAACTGATAGAAATCCGACAGCTGACGAAACACGAAGTTTGCTAAAGGACATTAAGAAAATAGTTTTACTGTAGTTTGTTTGCTGCGATTGCGAAAAACCTCAAGCGGCGGAAATAATCTTATCGATAATTATATTTTTTAGACTCTTGGAGTCAAAACCCTCGGGCTATGGGGTCTGAGTGCTCATGGTTTGTTCAACGAAATCTCTAAAAGGTTGTTTGACAGTTCCCGTGACCCAAGAGCTGGCTTTTATCTTGGCCAGAGGCTAAATATTGCCATACAACGTGGCAATGCCGCCAGTCTCTTGGGTACATCACCAGTCGAAAGCGATGCGGAGGAATTTTTTGACGCCATATCGTTAACATTAGCACACTTTCGTTTTTTAATAGTTTTAGTTAGGTTGGAATATTATATTTTTAACTTAGGTTTCAAATATTTATATTTTGAATAAATGCTAAAAAATCAAAAAATAATCATTTAAAATATTTAAGTTGGGAAAAATCAAGTTTTCCATATCGATGTAGGGATTTAGTTGATAGTTTCAAAATACTGCTATTATTAGTAACTAGCTTTTGCCCGCGGCTTCGCCCGCGTGGATGTCGGAAAATATCCCAAGCGAAACTACTACCGGGAATTCCTTCCTTGTTCCTTGTCTACATTATAAAGGAAACCTCTATGCAAAATTTCAGCTTTGTAAGTCCAAGGGTTTGGGTTGGGCGTTGATGAACTTTTTAAACTTTCGCGATTTGCACACATTAAAAACAATATCGAGAACGGGTCTTATCGCGATATTCTTTTTTTTTTTTTGTTTTATAATGGGCGGTTGATGAGTCAGTCAATCAGTCAGTCAGTCAGGAATTTTCTTTTTATTTATATAGATAGATAGATATCAGTGTTTTAATTTACTGTCGTATTGTCGCCTCCACGTTGTATACGAGAGCGATACTGTAATAGAAGTAAGAATTGATTTAAAATGAATGATCAAACATATTGGGTTCTTTTGCTTTTTAAAATATTATATTTCCACCGCCTGAAAACCACCACTTTTCTTCTAATGGAGAAAAACATTAATAAAATTTTTCTTTATTCCTCTTGTATTCAAATAAAATCCTTCCTGTATGAGATCCTTCTTGTATTCAAATAAAATACTTTACAATTTGCTTAGATTTTTTTTTACATTTTATACGTGACTGTACCAAACTAAGCTAACATATTTGCTTTTCAACTTATCGCCATATTTTAAGAACCTACTAAGTACAGAATTTTTCAGAGCCCTAAAATTTCTAGAGCCTTTTCATTTATGACCTTTTATTTCAAACAAAGATTGAATTTTTCAAGAATGTGGGTAGAAAAATTAGGCTTAATCTGAGTTTAGAAGTTAGCAAACCTTTGAGATAACTTTTTTATTTGATCAAAGCTAAACTATATTAAATGATGTTCAATTCATCCATTCAAAATTAATAGCCTTTTGTGAAAAAGATATCGAGTCAGACTAGTGATTTCTAAAATAAAATTATAAACACAAAACTTTGTTAGAGATAATAAAAAATAAGTTGTTTGAGAAATACTTGCAAATACGTCATGAGATTGTACCATTTGTTGTTATTTTGATAAAGTAATGACCTATTAACTTAAAATGTTCGTTAACCTGAGCACACTTGAAATTTTATAACAAGGTGTATTTTTACGTTACTTACACTACTTCGACTCAAGATCAACCATGCCAAGACAAAAGTAATGGTGGTAGACAGTGCTCATCTTCTTCCCAGATCAATTCATCTACTCGACGGCTATGAGAAAGTCAGCGAGTTCGTGTATCTTGGGTCTTTGATCACGAATGAGGGCAGCTGCCTTGAGGAAATCCGCCGTCGTACAGGGCCCCAAGTCTGCTATTTTTACATTCCAACACGATCCCATTGTCACTGCATTGTCATTTTGCTAAGAGTTAGTAATCTGCTAAATTCATAATTTCATACAATGGAGTGTCAGTGGTTGACCATTGGAAAGTCATAATGACGCCATTATGACGCCATTGTATTATTAGATTACCAAACTTGTCAAAATCAACAATTATGAAATCAATGATAGAACACCATTCTGACACTATTGTAATAGCAGACTTGAGGCCCTGGTATGTCCAAAAGTGCAATGACCAGCTTAGGGAAAATTTGGAAGAACAGTAGCATCCATCGGAATACCAAAATAGACTGACTCGAATCGTGCTCTAGTTTTTTTCCATCTTTTTATATGGCGCTGAAACGTGCATTAAAAACCGCGAAAGCAGTAAGAGCGATGCTTTCGAGATGTGGTGTAGGCGGAGGCTACTTTGGACCGCCATGGGAACGAATGATTCCATACTGGAGGAACATCACCAAGCGGTTATCTACAATATGCCAGGAGCGTTCCCTTAACTTTTTCGGACATATTATGCGTTCATCTAAGCACGGTCTGGAAAGGCTTATGATACTGGGCTGTATGGAAGGAAAATGCGCTTAAAGCAGATCACCGACAAGATGGTCAGACACCATCAAGAAGGCTGTTGGAGGCACCATTTCCCGAGCGGTCCACGCTGCAGAAGACCGCATAGCATGAACGATAATGAAGAAGTCACCATTGCATACTGCATACCATTAATAATAATAATAAAATAATAAAAATATTTATTTCATAAAACAAGAACACATTGCACTGTATACATTGTAGATTATACATTTTACATTTGTCACACTAAAAGCAGAATTATATAGACTCTATCCCTTAAACTAGGTCTAGCCTGTATCTTAAGAGAACTTTACTTAACCTGTGCCACAATTAAATAGATTTCCGTTCCAATTTTGTGCATCTTCCATTAAAATAACCACAGAATACAGTTAGGTGAGCAAAGTTATCTCTTCGGAGAATTTCTGCTGACTTTTCTAAGGGTATCCTAATGCGGTACCCCTGATAACGCGACCATTTTCTTTTTGTGAGAATCAAACTAATAGTTTCCCGAGGGCTTATAGAACGTAATAAATTTTATTTCATCTTGACGTATCTGCCTTTTTCTATTAGTTGCGCAATTGCGATATATTCGACCGGAATTGATTTCCTTTATAAAACAAAAAAGGCCGGTTTATCTTCAAAATCTTCGAGGTTTTTTTTACTTCTGGCCATGAGTTGTAGACTCACATTCTTAACTAAATTATTTAATTTCAATAGCTTTAAATAATCAAGTTATAATAAATTAAACTTAATTTGATTAATTAACTCTGCGATACTGTAATTTTCTTATGCATTCACGGCACACCAGTACATAATAGCTGATTAAAATCTTAAACGAAACCGCACAACTTTGAATTAATGATTATGCGTTTTATGTGCCACGAACAATAGCTGCAAATTAATAATTTTATGCGAAATAATTTGCGAAACAAATTATCGGCCGCTCTACAGTTTAGACTCAAGCTCTAAATCCTTAACATAGCTATAATATTCTTAATAAATTCATAACAAAATTAGGACATCATAAAGCTATTGTCCTTCGGTTCATTACGTTAGCCGTAGGGATTAAACATTGCCGTTAATTCGCTTACGAAGACAATAAGTAAAGCTGACCCGTGGCCCTTTAAACTGGTAGAATCACCAGTGTTCAGAGACCTATCTTCTAAATGCGATCTTTGCTGTTCACAATCGAAACCGAAATGAAATCCGGGGGGCAAGAGGTCACAGGTCGCTGGTGGGTTGTTCTGTGTGTGTGCGTGTAAAATTGTAATTCTAAAGCGTGGTCATTATCCTTGCAGTGACCCTGTATATGGGACAGGCGGAGACAGGGGTCCCTTGACACGAGAAGCAAGATTAGTCCCACATACAAAGTTTTAAATTAAACGCGGGCCGTGGATGGAGGATAAAATAGTGTGTAATGCGTGGGTACTTAAGCGACTTGCCCGTTGTTTTATCTTTGTGCTCTCATAATTATTTTACAGTCTTTGTTCTCTCTACGACTGAATAGCTGTAGTTTAGAGTTCTCGCGTTGAATCACGTAGTATGTTTATCTAAATTATGATTAAGTAAACAGTACTCAGTGAATACGTAACATTTCAAATTAACGTTTCAGTGTTGAAATACGTTTTTGTTACTATAAAGTGAGTTTTATTTGTTTTGTACTTTATTTTTAGTTTGTTTAATGTGGCTATTTGGTTTATCTAATTGCTGAAAATAACTTTAAAATGCATGAGCTCGAAAAAAGTGTTTACCAAGCAGCCAAATTGTGCGAAAAGTGCCACTTTTTATCACTAGTGCTTTTTACTTTTCAGTTTTTTTTTTAATTTTTAATTCCGTCGTCAGCCCGACGCAGAGTTTTTGTTATTTGAGAAAAGTTTACAAATTAGTCAAGTACAGATTATCATTTTTATAAAAGGTACAATGAAACTAATACTTCATTAAATGCGTTTTTAATAATCCGAATGCGTTATTGCTAGATTTTGATTTTGATCAATAAATTAACTTTAGATATTAATTACATATGTTTAGCTGAACGTATATTTTGCTGGTGCCTTTTTGTGATATGATGTGGCAGCTATTTGCACAAGCGCATTAATAGATAATATGATAAGCCCGCCATTTTACTAATTTCTTGCTTAGTTCGAAATGAAATGAAATGAAATTGTTTATTCTGTAAATAGGATATCGAAATCACTTTTACACGAAATATTTTTTTTTTTTTTAAATAAGCTAGATGAAGTCGACATTTCCTATCTGACTACCCTGAGAAGAAATGGCGAAACAAACTCAGGGGTCAAAGTCTCTTTTAAAGTCCAGACATAATCTTGGTCAGATCATGTGAGGACCATGTAGATCCAGTCTGAAGTGGTCTTTTGAGGAAAGAACCATAAAAATTTGAGTGGACCTGTCCAATCAGTGCAAGCATTTGTCAATAATCGTGTAGCTCAACTCAGGATTTCAGGAGCTCAATAACTCGACGAACAATACCAAAGAAAGGACGTTTGGATAGGTCGCATAAAGTACTCAAAAATATCAGACCATCAATAAAACTAAAAAAGAAAAAAAAAAGTTCCACATAGTGCTCACATTTACAATAATTTTAATTTTTTAATAATTTACATTAATTTTTTAAACAAAGGTTTGTCATTTTGTTTATTATAATGAGTTTTGGTATTATATTATTAGTTCGGAGTTCGATCTGTGTAAATCTGCTAAAAATGTCGAGTTCAAGTGACGAACCAATAAATTTAATCACTGAAAATGTTATTTAAGAAGCACAAAATGCCAACAACAGCCTCTTACCGACTAAATCAAAAGAAAAACGTTGTATGATACACGTGCGTATGATGATTTCTGACTCGTGTCAACTTATACACTTTTCGCACTTGTAGCATAAACAACAGCTATTAACGTTAACGCTAACGTTTTAAAAAATACAATTTATTATAATTGTGCGAGATTGCTATAAGTAGGTACCTCCACATTTGAGAGCAGTCTGGTTAGAAAATAATCGAATGGGCTGCGAAGGTCAAGTCCGCCATCAAACCAAAAAATACTTAGGTACCTACCTTAGGCCACGTACGCCTTATCCAGCTACGGTTAGCTGGGATCTCCTACGCTTGGTCCTGGTTGATCCTGCACCATAATTGTGTAACACATTATCAATCGGAATCGGAAGATAAACTCCTTTTAAATACCTCAGAAACCGGGCATGAGTCGCCACTAACCTTCTTATAGTGTCTTAAATTAAAATTAATCAATCACCTACTAAGAAAAGTTAACAATAATGAAATATAATAAACCAAACGACCTTTCAATAAATCCGAATTACATACGATTATTTTAGAAAATTCCGATATAAAGACACTTGTGCTAGTATAAAAAATATTCTGTTCACCTCGCTAGAGAAAATGGTATTAACGACGTAACGAAGTCAACGATGTGAGCACAAAGTACAAATTTTATTACGCAGTAAAATGTGAAATTAAATCAAATAATTTTCGATATAACGCCTGCGAGGGCGACTAGGTGCCGTAAACTGAGATGTGCAAGCGAAGGGCTTTTGAAATTATATTTTTATAATACTAAGTCGTTGAAAAATTAGTTTTTTTTTGCTGATGCTTCTCATATTGCCAAAATTGTTACAACTCATTTTTAGGGTTTAGTAGGTACTTACCTCAGAATTAAAAACGAAAGGATCAGTTTCATTGTCGATGGACAGTAAAATTTTTAATGATCTTTTACCAACTAGTAAGTATGGTCAGCAACATAAGTCGATTAACACTGCTACTTTTACACGTCATGTAAATTAATACAAAATATTTTTTTTTTGGATCTTTATGTAAATTATTTTACTTCTGTCCCGATTTTAATTAAATATCATGATCAATAATTAAGATTTAAAAAACTGAAGTGTTAATCGACTTTTGTTGCTGACTGTGCCATTGCGGACATTTGCGGTGAACCTTATTTCCCATATTAATAAGGTCGAAAAGTGGTTCACCGCAGATAGTACCTACTTACCTAATGTACAGACTTTACTTTTGTATTTTTTTTTAGGGATATTATTATATTGTAACTATTACATTATTATTTTCCCTGTTTGTATCCTGTAGTTAATCTGTGAACAGCGTTGTGGGCTGCAATATTGTCTATCAGTTTTGTGTATTTCTTTTTCTATGTTTTATATTGTAGCTGTTAGTTGTTCCTTTTTAAATAAAATAAAATGAAATAAAAATAGCAGCGTGTGTGCCTGTAACTATGCAATAATGACGAGAATGTACCAAAAGCGGAGAATGTTGCAAAAGTCCAAAAGCTTTATCAAATGAACACCTAGTTCTTTAATAAGCCAGAGGTGCTGCCACCATTCAGCAATATAAAGAGAATTAAAAAAAAAAAAACCTGTTTATGTCAAGTAAAAACGTAAAAATAAACGTCTCTTGGAATTCTTTTGTTCCAACTCCAAGCGTATGAGGATATGACATTGGGCAGGTGAGTCTCGTGAAATGTCACATCTGATCTACACAATAGGAATTAGAAGACGTTACTACAGTACAACTATTTTCTTAATGTCCCTCGACAAACTTCGTGTTTCGTCAGACTTTAGTAGCTTTCCTCCCATTTTAAAATAAATTACATTAAGTTAAAAGAGTATTAACAACCCTATATAGGTACTTCCAATTCGATTGAGAGCGTCCGGTCTGCACAAAGTGCAAAGGGCAACTGATAGAAATCCGACGACTGACGAAACACAAAGTTTAAGTTTTTGCCGAGGGACATTAAGAAAATAGTTGCACCGTAATTTATGTTATATTAGACTAGCTTTTCCCCGCGGCTTCAACCGCGTGGATGTCGGAAAATATCCCACAGGAACGTACTATCGAGAAATCCTTACATAAACCTTGTCTACAAAAGGGAACCTCAGTGCAAAATTTCAGCTTTCTAGTTTCAAGCGTTTGGGCTGGACGCAACACGTTTTCTTCTTCCATTCTGCCTGTCTGTCCCTGTCAACCGTCACGCTATCATTCACTATCACTCCTTTCTTTTTCATATCATTCCTCCTTAGCTGCAAAAGCTAAAGTAAGCTGGTAAACGACGGATCGAGAAACAATAAGACTTCTGAACTTGTCATCTGTCATGGTAAAACGTGAAAAATCTTAGATAATGTACATCTAGATCGAGCCACCGCGTGGCCGGTCATGAAACAGCAATATAATACTTTTTCTAGGTTATGTGGTATTAGAAATGAGGTTTAACGTAAGAAATCCTCCATACTTTGGACTGAAACCCATGTCAATATATTCGCACATTGCAAAAACTGTCCAAAAAAGTTAAATTAATCGACGCAACATAAATTTTGTAACAGTGAAAGCATTTTGTTTGGCTAACATTTGAAAGTTCGCCAAGCAAAAATACGGCACGCCTTAAGAGACAGAAGATACGATGCTTTGTCTCAATTTTCCTACTAATTTCGTATATATGTGTCTCACTTCCACACTTCACACTGTAATCATGGCAACGTCTAGATGTTTCATGAAAAAAAAAAAAATTGTTGTTGTCTAATGAAATCAAATCAATCGACTATAACAATAACAGCCATTAGTTCCTACGCCACATCAATCACATGAATGCAGCAAATCATGCATAAATACAAATTGTATTGCTACACAAATTGAATATTAGCAAAACAATGCCTAATTAATATTCTCGATAATTCTGATGGACGTAGGTACGTTCACATTAGATCCGTTCAATGATGCAAATGAAGTTTGATGGAGGTAATCAAAAATATGGGATCCTGAAGAAGGAACATCACAATTAGTGATTGACAATTTGTGAATAGAACTTTTTAAAGGGTTTTATAAATTCCTAATATTAAGGTGATTGCGCTATGTAACCCCCAAATTCAATTTTTTTGGGTTTTTCGCAATTTGCTGGTCCGTGTCAGGTTGTATCTTGATTGAAAAAAAAAAAAACATACTTTGTTTTTTTTTTTATTCAAATTTAAAGGGCTTTGTCGCACATGCGATTATGCCGCCCTGGTTGGCTTAACAAAATCATACTAATTACTATTTAAAGTACTCTTAGCATAGCTAGTTTGTAAAGTACTCTAGCTGCATCAGAAATTGGCGCAGCTAGAACACTATTACAGTAACCTATCTCTCTAATCCTACAATCTAAGCTATTTCTAAATTCCTCGTTGCGGACACACTCGGTTAATATGTGATAAACATCATCAACGGAATTGGTACAAAAATCACAATTAGTAGTTGTTGATTTTGCCATTAGGTATAAGAACTTATTACGCGGAATAAAAAAAAGATTCATCAATCGAACGAAATCTAACGAATCTGCACGAAATCTAACTTATAGAGATGTATTGATCATTTTTATGGTTAAAATTATATAAATATATATGTTTTACTGCGGCGTATCATACTTTGATCAAGATAAAACCTGACACGGACCAGCAAATTGCAAACAACCCAAAAAAAATGAATTTCGCGGGCTACCACTGCGCATCATCCTTAATTCCCACTGTGTTGTGGCGTGTTTGTATCGTCAAACGGCTGTTATTTCTAGTACAGTAACGACATAGAAGAATATAAAAATAAACAATCACAACGCAATAAGCTCTATTTAATTATTCAAGCGACACATTGTCGAATGTATGTAAGCGCATCACTTCTGAACGGTTGCATGTATTTGCCTAATTATTTTTTTGTTTTGTTTGTAATTGTCAGGACAAGGTTTGCATGACAAAAAAATTGGATTTTTTTTTTTGGAAAATTCACCGTAAAAGTCGGGGATTTGTATCAGAATGACTGTATCGCAAATTGACCACGTCGCTCTTAGTCCAAATCTCAAAATGTTTAAATCTCAAAATACCTAAGTCGCAAAATTACTACATCGCTTTTAGTCCACATCTCATAATGTCATCATCATCTGCCTAGCCTTTTCCCAACTATCTTGGGGTCAGCTTCCAGTCTAAACGGATGCAGCTGAATAACAGTATTGATGCAGCTGAATACAACATCTCAGAATGTCTAAAACTCAAAATACCCAAGTCGCAAAATTACTACATCGCAAAAAGTCCGAAAAAGGATGGTATTTTTGTATGAAAACAAACAACACACGGCCTAAATCACTGTAAAAAAAAAAAAACAACCGACTCCCAAAAAAACACTACAAAGTGAAAAAAACTTTAATTTCGGAAGTCGGTGTCTTTGGTTTTTTATTTACTTTCGTTTTTTTTGCCACCGACTTCCGAAATTAAAGTTATTTTTCACTTTGTAGTGTTTTTTTGGGAGTCGGTTGTTTTTTTTTTTTGTAAAAAGTTTATATTTTTCACTTTTTAGTGGTGCCTACCTACCCCACACAAATCTGAATACCACTCTGCAAAATAAATTAGAGCATCATCCACATAGACTAAATGGAAAAAATACGTTAAGTAGTTTCAGAAGTTTTAGTTGACGGAGATAACGAGGCTACGAAATCTGCCTTCTGACAATCAAGGCCACACATAACATACAACTCAAGTAGCGCAATTTGAAGCGGCATATAGTTACCACTAAATCATTTATAGCCAGAGTGCACCTCATGACAATTCCAATAAGCCCAAACACTCAAGCCCAAACACTCATTCCAATAAGCTCACACACACGGCTAGGATACATTGTTTTATTACTGAGTTCCGATGCCTACCTTCCGGCTCCTTCATCAGATCGGTTCGATGGTACCATTTTCATCAGAACCATTTATTTAAAGCTTCGTCATAGTCGCTTAACTATTTTAATCTTACCGCTATCCGTGAAATTTTTTTTTTTCTTTCTTTCTTTTTTTCTTTCAAATACTTATCATCGTTGAGGAGTTTCCGTGGTCATCTGTGGTCTTCTTCATCAGTTCCACTTCACCAGATGATACTTTCTGAATGCAAACGCTTGAATTGTTGATGAAAATACCATAATCGCTATATGTATGCCTATAATATTTGAGGACTTCCCTCGATTCCTCATGGATCCCATCATCAGAACTGAGTTTTGATAAAAATGGGACCAATCTGGAAGTATACCCTTTCAAATAAAAAAAGAATTTTCCGAATCGGTTCATAAATGACGGAGTACTGAGGTAACAAACATACAAAAAAAAAAAAAAAAAACATACAACCGAATTGAGGACCTCCTCCTTTTTTGGAAGTCGGTTAAAAAGACATGAAATTCACCCGGGCGACGCCTGGCACGAACAGCTAGTGACCTTATAAAAAATCACAATGCAATGTTATTAGACATAATTGGTGATAGAATTACCAACTACCTTGGGACAGTGAAGGTGTTAAAGGTCTAGCTCAGGAGAAAGGGGTAAGGGGGAAAGTTAATATATCACTTAAAATATGTATGAAAATACCTAAATATGTATAAGTACAAAATGAAACTCTAGACTAGCATAAATAAAACTTCCAATATTAGTTGTTATCGAAGAGCGAAAAATCCAAAGTAATTTCAAATCCCTACGAACGAATCTCATTATTTTCTTGTATAACAAAAATATTTGCAATATTCAGAACAGGCTCCGATAACTCTTCAAAGTTTTCAATTTATAATGGAATACATTCCATCAAAGTTATCTTATCTTGATATTTATATGCAGGTTATTTGAATAGATTTAGCAAGCGGCTTGACAGTGGATTTGCATAGATTGGTGTTGTGTTTTGTGGAGAGTTAAGAATTTCCTTGAAAAATGGTCTGGTATAAGAATCTGAATCAGGCAATTCTATAAGCTGAAAAATGTAAAACTAAAACAAGGGAAAGCCTTAGCAAGGGGACACAACTAGGCTGAAAGTATCTAAAAAAATATTTTACACTGAATACAATCATTTCATTCAAAAACGTATGAGATAATTTGAAAAATTCTGTGATTTTTTTTATGGAATAACAATTCAATATACAGGGTGGCCGGAACATTGACGTCCAAAAATAAAATTTCGGTCCCTCGTATCGTGGGGTATTCGAATCACCCCCATGTATGCGACTTTTCATAGTTTTCGAGTTATGAATTTTTTTCTGAATGTTTGAAAATTTTCGACCTGACCAACCTAAAAAAATTCTAAAAAAAAAAGTAGAGGGTTTTATCGAGTTTCTTTTTTTGCAACTAAATTTTCATAAGTAGTACTTTTATGCATAAAATAATCAGCTTCGTAACTGTGATGAAAGTTATGAAAATGTTGATCTAAAGTGAAAAATTTACGTTCGGTAAATTATGACTCAAATTTTCAACTTTAAATTAAAAATCTTAACAGGTGACTTCATAATTCCTAAGTAGGCTTCAAGAATGCGCCAGACTCTCAGCTTTCATAATCATAAAAAAAATGAAGTACTTAATAGGGCTACTTTGTTTAAAATCGGCCTTCAAAGACAGCGAGGTGGAAAAATTCTTAAAATTACCCATCTGAGTAATTATTTTTTTTTGGCTATTTTCTCGTTCCTAAGGTTAATTAATGATAAGAATACTGAAAACTAACCACATTATATTCAATATTCATAATTACCACACGTGGGCGAATGAAAATCCACTCGAAGTGAGAGCTTCGACATTTCAACATCGCTTCAGCGTTATCTTGTGGTCTGGTATCCTCAATGGCGAACTAATTGGTCCGTTTGAACTGCCGTCCAGACTTGATGGAGAAACATACAAAAACTTTTTGGAAAATGAACTTCCATTGTTGCTGGCAGATGTGAATCTCGAACTCAGACGAACCATGGTGTTGCAAAATGACGGCGCCCCGTGTCACTATGCAACCCAGGTCCGAAATTACTTAGATGAAACATACCCCAACAGATGGATCGGACGCAGCGGACCAATTAGGTGGCCTCCACGCTCACCTGATCTCAACCCCATCGATTTCTTTATTTGGGGCTATTACAAGGAAATAGCATACGCCCGAGACTGTTCAAGTGAACAAGAGCTGAGGCAGTTGATTGCAGAAGCTGAACGTGTTGTGAGAGAGAACAGAGACGCTTTTAGACGATTGCCAGACAATTTCTTACGTAGGTGTAGAATGTGTATTGCTGCTGGTGGTGGCCACTTTGAAAACCTTTTGTAAATGTTAAAAATAAATTAAGTACTTTTTTCACATTATCATCTGTGTTTTATTCAAAACCACTTTTTACGTAAAACTTTTCTTATCCAACTCTGAAACTATTTGTTGGTTAGTTTTCAGTATTCTTATCATTAATTAACCTTAGGAACGAGAAAATAGCCAAAAAAAAATAATTACTCAGATGGGTAATTTTAAGAATTTTTCCACCTCCCTGTCTTTGAAGGCCGATTTTAAACAAAGTAGCCCTATTAAGTACTTCATTTTTTTTTATGATTATAAAAGCTGAGAGTCTGGCGCATTCTTGAAGTCTACTTAGGAATTATGAAGTCACCTGTTAAGATTTTTAATTTAAAGTTGAAAATTTGAGTCATAATTTACCGAACGTAAATTTTTCACTTTAGATCAACATTTTCATAACTTTCATCACAGTTACGAAGCTGATTATTTTATGCATAAAAGTACTACTTATGAAAATTCAGTTGCAAAAAAAGAAACTCGATAAAACCCTCTACTTTTTTTTTTAGAATTTTTTTAGGTTGGTCAGGTCGAAAATTTTCAAACATTCAGAAAAAAATTCATAACTCGAAAACTATGAAAAGTCGCGGAACATACATGGGGGTGATTCGAATACCCCACGATACGAGGGACCGAAATTTTATTTTTGGACGTCAATGTTCCGGCCACCCTGTACATTTATCATAAGATTCATAAGTAACGGGCTGACTCCTTTTTTCAGTTTACCTGACATCATAGAGATGTAGGTAGTCTGTTCAAATCCTCGTTTCCAAATGATGTCATTTCCACTTTATGTTAGTGTAATTACGTTAATTTTAAAATAAATATAACTATTTAAAAAATCTTTTTTTTTTAAGTTAAACTAAAGCTTACCTATGTGTACTTTTAAAGGTATTCTTCCAAATATCTACACATATTTGTTTACATTTTTGGAAACTAAGTTGCGAATGCAGAATAGAAATATTTATCATTCTACATCTTTGTAAGCACGAGATAATTATAATTATTTATATGAAGGTATATAGAACGGTTGTAGGTTATTATTGTATCATATAATATTATGAGATATTACGAGACGCTCCCGCCCTGAACATTTCTCGTAGCTACACACTGGACTTGACGGTCCGTGCATAACTAATGGACACGACTGACAGATATTGGTCAAATTAAATTATGCAGAAATACAATTGGATTGGCGTCTTGATTATTAATAACATGAGTTTAGATGTTACAGGTAGATTGATACACATTCACTTGAATGTTACATACATGCTGGGGTACCTACAATTCGTGCCACGAAAGATGAGACTTCACACACCACGTTGTTTTGACTTGCGCAGTAGATTATAAATCTCTGATTCTGATTATTCTGCTTTGTAGGTCTGTTTAGCGGTGTAAGGTCTGAGACGGGAAGGGACCGGGCGTCATCGGGGCGGCGCAATGTAAGTTTAGCCAGGAAAAATTCTAAGGATTTTACTATTCATCATATAGATTACAAACACAATAAGCAAGCAACGACATAAGCAAGTTGGACGCGGTGGAAAGATCGTGCAAGGCGCAATACTGCGTTCGTCAAGTCTCATCGTTCGTGGCACGCATTGTACACTGCAATGAGCTATACCGCATTAGAGTAGCAGTTATGAATGCTTAAGGGGACTGACTATATAGGAACTAAACGCAACTAAACGCAAGTTTTATAAAGCCTAAAATTATGATGTTATGATCTACAGCAGTAAACAAACTTAGAAAAATATTATGTTAACTTCAGAATATGTAATATTTTATTGTAAAAATCTTAATGGAAATGTAAGACTTATTGGATACTTATGTTTCACAAATAAACTTTATGATTATGAATCTGATTAATGTAGGAACAAAAGTGTGTTATTGTATTTTATTTAGATTTAGTTTTATTGTTATTTGGACATCTTAATGACATCAAGACCTAACTAAATATTTTTCCGAAATTATTTTAATTAATGTTACTCATTTTATGTTATATCTTATTTTAATTAATGTTACTCATTTTATGTTATATCTTATTTTATTTTTATGTTAGTTAATTAATGTCTACAAACTCGACATCAAACCAATATTGTGTTTTGCAGCGCCCTGACAGGGTTCATGTACAAAAACCGACACTAATATTGTAAAATGTGTGATGTATATGAGAGCAAATAAATAAATAAAATTATCACATTCATAATGAGTAAAATAACAACATTACGCCTAAGACAATTTACACATAATGTAGATCCAATCTCGACGGTCGCTTCCCTTTCCTTGAGAGGTCGTGTCATTCGCCCTTTACACAGCTTACAAGCCACAATTTAATTATTCGCAAACACTTCGTCTAATGTACATGTAGGCGTGGTAACAGGGTAAGGTAGCGACCTACATAGGGTAGCGGAGCTGCTGCAAGGACCACTATGTCATCTTGTCTGCAGGCACAGCATATAGGTAACTAGATAACCGAGACCAAACTTCGCACGGCGATAGTCATAAAATCTAAATGGAATGCTAAACTGAAAAACCGCCAAGAAATTCACCAACCGATCACCGGTTTCTCTAATAGCCTGTAAACTGGAGAGAACATAAATGAAGGCTAAGAGATTGACCTTTCTCTGAGTCAGTTTTTTTCATTTCCAGCAAATATACCAGAGCAGAAACTTTTCATAACCGAGCTTTGCAGTAGTGAACTAATGCTTGGTTGGTGTGCGTTACCGCAGCCAGAAAATGTCGAAAATCGTCATTTGAATTTTATAGATAATTAGTGCCTCGGCTTCTGTAATTGTACCATCGATTTTTAAATTTGTACCTCTAATAGTTTTTTAGTTATTTGACAAAAACAGTTCTGGCTGGCGTAACGTTACCGTAGCCAGAAGTTTTGTTTATTAATGGGTATATTGAAATAAATTGTAGCCAAATATTTAGTGCCTCAGACGAGGTAAATGTACCAAGTTAATTTGTATTTGTATCTGTTATGGTTGCGAAGATATTCAAGATCCTGCTGCGGTAACGTTTACGTGTTTGCTGGATCTCTGAAACGGATAAGCGCACTTTTATAGTATTTTGCACACGACTTCTTATGAGTTAGCTTGAATTTGTTCCTCATTAATAAAACAAAAAAATTGCACCGTTAAGGAGTTATTTAGGTAAATAGAAATATGCTTTAATCGATCCTAGCACTTCGAATAGAAGCTCTAAAGACTTACTTGCAACGTTATGTTATAGCTTATAACTGCCTTCAAATGTACCTGAAGTTTAATTTATTATCCTGTAAGCAATTAATAAATTATGATGAAATTTAAATTTACTTCGGGACATGATGCGCAGCGGTTTTTTAAACCACCGTTTAACCGAGATTCTTTAGGATTTATGAAGTGAAAGTTATATCAATAATTAGTGCTTTTATTCAATTTTATGCCTGTACATTTGCAACGTAATCCACTCAATAATTAACGAGATAATCGAAAAATAGTCACTATGATGTGTGTGACCACGGTAACCCGGCCAAGTTTAGATGGTTACAGAAAAGCGGACCTTTAATACATTACGCTAACCTTCTGAAAATTACAGTATAATAGTCTTATAATTTTGGTACAGACGCGTACATTATGTTTTGAGTGAAAAATATAACCTACCTAATAAATAATAATGAACTTTTAAATTCAATAGTTTATTTACTTATGTAGGTACCTATATAAGCACGTAAGTACAGACAGTCTTTATGAATCTATACTATAATATTATAAATTCGAAAGTAACTCTTATCTGTCTGTCTGTCTGTTACCTTTTCACGCCTAAACCACTGAACGGATCTTGAAAAAATTTGGCAAGGCTGACATGGCATCCTGGCGAAGGCTACTTTTTACCTCAAATATAATCCTACGGGGGGTGACATAGGGGATGAAAGTTTGTATGGGAAACCCAGCATTATTAGTGATACCTAAGTATGAAAATTGAAATTTATGCTTTTGGTAGGAAATAAAATTAGAAAAATAGGGGTTGATTTTAAAATACACAAAAATGCACGGATTTCGTTAGAAATTATTAAATTATTACCTACAAGAAATAACTTTTGAACAAGTGGATACTCGGTCTAAAGTTTTTTTTTTATTAGAACGTGACCGGCATAGTAAATATCTAAACAAAGTCCCCCCCACGCCGCGTCTGTCTGTCTGTTTGAATGAGATAAACTCAAAAACTATTGAACGTGTTTTTATACGGTTTTCACGTTTTCAGCAATGGATAGAGTGATTCAGTGTATATTCATTAAGTTTTTGTCTAAATTGGCTGAAATATGACGATGATTGTTGAAGAGTCGTGAAAAATCATGCCGACTGGAAGCTTTAAGGCCACCATACACGGCAACGATATATCGTAAGGATTTGAGTTTGCACAGTTATATCGGACGGCTTTATGTTCTCCACATGTAAGTACGCTGAACGTATACATGTAGAGAGCATAGGGCCGTCCGAACGTACTACGTTCCCATGGAATACTTTCCATCATCCACGCGGGCGAAGCCGCGGGCAAAAGCTAGTACTTACAATAAGCCTCTTATCTTACCCGTAGTGAGGAACCTAGGTTCGGTTAACTTATTATTTACAGACTTATTATCGGTCCAGTTCAAAACCAGCGTCTTGCAATTTAGTTGTCTGCCATTTTTGCTGAACGGGCCCTTTTTGGCGCAGCCGTGGGGCACACATGTTTGCATCGCTCTGTTATTGTGTTAGCACATGTTGATTCTTTTATTATTATTTTTTTTTTATTTTGTGTGCCTCTAGCACAGAGCTAAATAGGTAAATGTATTTTCTTTCTTTTCTATTTCTTTCTTTCTTTATTTTTTCTTAATGGTGGCGCCAGTTAACAGTTTGCTACGCACGAGTCACTGCGACGCGACTTTCGGAGCGACGGACGGAATCAGACGACGTGCGTGCGTGTCGCTCGGCGCAAGCCGCGTCGCAAATCGCATCGCTCGAGGCCATGAACGGGGACTTACTCCCCGCTAATTCTGTCGCCTTTCATCCGCTAATTCACAGTACCTTACACAAAAACAGTAGTACTTAAGTTCCCTCAAGCCGTACTCGGAATTACTTTCGTAGAATACAAATAATGTACAGTGAGAGATACGTAAGTTACCTACGTTTTAAGCATCCTCGTGTGACATGACCTATAAAGGTGAAATTACAATTCCGTGATAAACTAGAATCAGGTGTAGTGAGAATTTGGTTACGAGGAAATTAGGTACATTTGCTCTCGAATGAGATATACGTATTTCACTACCAGACCTATGTAGCTAATATTTTTATCTGTTATGCTTACGCAAAATCGAGTTTGACATAGTAAAATTACACATACCTAATAATATTTTATTTTAAACATTCCATTCCAAATGCCCAAAGTAGGTACATACTTAAAAGCTCTTTCATTTTTGTAAACTATACCTAATTGCAGTGAACTCAAATTAATTATCATCGCCTAACTTTGCGTATAATTAAAGAAACACTGCTATAACATTTCAACATCGTCATACTTAGTTGCATCCCTTACTAAAAATACACATTAATAATAATTACAAATAATCTACCTTAAGAGGATACATCGAAGCGTGAGTTAGCTCGATGTGTGCAATGGCGTTATGCCGGCTGTCTAATTTGACGCACGAGATACAAGACTCTCACGCGCACCGGAACTAAGCGCGCTAAAGTTTTATAGGAATTTTAAAAACACCAAATTTATCGATGTATCCCCTTAATAAAAATTTACATAGATACAGCACATAGCATTCGATTTGAATACTTACATTGGCGTGCATTTTATTTTCACCAAAATAAAAATACTTTAATACACACACACTTGTACATTAACATTCCATGTGACTGTTTTTTTTTTTTTGCATTTTTGAAAGCCTGTAGCCGCTCTACCCACCGGTGAAAGGAGTATACATCAAAATTATAATCATGCTTTCTTCGCTCGGGTAAATCCCTATTTAGCATCATGGGCTATGTAGTTTCATATGGGATGACAGATTTTTTTTTCACTTGAAAGTTGTTGTTTGATAGTCTGACCCCTTCATTTTGGCCACACCTTTGTCAGACACATTTTATAAAAACAATAGGGTTCGGTGCAAAGATATAAGTTTCAAAAATGATAACACGGCCGACAAGAGATCACCTGCAACTTCTGAGGACCTAAAAAACACCACTGATGCCGCGTGAAGAAGACCTACATCTTTAGAAGATTCAATTTCTTCCTCAAGGATTTGTGCACAAGTAACGTCTAGTAAATGAAAACCATTTACATGACGTTACTTTTTATTAAAAAAATTGATAACTGAAATTGTCAACTTTCCATGCGTGCCACCCCTAAACTTATTGGCACGCCATCGCAACAGATTGTTATCATTAAATGGAATGGAATTGATACCGTTGACGACTCATTAAACTAACAACCTTCTTCATTATTACTAAGAGATTCATATTTACCTTCCTCGTTACGTTAAATTTCCTTATTCGGTAAATTATAATGTCATAAGCTTGGTTTGATAAGGCGTTTATATTATTTTGTAATCTCTTTTGAGAAATGCTTGTGGGAGGAAAATCTTTATAGATCTTCAAGATTCTATATTGCCAAGTAAATTAAATTCATTAACCACTCCAAATCATTCTTAAAACAAGGATCCTGAATTATAAGAGATTTTTAGCCTTTTCCAAACCGTCACAATAAAAGAAGACGATCCAAAATTACAAAGCGATTACAACATTTTTTTATAAATCGAAAAGGTAACCTTAACAAAATCGTACCAAAGCAAATAACGCAAAAAAATGCTTATCAGATAAGCCTAAGTCGGGCTTTCAATCCAGGTTTTAAATCCAGACCCCTTTATACATAGTCAGACAGAAATAATGATAATATTTATGTACGATTTAAATATGACTTACAACAAAAGCGACCCAAAGTAATCCCGCCACAGGTTTTTTTTCGCCAAAGCATTAAAAACCTGTCTTACACAGAATTTCCAATACGTTATCAGAAAATATAAATCAAGACTTTTAATAAAAGCTACGGTCACCTCTAATATTTTTCAGCATCTAAGAATAAAAATTACTTTTGAATCTAAATAAAGTTATAAATAATAAATCAGAGTAAAAACATCATGAATACAGATTAAAATTTATAAATTATCTAGACGTCTTGCAGGCCATTAAAATAGTGCTTGAATTATTAGAACTTAGAAGACCATAAATATAATGTACCACTGTCGGTGATACTATACGAGTATTCGCATTACAATCTAGCCTATTAGCTAATAAGTAATTTAAACTTTTATGAAATTATAAAATTAAGAAGTCCAATAACGTCTTTCTTATTCACGATATTAAGGGAAGTTACACTTGATTCAAGTGTTCTTTATATCACTTGCACTGCAGTTTATGTTCACTCAAACTGCACTAAACTAACTCAAATAGGTTTTACCCTTTTTAGTCTTGCATTAGATCAGTGTCGTCAAGGAGTTGGATCGTCTCGACATTCCCTCTGGGCTCCCCTACCAAATTGCCATTTTATGTGGGGTACGCAATTACCCCGCTGTACCTAGTAAAAACAATTTTAATTCAACAATAATTCAACATAACTGACAAAATGTGGGTGTAGGTAATAATAATAAATAAATACATTAAATCTTTATTTTCAAAACGAGTGAGAGTTAGGAATGTCATAATGGATAGCGGAGCAAAACCCAGTTCCGTGCTAGGAATTAACCTGTGTTACGGACACTAGGGCCGCTCCATCTTCTCACTAAAAACATTACCTCAAACGTCTGCAGTAAGAAAATTCTTGAATTACTGGATTCCCAATTTAGGTACTATGGATACACCTCTGCCTAACCCTTCGGGGAACAAAAGCGTGTTGTTATGTTATGTTAAAAATTCTGACACTGAAATTTTCTACACAATCACTCACAAACTACAACCAAAGTAACATAGCATTTAACTAAATAAAATAGAAAATAAAACACCCTGTTTACCATACACTCGGTTCAAACGCGGTCTCTCTTTAATCAGGAGATAATAAAATAAATAAATCCCGACTAGCTCCCGCGAGATTCTTGAAAATCCACATGCCTTAGTGGACTTCGCTTTAGCGTTTTGTACAAGATAATACTTATATTGTTTATATAGAAAACTACTGAGCAAAAATTACTATAAATACGTAGGTACAAACTTTCGGTATTGGTATACAGGGTGGAAACTTTCAGCGGGGCAGTAAGGGGAAGTACCTCATCCGTTGCACCTACGCGAAAATGGTCTTAGGAGACTATAAGAAGTATAAGAAGTGAAGAAAATGTCCACAAATTTAAAAATAATTTGTTTTTGTTTCTAATTGACAAGTCGTATTACTCTATTGAAGATTTTTTAAATGACAAATTGTGACTCAACTCCTATAATATTATCTTCCTTTGACATGCATGTAAAATTTAATTTACTTAATTTAATTGACATTTTATTGACATTTATTAATCTCGAATACTATTATTATTACTTTTTTATAAAGCATGATGCAAAAATTACTATTTGTACACCAATTTTATTGGTAGAACATAGAGCTCGACTACAATATGTATATTTAAGACCTTTTATGTGTACCTATGTTCACAAATAAAGATTGATTGATTGATTGATCCATATTTTTTTATGGAATTTTGATCCCCATTCACAGATTTAAAAAAAAAATACAGTTAGCAATAAAATAGCCATTTTACACAAAAACATTTTTTGATGCCAATCGATCCTGTTTCTAATACTGATTAAAAACTTCTATGGGACCAACCATCGTTGGAGTACTCAAAAAGTCACAAATTGAAAGAAATTTTCAAGAGACAAAAGTTTTTGTCATCTAGTATAAGTTTTTTGCAAAGTAAAAACATATACTGGTTTTCTCTATAATAATACATAATAATTATATAAAGCCAAAGGAACTTCGTTTCAACCAGGTGTCCCGCGACGATCCCGACTTTTTTTTTTAAACTGGTTGTTGCAAAGTGAATCTGACTGTCTTTTTCTCAAAGTACATAAGTCCCGACATCACTCGAAACATATTCCACAGTTCCCTGAAAAACTTCAAAAAAGGTAATTCTTGATAAAAATCCTAAGTAAATAAAATCTTTTTTTCTACTTATATCATTTTGGGGCCTCGCTTGAGAAGTATCTTTGGCCTCAGCTCAGGCCAATAAACACTTGACGAAGGTGGCTATCTGTCAGGAGTGTCAGGACTCAGGAGTGTCAGGACTCAGGAGTAGGGGGTTTAACCGCTCGATAGTATGTGCCAAGTTATCATGGTTGTGAGTAGGTAGGTACGTGGTAAGATGCAGATTTTTATTATATCAGAAGACCAATTCTCGTTCGTAAAAACATTCAAATTTAAGTAGAATGCGGACGGTCACAAAACTTACCGGTCAAGAGCGAGTCGGACTCGCGCACCGAGGGTTCCGTTCCGATTTCTGAAAAAGTGTGCTATTTAGAGACATCGTTTTATTTTTCCTGTAATCTTTACATAAACTTCTATCACATACAATAATTTCAGATTTTTCTCTTTGCAAACTTCGGAGATAAGGGTGGGAACGGTATTTTTTTTTACATTTTTCATCAAAAGTCGAACACTGTGCGGCCTAAAAAAAATAAAAATATGTTTGAGAATGTGCAAAGAGCGTTCTTTCATATGATACCCCACATGACCTAGTAGCTCCACTTTGAATTTTTAAGACCCCCTTTCACCCCATGTTGCAAAAAAAATACATATATTTTTATTTCTTTCTTATTTGCAAAATAGTTGGGTAAACGTCATCTAAAACTGTTCCAAATTTCAAGTTGATAGCACTAGTAGTTCTTGAGATATCCAGCTGTGACAGACAGACAGACAGACTGAGTCACACCATAAGGGTTCCTTTTTTACCATTTTGGTACGAAACCCTAAAAACAACCGACTCCCAAAAAAACACTACAAAGTGAAAAATAACTTTAATTTCGGTTGTCGGTGTCTTTGGTTTTTTATTATCGGTTTTTGCCACCGACTTCCGGAACTAAAGTCCGTTGTTTGAAAAAAGTGTTTAATTTTCACTTTTTAGTTGTGGTACCCCCACACAAATTCGAATACCACTACCGGTAAAATAACAGAACATCATCTACATCAAAGTGGGAAAAATACGTTTAAGCTAATTGAAGCAACTCAAAAACGACCTACCGAAGCAAAATTTATAAATTTTACATGGGATCAACTTTACTGGGATAAAAAGTACCCTCCCGAATAAAACAAGAATCGTTAAAATCGGACTATTCCATACAAAGTTATGTATAACTAAAAATAAAAAAAATAAACACGCCTCGACTTGAGAACCTCCATCTTTTTTTTCGTAGGTTAAAAATAAAAGAATTCCTCTCTGTACTATTTTGCATCTTTGGTTTTCGTTTCATGGAAAGATATGAGTTTTTTTTCTATAGCAGAAGCATAATCAGCCTATAATGTTTCCCACTGCTGGGACACGCTCCTTTATTCGAGAGGGACTGGACCGTAATCCACCACGTGGGCCCAGTACAGGTTGGAAAATGTCACATGTCTTCGAATTTTTGGTTCTAGGACATGCCGGCTTCCTCACGAAGTTTTCCTTCACCGTTTTGAGAGCAGTGGTGATGAAATAATTTACACAAAGTAAAGCGCCTGTCTGAGTCTAAACCTACGACCTTTAACTCGTCAGTCGCGGCCGCTACCACTGGGCCACCACTGCTCTCTCTTTTTTATAATACGCATATTTAACTCACATTTCACAATGTTGTTACTGAATTTTCTTACAACGTAAAAAATAAATATTGAATAAAGACCGAAGCAAATGAAACAATCCATTATTTGATATTGTGAGCAAGTATCAAATAATGGATTCTTTAATTTTACAGTTAAACATTACAGGTAATTTAAAAAATACTAAATAAAAAACCAAAGTTTGATGTAAGTTATATTAAAATTCACCTATGCTTAGAAGATTCGTCCTGTATGAACTGACCACAGATACAAAGTGCGTCCACCCTGAAAGAAATAAAACTTTATTTCATTTTATTATTTTACGTCACATAATAAAACGGATAGAATTTTTAAATTGATATATTAAAAATATATTTCGGCCATCCATTCTACAAGACCGAAAAAAGGATTTTGAATTTAAATTATGAATATAAAACCATCTCTTTGCATTTATTAACGGGCTAGGTAAGAAAAAACCATAGAAATAGGGTGTTTCTTTTAAGGTGTCAAGCCAGTGCGAGCTGATAGCAGAGTACCATACCTATAGTTTTAACCCCCATGTATGTTCTACGATTTCTTGAAGTTTTCGAGTTATGATTTTTTTTCGATATTTTTCCTGATTCAACGAGGTGATTGATGTCTTTAAAAAAATATATCTTTTTTTTGGGGCAACTTTGAACAAGAATGTACTAATTATGGCATTATTTGCTGAAATCGGTCGTTGAAAGTGGTGTATCTGAAATCTTGTGTTTCATATTTTATAATTTATTATTTGCATATTTTTGTCAATCCTTATATTTACTATTCTTCTACGTCTAAGCAGAGCTCAGTTGATCATAAAAACATAAATTTTATACCTACTACTATCCTTAATCAGTACCATTGATATGAAATGAAGAATGCAAAATAACTCGAAAACTACAAAAAATCGTAGAACATACATGGGGGTTAAATCGATGGGTATGGTACTCTGCTATCAGCTACTACTCACCACTGGCTTGACACCTTAAAAGAACACCCTGTATAAATATATCTAAGAGTGGACAAAGCCTTTATTTATTTTTTCAGTACCTACTTACTATCATTGAACTCCATTTTAAATAAAAAACCGGCCACGCCCAATGAAGGATTCCGTAGTTGAAAAGAATTTATCCCAAAAACAAGCTTAACTTTGTAATCCCAAATATTTTTTTTTGTGATAAAATTACAAATTAACAATTTTCGGACTTTTTTCTTTACTTGTGCTGTGAGACCTTGTTCTTGCCAAATTTCATGATTACAGGTCAACGGGAAGTACCCTTATAGGTTTTGATTTACTTGTCAGTATCAAAATATGTCGCTTAAATGGCATTATTAGGGTTCCGTACCAAAATGGTAAAAAAGGAACCCTTATGGTGTCACTCAGTCTGTCTGTCTGTCTGTCTGTCTGTCACAGCTGGATATCTCAAGAACTACTAATGCTATCAACTTGAAATTTAGAATAGTTAAAGAGCGCTGTTTGCACATTCTCAATCATTTTTTTTTCTTTTTTTCTGATGAAAAATGTAAAAAAAAATACCGTTCCCCACCCCCTTATCTCCGAAGTTTGCAAAGAGAAAAATTTGAAACTATTCTATGTGATAGAATTTTATGTAAAGATTACAGGAAAAATAAAACGATGTCTCTAAATAGTACACTTTTTCAGAAATCGGAATGGAACCCTCGGTGCGCGAGTCCGACTCGCTCCTGACCGGTTTTTTTTTTATTGCGTTGACTAATAAGCTTGATGTTTTCAGAACTCCTTAAGGATTACAAATAGACCTACCTATTTGATATTCATTTCAACTTGATACCATGCATTTCTGAGAAAAAGGTTCTTGACAAACAGACAGACAGACGGACAACGAAGTGATCTCATAAGGGTTCCGTGTCTCCTTTTGAGGTACATAGGTGGAACCCTAAAAATGTATATTTATAACAGTAGCCTGAAATACAAATTTTCATAATATTCAAAATAACAATCCATTACCCCTACCTAAACCTTTTGTTAAAAGTAATAGCAGAGGCTGAAGGTATTGGCTTTTTATGCTACGGGTCACGGATTTTTCCTTTTCCGGCTTTCCGTTATACTTACGTCAAATAAATTATTTGCATAACCTACAGATTTTTTCCTAAATTTTTAATGGGTATAAAATTAATTTTATGATGGGAGTTTCTTTTAACCCGACTGAAAAGAAGAGTTACAATCCCAAAAAAAAACCGGTCAAGTGCTAGTCGGACTCGCGCACCCAGGGTTCCATTCCGATTTCTGAAAAAGTGTGCTATTTAGAGACATCGTTTTATTTTTCCTGTAACCTTTACATAAATTTTTATCACATAGAATATTTTCCGATTTTTCTCTTTGCAAACTTCGGAGAAAAGGGGGGGAACGGTATTTTTTTTTACATTTTTCATCAGAAGTTGAAAACTATTCGTCCTAAAAAAAAGAAAAAAAATTATTGATAATGTGCAAACAGCGCTCTTTCATATGACCCACATGCCCTAGTAGCCTCACTTTGATTTTTTGAGACCCCCTTTCAGTCCCTGTTGCAAAAAAAAATATAAATATTTTAATTTCTTTCTTATTTGCAAAATAGTTGGGTAAACGTCATCTAAAACTATTCTATATTTCAAGTTGATTGCATTAGTAGTTTTTGAGATATCCAGCTGTGACAGACAGACAGACTGAGTGACACCATAAGGGTTCCTTTTTTACCATTTTGGTACGGAATCCCTAAAAATATTTAACCAAAGAAATTAAACTTACCAAGACCCACAATCATGACGATGACCATCCATATCAGCGCTATAGCCACAGGGTACTGTCCCTCCACAATCAGCACAAGCGGTATTACAATAGCAAGTACTAGCTGTACTCACAAGTACAATACACTGAGCCAGATGTAATACGACATTAGGTCTGGGTTTCCCTAAAAATGGTTCAAGATATAGTAACGTAGAGTAGTATTTGCAACGTATTTCAACACCAAAATAAAATACCTCGTCCAAGGTTATAGTAATTTCCCTTAAAATAGCTGTATTTGGATAACTAAGACAAATAAATATAGCCTCGTATTAAAAGCAACAAGTCCATTCTAGCTATCATTGTAGTCCTATTAATCAAGTAATTCCCGAGCTCCATTGCTTAATAGGTACCGTAAACCGGGGTTACTTTGATACTACGGGTTTACTTTGATAACAGCTTTCGCCTTATGAAAAAATCTCTAGGTAGGTATAGATTTTTGTAGGCATCAAAAGTTTTTCTTACCTTAGAAATGCCCAGTAACCGGTATACCAACAAAACCATAGTCACCGAATAAAATTAGTTTTTCTAAGTCAAAAGTTGTTATCAAAGTAACCCCGTAATGTCAAAGTAACCCCGGTTTACCTGGACTCTCTCTCTTCAAAACTATGCTCTAAACCAATAGAGAACTCAGTGAGGTGGTTTTCTTTTACTTAAAAACCGGCCATGTGCGTGTCGGACCACGTCCAATGAAAGGTTCCTTAGTTATGAATTTATCCCAAAAACAAACTTAACATTGTAGTTTAAAACCATGTTCTCCCATACATCGATATGACCTATTATCACGGACAATTGCAAATGTAAATTTGTGATAAAAAAAACTACAAATTAACAATTTTCAGACTTTTTCCTTTAGGTATTTGTGCTGTGAGACCTTGTTTGTTACCAAATTTAATGATTCTAGGTCAATTGAAAATACCCCAGATATGTTTTGATTTATAAAATACCTACGGCCATTTATGCGCCATATTTTACTATCAATATCAAAAAAGTCGCATAAATGGCCGTATTTTTTTACTGCGTTGATTTAGAAACTAGATTATTTTAGAGCTCCAAGAGACGGTAGACTAGACTTACGTATTTTATATTAATTTCAACTTGATACCTTCACGCGCTCCTGACAAAAAGAGTCTTGACAGACTGACAGACATAAGGGCTCCGTTTTTAGGGTTCCGTACCTCAAAAGGAAAAAACGGAACCCTTATAGGATCACTTCATTGTCCGTCTGTCTGTCTGTATGTCAGTCTGTCAAGACCCGTTTTCTCAGGAACGCGTGAAGATATCAAGTTGAAATCAATATCAAATACGTAAGTTTATGGTCCTTTGGAGTTATAAAAAAATCAAGCTTCTAAGTTAACGCAATAAAAAAATACACTCCAAATAAAATATAAGTACCTACTTATCCGTCTACCTTTCTCGGAAATCTTGTCAACTATTACGGGACGGTTACGTAGCATTATATTCACATAATAATATGCTCTACTAATATAAATTGGCTCAAAGACGTTATTGACTACCGTTTGATGCCGATACTAGGAATCAGGAGCTACTTATTGGGGATCAAAGGGGTCACTAAACTCAATCAAATATGGTTACCGATCCTGTTTTAGCTGAGTACAGGAGGCCGCTGTTAATTGCGGTTTGGAAATAAAATATCCCATAAATTAACCAGCTTTTAATAGTGGTACAGGCCACTTTGATTCCTCTTGAATTGAAATTTCAGGATAATGCAATAATTTTGCGTTGCAGGTATATTATAGCTTAAGAGGGAAGGAGGCCTGCGATTCTCCATACAAATGTATACTCCGTTTTTCTTCCTGAATTATGTCTCTAGAGCAATCATTTTTTTTTCTTACAATTAAAGTCTGCTGTAGACAAGTTCCTGTCATTTCCTTTTTTTCAAGAACTAATTAGTAATGAAAATATGACCCTCAAAAAATTACAAAAAATGCCCCATTTTTACCGCCGTGATTAGAGGACTACCAGACAAATTCTAAAAGTTTTTAACATAAAACAAAATTATAGGGACCTAGACATACTCTTTCTTAAAATTTTAACGAAAAAAATAATTGAATCGGCTCAGTTTTTGAGGAGAAAATAGAGGAATACGAAACGTCGATTTCGATAAAAGTTTTTGTGATATAATCTGTCTGAGCTGCAGCTGTCCCTATCGCACTCTCTTATCAATGGTTGGGCGCAGCGCAACGGCAATAGTTGCTTCAAATACCTATTTTTCAAATTCCGCGCAGACCACGTTCCCTCTTAATGGGCTCGTTTCTATTACATGGGATTTAGATTTAGTTGGTGAAATGTGGGTGTAGGTTGTAGGTACATGGGCCTAACCTTTCGGGGAGAACAATTGTGATGTTATGTTATGCTATAATATGCGTACAACGTTGCCCTTGCCAGACGTGTGACTGCGGTAGGTACAGTCGACTTCGTAAATCAATCAATCAATCTGCCTAGCCTTTTCCCAATTATGTTGGGGTCGGCTTCCAGTCTAACTGGATGCAGCTGAATACCAGTATTTTATATGGAGCGACTGCCTATCTGACCTCCACAACCCAATTACTAGGTGGTAATACCCCTAGGGTAGGTCTTACCCTTGGTAAGACTGGTTGTCAGACTATCGGGCTTCTGACGACCCGTAACGACTGTCAAAGATCCACGAATGACAGCCGGGACCAACGGCTTAACGTGCTTTCCGAGGCACGGAGGAGTCGCGGTATGTAAAGATGGTCACACTTCCACGGACCAACCCCAGCAAGCGTAGCTTAACCTGATGTATCGACCCGTACGGCTGTTATTACTTAGCCACGAGCTCCTCAAGTCGACTTCGTAAATGCTGTACCATTATTCACAAAAATCCAAGGTTAAATCATTTCATATTCACATCTAAAGCAGCCATGAGCAGCATCACAGACGCCATTACAAACATGACGGTGACAATGACGAATATTGACAGAAACACGACTAATATTATCAGCGTAGTGATCGTCAAGTTCTTCCTATCCCTTACCAGTAACATCGCAGCGCATGTGAAGCCGAGTAACTGAAATAAAGAACTTTATTGTATTGAGGTTTTACGATTTTCGTCTGTTTGTCTGTAGGTATGTTTTTAAATGCACAAACTATAAGCGCCTTTATTGACCACATCCTGCTTCTGGATAGTCGGCGCCATGTACCGGGGTAAATGCCCCAGTGGGCAATGTAGGTATGAATAAGCTGGGTAAATTGTTCCCGTATTTGTGTGCAAGGCTTTGATATTTAGAAAGAAAGAGAAAGAAAGAAAGACCGACCACTTTTCCCCACTTCTTGTTTATAAAAGGGGTCAGGTAATGCAGAGCACACCATTTATATTGACTAATAGCTTTTGCCCGCGCCTTCTTCTATAATTTAAATAATATTATCTTCTTATATATAAAAATCAATTGCTTTTCGTTTGTCTCGCTAAAACTCGAGAACGGCTTGACCAATTAGATTTTTTTTTTTGTTATTTTATTCTCCTCTTTACTCGGGTAGTAAAAAAAAAATATGAAAAAAGAAATTGACAGGACAACGTCTGGCGGGTCAGCTAGTACCTACTACCTATAATATATAGTAGGATATTACGGATTTTATTATAATACAATGCTAACGTGCCTTTTTGTCTTTAAGATAAACAGATAAAGGAAAAGGAATGAGGGAGAAGACGTCTACACGTCATCTCCCATCATTCCTCTTGAGTAGAGAAAGACCAAAGAAACAATGGATGGATTGGGTGAAATAAAGAATTGGAGAAAGAGGGAGAATACTCAGATGACGGCTGATAGAGATGTATGAAAGGAGACTTGCTACACCAACTCCAAATAAATTGGAATAAAGGTAAGACGATTACGAAGATAAACGGAGAAATAAAGAGAGAGATACATCCAAAAACTGCGTCATGGCAATCAAGTTTCAAAGGTCAGCTAAGCAAAAGAAACAAAAATTTTCCATTCATAACACAATGCTGGCAAACTTATACTCTTTGTAACTTTAGAAAACTTGAAACGTATTCATAAGACGTAGTTTCAAAGCGAGGTCGTTGCCACCAAAGTCAAAAGTTTAGAGAAACTATTATCTATCTGTATTGGATGGCTTTTTTACCGACTTGGAAAAAATAGTGTATAATAGTGTGTGTGTGTGTGTGTGTAGTGTGTGTGTGTGTGTGTGTAGTGTGTGTGTGTGTGTGTGTGTAGTGTGTATAGTGTATAGTGTGTGTGTGTGTGTGTGAACGGAGTAGAAGCCTATGGCATACCGAGTGTTGTGTTAAAAAGTTGGCTGGGATAGACTGGATGCGGAAGTCGGAGGACAGGGTGTTGTGGCGCAGCCTGGGAGAGGCCTATGTCCAGCAGTGGGCTGCGATAGGATGATTTGATTGGTAAAGGTAAGTGAGAGACAATAAGCACTTCATGTCACAACCAATAATTATGTTTGAAATTATAGCGATATTCGCCGGCTTCTCTCGAGAGATTGAATTATATCAATCTGCCTAGCCTTTTCCCAACTATGTTGGGGACAGCTTCCAGTCTAACCGGATGCAGCTGAATACCAGTATTTTACATGGACCGACTGCCTATCTGACCTCCACAACCCAGTAACTGGGTAATACGATACCCCTTGGTAAGACTGGTTGTCAGACTTTCGGGCTTCTGACGACCCGTAACGGCTGCCAAAGATCCACGAATGACAGCCGGGACCAACGGCTTAACGTGCTTTCCGAGGCACGGAGGAGTCTCAGTATGTAAAGATGGTCACCCATCACGGACCAACCCCGGCAAGCGTAGCTTAACCTGACGGATCATGTCACAACCAACATGTTTGAAGTTATAGCGATATTTGCCAGCTTCTCTCGAGAGATTTAATTATATATTGTAGTTAAAAACCATCTTCCAGAAATAATCTGATAAATTGTGAAAACCGCATCAAACTCAACTTCAACTAGTTAAGAAGAAAAATGTAGGTAATAATTGGCATCCCCCTACCAACCAGTTCATAACCACTGATGTGAATTACAAAGTACTAACCCAAGAAGTTACACAAATCCTCAGAAATAAGTATGTCTCTTTCTTAACATTGAAACTTTTAATTGGCACTCGTCTACCTACCGCAAAATTTCAATGTTTTGTGGGTACTATGTCACATAAAATGAGCGACACGGAAATTGTTACAAAATAACTGAATTTCTCCAGGCTACTTTTTATTAAATTAGGTTGGAATTGTATGTGCTGTATTTCTATAATTTGCTTTTAGGAATCAGCTGGGTACAAAGTAGGACATTTTGCTAAAGTAATTTTAAACTAAACAAATGCAAAATTAGCCTTACGCACAGAACGCTTACATTTCCACCTACGCTTATGCCTCACGTCAGCCACGCCTAGCCATTATCCTAGACTTCAGCCTAAGGACGCTATAAAACGGGCCTTTTGTTCTACTAACGACGTTTATGTTTCAAGATAAGACGGAATTATCAAAGAAGAATAGATGTCCTTACAATTCCCAGTATAGCGATGAGTCTGGTCCCGCACCGCACGTTTAAACCAGAAAAACATGTTTCGGCTTGCGGTATCTCTTCCACCAAAAAAGTTTCGTATACCTAGTCCACATACATTTTATAAAAAACGTAAAATATTTAAAATTGTAAACTCGATTAAAAGGTAAAAGAAGTATCAAAAAAATAGGTGTAAAATAAAATATGACAGAGATTTTAACCATAGAGAAAGGACGAAGAAGAAGTTTGGTATCCAGAATAAGTTCTTCTTGGTTTTAGTTAGGTACTTCAATATTTATTACACGAATGCAAACAGTTCACCAGCAAGTTATTTTAAAGTGCTAATCCCCGGTTTATGAGGTTTTTAAACGGAGTTTATCCATTCCTTAAATAGTGAATATTGGTTCGATATCGTGTTTCTGAACACTTCGTTAATAAAGAATTTAGCTTAAAAGTTGAGTGAATTATGTACAATCGAGGGTAGAGAGGATCGGGGGTGGGGTGGGTCGGGGGGGAAGGGGTCGAGGGATCGAGGGGGAGGGGGGGGGGGGCGAGGACCTCAAAAACCGAGCATTTTTGTCGAGTCAGTAGCTCAAGAGTTTATCTGAAGATCTCAGAAACCGGGCAAGTAATGTCGACGACTAAGGTATACAGGGTGTCCCGTAAATAATGGATCACCTCTTAAAGGGTCATTGTACTCATCATTATGAACAACTTTTACTATGGGGCCAAACCTGAAATCGCGAAAAAAAATCTGCTGTTCAGTACATTTATGTTCGTTTATCTGGTCAAAATGTAGAGAACAGCTGATTTTTTTTTCGCGATTTCAGGTTTGGCCCCATAGTAAAAGTTGTTCATAATGATGAGTACAATGACCCTTTAAGAGGTTATCCACTAATTACGAGACACCCTGTATATAAGCACAAAAATTCTAAGCCCGAAAACAATAACTTTTCTACCTAAAGTCTGCTCAGAAATCCAACAAGAAATAGTGGAGAAGAAGTCTTCTAGACACCTGTGTCACAAAACTCATGAGGGCGAATTTATCCTCGCAAGTTGGAGTTGTTTGCAGAGACTGGCGGTAAATCAAATAAGCGGCAAGGCAGGGCTTATCGCTAGGACACTGTGCACGCGTTTGCTTGCGCTTCCACACCACATTTTTTGCAACTTATTATATGGATGAGAATGTTAAACAGTTTCTTAGATTTCTTTAATTTTAGACTAGCCACCCGTTCCTGCTTTACACGGTGAAATGTACCGATGTGGCGATATGTCATTACATCGAGATTCCTGTGCTATTTCTAAGTTAAATATAATATTTTATTTTCATACATCTTTCGGAATAAAACACTGATTTTGCTCACATTTATTGTGGAGTTCCATTCTTTTTAGATGAAATTCTCTTTTAAATGCTAATAATTTTCGTCCATGACTTCTACCTGGAATCAATTAACAACAAACTGATTATATATGTCATAATCAAAGGTAGATATGCAGTCTTTTCCCGAAATGACTGATTTATCCTAGGTTTACCAAAGCCTTCGGGCAAACCCCGAAATAAATTCCAATTTCGGCTTTTGAGTAAAGTATTTTTAGTAACGTAACTTTTCAGTCAAACGTCGAAAGTAAAATAATCTGTTTCAGGCTTTGCCTAGTCAATCCTAAAAGCGACTGGCAGACTCGGTCAAACGTTGACGTCAGGGGCACCCCAAAGTTCGGTTTGGTTAGGTTCCTTTAATAAAACCCTGCAGACAGAAAAATGGGCCCCGCAGCGGGGCTCCGTCGACCTGCTGACGAAAACCCTAACCTAAGCCTAACCTAGGTGTTTTGAAGTTTGTTAGTTTGACTGGTCAAACTCCGATTTCATTAAATTGAGACTGACCAAATTATTTTCTCGTAGGTTTGACGAAAATTCTTAAGTCCAGAGTCCGAAAACCATTTGTCTGGGCTTTAACTTTACACTCGTAGTTATAGTCAAGTAAAAGTAATTATTTTAGTCAAAGTAATTGCTCAAGGAATGATTTTCATTCTACAGTTTAGTAATTTCTTGAAGTTAGAACTGTCAAAGTTTAGAATTCTTAGCCAAATAATAGTCATCATTTTCTCGTATTTATAAGGCTTTATAGGCTCGTATTTATAATCAAAGTAATTACTCAAGTAATTACTTTGATTATAAATACGAGCCTTTTTTTTTTTTGAGTGTGGGAAATCTACAAATAACTTCTCCCGCTCTGGGTCAAAACTTCAAGTCAGACCTGAGGTTTGACTAGTCAAACCTAGGAGCGCCGGTGCTTCGAGGTTTGACTATAACATATACACACTTTAGCTCTATTAACAAACATTCAAAAATACACAACAATCGTTCCGATGAACAAAATAGCGATGGGCTAGTTTATTGTTATACAGTATACAGTGAAGTTTCTGTTTATATTGCCTAACAAATAAAGTTTTTGTGCTAGGGTGTTAGATAGGATAACAACATGCTGGCTAGCTCCTTTTTTGCTGAACATACGTATCTGTTAGAACGAGTTTAATCTAGAAACGAGGTTTTCCTAACAAAAACATAACCTAAACTCACGAATTCTTCCTATTGGGGTAGGCAGAAACGCTACCTGCTCGATCCTTACATACTCCATCCTGACAAAAACCTCGTTTCGTAATGTCTTTCCCTATTAACTTGTACAATGTAATTTAGGTATGTAAGTAATTATTTCCCTAAGCGGTTAAACCCTTGTATTTAACATTAAACGTAAATCAGTGTAAAATATTGTGGCTTACAGTTTATCACACAATTAAGGTTGGAGTGAGACAAACCTCCGCCTCGTTGTACGTCAATGTAAATTGTGTGAAAACGCCGTTAAATCTACGGTGAGCCAACAATAAGCGTTTAATTGAATCGCTGACAATGCAATTAAGGTGTCATTGAAACATGCTAAGCATTTAATAGCTTTTTATTTTAATTAAATTCGTATTTTACATCGATGAAAGTCATTAAACAGGTTTGCATTTTACATTGTGGTCGTTTGGTTAATTACATTTGTGGATTTGTTTCTTGTTTGGAACACATGCATTAACATTTTTTTAGCATTTCAGCAAAGAATAATTACTTACTGATTAATGGCTTTAAAAAAAATAAATTAAAAATAACAAAACACCTAGCATTCTAACTACTATTATAATTGCGAAAGTAAGTCTGTTTGTTTCGTTTTTACGCTAAAACGGCTAAACGGATTTTGATTGGTAAACCATGACCTGGATTTGGACATAGGATACTTTTTATCCCGGTAGTACGTTCCCAAGGGATAATTTCCGACATGCACGCGGGCGAAGCCTCTGGCGAAAGCTAATAGAATCACGAAAACTAAACTAAATTATTCTAAACATTTTACAGACCAGTAAAAAGAGTTAAATGCTCCTTAGTTCCTTATATAAATCCTCTACGAAATCCCGTTTGGAAACTTCAGGATTCTACGAAAAATACACCTTTATTTGAGCATATTACCTACTGCAAAAAGGGTTCATAAATTACTCGGTTCAGTGCTGATATGCACCGTACTATGACCATCTCGGCAGGATGCCAACCGGGGGCATGCCAAAATAAGTGTAATGGTACCGCTAGATAAATAATGAAGACGATGTGTGTTGTTGTTTGTAGAAATCATCAATTCAATATAGCTGAAGAGTTTGTTTAGTTGTTTGTTTGTTTGTATGTTTGAACGCGCTAATCTTTGAAACTACCAGTCGGATTTGAAAAATTATTTTTGCATTTGATAGCTCAATTCTTGAGAAAGGCTATAGGCTATTAAACATCACGCTACGACTCTTAGCAGCCGGACAAAAAAAAAAAAAAAAACACCGCGGGCAGGCGATTTCATGAGATGGGGTAGGACGGGGGAACAAGAAATTTCACGCGGGCGAAGTCGCGGGTAGCAGCTAGTGATTAATAATAAATTACTTTGTCAGTGACATAAAATGTATTTGCACGCTATAATTATCATGGCAGGATATTCTGAAACCAAAATTACTGTAATATAATCTATTATACCTACCATATTCTGGCAAATCAATATTTTTGACTTGATTTGATTTGAACCTTTCTGCCAACTTTCTAGCTGTCAACCTTGGTCTTAACCAGGGAACCTAAGTGTTATTGAGTCTAGCAAAATCATTGAGTTTGAAAAAAAATCGCAGTAGCATCCCGGTGTCTGGAATTATACCGACTAATGATGATAGCCTATGGGACCTATAACATCATCATCTCATCTGTCTAGCCTTTTCCCAATTGTGTTGGGGTCGGCTTCCTGGGACTTGTAACATATCTGGTGAAATATGGGTGTACTATGCCTAAACACATGCTACAGTTAGAATTAGGGCTCCACGCAAAAAATTAATACCCATGAAATTGTGAATAAAATTCGATTAAAATAGGGAAGTATTCACATCCACAATCCCGCGGGCAAAGCCGCGGGCTTCTGCTAGTAAATAAATAAAAATCCTTAAAACTATTCTGTAATTCAATTAGGTGGTCGTTCGAGAAATGATGTTTCAAGATGAAAAAAAAAAAATGATGTTGCCTTCGCGCTGCCGATAATTCTAGCTTATATTCGAAATTTTGATGCATCGAGGTACTGAACTGTCGCGCTCATAATTTAACGATTTTAAGCTACTTTCGTTTTAATGTTTATTTATAACACATTTGCTCGTAAAGGGTCTCTTATTTCACGAATTTCAATATCGTAATGTATGTCATTACGTACTTGTGCGTTATTGTAATGTAAAACGCACGAGTTTCTTTTTAATAAGGTAAAACGTAAGGTTTATCAAGATGCTCCGTCTAAAACGAACGGTACTTTTTAAATCTTATCAAAGAGTTTTTATGTCAGAAAAGTGGTCAACATTTTATGAATAAAATTAACTTTGGAAGATAAAATATAAAAAAATAAACATTAATTAAAATGAAAGAATTAATTCTTTAATTAATTTTGACAATAAATTGCAACAATAACAAACAAAAACAAAAAAAAAAAATAATTTACTTTATTAGTAATACTGGCTGTTTTTGTGCCTTTGCTTTAAAAAAAAAGCGCTGATGCGCGCGCATCACTAATTTGTGAACAAGTAAAAATTATTCCGCGCGCGTTTTCTTTTCGCTGTATTGTTTTTATTTGAAAATGTCGTCAAGTAATAATGAATTTATTAATTCGACACCGACAGAAGTCTCAGAGGCAGCGAAAAAGGCTACTCTAGTCAATGATATATTACCTTTAGATGCGTTACCCGGGCTCAAAAATGGGAAATTAAATGAAGGGTAATTGCCCGGCGTGATACAGTCACGCACGCGCGCCAGTGAACATGCAGCAGCTAGTGACATAATTAAATAAGTATATTCATCTCTTTCTTACAACAGGTATCGGCATGCGTCTTTCCTTTTCTTTGCGGCCAGTATACTGGTATGTTGGTACATCATGGCTTACGCTGTTTTTGAAAGCACTGATGTTCGTGTATGACGCGTCTATCTGTAATACGTCATTGACTCTAAGTCTCTTGCCTGAAAAATCGACCGATAGATACTTACAAGCGTATCAAAATTTCATCTTATGGAAAACAAGCAAAGATGCAAATTCATTTTCAGAAAGTGTGTGTTTTAAAGATTTATTCGTTTAAGAAAGTCCGAGTTTTATTTATTTCCTCGCATATATGTTATAATAACCGTCGTATGACATACGTGCGCTTTGATAATTACAGCTTCTGCTTTCTTGTAGCCCTCGCCTACGGCTCGGGCTAGCAATATCGCCTCGGCTGTAATTTTCAACTTACCGAACTTATATCATAATGTACTATTATAATTCATAAATCAATATTAAATTCTTGTTTTTATTATATTGCATGTGTCACTACTTTTGTATGCCCTACTAGAGGCAAAACATAGCACCCTCACTATATTAACTAATAAGAACTTGAACTTATAATGTACCTTTGTTTTACAATAAATAAATGATTATGATTATTAACGTTTTCAAGCAAGTAGGTATTATTTTATCTCACGTCATTCGATTTCAAGTAGGAAACCCTTAAAGATGGTTGTTTTTTACAGTACAAGTGATAATTGCCAATTTGCCAAACACAGATACAATAGGATATCATTATCTATTAATTACTGATTATATTCTCTCAGATGTTTATACCTTGAACCATACTAAGCCACCTTCACTAATACTTAATCATTGTTTGAGCTGTGTGCTGATAGTGTCAGTCAGCCAGGTTCTCATTTTACAGATGACTAGCAGCGCCCTTTTTTTTTGATGGTGGGAAATCATCAAATAACTTCTCCCGCTCTGGGTGGAGCGGAAAGGCGTGTCAGACTTTTACTGACTAAAACCCACCCGTGTTCCTTCAGTTGCCTATGCCAGGACCGCGGTATCTTCTTCAAACAACCCGCGACCCCAGCGGACTAGCAGCGCCCTACGGTTTTAAACGCGTAAGTCTCGAACCCGTTGGAATATCGGAATAAAAAGTATCATGTGTTAGTTCAGTTTATAAACTATATGTGTGCCAAATTTCATCAGAATCAGTTTAGTAGTTTTTGCGTGAAGGAGTTACAAACATCCATCCATCCATCCTTACACAAACTTTCGCGTTTACAATCTTTATAATATTTGTAGGAGATATGATGAATAAAGAAGGCACATGCTAGAATAATGAATGAATGAGGAGCTCGTGGCTAAGTAATAACAGCCGCAAGGGTCGATCCATCAGGTTAAACTACGCTTGCCGGTGTTGGTCCGTCTATGGGTGACCATCTTTACATACCAAGACTCCTCCGTGCCTTGGAAAGCACGTTAAGCCGTTGGTCTCGGCTGTCGTTCGTGGATCTTTGAGAGTCGTTACGGGTCTTCAGAAGCCTGAAAGTCTGTCAACCAGTTATACCAAGGGGTATCGTATTACGCATTTACTGGGTTGTGGAGGTCACATAGGCAGTCGCTCCATGTAAAATACTGGTATTCAGCTGCATCCGTTTAGACTGGAAGCCGACCCTAACATAGTTGGGAAAAGGCTAGGCAGATGATGATGATGCTTGTATAATGAATACTCATACACTATTCGCATAATGAATAAGTATCTATACATCCAAGCAATATAATTTATTCACTCATTTTCAGAAAACAGTCTAGCTCTGGAAAGCGGCCCAGCTTTAGTTGTTTTTAATTAATTACTCCCCAGGGCGAGGCACTTAAGGAAGATTCGCTACGGTTAAGGTCAAAGACTCGTCTATTTGTATTTCACAAAACCTTTAAAACATTTGGCAATATTTTATGCCAAATGTTTTAAAGGTTTTGTGAAATATTTGGACGAGAAAGTGTATGTAACCTTTGTTTTAAGAAAAACACTTTGATCGATGGTCTGTTAGATATAATAATATGAGCTTGCGAAGATAGAAATAAGAGCCTTGTAGATTTAGACTTGAATAAAGGAAAAAAAAACTGTAACTGTAGTCCTACAGGATAACTATAATAGGTCTACATAATCTAATGTAATACCTATTATTATACCCAAAAAAACACAGTACCTACAGTGTGGAAGTACTCGTAGATTCGAAGTAAAATCACGTAATAGCTCTATAAAACGATGTTTTTAGGGTTCCATACCTCAAAAGGAAAAAAACGGAACCCTTATAACACAAAACTTCGTTGTCCGTCTGTCTGTGAGTCTGTCAAGACCCAGGAAGTCTATATGCGGTCCCTTGGAGCTCTAAAAAAAATAAGTTTCTAAGGAGCTCTAAAAAAAGTAAGTTTCTAAGGAGCTCTAAAAAAATAAGTTTCGAAGGAGCTCTTAAAAAAATAAGTTTCTAAGTCAACGCAATAAAATAAAATACGGCCATTTATGCGACATATTTTGACACTCGCAAATAAATCAAAACCTATAGGTACTTCCCGTTGACCTAGAATCATGATATTTGGCAAGAAGCAAGCTCACAGCACAATTAAAGGAAAAAGTTTGGAAATCGTTAATTTGTAGTTTTATCACATAAAAAAACATTTTTGTGATTACAACATTTGCAGTTGGAGAATCGACCGTGACGTTTATCGATGTATGGGAGAACATGTTTTTCAACTACAACGTTAAGTTTGTTTTTGGGATACTTAAATAAAAAAATAAAAAAAAAATCATCCCAACTACGGAACCCTTCATTGAGCGTGGTCCGACACGCACTTGGCCGGTTTTCTGAGTTCTCGCTACACAGTTTACGCATTTCTATGGCGTCATAATGATTCATATGACATGGCCCAAACACATGAGCATTATTTATATAGAAAAACCGGCCAAGTGCGAGCCGCACTCGCGCATTAAGGATTCCGTACCATTATCTATAAAAACGGCAAAAAAATCACGTTCCACAAATTCTCTTTCCTTTATACTTTATCACGAATCGATTGTACATATACCCTTTCCTCCAATTACCTTTAACGTAAAACCTCCTTACAAAAACTTAAGATCCAAGAAATTCTACTAAACGTTCTCACTTGAAAGCCCAAGCTTTAGTACTTGAAAAGCGTCGGTTATCTTGACAATTAGGCCGACACATCCCCTACGGGAGTAATACTCACGTAACAAGAAATAACTTGAAATAAGGTTCTTGTTCTTCTGTACTTGGCAGAGAATCTAGTTAGGGTTCCGTAACCAAAGGGTACCAACGGGACCCTATTACTAAGGCTCCGTTATCCGTCCGTCCGTCTGTCACAGGGCTGTATCCTTTTAACCGTAATAGGTAAACACTTGTGTATTAACTACTATGGCCGCTATAAAAACAAGTAACAAAAAAAATAGAGTTAAAAATTAAAGGTACTTACTTACGTGTTTTTTTTGGCATTTTTATTAAAATATAAAAAATATAGTGTAAAATGTTTTACGGTGGTACGGAATCCTTCGTGTGCGAGTCCGAATTGCACTTGGCCTCTTTTTATTCTGCTCTCTTGCGTTTTTGTTAAGAATTTTTTATTACGCTAGAGACTGTTTGTTGCTTAAATTATAGCCAATGATAAGTAAGAAGAACTTTATTTTTGTTTGGTATTATTTATAGGAACTCCCCGTAGGTCGGATTCTTGCCAAGCTTGCTCTCTGGAGGATTGGCTTTAAAACTTCTGCTGGATGAGAATAGGAGGATTGCCCAAGAATGCTGTCACATTTAATTTTTATATTGATGTGTAATTCCGGGTAAAGGCATACCTACAGGGTGAAACGCAACCTGAAACGTACCACAAATAAGCCGTCCTAATTTATGCAATGCAATATGAAATGTTGAATCCTGGAAAAGGATTTGGGGGGTGGGGAGGGGGGGTTGTATTAAAAAAAAATAACATGAAATGAAACACAACAACTAGACGAAATTCTTTCAACGTGTGTTTTTGCTTCTTTTTAGGGTTCGGTCCCAAAGGGTAAAACGGGACACTATTACTAAGACTCCGCTGTCCGTCCGTCTGTCCATCCATCTGTCTGTCCGTCTGTCACCAGGCTGTATCTCATGAACCGTGATAGTTAGACAGTTAAAATTTTCTCAGATGATGTATTTCTGTTGCCGCTATAACAACAAATACTAAAAAAACCGGTCAAGTGCGAGTCGGACTCGCGCACGAAGGGTTCCGTACCATATTATACGTTTAACAATCGCAAAGATAACTTTTTACTTATTTTATAATGATACTGTGAATTACAAGGTTATTTTTTGCAGTTGCAGAAAATCACCCATGTTTAAAAAAAATACCTTATGAATCGCTGTTTTCAGTATTGTTGATTAAATACAGTTTTCATGGTACTTACATGGTATAAAGAAGTTTCAAATTCCTAATTTGTTGAATTGTTGCGCTAGAGCTCGTACAAAAATGGTCTAAAATTTACAACTTTTACGGCCCCCTATTTCTTAATTTTAAAAGATAAAAAAAATATGTTTGTACTCTACTCAATGAGTTCTAGACGATGACACCCCACATAACACATAATCAGCCTATAATGTTCCCACTGCTGGGACACAGGCCTCCTCTCTTCGAGAGGCAGCGGGCTGTAATCCACCACGCGGGCCCAGTGCGGGTTGGTAGATGTCACATGTCTTCGAATTTTTGGTTCTAGAACATGCCGGTTTCCTCACGATGTTTTCCTTCACCGTTTTGAGAGCAGCGGTGATGAAATAATGACATGACACCCCACATGCTAGATTAAAATTTTTATTTTTTTTTTCAAAATGAAAAGTTTATTGTATGGGGACCGACCCCTTAAATTTTTAACTTTGCTTTATTTTTATTATTTGTTGTTATAGCCGTAATAGACAGCGGAGGCTTAGTAAGTTTGTACTGGGCTGTACGTGGTTGTCTGATTTCATGGATTTTAATTTTCTTGCGCGGAACCCTAATTATTTTTCTAAAATAAAAATAGCCTAAGTTATTCCTTAAAACATCAGCTATATGCCGTCAAAATCGGTGAAAATTCGTTTGGCAAGTACCATTTTTTTAATCGACTGCGCTTTAAAATTCTTCTATACAAACTTTAACATCCCTAAACCTCATTTGAGGCGTAGTTTTGAAAAACTAATAATGACAAACATTATTACTTACTTATGCAAGTATTTGTGCTAAGTTTCAAGTTCATTAACCAAATTAATAAGATTTTTCATTTATACTGTATCTTTGTTTTCACGAACACAGATAAAGAATTTCAAAAATCGTCTGGTATGTTTCCATTACTTGACTCAAACATTATTAACACCAATTTTAGAGTTAATCAAGCCCCCCATAAAATCCTCTGCTACAAAATTAACCTTTCACCCCTTAAGGGTAGATTTTTGGAAAATTCTAATACACGTTAGTCTTAATTTTTGGTCTCAAGTATAAAAACTGAGTTTTGAGTTAATCGGACCGCGTGTTAAAGTTCCTCCATACAAACTTTGACACCCCCAATCCCTCCTTAGGGGCTACCCCCTTTAGGAAACCCAACTTTAGGAAAACTAAAAATGATAAACTTTATAATTTACTTAGATGAATATTCGTGCTAAGTTTCAAGTCGATAGGATTTTTCATACAAACTTTCATCCCCTGTTTTACCCCCTTAGGGATAGAATTTCCAAAAATCCTTCCTTAATGGATGTTTACACTATATAAGGTATCTATGTGCAAAATTTCAAGTCTCTAGGTCCATTGGTTTGGGCTGTGCGTTGGTATATTAGTCAGTGACTCAGTCAGGACTTTGATTTTTTTATATATATAGATTTACCATGTTATTTTAAGACCACAGACTTCTTATAGGTTTTCCTGTAATCTACAGGTATAGAACTAATTTCTATATTTTTTTCAAAATTTTAGGCTCAGTAGTTTCGGAGATAAGGGGGGGGAATGGTCAATTTTCGTCTATTTTCTTAAATAACTTTAAAACAATAAATTTTAAAATTATAAAAAAAATATATTTGAGACCCTCATAGTAAGCCCTTTCATTTGATATGTCACTCGGTACAGTTTACAAAACTTTTTTTTTAATTTTCTTATTTTCCCCCTAAAAGTGACTCTCATATTCAAAATTCATATATTTACTTTAGCTGTACGTGTTTGGGTTACAGAAATCCATATGTGTACCAAATTTTAACTTAATCGGTCCGTTAGAAGCGGAGCAAATTGGCTGTGACAGACGGACAGACGGACAGACAGACAGACAGACACACGAGTGATCCTATAAGGGTTCCGTTTTTTCCTTTTGAGGTACGGAACCCTAAAAACAGCTGTTTAGTACATTTTGACGAGTTAGATGTCGATAAATGTACTGAACAGCTGATTTAGAAAATGTTGAGCTGTGATAGTAAAAGTTGTTCATAATGATGATTTAAATCTCCCATTTTGATTTGGAACATGTTTTAAATTTCATGCCGTATAAAACAAAATCATCGACAAGGTGACCGTAGGAACTGCTTAACCAAACATGATAGTACCATTGTGTTTGGAAGGTGTTTGGACTCATTGGACATGTATTGACAGTAGGTGCTTTTAAACTAGGTGGTATATTTACGTTTAAATAATAATTGATACAATAAATAAAAACTTCTAAAATGAGTTCAGCAGTTTGAATTAAAAGATTCGGTTAAAAATAGGTATAAGTATCAACGCAATCTAAGAAGTCCGTTTGGACAGCTGTCAAAATACTTTGTCTAGTGATGGGGAAAAAAACCCGGTTGCTTTAATAACCGATTCTCGAGACATATCGATTTATCATACTTAGAGTTTGTAATCGACAATTTATCTACAATGCTTAAAACTGATTCTCGAGGCATATCGTTTTATTACACGTACGAGTTTGTAATATTTAACAGTTTATGTAATAACTGTCCTAACTAAGTTTCAATTTGGGTGAGTTTCAAAGCCAAACCAAGACATAAACTAAAACCCGATATACTGATTTCTTCCGGAAGGTATAGGCGCCAGTGGCATACGTAGTACCTAATTATTGAATATAAAAATAAAACCAAAAATATTTTTGATCAGATTTTATTTTTAATGCTTAAACATTTAATAATACACTAATTACACGTTTCTCTCTTTTCTTAATTGACGTTTGTAAAAATAACGATTTTTTAGAACATCGATTTCATTCGGTTAAACAACGGCTTACAACGGTCACAACTCTACGGCCAAGAACCCAAAGACATGACATTGTAATAACGTCCTGTCGGAATATTAATTAATCAACGATTAATTCATGTTTTTGGGTGCATTTTTCCAATATAAAGTAAAACTTGGTTCTTACAAATGACATTCATTATTATAGTGTATGGAAAACATAGTAATAAATTAGGATTACGAATTAGATTTTTCGATTTCTTACGTAGACGTTCATACAAAGTTATCGCGGCATGTATAATGAGAAACGTTCAAACGGACTTCTTAGATTGCGTTGATTAACTTGAAAAATTTTCCCAATCTCACTAAAGCAAAATCATCTGAAACTACTATTTACTTATCCATCGAGTTACCCAAAATCGCAAGTAGACCCAAGACCAATATACCCCACTTACAAGTATTTGTTGAGAGCGTCTCCTAATAAATACATGATAATGGACAAACGGTGTCTATAACCTTCACCAAGTTTATCTTGGAAACTGAATTTACTGAGAAAATGTCTGCCTTTTTATTTCCTTTTATTGGGATATCTTTTTTTAGATAAAAACTGGGATCGTTTGATTTACCGCACTCGTGTCAAAAGTGGCCTCGGTCGATGAATTGTAATGGTTCTAATAAAATGTGACTGACAACGTCAGTGAAACGGTTTTTAATGCTTTAGTCGTTCTTCTGAGGTTTTTAATCAGCTTAGACAGTTTGGTGTCGGAGGGAAGCATTGCATAAGCAGCAAAATTACTTAGGTTATGGAATCGGACTGATAACTATATCAATATTCGCGGTCAGTGACCTGTGCAAGTGCCTGTATAAAATCTTCATAACGCCCAGCTTGTTTATTGGCTAGGAAGCTGCCACGATAGGTAGTATTGTACCTACTCATCATTATGCACAACTTTTACTATGGGACCAAACCTGATATCGTGAAAAAAATATCACCTTTTTCCTACATTTTGTCGAGTTATGCGAACATAAATGTAGGGAACAGCTGATTTTTTTTCACGATTTCATGTTTGTTCCCATAGTAAAAGTTAATCAGCTCCCTAGCCAATAAAAAAGTAGCGTGTATAAACATGCACAATTTTTTCTATTTCATGTGGTTAGTGACTAATCTGGTATGTCATAGTTTTGTGCCACCCATGGGCCTCTCACCAGTGGCGGTTTGTATTAAAGAGCGCTAGAGCGTTGAACTCCCACATAAAGTTATGGTATCCAATACCACTTTACAGTAGGTCAAAATCTTAGCAAGGCCCCGGCAATCTGTATGTTAAATAGATACGCATAACACAGAAGCATTTCCTCACTGGTTTCCTCACGATGTTTTTCCTTCACCGTTTTTTAAGCAAGTGATAATAAATAATTATACAACACGCGCATGAATCCGAAAAGTCAGTGATGCCTTGACTTCAAACTTCGAAAAAGCCTTGGGTTCAAACTCGAGACCTATGACTTTGCAATCCGTCGCCGACGCGACGGTCACATGACCGCTGCACGATTACAACTTATTTCAACTTTTAAATTTTTAGTTTCTACACAACTTGATATTCTCCACTCATTTCCTCCCATAGTAACTCACCGTAGTGTCAACCTTAATAAGTATAGTTACATCTAATTTAATTTTCCTCCGACAAGCCAGTGCCGTACACACAAGGGTTACAAACACAGCGGATCCCGACAAAGGAGAATACTAAAAATACAATCCAGTCGTTATAACTAATAATGAGAAACATTCCCATGACGTTTACCTTCTCATATACAAGTAAACAAGAGAGAATGAAAACAAAGCGAACTGAAACGGATCCCTCCAGTTATATTATGATATTCTGTTCTCGAGTGCGCTAATATTATCCGACTTTTACGCGCTCAGCGAAAAAAATCTTTTCACAACAACGTTTTACAGAGGTAGAAGAATTTCAGAAATTGTACAGTGCAGCCTTGCCATACGTTCCAATGGTATTTGTGCGTTACAGAGAGCTTTGTTTTTTTTTTTGTTTAGCGACAAGGAAAACCTCTCTCCCGCGGCTCACGCTACGATGAAAAACCATTTTAATTACAGACGTAGTATGTTTTTGTGGCGGGCGGTGTTTAAGCTACCTTTTGAACGGAATTACATGGGATTCCCACTTAAATCTCAGCTTCGTGTTTCGCTTTAAAATGGAAATGCAGGATAATGCGCGGATGAGAAAACGGCTTACTTGACAGCACCCTGGCAAAAAGTTAAATAAGGAAAACCGAAAGAATATTATTTCAATTACCTTTGAAAGCTCTGGTGGGACATAATTGTGGTAGATGGAGCAGAGATCTCCTTGCTTCAGAGAATTTGGACGTCTACGTAATTTTACAAGCGGAACGTTTTTTGGGACAAATTCATGCCCATACTGTTAAATTGAGGGGACAAAGGGCTATTATTTTGAGAAGGACGAACTAAGATTAGCATAACATAATTATTTAATTAAGAAAAACACGAGGGTAAAATGAGAAAAAAAGATATCCAAAGCGGGTGTAGTCTGGGCAAAACAAAAGCTAACCACGGCTAATGAGAGCTCGTTAAGATAATAATTTCATCGTGGAAGGGAATTTCTGTATAATAAATCATTTGGTTTTTACGAATCTTTGCGTTGTCATACTTTGTGAAGTATATCATGGTTATAATGATTCAGGACTATTAGGATTAAAGTAAATCAAAACGGCGATTAAGCTAATGAATGCTTAATCGCCGTTTTGATTTACTTTAATCCCTAACATTTTTTTATTTTTATTATACTTATTAATGATTAAGACAATTTTAAAAAGAAAAATTAAATGTAACTTCTTCGTTTATTTTATACTGGATTTATATTCAAGACCGGTAGATTTCACAAACAATTTTATAGAACTTCAAACCTCAAAAAATATTCGAATTCATGCAATTCCCTACTTCCCTCCAAAAAATGCACGCACTTTAAAAGACCAACGAGCTGTTGCAAAATATTTCCGCGCATAAATCGAATAACTCCGATCCGTCAGTCCGTCAAACATTTAACCTCGATACGTCGATACTTCGAATAAACTACATTCATATTTAAATGTATTCAACATCCTTTATTATTCATCCAACGAAGACTTTCCGGTACAAGGAATCGCTTTTTCCTACGTCCTACCCATTACCTATTGTATAAGAATGCGTCGGTAGATAAATCTTTTTCAAGTTTAATGCAGAATTTGTGTTTATGCGTCCGAGGAAAGTAAGTAGAGGTTCCTCTTTCTTATGTAATGTATTATATATTATTCATTAACAATACTTGTTATAGTAGTGTGACGAAATCATACACCTCAATTGCAGTATTGAATATAATTTATTCACTTAATTCCAAAACACATGGTTATTAACAATCACTTATCACAGTTATCACTTATCATCATGAATTTAATGAAAGTAGCACGGATCCGTCAGATATGCTTACAGGTCAAAGCCTAGAAAAAGACTGACCCTGTGAACTCTGTCCTAGCAAATCAGTTGCCAACTGAAGGATCCCCACTTTAAACGGAACTGAACACTCAGCCGGCTAACGATTTCATGACTTATGATTAGCCTTATGATTATTATAAATACATATTTTAAAACTTAAACAATAATTATTTACTAACTGTATTAAAGAAATTTACTTTAATAATAGTTTTCTACAAATGAATACCTAAACGGATGTATAAAGTTCGTGCAATCACTAGCGCCATCTGTCGCTTGTGGAAAATTATTATTCGTAAAAAATTCTTATTCGTAATTATTATTTTAAAAATCATTACATTCGGCCATCCGACATCGTGCGATCTCCTGACGCACGATTTTACAATTCCAATAACAGTTAAATTAAAATAAACCTTACATACCTATATAATCATTACATTCGGTTATTCATTGATCTCGGATTTGATTCTGGGGCATGGTTTATCGTCAACATTATTACTTTCAGCACCAGAAGATGAGCTACTATTATTATTTGATGAACTTTTATGGTCTTACAGATTAAAATAAGTGATAGACATAATTTTATTACCTACTAGAAATAAAGATAAAATAGATCAACCATTTTTCAGATTAGCTAAAGAATACCGAATTTTTGTTATTTTATTTACATCTTTTATGGGGTACCTGCTGTGTTAAATGTTACAACAAAATATTTTGTGACATATTGCAATTCAATAAAAGAAAATTCAAAACTCATATTAAAAATACGCTTTGTAAACAAGCATAATACAAATTATAGGATTAATCCAGGATTAGAATGCTTGGAAACATGCTGGTCCTGTTCATAGGACAATCTAGAGTCGAGATGAAATCAAACTGGTTGCTAATTTAATTGTATGACACGTGACGTTATTATTTTATGACATTGATTTTACATTCTGTGATTACTTTAACTCACGACTTGTTACTTGTTAAAATTTCAAGAAAATCGTATATACTTTTACAATGTATCTTTAACATAATTAATTTATCTGTCATTGTTCATTTTTAATTATTTTTACCTAACAAGTATATTAATTTTTATTCTAGTAGTATCATCTTCACATAATAATGATTTATTAATGTATACAAAATATTGTAAAACAGTTTTTTTTTAAAGAGTAGGTAACGCTAAATTTTGGAAGGGACAGTTAGAAACAATTTTTTTTTTTTAATTTTGACGCTCAAAAGTGCCTATTTGAAATACATTATTTGATGTTGACTTTTATTAAATCCCAGAATTTCAGCAATTTTATATTGGTCATTACCTAAAACTCGATGATTTTGCACGAACCTTCTTTATAGGTACTAACAGGCCTTTCGGCATCATAATTAGCTTTTTGTTTTTCTTGGCTAACTCGGATATTGGTGCTGGCCTCATCTCTTAAACTTTGTAACGTGTCTGGTATGGCGTCAAAAAGATTTGACAGAACTAGGTAACATTTACCTGTGCCTATACGACAAGTAGCCTAATGTAAGTTACATCATTTACCAGGTTTACTACTATTAACCTTATATGTAAAACATCTCCAGAATAACAAGAACATAAAGCAAAAACTTCGAACTAATTCGAATATGTTTTATTGTGATATGTTAGATAGCTGAATGTGGTTTTGAAAAATAATTTCTAGGGAATTCAAAATCACTGGCGTTACAACGGAGCCCAGTAGTTTTGCAAAAGAATAACGTACCTACTATCGTCTTTAAATAAAGCTATGGATGGTAATTCAGTACAATTTTAACCAATCAGTAAAGCAGTCTGCATAAAGTCATATTAACCAGTACTTCTAAAAATGATACGATACGATAAATGATACGATGTCAAAGCATATTTTAATCGTAATGAAATTCCCAATTAAATTAACGTATTTTATTGGATAAGGATTAGTAATATAACCGTCAAATTATCTTTGGAAATAACAATTTATTTTTTTTTTTTTTTAATTGTAAAAGATAAAAATTGTTACTGTGAATAATCCTTACAAGAAAGACACATGCAGACTTTTCTGCATAGACTTTCCTGTTGAACTTTTTAATATATACAATCCCATAGAACATTAATTTTATGTATCTCTTCCCATTTAGTCAGCGCACGCCATGTAAGTGCTAAAAAAAAACCTATTTTTCACGACTTGATGGCAAATTTCAATACTATCTACGTTTATGTTTAATATACATGGATAACACATAAAAACCTTCCAGAACAAACTATCTAAATGATGGTGGAAACCGCATCAAAATCCGTTGCGTATCTACGAAGAACAACGCGGACACAGACAATCAATAATACCGTGAGTTATACAATCTACGGCTCTTTGACCAGTAATATGACACCTGTGTATAAGCATTAATTTGTCGTAAAAATATTCAGATGAGTTATCATTACTTTGAGTCGTACGAGCTAACGTTTCTTCTAGAAGCCGACCATAATTTTGCTCACTTGGAAACTCCTTTTTAAGTTTGGCTTGACAGTAAGAATCTTGTAATTAATCTAAATAAAACAAAAGTTATTCATTGCCACCAGCGTCGTAAGTATCCACCAGTTAACATTACGTATAATAACCCTATAGTAGAAGAGGTTACGAATGCAAAGTTCTTGGGTACAACTGTAGATAATAAACTAACATGGAAATCTCACTTAGAGGAAATCTGCAAGTGTCTGAGTAAATCTGCATATCAATTATTTCAATTATCCAAGAAAGTTAATGCTGACATTCTATTAACAGCATATCATGGATTGGTCGCTTCTATTTTTTTTTAGATATGGTGTTGGTTTTTTTTTTGTATTTGTTTGTCTAGTATGACTAATTATATACGCCATAAATGGCAAAACATCTAGCTACCTCATATTAATTATAAGACCTGTATAATTTTACTCATGTTTTACAAAATAAATATATCTTGTATCTTTTCCTTCCTTGAAAAACATTCAAAAGATTCAGTACCTCTTTTTGAGAATAACTTGATGTCCTTTTCTGTTTCTTGCGTCGTGGTGGTGTACTTGTTGTATCAGATATCATGCTTGAAGACGAAGAGGTCGAAGTAGACATCTTGCGCTTCCATTTAGATCGCTTCTTTGCACGTGTCGTCTTTGTCTCTGCCTTGTTCGACACAGGGGCTACTGGTTTGTCTTGTAACAGGCGGCTCTTCTTCTGAAGTTTACCTCAAACATAATAATACACTGGTTAATACAGTTACACAATTTGGTAACTTGTCACATTAATGTCCCATTAGTCATTTATAATAATCTAGTAAGTCAATAATAATAACCCAGTCTAGGGCATACTGTCATCACATGAATAATTTTAATACTTATGTAATTTTAAGCTCATTTTATAATAATTATCTCTTTAAACTTTAGTACCTACATTAACGTAATGTCCAATTAAAAGTATTTCATTAAAATAAACAAGTAAAATTAATGTCTAGGGAAAGAGAAAAAATAACTAAAGCAAAAGACACACACACACATGGCTCAATAGGCATACATAGCCTCTAGTAGCTAAAGCACACTTGGCTTCCTATTGTAGGCACACATAACCTCTAACAACTAAGCGCACATGGCTCAATAGGCATACATAGCCTCTAGTAATTAAAGCACACTTGGCTTCCTATTGTAGGCACACATAACCTCTAACAACTAAGCACACATGGCTCAATAGGCATACATAGCCTCTAGTAGCTAAAGCACACTTGGCTTCCTATTGTAGGCACACATAACCTCTGACAACTAAGCACACATGGCTCAATAGGCATACATAGCCTCTAGTAGCTAAAGCACACTTGGCTTCCTATTGTAGGCACACATAACCTCTAACAACTAAGCACACATGGCTCAATAGGCATACATAGCCTCTAGTAGCTAAAGCACACTTGGCTTCCTATTGTAGGCACACATAACCTCTAACAACTAAGCGCACATGGCTCAATAGGCATACATAGCCTCTAGTAATTAAAGCACACTTGGCTTCCTATTGTAGGCACACATAACCTCTAACAACTAAGCGCACATGGCTCAATAGGCATACATAGCCTCTAGTAATTAAAGCACACTTGGCTTCCTATTGTAGGCACACATAATCTCTAACAACTAAGCGCACATGGCTCAATAGGCATACATAGCCTCTAGTAACTAAAGCACACTTGGCTTCCTATTGTAGGCACACATAACCTCTAACAACTAAGCGCACATGGCTCAATAGGCATACATAGCCTCTAGTAACTAAAGCACACTTGGCTTCCTATTGTAGGCACACATAACCTCTAACAACTAAGCGCACATGGCTCAATAGGCATACATAGCCTCTAGTAACTAAAGCACACTTGGCTTCCTATTGTAGGCACACATAACCTCTAACAACTAAGCGCACATGGCTCAATAGGCATACATAGCCTCTAGTAACTAAAGCACACTTGTACGTACCTTAGATAACACTACTTGGCTAATTAGCATTTTTAAGGCTCCACAAGAAGAATTATTTGAGGTTCACAAAAATAGGCACAATCATTACATTAGAGGAAAGAAAATAGGAATTATTTGAGATTTGATTAAATACCTAGATGCCTTTTGCACACATGGCCAAATATTTTAAAATCTGACGTACTTAGTCAATAGTAAATCGATGAATCTAGGTCATAGTTAATCGATAAATTCATGCTTTACTTACGTGCTCCAGGATAGCTTTGTTCGTATCGGGCACACTTGGCCCAAGTCTTTGTTAGCTCACTTGGCCAAACAAAAACTTTAAAGCACACTTGGCTTTATCTTTAGCACACTTGGCTAACCTTTAGCACACTTGGCTAACCTTTAGTACACCTGGCTAACCTTTAGCACACTTGGCTAACCTTTAGCACACTTGGCTAACCTTTAGCACACCTGGCTAACCACACTTGGCTTCCATTATATAGCACACTTAGCTTTACTTTAGGCACACATAACCTAATATTTCTTAAGTCACTATTATTGTAGGCTTTTATTTTTTTTTTTTTTGTAGGCATGTCCCACTTCTGAGATGTGACGAAATCATACACCTCAATTGCAGTATTGAATATAATTTATTCACTTAATTCCAAAACACATGGTTATTAACAATCACTTATCACAGTTATCACTTATCATCATGAATTTAATGAAAGTAGCACGGATCCGTCAGATATGCTTACAGGTCAAAGCCTAGAAAAACTTTTTACAATAAAAAAACAACCGACTCCCAAAAAAACACTACAAAGTGAAAAATAACTTTAATTTCGGAAGTCGGTGTCTTTGGTTTTTTATTTACTTTCGTTTTGTTTTGCCACCGACTTCCGAAATTAAAGTTATTTTTCACTTTGTAGTGTTTTTTTGGGAGTCGGTTGTTTTTTTATTGTAAAAAGTTTTTATTTTTCACTTTTTAGTGGTGCATACCTACCCCACACAAATCTGAATACCACTCTGCAGAATAAATTAGAGCATCATTGAAGCGGCATATAATTACCATTAAAGCATTTATAGCTAGAGTGCACCTCATGACAATTCCAATAAGCCCAAACACGGCTAGGATACATTGTTTTATTACTGAGTTCCGATGCCTACCTTCCGGCTTCTTCATCAGATCGGTTCGATGGTACCATTTTCATCAGAACCATTTATTTGAAGCTTCGTCATAGTCGCTTAACTATTTTAATCTTATCGCTATCCGTGAAATACTTATCATCGTTGAGGAGTTTCCGTGGCCATCTGTGGTCTTCTTCATCAGTTCCACTTCACCAGATGATACTTTCTGAATGCAAACGCTTGATTTGTTGATGAAAATACCATAATCGCTATATGTATGCCTATAATATTTGAGGAGTTCCCTCGATTCCTCATGGATCCCATCATCATAACTGAGTTTTGATAAAAATGGGACCAATCTGGAAGTATACCCTTTCAAATAAAAAAAGAATTTTCCGAATCGGTTCATAAATGACGGAGTACTGAGGTAACAAACATACAAAAAAAAAAAAAAAAAAAAAAAAAGATACAACCGAATTGAGAACCTCCTCCTTTTTGGAAGTCGGTTAAAAAGACTGACCCTGTGAACTCTGTCCTAGCAAATCAGTTGCCAACTGAAGGATCCCCACTTTAAACGGAAGTGAACACTCAGCCGGCTAACGATTTCATGACTTATGATTAGCCTTATGATTATTATAAATAAATATTTTAAAACTTAAACAATAATTATTTACTAACTGTATTAAAGAAATTTACTTTAATAATAGTATTCTACAAATGAATACCTAAACGGATGTATAAAGTTCGTGCAATCACTAGCGCCATCTGTCGCTTGTGGAAAAAAGTCTTATTCGTAATTATTATTTTAAAAATCATTACAGTAGGTACTCCTGTGCATAAAACGACTTACGAGAAAATGGTTCCATAATGGGCTCAATCCGTTCTTTGCAGAGGCCGCGAACAATTTTTTTTATATACTTACATAATTACGTAAGATAAGATAAGTATAGATAAGTATGTGTAGTTAACAAGCGCTTCTCGCCATCAAACTTAAAAGTTTGGCGAGTAAAATTGTTTTTAATTAAAAATTTAATGTATGTTGGTAAAATAAATAAAAAAAAAAAGAGGGCTAATAGTCATCCCTATATTTTAGTAAGTTTTTTAACTCGTTGAATTGACAGACATACAAGATACCTAACTCTGTAACCTGACTAAAGGTTTTGCGCTCAACTAACCCAAAAGACCTGAAAATCGTCACTACAATTACATCCAACAAATTACTTCAGACCGGAAAAATAAATAATCAGCCTATCCAAATCCCGAATGAAACCTTAATGGCTCCCTAAATTTCCTACATCCTAACGACTTAACATATTGTAGGCTTTAAGAACAAGTTGTGAGATAGTTCTGTCCCTTCACCAAGTCGGCCATAATCCCTGGCCCAATATGGGCCCAACAAAGCCCACTAACATTATAACCTCTGTGAGAGCTTTGTTGGCTTTCAGGCAATCAATCTTTTCCCCTATGACGTCACAGGTGTCAAGGTTACTTATGAACTGCTCCCTGTATGAATAACTGTTCATCAATCATTGCCCATTTACGTATGAAGAATATAATGAAATATTCTATTACCTTGTTTGTTTTTATTTTTATTTTTTTTAGAAAATATTGTGGATAGATGAGCTGTGAATTTTGTATAGCAGGCCATTTATCTGATGTATGAGCCTTTTTATTTTATTTTTAAAAAGCGGACAAGTGCGGGTCATATTTATTTCTTAAAAACATTTATTTTCCTGTATGGATTTTAGATTTTAAATTTATTATATTTTATTATTCCCTTAAAAAATACCCAAAAAAAAGCTTTCTCTTACTTAAATTCGGGCTGAGGGCCTGGTGATCTGTCACACAGGGTATCCTAGTATGGACGCCAGTCTCTCACAAAGGATCATATTTTTGATTTTCTAACAACGATATTATTCTTATCTCTATTTATAAAATAAAGTAAATGAACCTTTGTGAAGAGAGAAATAAATAAAGATTACTATTACTATATAACAACTATAATTTAGGAAACAAACCGGCTCCAGTGTATTAAAAAACTCCTAACAAAAACGCAAGTGAAAAGAAAAAAAAACTTTTTTACAAAAACAAAAACCGACTTCCAAAAAAAACACTACAAAGTGAAAAATAACTTTAATTTCGGAAGTCGGTGTCTTTGGATCTGTATTTTAGTTTTTTGCCACCGACTTCCGAAATTAAAGTTATTTTTCACTTTGTAGTGTTTTTTTTGGAAGTCGGTTTTTGTTTTTGTAAAAAAGTTTTTATTTTTCACTTTTTAGTGGTTCAGTTTGTAATTTATCTAAGTTACAATAACCCAATGTCAACTGCTCATCACGTTTTACAAAATGTTGCTTTTCCCGATGCAGGGACGTTAATTGTTGAGGAGTTCTCCTAGTAAGAACCAGGAGAAATGGAGCTCATGGTGAAGTCACCATTACCATTATTTTGACGAGCATAAACCATATTAAAGTAGTCGAATCGCAACCTAACCTGTTATATACTTAGATATAATTGAGTATTTCCGATGGCCCTCTGTGGTCTTCATCATCAGTTCCAGTTCACCGAATGGTACTTTCCGAGAGCAAATGCACGAGTTACTATAAAAAATACCGAAATCGATATAGGTGTGCCCATAAAATTTGAGGGTTTCCCTCGATTTCCATGGGATCCCATCATCAGATCCTGACTTGATGATCATGGGACCACTTGGGACGTATACCCTTTCGAACAAAAAAAGAAAAATCCAAATCGGTCTAGCCATTCTCGAGTAATCGGGGAACATACATAAAAAAAAATAAAAAAAAAAAAAAAAACAAGGTTCCCACGAATTGAGAACCTCCTCCTTTTGGAAGTCGGTTAAAAATCGGCCAAGCGTGAGTCAGACTCGCACAGGGAGGGTTCCGTACCACCGTACAATATTTAACACAACATTATTTTTTTATACTTTCGTAAAAAAAACGCCGAAAAAAACACGTTCCGTGTATGCGGACCCTTAAATTTTTAATTGCATTTATTTAATTTTGATTATTTGTAGTTATAGCAGCTATAGTAGTACACACTCAGTGAACTTTTCTAGTGTCTGCCTATTACGGTTCATAAGATACAGCCCTGTGACAGACGGATATTAAAAGGGTCGTTGGCACCCTTTGGGTACGGAACCTTAAAAAAATAACATCATCAGTCTTTAGAAGTCCTGTGCTAAACATAGGCCTCGCCAATCGTGCCCCTATCGTTGTTCCCCCTAGCCGGACTATGACGGCGACCTCCTTCTAGAAGAGCGGTGACCGCCACAATGGCTATCATGTGGCACCGATATTTGACTTTACGGTGTCAAAAATGTCTATACCCCACTTGAAATAAGATTGAGAAGAGAAGAGACTTTTAAATAAACCTTTTTTACAGTCCGTTCAAACGATTTTGACTTCTATTACGTTGGTAGCATGACAAAGTGTAATGCAGTAAACCGTTGGTATTGTAACCACATTTTTGTTTTTAAATTCAGGATGGCTATGCCTACGAAATAGAAGTCAAAATCGGTTGAACGGACTGTAAAAAGTTTTATTTAAATCTCTAATCCTATTTCAATTGGAGTATAGGGAAACACACCATCATATTTTTATCGTATTTTAATAGTACGTATTTTAATAGTAATAATCACAAAATAACGAACATAATATGGACCAATTTCACCAAACTCTTCATAATCGGACATTAGTAAATCAGCCACTAAAATAAATATCGATGTTAATGGTATTATTTACGTTCCACCAGAAAAAAATAATAATCATGGATTAGTGCATGGTGAAACACTCTTAATGGACCGTTAAAATTTTAACATAACATACTAACAAACATCAAGTGAAAATAGACCTAAAACTAAGAAATTAATTTCACTTTGCCGTGATATTGTATAAAAACGTGATGTTATAAAGGTTCCGTATTTTTTTTAAATTCGGAACTTTATAAAATGTGTGTCCATAGCGATAGTAACTGTCATTACCATATTCATGTACTGTATCAAAGAACCACTCTATATAAATATCTACATTGCATAAAATAAAATATTTACCCGACTAAAAGCCTGGAGATAAAAATGTCCCACGTAATGTAACGTTAGAATGTCATGCGTACACTCAGATGATAGATGCCTCTAATAGCCTCTGATTACGTCAAACATGTCCCCTGGGCCTCTATTATATTATAGTTTTTATTCAACAAAATAGAGGCATAAATCAGGACTTTGCTTTAAAAATAAATCTGAAGTTTTTGAAATGAGAACTTCTTTTTTGTTGGAAAATATGGCGACGACAAAAACCGTTAGTGTCACTAAAGCGGTTAAGTTCAAGCGAGATAACAATTGAGAATGAGACGTTTATTATACGATTATAAATATAATTTTACGATTGAATAATTTTGAAAAACCGGGACAATGTTAGCAGTAATTAGGTTATTCTTTATGGTTCATTTTGACATACACACTGAAATCAGTTGTTGCCCACCATTAGTAATTTTACTTTATTTAAAAAAAATCGGCATGCTGTAGATAATTTCAGTAACATCAAAAAACATACAATCAGAAACATAAAAATCAGAAAAAAAAGAAGAAAATCGTATTTACATTAAAATCAGAATCGTGTTATAACCAATAGAATATGCTGATGCCACTTGATCTTTATATACAAAAATATTTTAGCTAAAAAAAGAACAGATTATTAAATTGCTTCCAATTATGCTGATTAGTTTAAGATTGGAATCCAAATAATAACGGCGGCGCTACTGTTACATTTGATGAAATTGCTTTAATTAAAAACAATTTTGATAAAACGATAGTCAATGAATTATTCAGCCGCCTGAACAATTTGGAAAGTATTTTACAAATAGTTGAAGTATCTAGTAATTAGTTGGACGTCAATCAATGTGGATTAAAGATTTTATCGACGTTCAATGCCACTGAGACAGTTTAGGGTAATAACATTAATTATATATTATATGTTTTCTTTGAAAGTGATATCATTGGCCATTCGATTCCGGCCAGATCATGTTGTTTAACGTGTTACCAAATTCTAAAATAAGTGCAAACAGAAGTTCAAAAGTAACACCCATCAATTTTCAACCGCCTAAACGAAATAATTTTATTCCGAAAAAAACTGGTTCATCTATACATGCAATAAAATACCAAATATGTGCCGCATTAGTGTTCGCCATAAACAGATTCTACCTCCTGAAACCCAACAAATTCATTCTACTCCTAAGTTACGTCCACACAATTTTTATGCCCATTTTGGTCTGGTACATTATGTTCAATGCTGACGAATTGTCTGCCACTTATTTTGTCTTCAAGTATACTTGCTGTATTGAGTATATTCTTCTTATATCAATTACTATTTTTGCAAACAAGAATAAGTTGATCAATCTTTTTCGTGATCTCGACAAGTTTGATGAGCTCTTGAACATCAATAAAGACTTGAACGTCATCGATTCTGGATATACAAGTATCTTCTGGCTCTCTACATGTTTCATCTACAGTTTGTGTGAATACATCGGCTGCTATTTCTATCTCTCTTTTTTCATCGACAGAACTGTTTACTGCTTCTATATCATGCTATTAGCGCACGACTGTGAACAGATCTTATTCATTGTTCTTCTTAGAACTATTTACACCAGACTTCGTATAATTAAAGCCCATGTTTTGAAGGTGTTTTCTGCGGAGAACAGAACGAACAATTATAGAAGGAAGTTGAATAAAGTTGAAGCGCTGGCGAACAATGCGCAGCTTGATATTAGTTCTTTGCACCGGGTCTACGATTTGCTTCACAAGTGTGCCGAACAACTCAATTCTATTATGACTTTGCCGGTAAGTTTTACGAAGAATTTATTTGTGAATTGAAGTTTGAAATGCACCTTTTAGAATGTTCATGGATTTTTTAAACACATTTACATTGCACGAGTGGAGCAACCATTTCACTTTCAACCATAATATAAATCTATGAAAAATCAGTGTATAAGTACAATAATCATGGTCATTACTATAAACGGTCTTTCAACAAGGACGGGTCGATGTTGAAATTAAATAAAACAAGCTGTATGTAAGATATTAAAGAAATTATTTTTTTTATTATAAGGGCTCATTTATGCCATTATTTATGAAATATGACATCGTTTAAATGTCCACCGCGGCTTCGAACTTTGGCACGGATCCGAGAGGTCCAACTTTCAATTACTCTATTGCATAGATCCGGCTGAATCTGAGCGATGGCCTGCGTAATGTTGACTTTCAGGGCATCGGTTGATTGCGGATTATTGGCTTAGACCTGCGACTTGAGAAAACCCCACAAGAAAATGTATAGCGGGGTCAAATCGCACGATCTTTGTGACCAATTCACGTCACCAATAAATTGTTATTCATTGATCTTTAGCGCTCGCCGTTGACAGTAATGGCCTCGCCGTCATCGTTTTTGAAAAAGTGCGGACCAATGACGCCGCCTGTCATATTTCATAAATAATGGCATAAATGAGCCTTTCAAATAAAAAAATAATTTCTTTAATATCTCACATACAGCTTGTTTTATTTAAATTCAACATCGACCCGTCCTTGTTGAAAGACCCTTTAGTATCCAAAACATGACCACACACACATGGCAAGCAAGATGATATATTATTATATTGTTGTTGTTATATATCTCATTAATAAGGTAAATTAAAAATTTTGAACTGTAACAATGTTTCCCTAAAGTTATGAGTCCGATGTCACTTTGCAGATGTTGGTAATACTATTGACTGCGGGTTTATCAACGACAATGCTTCTGAAAATGATGGTAAAAGTGATACAAACGGTCACAGTCAGCAATACCGTAAGTACGATTCAAAAACCGACCAAGTGCATGGTGCACCACCCACAATGAAGGTCTTCCATAGTTGAAAAGAATTTATCCCAAAAACAAACTTAACATCGACTAAATTACAAATTCACAATTTTCGGACTTTTTCCTTTTACATAAATAAACAAAAAAAAATAAAAATAAATATCCTTGGACATTTCACACAACGCCATCTAGTCCCAAGCTAAGCAACCTAATGCTTGTGTTATGGTAACGAGATGGCTGATAAACTACTTATATACATTTTTTTTTTGTAAATACATACATATTATAGATAGAAAAACACCCAGACTCGGAACAAATACTTGTAGGTCGTACAAATATTTGTTCCGTGCGGGAATCGAACCCGCGACATGCTGCGCAGCAGTCAATCGCTCAACCACTGCGCCAACCGTGTCGTCAACCTTACCTTACCTTACCTTGTCGTATGACCTTGCTTCTTGCCAATTTCATGATTCTAGGACAACAGGAAGAACTCTAAAGGTTTTGATTTACTTGCGAGTCTCAAAATATGTCGCATAAATGGCCGTATTTTTTATTGCGTTGACTTAGAAGCTTGATTTTTTTTAGAACTGTAACGGAGTATAGACTTACGTATTTGATATTAATTTCAACTTGATACCTCCACACGCTCCTGAGAAAAAGACAGACTGTCTCTCTAGACAACGAAGCGATCCTAAAAGGGTTCCGTTTTTTCCTATTGAGGTACGGAACCCTAAAAACAATAATTCTTAAAAAGTATTTTACCCAAGCTTAATTTTTAGATGTCAAAATCCTAATTCTGTATAATCACATCATCATAGATATACCCTATCACGCACTTACACTAACTTAAACAAGAACAACTATACAAGTAGACAGGTAATTTACACAGAAAGCGAAAGGTTCGTTCAATATTTGCTCGCAAATCCGCTAAGGGTTTACCGACTAGCGGTTTTCAGGTTAAATACAATCCCCGTGAGGTATCATCATCACTTCAAAATAAAAGAGATAGCGGTGTAGGCGTGTGACCTCTTAACACAATCTGGGTCAGCAGAAGGCTTGGCAACTCTCCTAATAAATGAAAGTAGGTGTACAGTCAGCAACAAAAGTCGATTAACACTTCAGTAAATCTTAATTATTGAGCAAGATATTTAATTAAAATCGGAACAGAAGTAAAGTAATTTAAATATGTACTAGACTTTTAGGTATTTTAGGAAAAAAGGAGATAATCAAATCATTTTGTATTAATTTACATGATGTGTAAAAGTAGCAGTGTTAATCGACTTATGTTGCTGACCGTACTACGTTATTTTTATACACTTGCCGATCTCGCGAGGGTATCATGTGGTGATAAATAAAAATCGTATTACACGAATCCTGTGTCAATTTTCCGTACTTCAAAAGCAAAAAAACGGAATCTTTATAGGATCGATTCGTTGTCCGTCTGTCAGTCTGTCAAGACACTTTTTCTCAGGAACGTGTCGAGGTATCAAGTTGTAATTAATATCAATACGTAAGTCTATAGTGCCTTGGAGCTCTAAAATAATCAAGCTTCAATATGAAAAATAAAATGAAAAAATATCGGCCATCTATGCGACATATTTTGATACTCGCAATTAAATTTTACCGGTGACCATTATACGAGTCATGAAATTTGGTAAGAAGCACGGTGTCACAGCACAAGTAAAAGAAAAAATCTGAAAATTGTTCATTTGTAATTTTATCACATACATTTTTTTTTTGGAATTACAAACATAAAATTATAATTGCAGTTGTAGAATTAACCGTAACGTACGTATATCAATCATGCATTGATATATGTCACGGTCAATTCTCCATGAACATGTTTTTCAACTACAATGTAAGTTTGTTCTTGGGTTTAATTCATCCCACCACGGAACCTTTTATTGTGCGTATTCCGACACGCACTTGCCCGGTTTTTTAAACAGTAACTATGTTGTTTCTTGATTATTCTTCTCCATACGAAACTACCTCTTGGAAGTGAGCAACATTTTTTTTTTCTTGTAAATTTTTCAATGGTTTAATTGAAATTAACAACTTGACTTGGACTGTTCCTTTTTATTTGAGTTCCTGCTGCTGAACAGGATTCTCTCTCTTTTAAAATATGTCCCCAGTTCTGAGAATTGTAACCCATCTGGTATTTTTTCTTGCCATTTGCTGTGCGGCATTTCCTGGGCCATTCTGTGGATTCCTGAAAAATGAGTCCCTATTACAGAAAGGCCATTCCTTTGGCTTCCTGAAAATAGTAAAAAAAATTAAAATAATTGATTGGTTGTAGTTTGGAAAGTCTACGATAATATACCTGTTTGGCCGTGGTGTGAAGTACACTGGTCTGGTGGTGGTTCCCTGCTACTATTCCAGAGTGACATCATCGCAAGTGGCTGCCATCCGGACTTGCCTGCACGATGCTGCGAATTCTTTCCCTTTAGGTAAGTGAAAGCATATTTTTAATCATTATTAATAATTGCAAATGAATTTTACTTAGGCCCATCGTCCACGATGTTACTCAAAAGTAAGGGATCCCCGAAACGATCAATTGCCATCAATTTATGTTGTAGTAATATTGTCAATCGCTTCAATTGCATTTGGTAGACGATCAATTTGCGCATCAATATTTATCAATCACGTAAAAATTGACATTTGCAATTGCAAATGTCAATTTTTTCGGAGACCCTTTCGTGTTACAAATTCAAATCACCAATGAACAGCCAGAATGACACAGCATTTTACTAGTATTTCAATGGCGTTCCATACACGACTTGACTTACAAACGTGTTATTATCTAGTTTTTGATTGGTTGTTTCGTGTAGGTACTTATGGACCGCCATTGAAAAACTGTTGACAAAGAGGCTTGATGAAAGCAGAGGTGTAAACTGGATGAGAAAAGTTAACACCAAGCTATAACTAGCTAATTAAAGCTTTATCTACTAGTGTTTCTTACGAAAAACGATTCAGTGCGCCTGCCAAAACCGCTCTGTGAATTTTTTTGATATATTTTTTCCCGCTAGATGGCCTTAAAATCGAATTGCGCATCGACTACAAAAATAACTATAGCCTGTGCGCGTTAACATGGCACCTGGCTCGAGTGAATTACGCGTAAAGAACTGAGTGCAAAAAAATATTGAGTTTTATTTTAGATTTTTGAATATCAACATTTAATTTGCGCTGAGTAGTTTCTCATAACGTACTACTTTACAATGCTTTAAACGTGACAAAACATAGTGTTTAGACACAATTTTGTTTTCGAGCCAGGTGCCATGTTTACGCGCACGAGTTATATGTGTTATTTCGGAGTATTCCCATCTGTCCCCACATGTTTGTCCCCACGTGGGGACAAATAGGAATTTTCGTGTCATTTGTCCCCAAACTTATAAATGGGGAAAAATGACTCTATCATTACTCTATGTCGTTTTATTTATTCCTGTAACAAAATCAAGTTACAACACCGTTTTGTGGCTATTACTCGCCTACTACGTTATTTATATTGATAATTATCAATATAAATAACGTAGTAGGCGAGTAGATTATAATCTATTCATGTCACAGTTGAGCGCGATATTACTCAGTTTTTTAGAATAAAATTTTAATTAAAAAATATTTTGGGGACAGATAAATTCCCATTTGTCCCCATTTATAAGTTCGGGGACAAATGACATGAAAATTCCCATTTGTCCCCATGTGGGGACAAACATGCGGGACAGATGTGAATACTCCTTTATTTTCTCTAGAAATCGATTTGACAAAATCTATTATGTGCACCTAATTTTAATTTCTGACAATGAAAAATTGGTTATGTGTTTCTTCTTATTGGTTATCACAATAGACAATTCTGATATCTGCCTCAAAATGGCTAAGCATTAGGCATTTTATCGGTTCATAGATATTTTTTGGCACCATACTGCATTTTTAATATAATGATAAGTTCACCAATCATTAAATAATAGTAGATTATGCACCGAGGGGCTAAAGTTGTGTCTTATGTCACGGGCGTCATATTGAATCTCGAGCGCAATGAAGGATTCGGGATTTAACTCCCGAGCGCAGCGAGGTAGTTAAGAGTTTAACTCACGAGCGAAGCGAGGGAGTTAATACAAGAATCCTGAATGTAGCGAGGGATTCAAGCTAGCCCAAGGCAAAGAATAACATATTTAGAACTAGTTAGTTATATGCACTTACATATTAATTGAAGTTAATGGTAACATTTGAGACATTAGTCCAGTTGTGCAAAGATAAAGTTAAGTTTTTATTTGGTACGTTTATAGATGTTGATGTGTAATTTTAAAAAAAAAAAACTTGAGAGGTGTCAAGGGACACCCGGATGGAACGAAGTTCCTTTCGATTAATTAGTGAAGGAATTGTAACAAAATTTTATTTTTATACTTATCATCATCATCATCATCATCATCATCATCATCATCATCATCATCATCATCATCATCATCATCATCATCATCATCATCATCATCATCATCATCATCATCATCATCATCATCATCATCATCATCATCATCATCATCATCATCATCATCATCATCATCATCATCATCATCATCATCATCATCATCATCATCATCATCATCATCATCATCATCATCATCATCATCATCATCATCATCATCATCATCATCATCATCATCATCATCATCATCATCATCATCATCATCATCATCATCATCATCATCATCATCATCATCATCATCATCATCATCATCATCATCATCATCATCATCATCATCATCATCATCATCATCATCATCATCATCATCATCATCATCATCATCATCATCATCATCATCATCATCATCATCATCATCATCATCATCATCATCATCATCATCATCATCATCATCATCATCATCATCATCATCATCATCATCATCATCATCATCATCATCATCATCATCATCATCATCATCACCATCATCATCACCATCATCATCACCATCATCATCATCATCACCATCATCATCATCATTATAATCATCATCATCATCATCACCATCATCATCATCATCACCATCATCATCATCACCATCATCATCATCATCACCATCATCATCATCATCATCATCATCATCATCATCGCGACACCACACTGTTCAATGCGAAATAGAAATGAAAATATCTGGCTTGCTTTCTATAAGAGAGAGAGACAGAGACAGACAGAGAAACATGCACACGCCGCACGGCTTACAATAGCTACCTATAGCAAAAAGTGTCGTGACAACTTTTCGTGAGACTTTTTTCCGTCTAGCCCCCTTTCACAACGCGCGATAAGGAACTTCGTTACAAAATTAAAAAAAATAAATAAAAATAAAAAAGAAAAATGGTTCGTAGTTATCTAATTATTCTTACAATATTATGTCTTCGAAAACATGGCAACGATATGAAGAAGCAGTCGTTATGATTTTGTAGGAAATCGAGAATATCATCCACGCGTAGTAAGGGTTTCGAGATTTGTTAGTACTATACTGCCAATTTAGCTGAGCATGTGAGATTCCAAATTCAAATCACATTATTGACCAGCGGGTCATAATGAAATCCAGTACAACATTATTGACCGGCTGTGCCCCCGGCCACTAATGACTCACTTTAGGTTAAGGTTGCTTGACATATAATTTGACATTTTCGAGCAGGTGGTGTGAAAAATAGTTTATTGTCTCCTCTGAAAACTTGACTAAAAACACATAGAGGTTTTGGCAAGTACAACGACGTTATGTCCTGCATAGAACGGTGGTAGCCTGAGTTACGACGAACGTTAATGAAACAGACCAACCAAAGTCTGTGACTAGGCAGAAAACTTAGTCTCGTCGAGTCTGCTATATTCTTATATCCGAGAAAATAAGTTGTTAGAGAATTTGTTACCTATAAAAGGCGTTATAAACCTAGATCTTCCGCCCCACCTGTTCGAATCTTCTTACAGAAAAGAAGAAAAGTCTAAAGCCTTTACAAAATACTTTCACAAATCAATGAAGTTATTTCTTTTCAGATAAAATCGAGCGGCGTAAGGTGAAAGCCTTCTTCCAGCTGACTCGGGAGAATGAATTCACTTACGCTCTAGGAGGGGTGATTAGACTCAATATGTCTTTGCCCCTCAGCTATATGAGCTTATGTACTACGTATCTTGTTATATCTATACAGTTCTCAAAGTTTTTCGACTAAGTATATTTGAGATGGAAGGCTTGCGAAGTTTTGGAACGTAAAGATTGGTTTCTAAGCAAAATTGAGTCGGTTTTAAGGTTTGAAAAATGATTGGTTTCATTAAATTTTGAATGTGGAATGGTGATTTTTTTATTATTAAGTATACAAGGTGGCCCCTGCCACCCTGTATTGCACCCAGGTTTTGTGTCGATATGGGGACACATGTTACCATAGCTTCAGTAGGTACATGATTCTGGACTCCCTCGGCCTTATTACATAACGAGGTTTTTCTTCTCTCATGGTTTAAAGTTTTAAACCACCGAGCCCGTTTTGTAATAAGAACCTAGCTGTAATAGAAATACAGTTCTTTATACAAAACTGACAACTTAGTCCGCTACTAAGTTGTCAGTTTTATAAAACTGACAACTTAATGTGTCGGAATAAAGTTCGAAATTCAAAAACGGGTCCATGGTTTAAACCTGGGTTTGAAGATGAACCTTGTTTTGTAATAAGACGGCCTGAGTTTAAATTTTTCGTCGGCTATTTAATCTAATCTTTATCTATATTACATAAGGAAGTGGTTAAAAATAGTATGAAGTCCCTGAAACTTGACTTATTTAAAATAAACCACCTGTTTCCTACAAAAATTAAATATCTACGTGGACAAGATGTATCAAAAAGCAATTTTTACGCAGGAGGGTCCAGAATCGTGTACCTACTAAATCCGTGGTAACAGGTTGCGCGTCGATGTCCCTGCCACCCTGTATATACAGGGTGTAAGGGACAGCCCTCCGCAAACTAACAGGGTGCATTCAGCTCCTCATTTTGAATCATATTCCACCGGAAATTTTCTCAGGAAAATTTTCTTTTTTTCAAATTTTTTTTCAGTTACATTTTCATTATTTCAACGTAAAATTGCATTGAGTGTTCGCAGCACTCCATTTATGTAACACAAACTGCAAAAAAAAAACCAGCAATGGATGTTGAAATACTCTAACCAACGACGCGTGAAATCAGCTGTTCACTTTCTGTCTAGCTACAGAGTTCATCGAACTCACCGCATACCTATTACCTACCCCTCCCAACCAGTAATAGATGCTCCGATTTGTGCACAAAAACACAAACAAATCAGGTTTATTGGATGCCCTTAACGTTCCTGAAAAAATTTCATGTACCAGTCATCTTAGTATGACATACTGAATTCACTCTATCAGTTTGCGGAGGGCTGTCCCTTACACCCTGTATTTTATGGAATGGTCGTATAGTGTTAGCAAAATAAGATTATTTTATAGAAGCTAAGAATTATAATATAAGTATTTATTTTACTTAGATTAAAATTGGTTTAATTTTTATTATAAGGGCACCTAACATTAGGTTCCGAAACTATGCATTGTGTGGGTACAATAATGTCAATGTACATATCATATCATATCATTTCTTCAATATTTTAATAATTATGTGTTCATAAAATCAATAAAAAGACCGTTTAAAAACGTCGTGCTTTAGAAAACTATTAACTTTTACAGCTTGCTACGATGATGTCGTTTGCTGCGGAGAGCGGCAAATAAGTATCAAGTTTTATTCCAAGAAACTACACACAATATTGGATCAATAAAACTCTCATCATCATTTATCATTTAACATTAAGTAACATAGCTACCTACCAGCTACTATTGATACATTGATTACTAAAATAACTTGGTAACAATTAGTTCGAACGTCAGCCGTCGCATGTTTGACTCAAACATTTAGTTAGTCCGAGCTCGTTTTTAAAACGAAAGCGTCATTAAGGACCCCTGTTGACTGTTATGAAGGGTCCAATAGCCCTACAAATTGCACGAAACACGTTCGCGTTTGATTAACTTTCACAAGTACCCGCACTTGGAATGCTAATAAAATAAAATTGCCTACCATCGATACAGTTCGAACTGTAGAACTAAAAATGTTTTAAACCTATAAAATTTAAAGACCTAACCGCTTTTGTTAGGGTTATATCCAATCAGCTATCGAAAGCGTTTCTCTCTCTCTCATCACGTTCAATTGACGAGAATGTGACGTTGCGAATTTCCGATTTTCGTCTACGAATTTTCGTTAACCTGCGCCATAATCGTTGAAGCTCGGGAGATTTCGGCTATAGCGAGCGAATGGCGGGTTTGGAGGCAAGGGAAAAAATTAGTGAGATAACATTCAGCTTTATTGCCTACCGTCCGTCTCCGCCAAAATTCAGGGGTGACGTAAATGGCCCAAGAGACTTGCTTTTTTATCTCCTGGAGTGGAAAACTTGAACGTTGAAGGGTTTTCGGGCACAACAAAATATTATTTAACCTTTTCATTTCGTTCGGCGGCGGCTTGGGCCGTACCTATTTGGAGTAGTGAGTACTACATTACGAAATATGTATCAGAATACCTCTATTTATAGGTATATTTTTGTAAAGATTTATAACGAAGTCTTACTTGGCAACAAACAATTATTTATTGAATTCAAACTAAAGACTACGCTATAAATAATGTATTGTCTGGAAATGAAAGGCTTCTAATGGCCACCTACCTACTTCATAGCCATATAATATGGCTATGAAGTAGGTATTCCTAAAAACGATTAATTTCAATTGAATTCACTTAATTTATGAAGCTACTAAATCCAACTAATTGTAGATTCGAATAAACTTTACCGAGCCGTGAAAGGCTTAGGTCAGAACACTCAGAACCAACCGGATTCATTGAGATTCACCGAAAACTGTTCTTACAGGCTCCAGTGAACCGCTATTGTGATGCTTTCCAAGAATCATAATATCTGGTAAAAGAGGAGCTTGTATAATAGAATCTGTTTTAAACATGAGAGATAATATTTCACATTTATTTGTTGATATGAATACGGTTTTATTTTGCTTCTGATGTAGGAATGACAGATGTACTTATGTATAAGTTTTTGTCAGTTTCTCGTTTTTATATTACTTGAAAAATGGCTGCGTGAATTGGACTGAAGGATATTTTGAATGCGGATACAAAATTGTTAGGTAAGTAAATAATAATCCTTAGTTATTACACATAAGTGTAATAACTAGAAATCGGATAATCGGATGTGTATTTAATTTATCTAAAGTTGAGTAGGTGTTGGCTAATATGGAATGGGCTTTTGTATCGCAAAAATCCCAGACTTCCGGGATCAACCAATTTAGAGTTCTGATTGTAGAATCGAATGTATTATCTACTTAGGTATGTACATTCTATGGCTCATAATATGGATTGCACTTTTGCATCGAAAAAATCCCGGGATACCGGGATTGACAAGAGATTATAGAATCGAATGTATATTTATGGACCGACCGTGGCAATCGTACAAAAAATAACAACCGACTTTCAAAAAAACACTACAAAGTGAAAATTTACTTAATTTCGAAAGTCGGTGTCTTTTGTTTTGCTACGAAACCTACCTTTTTTATAAGAAAGTTTTTATTTTTCACTTTTTAGCTGTGGGTGGCCCTCACAGTTTCAAATACCATCACCTGCAAAATAAATTAGAACAACATCCATTACATCAACTTGGAAAAAAATACAATATTATTGAAGCTAACTCAAAAACTACCAAAGCAAAGTTAATTAATTTTACATGAGACCAACTTCCAGGTATCCTCCCGATTAAAACAAGAATCTTTCAAATCAGACAATACTGTAAAAAGATATGGTGTGGTAATACATAAAAAAAAAATATAAGTGTCGACTTGAGAACCTCCTCCTTTTTTTTCCGTCGGTTCAATATGTATCTCATAAGGCTAAAATTAAATTTAGTTGGCAACATTTGCGATAGACGTACAAATGTAATACTCGTTCGTAACTAGGTACATACATTGTTATAAAGTTAATGTTCAAGACAAGTGTCTATTGAGTAACTGAAGAAAAGTGAACATAGACTTGGCAAAGTTGAACTTGATTCTAATTGTGCCCTTTTTATAAGATCGTTCCCTTTTAATGCACCTATTAATAAGGAGATACATCGATAAAATGTATGTGGTTTGTGGCGGCATTTACATCGCCACATACGAACTACGCATCAAAATGACATGACGTCACGCAACCTGCATCGCGCAATCAAAGTTTACCGCGCGACTAGCCTAATATTTAGACAACTTCCCGACATCAACCGTCGGGCAGTTATTAGACTAGTTATTAGACTAAATATTAGACTTATTATTATGATATTGGGCAAGGGAGGTGACCGAGAGATGTAGATAATTTCACAGCGGAAAATTATAAACATTTTCATGCGAGTGGGGCCACAGGCAAAATTACTCTCTACAAATAAATCGAACCAAAATTATTCCAATACCTCCACCACGATTCATTACATCTGCATAAGAATCGGATAAAGAGGGATACAAATGTTTATAGCCTTATAAAACATCAAAAGATCGACCACAAAGCTCATTCAAGGACATTCAACCCTTTTGCTCATAAAAAGGTATCTTAGTTCTGGAATAAAAATGTAAATGAAAATAAATAACGTCGAGTTCTGTTTGGTTAAAGGCTCTTACAGACAGAGGCGATTTCGCGTCGCTCCTGTGTGTATGGTCGCGCGCGATTCCATAGAAATTGTTCTACGGATATAATCACAATATCGCTCGCGATATCGCCTCTGTCTGTTAGAGATGATCGTTGTGTGCAAATATTTAAGGTAGCTTTAGTAGCGTAGTTTAAAGTAATTTTAGTGTCATTATGGTATCCCGATCCCAGAGGGCTTTATGCACTGCGAAAAGTTGATAGCTGAGTAGGTGTGGCATTTGTAGAGGACACCGAATATATATTTGAAAAGTTACAGGTAGGAGCCCCTTGGTCAGGAGTCCACTTTCAGATTCCGAAAATGGGCCGCAAAAAACAGTTAAAATAAAAAACAGAATGGGTACCTAGTTAAGATTGTACTTTGAAAAATAATATTAATACTAGAGAAGTGTTTATGTGAACCAAAATCTGCTTTCCAGTTCATACAACATGATTGTAGGTATTCTTGAAAGTACGAACTACGAATGTCTATATCATTGGACCATCATTTGGCTCTTGGGAACGATTTCTATATTGCCTGAATACGGCTCTTGTCTTGAGCAAATCATATATCTTGACCAAACAGTAGATCTCCCATAAGGCCCTGAGCAGTGATGGTGTTACGTTAAAATAATGGGGTTTTGCACATGATAACTTTATCCTGAAGTTATATAATAAAATAATCCGGGAACAAAGAATAAAGTTATATAATAAATAAATAAATATGTGATGTGATGGTGGATTTTTTCATTCATTTCATCTCCGTCTACAAATACCTCGATATTATAAAAAAATTGAAAACTAACTTATCGTAATGTGTGATGTGTGGGGGTGTGTGTGTGTGTGTGTGATGTGCGGAGGGTGTGTTGGTGGCAACGTTTGTTGATCCAATGGCGCGTGGCCACAAACTGGAATTAACACCGCCATCTTGTTTTTCAATAAATTTTCACAAAGCAATCACACAAATGCCACCAAATCATCGCCACCTGTCAATGTCATTTGAGCGCCAAAAGCTTCTTGTGGCTATCTAAATGGCTGAATGGTTTGGGATCAATCTTAGCACACATTAAATACTTTTTACTCATTTCAGATAAGAAACGCCGACCTCATCTAGTTTTTAAAAATATGTGTAAAAGTGTTTGTACAAACCTATTTACAGAAATAAAATCATTTATCCATGTATCATTTATCATTTATTCGGGTACCTACCTACATGAAGAAGTTCCCTAAGATTTGAGTGAACCCGCAGGCAATAGTTTGTACAAAAATAAAAGTCGTTACCTATGCTGTAATCTAAAGTAATAGATAGAAAAAGCGGTTTTTTGCGATTTGCTGTAACTATTGCCAGATTTTTTTGTATAAATTTAAAGTCTTCAATTAAAGACATCTTGAAGTATCGTTCCATTGTGTTCGGTTTCTATTCAATAATCGGAATGACGAGAAGTTGAATAGTCTTTCATTTTCTACTATTCAAACAGAAAATGCCAGAAATTGCTTCCCAAGATTTATGCGGAAGAGATAAAATTAAATTATTTCTAGTTTTATCCACACAATTTAGAAAAAGCGCAGTAAAATAACATAGTTGAAATTACGAGCGTTTTTTTTTTCATTCCTGTACATTTCTAAATATTTTGATAGTCTATATAGGTATAACGGGCGTCGAACATCCATATCATATTCTGTGCGTGTTGATTTAACTACTCATAGATTAAATATTATTTTATTAGTAGTGTAGTATTTGTTCTCATTTTATTCCAATGTCGAAATTAAACAATATTTAATTATACAACACACACCCACAGTCCCACACTCGCTCAAATAATACACACACAACACTAACGATCACAAACACACCCCCACTGAATAATTTCTTATCGTCAAACTGATCCGATATCTTCGTTCTCTTTCGGCACGTCCGAACCTTTGTCCGGAATTATGTGAGCTATTATCATTAGTCGCAGATGACGATCCTTCCAACTTACGTCTTATCTTTTATATGGAACTCCTTTGTCCCGTAATGGGTTTAGTGTCGGCTTTAAGAAAGGCATGAGGATAAAAATCTTATATCGTGTTAAGCCGCGTAGGTTCGCACTTTCATATACGATTTTCTCTCAATTGTTTCCGCATTTCGGTAAGTTAATAGATATTTTTATGTTTTTACGGAAACATTTTCTGTATGCACTTGAGTTTTAAAGGTAATTTTCTCTATAAAATTTCTACTTAGCAATAAAGTACTTAAATATCTACTTGGTGCGGATTTCACCAATGAAACTGAACACGATCAGCACATCTAAACCGAGTTCATAAACGTGGTTTACGTACTGATCGTGGTCAGTTTCATTGGTAAAATCCGCACTTAGTGTATGTTTTCTTTTATGAATAATTCAAAATGACTTAATTCCAACCTGATCAAGATTCATTATAATTAAGATAGCTGTTGATTGCTCTCAAAGAAACCTTACTGACCTAATTTTCCTTAGATGTTCCTTTAATTAAAAATAAACATACCAAGACTACAGAAACAATCCAAGCCCTTTGATTGTAGATATTCCAACCTTACTGGGGACCAAATGGTACGTTCATTCATGTCACCGTAATTGGCAATTAGTGCGCTCGATTCTGTTTATCAATGCAGGAGCCCTGTTTAGTAAACCACCTCTGAGCTGAATACCAATGAGGGTAAAAATTAATCCCATTTTTAATGATACTTAAGACCAGGCTGGTCGTGTTAGGGGTAAAAGGTTTTGAAGATCCAATCGGATAAAGAAAGAAGTGGAGTTGGAGGGATTTCATGTAATTTGACGGAAAGAATTTGAAAATCGAAAACGTAATTTAGTCATTAGGAGCATAGCTTTTTCGTAAATCGAAAAACTACTCTTTAGAAAACCGTGAATATAGCTGCGAATCAAAGCAGCCTTGAAAATCACCGACAAAAAAGTAGGCCATATTAATATTCTAACATTTACTTATATTCATGCCAGCCCAAACACCAATTGTAGTCGAATAAATAACCCTAAAATATGTGGGCCGGTTTGCTCCATTTGAGATTCCAATCTCAGCCTCACTCACGAACTTCAACAAGGCTATAGTAGGTACCTACGCAAAAGTATAACATTTACGAACATCGCGTATTTCAAGAGACGGGCGGCCATTTCTCAGTGTAAGTGTTGGAAAAAATCTCTAAATGCGTCATAAATTCAGTTTGAATATGAGGACAAAATATAAACGGGCAGTGCGCGTGGCGACATGCACCCCCGCACGGGGACACTTGCAATGAAATATGCAAAAGGGGTTTCAAGTATTCGCTACATAGAATCTGTGCAGATGTCGCTAAGGGAGGTCCTTGGGAGTAGCCACCGTGAAACAGGGTAAAACCGCGTCCAGATTCGTGTTATTAGGATTGTATTTGTAAGACAAGAAGATGACTAGCAAATCTCTGGGGTTTATAGCTGAGGAACAAACGAATTTTGCTTCGGAAAAGGTTTTGCTCTTGTAACCTTTTTCTGGGTAACGGGGAGGTTGAAGCTTTCATGCTAATGAAACTGTGAGCTGATGTCGCTAAACGATGCGTAGCTACCAATCATCGGATTTGTTTATACAGAAAAAAAACAGTGCAAGGAGAAATAAAGCAATTTAGATCATGTGCCTTTGAAACACGCCTATTTAAGCTGCAGATTACAGCAGCCCTTAGTCGCTTAAACCCCTAGTTTTAAGCCCTGGCCGGAAGCTTTAAGTTCGCTTAAAACAGCCACAGGATAGTCCGGTTAAACAGTCTCGAACCCCGTGGTCAACTGTGAGAAGCCATTAAAAAAAAAAAACCAGCCAAGTGCGTGTCGGACCACGGACAATGAAAGGTTCCGTAGTTGGAAAGAATTTACCCCAAAATCAAACTTTTAAAACATTGGATCCCAAAAAAAATTTTTTTTATGTCATAAATTTACAAATTCACAATTTTAGGACTTTTTCCTTTACTTGTGCTGGGAGACCTTGCTTCTTGCCAAATTTCATTATTCTAGGTCAACGGGAAGTACCCTATAGGTTTTGATTTACTTGCGACAGTTGCGAGTATCAAAATATGTCGCAAAATGGCCGTATTTTTTTTTGCGTTGAGTTAGAAGCTTGATTTTTTTAGAACTCTAAGGGACCATATGAGAGACTTCGACTTGATGTCTCCACGCGTCCCTGAAAAAAAGGGTCTTGACAAACTGACAGACTTGAATTTTTTTCATGTGATACAATTACAAATAAACATTTTTTGGACTTTTTCCTTTAATTGTACTGTGAGACCTTGCTTCTTACATAATTTCAATATTCTAGGTCAACGGGAAGTACTCTATAGGTTTTGATTTACTTGCGACAGTTTCGAGTATCAAAATGTGTAGCAAAATGGCCTCACTTTTTTATTTCGTAGACTTAGAAGCTTGATTTTTTTAGAACTGTAAGGGACCATAGACTTACGTATTTGATATTAATTTCAATTTAATATCTCCACGCAACCTTGAGAAAAACGGTCTTGACAGACTGACAGACTTGAACATTTTTTTATATGATAGAATTACAAATTAACAATTTTCGGACTTTTTCCTTTATTTATGCTGTAAGACCTTGCTTCTTACCAAATTTCATGATTCTAGAACAACAGGAAGTATCCTATAGGTTTTGATTTACTTGCGAGTATCAAAATATGTCGCATAAATGGCCGTATGTTTTTATTGGATTAATTTAGAAGCTTGAGTTTTTTAGGACTTCAAGAAATCATAGACCTACGTATTTGATATTAATTTCAACTTGATACCTCCACGCGTTCCTGAGAAAAAGGGACTGACAGAGAGATAGACAGACAGACAGACAGACAACGAAGTGATCCTATAAGGGTTCCGTTTTTTTTTGTTGAGGTACGGAACCCTAAAAAACAGCCCATAGTTAATAATAAAAAAAAAAAACAATCCCGACATTTCCATTCCCAACTCAGCATAAGAATAACAGGAACCCATACTAATAAAGACAATGTACACATTTTGCAAATGTAGAGTCACCCTTGTTCACACATTTAAGCCGCACCGCTTGTACGTGTGGAGATTATATATGCCTTATTTTTATTCAAATAGCATAGAATCTATGAATTGGATTGAGTGTGATGGCAGTAATATCTACAGTGTGTTTTTTCTTTCATGTCTCATTTGGTAAACAAACAGGAATGTCCAGATTTTGATTTTAAAGAAAAAGTGTTCAAGATGTTCAACGCAGTCACTGCTGGACATAAGCCTCTCCCACGCTTCGCTACAACACCCTGTCCTCCGCCTTCCGCATCCAGTCTGTCCCAGTCGTCGTTAGTCCATCTAGCTGGGAGGCGTCCCACACTACGCTTGCCGGTTCGTGGTCTTCACTCCAAGACTCGTCTGCTCCAACGGCCATCGGTACTTCAAAAAACATGGCCACTACTTCAGCTTAGCATTTATTGCGAATAACCGTGACGTTTGAACCGTGTTTGTGTTCCAAATAACATGACTTGTAAGGAGTATATTTCCTTACATGTTCATTTCCTTATATGGAAATATGTACCTATATTTCCTTACATGCAATATTATTTGGAAAACAAACACGGATCGAACGACATGTAAGGCGGTCGGTGTGTCTGTATTATTTGCCAAATGATAACGAGATGCGTGATTTTTTGAAAAAGGGTCCTTTGTCCCTCAGACTGAATAAAAAACCAAGACATAGCGTTGTCAGTACTGACGTGAGGCTGAAGTTCCGTAAACATTATGTGCACTTAGTGAGGTGTAGTTTATTTGTAGTTTGGTGTAAATAAGTGTGTGTGTGGGAGGGTGTACGTGTGAGAGTGTATGCATCGAGCGAGATGTAGTTTTGCGCATGCTTCACTGTTAGTTCGTAGCGCCATGTCTTGGTTTTTTATTTGGTCTGAGGTTTATCCTTGAATTTGGCTTTGGGCTTGCATACCCTGTTTTGTGGATTAAAGTTGGTTTTAGTTTTGCGAACTGTCCTTGATCTTTTTTCAGTTGGTATGAATAATTACTAGGAAATACTTAGTTTATGTTAAACCAGTGGATTTGTTTTTGTCTGTTGGTTTAATGTTAGTTTAGTTTGTTTGTCATCGCCCCACGAACTATCAGTTTATAAGGCGAGTACTTTATAGTTGAAAAACATGTTCTCCCATACACGTCACGGTCAATTCTCCAACTGCAAAATTTAAGTTTGTACTTAATCGCAAAAAAAACTTTTTTATGTGATAAAACTACAAGTTAACAATTTTCGGACTTTTTCCTATACTTGTGCTGTAAGACCTTGCTTTTTGCCCAATTTCATGATTCTAGGTCAACGGGAAGTACTTACCGGTTTTGACTTATTTGTGAGTATCAAAATATGTCGCATAAATAACCGTATTTTTTTATTGCGTTGACTAAGAAACATAATTTTTTAGAGCTTCAAGGGACTATAAACCTACTTATCTGATATTAATTTTAACCGGATACCTCCACGCGTTCCTGAAAAAAAAGGTATTGACAGACAGACAGACAGACGGACAACGAAGCAATCTTATAAGGGTTCCGTTTTTCCTTTTTAGGTACGGAACCCTAAAAATAATTGGATTTTAAATAGACGTGCATGATACACAGTCAAATTAAGCTGAGTTTTACTTACCGGTGTAAAAAGTATTACTTCCTGTAGGTTTTAGAAAGAAAGAAAGTAAGAAAGAAAAGTTGTTTATTCTGCACAAACAAGACGCACATTAAGGCTCTTACAGACAGAGGCGATATCGCGAGCGATATTGCCACCGCTACGCGACACGTCGCGACGCGATATCGCCTCTGTCTGTAAGAGCCTTTACAAAAAAAGACATAAAATACATACACTATTACAAAGTAGCCCAAAACCTCGTTTTCTATAGCAAATATGTGATTAAGATTACTAATAAATGATACGTAAACCCACGAAAACAGAATCACCGCAATCCTAATAACCTACCTCTACAAATGGCACCGGTTAACTCATCCGGAAGCTACCACCCACTAAAATTACTCTCTAAGAACATTTGCAATCTCTTAAACCTAGATTACAAAATTAGCAAATAACTCAGCTTTGGATTAGTTAAAGGAGAACAGAGCAATAAGGCACACTTTTGGCTAACCTCACTAGCATCGCCTGGCTCAAAGGCTAGTCGTAAATAAAGGATAATTAGTGTCGCACTCAAGCCATTGCTGTATTAATTACGAACCGGATCCATCTAATAATCCATTATTGCATTTCAAGTCGCACGTATACCGTGGTGCTAGGTGCTACATACGGATGTTTTGCGCGTCGAGTTGGCAATAGAATTGCTTGATGTTGTCGATTTAATAATTATATTGTCGCTTATATAATAAAGTCTAAGTTAGTCAACGAGTAGATACGAGTTCAGTTGATACATCGACTGTAGTCTGCAGGCGTCATATTGAATTGTACTTACCCAGGTGAAACCGCGGGCCCAGCTGGTGATTGTATGAAATATGAAGGTTCCTATAGGTATTATATCTAAATTAAATATTATACTTAGGGGAGACCGGGGTAAGATGGGATACTTAAGAGCAAAAACGTCATAATACGAAAATCAAACTGTTTATTAAAAATCTCTTACAACAAAAGCAACACTTACACTTTTAATTAACATAATTATAATCATTTATGGCGCTAAATCACATTTTTTTTTGCCAAATAGGAATTGAATGGCACATGTCAAATATCCCGTCTTGCCCCATGATCGGGGCAAAATGGGAAACGCTATGGGGCATAATGAGTACACATTTTAATCTGGTTGGCAACGTTCACATATATGTGCCTCTTCATCGTCATAGTCTACACCTGTGCAGGAATTATGGGCCCAGCTATGGCACACGCTACAAATAACCCATCCTTCAGCGGACTGTGAATATAAGTACCCACAATATAAACAAGGACAATGATTTTCAGCGTCTTCAGATGAACTAGCATCCGTGTCACTTTCTTTTTTAATCCTTTTTTCCGGCTTCTATTTTTCAGTTCTTTTCTTTTCAGTCTTTTTATTGTCAGGTTTCTTTTTGTCAGTTGTCTTATTTATTTTTTGTTTTTTATTTATATCTCTAATGAGATCATTTTTGTCGTCTTCTTCCCATGTTCCACGATTTGTTTTACGTTTATAATTTCTTACCATTTTATTTAACTGCAAACAAAAAATAAACTTATTGTTAATAGCTATGAAACATTTTTCTACCTACATATATGGGGCAAAATGGGATACTATCCCGTTATGCCCCAACCGTTTTGCCCCAACAGACACATTTTGCAAAAGTAACAACAGTTCTAAAATAAAAAAATATTCTGCGAAAAAGCAATCAAAATTCGTTAGTTTTACACAACTACAATAAGTCTGTGGTAAAATGTTACAATAGCACTGATACATACCTTCTTGCACATCGATTCAAAACAGAAAACTTCGTAAGAATACTCCAAAAAACAGTTTTTTGTCGCCGCGCAGCCAAAACACGCAGTGATATGTACGCGCCGCTCCGACTCACGTGAGGCAACTGAACTTCACGCGAATGGCGCTGTGTTAGGTTCTGTTGTGCTCACCAGTCACGCATACAAGCATTCTTCCCATCTTGCCCCGAGCTTCATCTTGCCCCGGTCTCCCAAATTTTCTTCATGTTCACGTCTATAATGCGGTGATCAAACAGTGCAATATAAGAAATTACACTCGCAAACAAATAAAAAATATACTAACATCCTGGTTACTAAACTTGTCATAATATGATGAAGCAGAAAAGCTAATTACAGTGGTAAAATAATTTTTGCACACTCGTTCGTACTGCTCACGTTCTTTTTACACACATATACCCTCACTTAAACACCTTCTAACCCACCATCACATGATCACACACATAAACATCACACTCATTCAAAACACATTTTTACACTCACACTCATGCACTACACACATAATCACACACTTATTCACAAAAGCGTTTTTTCTAGTTTTTTATGCTTTATTTTCTATTTATTATTGATTTGTTTATTAAGTTTTCTTTAACTTTGATTCTTGGATTTTTATTTAGTTTTTTGTAATTTGAAGCAAACCTTTTTACATTACCGAATATGTTTTAAAAGAAATGTTTAATGGTAAACCCTCAATATTGGTGCCCAAGATACAGGCTTGCCTAGTTTGGGGCCAATGTAAAATATTTGTAAACTAATTTAGCAATAAAGTTTTATTTATTTAAAACGTTTAAAAAAGGCGTTTGACACCGTCTCTGTTTCCATCCTCATAAACAAATTGGAAACAAATTGGAAGCGTCAGGTGTGAGAGGAATTCCGCTCAAAATGTTTAAGGACTACCTATCAAACAGGAGGCAAAGGGTTAGGGTGGGAGAACACTTTAGTTGTGACGCAAATGTCACATTCAGAGTCCCTCAGGGAAGTGTGCTGGGCCCTACGTTGTTCCTGCTTTACATCAACGACCTCTGCAACCTTAAAATCAATAACGCTAAAGTGTTTTCCTATGCCGACGATACTGCTGTAGTATTTTCTGGGAATTCTTGGCACGATGTTGCCAGAAGTGCTGAAGCCGGTATGACCCAATGTTTACTGATCTGCCAACACCATACAGCGACAACGACGTCGTGAAGCTGCAACCGGCCGGAATGCAGCGCTGACGGTGGCGCCTCTGGCGTGAATGTTTTGAATGTGTAACATTACAGTGAAGTGGGTGACTAATAACACACCAATTTTGGAGAGCCGTGTGGATGGAACGTTAGAACTGTATTATTAAGTAATTAATTGTTTCTACAAAAATATTGTTAAAAGTCATTAAATCTTATAACTGCATTGTAGCCTCAGTAGTACTTAATTCGTTTCCCATACACCGCACACACTCGTCGCATAAATATACGAGATCTTCAAATAAAGGACACCAAGCAGCCATAAATACCCGTAAAAATCGCGGGGCTATTGAGGTGCCCTAACACCCAAATAGCTGAATGGCTCAAAAATAACCTGCTCACACTTAACACAGCTAAAACGAATTACATATGCTTCAGTATATCAAACAGAACTCAACCAAATACAGATATTATCATAAGAGTACATATGTGTGATGATGCAAATAACTGTCAATGTCCAACTCTAGTCAAAGTGTCATAAACTAAATATCTTGGTGTTATTGTTGACCAGAGACTATCGTGGTACCCCCATCTTGAACACGTCACTAACTGAATCAGAAAACTGAGCTGGATTTTCAAAACGCTGCGGTATATTGTACCAAAAAAAGCACCTACCACCACAAATACCCCTAGAAACCTACTCAACGAAATATACGTAGCTTTGGTACAGTCCGTCTTAATGTACTGCATCCCCAATTGGGGCGGTGCAGCGATGTCTAAATTCATAAATCTTGAGCGGGCACAACGAGCTTTAATTAAACTTATGTACTTTAACAAACTTAGATATCCTACACAAAGTCTTTACCAAATAAGCGATTTACTCTCGGTGCGAAAACTATGTATATATAATTAAAACGGTTTTAAAGGAACACAAAACTCTTACTTTTGACCCCGACTTAACCTTGAAAAGAAGAAAATATTTAATAGCGGAAGTTCCTCAAACTAAAACCAAGTTTGCCCGTATTCAATACAAAAAACGCTCAGCTCAGCTATACAATAGACTTAACAAAGAGATTTACGTATACGATAAGAAACAAAATGAATGTAAAACAATTGTAACTAATTGGATAAAACCACTAACCTATGACGAAACGGAGACGCTGCTGGAATAAAATATATATAACCCTACACATCAGTCTGATGCCTGCACCATCCAAAACCTCATGCATACACTCAGATTCATTCACATTTTTCACTAACACACCTCACTCACACTTACATTCACATTCACACACTCACATTCACATTCACACACTCTCACTCTCACTCACACACTCGCATGCCTGCGTACGGGCTGCGTATTCTTTTGTGTTTTAGTATTTTTATTTATTTTAGATTTAATTTTAATTTTCTTTACATTACTACCTATAGAAAACATGTCAATTAAACTAATTGATTTGGAAGAGCGGAGTCTCCTAATACAGCCTTATTTGCTTAAAACGAGGCTCCAATCACTAGTTGTTAAGATATTACTTGTAAAAATAATAAACTATTTTTCATTTTTTTCAAACGTCCCGAATAAATTCTATAAATGATAGTGACAATCACCAAAATCCGTAGTTTAGAAGAACAAGGCATATAAATAAAAAGAGTCCTGACTGATTGACTGACTCATCAACGCCCAGCCCAAACCCTTGGACCTAGAATGCTGAAATTTTGCACTGAGGTTCTCTATAATTTTGTGGACAAAGAATAAGAAAGGAATTCCCGGTAATACGTTCCCATAGGATATTTTCTGACATCCACGCGGGCGAAGCTGCTGACAAAAGCTAGTTTCAAATAAACCAACTACAGGTACTTTTGAATTGTCAAGGGATTGGTCAGTCAGAAAGTTGCAGCTAGTTGCTCATTCCAAAGCTTAGTAGGATCTATGGAGAAGAACAGGCAAGAAATCCCATGTAGGATAAGTAAGCAAGTATTGCTCACGCGAAAACATTGAAGCTTATGGGTCGTCAGGTCGTCACTGTTATTGCGTGAAAATAATAAATCGCAAGCGCAGATTCAATCATATTGCACAATATGAATATTGCGCAAACTTATTGTAGGTGTAGGGGCCACCGTAAACATCTTCAACTGTCATGATTGAGACACAATTAAATATCTGTTGTTACCGGCCTCTAGGAGACCGATTGACAGTTGAGACGACTGCACGACATTTTGGTAACGACACGACTTTTAGTCTACGTAGCATTTAAAATGCACATTCTTATTTCCAGGACTAGTTATTCTTCTGCTAGCTCAAGAACGAAGAAAACCAGATTGCTGTATAAATCACAGGCTGAATCTAGTCTTTCCATTAGTTCCTATCTCTGATCGACTAAAGTCACGCACACTGCGGTTGACTGATTCCAAAAAAAGATTAATTCGATAAGTGATCGATAATTTCCACAGGGAAACACAGTCTCCGATCCTGTTTATGTAGGTAGTCATTAATATCTATGTTATATCGAAGTTATATCTCAATTTGAAAACCTAACTATCCGGTACAAATTCATACAGGATTGTTATCCTAGTTTTCAAATTCAGTCACAGTCACATGTTGTTCTATTAATCTAACTTCAGTGCATACCTACATAATTTCTGCGTACCTATACATCGCTGCTTAAAATGAAAAGGGCCACAAGTCGAAAAATTTACAAATCCTTTTAAAAGCAAAAATCGTTTATAAATATACAGAATTGATACGATTTTTGCTTTAAAAAGGATTTGTAATTTTTTCGACTTGTGGCCCTTTTAAATTTAAGCAGCGACATGTATACCAGTCCTCCAGTATTAAGGTACCCGAACTAAATACCTACCTAACCTACCACCTACCTACCACCCTACCTTACCTACCTAACTACCTACCTACCCCCTACCTACCTTTTGTAAGTAATACCGTTTGTACCGTTCCCACAGACAAACCGTGAAAGCGGTTTTGCGGCGCATAAGTATAGTTAATATCCTAAGATTTTTTTTTGTAAAATGTAACAATAAAATAAGTAAATAAAATATATAAAATGTCAATATTAGTATAGTAGTTATAACAGTAGATATAACACAGAATCAATTAATCAGGCACATTACAACCGCAAATTGAACACAATTGTCGCAGGCGTGCGCACGAAGAATATTGAGCAAAAAGTACGACAGAAGGAATTCATCATCATCTGCCTAGCCCAGGGACCAGGGATCGGCAACTTTTTGGGTGAGACGGAAGAGCCAAAAGTTCCAATTTATAAAATTTCCCAGTTTTTAAAAAGCCACTAAAAGTTTTCGTTTCAATATAATAGTATTTGCATATACATAATTTTATTGGTTTAAAATAAACAATTATAAATACGAAATAATAATAAAATAAAAAAGCCGCACGAGTCGACCGACGCTTGCCGCGGTCGGTCCGTAAATATACATTCAATTCTATAATCAGAACTCTTGTCAATCCCGGAATCCCGGGATTTTTTCGTTACAAAAGTGCAATCCGCATGAGCCAACACACTAATGTAAGTAAATACAGTGTGAGTCTACATAATGTGCACAAACTTAAGGATGTGGTGCAGACCATCAAACTGAACAACTTTTCCCCGGGGACCAACATCGTAATCGTAAAAAAAAAACAGCCGTCCCATACATTTGGTCGAGTAGGCATTGAAATTTTATAAGAGACGACTGTTTTTTTTTTCATGATTACGATGTTGGTCCCCGGGAAAAAGTTGTTTAGTTTGATGGTCTGCACCACATCCTTAAATTTGTGCACGTTATGAAGACTCACACTGTATACATTCGAACGCTAAATTGGTTGATCACGGAATTCTGGGATAAAAAAGCCGGAAGGGGCTTTTAATATTGGCTAACACCTATTCTACTTTAGATAAATTAAATACGCATTCCTAGATAATACACTTAGTACACTACTTACCTAACAATTATGTATTCGCATTCAAAAAATCCTTCAGTCCAATTCACGCAGCCATTTTTCAAGTAACATAAAAACGAGAAACTGACAAAAACTTATACCTACGTACATCTGTCATTCCTACATCAGAAGCAAAATAAAACCGTATTCATGAACAAATAAATGTGATATTATCTCTCATGTTTAAAACATTATGTGCTAAAAGATTCTATTATACAAGCTCCTCTTTTACCAGATATTATGATTCTTAGAAAGCATCACATAATAGCGGTTCACTGGAGCCTGTAAGAACAGTTTTCGGTGAATCTCAATGAATCCGGTTGGTTCTGAGTGTTCTGACCTAAGCCTTTCACGGCTCGGTAAAGTTTATTCGAATCTACAATTAGTTGTATTTAGTAGCTTCATAAATTAAGTGAATTGTAATTATTTGTTTTTAGGAGTAATTATAAGATACATACATTGTTTTGGGGGGCTGGTAATCTGAGTGAAAGTTTTCCTAGGGCAGATACTAGTCTCCCACAAGGGATTTACCTATCAAATCGTCGGAAATTATCCCACGGGAAAGTACTACGGGTCTATAATCTCTGTGTCAAAGGAAATAATTAATTTTGGGCTAAATATAGTTAGTTAAAAAATAAAGCCAAAAGAAAAGTCAAATTCCGTTAGAACATTTGTTATTCGCTTCACTTTTCACTCTGGTACCAAATCTGTAGACACATTCCTTGCGCTGTTAGACGAGTTTCAAAAATACTGTTTTCAGTACGTATTTGTTACAGTAGTAAAAAAAAAACGTGTTCTTTCGGAAAATACTTAGCTTTCTTTTGGCTTTCATATTTAGCTCAAAAATGTATGGACGGTGAATGTTCTTCTTTCATCCAGATCCGTTCAGCCGTTCTGGGGTGATTGAGTAACAAAACCAAACATCCAAACTATCGCATTTATAATATTATTAATTTAATACATAACTATTAATACATAATAAAATAGTAGGACAGGAGGATTGTTATGTAGGTAATCTTTATAAGATGCCTTTGTGGAAGAGTAATAAAATGTTTTTTTTTTATGTGATTTAATTGGTGAATGTGAAATGCTATGGTAACGGAGCTAACAGCCCAGGTGAGAACACTGGACATATATTTAGGTATCGTCACGCTTGGCTATGCACTCAAGGTCTTTTGTCCAGCTGCGGGTTGAGATGGTCGGAGTGTCAGGTACTCGCAACTTGACAGAAATACCACATAAAATAGCAATAATGCCAATCAAAAACTTACTTACTTTAATTTTACACATTTGGACTGAATTTCTTCATATAAGTAGGTACCTACCCGGAATAATTATGATCAAAATTTTGCCCAATAATTCAAGCTGTATCAATACATCAACAATGCCGTAGTCTGTGGCGTCAACGTCATCATGACGTCGATTACATACAATGCCCACCCATATTACTGACATCACGGCTAAATTAATTCTGCTTGAAGATAATTAGGCCTTATCCTTCGAGCCTGTCCACATGTCCACGTCACGACGTCGTCAACGTGGAACGGTGCGGTGTCGGGGCACGGTGCGTTACTGCGTCGTGCGTGTGCACGGTACGGCGACGTCGCCGTAGAACGGCGCGTTTAGCAGGTAAATTTCAATATAAATAAACTATGAGTGGCTATAAAAATAATTTTTTTGAAAAAAAAAATTACCTCTCATCGTAGAACGAACCACGAATGAAGTCAGTTATTTATATTTTAGTTAATTGCCAAAATTTACAGAATTCATTCATGACGTGCATTTTTACGATACGGTGACGTAAATTTGCACGTCACGTCAACTTACCGTGTTACGTACCACGTTACCGCACCGTTCCACGTTGACGACGTCGTGACGTGGAGATGTGGACAGGCCCTTACGTAATTAAACGCAACGTCTCTTTGTCGGTCTGTCCGTTATTGCGCTTTGTAAATCATTCTACTAATTATGACATAATTATATGATCCAGTTTACAGTCAATCTGACAAAAGTATCGGATCAATTTAACGCCAAATTTACAGTGAATCCTCCGCTCCTCGTTGATAATGTGTATTCTATCGAATAAATATTAGAACGTTATGTCAAGTTCATTAACGTTTATTCACGTTAGGTAGGTAAATACCTAATAATATGATGATATGATAATAATATCTTTAAGCTAATCCTCGTCGACTTGATCCATGCGGCTCCACCGAGAGCACGATAATTCTTTGGTAAGCTAATATCATTAAGACGGTGATATTAGTTTTCGAGCAAGTCATTGTTATACAAACCTTTCATTATACACACCGACCGTATGAAATTCATAGCAATTGAACTCCGTATAATATTAGAACAGAATATCACAATGTTAACTAGTAAGTGTAAATATCACCGTATAGGTAATCCATATACTTGTGAGAAGAGGCCCTGCAGTAAAACAAATAAAGGGTTTAATGGGGTAATGGGGTTTAAACCCTCAAGTGTCTGAGTTTGGCTAATTTTAGATCCAAAACCATAGCGAGCGGGGAGGGTTGGGGGTTAGTTGCGAACCCCATAGGTTCACAACTACTGATAATGATATTTTTTCCATCGGATGATGTTTTTTTACGTTTACATATATGTAGGATTGGCCCAAACATCAGAAATAGAAATCAGATATGGCAATACACAAATTAATTAAATTGAACAATCAGGAAAATATAGAAACATAGAAACAATATAAAATTAATTAAATAACCAATAATGGTGCTGAAGGCGGTCACATAGGGCAGTACTGAATGTCAGAGACAGTGGTCCACGCACCCACCGCAATAAGGACAGTACTAACTGTCAGAGACAGTGTTCCACATCCAATAACCGGGCAGTACTGGCTGTCAAGAGACAGTGGTCCGTGCTCCAAGACGCATCCGTACGAAAATGCTCCCCGACTCGTGGATATCGCTACGCCCCGCAAGGGGCGTGGCGTGCGGCTCCAGGGCTAAGCCCCCCGACCGCGGAAGCTTTACGGTGGTCCGTAAATACGGACCCCTCCTTCTGTGGGCCTAACACGGCCTAGGCTGATGGAGCGCCTGGCGCCCCTGTGTGTAGATGCTATATTTGTGTCTGTAGGCACGCCACGACGCTGCTAGTCAGCGCCGCTTTTTTCACCGAACCCCGGCGGTCAGCCCCTACCAGGTGGAACCCCCATCTACATGGGTGAAGCCCAGCAGAAGGCGACCAGCGACAGAGGTACGGACTCGACGTTCCTACAGAAGGGTGAGTGGCCCCCGCCCATCACACTTTCAGAGCTAGCCGAGCCTGCGTGGGTTAGGGGGACCGTGTCATGGGTGTGAGGGTGGCATTGTACTGTGTGCCGCCACCCGGTGTCTATGCAAATACGCGCACGCCCGCGCTGCGTATTCGCGTGTGTACTTTGTGCCTGTATAGAGGTGCATGTCTGGGGTTTGCCACGTGATACGCCTAAATTATCCTAGCACGCACCACGTGACAGCGTATGTATTTGTGGTGAAAGTGTTGCTGTCACAAGTGAGCCGCGTGTAGCCGGGAGCGGCTCACTCGGAAGGTCAGTCCGGTACGGTGATGGGGTCATCGTCCGCAAGCAGGTCGCGGGGAAGGGGTCTAGCGTCCGGGGGGCGCGTATGCCAGGGCGCGATCTGCTTGACATGTGGCCAGGCAGACGCGTCGGCACGCGCGAACATCCCCTTCGCCAGGCGGCCCACAAACTTGTCCAGGCTCTCAATCCCGAGGTCGCGGTGGAGCACGTCGTTCCTCACGAAGCGGGGTGCGCCGACTATTGTCCGCAGCGCAAGGTTCTGCTGCGCGCGGAGCAGCTTTCGGCTAGGCTCGCTCGTGAGGGCGAACCATGATGGGGCGGCATAGGTCAAGATTGGGCGCACGTACAATTTGTACACGCCCAACTTGACACGATGCGGGAGGCGGGACGAGAGCACAGGTCTGAGTAGGTTGCGGGCGACCCTACCCTGTGCGGCGACATTGCGGACGTGTGGCCCCATGGTGAGCCGACGATCGATGGTGACACCCAGGTATTTGACCCGGGGCGACCAATCGATGTCGACTCCTTGCAGCCTGAGGGGTGGTGGTAGATGCGCAGCCCCTGTAATTATCGCCTGCGTCTTACCCACGTTCACCGACAGCCGCCACTTGGCCAGCCAGTCGGGAAGGAGGTCGAGGGCGCGCTGCATTTTGACCGCCGCGTAGTTCGCATTCAGCGAAGTGGTGATGTACGCGGCGTCGTCAGCATACAGCGCGAGCGTCGCTTCTGCTGTAGTGGGGATGTCGTCCGTGTATCGTGAGTAACACGCCGGCGACACGCAGCTACCCTGGGGTACGCCCGCCAACACCGGGCGGGCGCTAGAAAGCGCGCCGTCGACCACCACCCTGAAAGTCCTGTTCGAGAGAAAGTCAGAAACCACCCTAACGACGCGACGGGGCGCGTCTGAGGTGGCCAGCTTGTAGACAAGGCCGTCATGCCATACGCGGTCGAAGGCCTTCTCCATGTCGAGGAGTACTGCGACCGAGTATTCTTTCTTGTTTCTAGCGGCCGCGAGTAGGTGCAGTACCCTCGACAGCTGGAGCGTCGTGCTATGTTCCGCCCGAAACCCGAATTGCTCCGGACGCGGCGCGATGTGCGGTTGGAGATGTCGCAGCAGGAGTGCTTCGAACACCTTGGAGATCGTGGACAGCAGAGTTATCGGCCGATAGCTCTCCGGCTTCAGGATGTTCTTTCCCGCCTTGGGCAGCATGATGACGCGCCCCTCCTTCCACGCAGCAGGAAAGACCCCCGTGCGCAGTATCGCCGTGAACAGGCGCGCCAGCGCCGCTACCATGCGGTACGGCAGGTGGCGCAGCACTGTGTTGGTGATACCGTCAGCACCAGGGGCCTTACGGGGCTTCGTCTTCAGGATGGCGCGTCTGACTGCGCCAGGCGAGAAAAATATGGCGTCTTCTTCGGGAGCTATCGGCGGCGCGAAGTAGGCCTCCAGGTGCTCCCCGACTCCACAGCGCAGCTCCTTATAAAGGCGATCGCTAGTGGTGGGGAAACGTCACAATATTTTACTGACTGACTTCAAGTCCTTTAAGCCAAATGCGTCTGGTACAAGTTCCACTAGCGCCATCTAGTCGCCGTCTCTCGTAGCTGCTAAACAATATGGCTGCCGTCACGGCCATTCTGATAAATCACTCGCCCTCGAGTGAATTCATTCATCTAAAACAAGACTTTCATTAATTCACATCGTTATCATCGTTACATATCGGTCTACATCGTCACCCACTAAAGCAGGTGAGATTCCTGCAGCGCATCACATATCATCACCTACAACAACAGGAGAGATCCTAATAGAAAACAACTACAGTACAAAGATTCCTACAGCTCACAAAGCGCTGGACTAGGTTATCAACCCACAAAAGTAGGCGAGACCCCTTCAGCTAAAACTGGGTTAGGTCACAACTCTTGCAACGTCTACAGTATAAACTAATTTAGTCATCCAGCAAGGGACCTTGTCCGGTACTGGGTTATACAGAACAGAATCACAGGATACAGTCGCTTCAGAATCTATAGATAAAGTATCTTCTAACTTTTTTTTTTTATCTAAGGTCCAATCCAGACCCCCATCTACCAAACCATATAGGGTCAGCGTTAGCCACCCTTATGCCTTACACCCTTACCCCAATGGGCAAGGAAGGGTCAAAAACTTTTACGTCATGCTGACTTTCAGACATCTGTAATAAACATAAATCGCTCGATTATCCTGACCAAAAAAATCTTACTTTACAATCTGGACCGGCTTATCTAAACCCTAAAGACTGGCAATTATTAGTTCTGGACCGGTCTTCAATGACCCTTCAGACTAATACGTTCTGGTCCGGTCTCTATTGACCCTTCAGATTAATAACTTCTGGTCCGGCTACAAACCCTCCAGGTTCAACAACTTCTGGTCCGGCTACAAACCCTCCAGGTTCAACAACTTCTGGTCCGGCTACAAACCCTCCAGGTTCAACAACTTCTGGTCCGGCTACAAGCCCTTCAGATTAACCAGTTCTGGTCCGGATAAAAACCCTTCAGAACTTACTCTTTTTAATATTATTATTTTTTTTTATATTTTTTTTTATTTAACTTTCTCTTTTTATATTTTTTTTAAATTTTTTATTTAACTTTCTCTTTTTATAATTTTTATATATTTTTTTTTTATTTCCTAGTCCAGAATATTATTATTCCCTACAGCTGATTTATCATGATTATTGCAATTCAACTATCATCATTACTTCTATAGAAATCAGAGTTCATGGTGTCTATTTTTTTTTTTGGCAAATGCCTTCCATGCCGTTTGAAAAAAAAGAGACATCTGCTGTGCCATGGTGTATGGTATGTTTGATTAAGAATCGGACTTTAACTTGGGGACTCCGACTCCCGTATTATGCCTTTACTAAGAAGATCCTGAATAATCTCTCTAGGACAGTAATTAATAGGTATTACACTGTTCAATCTGACTTACATACAACCTGTGGTAACTAGACGTAGTTGTACCAGAAATCATAAATGTCGAATATTTTTCGAGTATTTTTGCGAGTTTTTAAGATCTTCCCCGATAAATGCAGTTTTAAAACTATTGGTTTGCACGTCAGATTTAACCGTGAATACTCCGTAAATAATGGAACCATTATCCTTTCAATTAGTTTCTTCGGACAAGAGAAATGGTCGACTACGGATGACGAAATCAACAAAACTTCTAACGCCCCACTATCAATCAAAATGTCTACAGGTATACCCTGAACCACTCCAACTAACAAGTCACTGAACTTATTTAGGGACTGAGAACTGCATGCTGCTTAGCGAAACAAACACACTGCCTTATTTCAGGCAAAATTCGATTGATTTCTTTGATTCAGAATTATTTAATTCAGTCAAATGGTTTGATTATGACTTTTTACTACAACTCGTTTATTTATGCCCTAACTGACTGCAAGTAAATATTTGAGACCCTGACCGCTAAATGAGCGCTTAACGTTTGTCTACTCCGAGACACTAGCTTGGTAATCGTTAAAACGTAGGAGTTTTTAAACTGTGAAATTAATCTGAATAAATAACCGTAGAAAACATAATACCCGTAGAAAACATTACACTGCGCTTTACTACGATTCAGACACATGTTATAAAACAATACGGACCGGTGTCCGCAATTTTTGTCAATTTACTTTTTTTTTAAAGTTGGGTAGAAATTTTTCCTTAACAGATTTATTTTGTGCGCGAACTACCGCCACTTATTTGCCCCTTATGAAAAAGAAACAGCAACTTGTCACGGACACTATAAAGTCAGGCACAAACAACGTTATGGCTCTTGTTATTTTTAGAACGTGAACTGTCACTATTCTGCTTAGAAATGGGTTTCACATTACTTCATACAAACCACCTGCCACATCAATCTTCTTGACACAAAGTGAAAAATTACTTCATTTCAGACAGTTCCCAACGCGGGAAAGGCACTCATTTTCTGACCACTTATTTAAAACCTGAGCCCTGTCAACTTCGTCAGACCACTGCTCAATATCATGCACATTTGAATCGAAATTAGAAATATAAAAATGATGGGTGCTTACTGACTTTAGCGACTGCATTGCCTCCAGTATTTTCTCTGTAGTTGCAGTCGAAACATCAGTAGCAGTACCTGTATTTTCCCGCGTAGCTGTAATCCGTGAACGATCTTCTAAAGCCTTCAACCATGAGACAATCGTATCAAACGATTATCGGCAAAGCAATGTCGCAGGGCTTCGCGTTCTCCCGCGGCTCCCACAACGATATCGTTCACACCTGGAACGGCGATCGCAATCCCGAGACTTGCTATGTGACCTTCTGCTCCGCTTATGGTGGCTACAAGATCGTTTAGAATGCGGGGCACTATTTTTTTCGCTCTTACCTTCTTTAACCTAAAATCGAAAACCTGAAACTTGTGGGCGAATGAATCTTTATCCCACTTCTGATGTAGGATTGGCCCAAACATCAGAAATAGAAATCAGATATGGCAATACACAAATTAATTAAATTGAACAATCAGGAAAATATAGAAACATAGAAACAATATAAAATTAATTAAATAACCAATAATGGTGCTGAAGGCGGTCACATAGGGCAGTACTGAATGTCAGAGACAGTGGTCCACGCACCCACCGCAATAAGGACAGTACTAACTGTCAGAGACAGTGTTCCACATCCAATAACCGGGCAGTACTGGCTGTCAAGAGACAGTGGTCCGTGCTCCAAGACGCATCCGTACGAAAATGCTCCCCGACTCCACAGCGCAGCTCCTTATAAAGGCGATCGCTAGTGGTGGGGAAACGTCACAATATTTTACTGACTGACTTCAAGTCCTTTAAGCCAAATGCGTCTGGTACAAGTTCCACTAGCGCCATCTAGTCGCCGTCTCTCGTAGCTGCTAAACAATATGGCTGCCGTCATATATGTGATCTAAGCTTATATACCTATTATGTAAAGTTTTGTCCTTTTGCACACTTTGGGTGCATTTGACACGCGGGGGGAGACCCCGGGTTAGCTGCGAACTCCATAGGTTCACAACTAATGATAATGATTTGTTTTCCATCGGGTGATGTTTTTTTACATTTATATATATGTGATATAAGCTTATATACCTAACAAAAAAAGAGTTTTTCTTATGCACACATGGGGTGCATTCGACACTTGAGGGGTTAATGGGTAAATAAATGGTTTCATGTCACTAAAGTTAAAAGTCATAATTATTTAAACTTAACTTTTCTTGATAACAAGAATATTATAATCTCAGTGGCCCCAGAAAGACAAAATACAGGTGATCTGGGGGCCTAAAACGGCCACTTTGGCAGAATCATAATAGGATAATAGTTATTATGAATCATATTTGAAATCGTAAAACGGTCACAAATTGACAATTAATAATTTATCTGCGTACAATTCATAGCACGCAATTCATCTATTTGACAGTTTTGTATGGAGATTCGTAAAATGGTCCACAAATTATGAATTGCTTTATTGAAGTTTGATGTCAAATATGTGAAATAGCACAATCTTAATAAATTGCAGGGAATTCAGTAAATTAATCGCTTTTAGAGGAATTGCTTAATGTGGCCGTTTTAGGCCCCCTGACACAGACTTATTGTAAGCTATTACAACACTGTTCTGCTCGATTGTCCTTGCTGTAACATATTAAATTGTTGTTAATTTTCTTAGGTGAAGATCACTCTAAAGAATTGCTAGAAAACAAACAGTATTGATTTGAAATGACCCTCAAGATGCTGAAAGGTATTTCGTATGTCCGAGAGTGCAATAATAAACGAGAGAGTTGTGTAACCGTACACTTATCTTCTGACCGAGGATGTCGTGTGCTGACGTCTTTATCGACACTATCTATCGTACTCTCGACCGTCGTTTGCAGGCCATAAAACGTGTCCTTGTTTAATGCCTCATAAACTATGAGTATGACTTATCTTCAACTGCTTAACTGTCGTCGGTCTTATAGATAGTGGTAGGTGGTACGTCTTTATTCATTGATACTCATAGATATAAAGTGGATACCAATATCAATTCGGATTTACTTGAAGATATTTTTTTTTTAATTATCAAAGAAAGTTATCGAGCCTAGCGCACATAATGTATTATTACAGGTATACCTATACTTAAAATATTCGAAACTGGGGCGGTGTCATCGCTCAAGCAGTGAGGCTCAAAGAGGTGGCACGCATTACATGCGTGTCGTGGGATCAGCCGCACTTGGTGATGGGTCCCGCTAGGCAGGGCGGGCTGATACCAGTCGGGGGTGCGGCGAATGTACAAATATCTCCCGGGCCCCCAACTCATAGAAAAGGAACAGAGGTGTTTTAGTCGGTAGAAGTCCGACATAACCCTCTGTTGTTCCCAGACGGAGAGTGTCCATCAGGTTTTCCCAAAAACGCAACGCAAACGTGAAATAAATCGATCGAAACACTGATCGCGGCATAGACAAACTGTAAAGGCATTATTTTGTCATTGTTGTCATTCAACAAAATACCAAAAGTTTTGGCTTTTTTGGTGACACCAACCCAAAATACAAACTATAGATCAACCCAAAGCATCCAAAGCATACCTAGCATACATAGCACCTACAGTAGTACATTTTGATACAAGTGGAGAACGTTTGTTATTGCATTCGAGGCGGAATTTACAACACCCGAGCCGTAGGCGAGGTTGTTTTTGAACCGAGAACTGCAATAACAAATGTCAGCGAGTACCAAACGACGTTTTTCAATACACTTTTGAAGAAATAAAATATAAAATAAGGGAAAATATTTTTGTCATGAATAATAGGAAACTATGATTTAAATTTTCTTTTTAGGGTTCCGTACCAAAATGGTAAAAAAGGAACCCTTATGGTATGACTAAGTCTGTCTGTCTGTCTGTCTGTCTGTCTGTCTGTCTGTCTGTCTGTCTGTCTGTCTGTCTGTCTGTCTGTCTGTCACAGCTGGATATCTCGAGAACCACTAATGCTATCGACTTGAAATTTAGAACAGTTTTAGATGACGTTTACCCAACTATTTTGCAAATAAGAAAGAAATAAAAATATTTATATTTTTTTTGCAACAGGGACTGAAAGGGGGTCTCAAAAATTCAAAGTGTAGCTAATATGGCATGTGGGGTATCATATGAAAGAACGCTGTTTGCACATTCTCAAACATTTTTTTTCTTTTTTTTAAACCCAATAGTTTTCGACTTTTGATGAAAAATGTAAAAAAAATACCGTTCCCCCCCCCTATCTCCGAAGTTTGCAAAGATAAAAATCTGAAATTATTCTATGTGATAGAAGTTTGTGTAAAAATTACAGGAAAAATAAAACGATGTCTCTAAATAGCACACTTTTTCAGAAATCGGAACGGAACCCTCGGTGCGCGAGTCCAACTCGCTCTTGACCGGTTTTTTTTTCCGCGCTTTGCTTTCGCCAGGTTGAAAGAGAAGGAAAGGTATAAAGCTGATAAACAGCCTAATATTAAAAATAGAAAATTCAAATATTTTTGAGTTTAGAACACAAATAAATGTTAATTTGTTCATAAACGTTTTTTTTATTGTAATAATCATGGTTTTTGATAATACGAGTATTCTATATAGAAACATTATTTAAATATTCAAAAAATATTAACGCCTTAAAGACGCATATCTCTTTGCCGAGATTAAAAAAAAACATTCACCTTCGAATAGAGAGTTGTGAATAGAGGCATTGAACCAATTTGGACTAAGTATAGGTATAAGTTATCTGTGGCAATTTCTATTCCCGCACGCGGGTGGGAAAATGAAAACTCGCATGCGTGCGACATACATTGCATTGTGAACCTAATCGTAGTGCGATATGAACCAGTTTTCGAGGAAGTGTACTGAAAAAAAAATATTTAAAAAGAGAATATTAATTTAACAGAATGTAACGTCTCGCTTAACTCGACAACACTGGCTCCATATTCCTGCAAACAAACCCAGTCAACATTTTCAAGGCCTTTTCTCATGAAATCTGATATGAAATATGCAAAAAGCGTTTCTGGTTGCCCTCGATACAGCGTATCCGGCAGTATTATGTAATACTGGAGATACTAAGGTGACTTTATTGAGTTAAGTTACCTGCGATTTGTTTTACTCTTCTATTTTGTAGGGTTAACGATCGTGAAGGGTTTCCAGATCTTCTAGTCTTGATTAGATAATCAGATTCAGGGAATAGAATACGGTGCAGTTGATAGTGCCGCCTCGGGTTACCTTTCAATTAGAGAAAACTGGAGTTTCAATCCTGTACTCAATCAATCTGCCTAGCCTTTTCCTATGACTACTATGTTGAGATCGGCTTCCAGTCTAATCGGATGCAGCTGAATACCGAATTTAATTTGGAGTGACTGCCTATCTGACCTCCACAATCCAGTTACTGGGTAATACGATACCCCTCGGTAAGAATAGTTGTCAGACTTTCAGGCTTCTGACAACCTGTAACGATTGTCAAAGATCCACGAATGACAGCCAGGATCAACGGCTTAACGTGCTTTTCGAGGCACGGAGGAGTCTCGGTCTGTAAAGATGGTCAACCATCCACGGACCTAACTTGATCGATCAACACATGCGGCTATTGTTACTTAGCCACCAGCCCTTTTTACTAACTATACTAATTTATAAATGCGAAAGTAACTCTGTCTACCTGTCTGTCTGTTATCTTTTCACGCCTAAACCACTGAACCGATCGTTATGAAATTTATTAGATAAGTATCAGGGACCTAAAGAAGCGTATAAGCTACCATATCCCGGGTGAATTTCATTTTCTGATATTTCCGGTGGATTTTCCAAAACTTTTCGTTCATACAAACCTTGTTCTGACAGTTAAAAACACAGCAAAAAATTAATTGGCCAAATCGGTCGAGCTGTTCAAAAGTGATGTGCTTACATCCATACTTCCATACTATCCATACTAATATTATAAATTCGAAAGTAACTCTGTCTGTCTGTCTGTCGGTCTGTCTGTCTGTCTATCTGTCTGTCTGTCTGTCTGTCTGTTACCTTTTCACGCCTAAACCACTGAACGGATTTCGATAAAATTTGGCAAGGCTATAGATGGTATCCTGGGGACGGACATAAGCTACTTTTTTTTTCAAAAATAGTCCTACAGGGGGTGATATAGGGGATGAAAGTTTGTATGGGAAACTCAGTGTTTCTTAAGTTAGGGATGTGAAAATTAAAATGTATGCTTTTGATACGAAATAAAGAAATATGCGGTTCAGCGTTTTTGAAAAATCATTCCCTAAGGGGGTAAAATAGGGGTTGATTTTAAAATTTACAAAACGGCACGGATTTCGATACAATTTGGCAAGGCTTTATATAGCATCCTGGGGAAGGACACAGGCTACTTTTGGTCTTAAAAAATAATCCTACAGGGGGTGATATAGGTGATGAAAGTTTGTATGGGAAACTCAGTATTTCTTAAAGTTAGGGATGTGAAAATTAAAATCTATGCTTTTGATAGGAAAAAAAGAAATATGTGGTTCAGCGTTTTTGAAAAATCATCCCCTAAGGGGGTAAAATAGGGGTTGATTTTAAAATTTACAAAACTGCACGGATTTCGATAAAATTTGGCAAGGCTTTATATAGCATCCTGGGGAAGGACATAGGCTACTTTTTGTCTTAAAAAATAATCCTACAGGGGGTGATATAGGGGATGAAAGTTTTTATGGGAAACTCAGTATTTCTTAAAGTTAGGGATGTGAAAATTAAAATGTATGCTTTTGATACGAAATAAAGAAATATGCGGTTCAGCGTTTTTGAAAAATCATTCCCTAAGGGGGTAAAATAGGGGTTGATTTTAAAATTTACAAAACTGCACGGATTTCGATAAAATTTGGCAAGGCTTTATATAGCATCCTGGGGAAGGACATAGGCTACTTTTTGTCTTAAAAAATAATCCTACAGGGGGTGATATAGGGGATGAAAGTTTGTATGGGAAACTCAGTATTTCTTAAAGTTAGGGATGTGAAAATTAAAATGTATGCTTTTGATAGGAAAAAAAGAAATATGTGGTTCAGCGTTTTTGAAAAATCATCCCCTAAGGGGGTAAAATAGGGGTTGATTTTAAAATTTACAAAACTGCACGGATTTCGACCAAATTTAGCAAGGCTTTATATAGCATCCTGGGAAAGGACATAGGATACTTTCAAAAACAATACTACCGGGGGTGATATAGGGTGTGAAAGTTTGTAAGGGAAACCCAGTATCTCTTAAGTTAGGGATAACAAATTTATGCTATTGGTAGGAAATTAAGAAATATGCGGTTCAGCGTTTTTGAAAAATCATCCCCTAAGGGTGTAGAATAGGGGTTGATTTTAAAATTTACAAAACTGCACGGATTTCTACAAAATTTGGCAAGGCTTTATATAGCATCCTGGGGAAGGACACAGGCTACTTTTTGTCTTAAAACATAATCCTATAAGGGGTGATATAAGTTATGAAAGTTTGTATGGGAAACCCAGCATTTCTTAAGTTAGGGATATGAAAATTCAAATTTATGCTTTTGGTAGGAAATAAAGAAATATTATGGTACAGCGTTTTTTAAATATCGTCCCATAAGGGGTACAATAGGGGTTGACAAATGTTTGTGTACCTACCTCTTTTTAAGAGATTTAAGGGATTGGAAATGTAGTCATAGTTCGAATCTTGAGGTAACATTTAGTCTATAATTCATTCGACGTTTTTACGAGGAAATTATTTGAACGAGTGGACACTCGGACAAAAGTTATTTGTTATTAGAGCGTGACTGGCATCATAAATTTTACGTAATTAACAAAGTCCCTCCGCCGCGTAAGTCTGTCTGTTTGAATGCGATAATGTCAAAAAGTACCGAACGGATTTTCATACGGTTTTTACCAATGAACGGAGTGATTCAGTGTAATTCATTATGGTTTTGTGTAAATTGGCTGAAATATGACGACGACTGTTGAAGATGTCGGAAAAAATCATGTCGACTGGTAGCTAAAGCTAAAAAATAAAAAAATAAAAAATGCCTACTATACACGGTAACGATATATCGTAGCGATTTGAGTTTGCACAGTTATATCAGACGGCCCTATGTTTTCCACATGAACGTTCCCATGGGATATTTTCCGACATCCACGCGAGCGAAGCCGCGGGCAAAAGCTAGTACATTCATATGACGCAAAGGCCTATAAACCGCAAAGGATAATTAAATAGTTGTACCTCACCAAACCACTTTGGCTGCAGTTACTAAAACACTTAGTAGCAGTTTAGGTAAACACTTTATGTACAGCAATGACATTTTTCACAGCGTAATTTGCATCGTTATTGCGGTCCACTAAAAAACCAGTTTCCTCTCACCCAAAATATACAACCTCACCACTTTGTACCGTACATATTAGTTTAGGAGCCCCTGAATTCCAAACACACGTTTCCCTACTTTTTATATCTAATTTAAAAACGTCCAGCTTATTAGACCAAATGTTTTGTGTAACCAAGTGTTTCGTTTCAGCAGTTAGTTCATATTCTAGACACGAGGGGGAGCTAGGTATGCATTATTAGCTGGTTGGACTGCTTGCTTTATTATGCATGCCGTGTCTTGCGACCGGCTTTTGTCTCGTCTACCAGCATGCGGTTTTTGTCAATTAATCTTGTTTCATATAAAAGAAAATGACTGTTCTTTCTGTTGTTAGAATAAAGAAGCATGCATTCTATTGTTGGATAATCCTCACTCGTTTTTAAATTTAAAATAAAATATGTGACAGTGTTTGGGTGCATGTTTTATCTTTGTGTATTAATAATTTGATGTCTGAGGAAGCAACTTTGTTTCCTGTCCAACCAAAATAAATGTATTTTTCAATACACTTCCTCGAAAACTGGTTCTTAACGCACTACGATGGTCCACAATGCAATGTATGTCGCACGCGTGCGATTTTTCATTTTTCCGCCCGTGTCCGGGAATAAAAATTGCCACAGATAACTATTATACCTATACTTAGTCCAAATTGGTTCAATACCTCTATTCACAACTCTCTATTCGGAGGTGAATGTTTTTTTTTAATCTCGGCAAAGACATATGCGTCTTTAAGGCGTTAATATTTTTTGAACATTTAAATAATGTTTCTATATAGAATACTAGCTGCGCCCCGCGGTTGTACCCGCGTAGACCGGGATAAAAATTAACCTATATGTTAATCCGGGGTATAATCTATCCACATACCAAATTTCATCCAAATCGGTCCAGCCGTTTGAGCGTGAAGAAGTAACAAACATACACACACACACACACACACACACACACACACACACACACACACACACACTCACAAACTTTCGCCTTTATAATATTAGTGTGATTATCAAAACCATGATTATTAGAATAAAAAAAAGTTTCTGAACAAATTAACATTTATTTGTGTTCTAAACTCAAAAATATTTGTATTTTCTATTTTTCATATTAGGCTGTTTATCGGCTTTATACCTTTGCTTCTCTTTCAACCTGGCGAAAGCAAAGCGCGGAAAAAAAAGAAAATTTAAATCATAGTTTCCTATTAATTCATGACAAAAATATTTTCCGTTATTTTATTTCTCCAAAAGTGTATTGAAAAACGTCGTTTGATACTCGTGGACATTTGTTATTGCAGTTCTCGGCTGAAAAACAACCTCGCCTACGGGTCCAGTGTTTTAATTCCGCCTCGAACGCAATAACAAACGTTCTCCACTTGTATCAAAATGAACTATTCTATTTGTGTATAAATGTATGTTAAATAGGTAATGTATTTTTTTTGTATGTATGTGTTTTTTTATGCCTTATAAATGTACTATATCATTGAAAGAAAAACAAAGAAAATACATTTATTTAACACAGACTATTAACTCTGACTAAAAAGAACACAACATATTTTGGAAAATTTAAAGTGTAGGTACTTCGTTGTAACAAATTATCATTGATGCGGGATCCATCAAAGATCTGAGAGTTACCTAACAAATAATAATATGCTAAGGATGGACGCCGCTTAGCCATTATATATAGCTAACCAGGGGGTACCTATGACAAATTCTACAGGATTAAAAAAGCTTGAATTTAAATAACAACTGCGCTACGTTGGGGAATGCAAACACCAGTAGAACATAATCAAATCAGACTGATCGAAAACAAAACGCAGTTTTTGTATGTGGGCAATTATTTGAACAATCGTTCAAGGCAGAGTCACAATAAATATATTATGGACAGTAAGGAAACTACGTACAAACGGTCGAAACGGCACACTCACACATACGCGCGCGCCGACGAGGCCCCAAGGGACAGTCGCGGTGCTCTCAGTGTATTTATTGTGGCTTAGGGGTTTGGTCGATGCACGCGTCTGTATGTGTGTTCGTACGTTTGTTCGTAGTTTCCTTACTGTCCATATTTATACTGTGACAGAGTGTTGCGCGAATTTATTCAACAGTGTATGTACCTAAACCTATAGCTAAGTATGTTTCGACGGAAAACAAAAGCGCCAATTATAAGAATAACGACGGACAACGTCAAATTATAAAAATAATAGAACTGATCAACGCGGCAACGTTCGAAAGACAATAATCATGATTCAACGTGCAGAGGGAACGGGAGACAATCTGAAAATGATTATGATGTTACATTAAGGGTAGGTTAATTATTGTAATTGGTGTATAACCGTTTTAATTAACTATAAATAAATAAATAAATATAAATAAATAATTGCGTTAAACGCTTCCATTTTTTCCGCTTTACTATAATTTGGGAGAAGGCAGAATTACATATTTTTACAACGAAAAAATTGTAAGCTTTCTTTTTGTGTAATTAAAAAAAGACGACGGAAAAAGTCGTGTGTTTATGTTTGTGTGTATGTTATACCATTTTATTTATATATTTTTTTGTATTAACTTATTATTATTTTTTACCCGACTGACCCAAAAGGATACATGTGCGCGAAAACCATTATCCATGTTTTTCGCGTGCAAAAAACCCGACTGCAAAAACACATAACTGAAAATTGAAAAACAAGCATTAGGTAATCTATAGAATTTTAGTGATTTTAGTATTTCAGGCGGAGACACACTTGGCTGGTTTTTTTTTAAATTGGTTTTTTTTATGGATTATGTGGTCTGCAATAAAGATTTTTATTATTATTATTAAAAGTATATTTTTACTTCATTTATATATCCACGCTTAACTACCAAAACTGGTGGATCTTCTACAAATCAAAACGGACCTGAAACTTAGTACCTACCCACTAACGACTCTTGTAACTTTTAACCCCTAGACCAAAGTTAATAATGGTAGGTAATTTACAAAGTCTTTTACCCCTCGAGCGTAGCGTACCGTTTCAAGTTAACCTATTTAAAAACTAGCTTAAGATGCTTATTGTGAATGAGGTTAAGTGGGCTACCATTCTCAGTCAGATCTCGAGGGTACTTGGCTGGTGTGACAAAAGCGACGAAAGCAAGCCTTTCAGCTGGACGCTTGCAAGGAGTGTTCTTGACGGGAATACAAAGTAATTATTTAGTTCAACGAATGCTCTTGTGATTTTTGTCGTTTTTTGGGTTATTATTTGGGCGTTTTGTATCAATTTTATAACGGTCAGCTGATATGACTAATAAGTACGTTGTTTTGAACACGGTTGTTTTGACGGATCAACTACTTTCGGATGGGCCCGTATAGTCGTTGACGGACATGAATAAATAAAATAAATAAACTATTTAGCGACACAGGCCCATCAGGCCATCATAATCATTCAACGTAGTATGGACGTTGGCGTCATCAACAAGGAAATTACCAAACTGTATCAATGAGCAAAGAATTGCTATCGTAGGGAAATGCATGTATACAGAAAAATTACATAAGAAAGTTGATATTAGTAAGTACGATGTTTTGAATGAAGATAAGTGTTCGCGTTTCGTCTTTAAGACGTAAGAAGCAGATTTTTGACATTTATAAATCAGACGAGGCCCTTATATTGAGTTAAATAATACTGAATTATGAGGAAGTATATTCACATTTAAAATTCAGCCTATAAATCCATAACATGCTGTAAAAGTAATTTATTGAGCAATTTTAGCCACAAAACATCGTAAAATCTAGCCATAGACAACTATTGTAGAGAAAATATGCAAAATTATGGACGTACTATAACATAAATTGTGAATGGTATGCGGATCATTATACTGACAGTGAATATTGAACAAAGTAGATAATGTATGTGTGTATGCAATAGCGTATTGTTTTATACATAATAGAAACAGGCTTTGTACATAACATAACCTTATTTGATATTTTTGAGTTTATTTTAATATTGTGTTTCATTTGTTTTACGGTGTAATTTGCAACTTTTGCAGGTATTTATTTGGTTGATACATCATCAATAGGGATGATGACTAAAAATTTATTTTTTGTCCGTCATAGAGATTATTAAAAAATATTGGACACGTATTTTTTCTTTTTTTACGTAATCAAAAAATTACGGCGATACATTGAGTTAAAATATGGCATGACGTCACGCGTAGCTAGGTTTTATACGTACAAGTGACGTAGCGAGCCCCCACTCCCCAACTTTAATGCGTGATATAGCTAAGTATTTTTTTATTATTATGATAAAGCAAAAAATACGTGTCTAATATTTTTTTATTATCTGACTCACGGACTAAATAGAATTTATTTTTTTTTTACCCAGGCATCATCCCTATTCATCAGTCTATAGAAGCTCCACTGCTGGATCTAGAATTCGCAATTGCACGACATTTATGTCGATCACGGAAGCTGCGCCCTGCGGTTTCGCCCACATAAGTCTCGATCCTCTGGGAATATTAGGATAAAAAGTATTGTACTCCTAACTAAGGTCATGGTCTACCCATGTGCCAAACTTCATCTAAATCCGTTCAGCCGTTTTAGCGTGAAACCGTAAGTAAGTAAGTAAGTAACAAACAAACAAGCAAACTGACTTTCGCATTAATAATATTAGGTAGGATGAACAAGGAAAACTTCGGGTCCTTGTAAACATCTTTATATCTGTGGCGGAGTCTTAAAACGTTCCTTACAAACCATATTTCATGCCGTTTCCAGACCAGGCTTCCGTTCAGTGGCCAACCTCCTTTTAAAAGCTCACAAAATAGGATTCCAAAATATTAAATTCTTAAAATTTTGTGGACGTAATAAATTGCCCAGTTTTGGTCATGTGGTTTCTCTTTAATTTTCTAAGGGTAAGAAACTACCTGCATATTGATGGATTCTATGAAAGATGGTATGGTTAGAAATCAGATTATGGTGAATACTAAGATGACAGCTAATAAAGACAAATGGAAGAAGATACTGCGCCAACCCTAAATGAATTGACAGTTTGTAGGTCTTCACGACGTACGGTATTGAGACGTAGATGCTCACGCAGGAAGCTGCATACAGGCTGATCGCACAGCTCAGCTCAGCTCAGTCTGCGTGGCATCAGGCTAATAGACCGAGTTCCAAACGTCGAGATCTGAAGGTCGGAACGTACGAAGGTCTCCGGTATCGGAAAGCGTATTATGGAACTCAAATGTTGTTGGCAAGGCGCAGTGATGACAGGTAGAGTAAAGCTGGGACAAAGTGTTGTCCAAGGACTAGAAGACCAGATGTTGGTTGTCCGGCGGCGAGAGAGCAGACGATATTGTTGCCATCGCGGGTAGAACCTGGATGAGGCTGGCACAGGAGCGTGGGGATATTGGCACAAGAAAAGAGAGGCCTAGCGGTGGGTGAAGTCGGCCTGTGGATGATGAGGTCTCCATACTTGACATTTTGGATAGAACTTACAATACAATAATCATTATTATTATGTAGGATTGTAGGCCATACTTCTGCTTAAGCAATAAACAAGGCTGAATATTTTCTTACATTAATTTTCCAGAAAATACAGCTCTCAGACATAGACGTAATTACAGATCATGTTCAAGTTTTTTCCTTGGTATATTGAATCGAGCAAATATCAAGTACTAGACTAAACTAATAGTCGGCAAACAATAACTTGTATCATTTTACTTGTTACCAAAGATTAATGAAGAAATGGAGTGCCGCCTTGACGAAAAAACCTCAATAACCTAAAATAACGAACCTTTTTAGTTTTGTCTTGCCCATCTGTTCGTTGGTCCATCTGTGTGTCTGTAGGTCTGTTTGTCTGTCTGTCTCTATGTACGTCACAGCCTTTTCGCTCGCAGACTAAGTGCTTAGACTTATTCGGAGAACTTACATCAGCAAGAACAGTGTTCTACAGCTGAATTTACAGCATAATCTGCAGACTAGTATACTGTTCCCACTGATAGGACACAGGCCCCCCTCAGTAAGAGTTCGGTCCGTCGTTTGATACACGTGGACATTTGTTATTGCAGTTCTCGGCTTAAAAACAACCTCACCTACGGCTCGGGTATTAATTCCGCCTCGAATGCAATATTATACGTTCTCCACTTGTATCAAAATGTACTTACTATTTTTGTTTGAAAAGGTGTGCTCTCAAGGTCCCATTGTCATTAATTCAGAATCTGATGACGGGATCCCATGGTAATTCGAAGGAAAAAAACTCTCAAATTTTACAGGCACACCTATAATTTTCCTACACATCTTGAGACAGAATGACCATTCTAAACAAATAGGTAAGCTATGATACAATCCTTCTACTCTTGTACTTACTACTCCATGACCATAACCAAAATAAAGCTATTACCTACTAAGTCTATCAATTACGTTGGGAAATATTACGTTTTTCATGCAGAGTTAGTCTGTCGCAGGCCATTACCGACTAAAGAATGTTTTGCGAACATAATGCGTATGAGTAATTGAGGCACATCATTCAGCTCATAACGAGACTATTTCATGTTCAAGTGCTGGGAACGTTATTCATGTAATTTATGAAAAAAGTAAATAAAATGTCTTCGAGTAATGAAAATAGGTCTTGTTTTTTTTTTGCTTTTTGTTTAAAACTCTCTTATTATTTTCAGCCTACGATGCCTCATTGGTGGGTAATATTTTAGAAGAAAAAACTTCTTTAGGCGCGTGAGCGGATTTTTGGTAGACCGGGCAAAATTAATTTGTTCAATATCGTGTTTCTGAACAGTTCGTTAACAAAGAATTTAGCGTATTACTATCGAGGTTTTATCTGAGGACCTCAAAAAAAAAAAACAAGAATTTTTCAGAAACCGGGCATTCTGTAATTTTTTTGATAACACGTTTGCGTGTTGTTGATTGACAAAAAATATTTATTACTTATATAATTTTTATTGGAATCTCTCAGTAGCAAAACCCGGATTGTGGATTTGTGCCCGGTTGGTGGCAACAAGCCCTATTACGGTACCAGATAGAAATCCGAAATACGAAGTTTGCCGAGGGACATTAAGAAAATAGTTGTACTGTACATACATGGGACTTAAACATAACTGGGGAATGTGGGTGTAGTTACTATTAGGTACACCTCTGCCTAACCCTTCGGAAATACAGTTGTGATGTTGTGTTGTTGTTTACAGGCTATCCTAGTCTATGAGACAGGGTTTATATGCTTTTATACAGATTTTGCACTATATGAACTGTAATGTAATGTACATTTTAAATGTGTTTCTGTATATTTATTGTGAATAAACCTTTTTTTTTTTTTTATTTTTTTTTTTTAGGTTAAGCTGTGTATGTTATATTTTTAAATAACACTTTAAAACATACATACTCACGTCTTCTTCCCATGGGGATAGGCAGAAACTACAGAACGCCACCTGCTACGATCCTTACATACTCCTTTTGCCTCGTTTACGTTCATACATCAGCACGCGTAGCATGACGACGTTTTGTCGACGGAAGAATAGACAAAACTACACATTGCCATGCTTAGACGAGTAGAATGCGTACAAATATTTCTACTATCTGCCATTTTGTCTATTCTTCCGTTGACAAAACCCATTTCTATGGCGATCATGCTAAGCGTGCTGGTCATCACGCACGCCGGTTGCGAGTACTACGCACCTGACCTTTCTGAAGAACATCACCAATAAGGTCAATAATTATGTCTTTTTAGGGCGTCTCCTCCCGACACTGATAAATTACACTTTAATGTCACAAAATATTGTTAAAGTCCGTAAATAATAGAATTACTAGCCATTTTTAATTTTTACTTACGTTTTAAAAACCTACATCACAATATCATTTCATTATTAAATTATTAATTTAGGTACCCTTTACTTTTTCACTGTTACCACAGATTAATACAGATGGGACACTCCGCAGTTTAGGTATAAAGCTACAAGTACACGGCGGGCCCCGTCCACGGGGCTAATTTCAGGACTGCCGCGCGCCGAAGGTATAAGAGTTACACGATAGAAAGAGAGGCAATGTGTAGGTTAATATAACTGTAGGTAATTAGCGTTCTCCGAATTGAATTGCACTTTATTATGTCGCAGCAAGAGTCGCTTTTTATTTAAATGATTTTGTGGAGTGTCCCATCTGCATTAATCTGTGCTGTTACTTCCACAAACTACCTACCTACCTACCAGTAAAAGGCAATGAATGACGCGCACGTATACCAGACAAGCTACATCATAACATACGACTACTTATCATTCTTGGATTTAACCTAATATACGATCATTTGCCTAACGTCATAATGCTTTTTACGATGCTACAATGTATTGCGCACTCATATTTCTTTGATGAAAAAATTCCTTCATTTTTCTTACTTTCGCGCAGTTTCCAAGCGGAAATAGCACATTATTGAATACTGGCTTCTGCTCGCGACTTCGTTCGCGTGGTAGTTGTAAGACAGGACAATAATACTGAAAAAAAACCGGCCAAGTGCGAGTCGGACTCGCGCACGAAGGGTTCCGTACCATTATATATAAAAACGGCAAAAAAATCACGTTTGTTGTATGGGAGCCCCCCTTAAATAATATTAAAGTATGAAATTGCCGTTTTATTGTACTACGTACTTCGAATTGACATAGAACCTTCATGGTTTAAGATTTTTGAGTGAAACTTTTTTCACATGGTACCTACCTAAGAAGTTCTTCTTTTAAATAAAACCGGTCAAGAGCAAGTCGGACTCGCGCACCGAGGGTTCCGTTGCGATTTCTGAAAAAGTGTGCTACTTAGAGACATCGAAAACGAAAACGATGCAGAAGTTTACTTCTATCACATAGAATAATTTCAGATTTTTCTCGTTGCAAACTTCAGAGATAAGGGGGGGGAACGGTATTTTTTTACATTTTTCATCAAAAGTCGAAAACTATGCAGAATAAAAAAAATAAAAAATAGTTTGAAAATGTGCAAACTGCGTTCTTTCATATGATACCCCACATGCCCTAGTAGCCCCACTTTAAATTTTTAAGACGGGGGTCTTTCAGCCCCTGTTGCAAAAAAAAATAAAAATATTTTTATTTATTTCTTATTTGCAAAATAGTTGGGTAAACGTCATCAAAAACTATTCTAAATTTCAAGTTGATAGCATCAGTAGTTCTTGAGATATCCAGTTGTGACAGACAGACAGACAGACTGAGTCACACCATAAGGGTTCCTTTTTTACCATTTTGGTACGGAACCCTAAAAATGTGCAACATTCGATTATCGACTTTCTGTTGTTTTTTTTATTCAGCTTAGACAAGAAAGATGGATACTTCAAAAATTCGAGTTATTTTTGAATACGAGTTCCGACGCGGAACTAACGCGGCAGAAACAGCTCGCAATATCAATGTTGCGTTTGGAGAGGGGACTGCTAATGAACGCACCGTGCGATTTTGGTTTAAACGCTTTCGTGATGGAAACTTTGATTTGAAGAACGAACCACGTGGAAGACCGCCCACACAGGTGAATAACAATGAATTGAAAGAGATGGTGGAAGCCGATCCGAGCCAAGCTACCCAGGAATTAGCAGCATGGTTTATGCCTGTTTATGGATCCACACGAATTTACTTTCTTCCATACCACCCATATACATCCATCCATCCATAACTACTATTCATAATACAATATTATAAATGCGAAAGTTACTCTGTCTATTACCTTTCTCGCCTTAACGGCTGAACGGATTTGGATCAAAGGCATACGGATAGTCCATGAGCTGAGTTAGGATCAGACATAAGATACTTTTCTAATCCCGGTAATACCTACGTTCCCATGGGATAATTTCCGACATCCACGCGGGTGAAGACGCGGGCAACAACAAGTGTAAAGATAATTGAAGCAAATTAAAATCTTATTTGAATAATATTTTAAGTCAATTTAGTTTCTTTTACAACCTTTTTATACAGGAAATTCTCGTATTATTTTACGATGAATAAAATATATAATTATATTGAAATATTTTATTATTTTACATAAAATATTGTTTTAATAGTCGACATTTAGATACGACTGTAAAGAAATACTCCCTCATAAAATATTTCAACACATTAATTATTTTATTTATGAAAATTAAATATATAGCTGAAACACTTATTTATTAACATGAATAAGTATTTTCCACACATTCCGTTGTAGGTAAATGGTGATAAATTAATTTCAAATTCCATTACCATACCTACCAAGCTGGTGGAGGAAAATTGCACCAAATCTGTTCATTATTTTTGTTATAAATGTGTTGATCCCTAGTAAATAACTGCCTATTTTTCCTGTGCCAACACGTTTTTTGCAAAAACGGAAGGTGTCAGAGTGAAACAAAATTTTATTTACAGCCTCCATATTTTTCTGAAACCACCCAAAAGCCGAGAGATAAAAACATTAACCGTCTTACAAATAAACACAGAATAAAGTTATTCCAAGTTTAAACCTATGAAAATGTATGTTTATTCCTTTGTTATTCCTGATATAACTTTATTCCGTGTTTTATTTGTAAGAGGGTAAGGCGCTATGACCCGACAGAGACAGCGCTTACCAGTTTTTTGAATCCATGGGAAACATAAAAAACAATGTTATAAAATTCTGAAAAAAAAAGATATCTGTTATAGGATCTGGCGGATAGCCAATCGCTTTCAATAACACGATTTATTTTACTTTGCTGGATAGAAAAAATAGTTACCCCTTTTCGTAATGTTTAATCAATCTCATAGCTAAAAAACTGTTTTTTTTTTCTTATTTTTATTTAAATGAAAAGGTAGTAAGATTGTTTAGCACAATTCGCTGAGTTTGTTGTGATATAATGATCAAAATAATTACTATTTTTAATTTCGATAGGTACCAAATGCGTGAGGCAATCACTCGCGAGTCTACTTCAATTCAGTATGCGGCTCGAGCGCCGGATTATAGGGCCTTAAGGCGGTGAGAGCCGTAAAAACGTCGTTTTGTTTAGTGTTTTATTCGTAGATAACACGGATTTAAATTTTGAAAAAAATATATTACTTAGTTCAGACTTCCATCTACAAATTTCGGCCGTCCGATACACGATTACTTGCACTTTACTGCATCCAATTAAATCGCAAAGACAAGTCTAAATTATGATCTATATCTTATTTCATTTGATTTATATTAGGCTTTGAACAATAAAACTTATGCCATAATAAAGGTCGTAAAAAATGTAATTTTTATCGGCTATCATAATTTGAAATATCAAAATATTTATATCACTAATTCCAATGTCAAGTGTTTTGCGCTCGCTCCGTGTCGTTTAGTCCCGAGCGGAACGTGATGGAGGTCGGACGTGTGCCAATTTTTCGAACCCGCCACCCCCGCTAACTTCTGTCACCGGCTGCGACCGGCACAAATTAACATGTGTTGAAAACAGTTGAATTTGAACGCTATGCCTATGTAAATAAAGACGTCACGCGCGCAAAAGCTTTATTGGTATTTATTTTTATCACGGCCTATGTTTACCAATCGCATCAAGTGTGTAAAACAGTTGAATTTGAACCCTACACTGGAGCTTATAAAGCCGCCTGACGCGCAAATTTTTGGTTCACTATTTTCAAATCTCAAATAGGTAGGTGCCACAGAATAAAGTTAGTACGGGTGGTTTTATAATGAATATCGGATAGGAAATGAGATTTCTTCATAACATCACGCCTGAATTCTTTCAAAGGGTTGGGCAGGGATGTTCAGAAAATAAGTAGGCCCTCAAATGTATTTTTCTGTATACCTACATAAATAAGATTTTTTTTTTAAATTAAGTTTTTTTTCTAATTAGGTATCTTCTTATTTTTTTTTTGTATTTCAAGGTCAAAATGAAAATCCAAGATGGCGGCTGCAAAAATTTCCAATTTTTCGTCATGGGTGTCGTTTTCGTGATATTTTAGGTCGCTGAAAACGATAGTGGGGTCAAAATGAAAATCCAAGATGGCGGCTGCGAAAATTTCCAAATTTTTCGTCATGGGTGTCATTTTCGTGATATTTTAGGTCGCTGAAAACGATAGTGGGGTCAAAATCAAAATCCAAGATGGCGGCTGCAAAAATTTCCTAATTTTTCGTCATGGGTGTCGTTTTCGTGATATTTTAGGTCGCTGAAAACGATAGTGGGGTCAAAATGAAAATCCAAGATGGCGGCTGCGAAAATTTCCTAATTTTTCGTCATGGGTGTCATTTTCGTGATATTTTAGGTCGCTGAAAACGATAGTGGGGTCAAAATGAAAATCCAAGATGGCGGCTGCGAAAATTTTCAAATTTTTCGACATGGGTGTCATTTTCGTGATATTTGAGGTCGCTGAAACCGATAGTGGGGTCAAAATGAAAATCCAAGATGGCGGCTGCGAAAATTTCCTAATTTTTCGTCATGGGTGTCATTTTCGTGATATTTTAGGTCGCTGAAAACGATAGCGGGGTCAAAATGAAAATCCAAGATGGCGGCTGTGAAAATTTCCAAATTTTTCGTCATGGGTGTCATTTTCGTGATATTTAAGGTCGCTGAAAACGATAGCGGGGTCAAAATGAAAATCCAAGATGGCGGCTGCGAAAATTTCCTAACTTTTCGTCATGGGTGTCATTTTCGTGTTATTTTAGGTCGCTGAAACGATAGTGGGGTCAAAATGAAAATCCAAGATGGCGGCTGCGAAAATTATCAAATTTTTCGACACAGGTGTCATTTTCGTGATATTTGAGGTCGCTGAAACCGATAGTGGTGTCAAAATGAAAATCCAAGATGGCGGCTGCGAAAATTTCCTTATTTTTCGTCATGGGTGTCATTTTCGTGATATTTTAGGTCGCTGAAAACGATAGCGGGGTCAAAATGAAAATCCAAGATGGCGGCTGTGAAAATTTCCAAATTTTTCGTCATGGGTGTCATTTTCGTGATATTTAAGGTCGCTGAAAACGATAGCGGGGTCAAAATGAAAATCCAAGATGGCGGCTGCGAAAATTTCCTAACTTTTCGTCATGGGTGTCATTTTCGTGTTATTTTAGGTCGCTGAAAACGATAGTGGGGTCAAACTGAAAATCCAAGATGGCGGCTGCGAAAATTTCCTAACTTTTCGTCATGGGTGTCATTTTCGTGATATTTTAGGTCGCTGAAAACGATAGTGGGGTCAAAATGAAAATCCAAGATGGCGGCTGCAAAAATTCCCTAATTTTTCGTCATGGGTGTCGTTTTCGTGATATTTTAGGTCGCTGAAAACGATAGTGGGGTCAAAATGAAAATCCAAGATGGCGGCTGCGAAAATTTCCTAATTTTCGATCATGGATGTCATTTTCGTGATATTTTAGGTCGCTGAAAACGATAGTGAGGTCAAAATGAAAATCCAAGATGGCGGCTGCGAATATCCTAATTTTTCGTCATGGGTGTCATTTTCGTGATATTTTAGGTCGCTGACAACGATAGTGGGGTCAAAATGAAAATCCAAGATGGCGGCTGCGAAAATTTCCTAATTTTTCGTCATGGGTGTCATTTTCGTGATATTTTAGGTCGCTGAAAACGATAGTAAGGTCAAAATGAAAATCCAAGATGGCGGCTGCGAATATCCTAATTTTTCGTCATGGGTGTCATTTTCGTGATATTTTAGGTCGCTGAAAACGATAGTGGGGTCAAAATGAAAATCCAAGATGGCGGCTGCGAAAATTTCCTAATTTTTCGTCATGGGTGTCATTTTCGTGATATTTTAGGTCGCTGAAAACGATAGTAAGGTCAAAATGAAAATCCAAGATGGCGGCTGCGAATATCCTAATTTTTCGTCATGGGTGTCATTTTCGTGATAGTTTAGGTCGCTGAAAACGATAGTGGGGTCAAAATGAAAATCCAAGATGGCGGCTGCGAAAATTATCAAATTTTTCGACACAGGTGTCATTTTTCGTGATATTTGAGGTCGCTGAAACCGATAGTGGGGTCAAAATGAAAATCCAAGATGGCGGCTGCGAAAATTTCCTAATTTTTCGTCATGGGTGTCATTTTCGTGATATTTTAGGTCGCTGAAAACGATAGCGGGGTCAAAATGAAAATCCAAGATGGCGGCTGTGAAAATTTCCAAATTTTTCGTCATGGGTGTCATTTTCGTGATATTTTAGGTCGCAGAAAACGATAGTGGGGTCAAAATGAAAATCCAAGATGGCGGCTGCGAAAATTTCCTAATTTTTCGTCATGGGTGTCATTTTCGTGATATTTTAGGTCGCTGAAAACGATAGTAAGGTCAAAATGAAAATCCAAGATGGCGGCTGCGAATATCCTAATTTTTCGTCATGGGTGTCATTTTCGTGATATTTTAGGTCGCTGAAAACGATAGTGGGGTCAAAATGAAAATCCAAGATGGCGGCTGCGAAAATTATCAAATTTTTCGACACAGGTTCGTGATATTTGAGGTCGCTGAAACCGATAGTGGGGTCAAAATGAAAATCCAAGATGGCGGCTGCGAAAATTTCCTAATTTTTCGTCATGGGTGTCATTTTCGTGATATTTTAGGTCGCTGAAAACGATAGCGGGGTCAAAATGAAAATCCAAGATGGCGGCTGTGAAAATTTCCAAATTTTTCGTCATGGGTGTCATTTTCGTGATATTTTAGGTCGCAGAAAACGATTGTGGGGTCAAATGAAAATCCAAGATGGCGGCTGCGAAAATTTCCTAATTTTTCGTCATGGGTGTCATTTTCGTGATATTTTAGGTCGCTGAAAACGATAGTGGGGTCAAAATGAAAATCCAAGATGGCGGCTGCGAAAATTGCCTAACTGTTCGTCATGGGTGTCATTTTCGTGATATTTTAAGATAAGATAAGATAAGATAATTTATTTGCATAAAACATGGTATAAATAGGTGTTATTACAGTTTAAGAGATCATACATGTTTTGCTTAGGTCGCTGAAAACGATAGCGGGGTCAAAATGAAAATCCAAGATAGCGGCTACGAAAATTTCCTAACTTTTCATCATGGGTGTCATTTTCGTGATATTTTAGATCGCTGAAAACGATAGTCATTCATTTTGACCCCACTATCGTTTGCAGCGACCTCAAATATCACGAAAATGACACCCATGTTGAAAAATTTAAAAATTTTCGCAGCCGCCATCTTGGATTTTCATTTTGACCCCACTATCGTTTTCAGCGACCTCAAATATCACGAAAATGACACCCATGACGAAAAATTAGAAAATTTTCGCAGCCGCCATCTTGGATTTTCATTTTGACCCCATTATCGTTTTCAGCGACCTCAAATATCACGAAAATGACACCCATGTTGAAAAATTTAAAAATTTTCGCAGCCGCCATCTTGGATTTTCATTTTGACCCCACTATCGTTTTCAGCGACCTCAAATATCACGAAAATGACACCCATGACGAAAAATTAGAAAATTTTCGCAGCCGCCATCTTGGATTTTCATTTTGACCCCATTATCGTTTTCAGCGACCTCAAATATCACGAAAATGACACCCATGTTGAAAAATTTAAAAATTTTCGCAGCCGCCATCTTGGATTTTCATTTTGACCCCACTATCGTTTTCAGCGACCTCAAATATCACGAAAATGACACCCATGACGAAAAATTAGAAAATTTTCGCAGCCGCCATCTTGGATTTTCATTTTGACCCCATTATCGTTTTCAGCGACCTCAAATATCACGAAATTGACGCCCATGTCGAAAAATTCGAAAATTTTTGCAGCCGCCATCTTGGATTTTCATTTTGACCGTAATCACATCCTCTTAAGAAAAAAAAAACTAGAGCGTAAGAAGTTATGCCCCTCCGTTTTTTTTTTTGTGTTGACATAACGAATAAAATAAAAAAAGAACTTTCCAAATCGGCTTCTAAATGACGGAGTACTGCAGTAACAAACATAAAAAAAAAAAATACAACTGAATTGATATTCTCCTCCGTTTTTGAAGTCGTTTAAAAATAACACATCATTGTTACGTTTAAAAATTAGCTGGACATCACTCACAATGCAGTCATTGGTGTCGTGGGGAATACTAGTTTCTGTCATTCCCGACGACACCACCAGTGGTGTCATGGGGAATGAACGGTCATTTCGTGGTATTTAAGTTCGCTGAAAACGATAAAGGTCTCAAGCTAATTTCGACCTTATTGACATTTTACAAACCCTTTGTTTTTTTGGTCCAGAATACTCGGTAAATGATCTGGAAGCTGAATTTAACAAAAAAACATGAATGTCAATAAGGTCTAAATTCGCTTGACACCTCAGAAAGTGTCTAGATTATTATGCACATCATTTTTAGGGTGTCAAGCTAATTTCGACCTTATTGATATTTTACAAACCCTTTGTTTTTTTGGCCCAAGATACTTGGTAAATGATCTGGAAGCTGAATTTAACAAAAAAACATGAATGTCAATAAGGTCTAAATTCGCTTGACACCTCAGAAAGTGTCTAGATTATTATGCACATCATTTCTAGGGTGTCAAGCTAATTTCGACCTTATCGACATTTTACAAACCATTTGTTTTTTTGGTCCAAGATACTTGGTAAATGGTCTGGAAGCTAAATTTAACAAAAAAACATGAATGTCAATAAGGTCTAAATTGTTATGTAACACATCATTGTTATGTAGCTGGACATCACTAACAGCACAATACAGTCGGTGGTGTCGCATGGCGTGGGGAATAGTAGTTTCTGTCATTCCCCACGACAGCGACACCACTGAAAACGATACCACTGGTGTGGTATCGTGGGGAATGACAGAAACTACTATTCCCCACGCCATGCGACACCTTCGTAAAGTAAAATGGTGCGCGGCGCGTAGTTTTGAATCGTACGGGTAAAGGTCTTCGTGTCAGTCAGATTTTAAATCCACCTTATTCACGAAAATAAATATGTATAAGTAGTTATTTTTATTTATTTTAACTGTTCAAGTTTACAATGCATACCTAATCTGTCTAAAACTTTAAAAAATACTTACTAGAAAAATAAAACAAAATAAACTTGTATACTAATCAGTTCAAGTTTATCTACTGCATTGCTCTATTCTGTGACGCAACATAGTACCTACTCGAGTTCATGAACTCATGAGCGGTGCGCTTGGCGCGCGTTTCCCGCGCATCGTAATTTATTACGTATCGCTACTCCTTGCGGGGGCTGCGGTAAGCATTTAATACCTACGGCGCTTGCTTTCACCCCGCCTTAAGGCTTGTCCGCCGTAAAAAGCGCGGTCACTGTCGGACTGCATAGAAAAGAAAGAGAAGCGCGATGACGCAATGCTTGCAAAATATGAAGTATTTACCGATTTACAAAAAATCTAAGGATTGGACTAAAAAAGTAATCACATGAAATCATTCCGACTATTGTGTATTTTTTTCTATCAATAAGAAAGTTAAAAAACAAAGTTACTTATTTTCGCCGTATTTTAGGGAGGACAAGCCTTAAGATAAGAACAATGACATTTTTACAGTACGTCATTCGGCATGAGACAACTTCGTGGACAGAATTATTTCCCTAATTCAAAATGTTTTAAACTCCTGCAACCTTCTGTCTCCCTGGTACTTTCGACCGTCCCTTATCATTATTTAGTTTTTATTACTGCTTTGTGTTTTTTACGACAAAAGTGACCGGAATACCTACCCCACATATTTTTTGTTTCAAAGCATTACTCTTTTTTTCGCTCCACAAAAATGTTTTTATACCATTCCCCCTCTAAAAAGCTTATTTTATTCACTGAAAACAGTGAATAAAAAGCACTTTTACTCACTGTTTTGATGTTTGAAAATGGAACACACCAATGTATTCGACCACAGATTTAGATTACCTAGGCTAGATACGGCATGTTATTAGATAGTATGAAAACCGAACGGGTCAACTTTTTTATACCTACGATAACTTCACCCCAGCCATTTAGTGATGTGCTCAAAGTAAACAGAATTGTTTCAATCGCTAAGCGTCACTGAGCTAAAAGACTTTTTTTAGTACGAACAGTCGAACATGCAGGGCACGCTTGGTCGTGGCTTGCCGTATCTAGTGTAAGTGAAATCTGTGTATTCGACCTATATTGATGTGTTCTAAATTCAATTTCATTGGTCGACATTTTCGACAAGGAGTTTAGCATTAGAATAAAAACTGTTTTGTGTTCTTTGCTGTCCTTAGTAAATTGGCGCTATTTTGAATACTGTAAGTTGTACGAACACAAAGTTTAGTGTTACTTTAAGCTTTAATTTTGTGTTTGTTTAGTGTTGTTCTAATCGATTAAAAATGCATTGTAGTGATGAAGAAGTGTTAACACCTGAGTTTATGAAAGAGAGGGCGGCCGATATAGTGGAAAACTTGCTACCCAAAAAATCCCGGCTGGTTTACATCAAAGCCAATTTAACTTTCCTTTTTCTTCATTATATGTCTATTTTCACTTAAATCTTTCTTTTTCTCGTAGTCATGGTATAAAGTATAGTATGCAACTCTTGAATAAAACGGATTTATATCGAGGGCCATGAATCACTCGCGTCGCTCAGGATTCTAACACTTGAATCACTCGCTGCGCTCGTGATTCAATCATCATGAATCACTCCCTACGGTCGTGATTCAATCGTTAGAATCCTTCACTAGCTCGTGATTCATCTATGGCCCTCGCTTTAAATCCGTCCTTTATTCACTAATTGCATAATATACTATTATCTCACGAGTACTACTTCATGAAATGCTTAAATAAAAGCTGTTTCAGATAGCAAACAAAAATCCTGACTGAAAATAGGACCCTCATATCCTCGCGAAAAAGTGTTAGTATGTTACTGTATTTTAGACATCCTCGACTAGTGCCAACTTACTTGTCTACTTGCCTTTTTATTATCAACTAGCACTTCGCCCGCTACTTCGTCCGCGTGGATTTCACATTTTCTCCGAAAAATTTAACCCCTGTACATCCACCCTTAACAGATGTCACGAAAGGCCGCAATACTGTTAAAGGTGCGATGGTACATGTATATATATGATAAGTTACGGGAACCTACTAAGACCTACAAGCCTAACGGTACCTACGATCCCAAGCCCTATAAGCCCTACAGCCCTAACCTACCATATACCTAATATGTGATAAATAAATATATAAATAAATTCAGGATGTCTGCACCATGCGACCTAAGGTAACAGACGGACAGTAGACAGGAATCCAGGATGCGGGAAGGGTACACTCACTGCCAGTCCCGCAGACTCACGAGACTGATCAGAGATTGCTAAAGGTGTCTTGGCCACAGTGAGGGGTAATGAGACAAGAATATAAAATTCTAATCTGGTTTATTTACATAAAGATTCCGCTTATATACTACTTTTACCTAACACACACTATTGCACAAAATCTTTGTGTTTCATGCGTGTTAGATGCAACGAAATCACTTATTTTTATCTGGGCCGCGTGCTGAGTCAATGTCCAAAGGTAGCATTGAACATTCTGGCGACTCTCAGGAACAGGACCCTATTTGGTACAGCTCGATGGTCTCGTATGGTCTGGCCTGGCCTTGTTCAGACCGTTGCAACTGAGTGGGCACGCGGCGTGGTATGCCATACTGCTGCTGTGTCCGTTGCGTGTGTGGTATGCTGCTGATTATCGTTGGTTGCTGCACAGATGGCGCAGTGTTTTGTCTTCTTGCTGCAGTGATGGCTCGAAGTTTATTCAACACCTGTGGACACAATTAGAATCGCATACATACATAACTATAGCATCAGTACTTCACTTGTTATTATTACTTTAGCAACTATATATATCTGACAAATTCAACCCTTGTGATCGAAAAATTCTTATTCAAAATTTTCAAGAAATCTCACCGGAAATAAAAATTCTTCAAATGGATTCACTTTACCTTCTAGGGGCTCCGTTACTCGAGGAGAGTGTTAGACCTCTTTTGGAAGAAAAATCAAGAATACTTTCGGAACACGTAAATAGATTGGGCACATTAAATTCTCATATCGCATACACAATTTTAAAATATTGCCTTTTTGTACCAAAATTTACATATATTCTCAGAGCATGCCCAATCTGGAATCATACGGACATATTAGAAAACTTGGATGCCACCCTCAAAAATGCTTTAGAAAAAATTCTAAATTTAAACCTCGAGGACAATTCCTGGACTCAAGCCACTTTACCTATTAGTTCTGGTGGCATCGGAATAAGAAAAATTTCTAGTGTAGCTCTTCCGGCTTTTCTTTCGTCGGTGCACAGTGTAACAAACTTGTGTTCTCAAATTTTGAATACGCCAACACTTGAATTGCACTGTGCATCTGACGCAATAGAGGCGTGGAAAACTCTCTGCCCCAATGAAAACTTCCCGAAGGAACCAACGAGTCAAAAACTTTGGGATGTTCCATTGGTGCAGAGAGTCCACAAAAATTTGGTTCAAAATTCTTTCAGTGACCAACACCGCGCAAGACTTCTAGCTGTCTCTACATTTGAATCGGGACAGTGGCTACACGCCCTACCGTCTGTCAACCTCGGAACGCTGTTTGACAATGGCAGCTTCCGCATCGCCGTCGGTCTCCGACTGGGTGCTGCCATCGTCGAGCGTCATCGGTGTTCATGTGGCAGCGACGTCGACAAGAACGGACTCCATGGACTATACTGCCAACGCAGTGCTGGCAGATTTTCCCGCCACGGCTCCATTAACGACATCATAAAACGGACGCTTGCCACCATCAATGTTCCTTCTCTATTAGAACCTTTAGGGATGGTTCGTGATGATGGCAAGCGTCCGGACGGCCTGACGTTGATCCCCTGGGAGCGGGGAAGGGCTCTTGTTTGGGACGCTACATGTGTCGACACGTTAGCCCCTTCCCATCTCAGCGGATCGGTTTTAAGGGCCGGAGCCGCGGCGGAAGCCGCAGAAGAGGCCAAGCGACGCAAATATGTGACGCTTTCTAGCGACTACATATTTGTACCGCTTGGCTTCGGTCCTTGGGGTCCCAGTACAATAAAATTTTTCAAACAATTGTTTCCTCGTCTGGTCGACGCCGCTGGTGACAGGAGGGCTGGCTCATTTCTCGCACAGAGAATAGCTATAGCTATTCAACGCGGAAATGCAGCCAGTGTTCTTGGCACCATGCCTCATGGACACCCACTTTTGTTAGATTTTTAAGGTTTAATTTTAGTTTTGTATTTAATTTAACAAATTTACCTTTAGCATATATTTTAATTTATTTTGATTATTTAAATGGTATGGTAGTATTAATTATTGCGATGTCTATTACTTATTTAGGTAAGTATTCCGGCCCTGTTTCAAGTTTACAGATTAAAAGAATAAGATTTTTTTATTTAAACTTTATTTCCCCATATCTAAAGCGGTTATTTTTTTTTTAAATCATTTCTGACGTTTCTATTATTTTGACATATAGGTTTAGGCACCAATTTTCGAGTTTATCAAGCCACGCCAGTAAAATCCTCCCCTGTTAAATTGACTACCCCATTGCACACCGTTAGGGGCAGATTTTTTGAAAAACCCTGATCACATTATTCCTTATTTTCAGTCTTTAAGTACTATAAATACCGAGTATCGAGTTAATCTGGCGCCGCGTTCAAATTCTTCCATACAACTGTGACAGGTACGCCCGAATACCGCTTTAAAAAATAAATTTAATAAAAAATAACAAACTTTATTGTTTACTTAGATAAGTAGTCGTGCCAAGTTTCAAGTTTATTAATTCAAGAAATATAAGATTTTTCATACAAACTAAATCCCCCCTTTCACCCTCTTTAAGGTCGAATTTCCGAAAACCTCTTCTTAGTGCTCCCGTACATTACCTACTTATGGTAGCTTTCTGCAAAATTATACGTTCCTAGTTCCAGTAGTTTCGGCTGTGCGTTGATATGTCCTTTTATTTAGATGTATAAACGACCAAAAGTGTCGTAAACAAATATATATATATATAGATTAGTATTTGTTGGCTATAAAAGCCTACTAACCTGACTACCTACGATATGTCTGTCGTGTATAATGAAACTACCTGCGCCCCGCAGTTTCACCCACGTAGACCGGAATAAAAAGTAGCCTATCTATGTGTTAATCCAGGGTGTCAGCTACTTCCACACCAAGTTTTATCAAAATTGGTCCAGCCGTTTGAGCGTGAAGATGTAACAAACCTACAAACTCACGTACACCACTCACAAGCTTTCGCCTTTATAATATTAGTGTGATTAGAACCATTTTCCAAAGTAAGCTAAGTACTAGCTGCAAAGTATTGCATAACGTAAATGATCACAGAAAATGAATAGGTTATGCAACTTTCACGTTTCTAAAACCAACCCTTTAAGAAAGTTAACCGTTAACAAGTTAGGTAAACATAATATAGAATAATAAATAGTAAATTACATATATATTTAGCAGAGGGCAACTTCCCCTTTGAAAATAGTAGCAGAGGGGGAGGTCCCTGAGGGAAAATAAATGCTTTGAATACACAGCCAAGTATTAAACTCTGTGTACAAAGGCTAAAAGGTCACTGTTGTGGAAATTTTCTTCAATTATTAATGCGATGACACACGTGTCAAAATAATTATACCTTGAGTATATTTGAAATACCTGTGTGTTGATCCGAGGCAGGATGAACCGTTTAGCAGAGTCAGTTTAGGTAAATCATAAAGTATAACGATATATGAATGGGCGCCGTCAGTTGAGACTGGTCATCTCTTATCTGCGAGGCCTTATTTTTAATTTTATATTTGAACTTGGTTTTAAGTATTTATTTTTTTACATTGTTCTCACATGTAGAAGCAACAAATATAATGAACCCAGGATGTTGTATTACTTATCTTGATTTAAAAGAGTATCCGTGGAGTTTCTTGCCCGTTCTTCTCCATAGAGATCTACGTTTTGGAAGGGGCAACTAACTTAACTTACTGACCGACTCTTTGACAATTCAAAAATGCCTGTAATTGGTTTAATTGAAATAAATGCTTTGAGTTTGAGTTGAGTTTTGAGTTTGAGTTTGAATGAGAGACTATAGCAGTTAATCTCTTAAGCATAGATTTATGATTATATTTTATACTGTTGGCTGCTGCTGATTTCTGCACGCTTTGATGGAAGCTGTAACTGCAGCAAGCAATAGGGTAAAAAAAAAAATACTAAGTCCGTCAGTCAGATATAAGAGGAAATGGGGGCGGCCAGACTTTTGAAAATTAGGTATTTTAAGAAGGTATTGCTGTCGCTCTACGAGCGCTCCGCCCTCGAATTCGTGCGATAAGGACAACTGCAGATCCGACTAAATAGCCTGTGTAAAAAGTCACATTTCGAGGTTTGGCTCTCGCCTATTTCCTCCTCCAATATTGGACCAATTTAAAAGATATTTCATAAACTGAATAAGAAGGATATATACTATGCCCCTATGTTTTTCTTTTTTCGTTAATAGTTGTCAAATTGGTACACTAGGCGTCTGTTGACAGCGGTCTGAATAGGCAATTTTGAGCATTTTATGAGGGTTCTAGTTCTTATAAAAATAATATATCATCAAAAAGGAAAACATAGGGGCATACAAGTAGCTGATATTTATATTTCTGTAAAAAATCATTGCTTTATGGTCATTAACCAGAAAGAAAACAGGCGAGAGCGGTTGTATCTTTTTGTATGGAGAAAAGAGATACCAGCGTGGTTTAACCAGACTCGATTACTCGTATGAACCCAAAGATTCACACTAGCCCTTGTTGCCTCATGTTACATGGTGCAACAGAGACCATTGCATATCAAGGAGTAGACCGGGGGGCGCGATAATGGTACGGAAGACGTGCCCTTAGGATATGGATTATACAGCCTATCCATGCACCGTAAAATACGCAATAGAATAGTTGAGAGACGGGTGATATAATAAAAAAAATATTAGACACATATTTTGTGTTTTATCAAATTAATAAAAAAATACTTATAAAATGCGAAGAGTGGGGGCTCGCTACGTCACAATTCAGTATAAAATTTAGCAAAGCGTGACATCATGCCACATTATTTAACTTAATTTACCGCCGCGCCGTAATCTTTTAATTACGTACAAAAATAAAAAATACGTGTCCAATATTTTGTAATAATCTACCTGACAGACAAAAAAAAAATGTAGTTATCATCCCTATAATTATTTCTTAAAAGTAATAAATAAGACAGAATTTTTTATAAGGTCGTCAATTTAAATAAGAAAAACTCTAAGCAGGAACCATTATGATTAAGGGCCCTCGCTCACGCGATGCAGTCGCGCGTTTTGTAAACGCGCGACATCATCGCTACTCGAATCGAATCGTGGTGTAGGCGAGAGCAAACAGCTAGCACCGCTTCGCGACTGTATCGATGCGGACGCGCGACAGCATCGCTACTGCATCGCTACAAAAAGTCGCCGTGAGTGAGGGCCCTAACTCTCACTTAAAGCATAATGCCAAAACAAATGCTAGCCAATCTATAATGCTTATGAACAGGCGACAATCTACCAAAGAAATAGGTCACGCCGACTAAGCGATCTAGCTGACCGCTGAAAGGCTAATTAATGAGCCAACATTGATTGATGACGTCACAGGGCTTTAGCCCAAGCTGAATTACTAACTGAAAATCACAGGGCAATTAGATAATCTGACAAGTAATAGCTGCCTTCGTTCGTTAGCTGTCACAGCCAAATCAAGGCCGAAGAAGATAGTGTTCATTAATATTTACTACCCAACAAACGCTGACCTGCCAGACGTTGTCCTGTCAAAATTTCAATTGTTTTTTTTCCAATTTTTTTTTCTTTTAAACCGCCTCTATATTAGAAAACAAAACAAAAAAAAAAAATCTAATCGGTCAAGCAAATAATATAGTCGGTCGGTCAAGTAATATAGAGGCGGTTTAAAATAAAAAAAAAAAAATGGAAAAAAAAACAATTTAATTTTTTTTATTAAGAAGAAGAAGCAGAAAGAAGAAGATAATATTATTATTACTAGGTTTTTTTCCTTTGAAATAAAATTAGGACAGACTATTTTTCTTGTGAAATTTTAGAGTAGGTACCCAAGTTTCTTGGAGATTGTGATTATAACTTATCTTATCAAATGGTCAATACTTTTAGTTAAGTGGATCTTTAGAAAAATGTATTTTAAATAATTCACAAAAAAAAATTTTTTTTTGCTAAACAGGTTACAAAGATTTTTACATTGGCCTTAAACTAGGCAAGCCTGTCTGATGGAGGGTTTACCATTAAACATTTATTTTAAAACATGTTCGGAAAGAAAAAAAAGGTATATTTTTGAAAGAATATTAACGCTTTGAAGACACTATACGGCTATAGTAATAACAATAAAACTTCTATTGTGTCTCGTTAGTGTCCTCCAAAGCGTTAATAAAACCTACTTTTTAGGGTTCCGTACCAACCGGACACGGTTGTTTCGGGAGGTTCCTGTTTCGCATAAGGCGGGAGGAAACGCCCGGGTGTTACCATTGTGTGGATCGCCCGGAGGACACGGTGGAGCATACAGTGGAGGTCTGCCCGGCTTGGGCAGAGCACCGCCGTGTTCTCACGGAGGCAATCGGCGGCGGCGATCTCTCGCGTCCGAGCCTGGTCCAGGCCATGGTGCGGAGCGAGAGTGCATGGGAGGCCGTCACCTCCTTCTGCGAAGCAGTGATGCTCGCGAAGGAGGAGGCGGAACGCGTGAGGGAGAGGCAGCCTCACGCCCTCAGTCGCCGCAGGAGACGCCCGGGGCGGCGTGAATCGCATGGCGATTTCCGGCCACCGTAGGCGCGGGCCTGCGGACGGTGAGCAGCGGGTAGCTCGCCGTCCGTTAAGGACCAGGCCCGAGTCGACGGCGCGTTGTGTTCCACGCGCGCCTCAAAGAGATGTCAGCAAGTGACGGGGTCCAATAGGGCCGACGCCGCTGGGGTCGCGGGTTGTCTGAAGGGGTTACCGCGGCCCTGGCATAGGCAACTGAAGGAACACGGGTGGGTTTTAGTCAGTAAAAGTCTGACACGCCCTTCCGCTCCACCCAGAGCGGGAGAAGTTATTTGATGATTTCCCACCCTCAAAAAAAAAAAAAAAAAAAAAGGGTTCCGTACCAAAATGGTAAAAAAGGAACCCTTATGGTGTGACTCAGTCTGTCTGTCCGTCTGTCTGTCTGTCTGTCTGTCTGTCTGTCTGTCACAGCTGGATATCTCAAGAACTACTAATGCTATCAACTTGAAATTTGATACAGTTTTAGATAACGTTTACCCAACTATTTTGCAAATAAGAAAGATATAAAAAAAATAATAAAAAAATATTTTTTTTTTGCATTATGGACTGAAAGGCGGTCTTAAAAATTTAAAGTGGGGTTACTAGGGCATGTGGGGTATCATATGAAAAAGCGCTGTTTGCACATTCTCAAACATTTTTTTTTAGGCCACATAGTTTTCGACTTTTGATGAAAAATGTAAAAAAAATATACCGTTCACGGCCCTTATCTCCGCAGTTTGTAAAGAGAAAAATCTGAAATTATTCTATGTGATAGAAGTGTATGTAAAGATTACAGGAAAATAAAACGATGTCTCTAAATATCACACTTTTTCAGAAATCGGAACGGAACCCTCGGTGCGCGAGTCCGACTCGCTTTTGACCGGTTTTTGTGTCTATATTTTTGTGGCACAAGGATAAAATAAAACTCTACTGATTTTATACGATACATCGCCATCATCATTTCATCGAAAAGACGTCCACTGCTGGACATAGGCCTCCCCAAACGTCACCACATCGACCGGTCTTGTGCTAAGGTATGCCATATCACATCCATACTAATATTATAAATTCGAAAGTAACTCTGTCTGTCTGTCTATCTGTCTGTCTGTCTGTCTGTCAGTCTGTCTGTTACCTTTTCACGCCTAAACCACTGAACGGATTTCGATAAAATTTGGCAAGGCTATAGATGGTATCCTAGGGACGGACATAGGCTACTTTTTTTTTCAAAAATAATCCTACAGGGGGTGATATAGGGGATGAAAGTTTGTATGGGAAACTCAGTATTTCTTAAGTTAGGGATGTGAAAATTAAAATGTATGCTTTTGATAGGAAATAAAGAAATATGCGGTTCAGCGTTTTTGAAAAATCATCCCCTAAGGGGGTAACATACAGTAAAATAGGGGTTGATTTTAAAATTTACAAAACTGCACGGATTTCGACAAAATTTGGCAAGGCTTTATATAGCATCGTGGGGAAGGACATAGGATACAATTTTTTTCAAAAATAATACTACAGGGGGTGATATAGGGGATGAAAGTTTGTAAGGGAAACCCAGTATTTCTTAAGTTAGGGATAACAAATTTATGCTATTGGTAGGAAATTAAGAAATATGCGGTTCAGCGTTTTTGAAAAATCATCCCTTAAGGGGGTAAAATAGGGGTTGATTTTAAAATTTACAAAACTGCACGGATTTCGACAAAATTTGGCAAGGCTTTATATAGCATCCTTGGGAAGGACATAGGCTACTTTTTGTCCTAAAAAAATAATCCTACGGGGGGTGATATAGGGGATGGAAGTTTGTATGGGAAACTCAGTATTTCTTAAGTTAGGGATGTGAAAATTAAAATGTATGCTTTTGATAGGAAATAAAGAAATATGCGGTTCAGCGTTTTTGAAAAATCATCCCCTAAGGGGGTAAAATAGGCGTTGATTTTAAAATTTACAAAACTGCACGGAGTTCGACAAAATTTGGCAAGGCTTTGTATAGCATCCTGGGGAAGGACACGGGCTACTTTTTGTCTTAAAAAATTATCCTACAGAGGGTGATATAGGGGATGAAAGTTTGTATGGGAAACCCAGAACCACTAAACGGATTTCGATAAAATTTGGCAAGGCTATAGATGGTATCCTGGGGACGGACATAGGCTACTTTTTTTTCAAAAATAGTCCTACAGGGGTTGATATAGGGGATGAAAGTTTGTAAGGGAAACCCAGTATTTCATAAGTTAGAGGTAACAAATTTATGCTATTGGTAGGAAATTAAGAAATATGCGGTTCAGCGTTTTTGAAAAATCATCCCCTAAGGGGGTAAAATAGGGGTTGATTTTAAAATTTACAAAACTGCACGGATGTCGATAAAATTTGGCAAGGCTTTACATAGAATCCTGGGGAAGGACATAGGCTACTTTTTGTCTTAAAAAATAATCCTACGTGGGGTGATATAGGGGATGAAAGTTTGTATGGGAAACTCAGTATTTCTTAAGTTAGGGATGTGAAAATTAAAATGTATGCTTTTGATAGGAAATAAAGAAATATGCGGTTCAGCATTTTTGAAAAATCATCCCCTAAGGGGGTAAAATAGGGGTTGATTCAAAAATTTACAAAACTGCACAGATTTCGATAAAATTTGGCAAGGCTATAGATAGCATCCTGGGAAAGGACATGGATGAAAGTTTGTATGGGAAACCCAGCATTTATTAAGTTAGGGATATGAAAATTCAAATTTATGCTTTTCGTAGAAAATAAAGAAATATATGGTACAGCGTTTTTGAGGGGCTACAATAGGGGTTGACAAATGTTTGTGTATCTACCTCTTTTTAAGAGATTTAAGGTATTGGAAATGTAGTTATAGTTCGAATCTCGAGGTAACATTTAGTCTTTATTTCATTCGACGTTTTTACGAGGAAATTATTTGAACGAGTGGACACTGGGACAAAAGTTATTTGTTATAAGAGCGTGACTGGCATAATAAATTTTGAGTAATTAACAAAGTCCCCCCGCCGCGTAAGTCTGTCTGTTTGAATGCGATAATGTCAAAAAGTACCGAACGGATTTTCATACGGTTTTCTCCAATGAACGGAGTAATTCAGTGTAATTAATTATGGTTTTGTGTAAATTGGTTGAAATATGACGACGACTGTTGAAGATGTCGGAAAAAATCATGCCGGCTGGTAGCTTTATGCCTACTATACACGTTAACGATATATATCGTAGCGATTTGAGTTTGCACAGTTATATCGGACGGCCCTATGTTTTCCACATCCACGCGGGCGAAGCCGCGGGCAAAAGCTAGTGCTTTATAACTAGAAGTAAAACTTTTTGTAATAAGATGTCATCACAAATAAACGCTTTTTCATTTATTTTTTTAGCTGACCTGACAGACGTCCTGTCCAAATTTCATGTACAGTGGGCTCATAATAGGGTACCCCAGTTGTATTCTTTAGTTTTTTTTTTTTCTAAATTTTTCCGATGAATTCTGCTATTCTGGGTGGAGACAAATCCAACCAATCGTAAAAATCGGTCCAACCGTTCTTGAGTTATAAATGGTGTAACTAACCTTTTTTTTTAGAATTTCTTCGTTAATTTTTTACCATTAAAATCACCAATTATTCCTCGTCAACGACGGTAACAATATAGGTACATAATATCTCAAGTTACGCAACTAAAACCAGCAAAACACTTGAGATCAACTCCTTTGAAACACGGTCAGAATACCGGCCGTCCCTAGCGAGTATCCTTTGTTCGGGCAAAGGTGAAGAGACTGAAACAATACAGACACTGGCACAATAAACGTGTGAAGATATCCTTTGAGTACTCGGCGAGATTCTAACAAAAACATAGCCTCTTGAGTTGGGTGATAGTCGCCCTTTCTCGACGACACGGTTGGCGCAGTGGTTGAGCGATGGACTGCTGCGCAGCATGTCGCGGGTTCGATTCCCGCACGGAACAAATATTTGTACGACCTACAAGTATTTGTTCCGAGTCTGGGTGTTTTTCTATCTATAATATGTATGTATTTACAAAAAAAAAAATGTATATAAGTAGTTTATCAGCCATCTCGTTACCATAACACAAGCATTAGGTTGCTTAGCTTGGGACTAGATGGCGTTGTGTGAAAATGAAAAAATGTCCAAGGATATTTATTTATTTATTTATTTCTATGTATAGAAATGTTACAGTTGAATATATTATACCATCATCATCATCTGCCTAGCCTTTTCCCAACTACGTTGGGGTCGACTTCCAGTCTAACCGCACGCAGCTGAATACCAGTATTTTTTTCATGGAGTTACTGGGTAACGAGATACGCCTTTGTAAGACTGGTTGTCAGACTTTAGGGCTTCTGACGACCCGTAACGACTGTAAAAGATCCACGAATAACAGCTTTTCATGCTTTTCGAGGCACGGAGGGGTCTTGGTATATAAAGATGGTCACCAATCCACGGACCAACCGCGGCAAGCGTAGCTTAACCTGATCGATCGACCCGTGCGGCTGTTATTACTTAGCTACAAGCCCCTCCATAGGTTCCAAGCTGAAATTATGTATGTGCGAAATTTTAGTGACAGTTTGAATGGTAATGTATTGTCGTTTAGGCTAAATTTAATTTAATTTACAAAAACTCAATTAGGTATACTATACTAGCAAGGTTTAGGTAGTTAAATAAAGGTAAACAATCTTGATGTGTCTTTTATCTTTGTTATTTTAAAATCTCGGTTTAAAAAATTAAAAAATAAAATGCAACTAAAAACCAATGTAAATACAACAATAATGATTACTAAATCAATTGAACCATTAGTTTAAGGCTGCAGTCTTGCAAAATTCACTCGCGGCGAATTATTTGCGCAACTTTGTATTTTTTTTTAAACAAAAGTAATGAAATAACATGAAATATTATTATAGCACGAGAATAAACATAATAATTATAAGTAATCGCTGGTTATTTTTTTTAAGTTCATCTGGGTGGATTATGTTAGGTAAATCAAGCGTTAAATACAGCTCTTTCGCGCCAACAACGTTTCGAGTTAGGTTTGTGCGCTTACATTGGGCAATACAAATTTTATTAAGAAAATCTGTTCAGCGCATAATTGTTCCCATATTCTCGTCTTCAAAATACGCTGATGACTTTTTTATAATTATCTTTAATTTTCTTAATTCGGATGTCGCAATGTTATCGAAATTCTCTGTTTTTATCACTTAAGAAACTGTTTGTTTCATAATAACAATGCATCGTATGCATGTTAAATTTAGTTGGTTTAATGGCAAGAGTTCAATAAAGCAAATTCTAAAAAAAAAATAGGATCTAAATCATCTTACTCTAACAGTAATAATAATCGCAAAAGACCTCCAAAACGCTCCGACCAACTAAGGAATTTCCCTCGCAATTCTTGTTCATAAACTCTGTTTTGGAGGTCTTTTGAGATTATTATTACAGTTAGAGTAAGATGATTTAGATGCTATTTTTTTTAGTATTTGCTTTATTAAACTCTTGGCATTTAACCAACCAAATTTTACATGTATACAATGCATTGTTATTCTGAAACAAACCGTTTATTAAGTGATAAAAACAGAGAATTTCGATGACATCGCGACATCCGAATTAAGAAAATTTAAAATAATTAGAAAAAGTAATCAGCGCATTTTTAAGATGAGAATATGGGAACAATTATGCGCTGAACAGATTTTCTAAATAAGATTTGTATTGCCCAATGTAAGCGCACAAACCTAACTCGAAATGTTGTTGGCGCGAAAGAGATGTATTTAACGCTTGATTTACCTAGCATAATCCACCCAGATGAACTTTAAAAAAATAACCAGCTATTACTTATATTATAGTTATTCACGTGCTGTAATAATATTTCATGTTATTTCATTACTTTTGTTTAAAAAAAAATACAAAGATGCTCAAATAATTCGCCGCGAGTGAATTTTGCAAGACTGCAGCCTTAAGCAGTAGTTGATTTGTTTAATGGGTGTTTGTGTAAAAAGTCACATCAAGATTGTTTACCTTTATTTAACTACCTAAACCTTTCTACTAATAGGTAAGTATTCAAAATGAAAAAATAATCATTTCTGTCTGAAAAAATGCATTACCTACACCAATCCGTGGTTATTATAATAATAAACTGACAACAAGGTGGTGCACCAGACTCACCCCTACATTTGAGTATCACTACTCCTGGCGTTATAACCACACTAATATTATAAAGGAGAAAGTTTGTGAGTATGTATGTGTTTGTTTATTTCTTCACGCTCAAACGACTGGAGCGATTTGGATGAAATTTTGTATGTAGATTGCTTAGACCCTGAATTAACACATAAGGTACTTTTTATTTCGGTCTACGCGGGTGAAACCGCGGGGCGCAGCTAGTTATTTCATATTCGTCGCAATTTAATAACTTAACATAACATCACTGTGTCGGTTTCCCCTGAAGACACATTTCGCCAGTCATGTTTTAAGTCCCATGTAATAGGGGACAGCCTATTGCCATCAACCGGACACACATCCAGACTCCGGGCTGCTACTGAGAAATTGCTGACAGAAGAACCCGACCAGGGAATAGAACTCAGCAGTCGCGCTTACGACCACAAGACCGACGAGACCTCTATTTTTGACCTTATTTGTGTTTTTAATTTAGATTTAGAGCATAAAATTTTAAACAAACGACGAAAACACCCCCTTAACTTAACCAAAGATTAAGCACCTCTGCTTCCCTCTAAAGATTAATAAAATCTTAATCTGGAACAGCATGATAAACGCAATGGTGAGGTTATTCGATTAAATGAATGATCCCCTAGGTGCTGGTTACCACAGAGCACCAATAAAACAGAATGGATCCTGGACTCTTCCAGTTATCCTGTTTTGTTTCGTGATAAAAATCCTGAAGTTAATTCAGCTGGACGCTTGTTTAGAGATTGCGAGCACTGCGATAGTACCTAAGTCAATTTATTTTTCATGGAAGGGAAAATCTTGAGATTTCTTGAAGCTACGTTTGTAAGGAAAATGGGACGGGTTCAAAGAGTTTCGTGTCAATACAAGTCTTATAAGAGCTTATACGTATGATTCTGTGAATTCTGGTCAAGAGGATCATTTTCACAATACTTTTGTCAGAACTAATAATTAAAATAATTGTGAAAAGAAGGTTATTCTATTTTGTTAGGTATTAAAATAACGCTTCTCGAATAGCCCACGGTATTTATGACAACTTTCTATACGGAGATAAATAAGCCACTAAACTTTCCTGCTGACCGAAATCTTACCACTATTCGCACTGACAGCCGTCTCCCAAACGGAGTACGGCTCGCGAGGCAGCTTCGCAAACCAATGCCTCGGCCGGTGTGAATGCGGCTCGGGCTACTTCAGGCGTATGGCTCGTGGTTGAAGGGCGCTCGGCAGAGGCAACGTGCACCCGAGGCAGCCCGATCCACGTCCACACCGCCTGAGGCATTGGCTCGCAAGGTTGCCTCGCGAGCCGTGCTTGGTCGGTCTGGACGCGGCTATTGGCCAAATATACAACGAACTAAGACCCGCTGGTCCTTATACCAGGAAAAACTTAAAGAAGGGAATTAACCAAAGAGTTCCCCAGAAATGCTAAAAAAATGTCATAGAGGCTATAGCTAAGTACATGTCACATGGCTAGTGATGCTATAGTGGTATAGCGGTCCGGGAAGCCGACAATCCTCTTATTTCCCGGCCGTCGTCCGCAGTGACCCGCACTTACACTAGTGCAGTGCAAAGTGGACTCGATGCACTCGAATGCATCGACATTATTAGGGCTGCTGTCAATAAAATGTGTGTGGTTTAAAATTGGTCTAATTTAAAATATTTATTTTGTGCTCCAACAAAAATAAAGATATGAATTGAAGATACGGATTGAAAAGTCAAAATGCATGCCTATGCATTTTGACTTTTCAATCCTATATATATATGCCTATAAAGGATTTTGAAATACGAATGAGAATATTTATGTACCATACATTTTTTACTATAATTTGAGATAACAAAGCATATTAAGCAAACAGTTGTCACGCACAGTGATATGAAAGCTAAGTTTGCAAGAAAGCCAACCAACAAAGATCATCTAAACTGTAAAGACAAAAAAAAAAAAACGCTAACAAAAACATTTCCAAAAATCCCACCCGAATATTTTTGTACAAACAGAAATGAATTGCCGAAAACAAGCAATTGATTCGGCTAAACGGCGTATAGTATCCGTAAACAGGATATGTGAGACAACCCTAGCTGTTACAGTGACTACTCTTTCTCGTGACCACGTGAAATCGAGCGAGACGCATTAGTATCGATAAAACCGTACAATGATGTACGTACCTACATCGATTCTATTTAATCGAGAAAGAAGCACTGCGATTGACGTATATGGCTGTTACGTACCTATTTATTTGTGCAATGTGTTACTTATTTTTTACACAACGTGTCGTTTCGCATCCTAGTCAAATTTAAGGGTGTGCAATCAAACCGACCAACTTTTTCCATGGCACCATCATCGTAATCGCGAAAAAATTATCAGCCGTCCCATACATTTGCGTCGAATAGGTATTGAAGTTTTCTGTGGGTCAGTTGAAAATTTTTCCGCGAATACGATGTTGGTTCCATGGAAAAAGTTATTCGGTTTGATGTTCTGTACCACACCCTGAAAGACGGCGATGCAAAACGACCTTTAAACAAAGCTGCGAAAATAAAGTTAATAGAAAGCCAAGTATGTCTGGGGTCGCGGATTGTTTGAAGAAGATACCGTGGCCCTGGCATAGGCAACTGAAGGAACACGGGTGGGTTTTAGTCAGTAAAAGTCTGACACGCCCTTCCGCTCCACCCAGAGCGGCAGAAGTTATTTGATGATTTCCCACCCTCAAAAAAAAAAAAAAGTATATAGATTATTGAAGGCTGTCAAGATTCAACAAATGTTTTACCACCTGACTTGCTATTTTTTATGTTAGCCTACACTGTCCTACTACTGAAAAAATGCATCCCCCAAATCCTTCAAAGCATTCTTTTCCAGGGCCACCTCAATCCAACCCTTGCAGTACGCGTCTAGGTCGTTTCGCCACCTCTTCCTTGGCGGCGCCATCCATACTCAAGCACCCACCATGTGGAGACCGTTGCCCAGCTTGACAAATGACTTGTTATGTATATGTACCTAATATTGTCTTGATTCGCAAGTATTGTTGCTGGTGTAAATAGTATGATTCACGTAAATTGTGGCTTAATATACAATTTTACAAATTGATGTTATATTAAGCCATATGTTATGTTATGTTATATGTGTGTTATGTTATTGTTATATTATTAAGTTGTTATAAGGGGATAATTACGACTTTTAATGATTTTAAACTTTAAACGAGTAGTGTCAATTATTTATAAAAAATATATGTTAAATGAGAGCATTTTCTTACGTTAGTCGTTACAGGTCATCAGAAGCCCGAAAGTCTGACAACCAGTCTTACCAAGGGTTATCGTGTTACCCAGTAACTGGGTTGCGGAGGTCAATAGGCAGTCGCTCCATGTAAAATACTGGTATTCAGCTGCATCAGGTTAGACTGCGAAGCCGACCCCAACATAGTTGGGAAAAGGATAGGCGGATTGAAATGAGAGCATTTTCATAATAACTTAATGTTATGTGAATACTTATTTAGGATTATGTTTATTATTGCATAGTGTAATAATTTGCGAAATTATGTCTAACACCGATAAAAACTGAGAATCACGCAAAAACTTTGAAGCGTAGTTTTATTTTATGAAACCTTCACCATTTCAAAGATAATTTAATTATATTAAAACACGTATAATCTTTTATTATACGTGTTTTAATATAATACCTTTTGTTTTATGTATAATAAATTAATAATGCGTCTAATTTGGGACAGCGCTCTTTGATGGGCGAAACGTGGATGTACGACGCGTTGCGTGAGCTCAGCACGGAACACGCAAAGCCATTGGCATATATCAGCTACTCATAAACTCAACTACAGTATCAACAATGCAAACCCTTCAGTACAGCTGAATACCGGTATTTTACATGGAGCGACTGCCTCCACAACCAAATTACTGGGTAATACGATACCCCTTGGTAACACTGGTTGTCAGACTTTCGGGCTTCTGACGACCCATAACGACTGTCAAAGACCCACGAATGACAGCCGCGACCAACGGCTTAACGTGCTTTCCGAGGCACGGAGGAATCTCGGTAGGTATGTAAAGATGGTCAGCCATCCACTGACCAACCCCGGCAAGCGGCTGCGGCCGTGCAGCTGTTATTACTTAGCCACACGTTAAACAAAAAAAAAATTTTTAGTTAAACCTTTGAGCGTTTTTCAGAGACGTTTGAACTAAACAAAATAAACAAAGATTGTTTATATTTACATGTTGATCTAGAAAATTAATTAAAATGTTACGGTATTCTACACCTACGAACGATGCGATGTGACAATTTGACGCTTCAGTGCACCTCGTATCGGTTGCATTGGCGAGAATGTTATCGAAGCAATAGTCGGTACAGTTGACAAAAGAATTAGGTTTACAGGCCAAACAGCTCAACATTTTTTCATTACGCTACGCTACGTCAGTTGCCATTCCAAGTGTATGAGACCGCAGACCCCACCACGGCGTTGATTTCATTCATCAAAGTTCGCGACGCCTTTCAAACAGTTAATTATCGAAATAAAGTGAAAAAAGTGAACCCTGGTAAGGTGATCCCCTCAGCATTCAGGAATAAGGATTTTTTGTACAATAAGTTTTTAAACTGAAGACAAAACAGAAGTTCTGTCAAAGACTAGAATACTCAGCACTGCATGAACAATTTACAGCATTGAATAAAATTAGATGCAAGTTAGCTGCTGTAACACGAAGTTATCGCTTTTGTTGAGTGTACTATTGATTAAATCAGTTACGTTGATTTAATTAAAAGGAATAGAGAAAGAAAACGAAATTGAAACAGAATATTGAGAGGCAAACATTTACTGGCATAAGAATAAGCATAATCAGCCTATAATGTTCCAACTGCTGGGACACAGGCCTCCTCTCGGTAGAGGGAGCGGGCCGTAATCCACCACGCGGGCCCAGTGCGGGTTAGTAGATGTCACATGTGTTCGAATTATTGGAAACATGCGAACCATGGAGCGCTCCATGCGAACAAGCCAGGGAGCATTCCACGTAGTGCCTTACGTTGCTGAGACGTGGACGCTCATGCAAGAGCATCCGCGTCTCAGCAACGTACGTCATGGTGGGCAGAACACACAGCCGTGTGATTCTATATGACCTTATTCTAAACTTCGAATCTGAATCCGCTGTGAGTTTCTTGATTGGCATTCTAAATTCAAAGTTTCAAATAAAAAACAAGTGAGAAGGAGCGCTGCGAAGTGAGAGTGAATAGCGATGTGAGATACGAGTTGTTGTTTGAATTTTACAGAATTGTCGTACTGGTTATAGAGGCGGGGGGGGGGGGGGGGGGGGCTACAGCCACATACCTACTTTAGAAAACATCAATCTATCCTAGACTTGAATGGCAGTTTTCCAGTTTGCCTGACGGTAGTAACCTGTATATAACATTTCAACTAAGATTAGAATTAACTGGGCTTAGCACGCTCTTCTCACCCGGTTTTTCTTTTGAGCTTTAAAGATTAGCCCCCGCTCCGTTGTCTCTGATAAAGATTTATGTTAGGGACATATCTAATCCATTTATTCTGTCGCTGCTTCATTTTTTGTCGGGGTTAAAGTATTTAATGTCTTTGAAAATGTAGGTAAAATGAATAAAAACAATGGTTTAGTTAAATCAACTAAGTCTATCGCAGTCCACTGCTGGCTATAGGCCTCCTTAATGGGGAGAGATACTGCCAATTTATCCCGCTAGGAGTCGCATCGACCCTGGTTTTGCTTACTTATCAAAACCATATTTTTTTGGGTGAGAGCGCGTTTACCTTGAAAACCTTCAACAGATAGACAGGTGACGGTTACCAGCGATAATGGCGTCATCTATATAATTATTAGCTTCGCATGTTCCTTCCCATTACCTAATGCTTTAAATCTATATATATAAAATTCAAAGTCCTGACTGACTGACTGATTGACTGACTGATATATCAACACACAGCCTAAACCGCTGGACCTAGAGACTTGAAATTTTGCACATAGATACCTTATACAGTGTAGGCATCCACTAAGGAAGGATTTTTGGAAATTCCATCCCTAAGGGGGACAAATAGGGGATGAAAGTTTGTATGAAAAATCTTATTTTTTGAGTTAATAGACTTGAAACTTGGCATGAATATTTATCTAAGTAAATTATAAAGTTTGACATTTTTAGTTTTTTTAAACTACCCCCTCAGAAGGGATTGGAGGGTGTCAAAGTTTGTATCAACGCACAGCCCAAACCGCTGTGTCTAGAGATTCCAAATTTGGCACGTAGGTTCCTTGTGAGGTCTAAGGGTGTACTAAGAAAGGATTTTTCAAAATTCAACCCCTAAGTATGTGAAACGGTGGTCCAAAGTTTGTATGAAAAATCTTATTCCTTGAGTTAATAGACTTGAAACATGGCAAAAATATTTATCTAGGTAAGATAAAAAGTTTGCCATTTTTAGTTTTTCTAAACTACCCCCTCAGGACGGATTGGAGGGTGTCAAAGTTTGTATCAACGCACATCCCAAACCGCTGGGCCTAGATATTCCAAATTTGGCACGTAGGTTCCTTATGAGGTCTAGGGGTGCACTAAGAAAGGATTTTTCAAAATTCAACCCCTAAAGGTGTGAAACAGGGGTCCAAAGTTTGTATGAAAAATCTTAGTCCTTGATTTAATAGACTTGAAACTTGTCATGAATATTTATCTAAGTACATAAACTATAAAGTTTGTCATTTTTAGTTTTTCTAAACTACCCCCTCAGGAGGGATTGGGGGTCTCACAGTTTGTATGTAGGAATTTTAACGCACGTTCCGATTTACTCGAAACTCAGTATTTCTACTTGAAATCAAAAATGACGAATAACGTGTAACAGGGTTTTTCGAATATCCACCCCTAAAGGGTTGAAAAGGGGTAGTCAATTTTACAGGGCAGGTTTTACTGCGGGGCTTAACTCGAAAATTGGTGTAAATAATCTTTCTTTTAAGTTACGGAAATCTCACAAACGATTTTTTTAAATTGTAAACCTGTGGGGGTGAAAACAGGGAATATAGTTTATATGAAAAATCTTATTCATTTGCTTAATTAAGTTGAAACTTGGCACAAATACTTGCCTAAGCAAGTAATAAAGTTTGTCATTAATAGTTTTTTCCCCAGAGGGAAGGGTAGAGGGGAAGGTGGGAATGGGAGGGAGTGGTGAGCAGGGAAAGGGGAAGGGGAGAGGGTGGTGAGGAGGGAAAGGGGGAAGGGGAGATTTTGGTGAGAGAGAGGGAGGGTAGGGGTGGTGAGGAGGAGGCTGAGGAGGAGGATGATGGGGGGCGAGGGATAGGAGAGCATAGTGAGGGGGAGGGTGTGGAGAAGGGAAGAAGTGTGACGGGGCGGGGAGGTTAGCGGGAAAGTTATGTGGTGAGGGGGTGATAGGGAGACGGGGATGGAGAGAGTGAGGGGGGTGAAAGAGTGCAGTGATGGGGAGGGTAAGAGAGTGGGAAGGGGAGGGGTTAGAGAGAGAGGAGGGGTGAAAGGGAGATTAGGGGGAAGAGGTAGCAGTGCCTTTACACCTTAAAGTTGCTTTTTGTATAGCACTGATTCATTAAAGAAACCCAGCCCGACAGAAATTACTGAAAAATAGAAAGTAGGAAACTCGGAGCGACACAAAAAACAGCAGTAAACTCCAGCCAGGCGACGGAGCTGACACGCTTTTTTTTATTTGTTTGAACGCGCTAATCTCAGGAACTATCAGCCGGACTTTAATAATTATTTTTGCATTTCATAGCCCAATTCTTAAGGAAGGCTATAGGCGTATTTAACATCACACTAAAACTCTTAAGTGCCGAGCAAAAAAAAGAGAGAAGGAACGCTAAGCGAAAACGAAGTAATAGCGCGGGAAGGCAATGCGATGCGACAGGGTGGGTTGGGTGAACATGAAATTTTACGCGGAAGAAGTCGCGGGCAGAAGTTATCTCAATATTTTTGTTCCTGTGGCATATCTTCCGACATTCACGCGGGCGAAGCCGCGGGCAAAAGCTAGTAATATATAAATCACACTATGTGCTAATATTATAAAGGCGTAAGTTTGTGAGTGTGACTGTGTGTGTATGTTTGTTACTTCTTCACGCTCAAACGGCTTAACCGATTTGGATAAAATTTGGTTTGTACCCTGGATTAACACATAGCTTATACCCTGGATTAACACATAGACTATTTTTAATTCCGGTATACGCGGGTTTAACGGGGGGCGCAGCTAGTTCTTAAATAAACCAAAAGTGTTAAAACTGAGAAAGCAAACTATGTATTTCTAATAAGTTTTTTACTGACAGTTTGTAGGACTTCGTATTATTTGTACTCCATTAAATAAATGCTACAAAAACAATACTTACTTTACAATTTTTAATTAAATTAATTAATTTTTTTTTTTTTTTTTTTTTTTTAATTTTTTAATTTTTTTTTTTTTATTTTTTTTTTTTTTTTATTTTTAATTAAACGTAAAATTGCAATATAAAAGTCTCTTTGAAACTGCAATTCCCTCTCAAAATACATTCGTGGCCACAAAAACCGGAATACTTCCTCATCCTGCCACGAACACGGTCTCAAATGCTCTCAAAACAATAGTGATTACTTTCTGAAACAGCCACTACACTCACTAATCAAACACATGGCGGTGCTTAAGTGCCTCACTCTAATACAGTGATCCGCACTTACTGCGACCCACCTACATTTCGATTGTACCGGTATTGTGGTCTGGTAATGGAGAATTAGGTCTCTTTTTCTGCAACTAGGTGTAGGGTAAAGGAAGACTGAAGCAATTGGAAATGGTTTTTGCGAATTTATACAAATAGGAATTTGTGAATTTTTGTGAATTTATACAAATAGGAAGATTTAATAAGTTTTATTTTGGTACTACCCTGGGTTTCACCCGCGTTGTGGTCTGGTAATGGAGAATTAGGTCTTTTCTTCTGCAACTAGGTGTAGGGTTAAGGAAGACTAAAGTAATTGGATATGGTTGGATTTCTGTGAATTTATACAAATGAGAAGATTTAATAGGTTTTATTTTGGTACTACCCTGGGTTTCACCCGCGTAGACCGGGATTAAAAAGTAACCTATATGTTAATACAGGGTATAAGCTATCTACATACCAAAATTTTATCCAAATCGGTCCAGCCGTTTGAGCGTGAAGAAGTAACAAACATACAAACACACACACACACACAAATTTTCTCCTTTATAATATTAGTGTGACTATCATTAGTATGATTTTAGAAGCCTCTGACTGCTTCATTGGTCTAGTTGGTTGGTTGGCAAATGCTACTGCTGAGCACGAGGTCTTGGGTTCGATTCACAGTACGCGTAGCAGGACGACGTTTTGTCGACGAAAGAATAGACAAAATTACACATTGCCATGCTTAGACGCGTAGAAGGCGTAGAAATATTTCTACTATCTGCCATTTTGTCTATCCTTCTGTCGACAAAACACGTTTCTATGGCGGTCATGCTAAGCATGCAGGTCATGCAAAGTGTTATTGGGTTTTTCCAACATGAATTTCTCGTTTATTACACGTGGTCCCCGCCATAGTTCCTGGAAGGGACCACGGGGAATTTTTGTACCCGTGGTCCACTGTCCCTCCGAGAAATACAATGCTGCCGAATTAAAATGGCAGTCTCCAAAGTATGATTCGCGGCAATCTATATTATCTATCTATATAAATAAAAAGAGAAGTCCGGACTGACTGACTCATCAACGCCCAGCCCAAACAATTGGACCTAGAAAGCTGAAACATTGCACAAAGGTTCCCTTTATAATATAGACAAGGATTGAGGAAGGATTTTTGTCCCCGTGGAAGTGCTAGTACCAAATATGTAGATTTGCCGTCATTTGGCTTGATTTCCGAAATCAGAAATCCGAAATCAGACCAAACCACGGCAAATCTAACTTAGAGAGGTGTATTGATGATTCTTATGGTTATAATTATGTAAATACATATTTGTTACTGTTGCAAATCATATTTTCGAGACTACCATTTTAATTCGGCAGCATTGTATTTCTCGGAAAGACCGCATTCCCCGTTGTCCTTCTAGGTACTACGGCAGGGACCAGGGGGCCTACTCCCTAAGTCCGTCCGTCTTCCCGTCCATCCGTTTTTCCGTCCGTCTGACATTACGATCCATCAAAACAAGTGTAAAAGTTAAATTTTTCGGACGGGCAAAAACACATCGGGAGTAGGGACAACTAGCAAATCATGTTGTCATTCATACTTCGTTCGGGCCCCGAACCAATCATCCATCCGTAGGTGATACGGATTAAGAAACGCCCGTAACGAAGGCCAAAACTACGGGCTTCGTGCTTAGGGCGTAGGCCTCCAGGGGTAATAAACGGAATTTCACAACAGGTGGCCCGGAGTCTGGATTTGTGCCCGGATAATGGCAATAGGCTCGCTGCCTATTACGTGGGACTCAAAAATTACAGGCGAAATGTGGGTGTCCCATTATAGGTACTCCTCTGCCTAACCCTTCGGGGATTACAAGCGCAATGTTCTGATTATAGAAGGTTTACAAATTCGTATGCCTGTACCCTGTACGTCGATTCTATAAAATTCAAACAACAATTCGCATCTCACATCGCTATTCACTTCGCATAGTCACTTCTTCACTGCTTTTTATTTGACACTTTGGGTTCGAGTGATCGTCGAAGTGACAGGTTCTTTCGTTATCTCATACTTTATCTGTCAAAATCTCACGGTCAATTTAGTTCAACTCGCTGATACGCTTGCCAGGGTAGCGCTAGTGTAAATTCGAATTATCAACCAAGTTTTTAGAATGTCAATCAAGAAACTCACAGCGGATTCAGATTCGAAGTTTAGAATGAGGTCTTACAGAATCACACTGCTGTACAAACGTTCATAAAATAAATCGAATTCCAGTTTCAATCCTAAAATACACTGTAGGTATTCCATAAAATTACATGAACAAAATTATTATCAAAACGAGTTTCAGTCCTTATATCCAATAAGTTGAAAAGGAAAACCGAGTCTCATTACTGATTCGCTCAGTCCAAATGAAGTCGGCTCGTGTCAACATGGCTTTAGGGATACGAAATTTTATAAAGAAAGATTAAGGCCCTGAGGAGGTTATGCCGCTGACGGGCCTAGCCAGGCGGAAAATTTATCGATTTATATTTTCCGGTTTTTTATTTTTAATAGAGAATATTATAAAAAACCTACTTGCCGTTTGAGTTCAAGTACTTTGTGTTTTTAGGGTTCCGTACCTCAAAAGAAAAAAAGGAAACCCTTATTGGATCACTTCGTTGACCGTCCGAGTCGTCAAGACCATATAAATATCATATCTATATAAATAGGAATGCGTGGAGGTATCAAGTTGAAATTAATATCAAATACGTAGGTCTATAGTCCCTTACGATTCTAGAAAAATCAAGTTTCTAAGTCAATGCATAAAAAAATACGGTCATTTATGCGACATATTTTGATACTCGCAATTAAATCAAAACCTATATGGTAATAATACCTACTTCCCGTTGTCCTAGAATCATGGTATTTGGCAAAAAGCAAGGACTCACAGCACAAGTAAAGGAAAAAGTCCAAAAATTGTTAATTTGTAATTTTATCACACAACAAAATATTTTCTACACGGAAAAAAAGGATGTCTTACATTAAGACAATATCCTATTGGTCAAGACAAATATTGATTCATATATGGGGAAAACAATATATTTTTGAATGAAGTAAAATATTGTCTTAGTTTTATTGATTGATTGACTTCTGCCTAGCCTTTTCCCAACTAAATAAAAAATCTAAAACAATGAAAACGATTGGTTTATCAACAGAATAGGCAAAGAATTTAAGGGAACCCTGGCATTGAAAGTGCTCTTTAACACCTTTGTGCGCAGCCTCGTAAAATATGCATCTACCGTCTGGAGTCCGTCCTATAATATCCTTAAAGACTGTATTGAGCGCGTTCAAAAAATAATGACGAGGTTCTTGCGATTTAAAGACCATAAATGTCCATATAGAGCCGATTACACAGAAATCAATAGACGTGTTTAGCGAAATCAATAGACGGACAGACACTCTCAAATCTTAGTGAATACGTTTATTGGAATAAGGATGGGGAATGTCTCTGTAGCATTTCTATAACCAATAGATGCAATCACATTTTACAGCATTTGTTATTGTTTATAAAGTTCACCACAGATTAACCTTCTACAAACACACACACGAAACTATCCATAAACGTTGGCACATATATATAAACGGTGGTCTAGTATTCAATCCTCCACCACACACAGTACCTACAGTCCGTCCATCTCACAACCACACGAGTGGTCATTGAATGTCCATTGTCTGTCACAGCTAATAAGCCTGACAATGTGCTGAATTCTCGACCAAGATGTCTGTCTCGACCATCTTGAGTATATTGAGGGAGGTTGTTAGTAGATAATACTGATGCCTAATTGTGTGAAGCAAGTTTAGTCCTGTTTTCATCAAAAGAAAGTATGTTTAAGTACTTAATACATCACCTACAATTGTCCACATGAAGGATTAAGTGCGGAAACCATATCCTCTAACATAGAACATAGTACTTAAAACAATAAGGATATTCTTTGGTAGATAAATAATTATGTAGATAATCGTCAACCGCCTAGCCTCTTCAATCAATCAATCATTTCTTTTGTAAAACATAGGTATGATTGCAGTTAGTGTATAAAATTAAGTGCGCTATGTTTTGCCAATATATGGCGTACAAAACAACACCCAACTATGTTGGGGTTGGCTTCCAGTCTAGCCGGATGCAGCTGAATACCAGTATTTTACATGGAGCTGCTGCCTATCTGACCTCCACAATCCAATTACTGAGTGATACGATACCCCTTGGTGAGATTGATTGTCAGACTTTGATTGACGACCCATAACGACTGTCAAAGATCCACGAATGACAGCCGAGACCAACAGCTTAACGTGCTTTCCGAGTCATGGAGTTGTTTCGATATGGATTGTCACCCATCCACGAACCAACCGTGGCAAGCGTAGCACTAAATATCTATCATATGGGTAACGCGCAATAAAACGCCAACTCGCCAAGCAGATATTTTCTTTAGTTCACACTAAACTGGCTTTTTGGGATGAACGAAAATGTTCGATTGTAATTACAGGAGGATTCTCATATTTCACCAAAATAATTTCCAAAAAATACTTCATCTTTCAACCGCAGAGAGATCTCAATTAACTTTAACGAAGCAGCCCTAAAGACCCCTCAGCGATTAATCCATTGTACGTTAAGGAACTCATTTCAATAGTCATTTTAATTATTATCACCATTAAAATTTAATTTAACGTAGATTAATACGAAATTCCTTTTAAATTCGTCGACCGTTCGGAGTCCAATTTGTGATCTTATTTGACCGAGATCAACAAAATGAAAAGTATTCAAAGGTAAAAATTCAGAAAAGAGAGAAACCGGAATGAAAACTGGCGACGTCTTTCAATCTAAATTAAATGGCCCCTGTGTACGTACCTACTTTAACTTTCTATTAAGAGTCAGACAATCGATTTTTTTAAATTTCTTTGTAGGAAAAGTTGTCGCTTATTTTTCAGGTGTCATTTCCAACATGATAATACAGGAAGGAAATGAAGGCAATTAGGCATTATTTACTTATTTTTAACCATTGTATGCATTTAGACAAAGAAATTGCTCTACGCACCGACAGCGCCTGGAGGAGATTTTGGTCAATGAAAGATCTTCTAATAGGAGATCTACCACTATGTCTCGAAGAATTATGGACAAGTGTATTCTCCCCATTCTTAATAACTGGTGCTCAAACCTGGTTTTGACACTTCAGCAGAGGTTCGAGGTTTGCCAGCGAGCCATGAAGTGCAGTATCCAGGGAGTTCGAATTTCAGACCGTATATGGAGAACACAACACTGCGCACAAAAACCAAGATCACGGACGTTACCAAGAGAACTGCTAAGCTCAGGAGGGACTGGTCCGGACATGTCTACCGCATGTCAGATGACAAATGCATAAGAGAACCACCGATTGGGTCTCACTCAACTCACGACGATATCGTGGCAGGCCGAGATGTAGATGGCAAGAGGAGCTTGTGACTCCTACCGAAAAGACTGGCTGACACTAGCAAAAGATTCATTCATGAAGCCATTGTTCTATGCCTGCTGGTAAAAGGCCGCTGACCAATACCTACCTTTTTTTGATCATCGTTTGTCTATTGTTCTGATACGCTAGTAAGTAGCTTCATGAATTAATTTTTGCATCTCAATTTTAATAAACCACCAAAAAAAAATCTCTCGTCCGTTTTAGTGTCATCGCTGCTCCCAGATGCTATTTTAGAAAATTGTTAATAAATCTATATAAAATAAATAATAATGTTTAATTAGAATATCTCTAAAAACGAAAAAAGCGGAACCGTATACGTGTGTCAAATTAATGTCACCATTGCAGTGGCATGTTGTATTTAAGATGTACTAGGAACTAACTTATAACAAAAGGTAAGATAAAAATTGTTCAATCTAATGACTGCAGTTTAGCTAGTGAAACCAAATAACGTCGTATTAACACGTCATTTAAGTTATATCAAAGTTATAAAACTCAAAAGCTAATGAAATCACTTCTATAGTTGTCTAGAAATACAAAAAGCTAGGGTTGTAACGTTTGAGCTTCATTTATGGAAGTTTGTGCCACATTTTCTTGAATGTAGATAAAGTGGATTGCTTGAGAGTTTATCGTGGCATGTTCTATTTAATTTTATTAAAACGTGTCTTCAAAGGTAGGATAAAATGGAGTATGTTTAGGGCCTGCTTGCACCACAAATAATATTAAAATAATATAAAAATACTTTTACAGTCCGGCCGTCGAGAGAATGCGTTTTTGACAGTTTCATACTAAAGTTTGATCCTTATTAGAAATTATCCTGCTGACACGTGGTAGGAACGCATTCTCTCGTTGGCTGGACTGTAGTGATTTGTGGTGCTACCGGGCCTTGAAGTTGATGACTGTAGTATATTTTTTTATGTTAACAAAATCCATTTTTTCGCCTATAGAAAAACGATTCCAGACATTGTTAGATCCTCTAATCTCTCCATTCGTAGCAGACAATCGTTTCTATAATCAACACGTGATTATCAAACTTGATACCTTATAGTATAGCCGTCTTACTAATAAACACAGAATAAAGTTATTCCAAATTTAAACCTATGAAAATGTATGGTTATTCCTTTGTTATTCCTGATATAACTTTATTCCGTGTTTTATTTGTAAGAGGGTTAGAGTATATACGAGTATATTCCAACATTGCCCTGAAACCAAACTGGAGTTTAAAGCTCGACCTTTGTCGAACCTTGACCTTTGTTGGTATTGGATTATATTAAATTAAAGTATTAAAGTATGAGTGTATTGGGATTATGAGTAAGTGATATTCGAAATAAAATGATTTTATTATTTATTAATTTTTTGTCTTTCAAAAGAGCATGGTTTGTGGTATGAAAAATCATGCTGTCGTAGTTAGTGCCATTCTACAGGGTGTAAGGGACAGCCCTCTGCAAACTGATAGGGTGAATTCAGTATGTCATACTAAGATGACCGGTACATGAAATTTTTTCAGGAACTTTAAGGGAATCCAATAAACCTGATTTGTTTGTGTTTTTGTGCACAAATTGGAGCGTCTATTACTGGTTGGGAGGGGTAGGTAATAGGTATGCGGTGAGTTCGATGAACTCTGTAGCTAGACAGAAAGTGAACAGCTGATTTCACGCGTCGTTGGTTAGAGTATTTCAACATCCATTGCTGGTTTTTTTTTTGCTGTTTTTTTTTTTTTTGCTGTTTTTTTACATAAATGGAGTGCTGCGAACACACAATGCAATTTTACATTGAAATAATGAAAATGTAACTGAAAAAAAAATTGAAAAAATGAAAATTTTCCTGAGAAAATTTCCGGTGGAATATGATTCAAAATGAGGAGCTGAATGCACCCTGTGAGTTTGCGGAGGGCTGTCCCTTACACCCTGTATAGTGTTTGCCTAACCCTGGGAAAAAGTTATTCATTTATGAATATACCTATGAAAGTAGGTTTTAAGGAAATTTTCTATTAACATTCATCCTACGTCCCAACCCTACCATTAGCTGGTTCCCCGGAATGTTTGCCCCGGTGGGAGCGACCTCTCATTACACTCAGTAGTCGGTACCTGCATCCCTCTAAAAGAAACTCATTAAAACTTTTTTTCTCAGAGATACAACGCGAAGTCCTTCAAATATAAATAAACTTGAGTTTTAAATTAATTTTATAATTTGACGTTTTTAGATTAGCGGGAAGTGGATCAATACTTGAAGTTGTTTGATAAAAAGTGTATATACCTACAGGGTGTTTCTTTTAAGGTGTCAAGACAGTGCGAGCTGATAGCAGAGTATCATAGCTATCGATTTAACCCCCATGTATGTTCTACGATTTTTTGTCGTTTTCGAGTTATAATTTTATTTCGATACTTTTCCTGATTCAACGAGATGATGGCATATCTTTTTTTGATTCAACTTTGAACAAGAATGTACTAAATAGGGCATTATTTGCTGAAATCAGTCGTTGAAAGTGGTGTATCTGAAATCTTGTGATATTCTTAATTTAGGTATAATTTATTATTACCTTTGCATATTTTTCTCAATCCTGATATTTATTATTCCTCTACGTTTAAGCAAAGCTCAGTTGATAATAAAAACATAAATTTTATACATAGTCCACTACCATTGATATGAAATGAGGGATCCAAAATAACTCGAAAACTACAAAAAATCGTAAAAGATACATGGGGTTAAATCGATAGGTACTCTGCTATCAGCTCGCACTGGCTTGACACCTTAAAATAAACATCCTGTATATATCTGCAGGAAAGTATCGATTTATTATGATTGATTAATTGATGAAACTACATTTTATGCATTCGTTTTTTTTTTGCTATCGTGATGGCTCAACAGGCAGCCGGTACAAATGCACCGCTAGTTATGAAAAGGTCTTTGTTTTTATTAAGAACTGGCTCTTGCCCGCGGCTTCGCCCTCGCGAAGCTCGGTAATTATCCCACGGGAACGTACTACCGGGATAAAAAGTATCCTATATCCTAATCCAGGTCATGGTCTACACATGTGCCAAATTTAATTCAAATTCATTTAACCGTTTTAGCGTGAAAACGTAGCAAACAAACAAACTCACTTTCGCATTTATAATATTAGTTAGGATTAGATAAGAAGTTAGGATTAGGATTTATCATATAGCATAGAAATTTTCTGACCCGGTAAATTCAAAATGGGAGTATTTTGTTATACACGTTTCCAAACAATGCTTCCGGTTCAAACAGCTCTTATGGCTGCAGCTATTTATACAGGGTGAAATTTTAATGGTTGTTTTCCTCTTAAAGGGTCATTGTACTCATCATTATGAACAACTTTTATTATGAGACCAGACCTGAAATCGTGAAAAAAAAGAATCAGCTGCTCCCTACATTTTGACGAGTTTGATGTAGATAAATGTACTGAACAGCTGATTTTTTTTTGCGATTTCAGGTTTGGTCCCATAGTAAAAGTTGTTCATAATGATGAGTACAATGACCGTTTAAGAGGAAAACAACCATTAAAATTTCAGCCTGTGTATTAGTCTATCTATGGTCTACAAAACAATTATATCTGTTTACTATTTCTGACAATAGGTACCGGAAGGCGCAGTGATACAAATAACAATTGACCATCACTCCTTTTATTACACTAACAGCTACCCACACACACACAACTTTGTGAAAGAGGATAGTACAGTTTTTCCAACATCCTTCATTTAATTCACGAAGGGAAACGGTCAAACGGTAATCGATCGATTCACTTTGCGAAACACATTCGGGATTACAAAACCGGCCAGTCGTGCTTAGTAAAGTGTTTCAAAGGGCACGGCTAAGTCGTCCAGAACAAAATGTATTATTTATTTAATGTTTTAATATTTACCGCGATTTGTCGAGTGGACTCGGGACTTTTTGATAGGTATACCGGAAAGAAAATTGAGGTAGCAAAAGCGAAGGAACTTCGATTGAAAAACGCTACTGAGTAAGATTTTTATTTTTAATTTTGGCTTATGGTTATCATCCTATTTATGATTTTGTCATTCGAATAGGTGAATAACGGACAAATTAGTTTCTGTTTAATTTTTAATATCACAATTAGACATTACGAAGTTCCTAGGATACTAAAGACATCTTCAAAATCAATGAGTGAGAAGTGTCTGACTTTCCTGGGTTGATGTTAAAAATCCTGTTGATTTTCTATGGCAACACAGTGTTCAAATATCAAATAGTTGAAGATTTAATACAGTTACACCTTTCTAGACGATGTTCAATAGAAGTAAAGCCGTGTACACCCCACGAAGGTAGCCGGGTTGATGGTACGTGTAACAACTACAAGTACCCTACGAGAGGCTCCGCTAAAGGGCCTTATCTGAGGCTCCTGAAACCAGACTATGCCAACAGTAAGTGGTACTTGTTAGATTAGGATCATTTTACTTGCTGAAACCTGGATATCTTATCTTTCTGGAAAACAGTTAAATTGTACGCAAAGGGAAGGATTTCAGCAATGTGAGCAAAACATTAAACTATCTTTAATTACCTCTGGGGGCTTACTGCGAGCTCTTATTTATAGCAGGGCAGAATTTGAACCGTTCCAGTGAGAGAGAGACGTAGCTATACGACCTATAGCACCATCCTTTTTTCTCAACGGATCCATGATGTTTTTCACGTCATAATACGGCCCCTACTGAACGTCAAAATATTAGTAGTTGGTCTATCTATAGTAATCAATGGTGTTGTTTTTGATAATAGTGTAATATCTAAAAAAAATGCCCTAAACATCAAAATTCCTTAGATTAATATTCAGTGCAAAAGACAGACTTTAAAATTGATGCAAAATGTTTGCTATTACTAAATCTAACATTTAAATTAAATTCCTAATGTTTGCAGAAGGTTAAAGCGTTCATTTATAACGTATCAAGGCGGATGCACATTTCCTAGCAATAAACATGACCGCCTCTTACGACACTCCAACATCCTACAGGGAAATCATATATACCTATAATATGAGAACTATTTGAAGTAAGTAGTTCAAGACAGGAAACATCATTTCTACTACATATTTTGTTTGTGAATACGACATCCATTGCAAGCTCATACGAAATACTTGACTACGTTAGTGCCAGCTAGCTACGAATAACTACCTCCAACATAAAATATCTTCAAATTTTAGAATGTGTATACAAGATGTCCAGTAATTCATGGATAACCTTGAAACAGCATCTAATAGACCATAAGACAGTTCTAAAAATAATACAAAAAAAATATTATATCCCAAGTAGTGTTAGGGCCAGATTTTTTAGAAAAAAATACTGTGCAATTTCTAGTCACACTATTTACTGCCTCTCAGTCGACATAGTCGACGTACAATATACACAAGGAACATTTTTAATCAATTTCCTAAAAACTGTCATCTAGCCTATTAATTAATCTATTTATTTAAATGATATCTCTAATCAACACAAGCATTACCGGCCCTTTTAAAAATAAAAATTAGTGACAGAAATATTCTTATAAAATATTCCGTCTACAATACTTCCGTTAGACACGATTTCCAATATTAGACAATCACTAAATATTACGGAGGATATTAAACAAGCTCAAGTTTATAGTAGCCACTACAAAATAATATGGCTTCTCCCCCAGATCGTAATATCCGAATGAACAGACATGGTGAGCCGCTTCCCTCAGCCCGGAAGGTCAGAACGGAACTGCACTCCACCGGGCGCGTCGATGATAAGGTCACGTTCAATGCGGCTGCTGTACATATGCTGGAGTTCATAAATCGAGATATTAGTATCATGGATGGACCACGTAAGATGTTTTGGGCTAATTTATTATCATTACAGGCATTAGTAATTACGGTAGAATGGGGTTACTTTGATAACAACTTTCGTCTTATGAAAAAATCTATAGGTATAGATTTTTGAAGGCATCAAAAGTTTAATTCTTACCATAAAAATGCCCATTACCTGGTACAGCAACAAAAACTTAATCGCACACTGAATAAAATTAGTTTTTCGTAAGTCGAAAGATGTTATCAAAGTAATCCCGTACTATCAAAGTTTTACCGTATGTAGCCTATGGGCATTTCGTGAAAAGACTTTTCAGAATTACATTCAGAATGAAGAAAAGCCATTCAAAAACTAAAACGAATTAAGTACATTGAAAACTCTTAAGTTCTAAAATCAATTTATTCAAATTATTCTGACCAAGTGCACTTCTTGAACGAAAAAAATAATGAAAGACAGCTCTTTAAAACGGCTTTCACACTTCAAACCAACTCACTCCAATCCAATCCACTTCAATCCAAGGTCACATTTTTATGCATGCATATGACCTGCAAACTCTATGTATTCATTTAACTGGTATGTATACATCCTCAATATCAGTTTAAGTGTTATCTTCCAAAATACTTACCTATTTCATCTTAACTGCAATATCAATTACCAAGTTCTACCTTCCAGTCGACTACCTCAAACGCAGGCAATATTGCTGTTCGCCGATAGGTGATAAAGACTCGAAGTGTATTCCTATACGTGTGCCCGAAGACGACCCGTATCTCAAAGTGACTGATATACGCTGTCTTAACTTCTCTCGAGCGGAAACTTTCCAAGACTCCGGTTGTACTCCCGAAATAATACTTCCCGAACAGGTTGGTACTTACTCAAAGTCTCGTACACACCACGATACAGCAAGCCATGCATTTCCAGTATCAGCTGACCTTGTATTGTGTAGCCTTTCCGTACTATGACAATTCAGCTTATACTGGAGAGTTATATCTTGCTGTTTCTTCGTGTGTACAACACCCAAAGTTATGTAAAAGTTTTGTGATACGTGTGAAAATGATCTCACTTTGAATTCCTGTTTAATACGAACGTTTCAGTATTAAGTGACTTAAATGGGACTTTATTCTTCTTGGGAAATGAGTACGGAATGCTAATAGTAGCGTGGAGGGAATGTTAAAGACGATTTGCCTACCTCAATGTTTATTTAATCGTATTGTAGAAAAGGCTAAGGAAAATATACCCAGAAATGGGGTGGCGACTTTTTCAAGAGTTGAAAGAAAATATTCTTTAGGAACGTTGCTTGTATCTACATATACCTACATATCGACGGTAAAAAGGCAAAAGGGGTCAAGAACCACAGATCAGATTGTTCAGGAGAGCAAAAACAAAGTTTAAAAAAATTATATCTCTTTATTGCTTCATTGAATCACATCACAATCTGCGGAAAAGTTAACCAAAATACAATGTTCTTTAATAATTTTACATCAAAATAAGTCTAAGATCAATACTTTCAAAGATAGATGTCGTTTGACCCCATGTTTTTACCCCGTTTATCGCTTTTGTGAAGGGTCAAGTAACAATATTTAATGTTGTGATACTTAGATTTTGTCTTAAGCTACATGTTAATTTTAATTTATTTGGCACAGTAGTGCCTTGTACAAAGCAGTAATTTTTTTTCATATCTGGGCAAACCAATTTGATTTGAATCTTTTCTGAATCCACAGACATAGTATATTTGACCGTCATCTCATCTGGTTTGGCTTTTTTAAAAGTCGCAATTTTAATTTTGGATCATAGTCGCTGTTATGATTCTGTGGTAAATAGACGCCAATTTCATCTTCGGTAACCCTTTCATTCCATTCCACATCGTGATCTACTTGTTGCAACAAATAGAATTGATATTGGAGAGTGTAATGTTATCCTGGCTTGTCCTTTATCGGAACAAGCTAGGATTATGTACAAACTTGCTTTTTTTGTTTTAAAGTATGATTTAATTGTTTTTTAGTTTACTTTATTGTACTGTTACTACAGGGCGACGTTATCGCTCTGCAATGAAGCCCTTCAAATTAAGAATAAAAAATAAAAAATACTACGAAATTTGCCTGCAAGACATTCTGACTCCCTTCGTCATTTTTTTCTTCGTCCTGCAAATTAAACCATCCATGATAGCATAACAAACAAAATTGAATAATATTAACCCTAACTAGTATAATTTAAAAGCAATAGTGGCTTTATGAGCAATAGTTAATAGTGCCAACTATTTTTTTTAACGCAAAAGTTTGTGACCAACTTTGGATACCTTAAAGAATCTAAGTACTTATCGAGGAATTTCAAACGAGCTCATTATTTCTAAGACAACTTCCTCGCTAGGGACAAGCCCTGCACTGTGACTTTACATAAATACAATTCACGGACACAAGTAAGTATACCAAGACTTAGAACAACTATTTGTGGGTCACACAAATATTAACAACAACACGGAACAAATAAATATGTGTGTGCCTCGAGAAACTCGGGAATCGAACCTGGACCACTCGACACGCTTTTAGTAGTGAGTCGACCACTTAAACCACTAGACAAAGCATATAACGTCTCTAGATAATCCCTCTTTCTAGTCGTGGAAACTGTATGAAAATCCACAAAGCAGTTTCTGAGATCAGCCTGAACAAACAAAAAACTCAGTGCAGTGACATTAAATCTATTTAGTTCCAATTGGGATCGAGTTAGTGAAAGTCACAATAAAAAATAATAATGAATCTAAGCAGAGCCAGTGAAGCCATGGACAGACATGTTTTATAATTAAAATATCAATCTGTGTCATAAACTGCGATCGCGTTTCAAACATGCGTGAACCTGCTGTTTACGTGCACAATACATACACCCGCATGCAACGGCGCTGCCGCGCGTACTGAGTGGATCAAACGCAGTGTAATGAAAATAAGATGATTTAAGAAAGGGGTCAAGCAGTGCCTCGGTGCTCCAATCCTTACGGAAAAGATACATTACCTCGAAATTAATACAAGAATGTCACAACGCACTCGAACGAGTAACGGTTGTTAACCGAAACACAGTGACACTGCAATGGATAAAAGGACACAGCGGATCACTGGGTAACGACGCAGCTGACGAACTAACTAGGAGATCATCTAGCACGTCTGTCTGTGGGCCTGAGCCAATCGTGCCCATTCCCTTCAACCAGTTACGCAGGTGGCTACAGGACCTCACCCATACACAAGCAGAGAGTTGGTGGTCCTCGACACCAGGCTGCAGGCAATCCAGGGAGGCTCTGCCCTCCCTGGACGGTGCGCTTACTAGACGGTTATTACGTTTGGACAGGAACGGGCTGCGCCTGGTGACTGGGACCATCACGGGACACTGCTCATTAAACAAACACTTCCATACAATAGGAATAACGGACAGTCCCCTGTGCAGGGCCTGCATGGAGGCTGAGGAGACCATTGCGCATGTTCTCTTTGAATGCATAGGCGTCACCCAGATTAGAACAGAAACTCTTGGATTACCCCGATCTTTCACAGATGTTCTTAATAGACCCAGAGATTTGATTAACTTCTGGAGGGAGGTGGGCTGGTTGGAATAACCCACGAAGGCCGCCATGGCTCACGCACAATGGTCCACATAAAGGACTAAGTGCGGAAACCTAATCCTTAACATAGAACATAGAACATAGAAGGGGTCAAGCACCAACTATAATTAGTTGACAATCTTTAATATTGGTGTAAGCGACGACGATAAAATATTTTGTTTATCAATAGGCTTAAGTGACTAATTATTACTAAACAGATAAAATGAATATGGATATAAACGACAAATTTGTTTTTAATATATTTTATAAATTAAGCCAAATGACAAGGTGATACAAAAACGTAAAATAAAAAATGGTTCTTCAACCAAACAAGGTAAAGTCGGTGTCGCTTGAGCACTTTTGGTGTGTATCGATTTTGCAATTCAGTACAAATAAATCTTTGGTGCAAGTGACTTTGGTGAAGTGGAGAAATGATACTAAGACCATTCGAAAGAGAAAAAATAATGGAGTTGGGGTCAATAAAAAAGTTAAGATTGCAAAATGTAGCGCTTGACCGCTTTTGCCTTTTTACCGTCGATATATATATATACATTATCATCATTCTTCTGCCCTTATCTCAATTTATTCGGGGTCGGCGCAACATACGAATATCTTTATAGTAATTACATACAAGCATGAAATAGTCTGAAAAGTCATTCACGAGTTGATTGTTAAGTAAGTTGAAGAACTAATTGGTCATCATCTGAGTACTTTAGTATTCCAAATAAGAACAAAATAATTATGTCCATGGACAAAATGCGTTAATATTTTTATATTCACAGTAATGATGTTTTCGTAAGAAAAGGAAACGACGAATTCGAAAGCAAACATCCAAACTGTTAAAATTATTGTTTTCTCTTTGTCTTTTATATTTTTCTCCGAAGTCAATTTTAATAAGTCCATTATAAGAAGTAAAGACATTGTGAAAAAAAATTTTACTGTTTTTGCTTTAATAACAAATCCGTGGAATGATTCACTAAGTAGAGCGGCTATTGAGCTTTTAGCTGTGTTTAAATGGCAATCAATAAACCGAATGGTATGGTATCAGTGGAACACTTAAGAAAGCAAATGGCTGCTTATCAAACACTAACCTTTAGAACAGGCACAGTGTGCTATTTAGAGACATCGTTTTATTTTTCCTGTAATCTTTACATAAACTTCTATCACATAGAATAATTTCAGATTTTTCTCTATGCAAACTTCGGAGATAAGAGGGGTGGAACGGTATTTTTTTTTACATTTTTCGTCAAAAGTCGAAAACTATGCGACCTAAAAAAAAAAGAATAAAAATTTTTGAGAATTTGCAAACAGCGCTCTTTCATAAGATACCCCACATGCCCCAGTAGCTCCACTTCGAATTTTGAAGACTCGCTTTCAGTCCCAAAAAAAAAAATTCTTTCTTTGCAAAATAGTTGGACAAGTCATCTAAAACTATTCCAAATTTCTAGTTAGATAGGATTAGTAGTTCTTGAGATATCCAGCTGTCACAGACGGACAGACAGACAGACTGAGTCACACCATAAGGGTTCCTTTTTACCATTTTGGTCCGGATCCCTAAATTTTGGTCACCATTTTCGTCATCCTATACCGTAATATATTATGTTTATTGCTGCGAGAGATGAATAGAAGAACACCCCAAGGTGTTCTTCTGTTCGTCTCTCTCAGCTTTCACCTCAATAATCATCCCCATTCTGGCTCTATTATGATCTATTTCTATCGTTTCTTTGGTAATAGTAACAATAACCATTCCATTCAATAACATCATTATATCCGCGGCGCGTCACGCATACTTTTCTTATTATTTTTATTTGGTATTTTTCTTTTCGTTTCCGCCATTATCTATTCCGATCACATTCTGAACGTAGGTGTTACTATAAACATTTCATTAACTGACATAGAAAAAATCACAAGACCTTGAATTAAATACTCGCATTATCGCTTTACAAACATGACGTATGAGCACACAGCTGTCATGGCCGCCCTGATAAAACGGGATCTATAGGAACTAAACTTTTTAAAATTTTTCACTAGATGTCGCTACTGATGTCAAATTTTAGTAGATCATCATAATACTATAGGTTAACTCAAAATGTTTTCAGGGCCGTTTACTGTTATTGATTGATGATTGTATAACAATATTAATAAAATAGTTTATCATTGTATCACTGTACTATTTGCGGTTTGATGTTCAGATGAAAACAAATTACATAACTTTATTTATTGAAGCCATCGCAATTCAACGATTTTTATAAATAGTTCTTATGGCTCCCACTTATCTACAATAGGTTTTCGACTGTTTCATAACGTGTGGTTTTATTTTTTACATAGTAGCTATTTAATGTTATCCATAATATCATCTTAACCAATATTTTAATTGTAAAAAAATCACTAGATGTCGCTGTGCCGATGACGCGACTTTCTGAATCGCGGTGTTATGATCCTCGGCGAATGAATGACCCTCTTCGGTTTTGTGTTTCGAATTAAGACCTTACTTCATAGGATCATTTCTATAGTAAGCTCTTCTCGAGACTTTCACACTATGTGAGTCCTCACAAGTCACGTTGATGAGATGTGGCGCGGTGCCCTGAGCGTGAGGCGGGCGGTGGTAGACCTACCACCAGCCCTCGATGATCGTTCACTCCCTTCGCAAGAAGGGAGCGTGGGGTGCTGTCGCTGTCTGAGTGGCTTTTTTAAACCTTATAAACTCTGATTCTTAACCTATCTGAAGGTACCTAAAAGTATATACGAGTATACTAACCTCTATTGAAATGATTTCACATGTTTTTTGTTAGATATTAGTGATTTTAGAGGCAGGCAGTGTTCAGAAAGATCATGTTATTCATGAAATAGTTCTCATCATGTTATTCATGAAATAGAACAATCAAGTCAGTTATCCGCTATGTAATGTTTTAGATAAACTACCAAACACCCGTGATTGACCTCTCAACGATATACGGAGTGGATTATCAAGGACTAGCTAAAGTAAGAAAATATGAAGACGGCCTTCTGATACTTGAGAAAAGAGAAAACCGTTACGTGCCCGCAAACATAACTGCTAACAAACCATATTTACCATCCGAAATGTTGGAAAATATGAAAAACAATATAATATCGAATATTAAAGATGATATGATGATTAAACTAACAATGACGATGATTGATAAGAACTATACGGTTGCAAATATGACGACCGATTTATTGGCCAATATGTCATTCGACATGTTAGGAAATATGGCTCCTAACATGCCGAATATGATGCCTGAAATAATGCCTGATAATTATAACGACATGATATTTGCTGTCATGCCAAAAATAATGTCGAATTTCACGAAGAACATGAAGAAAAATATAAATAAGAGAAATATGACTAATATGACTGCAAACGTGCTGGTAGATACTATTGCAAATATACTGGCTAATTCAATGGTTGGTATGGTATCGGATCTGGTGACAAATCTAGCACCGATTGTATCTGAAAACGTTTGTATACAAAACAATGATACTGAACCTATTTGCTATCAATTTGGTGAGTTTTGTTAATCTGTCTATAGGTATATTATGGTATATTAAACTTTCCAATAAGATTCCAAAATTCCATGTTTTTAATTACCTATTCCAATAGAAATTCAACGTTAAAATAAATACATTATTAATTTAAATGACACTTGTGCAGGATTTCCAGAGGTAGGAAACTATGACCTCAGAACTACAGCCTTAACAATATTCTTCATGAGAGAACACAATAGGTTGGCTAAAGCTCTCCACGAGATCAATCCTTGCTGGAAAGACGACCGCCTTTTCAAGGTAGCAAGACAGATCAACATCGGAACAGCTTCTCACATCTTTATGTACGAGTTGCTACCTGCTTTATTGGGTAAGTCACAAGTTGATAAAGTTTCCTTTATTTCCTGAATACTGTCTCGAACTCTCGACAGAAACTTTTAATGAATGGAATTTGTCGACTTCAGCTTTTGTTAATTACATTTTGTCATCAAAACTTACTAACTCATCATCATCATCATCTGCGTAGCTTTGTTGCCAAATATGTTGGGGTCGGCTTCCAGTGTAACCGGATGCAGCTGACTACCAGTATTTTACATGGAGCGACTACCTATCCGACCTCCGTAACCCAGTTACTAGATAATACGATACCCCTTGGCCCTTGGCCTTACCGGTTGTCAGACTTTTGGGCTTCTGACGACCCGTAATGACTGTGAAAGATCCACGAATGACAGCCAGGACCAACGGCTTAACGTGCTTTCCGAGGCACGGAGGGTCTCGGTATGTACAGATGGTCTTGGTCACCCATCCACGGACCAACCGCGGCAAGCGTAGCTTAACCTGATCGATCGACCCGATCGGCTGTTATTACGTAGCCACAAACTAACTACCCCTATACAAAACAAATGAAATACAAGGTACGCAGGTAACCTAGGTAGGTCGTAGGTAGGTAGGTAAATAGGTAAGGCAGGTAGGATATCTGCACCGAATTATATAATATTATCAATTCTCAATTTTTACAATCAATTTTTTTTCTCAATATTATACATCTCTTTTAGACTTTATTTTTACCCGACTACGGCAAAGCCAAAAGAAAGGATTATGATTTTAGCAGTCTATGTATGTAAGTAAGTATGTATATAACTATGTATTTACGTGTTTTCCACCGTAGCGCCTAAATTACTGAACGGATTTTGATGAATGAAGTATCAATAGATTCGTAATAATGGTCCGGGTAACATCATCATCTTCCTGCCCTTATCCCATGTTACTTGGGGTCGGCGCAACACGTTTTCTTCTTCCATTCTCCTCTGTCAACCGTCACGCTCTCATTCACTCCCTTCTCTTTCATATCATTCCTCACACAATCCATCCATCTTTTCTTTGGCCTTCCTCTGCCTCTCCATCCATCAACTTGTATATTCATCACTTTTTTAGTCACATGCGTTTCGTCTCTCCTCATCACATGCCCATACCAACCCAAACGATTTCCTTTCAACTTTTCTGTCACTGGCGCCACTTTCAAACTTCCTCTTATATACTCATTTCTTACTTTATCCATTCTCGTCACTCCACACATCCATCTCAACATTCTCATCTCCGCTGCATGCAATTTTTTTTCATCCGTCTTCTTCACTGCCCAGCATTCCGATCCATACAGTACGACAGGCCTTATCACGGACTTGTAAATTTTCCCCTTTAACTTGAGGGGCATCCGTGGGTCGCAAGTTGTTCCTGTAACCTGTCGCCATTTCATCCATCCTGAGTTGATCCGGTGTGTTACGTCTCGGTCTACTTCGCCATCCCCTTGGACAAGCGACCCGAGGTACCGAAAATCGGAGCAGATCGGTAAGGGCGTTCCGGCAAGAGACATGGGCACCGGACCCGAGAGGCCGCCAAAATCACAAAACAGATACTCCGTTTTGGTCCGACTTACTCTCAGGCCAACGGTCTCCAGTCTCTTCCACCACACCTCCAATCTACTCTGGACCTCTAGGCCGCTCTCGGCAACCAGCACAATGTCATCGGCGAACAGCATACACCAGGGAGCCTCTTCCTGGATGTCCGAAGAAAGAGCATCCATTATCAGCACGAAGAGGTAAGGGCTGAGTGCAGACCCCTGGTGTAAACCGACAGCCACATCGAAGCTGCCAGTAGTGCCCACTGTAGACCGGACTTGGGTACTGCATCGACTGTACATCGCACGAATCAACTGCACATACTTCCCTGGCACACATTTCTCCTTAAGTGCCCACCACAAAACTTCACGAGGCACTCGGTCGTATGCCTTTTCGAGGTCAACAAATACCATGCGCAAGTTTTTATGAGCACCTCTGTATTTCTCGCACAGCTGGCGAATAGCAAAAATGGCATCTGCTGTTCCTCGACCAGGCATAAAACCGAATTGGTTTTGCGAAATTTCACTCTCTTCTCTCAGTCGCCTTTCAATAACTTTCTCCCAAGCCTTCATACTATGTGACATTAGCTTTATTCCTCTATAGTTGTTACACTCCAGCACATCACCTTTGTTTTTAAAGATGGGCACCAGCGAACTGTTACACCATTCGTCAGGTATGGCTTCTTCTAGCAACAACTTATTGAAGATCCGGTCCGGTCTGGTCCGGGTAACATAGGCTACATAAATTTTTCCCAAATGTTATTGGTGGACTTTACACGTAAATTTCTGACCTCAAAAAAAAAAAAAATTGAGATAATCATGACATGTTTGGTATCAAAAGAAAGGTCTTGACGAGCACATTACAAATATGTATAACATACTGTCATTATTGTTTAAGTAAATAAATATTTTGAACTTTTTAGATCAATTTTATTTTTCCGTAGTCGGGTTACAGTTTTTTAACCTTTATTCTTATTGTAGGTTATAGAAACATGCTAAACTACGGGCTGCTATCAAAAAATGTGGAGTACGTGAGTACGAAGCGGTGCCCCTTGTATATGCGGAGTATGATATCGCTGTCAGATACTTTCATACTTTATTGGATGGCAGAATAAAGTAAGTGTATCTATGTTTGTAATACAGGGTGACTTTGAAAACATGCGACAAAATTTAAGGGGGTGTTCTACGCATCAATATGAACAACTTTTACTATGTGAACAATTTCGAATTCGCAAAAAAAAATCCGACCTTCTTTTACAAAAGGGTCCAATACCTTTAACTATAATATGGGAAGGTAATTTTTTTTTTGCGAATTCGATGTTGGTCCCTTAGTAAAAGTTGTTCATATTGATGCGTAGAACACCCCCTTAAATTTTGTCGCATGTTTTCAAAGTCACCCTGTATAGACAAAAAACAAATTCCTATTGGAAACTCATTGATAACTTCGGCTATCTGCAAGCTTCTTCAATTTGATTGAATAATAAATCAGATGTCAGAAATAAGATACTTTCTAATACCTATAAATTAGTGTTTAAATTTCAGGACTTACACCGAAGGCTATCATTATAAAGAGGAGTATTCCTACAGTGAAACACTCTTCAGATCTGGCCTTCTTGAGAAAGGTAAAATTTTGGAAGAACTCAACCGTGGAATATTCCATCAGCATGCCGCCAAGAATGATGATATCCAAGATCCTGACGTACGATATCTTATTTCTTTTTCTCACATTATGGTCTTACTCACCTAAAGATGATAATAACGCATCATCATCACTGATAGCCCGACTTCACCCACTGCTACCTCTTATATCCCAGTCCCTTCCATCATCATCTTCATTCTCCTAGATAAGGAGAATGATGATGTTGCGCCGACCCCAAATAAATTGGGGTAAATGCTATCCCAATTTATTTAGGGTCAACGCAACATGTCTTTTTCTTCCATAATTCTTTAGTAGTCGTCATTTCGGTAGTCTTTCTAGCCATATCATCTTTCACACAGACCATCCATTGTTTCTTTGGTTTTTTCCTACTATTATAGTCATCCACATTCATAAGTAGGTATTCAAAACTTTCCTGACGTCATTTGCCTCATTCCTCCGCATCACATGCCCATAGAAAGACAACCGATTTCCACACAACTTTACAGTCAACGGTGTCCCTGCCATGGTCACCAAATGATTTAATGCGAATTCTGTTCATTGTCCTATTAATTGGTATATGTCCGAGATGAACTGCAGACTGCAAACTGCAACCGCAAACTTTTTCGTCATAAAAACGACAATATGTATAATATACCGGATGACTTTAATTACCACCTTGAAAAAAATAGGCTATAATAGGTGAACGGAGTAGAAGCCTACGGCATACCCAGTTTTTTATTTTTTTTTAGCTTAGACAGAAATTGATATAAGTATCAATAAATACTAGAAATTCCAAGTAAACTTTTCATACTAGAACTATAAAAACAGAAATTTTGAAAAAAAAATAATAAAACGTTAAAAATATCGAAATTCAAATCATAAGAACGCTGCATATATGATTTTAATTTCGATTTTTTTTAATAAAAAAAAAAATTAAGTACCTATGCCATAGGCTTCTACTCCTCCATTCACTTATTATTTAACCTATTATTTAACACAAGCATTAGGTTGCTTAGCTTGGGACGAGATGGCGTTGTGTGAAATGTCCAAGAATATTTTTATTTTATTTTTTTCAAGACGGTAAAAAAGTCATCCAGTATGTAGGTATGTATGTATAATCTAGATATCGATGACGATTCATAGAAACGTAGTATCGCTTGCAGTTTGCGGTTGTAGTTTGCAGTCTGCAGCCCATCTCGGACTTGAACCTATATCTCGTAAATGTTGCCTATCTGGATACTTTGAAACCTAGGCCAATTTTAGTATATCTTTGTTGTGTATATCACGAATTTCTTTATTCCTAGATTGCTGAAAATTACTACGGAAAGAAACTTCAAAGAGCCCATGATTTACCAGCTTCAGATATACAAAGAGGTAGAGACATGGGTGTACGTGGTTACAATGATTACAGACACTTGTGTGGATTGAAACCAGCTAAAAAGTTCCGGGACTTCACAGACGTTATGGAAATTGAGGTACAATTATTACTAATTACCTAATACTGTTACTTTCGATAGCAATTAACCGCGTAGGTATTTGCAAGATCAACTGAATGTTGTTTTGATTTACATTGATTTTAATTTGATTTACATGGTTGTACTCATGATAAAAAACAACTTTTACTATGGGACCAACCCTGAAATCGCAAAAAAAAAATCAGCTGTTCCATACATTTTGTCGATTTAAGTGAACACAAATGTATGGAACAGCTGATTTTTTTTTGCGATTTCAAGGTTGGTCCCATAGAAAAAAAACCGGCCAAGTGCGTGTCCGACCACGCACAATGAAGGGTTCCGTAGTTGAAAAGAAATTATCCCAAAAACAAACTTAACATTGGATATAAAAAATAAAAAAAAAATTATGTCATAAAATTACAAATTCACAATTTTCGGACTTTTTCCTTTACTTGTGCTGGAAGTCCTTGCTTCTTGCCAAATTTCATTATTCTAGGTCAATGGGAAGTACCCTATGGGTTTTGATTTACTTGCGACAGTTGCGAGTATCAAAACGTGTCGCAAAATGGCCTTATTTTTTTATTGCGTTGACTTAGAAACTTGAATTTTTTTTTTTTTGTTTTTTTTTTTTTTTTTTTGTATTTGATATCAATTTCAACTTGATACCTTCACGCGTTCCTGAGAAAATGGGTCTTGACAGACTGACAACTTTGAATTTATTTTTTTATTGATTGAATTACAAATTAACAATTTTCGGACTTTTTCCTTTATTTGTGTTGTGAGACCTTGCCAAATTTCATGATTCTAGGACGACGGGAAGTACCCTATAGGTTTTGATTTACTTGCGATTATCAAAAAATGTCGCATAAATGGCTGTATTTTTTGATTTCGTTGACTTAGACTTTTGATCTTTTTGGAAATCCAAGGGACTTGATTTTTTCAGGACTCCAAGGGACCATAGACCTACGTATTTGATATTAATTTCAGCGTGATACCTCCACGCGTTCCTAAGAAAAACGGTCTTGACAGCCTGACAGACAGGCAGACAGACGGACAAACAAGTGATCCTATAAGGGTTCCGTTTTTTCCTTTTGAGGTACGGAACCCTAAAAATGTTCAAAATGAAGAGTACAATGACCCCTTTTCGGGTTTAGTGTAAACAAAAACTAATGTTGTCTAAATAGTTCACCATCTAAGTTTGATTTTAAGATAGGTAAACTATAAAGATTGTACTAGGGCAAACTATAGTTAGCCCTAAAAACGTTACGACCAACTAATACACCAGACACAATAGTTTGGTCTAGATAATCTAGGATTGATGACCCTAATGAACAATATAATGATTTTTTTAATATGTATTGCACACAATTTGATAACACGTTCATTCCAAAGGCATTCTCGGTTAATAATAACACTTGCTTCAGTGACTGGGCCACCATTGGTATACATAAAAGTAGAAAACGACTTTATGAGTTGTATGATGAACGGACTTGTATTAACACTGCTGAATTTAATTTATATGTTAAGAACTATTCTAAATTATTTAAAAAAGTTTGTTGTATGGCCAAGTCACGTTACTTGAGTACAAAAATTAAAAATAGTAGTAATGTAATAAAAATGACATGGAATATCATTAATAGCGAAACAGGAAGGTCAAGCAACCGAAGTAGTGACTACAGCCTTGCTATTGATGACAACATAATTAAATCAGATTCCGAAGTCGCCGCGGCCTTTGAAAAGTTTTTCGCTGAGATTCCCGTATCAACTACTAAATCTCTAAGGTCATCACCCACTGCTGCAGAGTCTTTACTTAAAGAAAACGTTTCAGTTTGTGATTCTGAGTTTAATTTCCAATATGTTACCTGTAGAGACATAATTAAAACCTTTCACACTTTAAATATTAAAAAGACTGCTGATCTATGGGGTAATTCTGTGGACGTTGCTAAATCAATTATAAACATTGTAGCACCTACTTTAGCAGTTATTTTTAACAATTGTATTGACCGTGGTGAGTTTCCTGATCTTATGAAATATAGTAAAATAATACCGTTGTTTAAATCGGGTAGTACATCTGACCCTACTAATTATAGACCTATTTCAGTGCTACCTACCTTTAGTAAAATTTTTGAAAAAGTTATTTTAGATCAACTGCAAAGATTTTTTAATAAACATAAATTATTACATAACAAACAGTTTGGTTTTACAAGGGGTCGTTCGACTACTGATGCCGGTGTTGAACTTTTAGGTCATGTTTATAATGCATGGGAGGATAAATGCGATGTTTTGGGCATTTTTTGTGATTTGTCCAAGGCATTCGACTGCGTTCTTCATGAAACATTAATCAGGAAACTGCATCACTACGGAATCCGGAACGCCTCTCTGGATCTTCTCACTTCTTACTTAAGTGATAGGATTCAAAGAGTTGATGTTAACGGGAAAAGATCACCCGGATCCGTAGTAACAATGGGGGTCCCCCAAGGCTCAATTCTTGGCCCGTTTTTGTTTCTTATTTATATTAATGACTTGCCTTACCTCATAAAGGATAATCATGATATAGTGTTGTTTGCAGATGACACTTCACTTTTATTTAAACTCAAACGTCAGCAGCTGGTTACTGACAATGTAAATAGCGCCCTCGCAAAAGTAGTTAACTGGTTTAATGTTAATAACCTACTTCTTAACGAGAAAAAAACTAAGTGTATTAAGTTCACTATACCTCATGTTAGACAAGTAAAAACTAGTGTTCTCATAAAGGGTGAAGAGTTGATTCCCGAAGATACCACAGTGTTCTTGGGCATAACTTTGGATGCCAAACTTCAATGGGGCCCCCATATAGATAAATTGTCGAAAAAGCTTAGCGCTGCAGCATACGCCGTTAGGAAAATTCGTGATTTAACTTGTTTAGAGACAGCCCGTTTAGTTTACTTTAGTTATTTTCATAGTGTGATGTCGTACGGTATTCTGTTGTGGGGAAATGCCGCCGATATTCAGACAATTTTTGTTTTACAAAAAAGGGCTATTCGTTCAATTTACAAATTAAGTCCCAGACACTCCCTCAGAGATAAATTTAAAGAAATTAATATAATGACTGTGCCTTCTCAGTATATCTATGAAAATCTTTTGTATGCTCATAAAAATATCAATTTGTTTAAAAAATACAGTGACGTCCATAATGTGAATACTAGAAACAAACACAAATTTGTTGTTCCTACAACCAGGCTGAAGAAAATAAGTGGTTCGTTTAGTTGCCAATGTATACGTTTTTATAATAAACTACCTAGCCACATTCAAGAACTAAGCCTTAATAAATTCAAAAATTGTATAAAGCGGAAACTTTGTCAGAAAGCCTTTTATACTGTCAAAGACTATATTGAGGACAAAAAGGCTTGGGTTTGAGCTGCTCCAATAAATTTACACTATTAATGTTGATTTAAATACCTTTTTACATATTCTATACAATGACATGAATATTTACTTTGTAAAGTATTACTTATACTATTTTTAATTATTGTGAATGTGAAGACTACGTGGATCATTGTTTTTTATTTATTTTATCCTTTTCTCAGTTTTAGTTATAGTCTGACAGTTTGAGTAATTTATGCGGCCTACCCAAATGTCTTTTCTTTGGTATTGTTCGTCGAATCGTTAAGCTCCTTAAGTTTTGAGTTGAGCTGCACGATTACTGACAAATGCGTGCACTGACTGGACAGGTCCACTCAATCTGTGTGGTTCTTTGATCAAAAGACCATTTCAGACTGCAATCTACATGGTCTTCACATGATCTGACCAAGATTATGTCTGGACTTTAAAAGAGACTGTGACCTCTGAGTTTGTTTCGGCGTTTCTTCTCAGAGTAGTCAGATAGGAAACGTCGAACTCATCTAGTTTAAAAAAAATATGTTTGACGTGTAAAAGTGTTTGTACAAACCTACTTACAGAAAATAAATCATTTATCATTTATCATTTATCATTTAGGGTGGGCAAAATAATCAGCTGTTAAACCTCCAGTTCCATTATCAAAAACCAAAACGTTAAACCTGCTGACCAATTTGATCCACCAAACAAGTATCAAACTGTGCAACCAGTCGTAAACCGCAGATAGGCGAATATATTCTGTTACTCAATATGCTGCGATTCATTATTGACAAAGATACACAAGTTAGTAGACGCCAAGTTCAAGTAGTATACTGAACATGCATTAGTTAGAGGAGTATTAAAAGTTGGTTATTCGATTTATCGATTCTAGGATTTGCTCGATTTTTCGACGCGTGTGCGTTTGCTCAAAAAAACGGCCAAGTCCGAGTCGGACTCGCACACGAAGGGTTCTGAACCACCGTATAATATTTGACAATACGTATTTTTATTGTTATTGTGCAGAACGCAACTCTTTTATAATTGTCTTTGTTTTTTTACTTGTTTTCTATTGTCTTTTTTATTACTTTTGATATATTAAAAATTGATTTTCATCTAGTACTACCACGAACCAGCGTATTATTCATTTCGGTAGTTAATAGTTATAGAAGCCTAAAAAATATGTGTCTACCTTACGGTTACGGTCACGGTACAGACGGACGGACGGACAGCGAATTACCCTTAGTAATAAGGTCCCATTGGCACCCCAACACGATGAAGATCATCTTACAAATTCACTCGATATTGTTTCATCACACAAGTCGATCGTCAAAATCGAGCACATCTCTATGAAACTTTATAAAATAGTTAAGTAAGACAAAAAAAATTGTATGTCATTTTGGATCTCGTAAAATGAACAGACTATAGTTTATACAATTTAGTTTTTCCTCTACATAACAGTTCTTACCAAGTCTCCCAGATTGTCCTGTTACTTAGTCTTCTCCAAGCTCGTCTTAAGCTTCCTCTTTAATTAAATTGCATTCGCTTATATCAAGTTGCTTATCAAGTCTGCAGAAATATCTTATTACTAAGACTAAACATTAACTGAAGCCGCTTCAGTCTTAGATTAACGTTTTGAGACTGTTTATGTCACATTACACGTAGCTTTTGAGGAAATTGTTTTGGTATTACTTGGCAACATTATAATAAAAGCCACAACACCTGGCTCCCTTTATTTATTTATGTTTGCACAAGACATTTAACAGCAAACGTTATATGTATAGAAATAGTACAGTTTGAAGATAACATACAATGAAAAAAAAATATGTGCTATATCCTGCATGAACCATTGAGACACTGCTGGGTTCTAATTGCTCTGACCTATCACACTATCACACTAATATTATAAAGGCGAAAGTTTGTGTGTGTGTGTTTGTTACTTCTTCACGCTCAAACGGCTAAACCGATTTGGATGAAATTTGGTATGTAGATAGCTTATAACCTGGATTAACACATAGACTACTTTTATCCCTGTTTACGCGGGTGAAACCGCGGGGCGCAGCTAGTAGTCTATAAAAAACATACCTACTTCCATAATCACACTAATATTATAAAGGCGAAAGTTTGTGAGTGTGTGTGTGTGTGTGTGTATGTTTGTTACTTCTTCACGCTTGAACGGCTGGACCGATTTGGATGAAATTTGGTACCTATGTAGATAGTTTATGCCCTGGATTAACACATAGGCTACTTTTTATCCCGGTCTACGTGGGTAAAACCGCGGGGCGCAGCTAGTAGTATTATATACGAAAGTAACTCTGTCTGTCGGTCTGTTTGTCTGTTACCTTTTCACGCCTGAACAGATTAATAAATAAAAATTAGATTAAAAAATAATAAATAATATATAATATTTTTATTTACTTACTTATTTTTTTATTATTTTTTTTACTATTATAACAGTAAAAAAATAATAAAAAAATAAGTAAGTAAAGTAAGAAGTAGTAGTACCTAGCAGTAGTTAAGTAATATTTATTTTGGTTAATTAGATTTAGATTTTGGATTTTTAGATTAATGGGCGAAGCCGCGGGCAAAAGCTAGCTGCAGAGCGATTCTGTAACCATCTCACCGTGAAAACTTAGGTGAAGTGAGCGTGGAGTGAGCTTTCAATAGTGTCAATTCCTAGCAAAAACAAACTCACTTCACCTAAGTTTTCACGGTGAGATGTTTACAGAATCGACCGGCTGTTAATGTCATTTCACCTACCATTGTTAGTTGTAGCGTTTTCTTCATCCAAGACTATTCATCATCATCATCATTGCCTTGTACTATGTTGGCGTCGGCTTCCAGTGTAAACCGAATGCAGCTGAATACCAGTATTTTACATGGAGCGACTGGTAATACGATTCTCCTTGGTAAGACTGGTTGTCAGACTTTCGGGCTTCTGTCGTACCGTAACGACTGTTTAAGATGCATGATTGACAGCCGGGACTTGGTACGTAAAGATGGTCACCCATCCACGGACCAACCGCGGCAAGCGTAGCTAACCTGATCGATCGATCCGAGCGGCTGTTATTACTTAGCCACCCCCACAAACTCTATTATTTCACCTTATTTTTATAACTTATGCTTCTTCTAGATTTCTTACGAACTAAACCTTATTTCTAGAAAGCGGAAGCCCTAAATAAATTATACGAAAAAGTGGACGACGTAGATTTGTTGGCCGGTATCATGTGTGAGAATGACATCCAGGGCATCCACGTGGGCCCCACGCTGTTTTGCATTATGACCAAACAGCTCCAGATCTTTAGGTACTCTGACAGGTTCTGGTTCGAGAGAGGGGACCAATTCCACAGCTTTACTTTGGGTAAGTTTTCTATGTAATTATTTTAGAAGGTTGATTTCTATTCTACTTTTAAATTACTCCTGACCATAGCGTATTGACGTCATAGAGAAAACGGTCCAATTATTAATTTGATAAAAACTCTTTTTTTCATTTTTCAAGCTCCATTAACACCGTGCAAGTTTCTGGAATGTTCAAGAGCAATAATTGCATGCTATTTATAGCATGCAATTATTGCTCTAATTGCACGTTCAATTTTATTGTTGTTCAAGAATTGCATGCTTACGATTTACATAAAATGGCATACATGACTGAACGCAAGTTTTGCCATTCAATAAAATCATGCAACTTACACCAAAGCAATAAAGCAAGGTTATTATTGCATGCATGTTTTGCCTCGTATAGTTGCATGTCCTTGTACAAATTGATCCAAGTATTACCTGTATTTGCGCTGCCAAATATTTCATAAAATTTTATTGAACGTCTTGTTTCGTTCGCTCATATTTGAATGACAGAAAATATTCATGCCAAAATTGAATGCGATTTCATTGTACGTGCGATTTTATTGTGCATGCAATTTTATTGTACATGCTGTTTACACCTATACCAGTTTTGAACTACAACTATCTTGCCCGTATCGTGCAACAATATTGTACGTGTTGTTTAGACGGTGCCAGATATTTGCCCTTCAATTTTATGTTATGCCACAGGCAATAAACTTGCGCCGTGTAAACGGAGCTTTACATTTCATATTGGCTGCGGAAAAGTATATTATATATAAATACTTCAACAGTGCAATGTATAGGTAAGGTACATTTTATAATTAAATTACAACAAACCGGATTTTTTTGAAGCCTATAGCTATTTTTATCTCCGAAAAGTTCCTTTATCAGCTAACCCAATCTCCACAGATCAATTGTATGAAATCAGAAAAACCAACATGGCGCGTCTCACATGCGACAACGCTGAGGGAATTAAATACATCCAACCTCAGGCCTTCATGAGTGTCAGACCAGGGTAAGTAAACTTCAGGGTTCAGTAAATGTTTTACCTAAGTCTAAATGAATCGGCAACGCAGTTACTGTAAGATTTGTCATGTGAAAACTTATTGGCCACTAGAGGATTAGGAAGAATACGGAATATGCAGTTAACTCAAAATTCTTTAATTATTTTAATAATACATTGTATAGAAGTCAAAAGACAAATAGCATTTTTTTTATTTCATTATAGCAAATTACTGATCAATGATTAAGATCATCGACATCTTTGTTAAGCGTTAGAAACATGGTAATTAGGTACCATACAATACAATAGATACTCGCGAATATAATTAATATTGTACTACGAGTATATCATGATCATTCAATACCAGCCATTCTCAATAACAAATGCCGCGCTTACCAATATCAACCATGTTAAAAATAATGACGTATTCATTCAAAATTAACTTTCTTTCAGAAACATGCCAGTCCCGTGCAGCCACATTCAAGGTCCCGATCTAACTAAATGGAGAGACAGGAACTGCCAGAAAAATAACAAACATACCTATGAAGCAACCGAAATACCTATGGGTTACAAAAACAAAGAAACGTTCGATGGGAACAGTAAGGAAACTGTTTCTGACTTCTCTTCGTTCTTTGATGATTTTCTATCGTACAAACCTTCCTCAGAAAGTCAAGGTTACATCTTAATGTAGCCTTGTACCTATGCCTTGTGCCTTGAAGTACCTATTTTATTTAACGAACGTCCATCGATATGGTCGACGGAGTTCCATATTTAAATTACAAGTTTTAGTTCCATAGGTTTTAATTTCACTGTTGTTTGCCGCAAATAGTTTGTATCTCTCACACTCAACATATAACTTTTTTTTACGTGACACTGATATTACAGATACGTTGGCAGTGTTGGCACCCATATCTACTAAAAACTTGTCCATTCTCTCTGTCGATTACACTAAGGCGATGGTTTTTGCTTGATACGAAATCGCTCATCACTATACTGATGATTGTACCACCTTTAGTTTTTCGACGGCGTTTTCCAAGCACAAGGCTTCTCGCAATTCCTCCCTTTCTTTTTTCCTCGCGTTCCTGCGGTATTTGAAATACCATCTTCATAGCCAATCGGGATCATTCGTTGTCCTTGACCTGGATCTTGACCTGTAACCGCCCTGACAGCGTCCTCGTCGAGATGCACCGCGAAGTTGCTGATTTACCTCCACTCGAAGAGATGCCACCTCTAGGTTGAGCTTCTCCATCTGGTGAGTATCTCATTCACCGGGACCTGGCTGCTGCAGCTTCCTGCAATGACTGCTGGTGAGATTTCCACTGTCCCCCCGCTTATATTTTCCATGATTTCGTCTGCTATATTTGCTAGATAGTCTAAGGTTTGGTCGTGACTGACTGTTAGGACTGCTCGGGCAGAAGTTTGAAGACGAGAGATCCACAAATTGCGTAAAATCTTGTGATGTTTTTGCGTCTCAATAACTGTGTTGGCTTTTGCGTCCCTAGTTCCATCTCGCTTACCGATTTCTGAAACTGTCTTTCGGCACTCTCTTCGAAAACGTGTAACAGTCTTTCTTTTAATGTTTTGTACATATCTGTTTGTGTCACTAACCTGTTGCAGTGCTTCCCGATCTAGCCTTGCAACCAAAAATCGTATTTTGCTTGATCACTTAACTTCTGCGGTGCCAGCTCGCTCTCAACTTGCGCGAACCGAGTTACCGAAACGTTTGCTAATTCTGCTGCGGTCGCACCACTTGTCGATCCCGGTGGTCTAGTTTCTCCTGCCTCCGGTATCTTCATTGGAGTTTGATGCATCTCATCCTGCTGGTACTGCCGGCTTTAGGTTGCCGTGACAAACCCTCTATTACGGGGTCACCACTGCAGGCTCAACTGCCTGGGTTTGCCACGGGAGTCCTGCGACACTCATGTATAAATAAAGACACTGTTTGACTGTAGAATGCTTATTTATTTCACGAAATCCCAAGTTCGAAAACACGCACACGATCGGCCAACGCGCAGTAACTGGCAATCGCTCCAAACTACAAGCCGCTACATGCACACTTACATTGTCCCTAAAGTAATTAAGACTGATTTGTCAATGGATAAACATTATCTGAAGAAAAAATATGACAGTTTGACATTATTTTCTATACAAAACCTGTCAAACTGTAACATTAATTCTTAGATAAAATATATGTATACTATACTTATTACAATATTTATTTCAAATTGCTATTTGTTTTATTCGGCATCGTATAGACGAGTACCTTGTTGGAGAAAGCCCCAATTTTTGTATGTACGAAAGTTTCTTACCAACCTACAGGTACTAAAATTATCCTGTTCATCAGTATAACCAAAAGTCCTATTGTTGTTGAGTTTAAGTTTGAAAAACCCATTGCATTAAACTTCTTTGAACGAAATAACAAAGGATTTCCTTTTGGCTTCCAAAGTACAGTCTCGAATGATACATCATTTCCATGAACGAATTAACCACTGGACCCGACGTATAAGCGGACGTACCTTTACCGGTCTTGTCTGTAACCAGGAAATTCTAGCCTTGGTCGCTTGTTTTTGCGTCAGTCTCAAGCACTTACTTGTCACAAAACATCGCGGCGGAAGCAGCACTATTTCTTTTCATTTGTAAGTACATTATTTTATTACATTTATTGTTATTTATCACATTTAATCAAATGTAATGTGGTTGAACGAGTTTTCATACATTTGTATTTTATGTCGGGTCCAGTGGTTAATTCGTTCATACAAATACAAATAGTTTATTTTCTTTAACATGGTTTGTACTACTTATCTAGTGATAGAAGTGTCCTTTTAAGCAAATAAATGCCTGTATTAGGACACTCCGCTCTTCCGCAACTTAAATTTACGTAATGTACATTCACATACAAAATTAAGCTAATGTTTACTATTTATATAATTTTGAAAAACTAAAGTAAAATAAAGTAAATTAAATTAATACAAACAAAAAATTGTAGAAGACTAATACTTTATATCATCTTATTACGAAAGAATTGTTATAGTTATGTGAGTTGGGAATGTGGTGTGTACATCAACATTTTAAACATATATAATATATACTAGCTTCTGCCCGCGACTTCGTCCGCGTAAAATGTCTTTCCCCCCCCCCCCCCACCCACTAACCCCCACGCATCGCATCGCAACGACTGCCCGCGCTATTACTTCGTTTCTGACATTTTTTATTTTTGCTCGACTCCTAAGGGCCCTAGCGTTATGTTAAATTGCCTATATCCTTCCGCATCGCCTGCCCCCGCTATTACTCTGCGCTCGGCTTCTAGGGGCCCTAGCGTGATGTTAAATAGCCTATATCCTTCCGCATCGCCTGCCCGCGCTATTACTTCGCGCTCGGCTGCTAGCGGCCGTATATCCTACATCCTTCCGCATCGCTTGCCCGCGCTATTACTTCGCGTTCGGCTTCTAAGAGCCCTAGCGTGATGTTAAGGCCCAGGTTCCAAGATTGGTTTAGCTCGGTGTGTAAGTGAAATGGCGTTATGGCTATCTAGTTTGACGCACGAGATAGAAGATTCTCACGCGCACCGGAATTATGTCGTAAAAATGCAAATAAAATCGTATAAAATTAGAAATTAACTATTTAATAAAAAGTAATCCATCACTGGATGCAATTTGGAATTTGACATTTCATAGTATATTTTTAATTATAATTATAATTGTTAATGAAGCGATAAACTGCTTTTAAAGATTATTAGGAGGTATGTTTAAAAATTTTTTTGGTGCATTAAAATATGTATAATTATGTTTTGGCCTCCATCACTGTATGCGAAAAAGACTTGGAAATATCATATTTTTTTTACATGTCAAAATTATTTACGGTTTATGAGATACACTGCTTTAAAAAACCACCTTTTTGATCGTTTTCAGGAAATCTGGGCCTTAAATAGCCTATATCCTTCCGCATCGCCAGCCCGCGCTATCGCGCTCGGCTTCTAAGGGCCCTAGCGTGATGTTAAATAGCCTATATCCTTCTGCATCGCCTGCCCGCGCTATTACTTCGCGCTCGGCTCCTAAGGGCCCTAGCGTGATGTTAAATAGGCTATAGCTCTCCTCAAGAACTTGGTTATAAAATGCAAAAAGATTTTTTTCAAATCCGACTGGGGTAGTTCCAGAGATAGCGCGTTCAAACAAACTAACAAAAAAACAAACTCTTCCGTTGTATTCCACCGACATTATTGAAATAATAAATCTCGCAATTCAGAAAAATTACTTATTTGCACAACGCCATCTATAGTACAAATTGATAAAACGTCCGCACTAAACATGTTTGCTCAAGAGGAACGGTATGAATTAAAGTTATTTAGCGTTTTAGTAATTTTATATTATTTCCGAAACTGTACGACCAATTGCCATACTGTAAAGGCGAAATCTTATCTCCATGATGTCCTTATGATCATAAGATAACTTATTTTGATAAGGATTAATGTGTTGTTGTTTAAATAATCATCCAAACGTAAGTATGTCTAAAAAATACTTTTTTAAAACAATAAAAGATGTATAAAAGGTAAAATATAAAAGATAGAAATATGGTGTCGCGGACTTTTTTGTAGAATTATTTAAGACAAACCAGACTGCCATACATTGTTTTCAATTTTAAACAACCGTTTAGGCAGCGCATGCAAAAAAGTCTGTTTAAAGACGTATTTCTTTCCGACTTGTTAGACAAAAATTGTGATAGCTCGGCTAATATGCATGATATAAATATAATTTATAGCCTATAGCACTCAGGAATAATGTAGCTTTCTACCAGTGAAAAAATTTTTAGAATTGGATCATTAGTTTCGGAGATTACCCCCTACATACAAACTTACAAACATACAAACTTACAAACTTACAAACAAATTTTACCTCTTTATAATATTAGTATAGATGAGTGAGTGGGGGTGTGTCTAGGTTCATAATCATTTCATTCTCCTGCCCTTATCCCAATTTATTTAGGGTCGGTGCAACATTGTTTTTCTTACATAATTCTCTATTAGTCGTCATCTCGGTACACTGAGAAAAAAATATTGTTGGGGGGACAAAAAAACTTTGTTAGTAGGGAGCCCACCATAGAGCATAGTCAGTAAGACAACGTTTTTATTGTTACGCGGTAAGTTGTCTGCACAACAACGTTTTTATTAACAGCATGCCTTGATACTACAACAATGTAACATTGTCAGTGGAACTAATGACATTAACTGTTACTTTGTTGTAGTAACATTATATGTTGTTAATTTAACAACTTTATTTTGCCAAATTAACTGCTCTTATTTTGCTTTTACAGCAAAGTAGCTTTGTCATAGTGTTAACTGTCACTTTGTTGCTCTAACAAAGTCTGTCTTTGCTAGCCTAACAAAGATAGTTTGTCTCTCTCAAATTTTTGTTGCTTAGGTATAGTCTAGCGATAATTAAGGAGCATGTGACTCTTGAAAATGAACTAATTTTAGTAAATGGAATCAAATCTGATTTTGTTAAAAAAAAAGCAGCTGTTTCATTAATTTGGTAGATAAGTAGTCAGTCTTTTTAAAATAGCTGTTATTTTTTCACATTTCAAATTTGGTTACATAAAAATTAGTTCATTTTCAAGAGTCACATGCGCCTTAATTATCGCTAGACTATACCTAAGCAACAAAAAATTGAGAGAGACTAACTATCTTTGCTAGGGTACCAAAATGAAATAAGTGTAATTTACATTAAAAAAAACCATAATAATTTTTAAACATTTAATTGGTACCTCATGAAATTTTCTCATAAATAAATGGAGTATAGATAGTTGTACATAGATTCTTAAAAGTAAAAATATTTACACTGCTTTAACAAAAAAACAACAAAAAAACAAAAACAGTCAAAAAATTAAAAATATTTTTAAAATCCTACTTTACCGTGGGGAAGTTTGGAATGGCCTTTAACTTTAACTGAGCAAACTTTAATAAGTTAATAATGCACATAATCTTATTATATTATCCAAGATTGAGCGCCATTGTTATGTTTGTGTACAGTCACCTTCACGATGTGATCCTGACTGTATCGTGAAGCTGACTGTACATGTTAAGTTTTATAAAATAACTTATAATTAACAAATTAAGTTATTGAAAACTCGCTTCAAATAACAGGATTCGAATCAATTAAATCAGCTATGTGTTATAGTCAAATCTAGTGTTTTAGTTAGCAGAATATCAACATAAAAGAAAAAGGAATATAAAAATAACAATCCAAGTACGCCGAAAAATATAAATCAACATTCAGTAAATATCTATCAAAGTTAGAATACATCGATTTACAACTTGCGCACTTCCTGCGCAAGGTACATGGCCAGCACGCGGTGCAGCTCGTGCTTGCTGAAGCCAGCGCGGTAGCACACCTCGTACTCACGCACGCCCTGCACCACCGCCTCCGATACGCACGTCCTCGAAGAACTACGTGACCTTCTGGAGCGGGCGGCCGAAGTTTCGCGTGACGTAGGCGCGCAGCGCGTCCGAGTCGCGCGCCCGGCACTCGCGCCGCAGCGCCTCCAGTAGCACGCGCAGCGCCGATAGCAAAGCGGCCGTGCAACCGGTGGTAGTTCTCCATGTGCAGGACGGCGCGTGGCGTGCGCGGGTGCTCGGCGTGCATCATGGCGCCAGCCAGCGCCCCAGTGGTCCGGGTTCGCGCGGCGCCCGCTCGACACAAAGATGCGCTCACAAGGGGCGCTCAGCGTCTCCAGCTCCAGGAATTTACCACGACAGTGGGGAGAGAATAACGAACTTTTGCACCACAACTTAGCGTTTCACAAGTTTTCTGTGCCACTGACCACAACACAACCATGCACACAAACAGTCAAAATTGTTGGCTTACCGCGTGGTTTTTAAATAATACACTGTTGGCGATAACTAGTCTACTCCATCACACTACAATATTCCAAAAAAATCCGCACGACACGACCGCGACGCCGACGCAACAAAAGAAATGGCCGGCCACCGCCCGGCGGCCGCGCAGTGCTGTGCCCACTCCCTTCCCCGCGTTCCCCGCGCGCGCTTTCCATTGTTACCACATTAAACGTAACGTTGCCATCTTTACAACTTTTTCTTGCTAAATAATTGCGTTGTTCACTTGACAAAAGGTATTTGAATACTACAGCTATAGTTAATTTGTTAAGAAAACAGCGTTTCATACTAACAATTTATACTTTAATACATCTGCAATGTTCCATTGTCACTGTAGCAATTTTTTTTTAAATTTTGATGAGGAGACAAAGTTAAAATTGTTCCTAGATCAATAAACGTCGAACAATAAAAAAGTTGCTAATGCGAACAAGTTACTTTTGTGGTGGTGGCAATACGTTTAGTTACTGCGACAAGAAATTTCCAACAAAGCTTTTATTGTGACTTTGTTGGCTGTTTTTTTTCTGAGTGTAGTCACTCCCTTTCTACTTCACACAGTCCATCCGCATCCATCGTTTCTTCGGTCTTCCCCTACTCGTATAGCCATCCACATTCATACTCAAAAAATTCCTCATTCCTCATACAACCGATTTCCACACAACTTTTCAGTCACCGGTGTCACTTTCAGACATCCTCTTATAATACTCATTTCTTATTCTATCTCTCGAAAAATAAGTAAGTAGGTAAGTAGATTTTACTTTCAGAGTTTTTTTTCCTAAAATTGTAAATTGTCAAAAGCAGGCTGTTGAAATTCTAGGAAAAAGGAACGTAATTTGTTGCGGTATATAGATGAAAAGAGTAGATACCAAGAAACGGTTTAATTCAATGAATTTATTTCAAAGCCAGATATGGAAATTCTCATTACCTTATTATTTTCTTATTTTTTTATTTTTTTTATTTTTCAGTAGAAAAGGCATCACATTTTGTATATGCATATTACATTACATATATCTATGCTCTATGTTATCTATCATCTCCATTGTCTTCATGTATGTTCCATTGTATGTGAGCCATGGCGGCCGTCGAGGGTTATTCCAACCAGCCCACCTTCCTCCAGAAGTTAATCAAATCTCCGAGTCTGTTAAGAACATCTGTGTAAGATCTGGGTATCCCGAGAGTTTTGTTATAATCTGGGTGACGCCTGTGCATTCAAAGAGCACGTGCACAACGGTTTCCTCAGCCTCCATGCAAGCCCTGCACGGAGGACTGTCCCATAACATACATAACTCATGCCTTCTTCCCACGGGGGTAGGCAGAAACTACGGAACGCCACCTGCTACGATCCTTACATACTCCTTTTGCCTCTTTTACGTTCATACATCGTTATACACGCACGCCGGTTGCGAGTACTACGCACCTGACCTTTCTGAAGAACATCACCAATAAGGTCTTCCTAGGGGGTCCCATCCTGGCGTTTCTACTAACATTTGCCTTGTAAATACCTTTTGTTAGTCGCCTTTCATTCATACTCTCAACATGACCAAACCATCTACGTGTAAGCCTTGTGTAAGCATACTCTTTTCAATTTTTGTCACTGCATTTTCTTTTACACCACATTGTTGCCATAAAACATCATTTCTCATTCATAGTCAACCAACCACACATGCCGCACATTATATTGTTCCGATAAAGTCCATATTCTCACACTGAGAGTTGCCAGTAGTCATAGTTTCAAGTTATTTTCAAACTGTTCAGTATTCAGTGGTCAGAAACGCGAGAATCATGAAAACTGTGAACAAATAAACGACGAAAGTATCCGTGAAAACTACTTTTATTGCAATAAAAATCCGTCGCTTTAACTGCACGGAAATAGTATTTTTCGTAAAAGCGTTTCTGATGCTCTTTTGCTTCGAAGTGGCTTGATGTTGTCTGGACGTCTGCCAGCCCTGTGTGATGCAAAAGGAAGCACACGTGTCAAACTTTATTTTGAAAAATGCATTAAAAAATAGCTGTCTGTTTTGAAATCAAATTTCTTAACGTCTTCAATATGTCCAGTGTGAATCGCAAGATTTTTACGATCGATACAAAGGTGCATTCCATAATAGCCAACACCTGTGACATAAGTAAATATACATTCGATTCTACATTCAGAACTCTAAATTTGTCGATCCCGGAATCCCGGATTTTTTTCGATAGAAAACTGCATTCTATAATAGCCAACACCTCAACTTTACGTAAATATGCATCCGAATATCCGATCTATAGTCTATAAGAGGTTATTTGGTTGCAAATTACCTCTCCTACATCCCCATAATGGATTGCCGACATATTACCAATAATCCTGTATGTCTACAATACGTTAGTAGACTAAACTTGGATGTATGTTGAAAATTCGTACCCTACGAAACAGCAAATATTTGGTTACTAAAATCACTCTATCATGGGCCAATTTAACTGTAATAACAACTAGAATGTATTCATTTTTACCTGGATTGTATCTAGAATAAATAGTATTATATTCTACTAAAACTGCGTATAGCTCGCTGTTTTTACATAGCTACTTATCTGGTCCCTACAATAAAGTATTATGTGTTAGGTTCAATTTATTAGTGCATTATTTATGGATGATGACTAAAATTTTTTTGATGATTTATCATTTTCCTTATCCCTGAAATATCGTAAATAGTTTGTTAAAATACTTCTAAGGCCTCTTGTTAAAGACAACGGACAACGACCCGATTTTGATTGCCCCGACGCACGACGCGATGGGCACATACCCGTTGCAACGAAACTCCAATCACCCATACTAACCTATTGAACACTGCGCGTCGGCCCGTCGCCCGTTATCAAAATCAGGCCGCGCGTTGCCGCGTTGTCCGCTGTCGTTAACAAGAGGCCTAATAGACGTAAGTAAGGGTAATTCTCTAACATAAGGTAAAAATAATAAACGAATATTTATTTAACATTTGGTTTTTACATTTCAATTTGAAGTAGAATATTAATGAAAAACAGACGCCAAATAACGCAGGTGTTGCTTTTGCTCGGATGAAAATCAATTTCAAATATTAAAAACAACCGATGTTTGAAGAGAAACGAAGTTTAATACAACTGTTATGATTTGTTTTTTTTTTATATCATTTAGAATGTAAATATCGGCAGTTTGTTTTTTCATCTCATTAAGTACTTCTTTTGTTTTCGGTAGCAAACAGCTACAAAGTGAATATTTTGGCGCCATAATGACATTTTGACTTTCATTGTTAGCAAAATCTTATACAGGGTGGCCCATGAAATGAGGTCCAATGCAAAACTTTAGTAGCCTCTATCCGAGGGCTTCCCGAAACGCCCCTATGTATGTTCAATGATTATTAATTTATAGTTGAAGAGCTAAACGGTTTTCAATATTTTTAGTGAAATTCTCACTTGACTTCAGACTTTTTTTCTTTCTGTGTCGCATTTTTTGCAAATGTTTTCTTCTATTATAAATCCTTAAATTATGGTCTACGATTGAAAAAAAAAATTATCTGTCTAAAGTGACAAAAATTATGCAAAGGAAAGGTTTTTGATTCGTTCTAGATTTTCAGTCTGTATAAAAAGAGAACAAGAATTATGGCAGAGACCCCATCAGCTTCAACTTTCCAATTTTCCAAAGCACTACAATTAATAAATACTTTTCGGGACATTATATGAAGAAATTGGAGTTTGAACATAGTACCTAGGTAAGGCGAAATATCATTTTTAGGGTTCCGTACCAAAATGGTAAAAAGGAACCCTTATGATGCGACACAGTCTGTCTGTCTGTCTGTCTGTCCGTCTGTCACAGCTGGATATCTCAAGAACTATTAGTGCATTCAACTTAAAATTTGGAACAGTTTAAGATGACGTTTGACCAACTATTTTGCAAAAAAAATTTTTATTTCTTTTGCAACAGGGACTGAAAGGTGTCTTAAAAATTCGAAGTTGGGGCTACTAGGGCATGTGGGGTATCATAATGAAAAAGTGTTGTTTTAATGGGTCATTGTGCTCATCATTATGAACAACTTTTACTATGGGGCAAAACCTGAAATCGCGAAAAAAAAATAGCTGTTCAGTACATTTATTTTCGCATTTCGTCAACATGTAGGGAACAGCTGATTTTTTCCGGCAGCTCGAACTGCTCTCGCATAAGACTTATTTTTAAAATAATCTTGATATCCTTCACTCTTATCTTTAAAAAAGATAAGCAATCAACATAAACAAAGTTAATACTGTAAAAGTTAAATAAACGACTAAAACAGCCATTACCTCCTTTGTTTGCTCATACAATTGAGCAAGAAGCTACTTTACTTTAATCAATTCTGTTTCACAATGACAGGCAGTGGACATTACGACTGTGTTGAGTTTGTTTTTTTAACCGACGAAAAAAAAAGGAAAACGTTCTCAAGTCGGGCGTAAATTTTTTTAAGCGTGATGCCCGGGGCACGGCAACGTCATCGTCAATGCCCATCATCGCCATAAACATCATGGTAGTTAAAATCAGTCAAGATTCGGTCAAATTATCGTGATAACTTGTGGCTACATGTGTGTGTGTCTTGTGTGTATTTACGTATGTATAAATTGTATGTATATATGGTACACCACAGACTACCTACAGTATTTTCTCCTTTCTCCCCATAATCCATCCAAAGGTTGTCTGTAAAAGATCGCTTTTAGCGATAAGACCGCCCATTGTGTCACTCTATGTAAAATTTCAACATTTATATCTGTAATTTTTATGGTGTGCATAATAAAGAGTATTCTATCTATCTATCTATCTATCTACATCAAAGGCCTACCTACCTCCTTCATCGCGATAATGAACGGCATATCCCGTCGATGTGGCCCCGACATTAGAGCGATGCCACACTGCTGCTCCGTTGCGTTGATTTGTATCGTGGTATTTCAATGACGCTTGCTCAGTTCTAAAAGACATTAAATCCTCATCTCTTTTAGAGCCAAGCAAGCGTCATTGAAATGCGCGGCGTCGACGCAACGCATTGGCAATGCCCGTCCGTCATCGCTCTTAGAGTTTTATACTGCTGCAGACTAAGCACAATTTAACATGTATGTTTATCAAGATCCTCGTATACTTATTATTGTATCGTGTACGAGTATTAATTTTCTTACTTATCAAATACTAGCTGCGGTTTCACCCGCGTAGATCGAGACAAAAAGTAGCCTATGTGTTTATCCAGGGTATAAGCTATCTACATACCAAATTTCATCCAAATCGGTTGGTTTGAGCTTGAATAAGTAACAAACACACACACACACACACTACACATACAACCTCACAAACTTTAGGCTTTATAATATTAGTGTGAAGTGTGATTTGTTTTTTTCAGTAGTCATCCGTATTCTGGATTTGGGCCCGGTTGATGGCAAGAGGCTCGCCCCGAATTAGGGACTGAAACATAACTGGTGAAATGTGGGTATCCATACCTCTGTCTAACTATTCGTGGCTTTTATATGTCTCAAATATTCCTTTTAAAAATGCCCAGCGATATCGGGAACAGGGCTCCGGAGAGAGAAACGTATTAGGGTAGATATTATTACATAAAGTAATGCCAGGTTTCTAAAGAATTCTTAAGAGCGTTGTTGCATTTTTCATACGTAAATCGAGAACTTGGGAGATTTTGAAGTGATTTTGGTCACATAATTTATTTTTTTAGCTTCTTTTGACTTCAATCATCGTAATTATCATATATTTTTATTTAAAGTCTATTAAAAAAAACTTGTTGAAATTGAATTATTGACTACGAAAACAGTCGATTTCGAAGGCGCGATTTCCAGATGACGCGCGAAGGCTCAACTTTGAAGTAATCTTACACCAATTATTACTACTAATTAAGAAGGTAAAGTGGTATTCATTCGAAGAGGCATATCCTGAAATTTAAAATGCATTGAGAAAAGTTTGATTTTTAATTCATTAACTTGTATTTTAATCACGTCTAAGATAATCAAAAATCGAGAAATCGACTACAAACAAACACGTCATTTCTCAGAATCTAAAAGTCATTTGGCAACACAAATCATTTTATACGTAAGAAGAAAGATTGTAGTATACAGGGTGTAAGGGACAGCCCTCCGCAAACTGATAGGGTGAATTCAGTACGTCATACTAAGATGACCGGTGCATGAAATTTTTTCAGGAACGTTAAGGGTATCCAATAAACCTGATTTGTTTGTGTTTTTGTGCACAAATCGGAGCGTCTATTACTGGTTGGGAGGGGTAGGTAATAGTTATGCGGTGAGTTCGATGAACTTTGTAGCCTAGGTAGAAGGTGGACAGCTGATTTCACGCGTCGTTCGTTAGAGTATTTCAACATCCATTGCTGGTTTTTTTTTTTGCTGCTTTTTTTTTACATAAAAGGAGTGCTGCGTACACACAATGTATTTTTACATTGAGATAAAGAAAAAGTAACTGAAAAACGATAAAAAAAATGAAAATTTTCCTGAGAAAATTTCCGGTGGAATATACTTCAAAATGAGGAGCTGAATGCATCCTGTAAGTTTGCGGAGGGCTGTACCTTACACCCTGTATATGTGTAAAAAATAAAATATATCTGTCTTCAATCATTTACGAAAATAATTTTTTAAAGTGAGTATAAAATCGGGTGCATCGAACGGCCTAAGTCAGTCGCGCTCTGGCGCTCGTCGACGCAGGACCTATGTCGGTTGACCTCCCGCCGCCGCGCATGCGCCTCGCGTGATATATAGTAAATTGTAGTGCGACTAAATATTTTTAATCCTTTCATTTAAGTAATATTTTAAGAAGCTAAAGTGGTAGGCACACTTACTTTAGGAGAATTATGTTACAATTCTTGAATTATGTTGTATTACTTGTAATATTGATATTGTAATTACAATATCAATAATACAATATAATTTGGTCAAAATGTAAATCCAAGATGGTGGCTGCGAAAATTTTTAAATTTTTCGTCATGGGGATCGTTCCCATTGTTCTCGAGGATGCTAAAGCAGATAGTGACGTTAAAATGTAAATCCAAGATGGCGGCTGCGAACATTTTAAAATTTTTCATCATGGGTATCGTTTTCATGGTTCTTGTGGGTGCTAACGTCGATAGTGTAGTCAAAATGTAAATCCAAGATGGCTACAAGAATTTTGGATGATGAATATGGAGAAAAAATTTATATCAGATTTTTATTTGAAATCTCTACTGCCACAATCTCTATTGTGGATCCGTGACAAAGGAGACGGAAACCATGTCATATAAACTTGGGCCTGGGCCTGGGTTGTAAAAAGATGAAATTGGTGTCAATTTATAGCTACTATATTATCAAACCATCACTGAACATTTTGCGGATTTTTGCGGTCTGAGTTCCGAGTTAAAAGAGATGTAATAAAAGTGAGGTTACATACCGATCTACATATAGGTACTTAACAGCTGATTTTTGAAGTTCTTCAGCTCGACGACCACGTAAACTACAGCCTCTAGTCACTTTGCCACAATTTACACAACGATCCATGGTGCCAATATGAAATCGGTAGGCTGGTCGTAATATACAAAATAACAAGTTCAAGTCCAACGTTTATGCGGGGTTCTCCGTACCGTGTCCGGTGTGGTAGCAAGGTTCGTACAAGAAGCAAGATCAGAAGTCCGCAGAAAGAAAACAGGGGTCGAGGAAAACATCAATAAAACTATGGGAAATACACTCAAATCGCGACCGCACTAAACGATACGAAACGAGTGAGGCATAGATAAAGGCACTATATAAAGGTGTGTCCAAATATAGGGCGGCATTTGAGCGCGGCTGCCACGCGCGGCTAGCCGCGCTCTGATCGGACAAGGGCCGCGCGCGGCGGTGTTGAGCGTAATATATCTTCTCATCTCACATCAGTGATGACCTCTGGCACTGAAACGTGCTCGCTCACAACATAATGGGTCTCAATCATAATCAGCCTATAATGTTCCCACTGCTGGGACACAGGGCTCCTCTCGGTGGAAGGGAGTGGGCCGTAATACACCACGAGGACCCAGTGCGGGTTGGTAGATGTCACATGTCTTCGAATTTTTGGTTCTAGGAAAATATCGTGAGGAAACCTCACGATATTTTCCTTCACTGTTTTGAGAGTAGTGGTGATGAAATTATTTACACAAAGTGCCTGCCTGAGTTCGAAACCATGACCTACTCGTATGTCGGGATCGTTACCATTGGGCCACCATTGCATTGCTCTCATGGGCCGCATAGTGCAGTCAATCATCCCTTCTACGATGATTGATTCAGTATCGGCTTCATCCTCGAGAACTATGAAAACGACATCCATGACGAAAAATTTTAAAATCTTCGCAGCCGCCATCTTGGATTTTAATTTTGACTTCACTATTGGCTATAGTCGAAATCGAAAACTATGAAAACGATACCTATACAAATCCTTATCACTTACCACTGACGTGCGACGTGTGGTCGACTGTATAGTCATTAGGTCGACTGGGCACGTACAATACCTGCCTAGGCTAATAAACATTATAAAACCAACCCCACACGAACGCAGCAGTACTATTATTTATTCTGTGGCAGCGGGGTGACCTATCTATTTGAAATTTGAAAACAGTAAACCAATCATTTGCGCATGAGGCGGCTTTATGTATTTATGTATTATTGTTGGTTCAAATTCAACTGTTTTATGAACTTGATGCGGTTGCTAAACCTATAATTCCGCAAGAAAAATAAAAAATTATAGCTAGCGCGTGGCGTCTTTATCTACATTGAAATAGGGCTTAAATTCAACTGTTTTACACAAAAAAACAATGATTTTGGTCAAAAGATGGTTCCGCTGTTAACAAAATTTTATTCTGATTGTGTTCTCCCAGAAATTATAGATCCAAGGAAAAGTCGATCGATCTCCTTAGACAAATACTTTTATAAAACTTCAATTACTTATTAGTATACAAATACTTAAACAAATAAGTAAAATGAGTTTAGTTTTTATAAGTACCCTTAATATTATTTTTTCATCCATATTTGTATAAATTTAATTAAAATACACTAATAACGTATTGTGGACAGTCTTTTTATTTTCTCCGTAAACCTCTAGCTTTTACTTCAAAAAAATATAGGTACGCCATAGCTACAGATCAAGATCGTTTAATCGTCGTAGCTTCGCAACTGTGTGCCGTACATGAGGAAAAACGCACACACGCGCACTCGCTACGCGGCGTCGAGCGTCAGATGTTTAAAATCCGAGCGCGAAAATAGGCGACCACACTCTTAAACGGAATTTAAATTCTCAATAGCTATTGATTCGACAAAATTTCTTTATGATCGATTTTTGATATTCGCGCATCTATTTCGGGAGCACCCGACCAACTTTCATTTAGACCTATATCTAGTAATGAGCTCATCACACGGCAAATAATAGAAATAAATCAAATCACCATGCTACAAAAATTATAAGTACTAAATCAAACTACTACGCTACAAAAATTATAGGTAAATCAAACCACCACGCTACAAAAATTATAGGTAAATCAAACCACCACGCTACAAAAATTATAGGTAAATCAAACCACCACGCTACAAAAATTATAGGTACTAAATCAAACCACTATGCTACAAAAAATATAGGTAAATCAAACCACCACGCTTCAAAAATTATAGGTACTAAATCAAACTACTACGCAACAAAAATTATAGGTAAATCAAACCACCACGCTACAAAAATTTTAGGTAAATCAAACCACCACGCTACAAAAAATATAGGTAAATCAAACCACCACGCTACAAAAAATATAGGTAAATCAAACCACCACGCTACAAAAATTATAGGTACTAAATCAAACCACTACGCTACAAAAATTATAGGTAAATCAAACCACCACGCTACAAAAATTATAGGTATATCAAACCACCACGCTACAAAAATTATAGGTAAATCAAACCACCACGCTACAAAAATTACAGGTAAATCAAACGACCACGCTAAAAAAATTATAGGTACTAAATCAAACCACTACGCTACAAAAATTATAGGTAAATCAAACCACTACGCTACAAAAATTATAGGTAAATCAAACCACCACGCTACAAAAATTATAGGTACTAAATCAAACCACTACGCTACAAAAATTATAGGTAAAACAAACCACCACGCTACGAACTTATCGCACACAAAAAGCTTTTCGCTTACATTTAAATAACAACTGATATTAACAGAATCTCATAGCAGTAACAAAAGGCATAACTTTTAATTACAATCCGCTAAAACTCCATTGTATAAACACGATCCACAGTTGCACTTAGTCAGATTTTTTCCTAACCGTCTTAAGGCTAGTTAATCAAAAACCTTTCAACTAAAAGCTCTCGAGAACTTTCCAAGATCTCTTTCGCGGTAATAAAATAAATTAAAAAAAACTCTTAAACTAGGTAGGTACTGTAGTGCAGTCTTCATTTATTCAACGGGGGAATTGAGGTAATTTCCAGAAGGAAAATTAAAAAGAAACGAGCTTATCTTGGCAGGCCCTCGCAATTACAGCATTGCTAAACAAGTTAGGTTTTTGCTCGTACTTCCTCCAGGTTTTTAGGGTTCCGTACACAAATAGTGAAAACGGGACCTTATTACGGGGTCCAATCTTCTGACTGTCATAAGACTGTATCTTATATAGCCAGTTGATATTTTCTTTTCACAGAATATAAGCGTTACGGCTTCTATGATCATCATCTGCCTAGCCTTTTGCCAACTATGTTGGGTTCGGCTTTCAGTCTAACCGGATGCAGCTGAATACCAGTATTTTACATGGAGCGACTGCCTATCTGACCTCCACAACCCAGTTACTGGGTAACACGATACCACTTGGCAAGACTGGTTGTCAGACTTTCGGGCTTCTAACGACCCGTAACGACTGTCAAAGATCCACGAATGACAGCCGGACCAACGACGCGACGACGGCTTAGCGTGCTTTCCGAGGCACGGACTATACTACGGACTCTATCATCTATTCTATACTATTTGTGATAATGTGAGTTTGTACATATGTAGTTGGTAATCTCTGGAACTGCTGATCCGATTCCGAAAATTCATTACTAATGGGAAGCTGCAGTATTGTCGAGTTTCATAGGAGCGCTTTTCCTACGCCCGTCCTTTTGATGTGCCTTGCAGGTCGCATCTTAGAAACCTCCTTAAATCTCCTCCCCATTCCAACGACTTCTACTCCTACTCCTTCACTGTGCACGCGGTTCGGTTGTGGAATTCACTTCCGCCTGACATTAGGGACTGCCAAACTATTGCAGTATTTAAGAGAAGAGTGAAAGAACACTACTTTTCCAGTTCATTATAGTTGTTAGTTATTTTAGTGATATTTATTTTAGAAGTATGTATGTATTTAAGTACATATTATATGTTTTATTTAATGAGTTAATTGTTTCTTTTTTTGGATTTTATGTATTTTATTTTCTCTTCTACTCTTGCACACATTGTCTACAATCTCTTTTAATCCTCTGTCCTATCGCAGGTATGCTGGAAGAGATTTCTTTTGAAGTAAGCATTACCTTTGTACGTATTTTTCTGTTCCTTTCTGTTTGTTTGTTTATTTGTGTGTACATAAATGGTTAAATAAATAAATAAATAAATAATTTATTTTAAAACAAGAAATTTTACGCGGGTGAAGTCGCTGGTAGAAGCTAATAGTAAATAAGAAGGTAATATCGAAGGATCTATGTTTTGTTGGTACGGCACCACAGTCCATTTCGCCAGTTGTATAAAAAGGGCAACGTACTATCAAGTTAATCTTTTACGTTCCGTCTGACCAGCTTAATATCAAAAGTACAGTCGTTGTGGGAATTTTAATTAGCAGCGTCTGTCCACCTTATTTTTTAAGTGACTTAATTGAACTGACAGGATAAAAACTATAAAGACCACAGCGATATTACCTTCAATGAGCCTTTGTGATTTATTTTTAAGTAAGTCTTTTTGAACTTTTGATACAAGAAAGTTTTCCAGGAATTAATTTTCTCTCTCGAAGCAAAGGTGCTTCTTTGGAGTATTGAGTCGGTTTCAATTTGTAAACCGGTAGCGAAGTTGATTAAACGATATAAAAACTCCTGTTACCTATCTAAGAAGGAGGATTTATTTTTTTGGACTTCCTGAGTTTATCCAGGACGAGGCAAACCTGAGGGCCTAGACAAAGTAATATTCGATTAGCGATGACGCTAGTAGAAAAGCCAAAAAAGCTAAAAAAATGTATGGGGTTGACATAAGCTATCGAAATGTCACGTGATCATGTCAATGTCTCTTTGAAGCTGTAGCGATTGTTAAAATAGAATCCCTGCGAAGCAAATGTCACTTATTTAGGGCCTCTGGAATTGTAGTAATTTTAACTGAAATCGCCAAACCGTCTTGAGCCAGCGTGGTATTATTATTATCTCCTCTATTTCATTTAAATACTTTCAAATTACATTATCATTATCATATTATAAATATCCTATTTGCCACGACTAACGTACTAAATTCAAAAATAAATTTCATGAAAGTGAAGTAGCCGTCAAGGGATTTAATTTACTTATATTTACTAAAAAACAAAAGTTAAAATTATCTCTCTCAAAAACAAAGTACCTAAATTCAGACACGCAAAATGTTAGTATCTTTTAGTTTTTAATAACGCAGTATAGAATATAAAATTTGCCAGCAACAGATGGTACAAATGTCGGGTCGCTGTACTGAAAATAATATTCATACGAAGAAAGCTCAAAGACTAACACCACGAGTCGAGCTTACTCGGGCTGTGCTTTACACAGTGTTCAAATACATTGAAGTTTAGCCAAAATACCTGTTTTTGTTTGACTTAGTCCAGCCCGCAATGTATTAGGGTTGCAGAGATAAAATGTAGGTTTGTCGATAGTTAGTGATGTAGTCTCACGTAAATGGTATGCAAAGCTGCTCTGAGTAGGTTGCTAAAGTGACCCTGACAGGCTTTTAGCCGCACCCGGCGAGGGCCCAGCAACCCTTGCCGTGTACCATTTAATTTTGAACAGTAATATCGTGTTTTGTTATTTCTATTAACCGTGATTTTCGGCGTGGGAAGTGAACTAACATCGTTATTATTCAACTTTATTTAGTTTAGGCTTTAAGTATTAATATTTGAAACTTGCTTATATTATAACGGTGTTTGATTTGGTTCTAAAATTAAACTTTTTAAGTGTTTGCTGTACAAAATCATAAACGAAACGATGTTTGAAATAAGGAAAGATTACTATCAGTATTGAGCCTTAGAAATCGAAGAACAAACCACATTATTGTATGATTTTATAACACTTTTCAGACACCCATAGCACCCCACAAAATCTATTTATAATCCCGCATAACATTACAGCAAAAACATCCCCATAACATAACCATAATACAATGGTTATTACGTAATGAAAACTCCGCGCTGTCACACCGTACCTGAAAAAGAAAGACGCGGGCGTCATCTAAGCATTTCATTTAAAAATAATGCGATCCTTCCGGTATACTGGAGATTGAATGGCCTCTTTTGCCCGGAGATACCGGGCCGGGCCACTGGAAGGGTAAATTGGTACATTCAGAGGCCACATTTCGGACGTACAGGCCATTATTGAGGTCTCGGACGGGGAGGAAGACGCCGATTTTGTGCGGACTCTCGCTCAAACGCTTATTTACCTGCGCGGCCGGTGTGACGCCTTCTTTGTGCCATCTAATGGAAAATTTATCTTTGAATGTGTAATGGACCAAAAGATAGAGGTGTGCATTTAAAATATTTTCTTGGAAAGAACACACGAGTAAATAAGATAATAACTTTGTTAGGCAAACGGTCTTTATACTGTTTGTGTATTTAATGGTCTTTTGTGTTGTGTGTCCACCGGGTCAGAATTGGTCCATCTGCGCCGTACGAAGCGGTCGGATTTACAAAATGACGATAGGATCATTGACTTATAATATTACTTAGTTTTTATATGAATGGATAGGATTCGTCCAATGCATTCGCATTTTGCATCGGCAATATCAACCAGTGTTTGCACTTTTAGGGATTTGTCCCTTTTTAGGGTTCCGTACCTCAAGAAGAAAAAACGGAACCCTTATAGGATCACTCGTGTGTCTGTCTGTCTGTCTGTCCGTCTGTCATAGCCAATTTACTCCGAATCTAATGAACCGATTAAGTGGAAATTTGGTACACATATGGATTTCTGTAACCCAAACACGTACGGCTAAAGTAAATAAATTTGAACATGGCGGTCACTTTTAGGGCAAATAAGAAAATTAAAAAAAAAAAGTTTTGCAAACTGCACCGTAGGGGCAATTCTCGTACCTAAAAACGTTCACAATCTCATGCCAGCGTCAATCAAATGTCAAAAATGTAGGTAAACGCTATACAATTTTTGACAGATTGAGTCTTGAGATGATATTGCGAACGTTGTTAAAAATACGAGAATTGACCCTCAGGTGACATACCAAATGAAAGGGCTTACTATGAGGGTCTCAAACACATTTTTTTTTAATTTAATAATAAATAGTTTTAAAGTTATTTAAGAAAATAGACGAAAATTGACCATTCCCTTAGGTATCTCCGAAACTACTAACCCTAAAATTTTGAAAAAAATACAGAAAATAGGTAGGTATATACCTGTAGATTACAGGAAAACCTATAAGAAGTTTATAGTCTTAAAATAACATGGTAAATCTCTCAATATTGTGAGTACAAACTTTACTGTTGGAATATATGGGAGAACATTCTTTTGAACTGTAATGTTAAGTTTGTTCTTAGGATAATTTTATACCAATTAAGGAACCCTTTAATGTGCGTAGTCCGACATGCACTTGGCCGGTTTTTTGTAGGGTAAAATTACTAATATTATGCATGGCTTAGGGCTATTTTATTTTGACAGGGATTTATTATGTACCTAGAGTTGTCTCCGACAGGTTCCGGAATAATTAACGATACAATATTTTTAAGTGTTCTTTAGAGGCATGAGGAACAGGGTGTAAAGTTCACTCATCCTCTATTGAAAAGGGAGGATCCTCCGACCAGACGGGTGTTATGTCTGGTGGGCCACTGCCCAACGGTTGATGTCGGGACGTTGTATATATGCTAGTCGCGTAGTAAACTCTAATTGCGCGATGCAGGATTGCGTGACGTCATGTCATTGATGCGTAGTTCATATGTGGCGATGTAGATGCCGCCACATCACTCCCCTCCGGAGACCGGAGGTCGATAGTGGGCTGAGTCGTGTATCTTGCGATGCTTGCCAGTGCCAGTTGTAGTTCCAGTGAGTCGGAACCGGATGCCGCATAGTTCACGGTGAGTCGGAACTGTCTGCGGTGATACCCCAGTGAGTCGGAGTGGCGCTGCGTTATGCTCCAGTGAGTCGGAGTGTACAGCGCTGGGTTGAGGCTGAAGGTGATGACCAGGAATGCGCGTCCGCTGCATGCTGTGGTCAGGATACCTGTTGAAGCCGTGGATGCTGGCTGGCTGTGTGACTCACCGCTCGAAAGCTTGAGGAAGTGATGCTGATGACGTCACGCTGATGTAGTTGCACGAAGGCTGTGCTGACGTTCATGCTCGGGGTCACCAGTTTAGAGGCATGAGGAACAGGGTGTAAAGTTCACTAATCCTCCACAGAAAAGGGAGGATCCTCCGACCAGACGGGTGTTGTGTCTGGTGGGCTACTGCCCAAGGGCTGATGTCGGGACGTTTTATATATGCTAGTCGCGTAGTAAACTCTAATTGCGCGATGCAGGATTGCGTGACGTCATGTCATTGATGCGTAGTTCATATGTGGCGATGTAGATGCCACCACAGTTCTATTAGGGCCGGTTTCCTGATCCGTAGTTAACTCAACCAATAGTTATAAATAGTAATTTCATGGTTAAAATAACGACAGGGCGCAGTGGTTTAGCGATTGACTGCTGCGCAGCATGTCACGAGTTCGATTCCCGCACGGAACAAATATTTGTACAACCTACTAGTAATGTTCCGAGTCTGGGTGTTTTTCTACCTATACCTAATATGTATATTTACAAAAAAAAATGTTTATAAGTAGTTTATCAGCCATCTCGTTACCATAACACAAGCATTAGGTTGCTTAGCTTGGGACTAGATGGCGTTGTGTGAAATGTCCAAGGATATATATTATATTATTTTGTCAAAATGTGAACCAAATTTAACCATTAGTTACTATTTTTAACTATTGGTTGAGTTATGTACGGATTAAGAAAGCGGCCCATAATTATTCGTTTTAATTAAAGATTTTTTTTTTGTTATTCCATCACGTAAAAATTGACAATTGCAATTGATCGTTTCGGGGACCCTTATACCGTGTACCTGGTAACACTGGGCGCATTCACTGCGGATGACGTCATTGCCAGAAATATCGGTCTCTGCCGCAGATTTGCCGATCCAGTGCACGCAGTACCATGATATCAATACAAAGCAACAAATGCGTACTGTGCCACGACGACGCTCAGATTCCGACCCGGTGGACGCGCAACTTTGGGATTCATAATTCTCTAAAATATTCTTTTATTAGCTTTAATTATTAAAAAATTGTAATACATTATGGATTTCATAATAATAACAGAGTTTGAGATACTTGCATTGTCATTAGGGGTGCATCCGATACCTATACCGATGCCGATATATCGGCGTTTTATTTAGATAGATAAAATATATTCAATAAGGAGAGAGAATTTAATAAGAGGAGCTCGTGGCTAAGTAACAACAGCCGCACGGGTCGATCCATCAGGTTAAGCTACGCTTGCCGGGGTTGGTCAGTGGATGGGTGATCATCTTTACATACCGAGACTCCTCCGTGCCTCGGAAAGCACGTTAAGCCGTTGGCCCCGGCTGTCATTTGTGGTTCTTTGACAGTCGTTACGGGTCGTCAGAAGTCCGAAAGTCTGACAACCAGTCTTACCAAGGGTTATCGTATTACCCAGTTACCGGGTTGTGGAGGTCAGATAGGCTGTCGTTCCATGTAAAATACTGGTATTCAGCTGCATCCGGTTAGACTGGAAGCCGACCCCAACATAGTTGGGAAAAGGCTAGGCAGATTGAAATATATTCAATAAACGTTTGTGTCTGACCTAAAAATACCATACAATTTGATACCTGAAACGGCAGAAACCTTTAACTTTTGGCTTGATGATCATCGTAATCTTTCCTCATGGTGATTCGTCTTCCGCAAACTCAAAAAGTTTTTTTTACCCTAATCCCGAATCGTTTCCGAACTCAAGAGCTTGACGGCACTGCAGAGGAGCGGTTGAGCTACATCATAAAGTCAATATAAGTACAGATCTGGGTCACTTTGGGTCAGATCGGGTCAGTTCGTTATTTACCGAACACTCGATTTTTGATCATGATATTTGAACGATATGAGTTTTTTATTTACCGATAAATATTAGCGTGTTAATCTGTAAAATATAAATCTATATAAAAATGGAAGTTGGTATATTATATGAGTATTATAAACTCCCACCCGTTTAACTAATTATCACCAAAATTGGCCATTAAACATTATGTCCTAATTTTCATGATAATCAGTTGAAAGTAGTTCATAATCATGGGTACAACATCCTATGATGGGTACTGAAAACCCAAGAGAAAAGATATTTACTTTATAGCTTGTCCACTCTAAAATGACGCGTCCCACTATCGCATTTACCGTAGTGTACAGTCAACGGCCAGAAGTCCACTTACACCGCAATGACCATTATCGCCTGCGCTATACGGCCTGCGGCGCTTATACCTATACGGGCTGCGCCGCCGAAGAAGGTCATAAGTAAACTAATATTGCTATGCCATGGTTTTGTGAGATTGCTAGTCGACTTCTGGCTGTTACTGTACGTATACAAATTTAAGTAGTGGGGCACATCTTTTCGACGAAAAAAAAATGCACTTTGATTTTTTTTTATCTTGAATCCACCGGGAATCACACTTTAAATTGTCATCCCATATCCCAGTAATGTCAGTAAAAGTTTAGTTAAGTGTACCAAATAGTTTTATAATTTAGTAAGAAAAACAGAAAAAAAAACGTTTATCTTGAAATTGAAATGCAGGTCCTTTTTCAGTAGTGTTGATGTCATTCTACTCTATAAGCGTTACAGAATAATTTAAATGACGTGAAGGTAAGATTGGATCTTGTACGTCAGTCAGAGAAATGCTAATTTCAAACCAGTCACCATCCCTAATACCCGAGCCAATTATCACTTACACCACATTCGCCCCCCATGCAACATTCCAATCCATTACCTAATTACTCCAACCAAACTTCAAATTTGCAGCAATCGTGTCAAGCCCTACTTAGGTACCGAGAAAGAAAAGGCATCTGCATTAAAATATCGCACTCATTCTGTACCACTTTTTTATTTCACAAAAAAAAAACAACAGCCATTTTGCAGACCGCTCCAGCACTTAGTAGAGGAATTGAAATACTCAGTAGCAACTTTATTTTCTCCACTTTCATTATTAAGGACTGACTTTAAATCGCTTTTACGATTTTACGAGAGCAATTTCAATGTTTTCGAAGCGAACAGGTAAACAACGTTGATCGATGGTTGGAAGGAAAAATAATAGAGGAAACTTTGTCAGATTTTGAGCGAGAAAAATTGGTGTCAAATACTTAATTTTGTAGATTGTTTTAATGAAAGGATATTTTTTTTTTAAAGTTGTGGCCAGTTTTTTTGTGGAAAATATGGAAAAAGTTAGGTTTGACATTCACAAATGTATTTTTTGTACATGACCGCAAAAAGGAGACTTCAAATTAAGATTTTTTTAATTAAGGATTCTATTTTTTGAATAATATACGCTAACAGTTGAAGTATAGTAGAAGCACATATGTCTCGAAACTTTTTACTGCGAAAAATAAAAAATAAACCCTAATGACATCACAATAACAATTTAAATAATTGAACACAGTTTCAGCATGTAAACTAAACAACAACATCAGAAAACAAAAACATTATCATTTTGCAATATCCACAGCGCAGAAAAACAAGGCTCAAGCATAATCCTGCAGATACTTTTCAAACACCAACTTTCCTTATTAGGTCAAGTTTAAAAGAGATGGAGGCACGGGAGGGTTGGGGGCAAAAGTGTTTGAGGTACCAAAGTACACAGGTACACAAGTTCAGGTACGCAGGTAAACAGAAATACGATTGCAGGTATATCCGATGTCGAGTTGTTGACTATCCTTTGGGTTTCGATCTTGTTTCATCTGACTGACCCGAGCTATTTGCTTTGGTTTTATTTATATTTATTTGTGTGTACCCCTCGCTCTTTTTCTATAGATGGAAAGAGGAAGGTCGTTGTTTGACGTCAGGGTCAGCTGTGACTTGTTTTGGAATGTTTATTGATTTTTCGAGTTAGGAAATGCCGCCATCTTGTATGTTGTCGTCTTTTGTTTTAGTTTTTACGCTTTATGCCTAGACAAAGACGTTACTTAATGGAGTTTTATTTTATTGTTGACAGCGGTAACTCTCTTCATAAATTAATGTATAATTTATTTAAAGTTTTAGATAACCATACTCAGATCAACAAAAAAAGGAAGATGGAGCGCCGCAAACATCAAAAGTGAAGCCACAAACCGTGCTCCTGCAAGTAAAATACACGCTCACTACACACTTCACTTTTGATGTTTGCGGCGCAACATCTTCCTTTTTTTGTTGATCAGAGTAGCCATACTTAGTTCTTTCACTTCATTTACGACTCGATTCGGATTTCAAAAACAAAACTTCTTTGTATAACAAAATAAACTCAATCACTTTGATTTCTCTAAAGTTTTAAACAAATCGTGTTTGTTAATAACTAAACTTTGTAAATAAAGCAGTGAAAATTAAACATTTTAATAGCTTACCGATTTATTCGCTCAAACTGATACAAGAGTTAAACCGTGTAGGTCATCCCTTTGTTCAGTCGCTTTTGTATGGAAAACTGCTCCAATTTGAAAACTGTTTTGAGTTTTTGTTCGGAGTTACTGAATGGTTAGCTTTGATGTCGTTCAGTTGAGTGTGGATAGAAAAGGGAATAAAACTTCGTAAAAATTTTAAACTCTCGGTCCAAACGTTTTCAAAAGATTAAAGTTTTAGGGCGTTTGATATTCCCATGTGGCTAAGTAATAACAGCCGCATGGGTCGATTAAACAGGTTAAGCTACGCTTGCCGCGGTTAGTCCGCGGATGGGTCCATACCAGACACACCCAAATACATACACACCCCCACATACAAACACACACGACATCTTTACATACCAGAGACCCTTCCGTGTCTCGGAAAGCACCAAAGCTCATCTAAGTTAGTCCCGGCTGTCATTCGTGGATCTTTAACAGTCTTTACGGGTCGTCAGAAGCCCGAAAGTGTGACAACCAGTCTTACCCAGGGGGTATCGTATTACTCCGTAACTGGGTTGTGGAGGTCAGATAGCTATAGGCATAGGCTATAGGATAGGCAGTCACTCCATGTAAAATACGACGGCTCCAGACGGCTTCCAGTTTAGCCGGATGTAGCTGAATACCAGATTCAGCTGCATCCGGCTAAACTGGAAGCCGTCCCCAACATAGTTGGTAAAAGGCTAGGCAGATGATGAGTTTAGCTACTTTTCCAAGATTTTTTCTATTATTATGAAATAGCGTCATCACCATCATCCACAGCCCGACTTCACCCACTGCCGGGCATCGGGCTCTCTTTTCTTGTACAAATCCCCACGCTCCTGTGCCAGCCTCGTCCAGGTTCCACCCGCGATGATAACATTGTCGTCGGACGACCGTCTCGTCATTTAGCCCTCCCCTCGCCAGACGCCACTCACCACTCCAGACGCCACTCGGTCGTATCCTTACTCCACCTGTCATCACTGCGCCTTGCCAGGTGTTCTGCCCATCTCCCAATTCCTAGAAAATATGTATGTATGTATACTGGGTCAGATTAAATTAATTAGCGTAACACCGCTGACGTGATGGGTATATATCTTAAATATAGTTGAAAGTTCTGAAACAAGCTGTCCTGAACCTGAACCTTCGACATCAACAACATCATCGGTTGGAACGATGACAAAGAGAAAATTAACACCTCGAAAACCTTTTGAAGAACTAACTAATCAACATTTTATTTGTACATACAACATATTTTGTTTGTTTACAATTATTATACAGGGTGTCCCGTAAATAATGGATAATCTCTTAAGGGGTCATTGTACTCATCATTATGAACAACTTTTACTATGGGACCAAACCTGAAATCGCGAAAAAAAATCAGCTGACCAGTACATTTATCTACATCAAACTCGTCAAAATGTAGGGAGCAGCTGATTTTTTTTTCGCGATTCCAGGTTTGGTCCCATAGTAAAAGTTGTTCATAATGATGAGTACGATGACCCCTTAAGAGATTATCCATTATTTACGGGACACCCTGTACAATAGATAAGTAATAATGTATTTTAATAATTTCAAAATAGTAATTAAAGGGGGGGCTGGGTAGTATAAATTTAAAAATGTGGGTCTGCAAACCCTACATATACAGTACCTACAGTCTTATATGTATTTATTAAATTATTTGTCACACTAACAATCATAATATGTTGTAAGTTAAAAGAGGTGGATTAGCCTATTTAACATCGCTCGCTTATGTCAGTTTACATTAATTTAGAATAAGATCTTTTTGTTAACTTGTGTTTACCTTTATGTAAATAAAGACCTTTAAAAATCAATCAATCAATCAACATTGTTCTTCTCTTTTTTTGCTGAGTAGTTAGTTCTGCAAAAGATTTTCGAGGCGTTGATTTTCTCTTTGTCATCGTTCCAACTGATGATGTTGTTGCTGATGATGTTGTTGAGCTCTTGTAAATCTTTGGCAGTAGTTGTTGATGTCGAAGGTTCAGGTTCAGGACAGCTTGTTTCAGAACTTTCAACTATTGGTCGTATACAACTAGGCCAGTCGATGTTTTCTTCAAGCCCAGTTCCGTTTTTTTTTTAAATCCGTGAAGTTCCTTTGGGTTATTTTCCATCGCATCAATGCAGCTCTCGGAAATCTTTGGCAAATGATTTTCAAAGTTAAACCCCTGTATAACTTGCAGGAAGACCAAAAAGCTTCAACAAAAGACCTTATTTTCTTACTGAACATATTGATAAGGTATAAGAAAAATGCGAATGTTGACCTACAAGTAGATCCCTTGGGTGTCGTAAGAATCAACTGAGACATTATAATATCAGCTAGATCTGAATGAATGCTGAGTATAAGAGAAATACGGTGAATTACTGGTTTTGACCGAGTTTGGCGACCTCAATTCAGAATACCTTTACAGAATCAAATTAGATTAGCTAGCGAAACTCCCCCATCGTGATGGATATCGATAACTAAACACGACAATATAAAAATGATTATTTTGATGATTTTTTTTTTGGGTCAACGAGTGCTGGTATTGTTGTTACTTGTTACTTATGAGTTAAGAAAATCTGTTTTTTTTTGTTTTATGGTATTTAGGTAGGTAACGATTTTTTTAAACTGACATTTCAAGTGTTTTTTTTTGGGTCGTCAACCGCAAGTAGTGTAGTCACTACTTGCGGTTGACGACCCAAAAAAAAACTCATCAAATTAACTTCTTTTTCATTTTATCATGTTTAGATAATACCCATTACGTCTGCGGAGTTTTGCTAACTAAATTAATTTAACCCTATATTCTAAATAAATTAGCATTTCTGCGGTTTTTGTGTAAGTAAAACCGCAAAAATACTAATTTATTTTATTTTACGAGTAGGTACTTACCTCAATATTAAAATTCCCTACAGTGGGATGCTATATAACCCCCTATATAGGTACACCTACCTATGTTAATTAGGACACCAGCTCAAGGACTAACTGTACCAATTTTCAAATTATCCGGTCTATTTTTATTCATTAATTTTCTCATGCATGGTCGGGTGGTGGTCTATTAAGACCACCACGAGACCACCAGCACCTACATTAAATTAAAGTCGCTTTTCGTATCTGTCTGTGTAACTGCGTTGTTCTTCTAAACTACGCAACGGATTTCGATGCGATTTTCACCATCATGTAGAGAATTTACCTATCCGGAAGGTATAAGTAAATGTATAGAACTTACATAAAGAAAATTCGATGTTTTGTCGAGTCGTAAAAACCGTGCGAAGCAGTCGGGTCGCTAGTTCTAAATAAAATATAAATATTCAAATATTTCTTCAAAGAAATATTTGAATATATTTTATTTAGATATTTCTTCAATCTGAATCCGATTCAGATTGAAGAAATATTTGAATATTTATATTTTATTTAGAACTAGCACGTTTCCGTCTTAAAGTTTTCTAAGAAGTGATCTAGGTAGGTACTGCAAGCAATTTTCTGCAGGGTAACCCGACAAACTAGCGACGTATCTAGTAATATTTTCTAACAGCCGAGCGGATAATTCAAATTCACCACAACGTGTGTAGGGGAAAACACGAGAGATTGATGTAGGTATGCCACCACTCTCTAAATCATATTGTCGGCCGAAATGATTTACTCCTAGCAACACTCGATAGACCGTATAACTTGACGTAACTCAAGTCCGCAATTTTCACCCCTATCGCGTCACAGTTAGGACTATATCTGCGTGTATTATTTTGACAAATACGAGGCACTATCAGGAGTCCTATACATTGGAGTGGTCCCAGGAGACAATACGTAAATCGCTGCATTTCATGGCTCTATGCCCATAAAGATAGTGTTCTGTTCGGATACAAAGTTGATAAACAAACGGTCTGTAGTTAAATTTGATGTATGGACTACGCACCGGCAAGAATAGTTTTACAGTTGCCGAATAAATACATCGATTAATTTTGAGCTCTACTGCTTGGACAATAAAGTTGGTCAGTGATGAAAAATTGTTTTTATGAAGTTTATTTTAAGTTTGAAATAGCCGGTATCACGAAACCTGGCCTAGGGCGAGGTCGTCACTCAATTTTTTTACTAGCCTTCGAACAGTGTTTACTTTTGTTATGAAGATACAATATTTTGTTTGCTTTAAACAGGGTGGTAGGGACATTGACGCACAATCTGTTACCATGGTTTCAGTAGATACATGATTCTGGACCGCTGTTGAAGTTTTTCGTCGGTTATTTAAAAAAAATTGCCGTTCCATACATTTTGACCGCGTATGTATTGTAGGTAGGTAATTTGTTTTTACATTAACTTAAGGTAAAGAAACTCTGTTATTAATGTAGTTAATAGTAAATGTTTTCTCATGCAAACAATCCCTAGAAAAATTATTCGATTTTTCGAGAGATGAGGGATGAGGGAGTGTCTTTAAAATTTAGACCTGAATAAGGCCACACACACACACCCACACACACCCCCTCACCCTCACACACTTTCTGTATGTACACTAACCTGTGTTTGAGAAAATTTAAGAACACAATTTGAAAGAATTGTACCTTTACTTGCACTATCCTGTGTTGAAGCAAATTTAGGAACACAGGATTTAACAAAAAGGTTTTTCATGTCATTTAAATTGTTTGTTTCTTTTGTTTACACAGTTGTTTTTTTTTTAATAACTGACGAAAAATTTCAATGCATGTCCAGAATCATGTACAGTCGGCTGCATCAATTGGGTACCCCTCAAAAGATATGTGGGTTCAAATCCGCGATAGTCCGAAGTTGGTTTTTGTATTTTGCAAAAATATTTTATCATAGTTAATGTATTGTTTTTGTGAATAAATAAGTTCATGATAGTATTAGTTTTTACTTAAGTCTGTTTTTATTATTGTCTTTTTCAATAAAACTTTAATACTTCTAATATTACGTATAACGACAAGCAATAATAGGGTTGACATTTACGAAGAGTTATTCAACGTCTAAATAGACCAGAGGTTTCAAGACCGCTTGCCGTGCATAAGGTTGGAGGTTCAAATCTTAAGCACGAATTGTTTTTGTCATGCATTATATATATTTTATAATATAAAGTATTTTTGTATTTTAAGTAAGTATTTTTTTGTATTTTTTAATTGTATTTTTTTATTTTTTTTTTATTTTATTTTTTTATTTTAGTAATATTTCTAAAGAATTTAAAAATCAAGAAAAATAAAATACTTTAATAATCATTTAATAATATTTTTTACTGATATTATGTAACAAAACTACAAAGATTTATATTTTACAATAATTTGATTTGATAATTTACAGTTACCTTATTACTTTAATAGACATATTTTGCCAACTGAGACAAATGGGTTCCTAGACAAATGCGAAAGGTGAAGCAAAACTAGACTCATCAGACGGTAACTTCATTATCGATTAGTAAAATGTATGCATAACTACCGTCTAATAACAAACTATTCATTCACTGCGATTTCATAGACAGAGACAGAGTTACAACGCCAAGTAGATTGATAATTCGTTGAAAAATTAACTACCTATCTGGCTTAGTTGGTAAGAGCTGGCGGTAATCATTGTATAACCAATGAGTCGATGGTTCGGATCTCGTCCGGGTATTAGAAACACTTTTTGTATTATTCTTAAGGATGTATTGTTTGAATTGCAAAGTTGTAGCAAAGTTACTTTTAATACAACTGGGGTACCCAATTGATGCAGCCCACTGTACCTACTAAAACCATGGTAACAAGTTGTGCGTCGATGTTCCTGCCACCTTGTATTGAAAGAGCGGTCCAAGCCGGATTTGCAACTCTTTTGTGGTTTCAAAAGAAATATTGCTGCTTAGGAATTTTATGCTGTAGTGAATACACTATAGAAAGGAAGAGGTTCTTGTACTTTCAAAGCTGCTTACAGGGTATAAGCTGAAGCTTTCAGAGGAAGTTGGCTATTGAATACGATGCAATTGGTCTGTTCACCAGGAGCTCGTGGCTAAGTAATTGCAGCCTTACGGATTGATCCATCAGGTTAAGCTATGCTTGCCGGGGTTGGTCAGTGCATGGGTGACCATCTTTACATACCGAGACTCCTCCGTGCCTTGGACAGCACGTTAAGCAGTTGTTACCGACTGTCATCCGTGGATCTTTAACAGTCGTTACGAGTCGTCAGAATCTCGAAAGTCTGATAACCAGTCTTATCCAAGGGGTATAAGTATTTACTGGGTTGTGGAGCTCAAACAGGCAGTCGCTCCATGTAAAATACTAGTATTCAGCTGCATCCGGTTAGACTGGAAGCCGACCCCAACATAGTTGGGAAACGGCAGCTTGATTATGGTATTTTCGCCAAATAGAACCAGTTAACCATACGTATGATTTTCTCGAAATTCGGCATAGTACGAGGGCTGCTATTTATGTATCCGGAATAACAAAGTTAGAGAAACATTTATGATTTATTATGGTTGTATTGCTTTACAAAATATTCGCCATGATGATTGATGCACTTTTGCATACGTTGGAACCAATTTTCGTAGCACTTTTTCCATTCGGATTGAGGTATTTCCAGAACTAGACAGCATTTGACGCACCCTGATTGTACGTTTGCAACACTTTTTTAGAACTATGTTCGTGTAATATTTTATATATAGGTACTCGTCATAATTATGCCCAGAGATGCCTCTATCTCGCGATATATAACATGACGATCTTGCATTACTAGTTTCCGCACAGCATCAATATTTTGAGGTACAACAACCGATTTAGGGCGACCTTCTTTAAATTCGTCCGTGAGCACAGACCGCCTACGATTAAACTCACTAAACCAGTGATACACAATAGTTTTCGATGGTGCTTCGTCCCCAAAAGTCGAATTGAGTTGATCGATGCACTTTTTTTTGAGTTAGCCTTGGGCGAAAATCGTAATAAATTATAGCACGAAAATTTTCACGAGTTAAATCCATGGTGATAAAGACACGCAATTTTCAAAATAACGCCACAAAGTAAAAACAAATGACAGCTACATGAAATAAATTGTATTCTTCATCCAAAGAGTTCTATTTTTAAATGTTATAATTACTTTTTTAACATTGTTCTGTAACTGGCCAATTCCGGATACATAAATAGCAGCCCTCGTACCTAGCTATAAGCCACAATCTACAAAGCAACATCTACAATACCCATAAAAACAAAGACCTCAAAAAGAACAACAGACCCCCACGTCTCAACATGAATAAATCTAGAAACACGCATGCGCAGTAAATATACCAAGTCAGTTGCGATTTTTACAACGTTACCTTTGTAACGTCCCACAACTCAGTCCTTTACGTGACCAGGCCCTCATATAAAAATAAATAAATGTATTCTTTTTGGGCAGCTCCCAATTTTACCGAGTCTCGTAAAAAAGCCTACATTGACAGCACCACGATCTATAACATCGATACTAATATTTGGTTTATGAAAGGTTTCTCGGTATTTCTCCGTATTTTTCGGTACTACCGGTATCTCTAGCGTGAATTTTCGGGATTCTCTAAAGTTTACGCAAATAGGATAGGTTCTGAATTTGTTGATTGTAGTTTTCGAGTTTCAATATCTATTCTAGTGAGTTCTATATTTGAATTATATAATTTGTTTGTAAAGTTTTGAAGCGGAGGAGGCCTGATTTGAAATTAAATTCCTCATTGAAGATAGTTGGAGTGGTTTTGGTAATCTGAATCCGTAATTACCTACGTAACGTGTTCGTGTTCACATTTCAATTCAACAATATAACAATAATAATAATTTAATGGTAACCGATTCTTCAATTTGTTATTCGGATCCGTTTATTTAAAGTAAACCATTGATATGTTCAGATAGTTCCGTTTTATAAATTATTTGTAAAATTATGACTTTATAAATTGGCATTATTTTAATATATCACAATACCAATATTTAATGTATTGAAGTAATAAATTAATCTACAGAGTATTAAATTAACATTTAAACAACCAGTGTTGTGCAAAACCACTGCAGTTTAATATAACTCCAAATACACACTTAATTTTCATTTCGGTTTGAAATAATAAACATGGTTCAATATCAGTACAAAGTAATTGATCCATTCTGTAAACGGTTGAAAATACCTACCTAAAATCTCTAATACCGCCAGAATACTTTACAATGCACTTCGGTGTGTGTCGAATGAACACCATTAGTTCACAAGAAACAACTTTACATAGGCGAAACTTGTGTTGTGTGTTTGTTACTTCTTCACGCTCTACCGGCTAGACCGATTTGGATGAAATTTGGTACGTAGATAGCTTATATACCCTGGATTAACACATAGGCTACTTTTTATTCCGGTCTACGCGGGTGAAACCGCGGGGCGCAGCTAGTATGTATATAAACGTACCTCTAGCATACATACTGGATGATTTTTTTACCGTCTTGAAAAAAATAGGCTATAATAGATGAGCGGAGTAGAAACTCCGTTCACCTATTATAGTATAGCCTATTTTTTTCAAGACTCCTATCCTATGGCATACTTACCTAGTTTTTTTCTCGGTTTTATTTCGAATTTAATTTTTTTAACGATTTACTACTTTTTTTTAAATTGCTGTTTTTATTGTTCTAGTATGAAAAGTATACTTTGAATTCAATCAATTTCTGTTTAGGCTATTAAAAAAAATGCTTATGCCACAGGCTTTCTACTCCATTAACCTATACCCTATTTTTTCAAGACGGTAAAAAAAGGCATGCGGTTTATTATACTGCCCCCGATGTCATAATTACAGTAAGTCGTGTTACTGGTGTTATGACTTTGAACTTAAACATCTCGAAACAAAAGTGCGATTTCCCACCATTTACATTTTTTGACTTACTGTAATTATGACATGGGGCAGTATATACCACCATCTAATGGCGACCGCGGACTTCAGTAGTTGTGAACCTATGGGGTTCGGTTGACATTCGAGCACACATTGACATGAACCTATAGGGTTCTTAAGTACCTATATAGGCGGACACTTAAGGGGTTAATGTAAACGTAAGAGCGCTTCCTAGTACCAATACGTAAACTAGCGCTCAACTATGTACAGAATTGGTACCGGGACGAAAGCTTGCCAAATGCTTATCTCGAAGATGCTCGAAGAAAGACCGGTAGGCGATCGTTTCGATACCTAGGTACCTACTGTAAACACAATATTTTGATAACCGATTTTCAGCAGTAGATACCGACAGAACGTAATAATTATCATGCAGACAGAACAATCGATTCAGCAGGCTATACATTTGTAGTATAAACTGACCTCGCCTTGTATAGGATTTCCGTGCAATGGGAGGTCAGCTTATACTAGAGATGTACAGCTTGATAATGTTCGTTAGAACTTCGTAAAATTTTGGACAAAAAGCTAGTGCTTTTCAAGTTTGAAGAGGGTCTTGAAATCGTACACGCCACACCACAATATATAGCGGCAGGCGCACCACGTTATCTATACATAGAAATAAAAAAAATAATAAAAAAAAAAAAAAATAGTAAAATAAAACCCCGTAGTCCTAATAATATAATAAAATAGTAATGATGAATTTTTGTCCGTTTGTTTGGTTGTCTGGATATATGTTCCGGATTGTTGCAAAAACGACTGAACGGATTTAGATGAAATTTGGCACTCAGATAGTTTATAACCTGGATTAACACATAGGGTACTTATGATCTCGTTATTACTTTCCCGTGGGAAATTTTGCGACATCCACGCGGGCAAAGCCACGGGCAAAAGCTAGTGCAATAATAAATAATTTCTTCTAAAATAATTTATGCCTACATCAAAAGTCGGCGTGTGGTAAAAATGTCACATACTTGTATTTACCAAGAACCATGTTTAGGAGAATCCTGGTTCAATTGTCCATGTAGAGATAAATTAATAACCCTTTTCAAACTTAGAATAATGTATGACTGTGTTTTGTATCTGTGTAGAAAAAAAAGGTTTAGTGAAAATTCTGCGAGTTTGCATCATATTTAGGTATGTACATATAAGATACTAGGAGAAACCGGTTTTCATCGCTACAACACACACCCACATACACATTTGCACTGTTATTTCATGGTTATTAATAGTACATTATGACATAAGTGCGGTAAGTTGAAAATTACAACCGAGGCGATATTGCTAGCCCGAGCCGTAGGCGAGGGCTACAAGAAAGCAGAGGCTGTAATTATCAAAGCGCACGTATGTCATACGACGTTTTATAACATATTTGCGAGGAAATAAATAAAACTCGGACTTTCTTAAACGAATAAATCTTTAAAAACACACTTTCTGAAAATGAATTTGGATCTTTCCTTGTTTTCCATAAGATGAAATTTTGATACGCTTGTAAGTATCTATCGGTCGATTTTTCAGGCAATAGGCTTAGAGTAGCCTTTTTCGCGGCCTTTGAGACTTCTGGCAGTGTCGAATTAATAAATTCATCATTACTTGACGACATTTTCAAATAAAAACAATACAGCGAAAAGAAAAAGCGCGCGGAATAATTTTTACTTGTTCACAAATATGCGCGCGCATCACCGCTTTTTTTTTAAAGCAAAGGCACAAAAACAGCCCGTATTACTAATAAAGTAAATTAATATTTTTTTGTTTTTGTTTGTTATTGTTGCTATTTATTGTCAAAATTAATAAAATAAAGAATTAATTCTTTAATTTAATTGATGTTTATTTTTTATATTTTAGCTCCCAAAGTTAATTTTATTCATAAAATGTTGACTACTTTTCTGACATAAAAACTCTTTGCTAAGATTTAAAAAGTACCGTTCGTTTTAGACGGAGTATCTTGATAAACCTTACGTTTTACTTTATTAAAAAGAAACCCGTGCGTTTTACATTACAATTACGCACAAGTACGTAATGACATACATTACGATATTGAAATTCGTGAAATAAGAGACCCTTTACGAGCAAATGTGTTATAAAATATTTTTCAGGTTAAATCAAGTATCCACTCTGTATATTTTAATGAAGATCAACGTATTTTTTTCGGGATTTATTGCAATAACAGTTACAGAGAATAATGTTTTTGTTATTTGAATTATATTGCTTAATCAGAAATTCACCCGATAAAACTTTGACATTAGAAAAGAAAACGTGCTTAAAAATGAAACGACAACTAACTAACTCCAACGCAATCGCCGAAAATAACATCAAACCTTGATAAAATACAGACTTTCTTTAGGTAATAATAACATTACAGGTGTACTAATATAATGCCACTTTAATCCGTTTGAGGCACGGTTCAGATAACGAAGTTTGTGGAACATAATTGGAGAGTATTAATATCAAGTTCCCGAGTTAAAGTTCGGATGAACTTTGTTGAGACTACGTAATCGCCTCTTTGCGAGGGTCGACACTGTTACTACGCGAAGCCTCTTTAATGTAGTGCGTATAGTCGTGTAATAGCGTATGCATATATTACTATGCAAGTATATCGTCATATAAGTGACGTAATTAGGGTTCCGTACCAAAACGGTAAAAAAGGAACCTTTATGGTGTGACTCATTCTGTCTGTCTGTCTGTCACAGCTGGATATCTCAAGAACTACTAATGCTATCAACATGAAATTTGGAACAGTTTTAGATGACGTTTACCCAACTATTTTGCAAATAAGAAAGAAATAAAAATATTTATATTTTTTTGCAACAGGGACTGAAAAATTGACTGGTCTTAAAAATTCAAAGTGGGGCTACTAGGGCATGTGGGGTATCATATGAAAGAGCGCTGTTTGCACATTTTCAACCTTTTTTTATTTTTTTTTAGGCCGCATAGTTTTCGACTTTTGATGAAAAATGTAAAAAAAAAATAGCGTTTTTTGTAAATGTAATAACATTTTTTCTATGTGATAGAAGTATATGTAAAGATTACAGGAACACTCAAACGATGTCTCTAAATAGCACATTTTTTTCAGAAATCGGAACGGTACCCTCGGTGCGCGAGTCCGACTAGCTCTTGACCGGTTTTTTTTTTACTGTCATTTCGCTTTTAAATGGGAATATTTTTTAACGAAATGACAGATAAGAAGTGTCATTTTACTGCAGCTAATTAAAAATCCGAGCATAGTTCGATTTTAGTTTTTTTTTTTAATGAAAAATCTCAGATTAAATCATTTGAAGCCAATTTAAAAATGATTTACGTCGCGACTAAATTGGAATTTAAGTTATTATTATAGCTGATGCCTTAGCAGATCTTTGTTAACAAGTTGTCTTGGAGAATGTATTAATGAGGTTCCTGGAACGTGGATAGTTCCGTTTATCATTCACCGCAGTACATGGTCGGGTGCTTAGTATTCGTGAGTTGCTCCATAATTTAATGAGTGAATTTTTCTTGTTTGAAGTCGTAGTTATGTTGATAATGCGGTTTAGTGGTGGAGGAGATATTAATCGTAAATTGTGAAGTCAAAGCTCGTTGATACATTCCTAGGACTGCCGTCGTCGGGCGCCTTCTTTTATTTTAATATTGAGTAGGCTCGCGTTTGTCAATCAAACGCGAAAAAAATTCGGACGGAACTCCCGCTATGACAATAAGCACGAAGTCCGTAGTTTCGGCCTTCGTTAATGGCGTTTCCTACTCCGTATCACCTACGGATGGATGATTGGTTCGGGGCCCGAACGAAGTATGAATGACAACACGATTTGACAGCTGTTGTCCCTACTCCCGATGTGTTTTTGCCCGTCCGAAAAATTTAACTTTCTCACTTGTTTTTATGGATCGTTATGTCAGACGGACGGACGAACGGACGGACGGATGGACGGACGGACCTAGGGAGTAGGCCCCCAGAGTCCCATTTATGTGTGAGCGTTGACATTTGCGCGCGTAATGTCCGACTAAAGGCTCTTACAGATAGAGGCGATATCGCGGTCGCGACGCGATATTTCGATATTATATCCGTAGAAAAATATCGCGTCGCGACGCGATATCGCCTCTGTCTGTAAGAGCCTTAATGTGGGAATGTGCGCGAGCGCGTGCGACTGTATGTACAGCAAGCTGGCCAACTCTGAGTGACCCACAGTTTTTGAAGTTTGCTTCCTAGAAATCGATTTTAATACAAGGCTCCCGGTATAGAAATTTTATGAAGAGTGAAATACAAGCGTTAACTCAAAAGCGTTGTTACGTTTTTCTTCGCAACGTAAAAAACCTTTTTACAAAAAAATATTACAAAAAATACAACAAACTTCCAAAAAAAAAAAACACTAATAAGTGAAAAATAATTTTAATTTCGGAAGTCGGTGTCTTTGTTTTTGTATTTTCGTTGTTTGCCACCGACTTCCGAAATTTAAATTATTTTTACTTTGTAGTGTTTTTTTTTTTTTGTGTTGCAAGTCGGTTGTATTTTTGTAAAAAAAAATGTATTACCCGACACAAATTCGAATAAGTACCACTACCTGCAAATGAAATTAGAACATCATCCACTTACAAAGTGGGAAAGAAATACGTATTAATGAAGCTAACTCAAAAACTACTCAAGCAAAGTTAACAAATTTTACATGGGACCAACTTCGAGGTATACCTTCCCGAATAAAAAACAATCTTTCAAATCGAACTACTCTGTAAAAAGTTACGCGTGGTCATAGGTAACATAAAAAAAATATACCTACACGTGTCGACTTGAGAACCTCCTCCTTTTTTTTTCGTCGGTTAAAACCAAAATGTTCGTCCATGCTTGAATTTTCGACTTCTTTCGTATCCGTACGAGAATATTTCATACCATGTAAATTATTAAGTAGCCAGTTTTGATAAGTTGAAAAACTGACTACCTACTTACCCAAAGGGCGCCGAATCACTCATGGGAACATCCCATGATTGGTGGTACATACTAAGGCCCAGTTCTGCCACAAATAACTAAATACGTTATGTGCTAAAGCTGCACGGGTCGATCGTTCAGGTTAAGCTACGCTTGCCGCGGTTGGTCTGTGGATGGGTGACCATCTTTACATAAGAAGACCCCTCGGAAAGCACGTTAAGCAGTTGGTCCCGACTGTCATTCTTCATCTTTAATAGTCGTTACAGGTCGTTAGAAGTCCGAAAATATGACAACCAGTCTTACCAAGGGGTATTACCCAGTAACTGGGGTGTGGGGTCAGATAGGCAGTTACTGTATTTAGCTGCATCTGGTTAGACTGGAAGACAACCCCAATACCTCAACTGGAAAAGGCTAGGCAGATCATGATTCTGTGTGAGTAATTTTCAAACGATTGACGTCTATGTAATTGTGGTTTATTTTTCAAACAGTATAAGTTACATCCATGAGATCTCGACCCCTGAACTAGGACATCCTGTACTTTGTATTGTGTATGGTGGAAGCAACATGGAGCAAACAATAACATGCTCTTAGTTTATTTAGGGATAATTTTTCAATCGTCAGATAACTTATAATTATGGAATAAATATGGCTATTTGACAGCTTTTGTAAAGAAAATATGTCAAACTGTCATATTTATTCTTCAAATAAGTTATCTGACTATTGAAAAGTCGTTCTTCTTTAAAAATAACCTCCTTTACTACACTGGATAAACTTATCGTGTTACAAAAATGTGTGTTAAACAATTCTGGGGGCCTACTCCCTAAGCGCGAAGTCCGTAGTTTCGGCATTCGTTACGGGCGTTTCCTACTCCGTATCACCTACGGACGTATGATTGCTTCGGGGCCCGATCGAAGTATGAATGGCAACACGATACGACAGTTGTCCCTAGTCCCGATGTGTTTTTGCCCGTCCGAAAAATTCAACTTTTACACTTGTTTTGATGGATCGTTAAGTCAGACGGACGGATAAACGGACGGACGGATGAAAGGACGGACTTAGGGAGTAACGTAAAACCACCAATTATCGACACTTTAACGTACGCACACAAGCATTTTTTAAATATTTGGTTCCTAAATGATATTTTATGGTACTTTGATGCATTGGGTAAAATTTGACGGTTCTTTGTATGATATTTTAAAGTAAAAATAAATGACATGTTATTAAATAAAGAAAAATATCAAAATAGATTAATGCTCTTTTTTGCCTAGTAATCGACTGCAGAATTCCATTTATCGACACCCAGTAATCGACATTTCCAATGATCGTGATCTAGTTATCGACATGTTCTATTAATCGTCACCCAATAATCAACTTATTCACACACCCAAAAAATGACCAGTAGGTAAGCTTAATTTTCTTAGCCGTGAAATATTCAAGTATTAAGATGAATAAAAATAAAAAAATAGTTCTAATCAGTCTTTTAGTCATTTTAATTAACTTATCACTTAAAAAAAAACAAACAGTGGCATGTAATTCGTATTACTTAACTTAAACATAAATTCGTTAAAAGTTTTAACATTGACAAGTAAAACGTAGATAAGTAGGTACTTCTTAAGGCAAAGCGGCAGGGTAGCCCGCGAAATTCAAAATTTCTTACGTTTTTTGCAATTTGTAGGTCAGTGTGAGCTTGTATGTTGATTAAAATATGATTCGCGGCCGTAGCTGATATGGCTTTACAGAATTATAATCATTAGAATCAGCAATACAACTCCATAAGTTAGCATTAATATGCTAACTTATGGAGTAAGAAATATGTAAGAAATTTTGAATTTCGCGGGCTACCCTGGCGCATCAACCTTAATATTACTTAGTTGGTATTACAAGTTTAACTTTTTCATAAATAAGTAATAATAAGCAACTTTTAATCAGACTTGAAGTGAAGGAGAAGAAGTGAGATCTTTTCAATGGCACGCAAAACTAAGCTACGTTTTAACACAGACTCATAACTAAGTATTATTATATAATTACTATCCTGAAATATTATTTAGAACTACTTACTAACAAAAGTTGAAAAAAAAACTAAAAAAAGTTTTCTCAAGAAATGAAAAAAAATCTGATTTTCGAAACGTAATTTTATGATGTTTCGAAAGGCAGATATTTTTCATTTCGGCTATTGTGTAGAAATCCCTTTTATTTGATAGCACTGGTTTCGCTATTGCCTCAATGATATCAGAGTATCGGTACCAGATTTTTTCCGGGCACTTGAACGTGTTGCCGACTGAAAATGTCATTGTGCTAATTTTCAAACATGTTTCCGCGAATATTTTCTATAACGCCTGGAAAGTACTCTCCTTCATATTTGATCATCACATAGTCTCATCATTGGAATATTTTGCTTTCATATAAAATCTGTTCAGTGGCATCTCTTCAGATTCCGAGGTATCAGAGTTTTCATAATTTTCATTAGGATTTTCCGTTGCCTGTTCATCGTCTGTTATTTCGCCTTCTATTTTCAGTGTAGCTATCTTCACTTTCTGCATAATTTAATTCAGTGTCTGTATTGTCCGAAGATGTGTCATTTGGTTTTGGTTTTGCTATCCTAAGTTTCTTCTTCTTTTTGTTTTCTATCTCTCCCAGCACGCTTAGCATGACCGCCATAGAAAGGAGCACATTTCTACTATCTACCATTTTGTCTATTCTTCCGTCGACAAAACGTCGTCATGCTAAGCGTGCAGTTTTAATTGCTTTCTTTCTTCTCTTTCCTTGGCTTTAATTTCCATATGTTTCTCTTTTTCTATTTTTTCTTTGTATTTCCTTTCATGATAATACCTCCATGGTGGACTTGTGATAGCAAAAGGATTTTTTTCCTTTAATTTTAAAAATTTTGTCATGTAAGGTGATCCTCGGTATACCAAAATTTTTTGCTGCAGTCGCAATTTTTTCACATTTTCCGACTGCTGCTATCGCCTGTGCCATTTTAAAAGGTGTGTAATTTTTTTTAGGTGCCATTCCTACAAAATAAAAGCTGCATGTCGATTACTGGAACATATGGCTTACCCAATCATCGACACGGCTGTCGATCATTGGAAACAGTTTGAATATTTAAATGCAAGTAGTGTACTTTTAAACTGAGGTAAATGATAAATTAAACTGCACAAATTAATAAAAAAAAACGTTTCGACATTTGTCGATGATTGGAACATGCGAAGAAAAAAAATCCAATGATCGACAAGCATGTTTTCACATTAAAGCATAACCATAGCATTGCAAAGAAATTACTAAATAGTAATGAGTTAGAGTCCTAACTTAATAAATAATTTGCACTCTCAGTGAAACAAAGCAAATAAAAGTTATGGGCAATATATTGTACTCACCTCCTTAGTGATCTCGCTAATAAAACTGGATTTCCAATAGAGATCTGTTACCGGTCGATACGTACAACTACGCCATTTTGTTCAAAATGGCCGAATGTAGGAAACGTCGTCCGCAATGACAGATAGATAATGTATGTCTATGTTTTATGCTTCAAATGCGTTCGGAAGTGTAAATCTACTCTTATTTTTTGTAGTTAACTTTTTTGGTGTCGATCATTGGTGCGCTGTCGAAAATTGGGTATTTTACGTTAGGACCCCTGTTCCGGCGTTTAAAAATTCCGTGGATTTTACTGTGGTTTATAGTTTAAAAAACTGGTTAAACCTGTGCCAGTTGCATCTTGAATCACTGCCAATGTTACCCTGCGAGTAGCTAGTTATACAGTTTACGTTTCGTTTTTAGGGTTCCGTACCAAAATGGTAAATAAGGAACCCTTATGGTGTCACTCAGTCTGTCTGTCTGTCACAGCTGGATATCTCAAGAACTACTAATGCTATCAACTTGAAATTTAGAATAGTTTTAGATGACGTTGACCCAACTATTTTGCAAATAAGAAAGAAATTAAAATATTTATATTTTTTATTTGCAACAGGAACTGGGGCCTTAAAAAATGAAAGTGGCTAGGGCATGTGGGGTAATGGGGTATCATATGAAAGAACGCTGTTTGCACATTCTCAAACATTTTTTTCTTTTTTTTAGGCCGCATATTTTCGACTTCTGATGAAAAATGAAAAAAAAAAAACCGTTCCGTTACAGAAAAATCTGAAATTATTCTATATGATAGAAGTTTATGTAAATATTACAGGAAAAATAAAACGATGTCTCTAAATGGGTGGTCCAATTCATGAAATCACTAAGTCCAAAAAGTGACTTTTGAGATAATGGCATTTTAAAGTTTTAATTGCGAGCTGAAATAACATGTGTTGATATAAATAAAAAATAAAAAAGTACATTATAGTGCTAAGTATGTAGTTTTATTAATTTATAGAAACAAAAGAATAAACTTATAACCGCCCAAGCTACAAGAAATAAAAAGAACTAAAACAGAACCGTAAAGGAACGAATGAATACAGGAAACCAATATCTCTTCTGTATCCACGTCTAAAGTGAAACGCAAGAAGGTTCTACCTGACACATATAGTGTAAAATTGAAACTTCTACAGCCAATGCGATCCTTTTCACAAAGGAACTCAATATAAATTGAAAACTGTGAATCGAGAATATTGTGAAAGCATACGACGATATATCTTTGCTTCTGTGTCGATGTGAATGTATGTAATTTATATGTAGGGAAAGCTATTTTTGAAATAAAGTGTTCGTACAGTTCGCTGATATTATCGATATCGGTTGGTATTGTAGAAACATACCATTACTGTAATGGATGTGGCGCCTGTGATGAAGTCTGGGAGTCCGATGCAGACTTCAATTTTTGAAATAAAGTGTTCGTACAGTTCGCTGATATTATCGGTTGGTATTGTAGAAACATATACCATTACTGTAATGGATGTGGCGCCTGTGATGAAGTCTGGGAGTCTGATGCAGACTTCAATTTTTGAAATAAAGTGTTCGTACAGTTCGCTGATATTATCGGTTGGTATTGTAGAAACATATACCATTACTGTAATGGATGTGGCGCCTGTGATGAAGTCTGGGAGTCTGATGCAGACTTCAATTTTTGAAATAAAGTGTTCGTACAGTTCGCTGATATTATCGGTTGGTATTGTAGAAACATATACCATTACTGTAATGGATGTGGCGCCTGTGATGAGGTCTGGGAGTCCGATGCAGACTTAAATTTTTGAAATAAAGTGTTCGTACAGTGGCTGATATTATCGGTTGGTATTGTATAAACATATACCATTACTGTAATGGATGTGGACCTGTGATGAAGTCTGGGAATCCGATGCAGACTTCAATTTTTGAAATAAAGTGTTCGTACAGTTCGCTGATATTATCGGTTGGTATTCTAGAAACATATACCATTACTGTAATGGATGTGGCGCCTGTGATGAAGTCTGGGAGTCCGATGCAGACTTCAATTTTTGAAATAAAGTGTTCGTACAGTTCGTTGATATTATCGGTGGGTATTGTAGAAACATATACCATTACTGTAATGGATGTGGCGCCTGTGATGAAGTCTGGGAGTCCGATGCAGACTTAAATTTTTGAAATAAAGTGTTCGTACAGTTCGCTGATATTGTCGGTTGGTATTGTAGAAACATATACCATTACTGTAATGGATGTGGCGCCTGTGATGAAGTCTGGGAGTCCGATGCAGACTTCAATTTTTGAAATAAAGTGTTCGTGCAGTTCGCTGATATTATCGGTTGGTATTGTATAAACATATACCATTACTGTAATGGATGTGGCGCCTGTGATGAAGTCTAGGAGTCCGATGCAGACTTCAATTTTGAATATGAAAACTCAATTCCACATAGAAAATATCAGAATAGCCCATGCTACACACATACATTACATACATAGTTAAATTCACGCCTTCTTCCCATGGGGGTAGGCGGAAACTACAGAACGCCACCTGCTACGATCCTTAGGGGCCGCCTCCACGAGCGAGAGAATCGCGACGATATTATGGTCGTGCCACGTATTTCTATATACTCTCTTAGAACGTGTCTCCACACGGCGATATCATCGCGGCGATAATTTGTAGGCACAGCGTGACTATCGCCGCGATTCTCTCGCTCGTGGAGGCGGCCCCTTACATACTCCTTTTGTCTCGTTTATGTTCATACATCTGGTCATACATGCGCAGAACTTTTCGAAGAACATCACCAATAAGATCACTATATATCTTCCTAGGGCGTCCCATCCCGGCGTTTCCACTCACATCTACCTTGTAAATACCTTCTGTTAGTCGCCTTTCATTCATTCTCTCAACATGACTAAACCATCTACGCTTTTAACGTTCTGCATCGTTCTCACATAGGTATATTTTCGTAAGTAACCAATATTTTGTAACCATATTTTGATTTAAAAGAGTGTCCGTGGGTTTTCTTGCCCGTTCTTCTCCATAGGTACCTACTACGCTTTGGAATGGGCGACTAGCTTCATCTTTCTGACTGACCGACCCCTTGACAATTCAAAAGTGCCTGTAAGTAATTGATGCTTTGAGTCTGAGTTCTCAAAATACTAAATCTACTATTACTAAATCACTTCTTAATACTGCATCTAAATTTCAATTTAAAAACGAGTTAAATTGTTAAACCTGCATCGATTAGCGTCGACAGGAAGAGTGTAAAGGAACTAATGGCTCCTAAAAAATTAGATTGACTGCCCGCCGGGTGTTAATTGGCAATTAGGTCAAATGGTGGGTTCGACGTTGGCACAAAGTTTCACCTATGAGCATGTGTTTTTGTAGTAGAGTAGAAATAACGAAACTGCTCGTAAAAATCGTTCAGTCGCGATATCGGGCTAACTATGCGATAATTTCTCGACACGTGTTTTGAGAACTTTGTTGGAAATACAGCAATAAATGTGAGAAAAATTATTGAAGCAAACTGACACTCATGTCAATTTGCCGTGTTCATGGAATAAGAATGTAATATACAGGGTGTATCACAAAGGTGTGGTCAAAATTAAGGGTGTGGTACAGACCATCAAACTGAACAACTTTCTATATGGGACCAACATCAATTTCGCGAAAAAATAATGACCCGTCATTTCAAAATTCGAAGACATTTGACATCTACCAACCCGCACTGGTCCCGGGTGGTGGATTACGGCACACTCCCTCTCACTGAGAGGAGGCCTGTGTCCTAGCAGTGGAAACATTATAGTCTAATTATGTTATGTTATAGCCATATCGTACAAGTATCAATTTATGCGGCAGTTATGATAAAATTAATACTAAATAATCTTTTAAAACGTCAATATAAGTCTCAATTTATTATATTTGCTGCAAATAGTCTTATTATTTTTCGTGAAATCGGATCGGAACGGAACCCTCTTAAATAAAAGAACTTTAAAGTAAAAACTGCAAAGAAAAGTCAGTACTTATGCGCAAAAAATATACTCCATTAAGAGCTAAGACCCGCTTTGCTCATCGCTTAGCTTAAAATGTATTTACAATAATTCACATGTCCGACTCCAGTGAGTTACGACGTTGATGGATACTCCGCTAAACTTGGATTATTACGATTTGCTGACCCCTTAGTATGAATTACTTGGAGTTTGGAATACTTCCTGAAAGATGTAGGGTAAAAATGAAAGGCAATTTTTTTAGTACCTACAGGATGTTTGGTGCATCGTTTGCCAATATCTATCTCCTTAGGCCCCAAAACAATTTTTTCATTATTGTTTTTGGAAATCCCAAAAGTCAGCCTATGAACTTGCATAAAAAAGTTATTGGTACGAGTAAGTAGCCTCTTAATTATTATTTTTTTTTGTAATTTGTAATGTTGTACGGTTCTATAAAAATATATGCCTCGACTTGAGTACTCTTCCCTTTATCTCGTCGCGCGTCAGTTTAAAATCAAAATAACTTGCAAGTAATATCTAGTTTTTTTTTACTGACTGAAAAAATTAAGTGTTTAATAGTTTTTCATATTTTCCGAAATCCACGCGGGTGAAGCCGCGGGCAAGCTAGTATATTAAACAAGGAACGCAATCTTGTATGCAAGAAACTTATCGTTATGTGATTTTGGAAGAATAAAGCTAACATCATAAAACTACGAAACTTCTGTACTTACATCTTCGAGAGCTTAGATTGCATGTCAGCAAAATAACACTAAACATGATGCAAAAATATTATAAAAGAATGGTACTTAAAAACAAGAAAAAAAGTTTAAAAGTCGCCCAACAACTCTGATTTTCATCCTGAAAAAGAAAAAACAATAACAAAAATAATTATAAATTACGTAACCAAAATACCTATGACTGAATTGAAAAATGAAACTAAGTCAGGGCGTAATCCTATACACAAAATCCCCAACTTTCCTCAAAGGGCTGTGATATAGAATTCATGTTGGTTGGCACAAAAACTTGTAAGGAACTATTTCTATTCATATGACGTCATCACTATTGACTCTTGACATCTGTCACCCGTGTCTTCGAATTTTGAATACGATTTATTTATTCATAACTCTGCTTTGTTATTGATTTCTAGTGTTCTGTTCTAGTTTATTTTTGTTGAAAATAGTGATTTGTACCTACGTACCGATACGAAGTTGATTTTTAGGTAATAATTTTGTTTTATTTTTGGTATTTAGTTTGCAGACGAATTTGCGGAATTTCTTGTCCAACAGTTGTATAAAACAATACAAAAATGGGTGTAATTAATATTTTTCATTTATGAAGCACGACTTTATGACAGTTTATGATTCTCATAGATAAAAAAAAAACAAGAGAAAACTCACAGTAAATGCATTATCATCACATTCATTGTCACTAGTTCACTACCAAGCTACACTTTCATCGCTTCAATACCGTATTTAAAACACACGGTACGGTCCGGTAACAAAAGTTCTCTTTTATATCAACTGTTGGCAAATTGTCAATCGGTTTTCCGATTCCCTGATGCGGTTTGCATGAGAATTGAAACACCGAAACCAACAAACTCTATAACGATTACTTTTTGAACGAATAGTCGCCGCAGCACTATTCAAACTTAATCAATTGTGGTTTTCTGGTTTTTCCACTGTGCGGAACAACTGAAGATGAACGGAAAGAAATAATTGAGGATTAAATTACTTAAAATTTTTATACGCGTGTGTGTTTGTTCTGTTTAAAATGTATAATACAAAGATATAAATATGTCTAGATAGACAGTCAAAGCTGTGAACTCGTCGAAAAAAATAGCGTCTAACTGTTCGCCGCAATTTGCACGCACACTAGAAAAGCACAATGCAAGCACAATGACTGGCGCGAGTGTGACGTAAGCTGTCACGCACACCAACATAACACAGTTGGCCTGTTTGTTTTAGTTCTTTTGCACGGCGGCACTTTATCTAGAGACATTATTATTATAAATAATCAAAGGTGAAATACTTATATACGGAATTAAAAAATTCCCTAAATAAATGATACACCTAAGATAAATGATAATGATAAAAGGTGGCGTTCTGCGGGGCGAGCACGGGCGTACTCAAGACGTTTGTGACAAGACATGATAAATTATGTCATGTCTTAGAATTTGTCTTAAATGCTAGCACGGGTCAACCATATGACATAATCTAGAGGCGCGACATGCCTTTCTTGTTGCTAAATTCATAGTGTGACATAGTAAATTGAAAAAATTAAAATGCTTAAGACTATCTGAATATGCGGCCAAATTAAATCTTTTTTTTTTTCTTTTCTTTTGCATAGAACTCGAAAACGGTGTGTCCTATCGCAAAAATAATGAAAATTTGGCCCCCCTTTATGGAACCCATAAACCCATTATTCTGAACATGTAGGTACCAAAAAAAAATATAGTAGTATTTAAGTACCTATGTATTTACTTAAATTATTATTTTTTTTTGTTTTCGACGCGCATTATTTACATGTCTAAATATTTATTTTTAAAAATTAAAAAAAAAACCGTTTAAATATACATATAAAAAATAGTCATTTATTTATTTACTTATTACAATTTTTTTTAATTATCGCGCGCAATTCTTCACACAAATAAACCACCACCACACAATGCAAGAAAATAATTAATTGCCATTTGGTGCAGAGTAATTAGCAGGAAAACATTATTTTTTTCAATTTTCAAATCTTATCACCACCTCCGAACGAAATTGATAAAATTTTTCTTAGTCACCGTCAAAATGTGACATTTGTGATATAATTGGTGCGCCCATATTAGCAAATAAGACATAATGAGTCCCAACTAAACGTCAAGAAGTTATGTCACATTCATAGACTTATGAAAAAAGATGGACTCCGCGCCACGCATATCGAAAGTGAAGCACAGTAAGTATGCCGGGACCGTTTGTACAAACACGCCTCACGCACACATTTACATCATAGTATGCCGACCGGCCGCCATTACGTGACACGAGCGACGGCGTCTTTGCAGGTACTCAAATCACGCACACATAGATCGGTACCGTGCTTCACTTTCGTTATACGTGGCGCGGAGTCCATCTTTTTTTATAAGTCTATGGTCACATTCAAGAAATTATCTCACGCCGCCGTGCTAGCATTTAAGACAAAACAGTTTTATCGCCCAAACTATGATAAAATGTGTGACTCAAGCCATGTCACAGTAGGCCGTGCTCGCCGGGCTGTAGTTTCTGCCTACCCGCGTGAGTTTATGTTTATCTATATGATAAGGTCTTAAAAAGGCAGGTTTTTCAAACCTTTTGAATAATCTGAAGGATTTTGATGTAAGTCCTCTAAGTTCTTGCATTCTTCGTGGACTTCGTGGTGCATAAGGAAGCCCATGCTTACCTTCCTATAGTTCCTATACTATTGTCATGCTCACTTAAATGCCTCGTTGATGGTGGCGTGATCATTCGGTTCCCTACAAAATGGTTGTGCTGGATGGTGCTGATCCACGCGTCATGTTCGTGAACGGTCGCCGTCGTCAGTTGAGACTGATCATCTCTTAAGTGCCAAGGGTTTTTTTTTTTTTTTTTTTGAGGGTGGGAAATCATCAAATAACTTCTCCCGCTCTGGGTGGAGCGGAAGGGCGTGTCAGACTTTTACTGACTAAAACCCACCCGTGTTCCTTCAGTTGCCTATGCCAGGGCCGCGGTATCTTCTTCAAAGTACCCGCGACCCCAGCGGCGTCGGCCCTATTGGACCCCATCATTTGCTGACGTCTCTTTGAGGCGCGCGTGGAACACAACGCGCCGTCGACTCGGGCCTGGTCCTTACCGGACGGCGAGCTACCCGCTGCTCACCGTCCGCAGGCCCGCGCCTACGGTGGCCGGAAATCGCCCCGCGATTCCCGCCGCCCAGGGCGTCTCCTGCGGCGACTGAGGGCGTGAGGCTGCCTCTCCCTCACGCGTTCCGCCTCCTCCTTCGCGAGCATCACTGCTTCGCAGAAGGAGGTGACGGCCTCCCATGCACTCTCGCTCCGCACCATGGCCTGGACCAGGGGGCCTACTCCCTAAGTCCGTCCGTCTTTCCGTCCGTCCGTTTATCCGTCCGTCTGACATTACGATCCATTAAAACAAGTGTAAAAGTTAAATTTTTCGGACGGGCAACAACACATCGGGAGTAGGGACAACTGGCAAATCATGTTGTCATTCATACTTCGTTCGGGCCCCGAACCAATCATCCATCCGTAGGTGATACGGAGTAAGAAACGCCCGTAACGAAGCCCGAAATTACGGGCTTCGTGCTTAGGGAGTAGGCCCCCAGGCTCGGACGCGAGAGATCGCCGCCGCCGATCGCCTCCGTGAGAACACGGCAGTGCTCTGCCCAAGCCGGGCAGACATCCGCTGTATGCAAGTGCCTAGGCTCATTTTTAATCTTATATTTTGAATAGTTTTCAAGTATTTTTTTTATTTACATTGTTCACACATGTCAAAGCAACAAGAATAATATACCCAGGATGTTGTAATACTTATCTTGATTTAAACGAGTGTCCGTGGAGTTTCTTGCCTATTCTACTCCATAGAGATCTACGTTTTGGAATTGGGCAACTAGCTTCAACTTTCTGACTTACCTACTGACCGACTCTTTGACAGTTCAAAAGTGCCTGTAATTGGTTTAATTGAAATAAATGCTTTGAGTTTGTTCAGTGCTACCTTTGGATATTGACTCAGCACGCGGCCCAGATAAAAATAAGTGATTTCGTTGCATCTTTAGAGGCATGAGGAACAGGGCGTAAAGTTCACTCATCTTCCATAGTAAAGGGAGGATCCTCCGACCAGACGGGTGTTGTGTCTGGTGGGCCACTGCCCGACGGTTGCTGTCGGGTCGTTGTATATGTGCTAATCGCGTGGTAAACTCTAATTGCGCGATGCAGGTTTGCGTGACGTCATGTCATTGATGCGTAGTTCATATGTGGCGATGTAGATGCCGCCACATCACTCCCCTCCGGAGACCGGAGGTTGATAGTGGACTGAGTCGTGTATCTTGCGATACTTGCCAGTGCCAGTTGTGCTTCCAGTGAGTCGGAACCGGTTGCCGCATAGTTCACGGTGAGTCGGAACTGTCTGCGGTGATTCCCCAGTGAGTCGGGGTGACGCTGCGTTATGCTCCAGTGAGTCGGAGTGTACAGCGCTGGGTTGAGGTTAAGGCTAAAGGTGATGACCAGGAATGCGCGTCCGCTGCATGCTGGTGGTCAGGATACCCGTTGAAGCCATGGATGCTGGCTGGCTGTGTGACTCGCCGCTCGAAAGCTTGAGGAAGTGATGCTTGATGATGTCACGCTTAAGGAGTTGCACGAAGGCTGCGCTGACGTTCATGCTCGGGGTCACCAATTTAGAGGCATGAGGAACAGGGCGTAAAGTTCACTCATCTTCCATAGTAAAGGGAGGATCCTCCGACCAGACGGGTGTTGTGTCTGGTGGGCCACTGCCCGACGGTTGCTGTCGGGTCGTTGTATATGTGCTAATCGCGTGGTAAACTCTAATTGCGCGATGAAGGTGCGTGACGTCATGTCATTGATGCGTAGTTCATATGTGGCGTTGTAGATGCCGCCACACATCTAACACGCATGAAACACAAAGATTTTGTGCAATAGTGTGTGTTAGGTTAAAGTAGTATATAAGCGGAATCTTTATGCAAATAAATCAGATTAGAATTTTATATTCTTGTCTCATTACCCCTCACTGTGGCCAAGACACCTTTAGCCATCTCTGATCAGTCTCGTGAGTCTGCGGGACTGGCAGTGAGTGTACCCTTCCCGCACCCTGGATTCCTGTCTACTGTCCGTCTGTTACCTTAGGTCGCATGGTGCAGACATCCTGAATTTATTTATATATTTATTTATCACATATTAGGTATACGGTAGGTTAGGGCTGTAGGGCTTATAGGGCTCAGGGTCGTAGGTACCGTTAGGCTTGTAGGTCTTAGTAGGTTCCCGTAACTTATCACATAGCTACATGTACCATCGCACCTTTAACAGTATTGCGGCCTTACGTGGCATCTGTTAAGGGTGGATGTACAGAGTTTGAGTTTTTTACTGGCTGTTGATGAAATACAGACTAAACAACTGTAATCACAACGCAGAATTTACGCGTCGAAATTACGTACAACACGCCTAGCTTTCAATATAGCTCCTATCAAACGTCAAAGGATCCCTTTAATTGACCACATTAATTAATAAGAACCATAGAACATTGCTCTGTTAATTTTGATACGTCCGGATAATCTCTGTGAAAATTAATTCGGTGGAGGTTCAATCGCTCCTCGTTAGTAGAGATTTGAGCGAATTAAACTATGAACTATTGAACGGATTTTAGTTAATTTGTCGCTGGTGAGTTAGCGCCATTCTGACGTTTGACGCTAGACGTCACTTAATTTGAAAATGTGGATGTGTGAAGGAAATTTGAGGAAATGTTTCAGCTGAATCTTGTTCCAGTAACAACAAATGACTCGGCGAATAGTTGTACCCAATTACCGGCATCTCAAATCACATTGATTGAGCAGTTGAGATGTCTTTGTAGGAATTTCGAAAACGTTCAGTCACGCATGGTACATTTCCGAGAGCCAACCGCTGCTACTTTTGACACATTAGCACCAGAGTTTGCATACAAACAAAGAACAGACATAGCCAATAAACAAAATCAACATAATAACAGTAAGAATGAAAACAACAAAACCAACTTATATAGTAACAAACAAGATTCCAAAAATAATAACGTTAATGAAAAATATTTACATGCCTTAAATAATAATAATTCAGTTCCTGGTGCGAAACTGCCGTATTGTCCTAGATGTCGTAATAATTCGCATAGCCTCAAGGATTGTTAGAATAAAGAGATTTTGTGTTTTAAGTGTGGTCATAAAGGTGTCAAGAAACCAGATTGTCCGAAATGTAACAAGGATCAGAAACCAAAAAACTAAATTTGCAGGAGTGATAACAGACGTCCGCATCCCACGACCTAAAAATTATTGTGTGCCTCCGGCTTATCTAGTTTGGGTTTTTTCCCTGATTATACACATTTTTTAAACCGTATCCCGTTGTTTTTTTTCAAACGCCATTTACTAGGTGGGAACAAATAGGTGGAGGCTACACCATACATAAACGTTTATTGGGCGTATTATTTATTTTTGATTAGTAATCTACGTAGGTTAAGTTCTATAAATTTGAACTATTCCTGAAACCCGGGAAAAAATGGTATCTATTAAGGATATCATTGTTTCACAAGGGATGTATAGATACGCATTACAAAAAAATTAAAGGTATAAATATCAAAGGAATCTTCACGATTTCCGACGTCCGGTATTGCTTTGACTACTCTCGGAAATCGAACCTAGTCAATTCTGCCAAACGTATTTGACTGAAAATCTAACTATTCAAAACGCTTGACACGCACTTGCCTCAATAAATTCAGCTTATTGAATTTCTGCGTGATTTATCCAACCAATCCAGCTAATAATGCATCAGTTCGCTGCTGCTAACAACTGAATGGTATTTGATGACATTCCATTCAGTGTTCCAGGATTAGGATTCTATTTGAGCCACGTTTCCACGTTTCGTTTCGTCAGCCAACTTCATTACTACCAGAACGATTTCATTTGTAGACTGCTGTCAGTTGTTTGGTCATCCGTAATACCAAGACTGAAGATGATCAATAAAAAATACTACAATCAAATCAACCACCAAACTTAGTACCAGGTAGAAGTCGTTTAGGAGATAAACCGACCATGACAATAAACCAGAGCACTCACAAATCAATATCTACCCACAACGTAATCAAAATCATTAACTTATTAGATTGTACACAACGGACGCAACTGATTACCGCATCGCGTGGCCAGTAAAATGATCATTGGAATAGATACCTGCTGCGATACATAATCTCCTATTTCATTACAATTAATTGTCTTGGCGATTGATGGGAACGATTGTACACAGTGTTTTGTTTAATTTTCCTTGAATGTTGTTGCTATAAATAACGACTATAACCCCAAGACAACTAGGTGGATCGTGGCCTCAATGCCTGTTACCCACATTCGTCTTAGGCCGAGATCTATAAACGTAACTGGGCAGTACTTTGCTCGCGCTTTGTCCCTGTCACTGTCGCGCAACTGTCAAACTACAAGTACAAGATAGAGACGGAACATGAGTAAGCCTAAGTAACGTTAGACGATTAACGGGCTATGGATGCCACAATCCACCTAGTTGGAATGGAAACCTATGGAAATTCTGTTCTAATAACAGAACACATAAGCCTTTAAGCTTTAAAACTGTTATTTTTAGACGTGCTCGATGCTTGATTTGGTCCCAACAAAGTGCCCTGGGGCACACCAATAACATTAAACACCTACAAATTAGTAAATTACTGAGTTCGAAATGTAAAATTTTCAGAACATTGTTATTTAATACCTTCTATTTAGAAAAAAAAAAACTCAGAGCCCCAGGCATTCATCAACACTTTGTAGAGATGTTGTGAGATGTCAAACGCTTTTCATTAGTCCACACCTAGACTACGATGCGTAGGAACAGATAAGCCGCGAGCAACTTGCACGCCTTGATGTCACGCCTAGATGCCGTAGGACGATTAATGAACACTTCTGAAGTTTGCTGTAGAGACTTGAAGATGCAGATATTGCGATCGTGTGATTGTTGTACGTTTCTCTTAGTCGTCGAAATGAACATGTTGAAGATGATATTACAGACATTACAGTTCTCTGAAGAACTAACAACTGGTAACTATAAGTAATATATTAAATTGTTAGTAGAGGAAGTTCAAAAACAGATCTTCATTTATTTATTGATTAAGCTGTGCCGGGGATTCCCAATCACGACGTAAATTAGGGAACATCAAAATGAATTCAAATTGAATATCATAACAATTTTATATCTGTATCTGTATTTGCAAACAGATATCCAAATAGAACCTTTCCCGAACCCAACTTTAACGAAGGTACAAGTCACCGGGTTCTAATTAATGGTCCCCGGGCAATTGATACTTTCTGTAAGTATTTGAATTTACAAAATCGTTTTTGTGATTCATTTTATTTTCTTAATGATACAAATGAATGTGGTTGAACACAAAAATAACTGCAATCAGTTTACTTAAAACTTGCGACTAATAGAAGGACCAACATCGATAAAAGTGAGCGATAAATTATTTAATCGGTCTCAACTATCCCATGAATATCGAATGCAAATGTTTGCGATCCACTTTCGAATCGATTCCATTAATTATTATCGTGATGACAACGCTGACTAGCTAATGTTTTAGTTGTTCTAGTTGCCTGTTATTTGTCATGTAATTAACGCAAAATTGCTACACAGTTGTTGACAGAGTCTGTAGTTTTGATTGCTTTGATTATAATTATTGCAACGGCCGCGGGCTGTCCAATTAATTTTGGCTTTTCTAATCAAGTTTTGGTATTGTTCTAAATATGTATTGTTTTTAGAAAAAATATACAGTTGAAAAGTTTTTTTTTTCATCTTTGGATCTGACGGTCGTTGTTTCTCCAGATTGCAATTTCAGTTATTTATTGTTTATTTTTGTTGATTACTGATTTTTAATTCTATGTATGAGTTATTTCATTTGTATACTTATTTTAGTCTCGTTATGGTTCTTGGCTAAATTATAACAGCCACACAGGTATATCGAAGGTTAAGCTACGCTTGCTGCGGTCAGTCCGTGGATGGGTGACTATCCGTTACATACCCCATTACGAGAAAAACATGCATCTTATCTTATTGTCTTATGGATAAGGGGTTGTGGAGGTCAGACAGTCGCTTCATCTGGTTAGACTGGAAGCCGACCCCAACATAGTTGGGAAAAAGCTAGGTAGATTGATTATGGGTTCCAACTATGTTATTTTAGAAACACCAGTCAATAAACAAAACAGCAAACAATAGTGTTTCAACATCCAATTAAAGTATCTAAATATCAATTCGTAATCAAATATTATGTTACCAAACAAATGCCATCTAAATTCCGATGGAACACAAAAATAATCAATTCACTCACCGCGAAACAGGATGGGGTTGTATCAAAACTAGTGCAGACCGCAAAAATCAACCGGCACTGTTCGCTAACCAACCTCATTGATTCAGTGCCTATGTTAATTATCAAATGTAATTGCGTCAGTCGCAACTGAACAATCGTTTCTGATCTATTAGTTTTACTAATTATTTGTACGGACTGATTGTGATAGAAATAGAACTGTCGTATTGTTTTAAGTCCTAACGAACTCATTGTTGATGAAGCACTCCAAATAAAAACTGAGATGTCATGTTCATTATCAAAAGTCTGATACGAAAGTGATTCTAATACCTACATAAATTATATTAATACCAGTAAGTATGGTGACGCTTGGGGGAGGCCTATGTCCAGCAGTAGACGTTTTTCGGCTGAAATGATGATGATGATGATGAATTTGTAGATTAGCCTAACGTAACCTAACCTTGGTTTTTAGGGTTCCGTCCATCAAAAGGAAAAAAACGGAACCCTTAATAGGATCACTTCGTTGTCTATCTGTCTGTCAGTCTGTCAAGACCCTTTTTCTCAGGAACGTGTGGAGGTATCAAATTGAAATTAATATCAAATACGTACGTCTACGGTTCCTTGGAGTTCTAAAAAAAATCAAGTTTCTAAGTCAGCACAGTAATAAAAAAAATACGGCAATTTATGCGACATATTTTGATACTCGCAAGTAAATCAAAACCTATATACTTATATTAGGGTACTTCCCGTTGTTCAAGAATCATGTAATTTGGCAAGAAGAAAGGTCTCATAGCACAAGTGAAGAAAAAAGTCCGAAAATTGTTAATTTGTAATTTAATCCGATAGTAGTTAAAAATTAAAATATATTAATAATAGTTAATAAAATAAAATAGTTAAAATGTATTATTAATAGTGAGATAATAAATGAAACAGGGCTTTATACTTTGTATGCACTGGTTTTTTCTTAGTAGGCCGCATAAAGAAAACTACCGGCCAAGTGCGTGTCCGACCACGCACAATGAAGGGTTCCGTAGTTGAAAAGAATTTATACCAAAGACAAACTTAACATTGAGTTGAAATACATGTTCTCCCATACATTGATATACGTCACGGACAATTCTCCAATTGCATATTTAAGTTTGAATTCGCAAAAAACTATTCTTAAGCATATCATCACGCCTTGTTCCGGGGTGACGGTCACTTTTAACTACTTGCGAGTATCAAAAAATGTCGCATAAATGACCGTATTTTTTGATTGCGTTGACTTAGAATCTTGATTTTTTTAGAACTCCAAGGGACCATAGACTTACGTATTTGATATTAATTTCAACTTGATACCTCCACGCGTTCCTGAGAAAAACGGTCTTGACAGACTGACAGACAGACAGACGGACAAACAAGTGATCCTATAAGGGTTCCGTTTTTTCCTTTTGAGGTACGGAACCCTTAAAATACGGCCATTTATGCGACATTTTTTGATACTCGCAAGAAAATCAAAACCTATAGGGTACTTCCCGTTGTCCTAGAATCATGAAATTTGGCCAGGAGCAAGGTCCAATACAAGTAAAGAAAAAAGTCCGAAAATTGTTAATTTGAAATTCCATCAAATAAAAAAATATTTTCAAGGTTGTCAGTCTGTTAAGACCCTTTTTCACAGGAACGCGTGGAGGTATCAAGTTGAAATTAATATCAAATACGTAAGTCTATGGTCCCTTGGAGTTCTAAAAAAATCAAGATTCTAAGTCAACGCAATAAAAAAATACGGTCATTTATGCGACATTTTTTGATACTCGCAAGTAGTTAAAAACCTATAGGGTACTTCCCGTCGTCCTAGAATCATGAAATTTGGCAAGAAGCAAGGTCTCACTACACAAGTAAAGGAAAAAGTCCGAAAATTGTTAATTTGTAATTCTATCACATAAAAAAATATTTCAAAGTTGTCGGTCTATCAAGACCCTTTTTCTCAAGAATGCGTAGAGGTATCAAGTTGAAACACGCACTTGGTCGGTTTTTTTTAAATATCTCATTTCCTATGGGTTTTTTGCTATTTGTATTTATTATCAATATTGTAGAATACAAAATTCTCTACAAATTTTGTTAAAAAAAAATTTTATACGGTGAACCGTTTTCGAGATAGAGGGCGGAGAGCGCGCGGTCACAGGATCACTTCAGGTCAACCGGTGCCTACGGTCGAAAACGCGCCATACATATAGTTGATGAACTATCGATAAATCAATGATTATAAATATTTGTCAATTTTTATTAACTATTATATTATATTATATTTTATCATTTTTAGGGTTCCGTACCTCAAAAGGAAAAAATGGAACCCTTATAGGATCACTCGTTTGTCCGTCTGTCTGTCTGTCTGTCAGTCTGTCAAGACCGTTTTTCTCAGGAACGCGTGAAGGTATCAAGCTGAAATTAATATCAAATACGTAGGTTTATGGTCCCTTGGAGACCTAAAAAGATCAAACTTCTAAGTCAACGGAATAAAAAAATACGGCCATTTATGCGACATTTTTTGATACTCGCAAGTAGTTAAAAACCTATAGGGTACTTTCCGTCGTCCTAGAATCATGAAATTTGGCAAGAAGCAAGGTCTCACTACACAAGTAAAGGAAAAAGTCCGAAAATTGTTAATTTGTAATTCTATCACATAAAAAAATATTTCAAAGTTGTCGGTCTATCAAGACCCTTTTTCTCAAGAATGCGTAGAGGTATCAAGTTGAAATTAATATGAAATACGTAGGTATATAGTCTCTTCAAGTCCTATAAAACTGAAGCTTCTAAGTCAACGCAATAAAAAATACGGCCATTATGCGACACATTTTGATACTCGCAACTGTCGCAAGTAAATGAAAACCTATAGGGTACTTCCCGTTGACCTAGAATTATAAAATTTGGCAAGAAGCAAGGTCTCTCAGCACAAGTAAAGGAAAAAGTCCGAAAATTGTGAATTTGTAATTTTATGACATAGAAAAATGTTTTTTTGTTATCCAATGTTAAGTTTCTTTTTGGGATAAATTCTTTTCAACTACGGAACCCTTCATTATGGGTGGTCCGACGCGCACTTGTCCGGTTTTTTTTTATTGAGTTGACTTAGAAGCTTGATCTTTTTAGAACTTTATGGGAGTATAGACCTACATATTTGATATTAATTTCAACTTGATACCTTCACGCGTTCCTGAGAAAACATAGACAGACAAATGGACAGACAGACAGACAGACAGACAGACAGACAGACAGACAGACAGACGGACAAACAAGTGATCCTATAAGGGTTCCATTTTTTCCTTTTGAGGTATGGAACCCTAATAAGAATGATGTAAGATAAGTTTTTATTTGGCCACAATAAATAAAACAAAATGTAAAGTAGATTACTGCAGCTGTGGGTATTACCCCATTTTTGAAAAGTGTCTCAATTAGATTCTATGGTGCTAATAAGCCACTAAACTAGATTCTATAGTGCTCATAAGCCACTTGCTTTTTGCCCAAGCTAAATAAATAATATAATTTTAGATTTTCTCATATAGAGTAAAGTACTTTATTGCTCCACATCTAGCCCTATCTGCAAGCAAAATAGTGTACAAGGACCGAACAATGAATATAACATACCATAATCTGGCAAGTGTGATCGACCTCGAACGACGCCATCATCGTTAACCCATGGAACAACATAGATAATGGCGCCGGGAGCAATCAGCAGATTGATATCTCTATCTTGTTTGTTTGTATGCTAAGTACTTGCGCGTTTAGTGGTCATGGGGAGTTCTATAGAGCTGTGAGTTTAGTTTCGTAGGTTATTATAATCTAGTATTTGTTTTATTTGTATGTTCATCATCATCAGCTGCCTAGCTTTTTCCCAACTATGTTGGGGTCGGCTTCCAGTATAACTGGAATCTGGATGCTGCTGAATAACAGTATTTTACATGGAGTGACTGCCTATCTGACCTCCACAATCTAGTACTGTGTAATACGATACCCCTTGGCTTGCCCCTTAAGACTGGCTGTGTGACTTTCAGGCTCTGACGACCCGTAACGATTGTCGAAGATCCAAGAATGAGCGCTGGGTCCAACGGTATTAACTTTTTCGGTCGAGCAAAAACATATCGGGAGTAGGGACAACTGCTGTCAAAAGTGGTGTCAATCATTCTTAGGTCGGGCCCCAAACTAATCTTATGTCCATAGATGATACGGATATGAATCGCCTGTAACTTCGGCCGAAACTACGGATTTCATGCTTAAACCAAACTAACTCCATGCTTTACTTTAAAAATACGCTACAAAGGTACCACTTGGGCATACTAAAAGTTACCTACAAAGTTTATAAAAATATGTACATTAGAGAAACGGGTAGCAAAAGGCTGACGTGTAAAAAGGCTTCGTAAATGTAAACTTTGTAAAATTCGTAGTGTATGGAAACGTGGTCTGACGCCCGCGTGTTTGGGAACTATTGCGGAACTAAAGTTTCGAAGTGCGCGGAATAATTGTTGCTATAAACCCGTAAATTGTTTTTTATTGACTTAGTTTTTAGCATATAAAGTATTATTTACTATATAAGTTGAAATATATACAGTCGTTGCTTTTATCTAAGCCTACTTCATATGCTAAAAAGTGTTGCAGAAAGCGTATTAAATTCCACTAGGTATTTATATCTCTGAGCCCTAATTCTACTACAACCGTTTTAGTAGAAAATTAGGGCCCTGGTTAGCTAATTGTTTATGAGTGAGATAGATTATGGAAAACCGATAGCCAAAAATAAGGATGAATGCGAGGAATAAAATGCAATCACGAGATCAAATCTGAAACTATCTTTAGAGACAACAATTATTAAAAGCGAAAAATTTTATTTATGGGGGAAGCCCGGTTTTTGTTTGCAGGACAATGTCACACAAATTTGTTACGGTCACGAATCGCGTTTTGATCATACTGACTGGGCCGACTGACAGATCCCCTTATATATTTTTTTCCTTTTTTATTAGGCCTCTCTGGTCTCTGGTCTCTGGTGGTGGTAGTTAGGTCTTTCTGAGGCTACCTTGGCGCTTTCACCTTAACTAATAGAGGCTTTTCTCACAAATCTACAATCATTTAGCTCATCATTGTTTTAACATCTCTATATAGATAAATTACTTGCAAACAGAGTATTCTTCGGAGTAATCAAGATATGCTAATAGTCATCTTTGATAGTCAAACTCGTGTGCAGATGACTTCTATAATACGGTCATCAGCAGGGATATTTGCCCATGACGTCTGAAATTGAGATAGCAATTGTGCATTTCATGCTTATGACGTCACTAAATGGTAATTATTATACTATTGATATGATGGACATATAAATCGTTTATTTGGTGCACACAAAAGACCTAGCATACCAGCCTGCGACACTTATTTTAAATGTCGCAGCATCATGCTGATATATAGGTAACTTTTGGCCTCGTACAGGACTTTATGTTTTTTTACTATTTTTTTTTTAATATAATTTTGTTTCTTTATTTTTGTTTATAAATTTTATCATTGTGTTTTTAGTTTAAGTTGGTGATTTTCCTGTACGAGTCACAATTATTACTTTTTCTTTCTTTCTTTCTTTTCTTTCTAGCACAACATACAAAAGCACGATTAAAATAATAACTAATTAAATTAATAATAGAGCAAGGTCCCAAGGCCTGGCCAGACATTACTTATTTTCTGATTAAAGAAATGTATGGGATAGAGTAGTGTTAGTATGTACTTTGAACGTATGCATACCTGCAGCTTGGGCCGAACGGCCAATTTTCAGGTAATGAAGTTACGTACAAATATTACTCACTTTTCTTAAATTAGATTAGATTGTTTTGTATGATTTACAGAACATTGTTAATAATTATTAATAATCAATACTGTCAGACACTTCTCATCGGGCGGATTTTTTCCGCCAGACGCTTTAACCCCTCAAGTGTCTGAGTTTGTCTAATTTTAGACCCAAAACCGCAGCGAGTGGGGAGGGTTGGGGGTTAGTTGCGAACCCCATAGGTTCACAACTACTGATGATGATATGTTTTCCATCGGATGATGTTTTTTACGTTTATATTATATATGTGATCTAAGCTTATATACCTATTATGTAAAGTTCTGTCCTTTTGCACACTTGGGGTGCATTTGACACGCGGGGGTAGGGGGAGTTAGCTGCGAACTCCATAGGTTCACAACTAATGATGATTATTGGTTTTCCATCAGATGATGTTTTTTTACATTTATATATATGTGATATAAGCTTATATACCTAACAAAAAAAGGGTTTTTCTTATGCAGATATGGGGTGCATTCGACATTTGAGGGGTTAAAGCTCGTAAAAAATGAGGTCATCTTATTTATAGTTTGAGTCTTAATTTTTATATACCTACCTAATGATACTCAGGGAACTATTTCAATGTACTATTTTTAAGCAGCCAGACCGATCGTAGCTGTTAAACGTCCCCCAGACCATCTAGTTATCAAACTAACACACCCACACACCCCACACACTACACACACCCTTACACATGCACTGCACACACGCTTCATAATACGCATAAATATTTTTCAGTTTTTTTTTCTATATTTTTCAGTTTTTTTTTCTTCTAAATCAATAATAATTCTGTTTTCCACCATTAATAATTATTAAAATTTCCCTAATTACAAAACTTTTATGAAAGGAAATCACTGAGTCCTAAGTCAGAGGAACTTAAACCTAGTATATGAGTCAGAGTATTTAAATATTGACCACTGTCTGCCTTTTATTTTTATACGGCTAAGGGCTTTTGATGAAATAAAGAATTTAGTTTTTTTTTTTACCACGCTTGCGCTCACATTATCAGCAGCTTTTTAAAAGTGTATCTGGGGAATGAAAGTGGAATGTGCGAAGTGAAATAAATTATGTAAGATACCCGCAATTTAAATTACGTAAGTATTCTACACTAGCTTATCTTTTGGAAGCGAACTTGTTCATGAAGATTGCGATCATGAGATTATATGTATCCGTGTTTGTTGTGGATACACCTACATAGTCGTATATTATGCTTGATTATGATATTTGAAACTGGAAACAACATTTTAAGAGTAAGTCAGTAGACAAAGGAATATGGTACAAAACAGTTCAAAATGAGCTGCCTCAAGTGCCCTGGGTTTGACAGTAGTAGGTTAATTAGAAGTTATGTGAAGTGAGCTCTAAGATTACGGTCTGGACACTATCCATCGGCAAAGTTTGCATTTCTCATGAAGTAAAAAGTTCTCCCAACTGCAACACATGCAATGTACTTGAGGATTACCTACATCATTTGCTGATGGATTGCATCAAGAACCAAGAAGAAAGGAGAAATTTAATCAATGAGTTTAATTTAAATATATCACAGGTAGGTCTAATCCAATCAATTTTAGCACAGCCGAAGTCAGATGTGGCGAAAAGATTTAGCGAGTTGGATTGATTAACATTCTCCTTTTAATTTAATTTAAAATTAAAGCATTTTAGCGTAGTAGTCTGTATATAAGGCAAGATGATGATGATGGGGTTGGCGTATCCATTGGGATAAAAACCCCAATTAAATCAATAGAGATTACAAAAAAAAAGCTTTTTTCTCGGTTACGATGTTGATCCCATGTAGAAAGTTGTTCAGTTTGATGGTCTGTACCATACCGTTCCTTTCTGATAGCCACCCTGTAGAATGTTAATATAGCTTCAAGACAAAGTGAAACCCAGCGAATCAACATCAACCCAGATTTTGATGGGTCACCCATTAGTTGCCAAGTGACGACTTGTTAGAGACGTTAAAGTTATCCTTCAGTCCTTCTCTTAGGACATTAAGCAAAGCCTCAAATTTTATGTCCTGTACAGATGCCAGCAGTATTACTCAAACGAAGTACCCATTCGGCGCATACGTTGCGTTGTTTTACGGTACTTCGAATTTCTGACATTAATGTTGTAGCCTGATTGAAGTACTGATGGCAATTATTTAATACTAGCTTTTGCCCGCGGCTTCGCCCGCGTGGATGTCGGGAAATACCCCACGGGAACGTGCTACCGGGAAATCATTCCTTGTTCCTTGTCTACATTATAAAGGGAACCTCTGTGCAGAATTTCAGCTTTCTAGGTCCAAGGGTTTGCGCTGGGCGTTGATGAGTCAGTCAATCAGTCAGTCAGGACTTCTCTTTCTATTTATATAGATAGATTCTTAGGGAATTATGGATGTGAGACCAGGTTTGTGGAACTATGTTGTTGGATTTAGTGCGTTGGCTTCGTGTAGCAGCATCAGTGGTATTTGGAAATTTATAAGGATGCACCTATTCATAAAAGTTACAAGAAGATACTGTTGTAACGTTCCGTGATTTTAATCATAACTATAACTAATGTTATAAATGTGAAAGTAAGCTTGTTTGCTTGATACCTTTTCACGCCCAAACCACTAAAGCGATCATCCTGTTTTGCATATACGTAAGTTGTCAGTATTCATGACGAAAAAAAGTAAGTTGTGCTCCCGAGGAAAACAACAATAACATTCTTATGATAATAGATGACGCCACGTGTCTTTCGAATCATGATTGAATTATATTATTACAAGCAGAGTAGGTACAACCCGAATTGATTGTCAAATTCTAAATTAACGCGAGCGAAGCCGTGGGCAAAAACTAGTGAAATATAAATAGGAAATAAAAATCTAAAACAAAGTTATGACTGAAACAGCGCAGTGACTACATATTTTTTATCATGTTCTGGCCGCATCATAGTTCGGTGAACCACAAGTTGGAGTTCGTTGTAGCGAATAATAAAAACCAAGCGAGTTGTTAAAACTAGCGGGCTCCGTATAGTAAAAACTTACTGTGTAAAAGTCACTTTGTTAAGATAAAACATGATTTTGTAAAAAAAGTTCTATGCCCATTTTTAGGGTTCCGTACACAAATCGTGCCATTGGGACCCTATTGCTATGGCTCCGCTGTCCATAAGTCTGTCACAGGGCTGTATCTTTTTAGGGTTCCGTACCAAAATGGTAAAAAGGGTGCGACTCAGTCTGTCTGTCTGTCTGTCACAGCTGGATATCTCAAGAACTACTAATGCTGTCAACTTGAAATTTGGAACAGTTTTAGATGACCTTTGCTTAACTATTTTGCAAATAAAAAAGAACTAAAAATATTTATATCTTTTTTGCAACAGAGACTGAAAGATGGTCTTAAAAAATCAAAGTGAGGCTACTAGGGCATGTGGGATACTCGTATCATATGAGAGAGCGCTGTTTGCACATTCTCATTTTTTTTTAATTTTTTCAACTATTTTTCGACTTTTGATGAAAAATGTGAAAAAAATACCGTTCCCCCTTATATCCGTAGTTTGCAAAGAAAAATATCTGAAATTATTCTTTGTGATAGAAGTTTATGTAAAGATTACAGGAAAAATAAAACGATGTCTCTAAATAGCGCACTTTTTCAGAAATCGGAACGGAACCCTCGGTGCGCGAGTCCGACTCGCTCTTGACCGGTTTTTTTTAGATTTAGATTGAACATTTTACAAATCTGATAAGCAAACCTAACTGAACCAAAGGAATGTCTGGATAATCCAATTTTAGTTAATTTAATTTGATTGCTATTTGGTTTCGCTTTGTGCTGTGCAAGTACTTTTATGTTATAAATAGATTTTAATTTAGTTTTAGATGTACATAGGTACGTAAAGTTAAAATTATTTTATTTATTTGCTCTCTTTTATGTAAGTTACGGCTGAAATCTGAAAAGCAACTCAATTTTAATTGACGCAACAGCGCAACGTGACAGCGTGACGCAGTAGAACGATTTCTATGAAAACTTCATGAATATTGTTCTAGTATAGTCTCGTGCTGTCGCATCGCGACTTGCTGCGGGAACCTTTAATCGTCACTTGACACATGAGCAAGAAATATCGAACCATTAGTTTGCTTAGGCGTACTAAGCGGAGCACTTTTGAGTAGCGCTGCTCAAAAATACCGTAACAAACTCAAATCACCAATGAGTAGCCAGAATGTACAACGGCTGTCTGTACACGACATAAACAATCACTGAGACGCGAACAGACATCGCGAGGCGTGCGCCGCGAATGGTTCGTCACGCATGCCTCGGGCTGTGTAGACGTGTGTGCTCACTGTCAGCATTCGCCGCATACGCTCGTTAAACGAGTGCGAGCCGCGCGTTCCGTGTGATCGGATGTACGCGCCTTTACATCATTCCATGTGATCAAAGGAATGTACGTTTAGCATACAAATACGCTACACTTATGCGCATTGACAATTCACGCGAGCATTTCACGAATTAGAATGACAGATTGAAGACCTAGGGCTGTAATAGCACATTTTTTTATTGTAGAACATCGTTCGTTGTTGTGCGATGCCGGCGGCATGCTATAAATATTGCACGCATGCCTCAGGTTGAAGCATGCGTCACGAACCATTTGCCGCGCACGCCTCACGATGTCAGTCGTGTAGGGACCGTCTCACTAGTCCTGTGGCATTCTGGTTTCTCATTACTGGTTACATCTTTTGAGGAGCATCGTCGACGATGGGCCTTCTCGTGCGTCTATCAGCCACTTCAAAGTAAAGATGAGTCGTTTTGGAGTTTTCGTATTTAACATTGTTTGTATAAACAATGTTAAATACGAAAACTTCTTAGAATTTAGGAGACTATTTTATCGAAGGCGTAGCGCGGCGGTCTTGGCTTGGTGTGGCATAACTTTCCGCGAAAACTAAATATTCTATTACGACGTATAAGTAGAACACCCTGCGGCTAAAGCTCTTCGGAGAACGTCTCAAGATGTTGAGTCAAAGCCCGATCCACTGAAAGATGACTCGTCAGTAGCCTACACAGAATTCTCTCCATTAAATTAATTTAGTGATCCTTTCGTCAACAAAACGATTAAACCTTTCGGTGGTATCTACATGTGCGTCAGCCTTTAGTTCTCAGCTTAGTTCAGCGTTAAGAGTAGTTTAAGCATATTGATAAGTAGATCAATATGCTTAAACCACTTTTATTTGAGAACTAAATGCTGACGCACATTTGGGTAGACCGCACTTTCTTACATTTTTAAAGTTCCGTACCTACCCAAAGGGTGCCAACGGGACCCTATTATTAAGGGCCCCCACACATTTACAGTCCGCCAAATTTCATGATTCTAGGTCAACGGTATAAGTACTCCTAAAGATTCGATATAACTACTTGCGGGTATCAAAATATGTCGCATAAATGGCCGTATTTTTTATTACTTTGACTTAAGCTTGTTTTTTTAAAGCTCCAAGGGTCCGTAGACCTACGGACGTCAACAGAAAGTGCCTTGACAGACTGACAGACAGACGGACAGACGGACAACGAAGTGATCCTATAAGGGTTCAGTTTTTTCCTTTTAAGGTACGGAAGAGGTTCATCAGTATGTTTTTATACTGACGAACCTCTTCCTTTTTTGAATGTTACTTAGTTTGATGTACAGAATGGGTCTTGTTACAGCCTATTATACCTCCTAATAATAGCACTTGGAGATCAAATCCTCCTAAAAACACACTGTTGGATTTTCAACTCTCGGCGCTACAGATCGTTAAAAATCCAGTGCGCGAGGAAGAATCGCCGCGATGTTTTTATGTCCGTGCGAACGTCGGCTTACCGTTATAAATTGTCTTTGGTCTTATATCAACCAATGGACAAAAGACAACTTGGATATGAGAATTTTGCTTACATTACATTGTGTGTAGGTACTTTGTATTTTTTTTTCTAATGTGCGTTTTATTTGTGCAGAATAAACACTTTTTCTTTCTTTTCTTTCTAAATGAAAGGCGCTTTATTAGCACAGCTGGGCCTAGGCTTGTCAAGAAAATAATAACATTTATGACGACAACATGAGAAAGAACACAAGTCCTTAGCTTCGTAATTAATTACTTAGGCGTCCTAATTAGGTACAAGCATGACAGCTATAATCTTTGTCGCCTGTCTCATTATATTTACACTAGCTTTTGCCCGCGGCTTCGCCCGCGTGGATGTCGGAAAATATCCCATGGGAACGTTCATGTGGAACACATAGGGCATATCCCTAACTTAAGAAATGCTGGGTTTCCCATACAAACTTTCATCCCTTTTATCACCTCTTGTAGGATTATGTTTTAAGACAAAAAGTAGCCCATGTCCTTTCCCAGGATGCTATCTATAGCCTTGCCAAATTTTATCGAAATCCGTGCAGTTTTGTAAATTTTAAAATCAACTCCTATTTTACCCACTTAGGGGATGATTTTTAAAAAACGCTGACCCGCAAATTTCTTACCAATAGCATAAATTTGTTATCCCTAACTTAAGAAATACTGGGTTTCCCTTACAAACTTTCATCCCCTATATCACCCCGTGTAGTATTATTTTTGAAAAAAATAGTATCCTATGTCCTTTCCCAGGATGCTATATAAAGCCTTGCCAAATTTTGTCGAAATCCGTGCAGTTTTGTAAATTTTAAAATCAACCCCTATTTAACCCCCTTAGGGGATGAAAAACGCTGAACCGCATATTTCTTTATTTCCTATCAAAAGCATACATTTTAATTTTCACATCCCTAACTTAAGAAATACTGAGATTCCTATACAAACTTTCATCCCCTTTAACACCCCCTGTAGGATTAATTTAAAAAAAAGTAGCCTAGGTCCGTCCGCAGGATACCATCTATAGCCTTGCCAAATTTTATCGAAATCCGTTCAGTGGTTCTGGGTTTCCCATACAAACTTTCATCCACTATATCACCCCCTGTAGGATTATTTATTAAGACAAAAAGTAGCCTATATCCTTCCCCAGGATGCTATATAAAGCCTTGCCAAATTTTATCGAAATCCGTGCAGTTTTGTAAATTTTAAAATCAACCCGTATTTTACCCCCTTATGGGATGATTTTTCAAAAACGCTGAACCGCATATTTCTTTATTTCCTACCAATAGCATAAATTTGTTATCCCTAACTTAAGAAATATTGGGTTTCCCTTACAAAATTTCATCCCCCATATCACCCCCTTGTAGTATTGTTTTTGAAAGTATCCTATGTCCTTTCCCCAGGATGCTATATAAAGTCTTGCCAAATTTTGTCGAAATCCGTGCAGTTTTGTAAATTTTAACATCAACGCCTATTTTACCCCCTTGGGGGATGATTTTTCAAAAACGCTGAACCGCATATTTCTTTATTTCCTATCAAAAGCATACATTTTAATTTTCACATCCCTAACTTAAGAAATACTGAGTTTCCCATACAAACTTTCATCCCCTATATCACCCCTGTTGGATTATTTTTTAAGACCAAAGTAGCCGGTGTCCTTCCCCAGGATGCTATATAAAGCCTTGCCAAATTTTATCCAAATCCGTGCAGTTTTGTAAATTTTAAAATCAACCCCTATTTACCCCCTTAGGGGATGATTTTTCAAAAACGCTGAACCGCATATTTCTTAATTTCCTACCAATAGCATAAATTTGTTATCCCTAACTTAAGAAATACTGGGTTTCCCTTGCAAACTTTCATCCCCTATATCACCCCCTGTGGTATTATTTTGGAAAAAATAGTATCCTATGTCCTTCCCCAGGATGCTATATAAAGCCTTGCCAAATTTTGTCGAAATCCGTGCAGTTTTGTAAATTTTAAAATCAACCCCTATTTTACCCCCTAAGGGGATGATTTTTCAAAAACGCTGAACCGCATATTTCTTTATTTCCTATCAAAAGCATACATTTTAATTTTCACATCCCTAACTTAAGAAATACTGAGTTTCCCATACAAACTTTCATCCCCTATATCACCCCCTGTAGGATTATTTTTGAAAAAAAAAGTAGCCTATGTCCGTCCCCAGGATACCATCTATAGCCTTGCCAAATTTTATAGAAATCCGTTCAGTGGTTTAGGCGTGAAAAGGTAACAGACAGACAGACAGACAGACAGACAGACAGAGTTACTTTCGAATTTATAATATTAGTATGGATTCGATGGCCTACATGACAAATAAGAAATCATGAGATATTTTGCTAAAAGAAATAAGTACCTACTTGAGATTACATCTATCTACACTGTTCAGCGCGGGATGCCCCTTAGCTGGATAGACCAACGTCTCAACGACTTTTATAAGGCGGCTGGGACAAACTGGCTGCAGAAGGCCGAATTAGTGGGATCACTATCATTATCTAGTATCATAGATCTGTGAGTATACATGCCAATTTATTAGACATAGGTAATAATATTATGTAAATTTTATATTCATTATGTTTAATTCAGATTATTAATTATTTATGAGCTTCAGTAAGTAATATGAAATATAGGAAATTTATTGAAGCTCACAAATGTTTCATATTATGTCTATTCTATTATACATTGCCATGGTTGACTCATAGATACTTATATGATCCTAGATATGATAGTGTAATATCCCCCTTAGACGAGGAAAGGCCCAGTAGAGAATGCTAAAGGATGAGCTGATTGATTAATTCAGCAGCTTATAGATTTATAGTTCCCAAAAGGTAGTTTTAATACCTCTGACCAACTGAACAACGTTCCTTTGTGGTATTTTTGTTACGGCCGATTTTGCTACGAAACTGGGTCTGGTCTGGGTCTGTACGTGGTACCTACAACGGAAAAAGGATTTTTCTGGCAGAAAACGAAATGTCTGATTGGATAGGCATGCATGTATCATGAAAAGACCCAACACTTAGTAGAAAAGCGATTTGGTTGTAATCCCTCCGAATAATAATAATAATTAGGGAAGCATTGATAACTATATAAGCTTTTGGCGATACGATACCGATAGTTACTCTTATAAAAATATCGGCAATACCGATTGGTATCGACCAATGCCGATACGCTTACTTATATTGAATTTATGAAGGAAAAATAAATAAAACACAAGTTGGGTTAGTTTTTAAAAAATAACATAATAAATTAGACTTAGAATGAGATTATTAGGTAATTATTAAAATTAATAGTTAAGGTTAATAGTGATAGTAATTAAAATTAATATTAATGAGATTTTTATTTAAAAAAACAAAATATTCTCAAGTTTTGCGATTGCGATTTCGCAAGTCTGAATGAGACCTGCGGTGGAAAATAGTCTCTCAGATGTGACAGAACTCGACTAACTTTTCATAACTTTTCTCTCTATCTTTTCAGGTTTGAGTATAAGACGTCGTTGTTCGTACCACGTTTACAACGAAATAGACGAAACCCACGCACATTTACTTTACTTTTTTGAAACGTGATAAAAATATCGCCGACGCCGCCGATACTTATCGGCAAACCCAAAAATATCTATGTTACCGCTAATGTGCGTAAATCAGTTGAGTGCAGCTTAACTTGTTAATCTGCAGATTATCTGGTTGAGTCAAATCAACAAAAATAACTAAAAATACTCTGACTATAGTAAGCCGAAAATTACCTACGTAAAATTATGAAACTGCAATAGATTCAATCTTAATTATTGACACAGTCAAAGCTCTATCACATATTCCGTGACAAAAGTGTTTTGCTCACTGTCTTCCGCGATTTAACGATGTAGCATCCATTATTATGCAGAATAACTAGGTAAAGTGGAGATATCTGCTACTTTATGTCAAATTTCACACTATAACGGATTGTACCCGGTAATTTGGATTAGCTAGTTAATGCGCATATTAACGTACTCCGTATTCTAATGGTAACATAAGTAATAGGTAATACGGGCTGGTATTCGCAACTCCACGTCAATGCGCGTATTTTGCGTATTACGGTATTAACGGTAACATCTACACTATACATTTTTTCCACAAATTCGTCGAACCTATGTAAACAATTCAAACCAAGCACAAACGTTCCTCCACACACAAGCCCATAAAACAAAAGTACCTGAAACCAATAACATGAAACTTCACGACAGCTACGATATCGTATCAGCATTATTTACACCCGGACATAGCACTCCTTTGGGAGTCCGTTCAGTTTCGAAGAGACGTGCCGCATCGATTCAATCGTTCTTCCCTAAGGATCCACCATTACCTAGTCTGTCGAACTCGTAACTGTTCCGATTTGAAATTATTAGCCCCGGGCCTTTGGCTCGGTACTTACGTACAGACTACGCTTTAGAGTTGGGAACTTCGCCGACATGTTCCAATTACCAAATGCCTAATGGGTGAGTGACAGTATTGAGTTCTAGTGACGACTGTGACTTCAGTTGGGATTATCTTGGTGGGTTCTCTTTGTGGTTTTGACAGCTGTGGATGTATTGGTTTTGCGTTTGAAGATTGATTGTCTGTATTAATACTAGTATTTTAGGTTTTAGACAATATACAGGGTGTAAAAAGACACATCACAAAGCTTTCAACTATGCATACTGTAAATCTAACTAAGTAGCTTTGCGCAAAAATTATTGCTGGGAAACGACTTTTATTTTTAGGTTTAATAAAAAAAAGCAATTTTTTATTACGCGCAATGTAACGCGAACCCAGGCAAACGGAGTTAAGCCCCGCCCCTTTGCTCCACGGTACGCGTAGGTACTTGTCGGAAAAGTTTAGTAATAACACTCGTTTTAGTAAAAAAAAAATGCGACTTTGACCTTCAATATCTCCAAAACCAGTGGATTCCCAGGCATACCTGGGAATCCACTGGTTTTGGAGACCTATTTACCCACCACCATTTTCTAGTAGACAATAGTCTACTAGAAAAAAACGATCCAAATAATGGGTAAAATAGGTGGCTTTCGGCTTCGGTAAGTGTCTTTTTACACCCGGTATAGGCATAAAACAATCCACATTTCAACGCCTTCTCAATATTCTAATATCACAGACCAGACCAGACCAATCCAATGGCAAAATTATCTCCTAATAACACCGAAAAAGAACTCGGAAGGTAAAACCTCTCGCTACATCCATCAGAATTATTTCCCTACCTACCAATTCTCGGTCCCTACAAATATCGGCACCGAGTATCGGTCCTGTAAGCTATAATAACACCATAAATAATTCCGGATTACACTGAATGAGCGAACGAACTCCGGTAACACGTCATCGGTATTTTACCGAATCGAGTGATTTTTTAATTCTGACTCCTATAAATCAGACCTCGACAGCCGTGACGATAGATTTCCGAATACGAGATTTTTATTTTTCATAAATGTTTTATTAGGCTTTTTATGCCAATATTCTCGCATTATAAAACAATGAAATGGTTCTCGTGACATTTAAGCGGTACTCATTTACAGCCTGACAGCATTTTATGATAAGCTCTTTTTCGTTACACTTGAGATGAGAGAGAAGGATAATATTCGTCTTTTTTTTTTAATTTTGTAAATAAAGCTCCATTTACCATAATTAGCATACAAATAAATCAAGCGTTATAATAACTCACTGGTTGTGATATTTACTTTTGAATTGTCAAGGGGTCGGTCAGTCAGAAAGATAAAGCTAGTCGCCCGTTCCAAAGCGTATATAGGATGACTGGTAATTAGTGACCGATACGCAAACACTGTGCTCATGATAACAAACAACTTTTACTATGGGACCGAACCTGAAATCGCGAAAAAAAAATCAGCTGCTCCCTACATTTAAAAAAAAAAAATTAAATTTTTTTTTTTTTTTTTTTTTTTTTTTATTATTTTGACGAGTTAAGGCTCTTACAGACAGAGGCGATATCGCGTCGCGACGTGTCGCGTAGCGGTGTTGCGACGCGATAATATCGCAATATCGCTCGCGATATCGCCTCTGTCTGTAAGAGCCTTTATGCGTGAATGTATGGGGCAGCTGATTCTTTTTTCGCGATTTCAGGTTTGTCCCATAGTAAAAGTTGTTTGTTATCATGAGTATAATCATGTGTTTTTAAGTATCGGTCACAATTACCAGTCACCCTATATAGTAAAAAAAATCCACGTAGAAAATCCACGGACATTCTTTTAAGGCGCGGACTGACTACGATTTTAAACGTCACACAACCGTGTAATCTATTGTCACCATTAGCTGGCTTGAAATAAGGTTGAAAATTGAAAATAATATTTGTTTTGCCGAGATGTGACTAAGCTGCGAATGTGCATTTATTTTCCCGGTTTTCTTTAGATTATTTAGAATATACACAATAAATTAAATAATTGCCCGATTAAAGTTTATAAAAAATACTAATTCTATTAAATTCTTAAAAAAAGAATGTCGTTATCGCTGAAAATGATGAAGATGTTCGACGCCAAAGTTTATTTTTGTGGAGCAACTTCCAAATTTTTTATTGGGAATATTAAACTATTTTTTACTATTCTATTCGGTTAAAGTTTTTCTTTAAACCCTTCTGCATCCACTGTATTTTTTGCGTCCGATAGTTTCATTGCGTTGCGTCATACTCGACAATCCAAGAAACCAATATTTGTGAATGTTGAGCTAACACCGCGCCTTAAATCAGAATAATATTACAAAATATAGGTTACATCATTCGTGTTGAAAATATACATATGAGAAAAATTTAGAAAGACGTGTAAAATAAAATTAAAAATAAGCGTGGCAGCTAAGAGATGACCAGTCCCAACTGACGGCACCCATTCACGAACATGACGCACGGATTAGCACAATTCATTCATCTTAACATATTTATTCACCATAAACCTTAGCCTAGTAACATTAGAAGCTATAACTATTCGCAATGAGGGAAATCCCTGCCCTATAAACAAGGAAAAACCAGTATATCGTGTAAAAAAAGTATTTATAAGAGATCTCGCGTAGATTCAGAAGTATTTATATGACCTCTGTCAGGTATAAGATCATGACAGCCATCTCTGGGGTGACATAAGAAGCGACGAAGAGATTTACAGGGTCACTTATGTTTCGTATAGCCTACTAGACAGTTACGGATAGTAACTAGATTGACTAGATTCTGCCCGCGACTTCATCAACCTAGCCTTTTCCCAACTATGTTGGGGTCAGCTTCCAGTCTAACCGGATGCAGCTGAATACCAGCATTTTACATGGAGTGACTGCCTATTGACCTCCACAACCCAGTTACTGGGTAATACGATACCCCTTAGTAAGACTGGTTGTCAGATATTCGGGCTTCTGACGACCCGCAATGACTGTCAAAGATCCACGAATGACGCCGGAACCAACGGCTTAACGTGCTTTCCGAGGCACGGAGGGGTCTTGGTATGTAAAGAAGTTCACCCATCCACGCACCAACCGCGGCAAGCGTAGCTTAATAAATACACGATATAATTGAATACTTAAATAATTTCATGTACCGGTCATCTTAGTATGATATATACTGAATTCACCCCATCAGTCTGCGGAGGGTGTCCCTCATCCTGTATACCTCAGTAGACTTTCACTAATAATTAACTTTTCAATTAATAATCTTGAACCAGCAATCACCCATCCTAATTGCGAATTTTACCAATGAAACTGAACTCAGTCAGCACATGTTACGAGCTGTCAGAGCTGTCAGTGCGATTATCAGATACTAATAAAGATGTAAAGTATGTTTTGTTTTAAAGAAGAATATGTTTTGTTTAGAAGAATTTGTAGATGTTATTTTTTTATTTTAATTTTTGTTTTTTTTTTTTAATTTTAGGTACTTACATAGTTTTTAATTTGTGGAAGCTTTTAAATGGCAATTGTTAGCGATATTTTTACATAACTTACCAATAAAGATATTAGACTGAAGCTTTCCGAAGAATAAATAAATATCATTGTTGTGGAATATTGACGCTGACACCTCTTGAACGTGGTATATTGTGCTGATCGCGTTCAGTTTCATTACATCAACATCAATTACATCACAGCCTATCGCAGCCCACTGCTGGACATAGGCCTCTCCCAGGCTGCGCCACAACACCCTGTCCTCCGCCTTCCGCATCCAGTCTATCCCAGCCACTTTCTTAAGGCCATCCATCCATCTAGCTGGCCAATACGCGGTCTCCTCCAGGACTCGTCTGCTCCACCGGCCATCGGTCCTTCGACAAACATGGCCAGCCCACTGCCACTTCAGCTTGCTTCAGTTACATTGGTGCAAAGTAATTTAAAATAAACCAGAAACAAACAAGTACACTAATCGAAACAACAGAACAATCGCGAAGCTGACCGTCAAACTTTTTCATTACAGCGGAAAGGGAATCTATTTTAAAGAGGAACAAGCATTGTTTGCTGACGAAAACGCGTTTAAAACTGGATCCATAATTATCTGAGCGAAAATGAGTTTGTTGTTATATAATGTTAAAATCCAGTCAGTTTGTTTAATGGATTTCAGTTTTCAGGACTTATTACGTAACATGTTTTTATTTTAAGACAACCTACATAAATTAAGATTTTAAGGTATACCTATACCTACATTAATGTTATTATATCTACCATCACAGAATCGAGCTGATGACATGTTAAAAATGCGTATAGAAAACTGATGTCCATGGTAACCGTTTGAATTTGATAGCATCATTATTTCATGGTTGACCGTCCCTAAGTAGACTGTTATTTTTAACATATTTGTATGATATATGTCTCTTTTTACATACAAGGCGTTACTTTACAAGGCGTTATTTGACCTGAAGAGGCGTATAATTGCACTCATCTTCATGAACAACTAAAAAAAACTTGAGCCGTCACGGGACGCCTGGCAGCTGTGAAACATTGAAACTATTTTTTAAAGAAAATATGTATGAAACGAAAAATATTCAGATTTTTTTAAAGAATAAAAATATTCTTTATTTAAAAAATACGTACAATTAATTACCAATATTAATGTCGTTCGCAGAGTTACGAGGGTATGGCGACGCTGTTGGCAAACATCCGGTCTGACCCGAGTATTAGATGTTTCATATTTCACATTAAAAAAAAAATAGTCGAGAAATTCACTACCCCTTTTCAGGTCCAACACCATTTAAATTACACCTTGTATAATGAAGTGTATGTAAAAAAAGGCATGGAGCAGCAGATTTTTTGGTCCTATAGTAAAAGTTGTTCGTTATGATGAGTACAATTACTCCGTTTAAAGTCTATCACCGTTTAAGATACATCGTGTTTTAATAGTTTAATAAAAACTGAAAACGAACAAACCTCAGTCCATAGTGGAGAATTAATTTCAATTCTCAAACACGGTTTAGGTACATTTGTGGTAGTATCTCAGCATGTTTGGGAGCTTAAGCCGTCTGTGAACCCTTGTATTTTACCCTCGCTTTACTATTTTTTGTACTCAGATTATTCCTCAGCCAGCAAAAAGCGGAACTCTGCTTGAAATTCTAAAACATTACCACATTTGTTAGTTAGGACCTTACAGTGGCTTAGGTACGGTCACACATAAGGAAATTGCCACCAAACTCGCATAGTTTTGTCAACCCCGGACCGGCTACGAAGTCGTTAGAGGTCAAAATACCTTCCATGATTCTCCGTAACTACTTTAACATTTGCTTTTAAATTCTAGTTGTTTCAAGGAGAAATGCACCAAAGAAGAATAAACATTAAAATAGAGCAGTAGTAAATCTAATATCTTTACTGCTCTCCTGTGTCATAGCTTAAGGCGAAACTGGGAAGATCAGTCTGAAGAAATGAGTTCGTTGAAGTATAAGTACCTACATTCAAAGTTATTAGTAAACACTACGGCTTCAGAAGACAAAAAAAAAGTGAGATGAATAAAATTATTATTTGTTTTTTGTTCCTGTACGCAGAGTTTCTCTAACAAGGAGAATATTATAATATGATCTTTGTTATGAATTCTATTAATAAGTATTTCTGCGTAATATTAATCTATCCGGCTTCGCTAGCAAATTGCTGTTGCTACCCAGCCTTCTTAATTGCTTTTTACGAGCATCGGAAGAGCTGTGCAATGTTTATTTTTATCAGGAATTATTGTTTAGCGTAAAAAGCTTTAATATACTTTAGTAAAAGCTTTTGTTTGTAATATTTAAAGGTCAGATATTCCCAGTATCCGTGCACAAACATGTGTATTCCGAGATATCGCTCGATACAAGTTCTCATGAGGCAATTTATCGTTGGGACTGCGTATATCCTTATTTATTGGTAGATCGCGTAAGGGCTGGCGATCGTTCCATTTATCTATATAGGTTTCTGTCCTCGGTACACATTTTCCTAGGGTTCTCGGCCTTTCGAGGGCAGGGAAACCATTACGGAAAGTTTTCTGAAGGCCGTTATTTGAACTCGGCCCACGTAAATTAATTTTTAAGTATCTACAAGAAATATTGTTTTTAGATCGCTTTCAAGATAGGGTTTACTTGGGCAACAGGGAGAACCGTAAAAGGTTATTATGATTTGTAAAGGAGAAAATGTTAATGTAAGCAGGGTTTTAGGTAATGTATATTAAGTTAGGTAATTTTAGTGCCTGCTTTTAAATTCTCATTTAAAATTCACCGTGATTTTAGAGAGATATGACGCCTTGGGAGTAAGTTTCTATTCAGACTTTGCTTTCACGAAGGGTGAGGTTCTTATACGTTTTTTGATTAATGAGGCAATGGCTGAGGCTCTGAATTAAATGAAATAGTTTTTTTAAGACCAAAATAAAAACAATAAGCAACTTACAAATTACTTTGTAATATTTATGAACTAGAAACTGGAAGGTGGGAAGGCCTTTAGTGTCGGACGCAACGTGTGTCGATACTCTTCAATCAATCGACTCAGGCTATCGCAGCCCACTGCTGGACATAGGCCTCTCCCAGGCTGCGCCACAACACCCTGTCCTCCGGCTTCCGCATCCAGTCTGTCCCAGCCACCTTCTTCAGGTTGTCGGTCCATCTAGCTGGGGGATACTAGGGTCAATACTCTTGCGCCATCCCATCTTCCTGGCTCGGCGTGCTGTGCTGGCACTACTGCTGCGGCTGCGGAAAACCTCAAGCGGCGGAAGTATTTATCGGTAATTATATTTTATTTATTTATTTATTTATTTATTACATTTGGGAAAACAAACAGTAGTATACTAAGCATAAACAGTGTTGTCTTACGAGCCGTTTGGGGTTGAAACCATTGGGCCGTGGGGTCCGAGTGCTAATAGTCTGTTCAACGAATTCTCCAAACGACTCGTTGACACTTCCCATGACCCAAGGGCTGGCTTTTACCTTGGCCAGAGGATTAAGCATTGCCATACAACTTGGCAATGCCGCCAGTCTCTTGGGTCACGGGAAGTGTCAACGAGTCGTTTGGAGAATTCGTTGAACAGACTATTAGCACTCGGACCCCACGGCCCAATGGTTTCAACCCCAAACGTCTCGAAAATATAATTACCGATAAGGTTATTTTTATTTCCGCCGCTTGAGGTTTTCCGTACTTTACCAGTCGACAGCGTTGCGGAGCTCGACGCCATATTTTAGTTTGTTAATAGTATATAATAATAAGTTAGGATATTATATTTTTAACTTAATTATACCTACTCTTAATCTGAAGGTTTTTGAATAAAATGAAAATTAATATGATCTGAACCAAAATACGAAGATTTACATTAAAAAATAAATATTATTAGGACTGTATCCCTCGTTTTCAATCAAATCGCAGAATGCGTAATACATTCGCATTTTATGCAACAAATATTATTTCTTCCATCTATAAAGAACATATCATAAATAATAAACCGTTCAATCTCAAGCATTATTTGCTGTCAGCGAACTTTTGTAGGTATCTCCAATAAGATATTTGTTATAACCAACGGAATAATAGAAATACGAAATATATTGGAATCAACCTAGATGCGGATTTGATTTAGCAACTTTTCTATCATAACTATAATATTTTATCGTGTACTGATGTAATAATAATAATTTTCAACACCTAAGGAGGCTCTCGTTGGGCAGCTGGATTAAGGGCTTGATTCAGAAAGCGGTACTTACTTCTGGACACGGCTCGCATTGTTAGGAGGTTAATTCCTCTCTCTGGAGTCCTGACCGGTAGCTTGGACCCTGTTCTCGATACCGGCTACTATTTTTTATATTTCTAAATGTTGTTATATTTATTACTAGCTTTTGCCCACGGCTTCGCCCGCGTTTATTAAATCACTCGATCTATTAAAAAAAACCGGATCAAAATCCGTTGCGTAGTTTTAAAGATCTAAGCATACATAGGGACAGACAGACAGCGGGAAGCGTATTTGTTTTGTACTATATTCTAATATTTAAATGTAATTTATATGTATACTAGCTGCGCCCCGCGGTTTAACCCGCGTAGACCGGTATAAAAAGTAGCTTAGGTATGTGTAAATCCAGGGTTTCAGCTACGTCCATACTGCCAGTCGAGGTAGTGACTTATGTAGGTACATCGACCCCTAAACGTGCCTATTCTGCTATCGTCGCCACGCACAAACCTGTGGCGCAGACCAAGAAGGGGGATAAGAAGGGCTGTGAACCTGCCGACAGGGGTTCGAAACAGCTAGGCCCAGCTACGGGCACGTGTGACAAGGATGGCTTCGTGAAAGTGGAGAGGAAGAAGAGGAAGAAGCCTCCTAGCCGGAACCAGTGCGGAACTGCGCTAGCAGGACCAAATATGCTGCGTCCGGCAATACCTACGACGCAGCTCTATGTGTCCCGGTTACATCACACCACGAAGGTTGAGGAGATCGTGGAGTATGTTCGATCGAAGACCAGCTGGACCTTACGGGTCGAGAAGTTGGCGTCGCGCCACATCACGAATTTCAAGTCGTTTGCGGTGCGAGTTCCGACTCAATATATTGAGACCGTCCTCAAGGAAGAGTTTTGGCCGAAGGGTGTCGTGTGTCGGCGATTCCGCGGAAGGTTACGCGACACCACGCAGCGCAATACGACGCCGTCACTTCGTATTCAATAGTTTATTTTTGTGGTTTTTATAAATATGTATGATAGTCCGTAAGGTATTTATGTTATGGGTCATATTACCCGAAATAAATGATAATTATATTATATTATTATACTAAACTTTAACAATTAGTCCAGCCGTTTTAGCATGAAGTAACAAACATACAAACAAACACATACACTCACAAAATTTTGCCTTTATAATATTAGTGTGACTAGCTGCGCTCCGCGGTTTTACCCACGTACCGGAATTTGCCGGTTACCGGGATAAGAAGTTGCATGTGTGTGTCCAGCCGCTTGGGCGTGAAGAAGTAACAAACATACAAAGAAAGACACACCCTCACAAACTTTCGCCTTTATAATATTAGTGATTGGTGAAATGAACGATATAATAATTTGTTTATTAAACAGACAACTAGATCCAATTATTTTCCAACTATTTCATTGCACTTTTCAAAACAACAACAAAGTCGCAACGAATACAGCAACTCGAAAACAAACGTGAAATAATCCTTAGTTCTACCAAAGAACAGTTGCAGAAATTGACTAATAAAGGCAACATTTCTACAGTTGCTGTTATAAATCGGCAAAAACTTGCTCTTGCCTTCCACTGCAAGTTGTGGGTACAGTCGAACAAGCTATTTAGTATGCATGCAGCTAACTTTCAATTACTTTAAAACAATGTTGCGAGTGATAAGAAAGAAAAAAAAAATAAGTTTATTTGTCACAGAAACACGTGCGTACAAAAGGATAAACATACTCCAATAATAAAGAAAAAAAATATGCAGTCATGAGGACTACCAACAGAAGTAAAAACTTAAACACGGTATCGAGGTGTCGCGGTGCAGCACCGCGACACCTCGATACCGTGTTTAAGGCCCAGGTTCCAAGATTGGTTTAGCTCGGTGTGTAAGTGAAATGGCGTTATGGCTGTCTAGTTTGACGCACGAGATAGAAGATTCTCACGCGCACCGGAATTATGTCGTAAAAATGCAAATAAAATCGTATAAAATTAGAAATTAACTATTTAATAAAAAGTAATCCATCACTGGATGCAGTTTGGAATTTGACATTTCATGGTATATTTTTAATTATAATTATAATTGTTAATGAAGGGATAAACTGCTTTTAAAGATTATTAGGAGGTATGTTTAAAGATTTTTTTGGTGCATTAAAATATGTATAATTATGTTTTGGCTTCCATCACTGTATGCGAAAAAGACTTGAAAATATCATATTTTTTTTACATGTCAAAATTATTTACGGTTTATGAGATACACTGCTTTAAAAAACCACCTTTTTGATCGTTTTCAGGAAATCTGGGCCTTAAGTGACGTGAACCCGTAAGATTTTCTCCTACCAAAATCGCTCAACGCGCCTAAAGAAGTTTCCACTTCAACTATGCATAGCATGTTATACTTTTTGCTCCACTGCACAGCCGACTAAATTGTTAGTTATATAGGCAAAAAATCATGTTTCCAACTTTTCGCCACGCTGTCAGTGTTGCAGTTTCATTTTGTGTGATAGTTAAAGCTGGCATTTTACGTTTTTAGGGTTCCATACCTCAAAAGGAAAACCGAAACCCTTATAGGATCACTTGTATGTCTGTTTGTCTATCTGTGTGTCCGTCTGTCACTGCCAATTTGCTTCGAAAAAAATACAGAAAATAGTTCTATAAGTATCCGTAGATGACAGGAAAACTTATAAGTTTGCGGTCTTAAAATAAATAATAAATAAAATAAATAAAAATAAATAAATAAATAAATCTCTTAATATTGTGAGCACAAAATTACATTTACTTTTGGAATGTATGGGATACATGTTTTTCAACTATAATGGTAAGTTTATTCTAGGGATAATTTCATCCCAACTACGGAAACCTTCATTGTGCGTAGTCCGACACGCACTTGGGCGGTTTTTTGAATAGATGGTTTGTATGGTGGTTTGGTGTTATAGTTTTTTGCAAGCTTTTTTTACTTGGCTTCTCAGCACACACATAACTTTATTCAAAAGCGGTTGCACTTGCAAGTAAGCTACGTTTATACTTATCACCTTGTTCGACTGTACTTTTACAGCTATTTTACAGTTCAGTAATGAATGGAGTCAAGAAATGCGAGGCGAAACTGGAATTTTCTCGAAGCTCAAAGAGACGTAATACAGCGAGGGCAGTGAATGAAGCTATCGAAGAGTTCACTGCTTCTGAAAGCGAATATTTAATCATTTTAATCTTTAGCTAATGGAACAAATAACGAGGGGCGGAAAAACAAGATGGTGGCTTGATCAATATAGGTCTATCTTTGTAAAAAGGGCGTGTGTTATACCTACTCAAATAAAATTAAGTTATAGTCAATGGTGTTAATGCTTTATATTAATAATTCTGTTGCGGTTTTCAGACCATATTTTTAATTAACAAACAGCCGTGCGATTCTGTAAGACCTCATTCTAAACTTCGAATCTTAATCCGCTGTGAGTTTCTTGATTGGCATTCTAAACTCAAAGTGTCAAATAAAAAAAAACCGGTCAAGAGCGAGTCCGTTCAGATTCCTGAAAAAGTGTGCTATTTAGAGACATCGTTTTATTTTTCCTGTAATATTTACATAAACTTCTATTACATAGAATAATGTCAGATTTTTATCTTTGCAAACTTCGGAGATAAGGGGGGGGGAACGGTATTTTTCATATGATACCCCACATGTCCTAGTAGCACCACTTTGAATTTTTAAGACCCCCTTTCAGTCCCTGTTACAAAACAAATATAAATATATTTACTTCTTTCTTATTCGAAAAATAGTTGGGTAAACGTCATCTAAAACTGTTCCGAATTTCAAGTTGATAGCATTAGTAGTTATTGAGATATCCAGCTGTGACAGACAGACAGACAGACTGAGTCACACCATAAGGGTTCCTTTTTTACCATTTTGGTACAGAACCCTAAAAACAAGTGAGCAGAAGTGATACGAAGTGAGAGTGAATAGCGGTTGTTGTTTGAATTTTACAGAATCGACGTACTGTTCATCTGTTATAAAAAATTATATTATTAGAAGTGCTGGGTGATTGCGTAATACAATAACAATTGCAACACCTTTCATTTTGACAATTCGACAACATACATTGCGTTATTTACGCTGTCAAGCAGACGAATTTTTCAGGCTTAAGAACCAATGAATTAGGGAGTTCTTAAAAAAAAAAACATTCTTATTGTGATATAAAGTGTATTACGCAATCGGGGTGTTGAAGTAACGAATACGTAAACTTTGTGGTCGCTTACATTAGGCGGAAGACTGGAAGTTACCCAAACGACTATGGAAAAGACCACTATGCTTGAAGTTTCCCTACGTGAATGAATCACAAATGAACAGATCCGTAGGAGAACCAAGGCAACCGACATAGCCCGAAGAATTGCCAAACATAAATGGCAATGAGCAGGGAAAATTGCTCGCAGAACATGGCCGATGTCGCCGAAATGTTCTAGAAGGCAACCGCGTACCGAAAGTCGTAGCGTTGGATGGTCTCCCACAAGGTGGACCGATGACCTGATGAAGACCGCAGGAATCCGCTGGATGCGGGAAGCACAGGACTGGACGAAGTGGCGGTGCTTGAGGGATGTCCAGCATTGGACGTCTTTCGGCTGAAATTATGATGGTGATGATGATGAAATGTCAGAAAAGCTAGTAAATAAAATAAATGTGCAAGTGTGTGTCTCAGTAGAAGTAGAACATAGTTCGACAGTTTAACTTACTTCTATCTCCTTGCTAACTAACCAGCTAACTTTTCAGACTACGTCCAACAGCATCATTAGGAATTTTCTTCATAATGAGAGAGGTAACTAACCCAGGAGCAGGTATTATTAATTACGTCTTCACTCTTTAAAATTAGCTCCAACTTTCAAGGAAGTCGAAGAACTTAAGTTCACTTCATAATCCTTTAAGTGGTTTGGCTTGAAGCCTTCCGGAGCCATCCTATTCAAGCTTTAGTTGAAATTCCTTTACTGTTCTATAGACTTAGGGTGGGTTGCACCAAGGGCTAGGTTATACTTTCCTTCAAAGTTAAAATGACCATAGAATTACATAAGAATAAGAATAATTTATTTGCAGAAAATACAGGTTTTACCAGATGTAAAAATTGGTGGTTTAATTGGTGGCACAGCCCATATTTTGTCTGTTTAGGGCATGCAAATTAGTTATTAAAATAGGTGGATACCTACTTATTTATTTTTAGTAGGATTTACAACATCATAGTCATGTCAAATGTAATAGTTACAAGTTCGGAGCAGGGACATGACATTTGACGCTCCGCCGCTGGTTACAGTTATTGTTAAAACCAGCGAAGCGTGGGTGGTTAAGGATACAGTTAAAGTTATGACCACAGCTAACAAATTTTCAAATGGAACAACCCATTTTTTTTAAACAGGAACTTTAACAAGCGTGGGTTGCACCTAGCCTTAGCTTGAGCTTAAGGGTGGGTTGCACCATCTTACTTTAAATATAACAAACATGGCACCTTCAGTTCGAGCTATGGTTATCTAGAAGAGGCTAGGTGGAGCGACGATCTTCGCAGGGTGGCTGGATGAGAGTTGCCAGCAATCGAGTTGAATGACGTGCAACAGGAGAGGCCTATGTCCAGCACTGGACTGCTACAGGATGATGATGATGATGATCTAGAAGACCGGTGGCTGCCACATAACGGCTTCAGTGATGGCTGTCATAAAAACCGGTCAAGAGAGAGTCGGACTCGCGCACCGAGGGTTCCGTACTATGTAAGTTTTGTTCATGATTTCTGAAAAAGTGTGCTATCGAGAGACATCATTTTATATTTCCTGTAATCTTTATATAAACTTTTAGCACATAGAATAAGTTCAGATTTTTTTCTTTGTAAACTTCGTAGATAAGGCGAATGGTATTTTTTTTTACATTTTTATCAAAAGTCGAAAACTATGCGGTTTAAAAAAAAAAATGTTTGAGAATGTGCAAACAGCGTTCTTTCATATGATACATGCCCTAGTAGCTCCACTTTGAATTTTTAAGACTCGCTTTCAGTCCCAGTTGCAAAAAAAATATCAATATTTTTATTTCTTCCTTATTTGCAAAATAGTTAGGTAAACATCATCTCAAACTGTTCCAAATTTGAAGTTGATAGCATTAGTAGTTTTTGAGATATCTAGCTGTGACAGACAGACAGACAGACTGAGTCGCACCATAAGGGTTCCTTTTTACCATTTTGGTACGGAACCCTAAAAATGATAATGGCAGCGGTGTTTGACTATACGGGGTCAGAAAACGCTATCTAGAAAATAGGTAATACGGGCTGAGGTATCTACAACTCCACGTCAATGCGCGTATTTTGCGTATGATTATCATGCAGTCATGTAATCGTTTTCAATCGTGTGTTGTGTGTGTTAATCATTTGTATGTCAATATTGGCAAAGCATAGCACACTACTTAATTTTTAAGATCTTTTTATGTAAATTAGGTACCTATGTTTTACAAATAAATTATTCTATTCTATTCTATATTATCTAGGAACTTCCCATCAACTAACTTTCATACGTCATTCGCCGGTAAATTGCTGACACTATGTGGCAGCTCCAGCTCTTCTAGGAAACCGTAAGTTCAGGGCAAATTTTACTCATGTAACTGAACGCTATCTGCACACCTAAGCCGCGTTCAATAGCTGCCATGGGCCATGTCATCATTGTTGTGGAATATTGACACACACGTGGTTTAGTAGATGTGCTGATCGCGTTCAGCTACATTAGTGAAATTCACCCTTAGTATGATCTTGCTTTGAAGATTATATACAAGGTCAAATGAAATTAGCAAGCAAAACTCTGCAGACGTGGTGGGTGTCGAATTGTCGATGTCTAAACATGATAAAGCAAAAAAATAATAATTTGATGATTGCTTTTTAGGGTCATCAACCGCAGCGATGACACTAAAAATGATGATGATCTACTTTTGATCTACTTATTTAAAAAATCCGTTTTTTTTTGTGTAAACTTCAAACAAACAAAAAAAAAATCACACACAAACAAACGAACAAACAATCTGTTTTTTCAAAAAAATATATTTCTCAAATCATACTACCAGCGGTCGTTGACCCCAAAAAAAATCATCCAATTTTTTTTTTGTCATGTTGAGCTATCGATACCCATCACGTCTGCGGAGTTTCGCTAATTAATTAAATTTGACCCTGAATAATAGTTATTGTAGTTTTGTGTTAGTTTATTAAGTACCTTCTATACTTTAGAGCATTCTTAAACGGAGTTTAAACTTTGATTCGACAAAATTACGTATTTAAGCAAATTCCTTTCGTATGCTGTTTTTGTTGTCCTCAGATAAACTCTTGATAGTAATTCACTCGAATTTTAAGCTAAACCGAAGTGTTCAGAAACACGATATCGAACCAATATTAATCACTACTTATCGAATGAAAAAAAATCGTTTAAAAACTTCGAAAACCGGGCATTAGTGAAGCATTATTATTATCAGTTGTCAAAAAATAATTTCTATCCCAACCGCACTAAGGCATTGGCCTTGACGAAAATATTTATTACTGTGTTCTCTAAATATTGAGGCTCCATATTATACCTTTTGCTATTGTACAAACCATGAATAATATTATTGTTATGAAAATCTGGCCGCTATTTTTCTTTTTGGATTGTTAAATATACGATCTCCTCACTTAGATCTGATAAAAAAATATGGAATATATGTATGTAGGAATATCACATTTTGTATTCCTGGGTTTTGTGTATACCTAATCCCGAAATAAAACCATTTTAATATTTTTTTCTTTTCGGTCAATACTTGATCTAAAGCGTACCTATATCTTATACGACATCTTCTGTTTATTCAAATTCAGAACAGCATGTATTTCATTAGAATGATGCTCGACGAGAACTAGCTTGCTTTTTTGACATTATTTAATCATTTATTATTTTTAATTGTGTTTTTGTATTTTATATGGGTGTTTTATGACCTGAGCTCATGGCTAAGTAATAACAGCCGCACGGGTCAATCCATCAGGTTAAGCTACGCTTGCCGGGGTGTGTCCGTGGATGGGTGACCATCTTTACATACCGAGACTCCTCCGTGCCTCGGAAAGCACGCTAAGCCGTTGGTCCCGGCTGTCATTCGTGGATCTTTGACAGTCGTTACGGGTCGTCAGAAGCCCGAAAGTCTGACAACCAGTCTTACTAAGGGTTATCGTATTACCCAGTAACTGGGTTGTGGAGGTCAGATAGGCAGTCGCTTTATGTAAAATACTGGTATTCAGCTGCATCCGGTTAGACTGGAAGCCGACCCCAACATAGTTGGGAAAAGGCTAGGCAGATTGATTGTTTTATGACCTGAAATAAATGAATTTTAATTTAATTTAAACCTAAATCACAGATTAATACAGATGGGACACTCCGCAAAATCATTTAAATAAAAAGCGACTCTTGCTACGACAAAATAAAGTGCAATTCTGTTCGCAGAACGCTAATTCCCTACAGTTATATTCACCTACACATTGCCTCTCTTTCTATCGCGTAACTCTTATACCTTCGGCGCGCGGCATTTCTACTGAATTAGCCCCATGGACGGGGCCCGACCTGTACTTGTAGCTTCATACCTAAACTGCGGAGTGTCCCATTTGTATTAATCTGTGCTTAAATGTTAAGTCCCTTACAATTATGCTGACTACAACTTCCCGGCTGTCTTGTCCCACAGTGCGGTATATAAAGGTCGTTCCAAGTTCCCAGAACCCAGTGGTTAAAACTATATAAGCCGATAAAGCCAAGTCTTAGAAAAAAGTCCATCAGTTTGTGCTAACGTTTTCTTTTTGCACTGTGTTCACTCAGCTGAATGTTTGCAGAAATAAGTCAAGTTGTTTTCAATTGTGTTTTTTCTTCATTAGGTTTTGTTTTCTTCTATTTCTAAGCGGTTTTGTTGATTTAAGTACTGAGTTTTGTTTTTATCGTTTCACAAAATTGATCGAATCAGTAGTCGTCATGCGATCACGTTACATTCATGCGTGGGATAATATTATTACAGATTTTAGGATGCATGATGGATGGGAGGAGCTCGTGGCTAAATAATAGCAGCCGTACGGGTCGATCATCAGGTTAAGCTACCCTTGCCGGGGTTGGTCCGTGGATGGGTGACCTTTACACACCGAGAATCCTCCGTGCCTCGCAAAGCACGTTAAGCCGTTGGACCCGGCTGTCATTCGTGGATCTTTGACAGTCGTTACGGGTCGTCAGAAGAATGAAAGTCTGACAACCAGTCGTACCAAGGGGTATCGTATTAGGTACTTAAGTACCTACTGGGTAATACGATACCCCTGGGTACCACTGGGTTGTGGAGGTCAGATAGGCAGTCGCTACATGTAAAATACTGGTATTCAGCTGCATCCGGTTAGACTGGAAAGCCGACCCCAACTTAGTTGGGAAAAGGCTAGGCAGATTGATTGATTTTAGGATGCATGGTGACCGAAAACTTCAGAATCTTTTTACAACAAATAAGCAAAAATATTTTGTATTAATAGAAAATCGACGATTTCTTCAAAAAATTCTCCCCTTAACTTTCATTAAAAACCAATTAAACACTCAAAAAATAATAAAACGTCAAGTCATTAATATGCGGGCAATTTTCCCGCGCAGACAATGCGGACACTAGCCGTAGGTAATTGAAAATAGCTCACTATTCATCGCTTTGGCGCATTGGGGATTGCCTTTTTACGGCCCAATTTTTCACATCGCCCCGTTCCCTTCAGTCGTTCGTTCATTTTCGCTCCCCTCCTTCGATTTAATATTCCTCTTTTATGGAGGAAAATGATTTATTAGCGTCGTCCCGCGTCCGCATACCGGCGTTATCAAAGTTGCCTAAAATGTGAACTACACAACTGCGCCTTAACTCTTTTGTATAATAAAAAGTGGACTTTAATTTTACATTGGAGAATTTAAAATATTTGATATTAAAAATGGCTTTGTTAGCATATTTGGGAGTAGGAAAAATTTATTTTTAAATTTTTATAAAAATTACAAAAGCGCCCGTTACTGTTTAAAACACGGTACTTTTAGGCAATACACATTTTTTTCATGTAAAAACAAAATCAATACCTGTCAACCAACGAGAATCACGCACGTACTGAAACCCGACGAAGCTTCACGAGCAAAACCATTAACGAAGTGCACTGAATTAAAACTTAAAGTTAGATTAGCTCTCTAGTGAGCGCTCGTCTAATCTATTGTGTACGCGAATGTCCTCACGAACACGCTCTACTATATAGTGCGCCCGACATAAGCGCGACCCTCTCGTGAACCAAAATACTCTGCAGCAGGGTCGCGCTTACGGCGGTCGGACTAAGTCTGTGAAGGTGCATCCAGACTGCGGTTGATCGACGTCTACCAGTACCAGTACCAGTAGTCTATTATAGACACTAGCTACTAGCGAGATACTAGCCCGCGTGGTATGTCGATTAACAGTAGCCTATGTCCTTTTCCAGATCATGGTCTACCCGTGTGCCAAATTTCATACAAACCTGGTTTGGTCGTTTTAGCGTGAAAGCGTTACAAACAAACAAACAAACCTGCAATCTAACTGACTTTAACATTATTTCATAATATTAAAAAAAAAAAAAACTTTAGCTTTTTTTTTACTTTTTAACATTAGTTTCTTTTACTTTACTTTACTTTCTTTTTACTTTACTTTTTTTAATTTCACATTTCTTTAGTTACTTTTCTTTATAGGATTGCGTATCGATTGATAAGTGAGTGCTTAGTGCGAGTTTTTATACTTACTCGATCGCGTTTACGTTAACGTTGACGTACGTCAAATTGTATGGAATAATTGTGTCTCCCATTAAAGTCACTAGGCGGCGCTTATTCAATTTCGGTACAAATTGACGTTTACGTTAACGTGATCGAGTAAGTATGAAAACTCGCACTAAGCCCTCTGCTGTCGGTTTCTACTCCATCGATCGACGTTGAATTAAAACAGTCGACGCACCACAATAACTACAATTCAAATCCCATTCTTTTTTAAGGGGACTCGTATCCCTAACCGGATGCAGATAAATACCAGTATTTTACATGGAGTGAATCAATGTATGGGAGAACATATTTTTCAACTACAATGTTAAGTGTGTTTTTGGGATAAATTCTTTTTAGCTACGGAACCCTTCATTATGCGTGGTCCCACACACACTTGGCCGGTTTTTATGCGTCATTTTCTTTTAATCGTCCAGTCTGAATACACCTTTAGACTACCTCCACTGAGGTACAGTCGGGCGGTTAATTAAACAAATGTTTGCGTCTGTACCAAGAGGTTATCCAATACACTCACTATTGAGGACCGAGCGCAAATCACTTGAGGACTTGACACGTATTGTCACGAAGTTCGAGTAACTGATCGTTGAAATCTATATCTTTGTCTTCAAACAACATCGAATATTGCTATCAGAAGGCCAATTAAACATTCAAAATCGAATCTAAAATGCAACCATCTTTTAAAGAAGTGACAGTAAGAAGTGTCATTTAACTGCAGCTAAATTTAGAAGTCTAGAGTTGCGGGTAGTTTTAAGAAGATACCGCGGCCCTGGCATAGGCAACTGAAGGAACACGAGTGGGTTTTAGTCAGTAAAAGTCTGACACGCCCTTCCGCTCCACCCAGAGCGGGAGAAGTTATTTGATGATTTCCCACCCTCAAAAAAAAAAAAAACTGGTAGACTATACCTAGGTATAGTCGCAATCTTATGTCAGTGACATTCGATGTCGAAAACTTGTCAAAAATGTAAGGAAATTGCATGTATTTTTGACAGATTGAGACAGATTCTTAAAAATACGGATTGTCCCTCAGGTAGAAGTCAGATTTTTACTGTCCCTCAGGCAGAAGTCAGATTTTTATAATCCTCTGCTCGTGAATGTTAATCAAAATATTTCATCGACATTATTGATCGTCATTTGTTTCTGTCATTTTCTTTTCCAAAACCAGTCACTCTCATTCCACTTATACCTTTCCTTCCTTTTAATACCTTACAATTTACCCAAAATCTCTCTACTCTAACCAGATGTTAACCCTATAATGGAGTCGGCCGTTCACGCACACCTCGCTGGTGGCTGGCAGTAATGGAGCCGACTCCGGGCTGGGTCGTGGTGCATCTGTTGCCAGATTAATGGCGGACACGTGACCCACCGCTATGGCTTTTTGAACATCAGCCGCAGCTGGAGCTGGCCTTGGTCAGTGTTGGGTCCAATGTTGATGAGAAAGGGCTACATAGGAACTGCGTTCTTTAAAAGTAAATCTTGATAAATGCTTTCACGTCTGATGTGAGATATTATTTAAAAAAAGGTTTGTAATCTTTTAATTTGCAGCCTACGGACAGGAAAAAAGACACAATTTGTTATCGATCGAATCTCCCGGAAATCTGGAAAGATATGGAACTAAAAAAAAAAAACCGACTTCCAAAAAGCACTACAAAGTGAAAAATAACTTTGATTTCGGAAGTCGGTGTCTTTCGTTTTTTATTTACTTTCTTTTTTTTGCCACCGACTTCCGAAATCAAAGTTATTTTTCACTTTGTAGTGCTTTTTGGAAGTCGGTTTTTTTTTTTGTTAAAAAGTTTTTATTTCTCGCTTTTTAGTGGGTCTGTTTATAATTTGTATAAGTTACAATAGTCTAATGTCAATTGCTCATCACACGTTACAAAATATTGCTTTTCCCGATGCTGGGACGTTAATTGTTGAGGAGTTCTGCTGGTAAGAACCAGGAGAACTCCTCAACAACCACTCAGCACACGCATTGTGTGACGAGCGGAAATTGCTTAGCAACCATATGAAAGTAATCGAATCGCAACCCGTTAAATATTTATCATTGAGTAGTTCCGGTAGCCATCTGTGGTCTTCATCATCAGTTCCACTTCACCAAGTGGTGCTTTCCGAGAGCAAATGTACGAGCTACTATAAAAAATACCCAAATCGCTATAGGTGTGCCTATAATATTTGAAGAGTTCCTTCGATTTCTCCAGGATCCCATCATCAGAACTGGATTTTGACAAAAATGGGACCATTTGGGAAGTATACCCTTTCCAACAAAAAAATAATTTTTGAAATCGGTGGGCAAGCGACGGAGTTATGCGCGAACAAACATAAAAAAAAAAATACAAACATCCGAATTGAGAACCTCCTCCTTTTTTAGAAGTCGGTTAAAAATAGGTAAGTACCTAAATATTTTTGTAATGTAGGTATAAGTATTAAATACTCTAGTTTCCTGCGCACAACGAACCGAATGGAAGTCTAAGTGCGGATAATGGAGTTACCTACTATTACTCTATTTTCTTTCAAGAATTTACAAATTCTAGCTTTATAATTCGTTACTTTACGGTATTCTAAAAAAAAGTAAGTTTAAAAACTAAAACCAGACTACTGAAAATTCACGCTCTAAAAAGTACGAAACAAGAAAATATTGTCATCTGAAATTAGAAAAAGACAGACAAATTAAAAATCCGGAGTCACACGTAATCTGTTCGATTTATAATAATAAATAATATTTATTTGACACAGAACATAATAATATGTTACATTTAAACAGATATACAGGACACAATAAAATTTTCTTAATTTTATACTGAAGGCATCGTGTCTGAACTAGATAAAAAATATCTGTATCTCAGACAGCTGATGTCTGAGATACAGATATTTTCTTCATTATGATGACCATTACCTACATTACTAACTAAAAATTTATATGACGTGTGACTCCGGATTTTTAATTTTTCGGGTAAAAATTACTCAAAGACAGACTAATATAAATCAAACAAAACCTTTCGAACTTGAACTATCAACATGCAAGTTCAAAAACTTGGGCGATTCAAATCATATCTCCAAACTTTTTCGTGGACACGCCACTGGTTTCCAGTAGCCAGTGGCGCCGTCTGCTGGTCGTTCGATCTGTGTAATTACTCTAAACATAAACTTTGCCAACCACTGGTCTCTTGAAACTATTCGTATTTTAATGTGGTTTGAATTATCCTTCTCCGGTTCCTAAACTCGTAAAACGGATCGTTTTCTTACTAATCGTTTCATCCTCCAGACATCCTTTGGAATGATTCTGGGAGTAATTAAATGCTAATTAATTTAATTAGATAAATTTTATCTAAGGCCAGCTTTCGCCACAATTCAATAAATAGCGCTGAAAATATTTAAAAGAGTGATGCACACAACTACTTTTTTATTTGACAATTTTTTTTTTAATTGACAGGGCCAGAATGATCTGGTTCTGTCTATTACAAACAATTGATAGAAATAGAACTGTGTTTTAGATTAGTGATTTTGTAGTGCAAATGAGCCTAAGAACAAGAATATAAATTAATATTTAAAATTAATTAACGCTTTTAACCGCGGCTTCGCACGCGTGGATATTGGAAATTATCCCACGGGAACGTATTACCGGGAAAAAAAATATCCTATGTCCTAAGACAGGTCATAGTCTACACATGCGCCTTTCATCCAAATCCGTGCCGATTAAGCGTGAAAGCGTAACAAACAAACAAACTCACTTTCGCATTTATATTAGGATTACGTGTGTGCCTCGTCCTCGTATGAAAACTAAACCTCGATCCGATAATACCTGTCCAAAACTTATTGACAAAACAGGTCCGTCTATATTCAGCATTGGTCTTTAAACCCCGGATTTATACAATGTCCATTAATTATAATCCAATGAATATTTCAAAGTTAATGACAACGTGACCAGCTCTACAACAATAGCCCTAACCATAAATAAATTACATAATTAATGTATTACTCATTTGCTAAGTGGATTAATTTGTAATGCTTTACTGGCCGCCCAATATAATAATTACGATTTATTTAATTTATTAGGCTATTCGGAATTACAAAGTTTTACTTTTAAATTAATCTGCAGTGTTCGGCATTAAGGCTCAATTTCTCCTGTATTGTAAAGTCAACCAAAGACAATAATGTAACCAGGTAATGATTTTATTGTGCGTGTCACCCACTTCTCAGTGCTCAGTAATCAAATCTGTAGCTTAGAAAAAACACTGGACCACTTGCACTGCGTCGATCGATAAATACTTATACAATTGCTTAACTATCAATAATTCAGCCAATAATGAATAAAAAATACACATTCATTTGATTCGTATTTGTCATTGGTTGACGTCACGTTGACGCTACGTAGACCCAGCGTAGATGCCGCGTAGACACTGTAGCATTGCGTAGAGGTCGCGTTTACGCAACGTATACGAAGGGTGCCTGCTACTTTCAGTAAATCTAAAGAGTTAGTAATTCCCTACAGCCCTTTTTGAGAGTGGTAATTTATCAAATGTCTAGACACTAAATATAATAAATTGTGTGATTTATATCCTTCAGGAATATTGACAATAACGCGAAACAAATTACTGGAGTATATTTAAGCTGGAAAACCGATACATTTATAAGATGAACTCTGTATTATCGCTCTCTTTATCCTTTTATTTTAGACTTTCCGATATTGTTGACGCTTCGCTTAACTACTTACAGTCTCATAGAGGTTCCTTTACTCAAAAAACCCGACTTAATAATGTTTCTTACTTTAATTAACTTTTGTCTAACCGCTTGCATCATCAGTGATGCAAGCGGATATGATATTATATAACTAATTAAATTAGCTAGCAGAACTCCGCATCCGTATTAATATTTAAACATAATAAAACAAAAAAGGAATTCATTTGACATTTGCTTTTTTTTTCGAGCACCGTCGGCGTCGCTCCGGTAGTGTAGTCACTTAAAATATCAGTTTTTTTTTTGTAAATTTCACAGACGTGATTGGTTTCGATATCCTATCTCAAAAACGTTTTTACAAAGAAAAAACAACCGACTTCCAAAAAACACTACTGTTTTTTGGAAGTCAGTTGTTTTTTTTTAGGGTTCCGTACCTCAAAGGGAAAAAACGGAACCCTTATAGGATCACTCGTGTGTCTGTCTGTCTGTCTGTCCGTCTGTCCGTCTGTCACAGCCAATTTGCTCCGAATCTAATGAACCGATTAAGTTTAAACTTGGTACACGTATGTATTTTGGTAACGCAATCACGGACATGTAACGTAAATAAATGAATTTTGAATATGGGGATCCCTTTTGGGGGGCAAATAAGAAAATTAAAAAAAAAAGTTTTGCAAACTGTACCGTGTGATATATCAAATGAAAGGTCTTACTGTGAGGGTCTCAAATATATTTATTTTATAATTTTAAAATAAATTGTTTTGAAGTTATTTAAAAAAATAGACGAAAATTGACCATTCCCCCCCCCCTTATCTCCGAAACTACTGAGCCTAAAATTTTGAAAAAAATACAGAAAATAGTTCTTTACCTATAGATTACAGGAAAACCTATCAGAAGTTTATGGTCTTGTAAATCTATATATATAAAATTCAAAGTCCTGACTGACTCATTGACTGAAAATAATCAACGCACAGTCCAAACCACTGGACCTAAAGACATGAAATTTTGCACCTCATATAGTGTAAACATCATATTAAGGAAGAATTTTTGGAAATTCTATCCCGAAGGGAATAAAATAGGGGATGAAAGTTTGTATGAAAAATCTTATCTCTTGAGTTATTAGACTTGAAACTTTGCCCGAATATTCATCTAAGTTAATTATAAAATTAATCATTTTTAGTTTTCCTAAACTACCCCCTTTTTTTTGTGGATGGGAAATCATCAAATGACTTCTCCCGCTCTGGGTGGAGCGGAAGGGCGTGTTATACTTTTACTGACAAAACCCACCCGTGTGCCTTCAGTTGCCTATGGTAGGGCCACGGTATCTCTTTCGAACAACCCGCGGCCCCAAAAGACGGGATTGGTGGGTGTTAAAGTTTGTATGGAGGAATTTTAACGCGCGGTCCGATTTACTCAAAACTCAGTTTTTGTACTTCAGACCAAAAATGAAGACTAACTAACGTGTATCAGGATTTTCCAAAAATCTACCCAGGGGTGAAAAGGGGTAGTAAATTTTACAGCGGAGGATTTTATTGGGGATTGATTAACTCGAAAATTGGTATAAATAATGTTTGAGTGGAAACATCCCAGACGATTTTTGAAATTCTACCCCTGTGGGCGCGTGAAAACAGGGATACAGATATGAAAAATCTTATTAATTTGGTTAATGAACTTGAAACTTAGCACAAATACTAGCTTATGTAAGTAATAAAGTTTGTCATTATTAGTTTTTCAAAACTACCCCTCAAAGGGGGTTTAGGGATGTTAAAGTTTGTATGGAAGAATTTTAAAGCGCAGTCTGATTAACTTAAAACTCAGTAGGTATTTATACTTTTAATGTAAAATAAACAATAGGTAATAAGAAAATTAAAACCCATGAAATCAGACATCCACGCGGGCGAAGCCGCGGGCTGTCTAGCTAGTATCTCAATATTGTGCGTAAAAACTTGCTAAGCCACCGCTGTCCGTCCGTCCGTCTGTCACAGGGCCGTATCTCATGAACCGAACTGAACATGAATTAATAGGTAGACAGTTGAAATTTTCACAGATTGTGTATTTCTATGACAACTATAACAACAAATAATAAAAATAAAGTAAAGTTGTGTAAAGGTATGTGTATATATGTTGTAGTTGTTTATTATCCCTTAATAAATAAAAATAAAATAAAGTTAAAATTAAAGGGGGCGGTCCCCATACAAAAAAGTTTTCATTTTGACAAAAAAAAATAACTTGTGTGTGGGGTGGGTGTTATTGTGTAAAACTCATAGAGTAGAGTACAAAGATATTTTTTTTTCTTTCCTAAAATTAAGAAATAGGGGGCCGTAAAAGTTGTAAATTTTATACCATTTTTGTACGAGCTCTATTATATAATTGTACCTTATACTGTACTTATTCAAGAAATACTAAAAACGGCGATTCATAAGGTATTTTGTTTAAATATGGGCGATTTTCTGCAACTGCAAAAAATAACCTTGTAATTCACAGTATCATTATGAAATACAAAGTTATCTTTGCAATTGTTAAACATATAATATGGTACGGAACCCTTTGTGTGCGAGTCCGTCTCGCACTTGGCCCGTTTTTTTTGTAAAAAAGTTTTTATTTTTCACTTTTTAGTGGGTTAGTTTGTAATTTATCTAAGTTGCAATAGCCCTATGTAAAGTGCTCATTACCTTTTACAAATTATTGCTTTTCCCGATGCAGGGACGTTAATTGTTGAGGAGTTCTCCTAGTAAGAACCAGGAGAACTGGAGCTCCATGGTGAAGTCATTATCACCATTATGCATTTTGGCGAGCATAAATTACTTAGAAACTATATTAAAGTAATCGAATCGTAACCCGTGAAATAATCAGGTATAATTGAGTAGTTCCGATGCCCATCTGTGGCCTTCATCATCAGTTCCACTTCACCAATGGTGCTTTCCGAGAGCAAATGCACGAGTTACTATAAAAATATACCCAAATCGCTATAGGTGTGCCTATAAAATTTGTGGTTTTCCCTCAATATCCATGGGATCCCCTCATCAGATTCTGACTTTCTGACCACCTCGAGAGCATAACCTTTCAAACAAAAAACTAATTTTGCAAATCCGTCTATATACAACGCGTAACGTTAAATGCGCAAAACCTCTTAAGGGGTCATTGTACTCATCATTATGAACAACTTTTACTATGGGTCCAAACATAAAATCGCGAAAAAAAAATCAGCTGGTTAGTACATTTTGACGAATTATCCGAACATGAATGTACTGAACAGATGACTTTTATTTCGCGATTTCAGGTTTGGTCCCATAGTAAAAGTTGTTCATAATGATGAGTACAATGACCCCTTAAGAGGTTTTACGCATTTAACGTTACACGTTGTATATATATATAACGAAGTTATGGCCGACCATAAATAAAAAAAAATTTATATATAAACATCCGAATTAATAACCTCCCCCTTTTTTCAGAAGTCGGTTAATAAAACTGATTTTATCAACTCACAATTCAAGTAACAATACTACCTCACAAAAAAACATCAGATCTTTTTTATTTTTATTTTGTCGTGATTAGATATCGATACCCATCACGTTTGCGGAGTTACACCAGTTAATTTAATCTGACCCTGTCAGGGGCTACATTCTGTTTTATTTAGCCGGAAACCAGACGACCAATGGAAAACATAGAATTGTCTAGATTAATATGCCAAAAAAATATTGTATGCCAATATTTGAGTTACGCCGACTTTTGGTGTAGGCTTAAATTATTTTGCACTAGCTTTTGCCCGCGGCTTCGCCTGCGTGTATTTCAGAAAATATCCTACGGGAACGTACTAGCAAGATTAAAAGTAGGTACCTTTAGGTCCGTATTACAGAAGAAAACTCAAGCACTGATCTTTGTTTAAATTTAGTTTAAAACTAGTTTCAACCAATGAAATGGCTTGAATCTAGTTTTAAGTAATGCTTGAGTATTGAGTGACGTTCTGTAATACGGACCTTAATGTTAGTCCAGTTTATAAACTATCTGTGTGCCAAATTTCATCCAGTTACGTTCAGCCGTTTTTGCGCCATTCCAGAACATACATCCAGACAAACAGACACAAATTCTAAAAACTACGTTTTCGGCATAAGACTCGTCCCCACACCTCAACTACAACTTTTTCAAAAATATTTAATGTTAGTACAATTTTGACTTCGTTACTATTTTAAATTACTTATGTAACTTAGAAAATACAAAAAGTTAAATTTTCATAACATTAAGTACACCAAACCTACATTTTAGACGTAAGACCTTATATATTTTGTAATCCTACACTGATGCAAAGTTAATGGGGCAGCGCTTCATAAAAATTGTATGGAGCTTATGTCCCGGAAAGGCACAAGCTACTTATAATACCAATTTTGTACATTCCCTCGGGATTATACAAAGGATAAAAATAACATCACGGATCATCAATTTATTATTCATGTACCGTTATTAATTTAAATAATGTAATGTAATAAAATAAATATCTAATAAGCCTCGTTTTTAAGGCAAAAAGCTAAATGGACCATAATTGTATTACTTGACATAACCATGATGAACTAACTCTTTTTTCGTGGATGGGAAATCATCAAATAACTTCTCCCGCTCTGGGTGGAGCGGAAGGGCGTGTCAGACTTTTACTGACTAAAACCCACCCGTGTTCCTTCAGTTGCCTATGCCAGGCCCACGGTATCTCTTTCGAACAACCCGCGACCCCGGCGGCATCGGCCCTATCGGACCCCATCATTTTGTTGACTAACTAACTCCTGTCCTGACAGTTTTATTTTGTCCACTAATGCTATGGTTTCCTAGGAAAGCGGTTCCGTCATATTTGACCATGAAAATCAGTAACTTTCAAATCCCGCCCTCCAAAGATTTAAATCATTAGATTTGCCCTCACCACCCTCACCTTTTACTTAGTCACGCAAAAAAGTGTCCATACTGAGAGGAATGAGCTCACATGACAATCAAGTCACGTCACTGCATCATTGTGTGTCAGAGGTGTCAAACCGAAACAGAAACGCGACTTTCTTTTGACGCAGTAGGGCGAATTCACAGAACAGATATTTATTTGTTCTGTGGGCGAATCTAACGATTTAAATCTTTATCACTGTCATCATTTTCTTGACAGCCGTCATTGCGGCCATTAAGTGCGGTCACCGCTTTTTTAGAAAACTGACTTGAAAGTCACGCGTGCTGCATACAAAAATGTATTATTTCATATTTCAAAGTACACCTACACGACTTGTAACTCCTTGACGAAATGCTGCTTCCCACATTATACCTGCCCCGTAGAACATTAAAAAAATAATAAACATAGCATAATTTTCCTCGTTTTTACTGTAACGAGTTAACACGGACATAATTAAAAAGATTTTTATTAAGATGATCGATCACAAACTCAGGAATTAAACATAATGAAACTATGAACAATTTGATCGAAAGTGTAACTCTTTAGATTGACGTCCTGTTCACACCGTTTCATATAATTAATGACAGTCGTCTTTTTCATACTGTCATGAAGTGACTTATGTATTTAATAGCTTCTGCCTGCGACTTCATCAAAAAAAAAAAAAAAAGCGTGCAATTTCTTGCTCCCCCAACTTACCGCGTCACATCGCATCGCCCGCGCGCGCTATTACTTCGTTTTCGCTTAGCGTTCTTTCTGACTGTTTCTTTTTGCTCGGCTCCTTTAGGTCGTAGCATGATGTTAAATAGCTTCCTCAAGAATTGGGCTATTAAATGCAAAAATAATTTTACAAAATAAATTATTATTATTATTTTGTAATTTAATTTTAATAATTTAATTTATTATTAATTTCTCAGGTATAACATCCCCATGTTATACCTGAGAAATTAACAATTAATAAATAAATAAATCCCATTGGTATTTCCAGAGATAAGCGCGTTCAAACAAACAAACTCTTCAGCTTATTACGTTAGTATAGATACGCAGGTGTTGATCTGTAGTTGTTAAGAATTTTAAATGGCGGTTCCTCAATTTTTCCTATCAGTTTTCTGTTGTTTTGGGCCACTAGTAAAATAAACAGCAGAAACAATCGTCTATCCATAATACAAATCGCCCTGACACTGCCAATAGTCACTTCGTTCTTTTCCTTCTTCATTATTCATTCTATGAGTGAGATAAAATGATTTATTACAGCGTGTAATGGATGCCACTTTTACGGAACCCTGTGTACGATTGATGCGAGTTCTATGCAAATCACGTGAGATTCCGGCTATTATCGAGTGTATGAGGAAAGAATTTTCCGAGGATTAACGTCTGTGTATTGCTTACATCATAGATAGGGGATATGCCATCATACTTGTGTGTGCCAGATGGGTACGAGCAGCGCAGTCGACGGCCGAACTTGTTCGCGGTGCCGCGCGGTCGGACTAAACTGTTGGACAACGTTCCCCTGACGCAAATCTCTATTCTGTCGGTAACAAATGTGTGCGCATCACTTTTGTTACCGACAAAATAGAACTTTTCTCATGTTCACTGAATGATGTCCGGGCTACACCAACGGGAAACGCCATTGATTATCACGATGATGGATTTACAACGGCATTCACATTGTCGATTGACGTGGCGCGATAACTCGGTGGCGGCATTCAAGTGTGGCCACTCAATTTATCGCGATAATTATCGGAATAATTATCGGGTTCCGTTCTGATTTCTGAAAAAGTGAGCGATTTAGAGACATAGTTTTGTTTTTCCTGTAATAAACATAAACTTCTATCACATAGAATAATTTCAGATGTTTCGGAGATAAGGGGAACGGTATATTTTTTACATTTTTCATCTAAGTCGAAAACTATGCGGCATAAAAAAAAAGAAAAAAATTGAGAATGTGCATACAACGTTCTTTCATAATATGATACCCCACATGTAGTAGCCCCACTTTGAATTTTTAAGACCCCTTTCACCTATTGCAAAAAAAAAAAAATATTTCATTCTTATTTGCAAAATAGCTGGGCAAACGTCATCTAAAACTTTTCCAAATTTCAAGTTGATAGCATTAGTAGTTCCAGAGATAACTAGCTGTGACAGACGGATAGACAGACAGACTGAGTCGCACCATAAGGGTTCCTTTTTACCATTTTGGTACGGAACCTTAACTAGAAATCTTCATTCAAACCCTCAAAACTGGTAACCCTGCAAGGGGTGTTATTTAATCGACAGTTAACTTGTAAAGCTCGGTTTACTTAGGACTAGTGTTGTAATGAAAAGATAACAGTCCGCAAGTGTCCCATGAATTTACTTGAACCATAGGGACTAGTACTTGCGACATCTTGTACCTACTTACTTAAGTACAAGATTGCGAAAGCGCCAGTTAAGCCCGCGAAATTGAAATGTTCTTATGTTTTTTTGCAATTTGCAAATCACTATTAAATTGTATGTTAATTAATGTACAGAATTATAATAATTAAAATCATGTATTGATGATTTTAATGATTATATCTCTTTAAGACCAAGGAATCCTATTGAATGACTGTTTCATAGAACCAGACATTTGAGGATTAACTAACTTATGGAGTTGTATTACTTAGTCTAGTGATCATAATTCTGTAAATACATATTTGTTGCGGTCGTGAATCATACTATAAACAACATACAACCTAATACTGACTTGAGAAAACGAAAACGTAAGAAAATTTGAATTTTGCGGGTTACCCTGGCGCTTTCCACTTAAGTTCTACACAGGTAGGTAAGTGTTTAAAAATAAATAAATAAATAAAATAAATAAATAAACCATTTATTTCACGCGACACAGGCCAATAGATAAATACCTTAACCTAAACATACTTATTAAGACTATGTTAGTAACACTTCACTTTGCACTAGCTTTATTTTGCGCTGTCATGTGAAACTTGCCCTCGGAAGCGACGGAACACCACGTCCTGTGGCCAAAAGTCTTCTTCCATGACGAGGGGCAGATAACAGTTCGGTACACGCCCCACGAACGCCGTACGCCGCCGCCGGCACCGCGCCATACGTAATACGCCGTATGTATTTAGTTAGTTAGTAGGTGCCTCACTATAGCAGAAAACTTAAGACGAGTATGTTTAAGGCAAGATTTTTTTTTTTTAAAGACGTTCTTGTCTTTCTTTTGAGAAGAATTGTAATCTTCCTTTCATTATCTTTTATAAGCCCAAAAAATTTAAATCATATGAACAACTACCTCCAATTCACATACCAACTACATAATATATTATGACGTCACACTACCTAAAACACACGGCAGCGCCCAAGCTCCTTACAGGCATCTTATAAGTTTAGACGATGTAACGCGCGACTCATGTAGAGTACAAGTTTTAATCGCTCTGAAAACTTTCGCCACGTTTTGCACGTCGCGTCGGGATAGGATACAGGTTTCTATTTTAAGGCCCAGGTTCCAAGATTGGTTTAGCTCGGTGTGTAAGTGAAATGGCGTTATGGCTGTCTAGTTTGACGCACGAGATAGAAGATTCTCACGCGCACCGGAATTATGTCGTAAAAATGCAAATAAAATCGTATAAAATTAGAAATTAACTATTTAATAAAAAGTAATCCATCACTGGATGCAGTTTGGAATTTGACATTTCATGGTATATTTTTAATTATAATTATAATTGTTAATGAAGGGATAAACTGCTTTTAAAGATTATTAGGAGGTATGTTTAAAGATTTTTTTGGTGCATTAAAATATGTATAATTATGTTTTGGCTTCCATCACTGTATGCGAAAAAGACTTGAAAATATCATATTTTTTTTACATGTTAAAATTATTTACGGTTTATGAGATACACTGCTTTAAAAAACCACCTTTTTGATCGTTTTCAGGAAATCTGGGCCTTAAGCTTAAAACAGTATATTTATTATTATTTACCTGTATATGTGGTAGGTGTGGCATTAAAATTGACACGGCGTAGACGCTGCGTAAACGCGTCGAATTTACGCAGTGACTACGTGGCGTCTACGCGAAGTCAAAGGTTACGCTGGACATAAATTCAAATCGCGAAAACACTACTTAAGTGTTGTTTTTAGGGTTCCGTACCTCAAAAGGAAAAAACGGAACCCTTATAGGATCACTTGTTTATCCGTCTGTCTGGCTGTCTGTCAGCCTGTCAAGACCTTTTTTCTGAAGGACGCGTGGAGATAACGAGTTGAAATTAATACTTAATACGCAAGTCTATTTGTCCCTTAGAGTTCTAAAAACAATCAAGCGTCTAAGTCAACGCAATAAAAAAATACGGCCATTTAGCGACACGTTTTGATACTCGCAACTGTCGCAAGTAAATGAAATTATTCAAACTCTTTGAAAATATGCTTAGGATTTAGTGAACATTCCCAAAGAATTGTGAAAGTTGGAATCAGATTTTGTGAAAGTCAACTTTGCGAGATATGGACTTTAAAGTGGGGCCCTCAGTTCTCACATAGAGGATTGAGGGCCCACCTGTACCTGATAAACTATGGACAAATCAAAAATCAAATCAGTCAAGCTCTTTTGGCTTTTAGCTGGCTCTAGCACCGGTGCAGTTTCATAAAACCTAAGGACGTAGACAGACAAAGTGACATTCTATCAGCGAAAACGATAGTGGAAAAGTCAAAAAAGTATTGGATTGACATAAGCTTTCGGTAGCTTATGTCAATCCAATACTTTTTTGACATTTCTATTCTGTTGAAAGTCGTTGTAGAAATACGAAAGGCTTTGAAAGCGATTGTCGCTTGTCCACTTGCCGTCTTGTTAGTAATAGATGAATGAATTAATAAATAAATGTATATAGGTAAAGATTTAAAGCAAAAAAGCAGCCAAGTGCGAGTCGGACTCGCACAGGAAGGGTTCCGTACCACCGTACAATATTTATTGCCATTATTAAGATAGAGCAAAACCCTTTAATTTTTAACTGTTACCTTCTATTGTTTATTTTGTTGTTACAGCGGCAACATATTTTACACTCTGTGAAAATTTCAAGTGGCAGAGTGTGTAACTACTGTGGCTGCTATTACGGTTTAAAGGATACAGCCCTTTGACAGACGGACGAACCGACGGACAACGGAGCTTTAGTAACAGGGGGCCTACTCCCTAAGCACGAAGCTCGTGCTTTCGGCCTTCGTTACGGGCGTTTCCTACTCCGTATCACCTACGGATGGATGATTGATTCGGGCCCCGAACGAAGTATGAATGACAACATGATTTGACAGTTGTCCCTATTCCCGATGTGTTTTTGCCCGTCCGAAAAATTTAACTTTTGCACTTGTTTTGATGGATCGTAATGTCAGACGGACGGATGACAAGACGGACGGAAATACGGACGGACTTAGGGAGTAGGCCCCCAGGATCGCGTTGGCACCCTTTGTGTACGGAGCCCTAAAAAGCCAGGAAATGTAAGTCCAAAAATTATCATAAGAGATCACCATTAATAACACACATAGCAATACATAAAAAAAATCCACCAATACAACATTGGCTTGACGATTACAACCACAGAACATTTGCATAAAACCATTGTGCTGAGTAAATAAAATGTGATATGATACCTATTCGATAGTTGTCATTACGTAATCGGTGCGATACAATACCCACTGGGACGTTCCGATAACGTTTTCAATATGAATATTAAAATATTATTGTACACAATTGAATGTTTTTGTATACTGATACTAAGGGCATATTTCACGATGTCCGAATAGCCACTACTCACCAAATAAATTCTAAAATGGAAATTTGTATGAAATTATCTGACAATAGGAACTTAATCGTACCTAGGTGGTGAAACAGGCCCTATATGTATAAATTTTTTTACTCATTCAGGGCCTTAGCTACCACATCTCCGCCGCGAAACCATAGCAGCGAAAACACAGTATTTTAATTCAACTAACTTGCATGATGTTCAGATATTCGAGTAACGGAACACCAGCGGAACAACAGCGGAACATCAGCGGAACATCATGCAGTTTCGTGGTTTCGCGGCGGAAGTTTGCTAAGGCTCAAAGAGTGAATTATTTTAAAACTCCTGCTATATGTATCCTGTGGTCTTCTTTTTTCTTGGCGTATCGATCACAAAATCAAAAAAAAATCACAACCTTATTATGAAAATTTGAAAAATAATACATAAATAAACTATTTATTTCTTTGACTTTTTATTGTTACTCGTTAACTTGAAAAGCCTACTTAACTGTGATACTTTTCCTTTTAACTTCGTTATATATAAGTGCCGTGATTTTTTCACATTCCAACATAATCATTACCATTTAGCTTGCAGGAGGTTATTTTTGGTTATAAATATGTGAAAAAAATCATAGCATACTAATGCTATGATTTTTTTGACTCAAAAAAAAAATGTTAAATACTAATTTAACATTTTTTTTTTGAGTCAAGACTAACAAAAATTAGCATTTTAAAGCTTAATATTACGCAAACAGATAAAAATGGTTTTCACAAACCCACCATATTTCTGAAAGAATATCCAACGATAGACGACAAAAAAATATCATCCCCACTTTACGTGCAAGGGAGGTACCTAAACTAGGTACCCTACAAACATTTTTTTCAAGATTTTATTTAACGTTTGGTCGGCGTGATTAATATTTATACCATGCCAAATTACAGCTTTCTAGTATTTAGAGTACTACTAAGCCGCGGACAGACAGACGGACAGACGGACATAGCGAAACTATAAGGGTTCCTTGTTGACTACGGAACCCTAAAAAGCTACCTATTTGTATGTCTATAACATAAACACTTATAACTAAGTACATGATAATGCAAATCCCTATTACGACCAAACTCAGGAAATCCGAAGCAATTCAAAGCCCACCAACTCCAAAGGTTTTTATCCTCTCTTATAATTAAACAAACAGCGCCATCCCTTTAATTAACTCCATCAAATTACCCATTTTTAATTCCTGTTTCCCGGTATTTATCCTTTAAGGATAATGATAGGGTTGCCATCAGTATCTTGGGTGAGCTATGTATATGCTGGATATAGGGCGGTCCCATGCTCCCTATTTAAAGGGTTCAATGTTTATAACCAGCACTTTTATTTTTCGCTTAGCTTTTAATCTTAGTCGTTACGGGTTATTTGTTTTTGTGAAATAAATGGTGTTGTTGAGCATTTTTGTAACGCTTTGAAGGACACTAATGAGACACAAGAGAAGAAGAATAACTTTTATTGTTATTATTGCTATAACCGTATAGTGTCCTTCAAAGCATTAAAGTATGTATGGTTGCTGAAAGAAATCAATGTCTTTTGTATGTTACTTAATTACTGTATCTGTCCGTGACATCACAGCGGCCCTTATGAAAATAACAGCGCTGCGACACTTATTTTTAAATGTCGCAGCATCATGCTGAGATAGGAGTCTTTTGGCCTTGTTTTTATGATTTTCATTTTATGTTTTTTTTTTTTTACTTTTTTTTTTTTAAGTGTGTTTAGTTTAATTTGTGATCTTCCTGAGCGAGTCTCAATACCTAAATACTTCTTCATTCTTTTTATGGTAACGTATCAAATCATCTCTGCATTCGTTTTCTTTCAGGAAATCTGCCTATGTGGAAACCATAAGGCTGATTCACCTCCGTAACTACTCGTTTCTAGCCAGCACATTTTGCCAAAAGAACAAAACAATGCACTGTATTTAAAACATTTTATAAAACTGAACTACCTACATCCCGACTGGCCAGGCAGACACTACAACTGTGTAAAGTTTCATTTAACATCCACCCTTAAATTCCCCATGGATATTCGGCGATAAAATATTGTAAATATCTCTCCGACTTCCGATTACATGTATAAAGTTGCCTTCCCGTCAATCAAAATGATTACAGCGTTATATTACGGACAGAGTGCAGGCCACGAAGCGATCGCAAGGTCGGTGCAGCCAAGCCAATTTCATTATGCAAATTCATATGAAATGTACGCGAAACACGGAGCGTATAGCGACTTAATTGATGAGCAAATTTACATGCTAATAAAGTGTTGTGGCATAAGGTGGAGAAAGCAGAAGGCTGACGTAGCAACGCAAGTAGATATGCAATGTAGAATTTTAACAAGCGTGGGTCGCGCCATCTTACTTTAAAATAACAAAATTCGCTCCTTAAGTACTTAGAGTAACTAACTTTACCACTGCAGTCAGAAACATCTCGTGTCCTGGAGGATACGTAGCTAAAATATAATAGGTACCTATGAAATTGTCGATTTTTGATGCCGGTTAGTGTGAAAATCAATATCTTTCATTCTGCTTAGGTATTTAGAATTCCAAATTCAAATTAATTTTATAATGGTATAGCAAGATATTTAAAAAAAAAATCCGTTGTTCACTTTTTTTCCCGCCGCCGCCGCCGTTCGATTTTTCTTTGTTATCGATGTTTCTGTAACCATGGAAAAATCTAAATAGTGCGCTATTTTCGAAAACGAGTTTCATCGCAGCATATAGACACAACGTATTATCGACGTGTATGACTATGGACAAGGTATACCGCAAGTGAACGCACGGTGCGTTTTTGGTTTGATCGCTTTCGTTCTGGAAATTTTGATCTCAACAATGAGCACCGGGGAAAAATTTCGAATCCAACGTGAAGGTGAAAAACGCCTATAAAGAATTCATCGATTCCCGCCCCAGGATTTCTATTGCAGAGGCATCAACAAACTTTCAATAAAATGGAAAAATTGCACCGACAATGTTTCTTTTAAAAAAATATTGTTGGATTTTTTTAAAACGGCAATCTTATAATTATTTTATTTTACAGTTAGGTAAGACCTAATAATAATATTCAAGTTTGAAATAGTGTACCTTCTGTACATACATCTGCACAATAAAGTTACGTAGTATCGTAGATTCTATGTAATTGCAACGAAAACCCGATAATGGTGTCTGATAAGAGAGGCACAGAGCATGATTCTGTGAGAGTATAATTACGAGCACAATGGTTAATGACGTTGCATGTATGCGGCGTCATTAAAAATTTAATACTATTTCCAGCTTTTTCCCTGGAATCGCTTTTGAAATTCGTTTTCATAAAATTCGGAAATGGTTGCCTGTGGGCTTCTGGGAGTTTATACTTCGTGTGCTTTAAAAGGTAATTTTTTATGTAACTCGTAGAATTTTATTTCTTAATTAAACCTATTTATTAAGTTAACGTCAAGACGGTTTATTTCCTTCAGTGTAGTCATTTTCAACACATTCTTGACTTCAATTATCACCTAACTGACTTAATTACCTTTCATTGAATACTAGCTTTTGCCCGCAACTTCGCCCGCGTGAAATTTCTTGTTCCCCCGACCCACCCCGTCGTTCTTGCTTCCGACTTTTCTTTTTCTTTTTGCTCATCTTTTATGGGTCCTAATATTAAGTAGCATACCTCAAGAATTGGGCTATCACATGCAAAAAGATTTTTTCAATCATTCATTCATTCATTCATTCATCCCAGAGATTAATAGCGCGTTCAAACAAACTCTTCAGCTTTTTTATTAGTATAGATCTCCTCTTATCCCAACACATGGAAGATATTTTAGCAACACAATCATAATTGGATCAGAATGTTGGGCCAATAAAGGGATAGGCAATTGCATGCAGCTGTGATGAGACTTATATGAGGGATGTGTGGTGTTACCTACACGAATGTATAGAAAAATAAATGAGTAGGTACCAAAGAGAAAGTTTAAAAGTGGCACCAGTGACTGCAAAAATGTGCGGAAATCGGTTGTCATGGCATGGACACGTGATGTGGAGGAACGAGGAAAATGTCGTGAGGAATGTTTTGAGTACGAATGTCGATGGCTATACGAGTAGGGGAAGACCAAAGAAACGATGGATGGACTGTGTGAAAGATGTTATGGCTAGAAAGGGAGTGACTACCAGAAGTATGGAAAAAAGGGATTTGTTGCGCCGACCCCAAATAGATTTGGATAAGGTCAGGAGAATGAGTAGGTAATAATGATGATCATTCAGCTAAAAGATGTCCATTGCAGCATTCAAGCATCACGACAACAAACAATCTTGCGCTTCACACACCCAGCCTTAAATGAAGTATAACTTTTATTCTCTCTCTCTCTCTCTCTCTTCTTTAACCCATTGCACCCAATGTTGAGTGTAAGTCTCCTCCATTGCACCCCACTTCACCCTTGGGCCGCCCACATCCAACTCATGCCTGTTTCTTTGTCCAAATCATCGGATCACCTGCAGCCTCATGGTTTCCCTACGCTCCTATAGCCAAGTCCGGCTCTCCACTCCAATACCTTCTCACCCTATATAACATCCAGTCTGCGGCATAATGTGGCCTTTTTTTCCGTCAGGGAATCTCACGGAAGAAACCCTTCGTTCTCGCCGACATTCGCCGCACCCCCAACTGTACCAGCCCGCCATGCCTAGCGGTCCTCACATAAAGGCGCGCATGGAACACTGCCTGCTCTCACTTTGGGCCTGAGTGTTCGTGTAACGAGTGCGCAACGCAGCCCTAAGGCATAATGTGGCCTGCTCATTACCACTTCTACCGCGCGAAATTTTCATGCATTTAATTAAATAACGTCTTACTAGAAACCGCCGTATCTAACCCGGCATTAAACTCAAAGATAACAAGAAATAAAACAAACAAACAGCTAACTATACTCATAGACAAGATTAAACAGATTTACTCTATAGAAACTAAGGATTTAACTAAGACTCGCTTGATTCTAACCGACGTTGAAGTTCTTCGGTAAATGAAGTGCAAATTGTTTGTGAACTACGTTTGTCTGATCGATAGAGCTGGATTCAGCGCTTGTTCCGCTTGATTGTACGAGAAGTGGACTGGGATTGGAAGTTTAGTGAGCAGTGGAAGATACGATACAAAAAATAAATGCTCTTTCAATACAACAAAATAAGGTCTAGAAAAGAAGAGAAAATAATTATTATTCCCCTTGTTAGTTTGTCCATCCATCATCATTCCCCTACGCTTATCCCAATTTATTTGGCGCAACATGTTTTTTTCTTCCATACTTCTCTATTAGTCGTCATCTTGGTAGTCACCCCCTTTCTAGCCATATTATCATCTTTCACAGTCCATACATCGTTTCTTTGGTCTTCCCTTACTCGTATAGCCCACATTCATACTCAAAACTTTCCTGACAACATTTTTCCAGACTTCCTCTTTTATACTCATTTCTGGGTTTGTCCAGCCAATTTTCAAATACCAACCTTGATTTAGAAAGAATCTCCACAGAAAATCTCACTTCTTCAAAGGAATTAGTTTAGATAAAATCTGAAGCTAAACCCTTAATGCTAATTACCTTAAACTTAAAAAAACTAACTTCTTTAAAGTCATGATGAGAACATTAGTTACTTTTAAAATTTTAATTTTATTCTGAAACCTTTTTATACTTAACTTAAACGTTAGTAATTAAGGCTCAGTATAAAACTACCATCCCAAAGAGTATAAATTAAATTATACATCTAAAATTATTTCATTCACTGCTGTTAAAATTATATTAACGCCGCTCAAAACTTTGTATATAAAATGAAAAGTTTTAATGCTTGGTAGGTATTTAATTAATAAACGTACACACTTCTGTTCCCAGGGTGGTTAAAGGCGCTTCCATTTAAATTTAAAAAAATAAATAACTATGCAAAGTTTACAGAACTCAAAAGTTTCAAATGAATGCCTTTTATCAAATTAACCAATGATTGACACTCTTGCCAGACGTTGGTTAGTTTGATAAAAGTCACAATGGGTGAAATCTACGTTTTTAAATTATTCTGATACCTACTGTTAATTTCACACATTAGGATAGTGTTTTTGTTAATTTTTATGAAACTTAACAAATTGTGAATATAACCATAACGAGTTTTCATTGAATAAGGATTTGTTCTAAGGTTCGAACTTATACAAATGGCCATTGTACACACGGCTACATTATCATATCAAGCTATACATTTCCAGTACAAGCTGACCTGATTTCCGTACAATGAGACTGTACGGAAATCCTATACAATGCGAGATCAGCTTATACTAGAATTTTAAATGTATAGCTTGATATTTAGCCGTGTGAACATGAAGGTGAAAGGTGCATGCTTCCTACATAAGCTAAATTCAATTTCATTTTTCAAGCGAGTATTTCTCATTATTGACGTAAGTACGCACGGCTACAAATCAAGCTATACATTTCTAGTATAAGCAGATCTCGCATTGTACAGGATTTCCTTACAGTGAGAGGTCAGTGTAAACTGGAAATTTAAAGCTTGAGGTGTAGCCGTGTGTACACGTAGACGCTCGTGGCTAAATAATAACAGATAATAACAGCCGCACGGGTCGATTGAAGGTACGCTTGCCGCGGTCGGTCACCCATCCATTACATATCGAGACCTCTACGTGCCGGAAAGCACATTTTGGACCCGGCTGTCATTTGTAGATTTTTGACAGTCGTTAGGGGTAGTCAGAAGCCCGATACTAGTCTTTACCAAGGGTACCGTATTACCTAGTAATTGGGGTTGTGGTGAGGTCAGCTGGCAGTCGCTCCATGTAAAATTCTGATATTCAGTTGTTTCCTTAGACTGGAAGCCGACCCCAACATAGTTGGGAAAAGGCTAGGCAGATGATGATGAAGTAATAAGTAGACAAATTAAATCTGGTCAGACTCTTAAGCACTATCTATGTCAATTAATATACTCGTAAGTCCATTATTTACCAATTCTCTCTCTAGGGACATCACAACCGCGCTTAACCAGCGAATCGATAATAACAGATGTAATTAGTTCACGAATGAAAGCGCTTCCTCTCCGTATAATCCCTGGTCTCCATCTTACGACACCCATGGGAACAACGGGATAGGATGGTCGCTCGTGACCAAACACTGTAAGGAAATCAAACACTACAGTTAATAGCTGTGTCTTTGTGTGTGATTAATGGTTTCTGAGGTTTTTAAACGGAGTTTGTCCATTCGATAGTGATTATTGGTTCGGATAAGGAAGAATTTTGCTTAAAAGTCAAGTGAATTACTATCTTGGGTTTATCAGAAGACCTCAAAAAACTGAGCATGACAAAGGAATTCGCTTATACAGATAATTTTGTCGAATCAATAACTATTGAGAGTTTTTGGTCTAACAATGCTCGATATGGTTTGTTCTTTACTATAAAGGCCTATTTCACGATGTCCGAATAGCAACTACTCACCGAATAATTTATTTATTTAGGTTAACCAACAATAATTGTTTACACTACATACATTTCTGACTTTATGACTACGGTAACATTTCCACGTGCAACAATTAATTAAAGGTTAACACCATATGCACAAAAAACGGCTTTCAACTAACTACTAAAATATTCATAATAATACAGGGTGTAAGGGACAGCCCTCCGCAAACTGATAGGGTGAATTCAGTATGACATACTAAGATGACCGGTACATGAAATTTTTTCAGGAATGTTAAGGGAATCCAATAAACCTGATTTGTTTGTGTTTTTGTGCACAAATCGGAGCGTCTATTACTGGTTGGGAGGGGTAGGTAATAGGTATGCGGTGAGTTCGATGGACTCTGTAGCCAGACAGAAAGTGAACAGCTGATTTCACGCGTCGTTCGTTAGAGTATTTCAACATCCATTGCTGGTTTTTTTTTTGCTGTTTTTTTTTTGCAGTTTTTTTACATAAATGGAGTGCTACGAACACACAATGCAATTTTACATTGAAATAATGAAAATGTAACTGAAAAAAAAATTGAAAAAATGAAAATTTTCCTGAGAAAATTTCCGGTGGAATATGATTCAAAATGAGGAGCTGAATGCACCCTGGTAGTTTGCGGAGGGCTGTCCCTTACACCCTGTATATCTAATTGAACTAAAAATTATACAATAATAATGAATTTAAAAAAAATCAAATTAACTAGGTACTAAAGAATTAAAACGGGAGACACAGACAAATTAAAACAACAAAATTATTTTTTTTATAATACAACGCGGTTATAAAAAACGCATAAAACAATATTTTTAAGATAGCAATAAAACAATTTATTAATTGTCATTCAATTGTCAATCAGACTGATCAAATTATAAATTGATTAAATTACAATTGATTAATTAACTTATGAATAATATTTTAATGATTCAATGGTTTTAAAGGATTAAAAAAAAATACAAGTCATTTTTAATAAATAAACTAAAACTATAACAATAAATGAAAAAAAAAAAAAAAAAAAACACTATTACACACTAAAAGTCCCTGACCGCTCCCGGCCCAAAAGTGCCCATCACACTCGCCGCGTTTCCACGCTGGATTGCGATGGCCAGCCTCTGCACCAGGAACGATCCGGAACGTGAGTCACCAGTCGACTCTATGAGCCTTCGTCCAATCTCCTTTACTAGGTTTTTGGCCTCCTTGCCCCAGCTCCCTAAGGTCTCCACCGCCACTGGCACGAAGTGGTATAGCGGCTCCAAATCAGCGTACTCTTTTTTGAGCTGGCGTCTTCTGCAGCGGCCGACGGGGAGTGAACGGTGCGACTAAGGTGGCTGGCGGCTACGGTACTGACGCACGTTGCGTCCCAAATTAAGCAAACACTTATGAATAAAATTATAAATAGATAAGAAAATTAAATTAAATAAATTCGAAAATAGAACAGAATTTGCATGAAACTATCTGCCAAGTAAGTTAATGGGAACTTAATCGTAGGTGGTGGGTGAAACAGGCACCCAGTATAAAAGATAAAAGGAGTCCCGAATATAAGACCAAAATTTAGGAAAAATGTAAGCCCACTTTCCAAACTCATACAATTATACCCATTCTGTTTTCATTACTTTTTTTAATCAAAATCTAGTTAGCGGCGAGGACTGGAGATGAGGCCTCATAGATTGAATCAACAATGTCCCCGCTTCAGGGAATTAAGGTCTAGTCAACATCTCTGGGTGGTGCCACTAATTATTCATACTAGTAACTTTATGATATCTTGGTACCGGCGCGTGTGACACAGTTCATAAACCAGGTTGAAACTGATATAGTTTTAGATTTAATTTTAGCAAGCATGAAGTCTTCTCTGATTTTGCGTTATCATGAATAAGTAAATATTATTAGAGGCTCCGGAGTATGTATAGTTCTGAATACAAACGAAATACCAAAATAATTTCAAACATATTCTTAAGGTACCTAGTGTGTATTTATTCCGATTGGATTACAGAATATCTAGGTTCCCAAATATAATTATCGAGTCAAATAATTATAGACACAATTAAAATTCCAATGCTACGTTCGATACGAAGGGTTAAATAAGAATATTGATTTAAATATGAAATATGAGAAAAATAAGTTTTGTATGGAAATTTTAAATTTCTCATAATTATCTCGTCTCTAAATCAGTGTCCTTTCAAAATATATATTTGAGAACCTAGATTTTCTGTAATCCAATCGAAATAAACATACACTACTCTAAGAATATGTAAGGGGCTTGTGGCTAAGTAATAACAGCCGCACGGGTCGATTGATCACGTTAAGCTACACTTACCACGGTTGGTTCATGGATGGGTGCCCATCTCTACGTCTACATACCAAGACCCATTCCGTACCTCGGAAAGCATGTTAAGCCGTTGGTCCCGGCTGTCATTCGTGGATCTTTGACAGTCGTTACGAGTCGTCAGGAGCCCGAAGTCTGACAGTCAGTCTTACCAAGGGGTATCGTATTGCCCAGTAACTGGGTTGTGAACGTCAGATAGGCAGTCGCTCTTATAAAATACTGGTATTCAGCTGCATCCGGTTAGACTGTAAACCGACTCCAACGTAGTTGGGAAAAGGCTAATAGGCAGATGATGACCTTAAGAATATGTTTGATTTACAAATTATTTTGTTTTCTCGTTTGTATGAACTAACTTAAGAACCTAATTCTGTGAAACTTTGAAAACACTCGGTATATTTTTATGTAGGCTGATGACTCAGGCTTTCTACAGGCAGGTATTTCTACATTTACATCTGTAATCACACAATTAGGTTAAGTTAGATGATGTTGTGAGCTGGCGGGTGGTGCAGAGATGCAAACGTCGTACCAGTTATTCGTGTAGTCTTCCTCACATTACTTATTTATTATATTTTATAGATCTATTTTATTTATTTATATTGCTACATTATTTTTATGACTTCTGATAACGAATCTTTTTATTCTGCCAATGAATCTAGTGCCACTTCCGGCGATGAAAGTTTTATTTCTGTTACAGACACTTTAGGTGATCTTTTACGACAAAATTTCAGTCAAGATACTGGCCGGCTTTTTAACGTATGCCACATCAATGCTCAGAGTATTCCTAGTCACTATAACGAACTGCACGTCACGTTTACTAACAACAATGTTCACGCCGTCCCGATTTCAGAGACTTGGCTCAAACCTAATCTGCTTTCAACCGCTTACTCTCTCCCCGGTTTCGTACTTCTTCGGAATGACCGGATCGGTAGGAGGGGGGGTGGTGTAGCCATATACCTGCGTGATGATTTCCCTTTTAAAATTCTAGCTTCTTCCTCTTCCAATGAATCCGCAGAGTTTCTTTTCCTCGAGGTTTGTGTCAAAGGAGCTAAAACCGTTCTTGGTGTCGTCTATTGCCCCCCTTCCATTGATTACTTCACTGAATTCGAATCGGTACTTGAATCTCTGGGTTCGCAGTATGCACATCACATTGTTATGGGGGATTTTAATACCAACCTCCTTTCCCACAACTCCCCTCGGTCCCGCAAACTCCTGCATCTAATCGAGTCAGCCAGTCTGCATGTTTTGCCTCTCCAACCCACTCATCATAATGTAGTCGGTGATGATACTTGGCTTGACCTGATCCTCACGTCTAATCCTTCCCTAGTTTCCTCACATGGTCAACATACTGCTCCTGGCTTTTCCCATCATGACCTTATTTTCCTATCCTATGTCCTTAAAACCCCTAAACCTAAACCCAAGTTCCAGTACAGGCGTGCCTTTGCACGTATGAATGGCGAGAGGCTTCAACAAGATGCATCCAATATTGACTGGTCACCCCTGGAAGCTGCCGTTTCGGTTGACGAAAAAGTTAGTTTCTTCAACAATGTTGTAATCAGGCTTTATGACAAACATGCTCCTATCAAGAAAATCAAGTTGAAGCGTCCGCCTGCGCCTTGGATGAACATAGGAGTTCGGATGGCAATGCGACGGAGGGACCGCGCGTTTCGGAAATTTAAAAGGGATCGCTCGGATGAAAATTGGTCATTCTTTAAGGCTGCTAGGAATCGGTGTAATCAGATGATACGCAACGCTAAACGCCGCCACATCTTAAATAATATCACTTCTTCTTCTCCTGCCGATATTTGGAAGTTCCTTGGAACTCTAGGCATCGGCAAATCGCGACATTTAGACCTTCCTAACACAATTGGCTTGGATGATCTAAATCTCCATTTCTCCACTGTTCCCACTCTAGATAGTCTAACCCAATGTCAAACCCTCGACTACCTTGCTGGTCTAACGCGTCCCAATATTAACCCCTTTGTCTTCACCCCAGTCGACCCAGGCGAGATCAGAAAGATTATCCTTTCCATTAAATCCAAAGCCATTGGCTGCGATAATATCAGCCGCCATATGATCGTAACGGCTCTTGACCAACTCCTTCCTGCAATCTCCCACATCATAAACTTCTCCCTTTATACCGGTGTTTTGCCCTCCCTATGGCGAAAAGCACTTGTTCGGCCCCTACCTAAGATACCCAACTCTTCTCTTCCCAGTCACTTTCGCCCAATTTCCATCCTTCCCTTTCTGTCTAAAGTGCTCGAGGCCTGTGTTCATAAACAATTTTCCCACTTTATTCACCACAACTCCCTCATTAGTCCCTTTCAATCCGGTTTCAGGCCCGGGCACAGTACCGTTTCAGCTCTCCTTAAAGTGACTGACGATATAAGGCGGGGTATGGAAGACACTAAAGTTACAGTCTTAGTGCTAATTGACTTCTCCAATGCTTTTAATACCGTCAGTCACGAAGTCCTTTTATCCATCCTTTCCTATCTTATGGTCTCTCCGGAGGTATTGGAATGGTTTTCCTCTTATCTTCGAGGGCGTCAGCAGTCCGTTCATGCTGGGGACTCTTCGTCGAGTTGGTGTGATCTTGCAGCTGGCGTCCCTCAAGGCGGTATATTATCTCCTCTTTTGTTCTCCATTTTTATTAATCTCATTACTACCGTGCTTCGGACTGCGTATCATCTTTATGCCGACGATTTGCAGCTTTACAGCCAGGCGAGTGTTGATAACATTTCCGATGCGATTGAGGAGCTAAACCGGGATTTGCGTGTGGTTAAGGACTGGTCTGACCGATTTGGAGTGGCGGTTAACCCTACTAAGTGTCAGGCTATTATAATAGGGAGTCCCTACAGTATAAGAAAGCTGAATGGTTTAACTGTGCCACCTGTAATCTTTGACAACTCCATCATTCCGTTTGGCTCCGATGTTAAGGATCTTGGTCTGCATGTCGACACTCGTCTTGACTGGCGAAAGCAGGTCGCTACTGTTAGTAAAAAAGTCACCGGAACGCTGCGGTCACTGTATCGGTTGAAAAACCTTCTCCCATCACACATAAAGGCAATGCTTGTACAGTCCCTAATCTTTCCCATAATTGACTATGGTGATGTGTGTTACTACGACCTGAATGCAGATCTCCTCAATAAACTTGACCGCCTTCTCAATAATTGCATTCGATTCGTTTTCAATCTTCGTAAGTATGACCATGTATCCGCGCACCGTTTGCTTTTAAAATGGTTACCTATTCGTCAGCGCAGAGAGCTGAGGGCTCTGTCTATGTTGTTTTCTATTCTTAACAAACCCACTTCTCCTTCGTACCTGACTTCCCATATTCAATACTTGTGCTCTGCCCATAGTATAAACCTTCGCTCCACCAATAATCGTCTTTTACGATGTCCTTCTCACCGCTCTGGTTTCATTCACTCTTCTTTCTTTGTACAGGCGGTCTTTCTTTGGAACGCGCTCCCTCTGAACATCAGGATGGCAACCAATCGGTTGTCTTTTAAAGTGAAGACACGTGAGTATATACGTGAGAAGTTGGCAAAAACATCACAGCGCTAATTTGCTGGTACATTTTCTCCTCTACTGATCGTTATTTCTCCTCTACCGATCGTTATTTCTCCTTACAAAGTTTATTCCATTTATATATATGTATGTATGTAGGTATATAATATGTATGTATTTAATCTTGTATTTTATAGTTATTTTCGTGTTATCTATCCTTTATGTTGCACCTGCCATGTTTTCTCTCTGCATCACCCTAAGGTTGACTGGTAGAAAATGCCTCAGGCATTAAGTCCGCCTTTGTACGGTATTTTTTTACTTGTGCATAAAGATTTAATAAATAAATAAAATAAATAAATAAATAAATAAATAAATCTATAATTATGGTGAACATAATAAAGATAATTATATTCTATTTTATTCTATTCTACAAGGCCAGAGGCATTTAAATTTTCGTAGGCAATATTTTGATAAACAGTAGACTCTTTGTTGCCAACCTTACAGACAAAATATAAAAATCTTAATGCCTGTAATTTACTATTCTGAACGAGGTTGTTCACAAGAAGCTTTTCATTTACTACACTACAATTATTTTAATTTTGGGAAGGTCTGTGTCTAGCTAGTACCTATAATTATTTTTATTCGAGGCCAGAGGCTACAACGCCCAACTAAATCGAAATAATTTAAAACCAATGAAACTTTAAACACAGTTCATCAATATTGTCAATTTTCGCCTCTTAATAGCTAAAATGTATATTTCCTAAACATAAACCTAAAATATAAAGGCGTTTATTAAAACGTAATAAGTTAAAATGAAGGGGTTCTCCGCCTGCTCAGAGTAATATAACAGCTGGCGGCGATCCAAATTGCAACCCTCAAGTGCCTCCACTTTAATACCCACAAAACTTTATAAAAATGAAGGAAAACCCTATGTAGGACGGATCAAATAGATCGGTTGAATTTCAAGTTTTTGGTGTAATGAGTTTTAATCGTTGCATCAGAATATAAGTAATAATAGGATATACCTAATAATAAGTGATAACAGCGGCACAGGTCGATTGATGCCCATGCTTGCCGCGGTTAGTCGTTGGATTGGTGATCATCTTTAAACAGACCACTCCGTGCCTCGGAAAGCACGTTAAGCCGTCGGTCCGGCTGTCATTCATGGATGGACAGTCGTTACGGGTCGGCTTGCCGCAGTTAGTCGTTGGATGGGTGATCATCTTTAAACAGACCACTCCGTGCCTCGGAAAGCACGTTATGCCGGGGCTGTCATAGTGTAGTGTAGTGTAGTCGGCTTTCAGTCTAACTGGATGCAGCTGCTTACTAAGCAGCTGCATCCAGTTAGACTGAAAGCCGACTCCAGATAAGTTGGGAAAAGGCTAGGATAATGATGTTGCCTCAGAATATTATGTATCTCAGAATGTACAGGTATGTGAGATGTAAGAAATTATGAACAACTCTTAATACTTTTGGGGCCTATCACGGTATTTTACTAACCAAAATAGGCACATCCTCTACTGGATGCCCCCACGGGTTGACTAGTCTAAACGACCTGTCTTGTTCGTTCCTCTTTCAGCGGACAGAAATGCGAATGTGAGGTTGTTTGTTACGCTAAAACGGCTGAACTGATTTGGATGAAATTTGGCACATAGATAGTTTATAACCTGGAATTATTATTATTATTAATAAATAATAATAATAATTGTATAATATAATTGTAAATAATAATATTATTATTATTAATAAATAATAATAATAATTGGTTACAGACTTAAGATACTTTTTATTCCGGTAGTACGTTCTCGTGGGATATATTTTTAACCAACTACAAAAAAGGTGGTTATCAATTCGACCTGTATGTAAGTATGTATTAATATTTAATTTTATCATAACTGCATCAATTTCGGAAGTACCCAAAGAAACCTTAATTACCGTTTACCTAATATTTTCAATACTGCACTAAATAACCAATGTTATCAACTTGAGCCGACAGTCGGTAAAGGTTTGCCCAAAAAGCTTCACCGAAGTCAATCTGACCGTTACTCTTTACAACGTGGTTGGTAGCCAGTATCCATTAACTTTTTAAAAACAAAACCTTTACAGTCGACACTAACTTGCGGTGCAAGGGGTGAGCTAAAACATGGTTGCGTAACTTCACCTTAAAATGTGGCAGATGAGTACAAACAAAGCTGTTCTATTCGTCTTTGAGGCTATAAGCTGGACTCAAATAATGTCAGCGTATGTAAAAAATAAAAGGATGTTTCCAAAATAAACAAAATACATTTCAGGGAGAGAAAATAAAAATTAATGCCTACGTATAGCTAGCTAATAAATAATGTCTATATACGCATTATTTAATGCGTAGATAGACATTATTAATTATTAGCTTTCATTTTCTGACAGTAAAAGTGCTCACGGAAAAGCTAGCTAAATCCCTCACAAATATAATATACTAAAATTTTATCTCAGACGGTATGATCACCAAATTACAGCTGTACTAGAATTGACGACACGGTTGGCGCAGTGGTTGAGCGATTGACTGCTGCGCAGCATGTCGCGGGTTCGATTCCCGCACGGAACAAATATTTGTACGACCTACAAGTATTTGTTCCGAGTCTGGGTGTTTTTCTATCTATAATATGTATGTATTTACAAAAAAAAATGTATATAAGTAGTTTATCAGCCATCTCGTTACCATAACACAAGCATTAGGTTGCTTAGCTTGGGACTAGATGGCGTTGTGTGAAATGTCCAAGGATATTTATTTTATTTTTTATTTTAATTAAATCCTACACTCTTGGGCTCCTAAATTCAGGCCGGGAGAGAAGGTAAGTTACACTGACTGTTTATGGTTGGCCTTAAACGGTCTAGGAAAAAGTCCCTTGAGGTTGTGACGGGACCACGGTTACCACCACTAAATAGCGATCAATATATTAGTCAATGCCTAGAGGCTCATGTGATGCCATATGCTGTGTTTGCGGCCATGCAGGATTTCATTTTTTACCATGACTAGCTTTTGCCAGTGGCTTCGCCTGCGTTGATGTCGGAAAATATCCCACGGGAACGGGGAATACCCTACTTATTCCTTGTCTTCATTATAAAGGAAACCCCTCTGTACAAAATTTCAGCTTTCTAGGTTTAGGTCGGTAAGTAGGTAGGTTATAGGTCCTAGGGCTTGGGCTGGACGTTGATGAGTCAGTCAAGACTTCCCTTTTTATTTATATAGATGTTGCAAGAGTTGTTCGAATATACCTGCCTTGACGTTAGTATCGCAGTAATGGAATGGTCAGCAAGAAGCCCTGATATGAATCCAATAGTGCACTTATGGGAAGAGCTGAAGAGGCGTGTTTGAACTAACCAACCAGCTCCAGAAACTTTGCAGGAGCTGAAAACTGCCATCTTGGAAGCATGGAAGAACATTCCACAACACGTCATAGTGGCGTTAATTAATTCCATGCCGAACCACATGACGGCCGTCGTAATTTATGCTCTTGGAAGTACACAAGGTACTAAATAAACGTTTTCTCTATGTAAACCATTGATTTCTTTAAAAAAAACACGCAAATTTTGCCCCTTAGAAAGCAAAAAGATGAGTTATTGCAATTAAACAAGTATTTCGATTTCGGAACAATGACGAACGGAAATGATAGTGAGTGACTGGCCACAACCACTTTTTTTTTCTTTATTCTACCAATAAAGAGACCTTTAAACAAAAACATGCAGGTTGGCTCGATTCAGGTGTTCGGCACCCTAATTGCATAACACACTATCAATCGGAATCCGTTTCATTTACGCTGTCGAGCAGACAAACTTTTCGAACATAAGAAGCAATGGATTAGCATGTTGTTTCAAAATGATTCAAATTCAGATTGATAGTGCGTTACGCAATCAGGGTGCGGGAGTGTAAATTTAAATCGTACAGGTTCTCCAAAAACGTAATTTTGAATAAACCACATTTAAAACCGCCCATAGAATCCCGCTGAAACCCAACTTTCAGTACCTACGCAGGTTCCGTTGCAGCATGAACCTGTAACTTATTCCATAAATACTACGTTACGGCGATGCATTCAGTCTCCCGGGCTCACACCAAACTTTACTGCGGCCAAATAATATATTTTTGCATAGGTACTTTTTGTTTGAATTTTATAAATTATGGTGTTGTGTTATGTTCTTATATAAATAAAGCATTTGATGCGATGAAAGAACTTATCTTACCTACTGTACTTTAATCTTTAATATCATACCCTTTTCCTTTGTACAACATTTTTTTATTGTGCATTTTTTAATAAATAAATACATAAACCCCATAATTATAATTAGAAGATATTAAACTCAAACTCAAACTCAAATCATTTATTTCAATTAAACCAATTACAGGCACTTTTAAATTGTCAAAATGAAAGGCATTATTTATATTTAGAATAAGAATAAGAATTATTTATTTATTAAGAACAATATTTAAATGCTAACTGTATTCTTAATCATCACAAAGTTTAACGTACTACGTGCTACGGACCAAATGTGACTTCAAAGGGAATGAACTAACTACTATTCATTTAAAAATATTCGAAAAATTAAAAATAAAAATTAAATATAAAATCTACTAAAAATAGTAGAAAAACATAAAGAAAAATGAGTTTTAAATCTAATTCACTTAAGGATATCAGACAACACTAGTAAAATATTAACTACATATATCTTTTAAGAATAAAGATTGATAAAAATACTCTCGAATAAGCCCTTTTAGAGATCAAAATACGAAATAAATAAAGCTTAAAGAAAATATCAAAGAAACATTTTGAAAAGATCTTTTATTTTTGCGATATATTACTAAGAGCTCTTGTATTTTAAAAGGCTCGTATCGTAAATAATTAACCTTAATCGGATTAAATAATTAAACTATTTAGATATCATATTAAAATTGTACGTACTTGGAAAATATTATTTTATTGAATTAAAACATATATCTCTTTGTTTACTTTAATAAAAAACGTTAAACATCATAAATGAACTTTTGGCCGTATGAATAAAATAGTGTTTTTCATCAAAATATTGGTACTTAATTAAATTTTTAGTAGGTACTTACTAACAATTATTACTAAGGGGAATTTTCATTTATTCATTTTATATCATTCATTTTAGTATAGAGTAAAAAATAGCAAAAAAAAACTATATAAAATCTATGAGAAAATCGGTGACTAACTTATAGTTTGAATTTCAATGAAGGTTATAATAAACATGAAGTACAATCACTCGAAGAGAGTCCAATTTGGAATAGAGCTTTCTCGAGTCTCATCAGGCACGAGGTAAGAAGAATAAAGCCCTTTAAATTTATTCTCCTCTCTAATTAAACACGTCAGAATACCCAATTTTAACAAACACCAATATTTACACGAGTAAATCCGGCAGGAAAATCTAATCCTGAACTCATATTTTGATTTCAATTTCAGCCTATTGACGCAAGACATTTCTCGATCACTTTGATGGAAATGATTCTCATTAACACCAAAGAGAGGGCTGGAATGTTTATTAAAGAATAAATTACAGACACCCCCTTACTTACTCAACCCCTTGTTTATTCGATTCCAGTTTGTGTTGTTTCTTAAGAACGATGCGATATTTTCGCTGATTCTCAAATATTGCAATATGTCGGCAAGGCATGTTCCTGTACACTCGAGAGCAGCTTACGATGGAATGTAATAACAGCGATAGCGATGTCTTCGCGAACATAATGCGTACAATTTGAAATCGCGAAATGCCTTCGCGAGCAATTCGCAAAATATTCTTTACTGTTGTGCAAAAATATAACGGATTTTTTAGTATCTTTCTTCGTATTTCGTAATGGCTGCCAAAAGGTACTTAGCTGACGTTCGTTTTCTCTCGAACTTCTTATTATCTAAGTGCTGTTATGTTGTGTAAAGATTCGCAGTTATTATTCTTGGATTTTACCGAAAAATAGGTAAGCACCTGAAGATGTTCGGATAATTTCTTTTTGATCCTATCTCTTTTTATATCTCAAAGATATAAAAAAAATCTCTTCATAAAAACCAATTACTTAAGTAATACTTTTTGTGTATTCAGAACATCAGATGCGATGCCCATTTTCAGTACCTAAACAACTTGAATGCCGCAAGTTGAAAAGCACGAATGATATTTATGCAAACACAGTTGCTAAAAAACGTGGTAAAATGCCAGACCACTGTCTAACTTCCGCATTCAACGGTCTTTTGACGTAATAAAATGCCCGCATTTCTCATCCGAATTCAAAAATGACATAGAATCCGCGGCGCGCTGAATATCCCGGGTATTCGTTACGAGACCTCTTCATTCAATGCAGGTTTATTCTATCTTGTATAAGGTACACCGTATTTTATACAACCCCCATTTTAATGAGGTTTCCACTGCATAAGTTCTCTTTTAATTACAGCTATCTGAAAGACTTTAAAAATAAAATAACCGTTAAATTGTGTAGCGTCGAATCAAGTCCCGGATTTTTTAATCTCGAAAATGTAAGTATTTCTTTTCGCTTTTGCGTGTTGCAATTTTCATGTTTTCTATTTTAAGTGTTCGCAACTTTTTCATTTTTGAAGTGAAGGTCTTTTGTTGTTACGTTTCATTTTGTACTGGGTTGCTTTTATCTCAAAGGTCTCCGATAGAAATTTTTTGTTTATTATTTTCAGGTAAATATACCTATAAAATTGCTATGGATTGTGTAAATCAAAGCCAAATAATAGGTCTTTACCTATGAAATTGCCGTTTTGTATGAAAAAATTTCAACGAATTTTTTTCATGTATTTTTTATTTGTATTAATCGAAGTAATCACCCATGCAATCAATGCATCTTTGCCAACGCAGTGGCAGTTTATGTATTGTTGTGTATTTTTGAAAATAAAACTATTAATATTAAGTACTTTGTTATTTTTAATTATCCGAACAATCTTGTCTACACAGTGTTCTCAACCAGCCACGGTGACATTCAAGTGACAGCTTGTCAAAACGTCTGGTAACTTTCCGTTACTACATCATCCCCTTTTATATATTATTTTTTTTTTAAACTTACAAAATCCTCTTTCCCTTTTAAACTTACTTAACACTAATTAAACATTGTAATCTTAACCACTATTTCAAGTTTTTAAACTTACAAAATTCTCTTTCCCTTTTAAACTTACTTAACACTAATTAAACATTGTAATCTTAATCACTATTTCAAGTTTTTGAACTTACAAAATCTTCTTCCTTTTTAAATCTATTTAACACTAGTTAAACATAATAATCTGTTCCTCTGTTACAAAATTTTAAACTTACAAAATCTTCTTCCTTTTTAAATCTATTTAACACTAGTTAAGCATAATAATCTAAACTCCTATTACATGAGTATTAACTTACATTAGTTAAACGAAATGATCTCAACCCCTATTTCAATTTTAATTTTTAGCGTATCTAGTTCTAATTAATGAAATATCAGTTCACTGCAGTTACCCATTCAACCAGTGAGCACCCACGTCTGGTGAGCAGCAAAGTCTATGCTGGTCGAATGTAGAAAGAGGTTCTAGTATAATTTACATTATTTATGTCTTGTATATTATATGATCTGTTTCCATTAATTGAAACAATTTTACCTTCTAACCACACATTCTTTTGTACATCTTTCTTAAACCATATTTTTTGTCCTATTTCAAATTCTGGTTTTATTCTACTTGTCCTATTATAATTTTTTATATTTCTCTCTACCTGTTTACTTAATTGATACTGCACATTACTATTTAACTTTGGTTTCAAATAATTTTGTGAAGTTATTAATTTTGTTTTTATGTTTCTACTCATTAATAATTCGCTTGGTGTAAAACTTGTTCCTGCCACTGGTGAAGCCCTATACTTTAATAATGCGACTCTATAATCTGTGTTGTCTTCATTACATTTATACATTATTTTCTTTGCTATCTGTACTCCTCTCTCAGCCATCCCATTCGACTGGGGATATCTAGGACTAGTAAATGTATATTTAAAACCCCATTCCTGTGCAAATTGCTTACATTCACATGAATCAAATGGTACATGATCTGAAACAATCTCACTGGGAACTCCAAAATTACTAAATAAATCTAATAATGTGTTATTGATTGCTTTTGCACTTTTGCTATTTATTGGCTTAATCTCTAACCATTTTGAGTAGTAATCATATATTACTAAATAATTTTTCCTCTTGAACTCCATTATATCAATACCTAACTTGGAAAACGGTAAACTTGGTACTGAATGTGTGATCAGTGGTTCTTTGACATTATTATTGTGATAAGTTTGACAAGGATAACATTTTTTCACATATTGTTCTATGTGACTGTCTATGTGTGGCCAATAATATATTTTTCTTGCTAACTGTTTCATTTTACTCATCCCTATGTGTCCTTCATGTAATATTTTTATTATTGTATTTCTTAAAGCCTTTGGTACAATTAATCTTTCTTTATAAAATACTAAATTTTCATCAAATGACAGATCATTCTTTAACTTATGATAGCTGTGTAAATAATCTGGAATACTGGTACCATTTGGCCAGCCCTTTTTAATATATTCTATTAATTCTACTAACTCTGTATCTTTAATGCTTTCTGTAATTAATTGGGTTTTTTGTTCTTTGGTACATTCTAAATTCTGAGCTAGGCCAACACAATGTATAACTTCATACATATATGATTCATCTACATCAGTACATTCCTGGTATGATCTTGATAATAAATCTGCTATGTACATTAATCTACCCTGTTGATATTTAAATTCTATATTATATTTTAGTAACTTTAGTTTTAATCTTTGTAGTCTTGGTGATGGTATGTCATGTAGATGTTTCTGTAATAATGATTCTAATGGTTTGTGATCGTTAATAATTGTAATTGTATGTCCGTAAATGTAATAATGAAATTTTTTGGTGGCCCACACTACACTTAACAATTCTTTCTCTATTTGTGAGAAATTTCGCTCTGACTGTGTTAAACTACGAGATGCAAAACAAACTGGCATATTATTTTGTAATAAGCAACAACCAATGCCATCCTTGGATGCATCACATTGTACAACTATTGGTATTTTATTATCAAAATTCTGTAATATTGGTGCTTCTGTAATTTTTTTTTTAATGTTATTATAAATGTTTTCATGTACTTCTGTCCATATCCAGTCCACATCTTTTTTTAACAATAAGTGTAGTTGTGCTGCCATAGTGGCCATATTTGAAATAAATTTCCTTAAATAACTTACCATCCCAAGAAAAGTTTGCAATTGTTTTTTATTAATCGGACTTTTCATTTGCAAAATGGCATTTACTCTGTCTGGGTCAATTTTCATGCCTTTTTCTGAGAATATATGACCAAAATATTTTACTTCCTTTAATTTATATTGAAATTTATTCTTATTAAATCTGACATTATGTTCTAACGCTCGTTGAAACACTGTATTTAATATTGCATCATGTTCCTGCTCAGTGTTTCCACATATTAATAAATCATCACAGTAAACAATGACACCTGGTATGTCTCCAAAAGCAATTTCACTGTACCTTTGGAATATTTCTGGAGCCACTGACAATCCAAATGGCATTCTTAAAAATTTGAAACAACCATAAGGGCTGTTAAAAGTACATAAATCATTACTATCCTCACTAAGTTTAATATTATAAAAGCCATCTGTTAAATCTATTACTGAGAAACACTTCTTATTACACAATTTTGACACAATTTCATCTATAGTTGGTATCAAATGATGCTCTCTTACTAATACTTTATTAAGATCTTTTGGATCTAAGCAAATTCTTAATGAACCATCTTTCTTTTCAATAATTACTAAATTGCTTACAAAACTTTTTGGATGCTCAACTCTCGCAATGACTCTGCTCCTCACCAGTGCTTCCAGCTTGTCAGCTAGTCGCGTCATAAGCGCATTAGGCACTCTCCGTGGTGGTCTCACAACAGGCTCCGCACCAGGTTGAATGCGCAGCTGCAGTGGACTCTTAAATTCTCCAACACCCTGAAAGAGTTGGTTATTTATATTAATAATTAATTCTTTTTCCTTAACATTTTTATGACCTACACTGTGTACACTGTTAATATTTATACTGTTAATTAACTTTAATTTTATTAATGTTTCCAAACCCAATATTGGTTTAACCTGTTGTTTAATTATTATGAACTCAGTTCTTATTTTATCCCCTTCATATTTTAATGCTAATTTTAATTTGCCTAATGGCTTAATTTTTTCACCCCCAAATGCCTCTAATATGATATTAGTCTCAGACCATTGAGGATTTTCATCATCGACTATTCTTCTTAATTCCCCCAGTGATAAAACATTCACCTGTGACCCTGTGTCGCACTTAAAATTCACTTTCTTATTATTAATTTTTAATGTTATTAACCACTCCTTATCTATTATTTTATTATTACCTATGGAATGACAAACTTTCCCGAGTCATAATTCCTTATCCCCAATATTTTCCTCACTACTACTATTTTTTCCTGTTTTCTCTAGTTCATGCACTCTTTTATTTTTACAACCTGAAGCGAAATGATTTAATTTTAAACAATTTGCACAAGTCTTGCCATAAGCTGGGCACTGTCTGGGACCATGTTCTCGACTACATTTTAAACAATGATAATAGTTTTTATTAAAAATTTTGTTTGGTTGTGTATTCTTATTATTATTTTTATAATACTTAGCTCCCTTATTGTTGGGGCTTTGGCCCTGTTCACTTGTGATTGCATCCACGGTTGTTTCTGAATGTTCTTCATATGTTCCTTTGACAACTCCGCAGCTCTGCACCTGTTTACTGCTTTGTCAAGGGTGAGGTCGCTGACCTCTATGAGTTTTTGTTGTAGATTCTTGTCAGTGATACCCATAACAATCCTGTCACGTAGCATTCTGTCTTCTAAGTCTTTATAATTGCAGGTTTTAACTAATTTTTTAATATTTGTATAGAAATTGTCAAAGCTTTCACCTTCTTCTTGTTTTCTATTATTGAATATAAATGCATTGATCACTTCATTCTGCTTGGGAGTGAAATAATCATCAAAGGCCTGTAATACTTGCTCGTATTTTTGGTTTTCTTCGTTATTACTGAGTATATTAAAATATAATTCCTGTGCCTCTGCTCCCACGCAGTTCAATAAGATGGCCGCCTTTCTCGTCTCCGACAATCTCTCAAAACCAGCCGCCGTGAGAAAAACTTGAAACTGCTGCCTAAATTTCTTCCACCTGGGCAGTAAATCTTCAACTGTATCCAGCGATAATGCTTGTGGCATTTTGTATTCAATGTTGGCCATTTCTTCTTTTATTTCCTTGTCGCCTTCTGCCATGCGATTGCGATATCAAAATTGTAATCTGCTGAAATCTTTTGAATCTGTCTTTGTTTTGTTGTTTCCTTATTTGGCAATGTTCTTATACCGGCTGCGCCATGTATTGTTGTGTATTTTTGAAAATAAAACTATTAATATTAAGTACTTTGTTATTTTTAATTATCCGAACAATCTTGTCTACACAGTGTTCTCAACCAGCCACGGTGACATTCAAGTGACAGCTTGTCAAAACGTCTGGTAACGTTCCGTTACTACAGTTTATTGATGCCCTTCTTAAAGAAATCAGCTGGTCGGGAGGCAACAAATTCTTCAAAGGCATTTTGTACTGCCTCTCGGGTATTGAATTTTTTTCCCGCCAAGAAGTTATCCAAATTCTGGAAAAAGTAGTAGTCTGTAGGCGCAAGGTCTGGTGAGTAGGGCGGATGACGGAGATCTTCCAACCCCAGTTCTTGCAACTTGGAGACCGTCTGCTGTGCAGTATGAGGTCGCGCGTTGTCGTGCAGGAGCAGCGGAGACGAGCGATTGACCAATGCTGGTTGGAGATGTGCCAGCTTCTCCATCATTGTGTTCAGTTCTTCACAGTACACATCTGCAATAATGCTCACCCCGTTTGGTAAGAAGCTGTGATGAATCACACCGGCGCTAGACCACCAAACAGTGACCATCACTTTCCTAGGGGTAAGTTTTCGTTTAGGGCATTGTTTAGGTGCTGAACCAGGATCCAACCAACTTGCTGAGCGCTTGCGGTTACCAAACAGAATCCATTTTTCATCGCAGGTAACAATGTGGTTCAAAATTCCTTCATTTCTGTGTCTGTTGAGCAGTGCAAGGCACGTCTCGACGCGTACTTCGCGCTGGCGATCATTGAGTTCGTGGGGCACCCATTTGTCAAGCTTTTTTACCTTGCCAATTTGACGCAAATGGACCAATATTGTTTTGACGCTAACGTCGAAAGCTGCTGCTAATTCAGCCGTAGATTGTGTATCATCAGCTTCCACAATCGCCTTTAATTCGTAATTGTCGACCAAAGTCTTCGGACGACCGCGAGGTTCATTTTTTAGGTCGAAATTTCCAGAACGGAAGCGAGCAAACCAATAACAGGTGGTGCGTTGGTTTGTAGTGTTAGCTCCGTAAACGTCGTTGATGTTGCGTGCCGCTTGTGCCGCGTTGCTGCCACGACGGTACTCATATTCCATAATTACTCGATTTTTTAACGTATCCATGATGACGAAAAAGATTGAAATGCGATGAAAATGTAACACTAATCAATAAACAAATGACTACTTTTGGAAAAAAAAATCCATGTTTTTAAAATAAAATTAATTTGAAATTAGAATTCTTAGCCAAACAAAAATTATTTTGATTTGAAATGGCCAGTACTGCAGAACGGCAATTTCATAGGTAAAGACCTAATATTAATTTAAAGATCATTGCATCCGCCTAGCCTTTTCCCAACTATGATTGGGTCAGCTTCCAGTCTAACCGGATGCAGCTGAATACCAGTATTTTATATGGAGTGATTGCCTATCTGATCTCCACAACCCAGTTACTGAGTAATACGATACCCCTTGGTAAGACTGGTTATCAGAATTTCGGGTTTCTGACGACCCCTAACGACTGTCAAAGATCCACGAATGACAGCCGGGACCAACGGCTTAACGTGCTCTCCGAGGCACTAAAGAGTCCTAAAGGATATGTAAAAATGGTCACCTATCCACGGACCAACCGCGGCAAGCGTAGCTTTACCATATCGATAAACCCGTACGGCTATTAATACTTAGCCACAAACCCCTCCCAAATATGATGATCAGACTGACATAATTTAAAACCTTTCTTCAGTCTCGATATTTAAAAAACTTTTTTTTGATAATTATGTAAGTAATGTTGTTGTTGTAATGTTGAAAATCGTGCAACACGCCCAACAACCAAAAAGCGAGCCACTTTTATAAAAGGCTATTCTCCTACAAAGAATAGCAAAAATAAATGAAAGACGACATTTCTTCAGAGGAAACGAAGTTAAAAGACGTTTACACGACTGCAAAAAAAAGGAGTGTTATGTTTTCAGGATTCATGTATTTTTATTTACAGCATATATAAGTACGAGCGCTATAAAGTGTATGTCACACACGTTGAAAATCTACTCTAAATATTGAAAATCAGCACAAAATTCAATAAAAATCACTTCATTTGTTAAACATCCGTATATTTACAAAAGTGCTCGCTTTTCGTTCGCCCAACATCAAACTTTAATTGGAGTACAGGAAAACGTTCGACGGACGTGTAAGTAAAACAATAATAAAAACGAACGATTGTATGTTCGTTTTTATTTCACGTTGATTGGGGAAACAAAAAGTAGACTCAGCATGTCCTAGAATTGGAGGCCTCCTGCAACTGCCCAGACCGACACAAAACTGTTTTTTCCCAAAAAAAAGATTTTTTTGGCTTTTTTGGACTTTTGATTACTTTTTCCTATTTCGATGCACTTGTTTTTAATCTAAAGAATTACTAGGAGAGAATGCGTCATAGCACAGCGTAGGAAATTCCTTCACTTTGTGTAAGTATTTATTTATACTTTATGTGCAATGGTTTTACTATTCGCCAGAAGCTTGAGGAAGTAATAACAGCCGCACGGGTCGATCCGTCAGGTTTAGCTACGCTCGCCGAGGTTGATCCGTGGATGATGTTACCATCTTTACATACCGAAACTCCTCCGTGTCTCAGAAAGCACATTAAGACGTCGGTCCTGGCTGCCATTCTCTCTTCTTTTGACATCTCTCTTCTCTCTTTGACAGTCAAAGCCCGAAAGTCTGACAAATAGTCTTTGTAAGGGGTATTGTATTACCCAGTTACCGGGTTGTTTAGGTCAGATAGGCAGTAGCTCCATGTAAAATACTAGTATTCAGCTGCATCCGGTTAGACTGGAAGCCGACCCCAACATAGTTGGAAAAGGCGAGGCAGATTGATTGGTACATAAAGTGTAAATAAATACTTCGGTGATTGAGTTTGAGGTTACAATTCTTGTAATGCTGTTAAATTTTCCAAATTGCAGGATCAACAGCCTTAGCTTTATCTTCAAAGCATACAATATTTTATTTAATGTGTAAATAACAATTACCCATCCTAAACAGCACTGACTTAAACTCCACAGATAAATTAACCAGCTAGCCATTTAACTACGATTCCTAGAATAAAATATATTATGTTAAAACGCATAGGTAAATGTACTCTCATACATATTCAACGGAATCAAACCGTTCACATGTTGATACAGAACTTTATGTGATAATAAACTTTTGTTTGTTTTTTTTATTCAACTGCATATACGGAATTCAGCTGAATTCGTTGTAAACTGTTAGCTTTATTGATATACATATTATACATTCCTGCATTCATAAGCCGATTAACTAGGTATCGATAACTATTGTATTGTTTTCCATCAACATTCTCAATGGCGAAGGTGGTGTGAGGATCTGTTAACGTTTACAGAGATCGCACAAGACATGAGGTACCTATGCAAGGAAAAAGAGACCTTTTCCCAGCAGTGGGACCCAATCTTTTCTTCTTCTTCGTCATTCCCTCAGTGCTGAGGATCGCGACCAAATATAGGCTAACAGAAAAAAAAACATTCGCAGCTAACTAAAATTATTAGCAGAAGAATTTCGATTTTGATTCGCAGTTATTTTGAAGGACAAGTTATAATCGATCGAACAGAGACCTGAGGTCCTGGGTTCGATTCCCAGGTCGGGAAAAGTGTTAAGGGTAAACCAAGGATGAGTACCTAAATAGACTTCCCAACCCAACATCCTTCTATTGTTTTAAAAATCTAATGATGGTTTTGTACATAAGGGGCTAGGCCGCGTCTACGTCATTACCATACAGTGAGAGGTCTTGGTATGCAAAGATGGTCGCCCACCCACGTCCAACTGCGGCAAGCGTAGCTTAACCTGATCGATCGACCCGTGCGGCTGTTATTACTTAGCCACAGGCCCCTCTTAACTTAGCCACAGTATTAGAATTAGCACTTTTTGAATATTAAAATTACGTAAGAAAGTCCCCCAAAACGCCCGCCCTTCACCACTTCCTTTATCTGGGAAAAAAACAGAAGTGGCACAACAAACTCCACAGCAGCACAGCTGTCTGTTCAGGTAGGTTAGGTTAGCACACTGCAAATTACCTCTGTTTATAAATTTTCTCTGCTCAATATAATATACCTCTTGAAAAAAGCTCAATTTTCAGCAGACTTAGCGCTTAGTCCGCTACTCGCAGACTTCCGTAGTAAGATTATTGAGCCAGCCAAGCCGACGGTAAGCCAATATCGGTTTCTGAGTAAGCTTGTTCTTCCGCCACTGTGCTGTTTCGTACCGTATTTTACTCGTAGAAAAGTTAAAGCATGACCGATATTTTATTTGGTAATAAAAAGGCGTTTGTATTGAATTGCATTTCTTTTTAATTTGCTTTTTCCTGTCAAGGTAGTAGGTACTTACAATGAAAAGGTAACAAAATGCTGTTCAATTATCACCGATATGAAAATGTACCTACAGTAGGTACCTTTTATTCAAACTCAAACTCGAAGCATTTATTTCAATTAAACCAATTACAGGCACTTTTGAATTGTCAAAGAGTCGGTCAGTTAGTCAGAAAATTAAAGCTAGTTGCCCATTCCAAAACGTAGATCATTCCAGAACGTCGTATGTCCTTGGGTAACTATATTGATAGCAATATAGACGCGTACTTGCGGAACTTTGTGTGGATCTAATGACACTAAACATTTGTCTCGATTTGGGCCAAAGTTATGCCTAGAGTCAAACCAACTGTACCAAAAATAGCACAACGCGCCTAAAGAAGTTTTCACTTCAAAAATACGTTAAGGGGCGAATTATGAGTATACGTACTATAGGTACCTACTTACACCTCTGCCTAACCTTCGGGGGTTTCAGGCGTGATGTTATCATATGTTATGTATTGTATTAATACTTGCTAAGCTTATCACAGGCCAGTCCAAGTTGCATGGAATTCAGTCTTTTGCCGTGCGTTGAAGTAACCTCATTTGTTTCTTTTAGGTCGCCGCTACCAACATAACTATCGCTCTGATTCAGCTGCATCACAGATTAATACAGATGGGACACTCCGCAGTTTAGGTATGAAGCTACAAGTACGCGGCGGGACCCGTCCGCGGGGCTAATTGAGTACGTCAGATGGTGTAAGAGTTACGCGATAGAAAGAGGCAACTTGTAGTTGAATATAACTGTAGGTAATAAGCGTTGTGCGACCTGAATTGCACTTTATTGTGTCGTAGCAAGTCACCACGTGCCACGGCTTATTTTAATTTTAATATAATTTAAATTTAGAATTGTTTTTTATTACGGACGCTTTTAACGTTCATCGTTCTCACATGTACACATATTATAATTTCAACATGTGTCACAAATAAATAATTTTGAATTTTGAATTTTGAATGAATGATGTAACCAATACTTTCAAATCAAATCAAATCAAATCAATCTTTATTTGTGAACATAAGTACAAAAAGGTGTTATTTATACACTTCAGCTGATCTGTATGTTCGGCCAATAATCGGCATACAAATATAATATTAGTAAGCAGGTTATTTTTACTATCACAATTAATAAAGTCTAGGATAAAAGAAATGAAGCAATTGAAAAAATGTCATGAGCCGCATAAAATAAAGTAAGTAATTGAAATATATTATTAATTATTATGAATGTCAAAGAAAATTAAATTTAGTCATAATTTGTCATTTAAAAAGTCATCAATCGAGTAATACGTCTTTTCAACTAGAAACAGGAACAACTTTTTTTTTAAATGGCTGACATTTTCCTCACTTCTGATACACTTTGGCAATTTATTGTATAATTTTGGAGCCATTACGAAAATACTGTTCTTGTATAAAGCAGTTTTAGATCCAACAGTTTGTAGCCGGTCAGCTCGACGCTGACTACCTACTCGGTCAAATTTATACATATTATTTTTGACGAACATAGATGTCTGGTATATGTACAATGAGGGCACTGTTAAAATTTTCATACTTTTAAAATATTGTTTACAGCTGTCAGTGGTTTGCAGGTTACAGATCGCTCTAATACACCTTTTCTGACACTTAAACACCATATCTTTACCCGAGGCGTTTCCCCAAAACATAATGCCATATCTTAATGTTGAGGCTACTAGACCATGATATGCAGTTAGTGCGGTGTTTCGATTGGCCGTTTTACTTAGCATACGCAGCGCATGAGAAAATTGGTTTACTTTACTACATACTTTGTCAATCTGGGTATTCCATTTTAAAGTGCTTTCAATATTTAATCCCAGAAATTTTGTCACATTCGTCTCATCAATCCTTTTATCATTATATCTTATATCTAAATTTAAATTCTGATTTACTGTTTGTTGAAATTTCATTATTACTGTCTTGTCTAAATTTATTACCAAATTATTATTCTCTAGCCAATTTATAACTGATTTTATGTTAGAGTTAATGTCTGATTCTAATGTATCTAATTGGTCACTGTTGAAAAGTAGAGTGCTGTCATCTGCAAACATTGTCATGGGATAAGTCGATGCTTTTGGGAAGTCATTTATATATATAATAAATAGGGGAGGTCCAAGTATGCTACCTTGTGGAACTCCATACATCACTGTTCTCGGGCTAGATTTTAATGTTGTTTCATGTTTTTTACATATTCTATTAATAACTGTTATTTGCTGTCTATCTTTTAGGTATGATTTAATTAAATTTGATATGTTACCTCTAATCCCGTATGCGTCAAGTTTATTAATTAATATTGTATGGTCTACGCGGTCAAAGGCTTTCGACATGTCCATATATAGAGCCAGAGCCGGTTTTCTTTTATCTACTCTGTTGCTAACGAGTTTTAAAAAATCATAGATTGCCATGTCAATGGACTTATTTTTGCGGAAGCCCTTTTGGCATCATATTTTGTAATCATATTTTGATTTAAAAGAGTGTCCGTGGAGTTTCTTGCCCGTTGTTCTCCATAGAGATCTACGTTTTGGAATGGGCAACTAGCTTCAACTTTCTGACTTACCTACTGACCGACTCTTTGACAATTCAAAAGTGCCTGTAATTGGTTTAATTGAAATAAATGCTTTGAGTTTGAGTTTAAGTCGCTTTATATTTAAATGATTTCGCGGAGTGTCCCATCTGTATTAATCTGTGGCTGCATACACAATGTTAAAACCTACATTACCGCATTATCGTAACAACATAGCCGTTCTCCGCATTCATTTCAAAACTTCCCAAAAGTCACGTACAGTTAAAGTATAAAAGGCATGAATACATTTACGGTTTGCCAGCCCATAAAAATTCTTAGTGAGCTTGTTAAAAAGTTCCTACACAGACGGGATGCACAAAGTGTCCATGATGTTAAGGGACTCTCGATTTATGGGGCAACTTGCTCCGTTATAGCGAAGCAATAAATAAACTTCGCTCCCATGTCGCTTGTACAATTTATTTGATGTTATTAATACAGAAATATTTTGTTCGGTGTATAAATCAAGTTTGGTAGATAATTTGAGAGGGTGGGATAAAAAAAGCCACCATTTTTTTGGCTTGATTGTCAAGGATTTATTGTTGTCGTGGACTTATTGGAAATATGTGCCAGATTTTCTTTCTTTGTTTATTATTTATGAACCGACGATTATAACTTAACACCCCCACTTAACCCCTGTAATCCCCAAAGGGTTAAGCAGAGGTGTAGGTACCTATAGTACACATTTCGTCAGTTACGTTAAAGGACCAAGTAATAAGGGGCGAGCCTATTGTCATCAACCGGGCACAAATCTAGACCGGGCTGCTATTGACAAATTCTATATGGAAAAACCCAGTAAGGCTCCTACAAATAGGTGCGACTCGCAACGCGAATCGCACGCGACAAAAAGGCACCACTGGTCGCGCGATACGTGGTGTCTTTGTGTCGCGTCGCGTGTCGCGCCTGTTTTTTTACATGCCTTTTTAGACCCAAAGTATAGTAAAGTATACATATATTATACCTAGCTGTAACAGAAAACCAAGTTATTGAAATAAGCTACAAAAGTTTTGAACTTTATCAGGTATTACTACCTACTTTACTTTAGGTTTTCGCGAGTTCCTTGCGAAGTAGCTAAGTAGTAAAACTACACCTGTAGTTCATAATACTGTGCTTGACTGCAGACTTAATTAAGTTCCAGTAAGTTTAGCTCTAGTCAAGAATACTATACATTATGTTTTTGCAAAGTGATGTTAGCTAATTTGTCGGTTTGATTCACAATGTCCACTCGATAGGAAGTGATGGCTCATAAGGGCACTTTGGTATTAACATCCAGAAAATTGCCAATATTTCAATGTTTTAGAGATAAACATAGCCAAGTTTGATGTGTCAATCAAGTCATTACACACACCACAGATTAATACTGATGGGACACTCCGCAGTTTAGGTATGAAGCTACAAGTACGCGGCGGGCTCATTTCACTGGGTCAATTCAGTGTGGGCTGCCGCGCACCGGCCGGTTCGCACGTTACTTCGATAGTCAAGAAGACACGGAAGGTATAAGAGTTACGCGATAGAAAGAGAGGCAACTTGTAGGTGAATATATGCTGTAGGTAATAAGCGTTGTGCAACCTGAATTGCACTTTATTGTGTCGTAGCAAGAGTCGGTTTTTATGATTTTGCGGAGTGTCCCATCTGTATTAATCTGTGCACACACACACACACACAAATAAGAGGGTATAAGTATTTACAATTGTCTGCAGTGATGACACTGCACTCGACACTCGTTCAACACAATGCCCGATCACACACACAGAGGAAGTTCACGGCGACGAAGTTTATTGGTACGTCATACTTCTTCTTCAGCTCGAGAAGCTCGTGTCTAAGTAATAACAGCCGCACGGGTCGATCCATCAGGTTAAGCTACGCTTGCCAGGGTTGTTCCGTGGATGGGTGACCATATTTACATACCGAGGCTCCTCCGTGCCTCGGAAAGCCGTTGGTTCCGGCTGTCATTCGTGGATCTTTGACTGTCGTTACGGGTCGTCAGAAGAAAGTCCGATAACCAGTCTTACCAAGGACCTATCATATTACCCAGTTACTGGGTTGTGAAGCTAAGATAGGCAGTCGCTCCATATAAAATATTGGTATTCAGCTTCATCCGGTTAGACTGGAAGCCGACCCCAACATAGTTTTCACAATATGTTAGGCAGATTGATATATACTTCTTCTTCAGCATGTGTAGTCCCGCATGTCACTATGGGTCATCGCAATAAGATTTTGTACATAGATCATTCTCTCGTTTCCTTCACCCCCTTTTGTTGCTACCTACTGCAGAAATCTTTGTCGCAAATAAATTACTTGACTCGAAATGAAAAAGATGAGAGCTTTGGTAATCCGAAGCAGTCGTCGTTGACTTTGAATTTTTTTAGGATTCTTCGAGAACGAGTTTCATTTTTATACATACTTTCTTATAATTACGTTTCAAAAACAATCTACCCCTTGAAAATACTTTCTTGTAAAACAATATTTCTCGAATTCAATGAACTCAGTGCTGGGAAATTATTACTAGGCCCTTTGCTTGTTTTATAAAGCGTTACGTAGTAACAGGAGAAGGTAGATACCTACTAGGTACCTTTGTTTTCTTCGGTATGACCTTATTGGGTTTAGCTCACTAAGATATTTTCTTGGAAAGACGAAATTTGACGACTTGGCCAAGGCCCGGAGCTAAGGTTTATTCCTAAACAGATTAACAGGTTGTAATATTATCGGTTGAAATATAGGTTACCTATAGGGAGCCAATATGTAGGTATAGTGTATCCAATGATCGCCGAATTGGAGGGTTAAGTACGTCGATTCTGTACAATTCAAACAACAACTCGCATCTCACATCGCTATTCTCTCTCACTTCGCATCACTTCTGCTCACTTGTTTTTTATTTGGAACTTTGAATTTAGAATGCCAACCAAGAAACTCACAGCAGATTCAGATTCGAAGTTTAGAATGAAGTCTTCACACAGTATCACACGGCAGAACTTTCAGAAATCAATCTGCCTAGCCTTTTCCCAACCATGTTGGGGTCGGCTTCCAGTCTAACCGGATGTAGCTCAATACCAGTATTTTATACGGAGCGACTGCCTATCTGACCTCTACAACCCAATTAATGGATAATACGATATCCCTTGGTAAGACTGACAAAGACGACTGGCGACGACTGACAAACACACCCCCACACACACACACACACATTCGTGGATCTTTGACGACTGTCAAAGATCCACGAATGACAGCTGGGACCAAAGGCTTAACGTGCTTTCCTAGGCACGGAGGAGCCTCGGTATGTAAAGATGGTCACCCATCCACGTACCAAACCCGGAAAGCGTAGCTTAACCTGATGGATCGACTCGTACGGCTGGGGAAGCTACGCTTGCCGGGAAAAATCAGAACTTTCAGAAATATAAAATAATATTATATATAAAGTGAGATTGAAATGACACATCTAACCAGCTTGAATCTCATAAATACCTTGATATTTATGACCTTTTACACCAGTTACGTTGTTTTAAAGTGATTATTTAGAAATAACTTAAGCAGTCAAGTGTAACAGATTGTCTTAAACTCAAAATGAACTTCCGTAAAAATGTGTCACGGCTGGAATGAAGCTGAGATTGATCGATCTTCGTTTATATGTAATAGACATTGAAAACTCATCAATTTTTCCCCTCCGTATATTTTCTTATGACATAAAGGAGAATAGGCGCATTTTAGTGCAAATTGAGAACGGCGAATCACTTTTGTGCTCATACCTAGAGCCCACAGTATTGAATAAGACTTAGGTATGAAAAAACGATGAAGAATTTGTAGTGGAGCTAATTTAAGACACAGATAAATTATAGAAAACTAGCTTTTGCTCGCGGCTTCGCCCGCGTGGATGTCGGATATTATCCTACGGGAACCTACTACCGGGATAAAAAGTATCTTACGTGTTAATCCAGGTTGTAAACTATCTGTCTGCCAAATTTTAACCAAATTCGTTCAGCCGTTTTTGCGTGATTGAGTAACAAACATCCAAACATCTAAACATTCAAACTTTCACATTTATAATAGGTATTAGTAGGACTAGCTGCGCCCTGCGGTTTCACGCTCGTAAACCGGTATAAAAGGTAGCTTACGTGTTAATCCAGGGTATAAACTATCTACATACCAAATTTCATCCAAATCGGTCCAGCCGTTTGAGCGTGAAGAAGTAACAAATACACACACTCACAAACTTACGCCTTTATAATATTAGTGTAAAGTGTGATAGTAGGACCGCCGTGTTCTCACGGAGGCGATCGGCGGCGGCGATCTCTCGCGTCCGAGCCTGGTTCAGGCCATGGTGCGGAGCGAGAGTGCATGGGAGGCCGTCACCTCCTTCTGCGAAGCAGTTATGCTCGCGAAGGAGGAGGCGGAACGCGTGAGGGAGAGGCAGCCTCACGCCCTCAGTCGCCGCAGGAGACGCCCTGGGCGGCGGGAATCGCGAGGCGATTTCCGGCCACCGTAGGCGCGGGCCTGTGGACAGTGAGTAGACGGGTAGCTCGCCGTCCGGTAAGAACCAGCCGGTCGATTCTGTTAAAATCTCACCGTGAAAACTTAGGTGAAGTGAGTTTGTTTTTGCTAGGAATTGACACTATTGACAGCTCACTCCACGCTCACTTCACCTAAGTTTTCACGGTGAGATGGTTACAGAATCGCACTGCTGGCCCGAGTCGACGGCGCGTTGTGTTCCACGCGCGCCTCAAAGAGATGTCAGCAAATGATGGGGTCCAATAGGGCCGACGCCGCTGGGGTCGCGGGTGGTTTGAAGAAGATACCGCGGCCCTGGAATAGGCAACTGAAGGAACACGGGTGGGTTTTAGTCAGTAAAAGTCTGACACGCCCTTCCGCTCCACCCAGAGCGGGAGAAGTTATTTGATGATTTCCCACACTCAAAAAAAAAAAAAAAAAAAAAGGATTATATGGTGGCCCAGTGATGGGAGTTACCGAGTTGTTGGTCGTGGATTCGACCCTGACAGATGCTTTACTTTGTGTAAATTATTCCATCACACTGCTCTCAATACGGTGAAGGAAAACATTGTGAGGAAACCGGCACGTCCTATAAGAACCAAAAACTCGAAGACTGGTGACTTCTACTCTACCAACCCGCACTGGGCCCGCGTGGTGGATTACACCCATTCCTTTTCCCTAGCCTTTTAGCCTATTCTGCTTTGAACTCATTCGCAGAAAGACTTATTCTTTTTAGGGTTCCGTACCAAACTGGTAAAAAAGGAACCCTTATGGTGTCACTGTGTCACTGAGTCTGTCTGTCTGTCTGTCACAGCTGGATATCTCAAGAACTACTAATGCTATCAACTTGAAATTTGGAACAGTTTTAGATGACGTTTACTCAACGATTTTGCAAATAAGAAAGAAATAAAAATATTTATCTTTTTTTGTAACAGGTGCTGAAAGGGGGTCTTAAAAATTCAAAGTGGGGCTACTAGGGCATGTGGAGGATCATATGTAAAAGCGCTGTTTGCACATTCTCATACATTTTTTATTTTTTTTTTAGGTCGCATAGTTTTCGGCTTTTGATGAAAAATGTAAAAAAAAATACCGTTAACTCCGAAGTTTTCAAAGAGAAAAATCTGAAATTATTCTGTGATAGAAGTTCATGTAAAGATTACAGGAAAAATAAAGCGATGTCTCTAAATAGCATACTTTTTTAGAAATCGGAACGGAACCCTCGGTGCGCGAGTCCGACTCGCCCTTGACCGGTTTTATTTAAGAATAGGATATTTTTTTCTGTAAAATAATTCATTTATAAGTAAGTATAAATAAAATAAAAAAATCTGCTGCTCCCTACATTTTGACGAGTTTGGTGTACTTAGATAAATGTACTGAACAGCTGATTTTTTTTTCGCGATTTCAGTATTGAATTGAATTGAAGTGAATTTGATTTGCTGATCTTTCGGCTCAATACTTACTTCATCCTTCACTTAGGTAGATATACGCAGGTAGGTACGAGAAATTTCTATACCTTTTCCAAATTAGACTACTACAAACAGAGACCAATCACTCAGACCGTCCTTTGAAGTGCCACAATTTACTGATTGTTAAACGAGTCCGAAACTCCACCTCTTTACTTATTTCAGTATTCAGAGGACGTAGCTCTGCAGTTATTGCCTCACGAATGAGTTTTAATTTTAACTTTTTCGCTGATTCCCCTTTTAAGAGTTTTTGTTTAACAAGATCTTTCCTGCTCTTTTGTAGTCGCTTTTAACTTCAGCTTGTTTCAGGCGAACCAATTTACACTTGTTTTAATTTTAAAAGAATCGTATTTAGTAGTTAAACAGTGTTGTTGGATGCGAATGTAAATAGTGGATAGGAGAAATAATTTTCAGCTGCATGTATGAATTAATAACTTATTATTAGTAGTATAACTTATTATTAGTATTGTCTGTATTTATATTAGACTAGCGAGCCGCCCCTGCTTCGTACGGTTTTTACGACTTCAAAAAAAAAAACTTATTTCTTTATTATATCATCAATATCATCTGCCTACAGCCTATTCCCAACTATCTTCGGGTTGGCTTCGAATCTAACTGGATGCAGTTGGATACCAATAGTTCACATGGAGTGAGTGCCTATCTGACCTCCACAACCCAATTACGGTAATACCTCCCGGTAAGACTGGTTGTCAGAGTTTCAGGATTCTCACGACCCGTAACGACTGTCAAAGATCCACGAATGACATATATAAATGACATACATACATACATATTAGATATGAGCGCCGCCGCCACCACCTTTGCCGCCGCGACGCAACCGCCGTGAAAAGTCAACATCGGCGCGCCAAGCCGCTCGGCGTGCTGACAAGACATGGCTCACAAGTGAGATCGATGGGCCTATAATTCTTAAGGACACTGTCGTCCTTCTTAAAGAAAAGTATCACCACACCTCTATTCCATGCCTGTGGCGCTTAGCCCTCGAGTATGACGGAATCAAACAGCTTCTGGATGGCCTTAAAAACGGGTTTTCAGTTCGGTCGTAATTCTGTCATCACCCTTGTTTTTGAGCTGCTTCAGAGCCCTAATTTCGTACAAGCTGACGTCCAGGATGTCTGCGGTATGGTGTCGGGTCAATCTAGCTCACGGGACGTTTGCCAGATTCGTAATGAGGTTACTTGTTGACGTGTAACTGTCCATAGAACCTCTCGATCTCTCTCAACAGCTCAGGTTTCCTGGATTCAGGTTTCTTGGTTCAGGATCCTGGCATCATCAGTCTGCTTTTTATACATTATATACATATTTCTTTATGATATTATAAATATAAGTTCAATCTATTAAACCTTCCGTAATAAATTCTCTAAATGATCGTGAGAACCGCATCAAAACCCGTTGTGTACTTTAGAAGAATAACGCGGTCACATAGACGAACGACTTTAATTGATATTAAGTATAGATAAGAAACTGACCTAAACCGTGTTGGAATTAGCTTAGGCGGAGGTTTATAGGATCCCTAAATTCTCAAAACATTTAATTAAAACCATAATCACGTACATTACATACCTACACAGTCATTTTTATGAAAAATCTTAATGGATGAGTCAACAAAACTTATGGTAATTTAATACTGTACTTTATAATGGACGTTGGAGTTTAAACGTGTAAAAAAGTATGTGAGCCATAAACCGTAATTTGGCACAAATGGCACGCCATTAACACGTGATACACACGGCCATTACGAGTGACAAACTGACAACGACAGCGAGTACATTTTTGAGAACACAATTTGTGACCAACTAAATGTAAGTTCCGGAGATTTTAAAATTCTCCTAATTTACATTATTACCAGACGGACCCGAAACAAGTGTAATGTTTTTCGCGCGCATGTATTCTGTATGTATATGGGTATCTATGTATGTCTTTTCTATTGTGACCTCCTGTAACATAAACGGCTTGATGGATTTTAACATGAGGTGTCGTTAGATTGCTCTTATTTGTATCTATCTATCTTTAAAGTGAATAAAAATTGAATTTTCGGGCTTATTTTAAGTGACACTACAGATTGACACTCACGCCAACACAGGGGCATTTTCTGATCCATTAGTTTACATTTTCGTCACTTATTCTTGGTACAGACTATAACTCAGCTACGAATGGTTACGATACTAGTCTAAAAATGAGGAGGGGCTTGTGGCTAAGTAATAACAGCCACACGGGTTGATCGTACGCTTACCGCGGTTGGTCCGTGGATGAGTGACCATTTTTACATACCGAGACCCTTGCCTTGGAAAGCACGTTAAGCCGTTGGTCCCGGCTGTCATTCGTGGATCTTTGACGGTCGTTACGGGTCGTCAGAAGCCCGAACGTCTGACCAACCAGTATTATTCCAAGCAATGGGTAACAGTCCCCAGTCTCCAGTTCAATTACTGGGTTGTGTAGGTCAGACAGGAGTTGCTCCATGTAAAATACTGGTATTCAGCTGCATCCGGTTAGATTGGAAGTTCCAACATAGTTAGGAAAAAGCTAGGTAGATCACTAGTTTCCTAAACATGACCAAGAACTATTATCCTAGTATCTAATATTCTTGAACAGACACTTATGAACAGCTCCTTAATTATTTAGCCAAAATTCGTATGCATAAAAAACAATGTTGAACACAGCCTTAACTGTTTTTTAACCAAGTCTGTACATCGCGCAAACCACACGAACAGCAGATGTCAGTTACACCGCTCTCGCTGTAGTATGTAAATATACTGCGAACTCACTGATAGCAAAAACTTTTTGAACAAACCTTTTTAAAATAAAACGACCATTTTATTAAACAGTAATTTTGCACACAGACTCAAATCCTAGAATTTGAACCGACAGTAAAATTATTTTGTTTTAATTTCAAAATTCAATGTTTACTTGGAAATTAAACAAAAACAGTACCTAATATTGTATGTGTATAAACGCAATACGTAGTCTTTATCAGAAGAGGTCTTATCATTGCGTGGGTTTGCGGGCTAGGAGTTGAACGTAAATGAAAATCTTTATGTTAAGAACATGTGCGTATGGACTGAGAGCCCGTTTTTTGAACCGTTGCGAAACGAAATAAGACTTATAGGGGATTTAGTTAAAAATAGTAAAAACTTAAAGCAAAGGAAATTCCCAAGTCTGTAGAATATGACATTAAAGATTTATGGCGATATATCTAGGGCCCTCAATTCATTATTGTTTGAACTGAGGAATCTGCAAAACATGAATTTATCTGAAGAAATACATAAATACGACTTTAACATATTTTACTTACACATATAGGTGAATTAGTTAAAAAGAAATAATGACACAAAAGTTAATTGTTATGAAGTAAATGAAAATTGAATTTTACTAAAATGTCTGAACTGAGAGCCCAATATTTTCGGCTTTATTGACTAGGCGCGACCTCATAGATGAACACAAATTAGAATAATATTTTTAACTATTTCTTAACTAAATTGTAACATATCGTCCGTCCTTCTAAATATTATACTTTAAAAGAAAATTGATTTTTAACTTTTTATATGAGAAAAATTAGTAGGGTGACCATAATGTTCATAGTAAGTACCTGTACATTTTGTAAAGCGCGGTAGGAAAGTCATAAGATAAATAAAACACGGTCGGTATAATTATAAAAAACCATTTACTTCACACAAATGTAACCTTAAAATAGTCTTATATCCTAAAAATACAAAATTGCGAGTGAGCGAAGTTATTTTTACCCGACTACGGCAAAGCCAAAAGGAAGGGTTATGATTTTAGCAGTCTATGTATGTATGTAAGTATGTATTTTTACCCGACTACGGCAAACCAAAAAGGAAGGGTTATTATTTTAGCGGTCTATTTAAGTATGTAAGTATGTATATAAGTATGTATTTACGTGTGTTCCACCGTAGCGCCTAAATTACTGAACGGATTTTGATGAATGAGGTATCGATAGATTTGTAATAATGGTCCGTGTGACATAGGCTACATAAATTCTTCCTATATTTAATATGGTGGACTTTACACGTAAATTTCTGACCTCGAAAAAATTAAATTGAGATAATCATGACATGTTTGGTATCAAAAGAAAGGTCTTGACGAGCACATTACAAATATGTATATACCTATGTCATTATTGTTTAAGTAAAAAATATTTTGAACTTTTTAGATCAATTTTATTTTTCCGTAGTCGGGTTACTGTTTTTTAAACTTTATTTTTGTTACTGCTACATAAATACCCTTGATGATAAAACTATTTATTAGTTAGGAGTGCTACTATATGGCTCCATTTTCAAAGATGATAACAAATTGTTTCGTTAATTCATAGACTTATAAAAAAGGAGGACTCCGCGCCACGTATATCAAAAGTGAAGCACAGTAAGTAAGACCGTTTGTACAAACACGCTTCACGCACACATTAACATCATAGTATGCCACCGGCCCTAGTTGTCTAAAGTAAATAAATTCAAAGTATAGATATATTTAAAAAAAAAATGTAAATGTAGGTATACAACGTGTTCCCGCAATTACAACATTGACTAAAGACACAAGTAGTGCTGGTGGCCAGTAATCATAAAAATTATAATACGATAAAATAATTAATTAATTGAAAAAAAAAAATCAAACAAACTAAATAATAAAATAATAACCAAAATTAGGATCACTCTAGGCAAAAGACTCATTCATGAAGCTATTGTTTTATGTCAGCTGGTAAGGTCTTTGACTTTGACCCTTTTTTTGGTTCATCGTGTGTCTATAATGTTCTGACCCAGCTGTGAGTAGCTTCATGAATGATTTCTTTTGCACAACCCCCATAGACAAATTCGAGTGGCGTGACCTTTTCTTTCCCGTTCGTTTTAATTTCATCTCTGCGCTACAGGTTGCTCCAAGATGCTATTTTAGAAAATTGTAAATAAATCAATAAATAATAAAGTTTAATTAAATTAAAATATCTTTACAAAACGAAGACGCGAAACCGTATACGTCAAATTAATGTCGTCAAAGCAGCGGCACGTTGTATAACACTTTTAGCTGCAAATATTATGACTTTCCGACCGCGCTTTACAAAATGTACAGGTACTTACTATGAACATTATGGTCACCCTACTAATTTTTCTCATATAAAAAGTTAAAAATCAATTTTCTTTTAAAGTATAATATTTAGAAGGACGGACGATATGTTACAATTTAGTTAAGAAATAGTTAAAAATCTTATTCTAATTTGTGTTCATCTATGAGGTCGCGCCTAGTCAATAAAGCCGAAAACATTGGGCTCTCAGTTCAGACATTTTAGTAAAATTCAATTTTCATTTACTTCATAACAATTAACTTTTGTCATTATTTCTTTTTAACTAATTCACCTATATGTCTAAGTAAAATATGTTAAAGTCGTATTTATGTATTTCTTCAGATAAATTCATGTTTTGCAGATTCCTCAGTTCAAACAATAATGAATTGAGGGCCCTAGATATATCGCCATAAATCTGTAATGACATATTCTACAGACTTGGGAATTTCTTAAAATATTTAAGAAATTCTTAACTAAATTCCTAAATAAAAATTATTAACCCAGATATAGTACTTACTGAGATTCAGACTATGCCACTTTATGCAAGCATCTGGACTGAGGGCCCAAGTTATTTAATCGTAAAAGTTTTAATTCACGTTTAAGAAATTTATGGACCTTTGCTTTAAGTTTTTACTATTTTTAACCCCCGACGCAAAAAGAGGGGTGTTATAAGTTTGACCGCTATGTGTGTGTGTGTGTGTGTGTGTGTGTGTGTGTGTGTCTGTGTGTCTGTCTGTGGCACCGTAGCGCTTAAACGGGTGGACTGATTTGGATGCGGTTTTTTTTATTTGAAAGCAGGTTTTCCAGCGATGGTTCTTAGACATGTTTTATCAAAATCGGTTCAGCCGTTTCAAAGTTATTTGCTCTTTTGTTAGCTGCGGTAGGGATCTTAGACGCGTAATGGGTATTTACTTTACTTTCAAACCTTAGTGTGACCTAAAATTTGAATCTATCTAATGCTATCTATCTATGCAAGATTATGGAATTGTTGGTCTGATGCTGCAGCTAGGATATCCAGCACTAGTGTGCTGGATACACTCTTGAAAAATTAATAGCAGAAACGTCGTGTTTGGATTCATTTACATCAGTATTTGATTCTATATACAATGCAATGGTGGCAACAGGATGAGCTGATGCTGCAGCCAGGATGTCCAGCACACTAGAACCCTCTTGAAAAAGTAATAGCAGATATGTCGTGTTTGGATTCATTTACATCAGTATTTGATTCTACATACAATGCAATGGTGGCAACACGATGAACTGATGCTGCAGCCAGGATGTCCAGCACACTAGAAGACTCTTGAAAAAGTAATAGCAGATATGTCGTGTTTGGATTCGTTTTGATCAGAATTTTATTCTACATACAATGCAATGGTGGCAACACGATGAGCTGATGCTGCAGCCAGGATATCCAGCACACTAGAATACTCTTGGTAAAATAATATAGCAGATATGTCGTGTTTGGGTTCGTTTTGATCAGTATTTGATTCTACATACAATGCAATGGTGGCTACACGATGAGCTGATGTTGCAGTCAGGATATCCAGCACACTAGTACACTCTTGAAAAAAAAATAGCAGATAGTAGTGTTTGTATTCGTTTTTTTATCAGTATTTAATTCTATTTGCAGTACGATGGTGGCATCATTATAAGTTAATGTTATGTGCAGAGAAACTTAACATTCTGCAGTATTAAAAATTCATTTCTGTATTGTTAAATTGTTTAAAAAGTTTAAAAAGGTTAAAATAAAAATTAAATTAAAAATTTAAAAAACCCCCAACGCAAAAAAGAAAAGAGAACATTTAAAAAGTCAAAAATAATACCTTTCGTTGAGCCATCAAATTCGATTGAGTAATACCTATATATATTTTAATTACAGAAATTGATGGATGGCACGATAAGGTTTGCTCATTGAAATGGCGCTATAATGTCGCGGCGGGGTACCGCATAAGTAAGTCAGACCCTTCACTTGATTGACTATGTACATATGCGGTACCCCGCCGCGAAATTATAGCGCCAATTCAATGAGCAAACCTTATCGTGCCATCCATCAATTTCTGTAATTAAAATATATATAGGTATTACTCAATCGAATTTGATGGCTCAACGAAAGGTATTATTTTTGACTTTTTAAATGTTCTCTTTTCTTTTTTGCGTTGGGGGTTTTTTAAATTTTTAATTTAATTTTTTAACTAAATCCCCTATAAGTCTTATTTCGTTTCGCAACGGTTCAAAAAACGGGCTCTCAGTCCATACGCACATGTTAAGAACAATCACAAGATGTCTAATCGTATTACAACACTGAACTATAATCGTGAACAACGTTCCACCAAGTACGTGGGGCGCAAGCGCAATCACTTCACTCATTATGGCTAGGTAACTTATCACAAATCACAATACTATTAATCAATACTGCCTTTTCCTAGACCGATACGTCTTCTTTTCTTTACTTGTATTTCAATATGGCGGGCCGCCTCCCCAAGTACCTGGTGTTACGCCTGTATCTATATAAATAAAAAGAGAAGTCCTGACTGACTGATTGACTGACTCGTCAACGCCCAGCCCAAACCCTTGGACCTAGAAAGCTGAAATTTTGCACAGAGGTTCCTTTTATAATGTAAACAAGGAATAAGAAAGGAATTCCCGATAGTACGTTCCTGTGGGATATTTTCCGACATCCTCGCGGGCGAAGCCGCGGGCAAAAGCTAGTCTACAATAAACAATTAGAAAGTCACTGAGCTTATATGCAAAATCTGACCTACTAATTTATCGAATACATTTAGAATTTTGCTTCACAGCCGGGCTCATCGGCGTAATGAAGGAACATTACGCCGATGAGCCTCTTTCGGTCTTCTAAAGACTGTACCTACTTCGGATAGTGTGTGCAGGAGCTCCACAACCTGACGGTCAACTCCCTAAGCACGAAGCCCATAGTTTCGGCCTTCGTTACGGGCGTTTCCTACTCTGTATCACCTACGGATGGATGATTGGTTCGGGGCCCGAACGAAGTATGAATTACAACACGATTTGACAGTTGTCCCTACTCCCCATGTGTTTTTACCCGTCCGAAAAATTTTACTTTTACACTTGTTTTGATGGATTGTTATGTCAGACGAACGGACTGACGGACGGACGGACGAACGGACAGACTTATGGAGTAAACGCCCAGTTCCCACTATCGCCCTTTTACTATCGGACTACCAACAAGACGTTTTGCAGGGTATTCGAACTTGGTTGATATCCCGACCAGTCATAAGTACTCAGCGCTTCTCCTCCGCATTTACTATGCGCACAGCCAAAGTGTGGAACTCTCTGCCAGCGCCTGTGTTCCCTTCCACGTATGTCTCGTTTGCGTTCCAGGCAAGAGTAAACAGGCATCTACTGGGCACGCTTTCTATCAGGCATGATCGAGGTCTAGAGCAAGCCCATTCAGCAAAAAAAAAATATTAAAAAAAAATAAGTAGCTGTTTTTTTTTCTTCTAAATAAGACAGTGGGCATAGCACGAACGCGCGACGTATACGAAACATAAATTCGAACGATTTTAAAATTGAAAATATTTGTTCTCCTTTACTGAGTTATTATATGTATATTCAAATTGTGCTTGGCGCAATTTCAATCAAAATGCCATACGAGTATAATATTTGTTTAATTACCCGTTTAGTTAACCGCGTAGCCTTTTAACTAAACGACTTTTAAGTATCGGCCTGAATAATATTCAATTATAGGTTAGGTTGGAACTGTGACCATCCGCGTGTGAGCCGAGCAAACGAAGCGAGCGGTGCCGCGGCATCGGCCGACGAGCATTACTCCCAAAGGCTAGGCGGTTAACTAAACGGCTAATTTAACAAGTTGGCTGTGACAGCAGTTGTATTTTCGATTCAAAATCGTTCGAATTTATGTTTCAAAAAAAACGTCGAACGTTCGTGCTAGGGGGGGCTGATAGAAAAACAAACGAAAATCTCCAATCCCTAAATTCATTGCAATTGCAACAGCTTTACTCACCATTAAACTTCATCCCACACCTGACCTTCAAACGTTTAATTCAACATTATCCACAATACGCCTACAATCTCTCGTGAACATATAAAATGGTTTTGCCATAAATTTTAGCACCGTTATTACAAAATAGATATAGACAGAAGGCCCGCTCCATGCAACTAACGAAAACATGCCCACGCACACATACGTACAGTGGTAACCAACAAATAAGGCGCGTCGTGAATCTTCGTTCGCGCAGAAAAGAAAGTATGGCCCCGAAGATTAACGAGAATGCTTAAAACTTACAATCAACCTTAGATCACTACCATAAGGTTCATAATACACTGCAGCTGTTAGTTCCGTCTCACTCGCAAGTATGGCGGCTGACTAACATCATGGCGGCAGCTGCTGACCAATAGCGGTACAGGAAAAAGGAGCACGGTGCGTGGAGCGTGCCGATTGGTCAATAGCATTTCCCGCGCATTGAGGTAAGTACCTTGGTAAGCCATATCAGTTGGGTACTACTGCACGGCGATGTCAAACAGTCTCAATCAAATGACAGACGCGAGTGCACGTGCTCTCGAGCTATACAGTCACGAGCATAAATAACTTACATAACCAGCCTATGATGTTCCCACTGCTGGGACACAGGCCTCCTCTCAGTGAGAAGGAATCCACCATGCGGACCCAGTGCGGGTTGGTAGATGTCACATGTCTTCGAATTTTTTTTAGGTACCAGGACATGCCGGTTTCCTCACGATGTTTTCCTTCGCCGTTTTGAGAGCAGTGGTGAGGAAATAATTTTACACAAAGTAAAGGGTCTATTCGTAAGCCGCGGCCGTTACTACTGGGCCACCACTGCCATGCATACCATGCATAATTAATTACCTTACATAAGTAAAAAGCGTTTTTTTGGAGGAGCTCGTGGCTAAGTAATAATAGGTCTTTACCTATGAAATTGCCGTTTTGTATGAAAAAATTTAAACGAATTTTTTTCATGTATTTTTTATTTGTATTAATCGAAGTAATCACCCATGCAATCAATGCATCTTTGCCAACGCAGTGGCAGTTTATTGATGCCCTTCTTAAAGAAATCAGCTGGTCGGGAGGCAACAAATTCTTCAAAGGCATTTTGTACTGCCTCTCGGGTATTGAATTTTTTTCCCGCCAAGAAGTTATCCAAATTCTGTAAAAAGTAGTAGTCTGTAGGCGCAAGGTCTGGTGAGTAGGGCGGATGACGGAAAGCTTCTAACCCCAGTTCTTGCAACTTGGAGACCGTCTGCTGTGCAGTATGAGGTCGCGCGTTGTCGTGCAGGAGCAGCGGAGACGAGCGATTGACCAATGCTGGTTGGAGATGTGCCAGCTTCTCCATCATTGTGTTCAGTTTTTCACAGTACACATCTGCAGTAATGCTCACCCCGTTTGGTAAGAAGCTGTGATGAATCACACCGGCGCTAGACCACCAAACAGTGACCATCACTTTTCTAGGGGTAAGTTTTCGTTTAGGGCATTGTTTAGGTGCTGAACCAGGATCCAACCAACTTGCTGAGCGCTTGCGGTTATCAAACAGAATCCATTTTTCATCGCAGGTAACAATGCGGTTCAAAATTCCTTCATTTGTGTGTCTGTTGAGCAGTGCAAGGCACGTCTCGACGCGTACTTCGCGCTGGCGATCATTGAGTTCGTGGGGCACCCATTTGTCAAGCTTTTTTACCTTGCCAATTTGACGCAAATGGACCAATATTGTTTTGACGCTAACGTCGAAAGCTGCTGCTAATTCAGCCGTAGATTGTGTATCATCAGCTTCCACAATCGCCTTTAATTCGTAATTGTCGACCAAAGTCTTCGGACGACCGCGAGGTTCATTTTTCAGGTCGAAATTTCCAGAACGTAAGCGAGCAAACCAATAACAGGTGGTGCGTTGGTTTTTAGTGTTAGCTCCGTAAACGTCGTTGATGTTGCGTGCCGCTTGTGCCGCGTTGCTGCCACGACGGTACTCATATTCCATAATTACTCGAATTTTAACGTATCCATGATGACGAAAAATATTGAAATGCGATGAAAATGTAACACTAATCAATAAACAAATGACTACTTTTGGAAAAAAAAATCTATGTTTTTAAAATAAAATTAATTTGAAATTAGAATTCTTAGCCAAACAAAAATTATTTTGATTTGAAATGGCCAGTACTGCAGAACGGCAATTTCATAGGTATAATAATAATATTTAACAGCCGTTCATCCGTACGGCTGTTATTACTTAGCGTAGCTTAACCATTGCAGTCGTACTGGTCGATCCATCAGGTTAAGCTACGCTTGCTGGGGTTGGTCCATGGATGGGTCACCATCTTCTCATAACGAGACTCTTCCGTGCCTCGGAAAGCACGTTAAGCCGTCGGTCCCGGCTGTCATCCGTGGATCTTTGACAGTCGTTACGGGTCGTCAGAAGCCCGAAAGTCTGACAAACAGTCTTGCCAAGGGGTATCGTATTACCCAGTAATTGGGTTGTGGAGGTCATATAGGCTGTCTCTCCATATAAAATACTGGTATTCAGCTGTATCCGGTTAGACTGGATGTCGACCCCAACATAGTTGGCAGGCAGATTGATTGAAGTTAAAAGAGTTTTTTTCCTGAAAAAAAAAGTACAACTCCGAGTATACACATATTTCATAGTAGTTTGCTAATACTTTGTTCATAAAACCAAAACCATAAAATAATTATTGTCTGACGTAGACGCATAAAAAAGGAGGAGTCCGCGCCACGCATATCGAAAGTGAAGCACCGTACCGATCTATGTGACCGATGTATGTGCGTGGTATGGATTTGTACCCAGTTGATGGCAATCCATCAACCGGGCACAAGTCCAGACTCTGGTCTGCTACTTAGCAATTCGAGGTGTATAAACCCAATAACACTTTGCCCGACCCTGGAAGAACTCAGGACCGCGTGCTCAGCAGTAAGTAGCGCTTGCTACTGACTACTAGACCAATGAGGCAGTGTATATGCGCGTGCGCTTTCTGTCGCTGTACGGAGCCAACCTTCTCTCTGTCTATTTAGTTGTGGCAAGCTGTAGGCGGAGTATCGGTGCTTTCTCAAAGAATCACCTATCATACGCAATGGGGTGCAGTGAAGCGAATGATTGCTGAAAAATGGCGGCATAAAACTTCGTTTTCTAATAAATTGCGACGTTACCAACGCTTTTATTACAGACTCGAGATTGCGAGTCTACAGAATATGGTTTTGAAGTGTAATTTTATACAATTGAATTGAATTAGGATCTTAAGTAGTGTTAAAATTAAGCCTACTCTCTTTTTTGTTAGCCGCGCCTGGCTTTTAATCAATTCTCATCTGGCTGAATGATTTTATTTTACAGTTTTAAATTACAGACAAAAACATGTCTTAGACTACACTTACTGGAAGTCTTGGAATCCTTAATTTTTACCTACTCCTTCAACGTATTAGTGACAAAAATGAAGGATTGTCTTACACTACAATACCTACTGCTGTTATGCCACCACAGTAAGGGCCTGTTTCACCTCCTATGATTAAGTTCCTATTAACTTACTTGGCAGATAATTTCATAAAAATTCTGTTCCATTTTTGAATTTATTCGGTAGTAAGCAGTGAGTATTCGTCACCCATCCCGCAATGTTTGAAAACCAAGGTCAACCAGTACCTACGTCCTGCCCGTTATGACATACGGTGCGGGGGGCCTACTCCCTAAAAATTGAACTTTACCACTTGTACGGATTTACTTGGACGGATGAACGGACGGTCGGAAAGACGGACGGACCGTCTTTCCGTTCGTCCGTTCATCCGTCCGTCTGACATTACGATACATCAAAACAAGTGTAAAAGTTCAATTTTTCGGACGGGCAAAAACCCATCGGGAGTAGGGTCAACTGGCAAATCATTTTGTCATTCATACTTCGTTCGGGCCCCGAACCAATCATCCATCCGTAGGTGGTACGGAGTAGGAAACGCCCGTAACGAAGGCCGAAACTACGGGCTTCGTGCTTAGGGAGTAGACCCCCTGAAACGTGGACACTGACAGTCGGGCTGGTCCACAAATTCAAGGTCGCGCAGCGCGCTATGGAGTGGGCTATGCTCGGAGTTTCTTTGAAGGATAACATCAGGAATTAAGTTATCCGGAAAAGAACCGGAGTAACCGACATAGCTTGCAGAATAAGCAAACTGAAGTAGCAGTGGTCTGGCCATGTTTGTCGAAGGGGTGATGGCCTGTGGAGCAGACGAGTGCTGGAGTGGAGACCGCGTATCGGTAAGCGTAGTGTAGGACGGCCGCCAGCTAGATGGACCGATGACCTGAAGAAAGTGGCTGGGACAGACTGGATCCGGAAGGCGGAGGACTGGGTGTTGTGGCGCAGCCTGGGAGAGGACAATGTCCAGTTACAGTGGACTGCGATAGGCTGAGTTGATTGAGTGAGTATTCGGACATCGTGAAATAGGCCCTTAGTGATAGAAATTCTGGTGTCAGACCGAATGTGTGTAAGTTCGGAGCATACCTCAATCGAGAACCGCTAAATTATCTAAAAAATATAACTGAGTCGAGCTCGAAATTATTCTGTGGTGTCTTGTTCAAACATTAAACAGTTAATTTGGCGTCGAAACTTTGACTTCTATGCACGTCTGCACAAATTACGTGTTACCAAACTTTTTAAATAGTTAGGCCCTGTAATTTAGTTTTCTCGAATTCTTCGATAATGACGAAAGTATGCTGAAATTATAGGCTCGTAGAGATAAATACTTTTAACTTGTATTAATTTAATCTAGGGACTATATTAGATATTTTTCTAAACCATAGAATATTACTAAATTACTTATAATCGTGGAATCCAAAGTTATACCTACAAATCTTATTTTAACACCTTTCCCCATGTTTCATATCTGGAAACCATAACACATTGCTTCAGATTGCTGCACTCAGATTTCGCCACTCTATGCGAGACTGCGAGAGCTGCGATAGTTTTGCAAACATTTTTGCGAGACAGAGTTCGAGTAAGTTTATTGAATCCTAAAATTTTACCTACGTACTTGTATGTTATTTCTGTACAATATTGTGTGTGCGGTTTGAGTAAAAATTACTTGTAGTATTTTTTGCAACCTGTAATTTTGGAACATTCTATTCATTTCTTCGTAAATCTAGAAGCTTTCTATTTTTATTCGGTATGTTTATTAAAAGAACGTGTAGACTTACCTACACTATGAACTGGAAAGTAAAAAAATATGTTTGCTCTTAAAAAGGCAGCTTTCTGTTATAAACAGCGAATCAATGTTTTGCACCAGCTATTGACATGCACGACAGCAGCAACTCGTCATACTATACTTATCAAAAAACAAATCCTACTCACTCCATCTGCCTTTTACATATAAAAAAACTTTGATAACAAAGTATTCCCCAAAATGTATTGAAAAAGTTTCGAAACATAACAGTCGGGACATAGCCGGGAGCATTCGAATACAGCTAACCCCTAATCCAATGCAGTTGATGTTAAATTGAAATTCCATGTCATCCTACTGCAATCCGTCGGCTTAAACAACACTGCTATTTTGAATTCCATCAAAAATACACGTAGGATTTTTCGGTAGAATTTTATGAATAACCGTATGAGCGAAAGATAGGTAAATATTGGCCAGTGTCAGGAAAATGGCTGCCTCGTCAGTTGTACGCAGGGTTACAGATCAAGCTATACATTTCCAGTATAAGCTGATCTCGCATGGTATAGGATTTCCTTACAATGAGAGGTCAGTGTAAGCTGGAAATGTATAGCTTGGTGTGTAGCAGTGTGTACCACAGAATAATAAAGCTACAGTAGTTTATCTGAGCAGTGACCTTGAATTAATTACCTACGGCCGCTCGCTAGATAAATACGCGTCCGTCCGTGCGTAACTGCCGCGTACTCGCTGTTGCCTACTGGTATATACCGAGATTTCGAAGCGCGTCGTTTCAGCCGTTTTCTATGAAGAATAACTACTGTAACATTATTATACTGTGGTTGTACCTACAGAGTTCGTCGATACACTGTAAGCCCAGGTAGCACGCTTTTTTCGCGACGATTTTTTTTGCACGTACTGGATTTTCAGTTCTTGGTATTGGGCCGCATCCCAGCGTTTCAAAAAAGCACATTGTTGGATTTCCATCTCTCGGCGCTAAGCAGAGCTTTGTTAATCCAGTGCGCGAGAAAAAATCGTAGCGTAATAAAAGCGTCCGTGCAAACCTGGACTTTCGTCGATGTCAAGGATTAAGGTCGTTTTTATTAAACTACATACGTTTGCAATAACTTTCCAACTGTCTGCTTTTGTACTATGAAGAAGCAGAAAGACTTCTGAAGAGCGAGCGATTGTATTTTTAATGGCCGGTGCGTTCATTGGGTAAAATACAAATGCTCGTAACTCGTAACATTTAACATAAAAATAAACAAGTGGTCTTTTTCATTTTATTACGGAACCCTGAAAAGTCTAATACTATTCTTCAAAACAATAATTTACTCTTAAAAAAATACATATTGTTAATTAAGTATTTTCTATTTTCTAAAAGTAATTACCAAAATAACTGTCAAAAAATAGCATAAGTACATACTTAAAAATACAAACAATTTATGAATTTGTCAGAGGAAATTGTCCTTTGATTTAAATTTCATGAAATAATCACGAAAAACCTCTAGAACTGCGATGATGAGAGCCCGCGCGCGATCAACGCTCTTTTATACTTTTCACGCGGTTGATCAATGAAGTTAGTTATTAATAAAATCAAATGGAATATACCATTGATGTATTATAAGGGCAATGTACTTAGTATTTGCTTGTTCAGGTTTCACGCTTCAATACACAGACATACTGCTACAAGTTGCGTAATATTATTATCACAATAGATATATGCTTATTGTACTACACGAATCTATTCGAAATCCCCATACAATTGCGTCAGAGCAGTCATACTCAGATTAGCACGCCTAGCTAGATCTATAAAGACCTATATAATGCCGAAGCACGCACGTCATCGGCCACACGGACGTTTGAACGGCACAATACATACACATAAATGCCGTTCATCAAATCAGCCGGCACCGCGATCGGCAAATTCACGCTCACAACGCGTTCCCGCTACATTGTTTACCTAACCTATTACCATTGACGTGTCGGCGAAAAAATGACACGCTACATAATTTTATGCAAATATTCTCATCATAAACAAAGCTTCCCGAACACAGCGTACAACCCTTTTGGTAGTATGTACCTACCCGGATAGGTGATAAAAACGAGTGGGCCGGAATTAATACCATTAGATACTTATTCCGAAATTAAACGCGCCCACCGTATGATTAATAATGTAGTACAACATTAAAAGATTGTGTTTTCTTAAAGGTTCTTACAGACAGAGGCGATATCGCGTCGCTCCTGTGTGTATGGTCGCGCGCGATTCCATAGAAATTGTTCTACGGATATAATATCGCAATATCGCGTCACGACGCGATATCGCCTGTCTGTAAGAGCCTTAAAGCGTCGAAGGTATTCTCAAAGACTGCCCGCGGGGCTGGGAGCGTTTCTTTTGAGACTTAATGAGAGTCATGCTTGGAGGGCTGCTTTGCCTAATTCCGTTTGCTTTGAAGAGCGCGGTGCGTGCGCGAGCGAGCACGCCTTACGCACGTCATGACGTCACGCGCGCCTGTGATCGCTCATGTAGACAAACTCGTAATGATACTTAGCAAAACTCTTTGTAATTTAAAATGTGTAAAATAAAACAAGAAAAAAATATTCTTAGATAATATTTTATTTCAGAAATATTGTTAGATAATACTAGCTAATTAAAATTATGTTAGTAATGCGCAAAATCGATTACGGCTCGCCACATCCAAGCAAAATTATGAATTGTGGTCGATTTTGCGCATCGCTTATATTTTAGTTTTATAAATAACTATTTTACAGAAATATAATTTTGCCCTATTCACTCAAGCACGTACAGAACCCGTTTATAATATTAAATTATTCTGATTAAGCTAAGTTAAAGTCTGTCAGTGTTGACTAGATGCATTCAAACCTAGTCCAAGCCTTGTTATGCTAGAAAATACTACAAAACAGTTAGATTTCATATTAGCTTACAAACTTAAGGGTTATGATGATATCTACAACGATATGACGCAATTTAATTTCTCTAAAAATATGATATGATAATCTCTTTCGCAGAAAATCTAATATTTACAACATTGTTCTCATATCTTAAAATCTATTATCTCTGGTCTTACCGATAGATTTTGTCGTGATCAGGTGGCAAGCTAATAAAATATGGCGCTGGGGGAGGCGGTGCGTGTAAGTACCTAACTGATCCCGGCCCGGACTGCACCTTGTGTGGTAATGTGGCATTAGACAATGATGGCGGTGGCAAGGTGCCCGCATAGCCCGGCCATGGAGGGCCCCACATTGGAGGCCCGCCCGCAGTAGGACTGCTGGCTAGCGGACCACCCCGATACGAAGTCGAAGTCATCCTCAACCGCACGATACAAATCGCAACAATCAAAATAGCTATAAACGCGACCACTCCACCAACAATACCAATAATCAGATTGTCATCATTATTCGATGTTGCTACCCCGACTACTGGAGCTCCCTTGGGCTCCCCAGTCACTTTCGGTCGGTCATGAGAAGGTGCTACTGACCAAATGATATCAGGCTCTGATGATGTCCGGACCAATCGTGGGGCGGGAGTGGTGGACATGCTACTCGAAGTGGCTGTAGTCCTACGTCTTGTTTCACACGTCAATTCATCGTCACCTATCTCTACTAACAGAAATCCTGATAAATGATCCGGGGATTCACATCTTACATCGTTCACTCCGACGTTTGGTAGCCATCTTCTGAGCGCTCGAGCATTACAATCGCAACGAATCGGATTAGTGTCTAAGCCGAACATTGAGAGATCCGCCCGCCTGTCGTCTAAAGATACTAAAAGCTGCGGCTGCAAAGTTGTCAACTGACTTCCCGCTACGTCAATAGTTATTTGCGAAGACCTTGGCAAAGGAAAGAGCAATGCGGGTGGTAAACTTATAATAGAGGTGTTCCTGAACTTTACAGTGATCGCTGGTGCTTTCAAACCAGCTAACACGCCAGAGGATACCGTTTTGAGTCGAGAACCTCTAATACCTAATTCTTCCAATCTTGGATGTAATATGGAATGTAACTGATCAGCGCCAATTGTAGTATCCTTGACTTCAACGTCCAGTTTCTCAAGAGCTAGTAAATATTGCAAAGCACCTTGTACATCAAAATATCCTAGCCTAGGATAACCATACGCTCTGAGCTCGACTAAATTCGGGAGTGCTCTGAAAGCATTTTTCTCTATTCTTGTACATTTTTCCAGATTGCCAATGTCTAAAACACGGAGTGAAGAAAGATTTTCAAAGTTCCCATCCATGATCATTACCATTGGGTTACCAGAAATATTAAGTTGCAGAAGATTCTTAAGTTTGGGCCACGACACGGCGAGCGACCCAGTGACGTCAGTAATTTGATTTTGGGAGAGGTCCAGTGACTCTAATAACGTTGTTCGAGTGAAAGTTTTTTCAGACAACTTGCTAATGTTATTGTACGATAAGTTCAAGTTATGTAAAAAGGGCGTTTCTAGTTGTCCAAATGATTTGATTCCAGTTCCTGCAAGGTTTAAGTCTCGCACTGTTTTTGGCTCAGTCAATACATTGTTAATTGTTTTCTCAGATAAAGGATTGAAAGACAGGTCCAACTTTTTTATATTCACCATGACACTGTCTTCGGCTGGTATATCGATTATCTGATTATGAGACAAATCTACCGAAGAAACAAAGAAATACTGCTTCTGCAAAGCTCTAAGTGGAGGGTGCTCAAATAAGTTTCTACTCAAATCAATGTTTTCAAGCATGTGTAATCTTGATCGTTCAAAAATATTCTCGGGCAATTCAGTCAAAACGTTCCCGCCTAAATCCAATACTTCCAGTCGAATTAATCCTTCAAATAGTCGATCTCCCAAACGATCGATTTTATTGTTTGACAGGTCTAAATACTGGATTTGCGTTGAGTTATGAAAAGCCATTTCGCTTATTGACTCAAGTTCATTTCTAGCCAATAAAATAGTCCTTAATTTCGGAAGTCTAGCAAAATCGAGTTCGTCTACGTTCTTAAGAGCATTACCAGATAAATCCACTAACTCAAGATATTGTAAAGTACTTATAAGTTCTGACGGGAAGAAGTTGAACTTATTGTTGGTAAGTATGATTTCTCTCAAGCGTGGGTGGATTTTGAACGAAGACGGGAACAAGTAACTGAGTTGGTTGTCAGAGAGATCTATAACTTCGAGACTCGTTCCGGTGTTGAAGAACTCCCCTTTAAACGCGTTCAGCTGGTTGCCCTTCAGAGATAAATACTGTATAGACATCACGTTCACGAACGATGGCATCCTTATATTTACGATGTTATTGTAGGACAAATCCAAATGCGTTAAGTTTCTAAGATTTTTAAACGTATTTTCTGAAACCTCTTGCAAAAGATTGTTGGATAAATAAATCTGTTGTAAATTAAAATTCTTGGAGAACAGATTGACTGGAAGTGCTTTCAAACCAACATTGCTCAAATCAATACTCATTAATGCCTGGTTATTTTGGAACACATTTTGGGGTAGTACGCTCATGTGTGAGTTACGACTTATATTCAGATGAGTTAGGCTTGGAATAAACTGGAATGCATCTACTGGTATTTCAGAAATCTGATTATCTGAGATATCTAAGAACCAAAGACTAATAAACTTTAATGGTTCGCCAACAAACTCAAGTATCCTATTTTGGCTTAAAGACAGGAATTGGAGCGATTGTTCTAATCCGCTAAACACTTCAGCACTGATTGAGTTCAGTAGATTTCCCGATAGATCTAAATGGTGTAATGTTTTGAAATGATCGAATGCTCCGGGAGGTAGTTCTCGAATGACGTTTCTTGACAGAACTAGGGATGTTACCCTGTCAGATACTGCTTTGAGTATGTCACTGGATAGTGCTGTGACTCTGTTGTAGCCCAGGTGGACTGATACGAGGCTGGGTAAACGGGAAAGGGCTGTAGCAGGGATGAGCAGGATATTGTTGTCTCGTAGAAGTAGTGTTTCAAGACTCGTGAGACCATCGAATGCATCGTCTTCCACCTGGAACATAAATAACGTTTTCGTTAGGAAATGTAAAAGTGAACAAATTTTTTTTTTTTTCATGCTTCACAAAATAATTTGCATTTAGATCAAACAGAACGAAATGGAATAGTAATTGTTAAAAAAAATAATCCACTTAAATCCTGGTGGCCTAAATGAAACACACTTTTTGGCCTAACTTAGGCACCAATCAATCTGCCTAGTAGCCAACTATGTTGGGGTCGGCTTCCAGTCTAACCGGATGCAGCTGAATACCAGTATTTTATATGGAGCGACTGCCTATCTGACCTCCATAACCCAATTACTGGGTAATACGATACCCCCTGGTAAGACTGGTTGTCAGACTCTCGGGCTTCTGATGCCCCGTAACGAATGACAGCTGGGACCAACGGCTTAACGTGCTTTCCGAGGCACGGAGGAGTCTCAGTATGTAAAGATGGTCACCCATCCACGGACTATCCCCGGCAAGCGTAGTTTAACCTGATGGATCGACCCGTGCGGCTGTTATTACTTAGCCACGAGGTCCTTTTAAAACACAAACCAAAATGTAATTAAAGATAATTATGCAAATAATAAGTCTTAATACTTACAGTACGTAGAGCATTGACCCCGACATCCAAGTATCTTAACTCAGTGAGCCCCACGAAGGTGCCAGGTGCCAGCTTCACCAGGTTGTTCCTGCTGAGGTCTAAGATTTGCATCGACACCAGGGAGCTCAGATGACTGTTGTCTATGGTCTGCAATTAATCAATACGAATATCATGTATGATGTCCTTGAGAAAAATGCTCTAGTTTAGAAAGTTACTAAACTAAAGCATTTTTCTCAAGGACATGAACAAGTAATTACCATGATTAGGTACTTAATGTCCCTCAAAATAAAGTCAAGGAAAAAGGAAATCAAGGACCTTGATCATATTTATTTATGCCATTATTTACGTTACCTAAGGCCGCTTAAACACGCTACGAAAATTCACTATGTCTGCAGCAGACAGGACCAATTCATCATGTACAAGACAAGAATTTTGTCGGACCTAGGCACGAAAACTGGTCTGCTGCAGACAAGGAAAATATGAACGTGTACTCTACACGATAAGGTTGTTTTCGGGTAGTCGTAGGGTATGGTATCCTGCACTAGTCAAGTCTGTTATTAATTCTCGATTGTTAATGAGTGAAGAAAAGAATCATGTTAAATCATCAACTACGAAACAAAAAAAAATGATAGTTGCATATTATATATTTGTAAGAATAAAAAAGGAAACAAAAGTAAAATGTAAACGTCTTCTCGAAATTAAATTCTATCGAGGAAATTTAACCCAAGTGCGTTTCCCTTCAGTCAGAGTATTAATCAAATAGTCAATAAACACATATCCATGGATACATGCTGTAATAGTGAAATAAATGCGAAAAAACCCCCAATTTATTATGGTATCGCCTAGTACTCCAATAACCTGAACCACCTCACGTACCCCGCCCCTCCCAATACCTCAGCAACACAGAGCGCCTAGCGCAGACAGGATTTGGGACTAGATGGCGTTGTGTGAAATGTCCGAGGATATTTATTTATTTATTTATTTATTTATTTATTTTTTCGTGTCTAGCGCAAACAAGATTTTTCTTGTGGCATTGCACACAGTTCGTCTGTAGAAACGACACGAATTCTTGCGTAGACTCAGCGACTTTTCTTAGCATGTACAGTCAGCCACAGCATTAGCTGACACACCTTACATAAATGGTTGAGATTTTTTAGAAAACGAATCGATAGAATTTTATAATTCTTTTTTATTTAATATAGGTGTTTTAATCTACATATATATAAATGAATCCCTATTTCCCTTGGTCATCGCATCACGCGTGAACGGATGGATCAATTTCGCTAATTCTTTTTTTGTTGTGTTTATTATTGTCAGGAGAAGGTTCATAAGAAAGAAAAAAATAAGAAAATTCCCAGAAAATTGGAAAATTTCAGAAAACTTAACGACTATTTTAACTTCACGCGTTTACATTAGAATATTCATAGCTAAGATAGGACAACGTCTGTGGGGTCAGCTAGTGAATTATAAAATTCTATCGATTCGTTTTCTAAAAAATCTGAACCATTTATGCAAGGTGGGTCAGCTAATGCTGTGGCTGACTGTACAAGGGCTCTAACAGTTCAACAGACAGGAAGTAAGACAATTTTTGTGTACGTTTTCAGGTTTTGTACGTACTTTAATATTCTCATATTTCAGAAATTATTTAGTTTTACTAGTCCTCAATAGACTAATAGTCTAAAATTAAGCCATAATTGATTTCAAATAAAACAAAATCATCAAAAGTCACTCCAAAAAACATCTCATCAATCAAATACAAGCCAGACACAGTTACAGCATCAATTAAGTCCAAAATTCCCTGAATTTAATGTTCAATCAGTTATTAACGCCGATATTAGTTCCCGTGTCAAAGGCCTTGATTAACTTGTTAACGAGAAATTACGGGTTAGGCAAATTTCTGGAAGATTGACTATCTACTCGTGTTATCCAGGGATCATTTGAATAAGTTGATGTAGATTTACAGATGTGGTTTTGTATTGATAATATTCAACTTCATAACTAATGTCATAAAGGCAAAAGTTTGTAAGGGCGTGTGTTTGTTACTTCTTTACGCTGAAACGGCTGAACCAATTTAGATAAAATTTGTTATGGAGGTAACTGACACCTTGGATTTCAGCATAGGCTACTTTATATCTCGATATTCTTACGGATTCCAGACTTACGTGGGCCGCGGGGTGCAGCTAGTTTTTAAAATAAATGCGAAAGTGAGTTTGTTTATTTGTTACGCTTTCACGCTAAAAAGGCTGGACGGATTAGGATGAAATTTGGCACATTGGGTAGAACACGGCCTGGATTAGGACATAGGATACTTTTTGTTCCCAGAAGTACGTTCCCGTGGGATGATTTCCGACCTCCACGCGGGCGAAGCCGCAGACAAAAGCTAGTTATTACATAACGTTATTGTGTGATAAATGATAAATGATTTATTTTCTGTAAGTAGGTTTGTACAAACACTTTTACACGTCAATCATATTTTTTAAAACTAGATGAGGTCGACGTTTCCTATCTGAGTACTCTGAGAAGAAACGCCGAAACAAACTCAGAGGTCACAGTCTCTTTTAAAGTCCAGACATAATCTTGGTCAGATCATGTGAAGACCATGTAGATTGCAGTCTGAAATGGTCTTTTGATGAAAGAACCACACAGATTGAGTGGACCTGTCCAGTCAGTGCACGCATTTGTCAGTAATCGTGCAGCTCAACTCAAAACTTAAGGAGCTTAACGATTCGACGAACAATACCAAAGAAAAGACATTTGTGTATCGATGTCTTTAAAAGATTTGGTACGCACAGTAACGAATATGCTTCTGTATCTTTGAACAAATAGTGCAACTCATAATCGTTGGGAAATTATAAACCACAAGAATATACTTCTTTACAATTACACTCTTAAAATTCTAATTTCTGTATTCTAGTAGCGGCTTCTAATGACAGATCGCTACGGCGTAGCCGTGCTGCTACGCCGTAGCAATCTTTCGTTAGAAGCCGACAACACCGTACTAGCTACGCCCCGCTTTTTCACCCGCGTAGACGCTTTCGCATTTATAATATAGTGTGATAATGAAATATAAATTTAGATTTAGAAAAAAAAAAGTTCCTTATTCAAAAAAAATAATTTCGTTACCCTACGTAGTGTCTCAAATAATTATATTCATCCTAAAACAACAAGAACCGTTTTCGATTTCCAGATCATTAAAGAAATGGACTATCAAAAACAAAGTTCAGTAAACTTTGAAGAGGACTCACCGTGATCATATTGCTGGAAAGATTCAAGTGTTTCAAAGCGACAAACGATTTCATCGCTACTGTTGGGAAGTCGGTTATAAAGTTTTCTGAAAGGTCTAATTTCTCCAAATTCTCTGCTCCTTGAAAAACGTCGCTGTTGAATTTTGAGAGCCTGTTACGGCCAAGATCAAGGGTCTGTAAATCTGCGAGACCTATAAAGGCGCCACCTTCGATTGTAGATATCATGTTCCCGTGGAGGTCAATTTCTTCGAAAGTTTTTTGCGACACGAAGGACCCTTGTCGGATTAATGCTGGAATAGAAATTACTTTATTAGGTTCATAGTCTCTAAATAGTATTGAATAAAGTCGCTTTTCGTGTGTCTGTGTGACCGCTTAAATCTTCTATGTATATACATATATAAGGTCTATCTATTCATACACGAAATCTCTTAAGGGGTCATTGTACTCATCATTATGAACAACTTTTACTATGGGACCAAACCTGAAATCGCGAAAAAAAAAACTGCTCTTGTACTACATTTTGACAAGTTATGCGAACATAAATGTAGTGAACAGGTTTTTTTTCGCGATTTCAGGATTGGTTCAATAGTAAAAGTTGTTCATAATAATGAGTACAATGACCCCTTAAGAGATATACCTTATATATGAATACGAAATGGGTTTTGATTCAGTTTTCACCTTCATTTAGAGCATTTATTCAAAGTTCATGTAAAATAAATCTCGATTTTTTGACTTGTTGCTATTGCACTCATGTGAACCAGGGGCGTGTCACTAGTTTATAATATAATAGTTACAAGGCCTTTTCATTACATATTTAATGCTTTGAAGAACACTTTACGCCGTAGCAGTAATAACAATAAAACTTCTAATATTCGTTAACCCAAGCAGGCATCATCACCACAGACTGCTCTTAAAACGGTGAAGGAAAACATCGTGAGGAAACCGGCATGTCCTAGAACCAAAAATTTGAAGACATGTGACATCTACCAACCCGCAATGGGCCCGCGTGGTGGATTACGGCCCGCTCCCTCTCACCGAGAGGAGGCCTGTGTCCCAGCAGTGGGAACACTATAGGCTGATTATGTTATGTGTCTCGTTTTTGCCCGTAAAAGCGCCAAAACAAGTAAAGTTATAAGTATTAGATAACACAGTACGGACTATACAACAATTTACACTAGAATAAATTACACGGCAAACAAAACGGGTTAATTAAAACTGCGGTAAAACGAGACGAGGTACACAGAAGAAACGGTTTTTAACTTTAAATTCAAAACTAAAGTCTCTCATTAGTTAACCAAAAATGGTGAAACACTTCTTTTCCCTAAAATATTCCTCAGAAACGACATTCGTATAGAATAAAATAAATTCTTACCTATTCTATTTTCTCTGAGCGACAGAACTTTCAACGCTTGCGGTCCGTTTAAGGAAGATGAAGGCGCATAGTTCATGTTATTACGGTCCAGTCTCAAGATCTGCGGAGAAAATTTATGTTTACTTAGCAAACTTTAACTTTTGCGTTAACGTTTGGTATTGAGTTTGTTGGAGGAAGCGCATAGCATCCGGGTTCTGTAAACCACATTCCTGGGTATGATGTACCCATCGCATTTGGTTGATGAAGTTTTGGATTTATAGGACTTCCATTTATACAGGGTGTCTTAAACGTAGTGGTCCAAAGGCATAATTAATAGTTGGGATATTTTAAAAGTTGTTTTATTGTTCAGAAAACGCTAATCATTTCATTTCTAAGAAACTTTACACTTTTACTTGGATTTTTCGACCCTATGAACAAAATTTTCGACGTAGCGGTTTCAAATCTGGCTGGAAGATGCCTTGATAGTGTAGGTACAAGATTATGCTCCTATTTACATTCAGTGTGGCTCTGCAACGCTTAAGATTAATTCTTACTTGTCTTTTCTAACTTTTTATTAAACTTTAGCGAAACTTTCTAAGCCCAGATTTTTTTTTTTTTAAATTCTAAATGATAGGTATAACGTAGTGGTCCATTGCCTTTGGACCACTACGTTTGAGTCACACTGTATAAGTAGCTTTTGCGAGTCAGATCAGATAGGCAACAGCTGCAGAAGTTAGAACTGGAAATTCGATCCCTCAGCATGAGCATGTCTAACATTATCATCATCAGTTTCAGTTGTCCACTACTGGACTTCGGCCTGGGATCCAAGTATTGCAACAAACACATTCACAAGCTTCTTCAACAAAAGACAGCTATTGGCTGAACGAGACTGATTTATCTTACCTTCAAAACCTCACAGCCAATCAGAAGACCTTCTTCCAACCCTCGGATACTGTTACCACTAAGGTCCAGCTCTTCCAAAGCCGGTAAATTATGAAGTTCAGCAGTAGAGAATATAGGGTTCAGGTTGTCTCCAAGGAGATTATCTGATAGAGCCAGCCTCGTAATGTTTCCTCTTACTCCAGCCAGCAGTCTGTCTGGTAGTCTTCGTAAGCTGTTGTGGGAGAAGTCCAGTTCTTTTAAGGGAAGGCCGTAGGATGAGAAGATCTGGAAAAAAAACGGTAAGTTAAATTAAGTTGACATTCTGACTCATATTATGATGCATGATTTTGTAATTGCTGGCTAGATGGTAGTCGCTAACATTTCGGGATTTTATTTATGTTCACAGTCCAGACATCAGTTTATTTATTTTAGTTTTAGCCGACGAGTTTGACTTACAACTCCGTCGTATACAATTACTAGCTTTTGCCCGCGGCTTCGCCCGCGTGGATGTCGGAAAATATCCCACGGGAAATTACTACCGGGAAATCATTCCTTATTCCTTGACAACATTTTATAGGGAACCTCTGCGCAAATTTTCAGCTTTCTAGGCTCAAGCGTTTGGGTTGGGCGTTGATGAGTCAGTCAATCAGTCAGGACTTTTCTTTTTATATAGTACTGAGAAGATTATATAATTCATTTCGATTTGATTTTCTTTAATTTTATTTGATTTATTTTACAAGACTTCTAATTTATCTTGGCAATGGGTATTATTAAACTGAAATAAATGAATTTATTTATTTATTTGATTTATAATGCGTTCCTCATAATCAGTTCAAGATCAAACTAGACGAACTCACCCAAATAAATACATGAGTAAAACCGTAAACTAATACAAATCTACGATTAATCACTTCTGCATGACGTATCCGATATTATACTACAAGTTTATTCACCATGAAGGAAAACAACCGTAACTTTTCTATACACATTTTAACCTATTTATTACTCAGTAAACAAAAGTGTAACAGCTGCTGTTCACGTATAACTTACTAGGAACCCAGTCAAGGGGAAAGGTCAGTGGGTTTCCGAAGTTAATGCAAGCAACTTCTTTCTACTCATTTTCTATCGATCGACCAAGATATGAGACCATGTGTGCTGAATACCTCGTTGGTGAGCATGAAGCCTGTAAGAAATCTACTAGCGTGATAAAATAAAAGGGGTAAAAAGTAGACTTGAACAATATATAATTTAGAAAAAAATACAGTATTAATTTAAAACCTAAGCTACCTAACAGACTCTCAGAGGGAATTAGAAGGAAGGTTTTGTAAATAATAGCTTGAGATTGCGTTAAGCCAGGTTACACGTCAGGCCTCGTCAGCCCTGAGGCGTGAAGATCCTTTTTTTTTCGAAGAAAACGAACCGTTTTATACCGATTCGCAATCTATTAATGCAAAAACAATAAAAAAGTATGATACATAATAATAATGGATGCAAAGTGTAAGTATATGATGTAAAGTGTCTGTAGTATGTAGATACTATAAGCCCTGGGTACGATTCCCGGGTCGGGCAAAGTGTTATTGGGTTTGCCATCAGGACTTTCTCAGTACCAGTCCGGAATCTGGATTTGGTCGTTCGCAATAGGCTCGTTCCCTATTACACTTGACTTTAACATAACTGGCGAAATGTGGGGGTATACTGTACTAAGTACACCTCTGCCTAACCTTTCGAGGATTACAGGCGTGACATTATGATAATGTTCCCAAAATGGAAAAAATATGTCCAAACAACAACCAGTGTCTCATTCGTCTAAAGGTCCACGGGCTGGGAACGTCGCATTTCTAGAGGCTTTTCGTGATTATTTCATTAAATTTAAATCAAAGGACAATTATTTCTGACAAATTCTTAGATTGTTCGTATTTTTAAGTATGTATGCTATTTTCTGTCAGTTATTTTAATAATTATTCTTAGAAAATAATTATGTCATATTTTAAGAGTAATTTCTAAAATAACTAATCAATCACCCAGCCCACAAACTAAAAAGTATGGTTTGTTGCAAATAAAAAAAAAATCAACGGCCGAGACATGCTTTATCTTCCTAACTAGGACAATAACAACCAAAATAATTATATTCCACTCAAAAGGCCACAAAACTATTCCTTACTTCAAATATAAAGACCAAGTTGATTCTTGCTTGAATACCATTGAATCTCGAAGACCGAGCGCCTCGCTCGAAGGTCTAACAGTTTCCAAACTTATGATCACGAATATATTATCTAAAGGCGAATTTACTGGAGTACCCAATGACAATACCTCTGGATAGTGCTAAGTTTGGTGAATGGAGAATCGAAGATTATGAATTTTAAATAGATGTTTGTGTAGATATTAGGTTACATTGTCATTGTCATTGATTACTGCTTGGATAGCTAACGTGAGGTACGTTTGACTAAGTAGTCTTAATTTGCAGCTGCAGTAAGACAAGTCGTTATTATATAAGCACTAACAAAGTGTTTTTGAACTTAGAATTATGGAATAAACGGATTTTTTAAATTTTATTTATTACAAAGTATTTCGTTTCTCATGTATTGTTTGAGTGTCTGGGCTAAATCATTGCTCAAAATTTTGTTATATTGTTCAAAAGTGTGTTAGAAAAATGGTAGCAGCATAAACGTATCAATGAAAATGAAGGATCCCTAAATCCCTAAACGTTTTGGAACAGGGCTTTTAACGCGGCTTGTGGTAGGAGTAAAAAGTCAGTTTCAAGGTCTCAAGTTTCAAGTGTCGAAGTTTTTGTTTTTTAGGGTTCCGTACCTCAGAAGGAAAAAATGGAACCCTTATAGGATCACTTCGTCGTCCGTCTGTCAGTCTGTCAAGACCCTTTTTATCAGGGACGCGTGGAGGTATCCAGTTGAACTTAATATCAAACTCGTAAGTCTATGCCCCTTGGAGTTGTAAAAAAATCAAGCTTATAAGTCAACGCAATAAAAAAATACGACTATTTATACGACATATTTTGATACTCGCAAGTAAATCAAAACCCATAGAGTACTTCACGTTGACCTAGAAAAAAGAAATTTGTTAAGAAACCAGTTCTCACAGCACAAATAAAGGAAAAAGCCCGAAAATCATTAATTTGTAGTTTTATCACATATATTTTTTTTACGATTACATACTTAGGTATATTTGCAATTGGAGTATTGAGCGTGACATAATTATATCGATTTATGGCAGAACATGTTTTTCTACTACAATTTTAATTTTGTTTTTGGGATAAATTCATCCCAACTACGGAACCCTTCATTGTGTGTGGTCCGACACGCACTTCGACTGTTTTTAGGGTTCCGTACCTCAAAAGGAAAAAACGGAACCCTTATAGGATCACTCGTGTGTCTGTCTGTCTGTCCGTCTGTCCGTCTGTCACAGCCAATTTGCTCCGAATCTAATGGACCGATTAAGTTAAAATTTGGTACACATATGGATTTCTGTGACCCAAACACGTACAGCTAAAGTAAATATATGAATTTTGAATATGAGAGTCACTTTTAGGGGGAAAATAAGAAAATTAAAAAAAAAAGTTTTGTAAACTGTACCGAGTGACATATCAAATGAAAGGGCTTACTATGAGGATTTCAAATATATTTTTTTTATAATTTTAAAACTTATTGTTTTAAAGTAATTTAAGAAAATAGACGAAAATTGACCATTCCCCCCCCATTATCTCCGAAACTACTGAGCCTAAATTTTTTAAAAAAATATAGAAATTAGTTCTATACCTGTAGATTACAGGAAAACCTATAAGAAGTCTGTGGTCTTAAAATAACATGGTAAATCTATATATATAAAAAAATCAAAGTCCTGACTGAGTCACTGACTAATATACCAACGCACAGCCCAAACCAATGGACCTAGAGACTTGAAATTTTGCACATAGATACCTTTTAGAGTGTAAACATCCACTAAGGAAGGATTTTTGGAAATTCCATCCCTAAGGGGGTAAAACAGGTGATGAAAGTTTGTATGAAAAATCCTATCCCTTGAGTTAATAGACTTGAAACTTACCACGAATATTCATCTAAGTAAATTATAAAGTTTATCATTTTTAGTTTTCCTAAACTACCCCCTAAGGAGGGATTGGGGGTGTCAAAGTTTGTATGGAGGAACTTTAACACGCGGTCCGATTAACTCAAAACTCAGTTTTTATACTTGAGATCAAAAATTAAGACTAACGTGTATTAGGGTTTTCCAAAAATCTACCCCTAAGGGGTGAAAAGTTAATTTTATAGCGGAGGATTTTATTGGGCTTCATTAACTCTAAAATTGGTGTAAATAATGTTTGAGTCAAGTTATGGAAACATGCCAGACGATTTTTGAAATTCTTTAGGTACCTGCTGTGTTCGTGAAAACAGAGATACAGTTTATATGAAAAATCTTGTTAATTTGGTTAATGAACTTGAAACTTAGCACAAATACTTGCATAAGTAAGTAATAATGTTTGTCATTATTAGTTTTTCAAAACTACGCCTCAAATGAGGTTTAGGGATGTTAAAGTTTGTATAGAAGAATTTTAAAGCACAGTCCGATTAAAAAAATGGTACTTTCAGTCAAGTTAGGAAACTTGCCAAACGAATTTTCACCGATTTTGACGGCATATAGCTGATGTTTTAAGGAGTAACTTAGGCTATTTTTATTTTAGAAAAATAATTAGGGTTCCGCGCAAGAAAATTAAAATCCATGAAATCAGACAACCACGTACAGCCCAGTACAAACTTACTACGCCTCCGCTGTCTATTACGGCTATAACAACAAATAATAAAAATAAAGCAAAGTTAAAAATTTAAGGGGTCGCGGTCGGTCCCGATACAATAAACTTTTCATTTTGAAAAAAAAATAAAAATTTTAATCTACGAATCTCGTAGCATGTGGGGTGTCATGTCATTATTTCATCACCGCTGTTCTCAAAACGGTGAAGGAAAAACATCGTGAGGAAACCGGCATGTCCTAGACTAGAACCAAAAATTCGAAGACATGTGACATCTACCAACCCGCACTGGGCCCGCGTGGTGGATTACGGCCCACTCCCTCTCACCGAGAGGAGGCCTGGTGTCCCAGCAGTGGGAACATTATAGGCTGATTATGTGTTATGTGGGGTGTCATCGTCTAGAACTCATTGAGTAGAGTACAAACATATTTTTTTTATCTTTTAAAATTAACAAATAGGGGGCCGTAAAAGTTGTAAATTTTAGACCATTTTTGTACGAGCTCTAGGGCAACAATTCAACAAATTAGGAATTTGAAACTTTTTTATACCATGTAAGTACCATGAATACTGTATTTAATCAACAATACTGAAAACGGCGATTCATAAGGTATTTTGTTTAAACATGGGTGATTTTCTGCAACTGCAAAAAATAACCTTGTAATTCACAGTATCATTATAAAATAAGTAAAAAGTTATCTTTGCGATTTTTAAACATATAATATGGTACGGAACCCTTCGTGCGCGAGTCCGACTCGCACTTGACCGGTTTTTTTAATACAGACCCATCTAGTACAAGTTTTTAGAAGCAAAAATGTATGCTAGCTGGCTAATAATATTAATACATGCATGATAATGGGATGAATACATAATATTCAGCGAAAGGAACTTCGTTCTAATCTTGTGCCCCACGACACCTCCCAACTTTTTTATTGTTTATACAAGTTAAATCGTATTCTTTAATTCAGTTACCTACTCCATAGCAAAATACCAAGGCCAGAAAATTGGAACGTGTATCAGATAAGAATAAAATATAAACATAACATATTTTATTTTGCGGAAAGTTATCGTCTCGCAAAAAAAATATCAAACACAATTTCCGATCAACTGAAGTTATTTACATTGTGAAACAAATTATACACAGATTTACCCTGTGTGTGGGAGGCTTTAGCATATAAAAAATAATATTCCAGAGAGGTAACGTTGATACACGAAAATGTATATTTTGAGGAAAGAGAAATTTTTTGTTCGAGGCAATCAAGAGAAAAAACCTCATTCTATAATATTGTCTTTTTAAGTAATAACAGCCGCACTGGTTGATTCATTAGGATAAGCTACGCTTGCCGGGGTTGGTCGGTGGATGGATGACCATCTTTACATACCAAGACTCGTTCGTGCCTCGGAAAGCACGTTAAGCCGTTTTTCCCGGCTGTCATTCGTGGAAACTTTGACAGTCGCTATGGGTCGTCAGAAGCCTGAAAGTCTGACAAACAGTCTTACAAAGGGGTATCGTATTATCCAGGTTGTGTAGGTCAGATAGTCAGTCACTCCATGTACAGTCAACGGCCAGAAGTCCACTTACACCGCAATGACCATTATCGCGTGCGCTATACGGGCTGCGTCGCTTATACCTATACGGGCTGCGGCGCCGAAGAAGGTCATAAGTAAACTAATATTGCTATGCCATTGTTTTGTGAGATTGCTAGTCGACTTCTGGCTGCTACTGTACAATACTAGTATCCAGCTTTATCCAGTTAGACTGGAAGCCGACCCCAACATAGTTGGAAAAGGCTACGCAGATTGTTTCTATAATCTTAATGGTTGTTGAGATCTTATTATTATTTTTCCACAAATAATGCACTTAGTTGAAAAACTCGCTTTTTCCTGTCAAAAGTTTTTATTCACAACAGCTACGCTGGGTATCCTTGAAAAAAAAATACATAAGTAATGTTACAAATAAAGCCGCGGGCAAAAGTATTAGTTTAGAAGTTTTATTACTCTCACTCGTTTGTTTACTTTTAATAGTCAGCGCTGAAAAGTTCATGCTTTATCCAAATATTTTTATAGTATTATAACTTTTGAACTTTGAATGTTGCCTTGGCTTTTCTTATAGGTTTATACTGAAAACATACTTTATTTATATTACCGATTTATGTTCCAACTTTTACGAGCGATTTTTTTCATGTGAAAGAAAATTTTCTATATTTTTTTTGCAAACGTTTACTTTAAATAAGGTTTACTTTAAATCTTAAACGATTGATTACCAATTTTCTTTTTGTCTGTAATTATTTCTAAGTCGGGCAAACTGTTTTTCCATTTGAAATTGAGTTTTCCATAGGAATTTCTCAGGAGCAGTCCTGGATTTCTATATTACATTAAACTTAAACATAAATGGAGAAATGTGGTGTACAAAAGCGCTACCTACACAGTCATAATTTATGGAGCAGCTGATTTGTTTTTTTTATCTACACCCATGCTATAAATCCTCTATAAAAGTTTCTGAAACAGTTAGCTTATTGCCAACATTAAAACAGCCAGTGTCATAATAACCATGGTAACCATAATAGCATCCAAACGGATGTTTTAATGTTGTACTGAATTTCATAATGCAACTCGTTTTCAAAAAAAGAACATTGTAATGCACGCGCGTTTCACTACAACAGCGCCGTAATTTAAAAAAAGAACTTATTCGAATTCACGTCGTATCTTACTATGACGCCGGCCGCCATGTTCGATACGAGTATTAGTATTGCAAAAAACTGTTTCAGAACCTTTTATAGAGGGTTGATAACATGGATGTAGATAAAGTCTTGTATGCAACTGTACATAATTAGGTATTAAAATACTCATGTGATACTATTATCACACTCGGCTTCGCCTCGTGTGATAAACCCACAATCATGTTTTAATACCCCTTATTATACGTCAGTTGCATAAATAACTATTATTAACTGATGAAAAATTTCAACACTGTATCTTGACTTAAGTACTGAATTCATGGTACACAAAAAAAGTCACTTAACACTTGTGTTTTCTAAATCTTAATTATTGAGAAAAATACTTCATTAAAATCGGAACAGACGTAAATTTTAAAGAAAATTAACTCTTATCTAATAAATGAAATGCTAAAAAGCAGGTTATCGTATAATTTTGTGTTAATTTAGATGATGTCAAAAAGTAGCAGTGTTAACCGACTTCTGTTCCTGACCGTACCTAACAGCTTGCGCATCGATTTCCTTTACAGCGTGTAAGCATCATGGTTAATGTTGTTCTTTTAAATTGTTGATACAACACAATCTCGTCCTACTAATCAAGCTACGAACAGCAATTAGTCAGTCAGTCATGCCGGAGACACGTAGACAGTGCCTATTAGTAATGTTTGATGTATTCGTAATCGAATTACTGACACAGTAGCGACAGACTGCCAGTTAATTAAACGTAATCAACTAATCACCATATTTGACGACCCGAGTAGGGGGTTAGGGTTGCTAGTACAAATAATAGGTACATGTATTGTATGACATGGAGGTCGTCCATGCCGTTTTTAGGGTTCCGTACCTCAAAAGGAAAAACGTAACCCTAATAGGATCACTTCGTTGTCCGTCTGTCTGTCTGTCCGTCAAAACCCTTTTCCTCAGGAACGCGTGGAGTTATCAAGTTGAAATTAATATCAAATACGTAGATCTATGGTCCCTTGGAGTCCTAAAAACATCAAGCTTCAAAAAATACGACCATTTATGCGACATTATTTTGATACTAGCAAGTAAATCAAAACCTATGGGGTACTTCTCGTTGACTTACAATCATGAAATTTGGCAAGAAGCAAGGTCTTACAGCACAAGTAAAGTAAAAAGTCCGAAAACTGTTAATTTGTAATTTTCCACATAACAAAATATTGTTGTGATTACAATGTTACTTAAGTTTGTTTTAGGGATAAATTCTTTTCAACTACGGAACCCTTCATTGTGCGTGGTCCGACACGGACTTGGCCGGATTTTTTTTTTTAGAGATTCAGTAGCGCGTTCGATATGATTTTCGAATTATGACAATCACGGGTCTAATTTTGAGTTGTGTATAAATACTCCGTTTGAGATAAGACATTTAAATAAATCTTTTTACAGTCCGTTCAACCCATTTTGACTTATATACCGTAACCTCCTGATATAGCAGTATAACTAAAATATTCCAACCAAACTGACTCCTTAAAAACTCCTCTTAGTATTCATGAAAACTTTTGCAAAATGCTTTCACAAACTTTATTTAATATAATGGAATCGGTCATTAGACATGCAAAAAGTATTCAGAAGTTGTCCTCGTCCGCATAAAGTTTTACAAAAACTATACCTAGACTTGGTAAACCAAACTACTTTTGTAAGCGAACGACATTATATTCATATTAGTTATGAATCGGGCTATATTAAAATCGACTCATGACACTTTAGTTGATCGTTTGATGGCAAAATTCTTTTACGAGAGTTCAAGAGTTTTTTTTTTGGATCTGTTTGTCATGAAATAGGGTACAATTTTGCTTGGAAGAAATGGAGTTCTATAAAGTACAGTCAGCCCACAGGATTAGCTGACCCACCTTGCATAAACGGTTGAGATTTTTTAGAAATCGGATCGATAGAATTTTAGAATTCTTTTATATTTTATTTATTATAAGTATTTGAATAAAATATAAAAGAATTTTCTAAAAATCTCAACCATTTATGCAAGGTGGGTCAGCTAATGCTGTGGCTTACTAGGTAGGGCATGAACATTTCCCTTAAATTAAATTTTTCAAAATTCCGAAAGACAAATGGGCCATGAGTAGGCTCCTAACAATTCCTTTACTGGCATTTTAGAAAATGATCAGAAACACGTTTACTAGGTAAAGAATCCTACACGTGTTCCCAATTTATACTCTCAATAAATTTGCCACTACAAAAGCTGACCGTTGACGCACATAGGTGTTCCGCTGCCCATTTACACTGTTAGAATGTATGTGTGTGTGTGAGCGTGTGTGTGCGTCATGAAATCCCCTTTTCACTCAGAGACAAAGCCTATGCGGCCGTAATTTCATCGAACTGTTCTCTCATCTATCATTATCGAATTACCACTCAGCGAAATTACCCGAAATACTTGGGCAATATTGCTTATTATACATAGGTAGATACATACAGATATGAATCGGTATAAATTCAGGCGCGTATGCTTTCTGACGTCACAATAAGGGCTGCCACGTCAGATAAAACAAATGAGGCGATAAATACGAACAACGCGCTGAAATGGGAAACGCCGCATGATTCCACAAATTGATTGTACATTTTAATATTAATGGCGCATTCTGTTCTTTAATTACATAATCAGTTGGTTGAGTATATAGTATCTATAATTATGATAATTTTCGTCTTTAATCAGTGTATGTGAGTGGATTAATGTATCCTAATATGTACCTAATTGCTACCTTGGATGAGTTGATGACTTCGTCACTAATATTGTTACGGTTTGACCCCAAAACACTGAAAATTATTTTCTTATCTATATTTATATACCTACTTTCGAAAATTGAACCATTATTTAACGATTAGTTTTCGCGCAATAATATAGGCTAATATTAAGGTGCGTGCAGACAGTGCCAGGCATGTGCTTTAAATGGTAAGCCACGCCTGTGACTCTTACCTCAGATTGACTGAGGCATCTGACACATAAAAAAACCGGCCAAGTGTGGACCACGCACAATGAAGGGTTCGATAGTTGAAAATAATGTATCCCAAAAACAAACTTAGCCCTTAATTTGGCAACGAAAAAAAAGTAAGAAATACATAAATTTAATTATTGGAGGCCTTTGGGGGTGTGCTAAAGAGCCCCGAAAAAATGTTGAAATAAATCCTGAGTTGCCCACTGTTGGGAAAAGTCATGTCCGTCACAGCGGACATTACCAATAGCTTAACGATGAACGTGTAGATTTGCATGTCCGCTGTAGTGGACAGTGCCAAATTATGGAAAAATAAAAAACGTTAATATTATTATGTTTATTTTATTAAAATAAGAAAATACAAAACAAAAAACGCAGAAATTGACCTGAAAATGTTACTTATTTGGTATGGAAATTTAGAAAACAATTTCTCGGGGTTTTGCCTGTTACAAAGCATAATCTAGTATTGCATTTTATGCAATATACGACGGTCTTCTTTTGGCAGTATCTGCAACGACCTTCTTCCATCGTTGAGGGGAAATGGCCTATGTTGTCATATTTGACTGGCTTCAGATGTACCGATTGTTAGGTTTGCAAGGGAAGATGTAATTGATGGTGCAAAAGAAGAAAGTGGGGAAGAAGCATAAGCACGCGGGTCATCATGCATTTCTGTTTCAGATTCAGAATTCTCACTAGCATTGGAAAGTGCATGCTCATTTGGAACTAAAGCGATAATTTTACTAGCACGGTTAGGCTGTTGACAAAGAAAAATAAACAAAACTGAGAACCATACCAAAAAAAAAAAAAAACCATTTTGGCGTTGTCCGCCACAGCGGACATAGTAATAAAGTACTGCAATTAGCAATGTTCGCTGTGACGGACAAAGCACTTTAGCAACAAAAAACAGCATGAAAATGTAAAAGAACGTATTGATTTGTAGGTTATAATTATTTATAGAATGTTTTTCTAATAATTGAGTCAAGATTTCAAGACATTCATAGGCAAAAAGGAGGAAAAAAGAATATAAATACCTTGAGCAAAACAGGTGGTCGTCTTTGCGCTGACATTTTGTGTCACGAATGACATAATTCAGTGTTGCCACACTCAAAATATATTTTCTACTATTAGTTTATGAATTTAAGAAAGGTATTTAGTCGATTTGTAATCGATGAGAATCGGATAAAAAACTAGTAGGATTTAATTTTGTTGACGTCCGTCACACCGGACTTTATCAAATTAGGGGTTAACATTGTAGTAGAAAAACTAGAAATCCCAAAAAAAACTTTTTATGCGATAAAATTACACATTAACGATTGTGGGACTTTATTTACTTTATTTGTGCTGTAAGACCTTGCTTTATACCAAATTTCATCGTCAACGGGAGGTACCCGGTTTTGATTTACTTGATCAAAATATGTCTCCAATCCACAAACCTACACGTATTTGATATTAATTTCAACTTGATACCTCCACCTCCACCAGTCTTGACAGGCTGACAGAGAGACAGACGGACAACGAAGTGATAAAGATTTATGATTATGATTATGATTATGATCCTATAAGGGTTCCGTTTTTTCCTTTTGATGTAAGGAATCCTAAAAATGCATTTGAGGCGCAAGCCTCGCAGTCTGGACCTTTTAATTCTGAATTTTCTGCCATTTTCCTTTCTATGTTTTGCTTCGAGCATAGAAACAAGGAAGCCAAATCACAATCACGATCAAACTACAATAAAAGCAATACATTTGGAAGTAGTACAGCCAGCAAATCATGCAATCAGTCCACTCGTTCCGCCCCGTGGCTTCAGTTATCAGATCATGAACGATCGCATGATGATCTCGCGAATAGAAATCATACGCATACCGCGGTAATGTGAACTAATTTGTACCAATTTATCTTCTGTATTAGGTGAAAATTGTGCTGTATTTATTATTGTATTAGTTTTACGTTGGATTTGTTGGTTTAATGTTGAGAAAATTGTATGAATTAGTCGAAGAGAAAAGAGGAGCAGTTGTTCTACTGAGTCAAAACAAATGGTAGCAGATCGAACAAAAACTCCACAAAATTAATGGGTAATACTTATTTCCTTTGAAAGTACGACATCACCTCTCTTTTACATCCAATTTAAGCTATCATAATATATTTTCTGATGCGCAACGGCAGTCCATAGAAAAATGGGGCATTTTCCTGATCGTTCCACGATCATTTGTAAACAACAGTTTTGGAATCTCATGAGAAAGAAGAATGGAATCTCATGAAGAAGAGAAATCATGAGAAGAAAGTGACTTGTGTTATGTACTTAAATAATTTTTCGATGAGCTGCAGGTCACGTATAAGTATGACCGTCTTGCAAATAGACACGGTACCTATATAAAACTGTCTCTCCACACGCGTTTACCAAACAAGACAAGTAAACAAAAATACAGACAAACATAGAACCTCCTCCTTTTTGAAGTCGGTTAAAAAATAAACTACATGGTGCATTTTAGAAAGAAACAAACTGGATGAACATGTCATACGACACTTTCAGAATAAGCAGCATACAGAAGCAAAATATACTTTACAAATGGTGTAATACCTACACAACAAGAAGTAAAAGGTCACAAGTCCAAAGCTGTTTTTATCTCCAGGGAGATATTTAGAGCGCCATTGGACTAACGTCCCATTTGAAAACAGCAAAAGTGTCTTGAATTTAAAACAGATAGTGCTCTGATTCTAGAATGTAGATAACCTTTGACATTCGTAATACGTCGTTACGACGCCAACGTGTAGGTTCGTTCTCAGCGCCGACGTGAGCTGTCCTATCAAGTTTTAATTAGTCTTGTAGAAAGAATGCTGTACAATATTTCGTTTGCAATTTTAATTTTATCGATATATTTTTTATATATAGGTATCTATGGAATCCATTCAATAAAGTGGAACAATTACTGGCCGGTATTTTTAAAATATCAGTTTTATGGAATCACTAGCTTTTTCCCGCGGCTTCGCCCGCGTGGATGTCGGAAAATATCCCACGGGATCGTACTACCGGGAAATCCTTCCTTATTCCATGTCTACATCATAAAGGGAACCTCTGTGCAAAATTTCAGCTTTCTAGGTCCAAAGGTTTGGGCTGGGTGTTGATGAGTCAGTCAATCAGTCAGTCAGGACTTCTATTTTTATTTATATAGATTTAGGGCACACGATTCAACATCCATTATTATAAATCCAGCAAGGTTCATAATGACCTAGTTCACTAAATGATTTGGTAATTTAAACAGATAATATTACCATTTAGTAACAGTATTACATTTAAAAAAGTTGCTAAATAAAAATGAAATTACTACCAACCTGAGTAGGCAAAGTCTGCTGCCCAGCAAATCTCTGACTGAACGAAATAATAGGAGCTCCATACGGCAGGGTCGGGAAGTCACCAGGGAAGACGACCCTGTCGCAGTTCATCAGGATCCTCAGCTGCAGTGCTCGGTCCACCTGAACCTTACACCGGCAGGGGTACCGAAGGTCATCGTTCAGCTCTGAACAGGGGACCCATTGTTGCTGACCCACGATGTAGGGGATTGTGAAGAGAAGTAGGAGGAGCCGCATTTTGACCTGGAAGAAAATGTTTGAATTAGTGTCATGGAAAAAATTTGTGTTTTGGGGGTGGAGGTTTTTTGTCTTGAACGGGTAGGAGGTTTAAAAAATGCTGCTACGTAATTTAATGCAACTGAATTCGCTCAAGAAATTATCTTATCATTGGCTAAGCCATAGCATATCCAGCTTATAATGTTCCCACTGCTGGGACACAGGAATCCTCTCTGCGAGAGATGTGGGCCAAAATCCACCACAGGGGCATAGCATTGTTGCCGGGGTGACAAGTTGTACGAAAGAGATACCGTGGCCCTAGTACAGGCAACTGAAGGAACACGGGTGGGTTTTAGTCAGTAAGCCGACGTTCGCACGGGCGTAAAAACATCGCGGCGATTTTTTTCCGCGCACTGCATTTTCAACACTCTGCTTAGCACCGGGAGTTGAAAATCCAACAGTGTGTTTTTCGTCGCGCTGGGATGCACTCTGTGGTTGTTAGGTTGGATTCTCGAAGCTCGGCTCAACACCGAGAGTTGAAAATCCAGTGCGCGATAAAATCCCGCCGCGATTTTTTTACGTCCGTGCGAACGTCGCCTAAAAGTCTGACACGCCCTCCTGCTCCATCCAGAGCGGAAGAAGCTATTTGATGACTTACCATCCACAAAAAAAGGGGCATATCATTAATTGCCAGTTAATAACGCAGGAGCTAAAATAATTCTCAATTCTTATAATTATCAAAACATAATATAGATTGTTTAAAGTAACATAAAACATAATTTACGTTCATAACCGATTCAAAATAATTAACTTTGCCTTGCCATACAAATATTTTACAAAGAATCCACTCGTAAAAATGAATGTCTCAATAACTCAATGTTTACACTTTTTATTTGAGCTCCGAATAAAACCATCGCAGGTCATTACCATAAACAAAACGTTGATATCCCATAAACATACAAATCGGTGTGGAATTGCTAAAATCGGCCAAGTCAATATTGCAGCGTTCTGACACTGATTCCATTTGTAGGGGAAATAGAAACCAATCGCAAAACAGAGTTTAAAACTGCATCAGGTCGTAAGTTGCATCGTTTTTGTTCTTTTATTATTACTTATGTTGTGTATAATAAATTTTTGTTTATCCTTAGACTGACACAGCCACAGCTGAAAAAGCTTATCAGGTGCAACGGCAAAAAAATGTCTTATACAATGTTACTTAGGAAATTAATGCTGAGCATACAGGGTATAATTTTAATCACCTTTTCTTAATGGGTCATTGTACTCATCATTAGGAACAACTTTAATGAAGGAACCAAACCAAATCGCAGAAATAAAATCAGCTGTTCCCTACATGTGTGTTCGCATAACTCGTCAAAATGTAAGGAACAGCAGTTTTTTTTCGCGATATCCGGTTTGCTCCTATAGTAAAAGTTGTTAATAATGATGAGTAGGTACCTACAATGACCCCTGAGAGGATAACGGTGATTAAAATTACATCCTGTATAATATGGCGATCGTGTCAGTCTATTGTCGTTGCTGACTGTACAAACAAAGGAAATTGTCGCATCTTTTACTAAAATATTAATAAAGTAACCTCTCTGGAAAAGTTGCAAATTCCAACTTAGGTCTACTTAGGAGCTTACCGACGAAATGTACTAAACAAGTAAAATGCTCGTAAAGAAGGTCGTCGACACAATTTACGGTCGGACCTTTATTTATTTCGTTCACAGATATCGCATTAATTTTTAAGGTTCCATAACCAAAGGGTGCCAATGGGACCCTGGTTACTAAGGCTCCGCTGTCCGTCCGTCCATCCGTCTGTCACAGGGCTGTATCTTTTGAATCCTAATAGGTTGACACATCTCGGTTTTCACAGAGCTTGTAAGTACTCGTACTATGGCCGTTCAACAAATAATAAAATAAAATACAGTTCAAAATTAAACGGGGTTCCATACAAGAAACGTGTTAAAGAAATATGTAATGTTTAATATTGTACGGTGGTACGGAACCTTTCGTGTCCACATTTTACAGGATTTATGTGAAACCACAAAGGAAATTCGACGAAGGTTGTCTGGATATTTTCTGTTAAGACAATAAGACGGTGGAAGACTTCCGTGTCTCTGTAGTTGTCAATTAATTGTGTTTCCACGCTTGTCCAAATTGTCTTTTAAGTAAGGTAATGCTTAACTTAACTTGAACTTATCGTGTCAATGTCAGAGTGGCTTAAATAGTTACAAGGTCGCCTAGAAGTTAGCTGGTCTTACTCTTGTTACTTTTCGCAACAATGAATTCGATACCCGTGGCTGCTCTACTCGGGTGAAAATAGGGGAAACGAATTTTCCCTGACATGAGTCCTATAGCTAGATCGATTTTTCAACCCGTAAATAACTATCATATAACTTTCATCGAAATCGTTAAAGACGTGTTCGAGAACGTGATTATAAATGTATATTTAATATATAAATATTTCTCATTTAATAGTATAGGATATTTAGGCCTGCTCAATAATACAATAATAGATCCAATTTGTTTACTCTCTTGTTGATGTGATCTGGTTTTAATGGGGAGAGACACTGCCAATTTATACCTCTAGGAGTCGCATCGTACAACAACATTATTTTTTAGGGTGTGAGCGTGTTTACTTTTTAATATCCTTGAAAACCTTCAACAGATAGACAGCTGACGGTTACCAGCGATAATGGCGTCATCTATAATTTTAGCTTTGCCTGTTCCTCCCATTGTTGTCACAAATGGTGACATACTAATTATGTACATTGTGTTTTGTTCAAACAATATAAGTACCTACTCTTACTCTGACTTATCGTCCTATAAATGTCAAAAGATAGATATAGAATATTGTGTAACAAATACTGTGTGTAAAACTACTAAACTGCACATTCAGACGGTATATAGTAGCAATTTTATTTCCTCATACGAATGGGCTCAATCTACGTGGCTTATTCCTTTTCGAGTGACTTCCAATGTCGAAATATACGCTAGATTTGTTGCAATAATGCGAATTGTACAGGTAATATGGACTGCAACGAAGACAGTAACTTGGTTCGTTACCCTGCTTTCTGTCGCAATCATCACTTGGAAGCTTTTCTGTATTTATCCATCTGATTTACGCTTTTTGTCACTGCTGTTCGTTCATTAGTAGCGACAAAAGCCAATAAAGCTACTTTACAAAATTGTTTGCATGAAATTCAGCGTTTATCAAAGTTTTATTCGTCGCAGTCCCCCGTCTGCCATTCTCATAAACATGTGATTGAAAGCGACAAAGAATTCATATTTGTTTAACGTACGATATTCTAAATTGACACAATATATTCCGCGATAAAAGCCATTTTTATTATATTGTCTGCAAAGTTTTCTGCAAAATGTCTAGACTGTAAGTGATAATTGGATGGTTAACAAGAAAAAGGGTTCTCACTTTTTTATATGAATAGGTAAACTAGTCACAAGTTGGAATTTATTTCGACTTTGACGTAGGTCAACAATAATTACAAGTTTGAAAGTCGCGTTTGATGATTCGTATCGTCTAACTTTTCGTTTTCGTTCTGATATCAAATTTATTTTTCTTCAGACAATGAAAATACTATGTTTCAAACTCTGATAATAATTTTCATTGTCTGTTATTCGAACAAATTCTCTCATTCCATACATTGTCGAACTCCCAACAGACAATAAATTAATAACTTATAAAATTTTCCGATACTTCGCTCTACCGCTAACGAGTCGTCGCATGGCGCATCCCCATTACACACTGTGTCAGACTCTGTGTCACACCGTAATAATTTGTCTCGGAGATACGAGGGGAGCTCTCCACGTAATATGAGAAATTTGCTCCGTGTTCCATAGATGGAAAACGATCATCGTGCGAATTCCGAATGGGTAAATTATTAACGAAGCTCGATTTATGTGAAAAGTTTGTTCGATCGCGTCCGAAACTAGCATAGTTTGTTTGGAAGTTCTTCCTCAGAGCCATCATCGGCTTCTCATCTCTCCGAACACAGTTTTTGATATATCCGAATATAAATTTCAACCTCTTTTCTTGGAAGTTCGTAAACTTTTGATCTTGCGGTAAATAAAAACAAGGATTTATTGAGAGCTCACCGACTTTGGTGAGGAAGATCCTGTTTGTTTGTAAAAGCAAGTTCTGTGAAGAAGTTGTTTTTGTATAAACAAACGATAGCTTACGAATCTGGTTTATTTAATTTTTGTTTATTTTATAATCAAGCTCAACATAGCAAACCGACGATAAACTCGATGTTCGTAATTATTAATTATTGAATCCCTTTGCTTGTTTAATACCTACTTTAATTACTGACTACCTTGAAAAACAATAAGTCAGGTCGTATCCTAAGCCTGTATTAGGACCTCAGTGAAATTCAACAGCTAAAAATACTTTTGAGATATTTTCTAAACTAACTGAGGTTGAATTCGACCAAACTTTTATACCCAGTAGGTATACCTATGTCTAAATCTTCGAATAAATTTTGAATTTTTGACAATCAACCTGCCTAGCCTTTTCCCAACTATGTTGGGGTCGTCTTCCAGTCTAACAAGATGCAGCTGAATACCAGTATTTCACACGGAGCGCCTACCTATCTGATCTCCACAACCCAGTTACTGGGTAATACGATACCCCTTGGTAAGACTGGTTGTCAGACTTTCGGGCTTCTGACGACCCGTAGGTAATGATAACTGTCAAAGATTCACGAATAACACAGCCGGGACCAACGGCTTAACGTGCTTTCCGAGGCACGGAGGAATCTCGGTATGTAAATATGGTCACCCATCCACTGACCAACCCCGGCAAGCGTAGCTTAACCTGATGGATCGACCCGTGCGGCTGTTATTACTTAGCCACGAGCTCCTCAAAAATTTTGAATTTTTGACAGTTTCTCCATATAAAAACTGTCAGTCGTCAATTTTATCCCACTGATATTCGACTTTGGTCAAGTTAGCCCTTTAGTACCATTGTTTCCATTCTTCCTCTTTAAATTCAGAGCAAACTTTTCATATAATATCTTTTCTATTATAATAAAAATATAGCTGCAGCATCTTATTCACGATATTCGCTCTAATTCCGGATAGCTATGAAACTATTCTAAAACAACGACCATTACTCAGAGTAACGGACAGGACAACAAATCTTGCGCGCAACGTTGCGGGTCACAACGCAACGATGCTGTGCAACAAATAAACTATGCTGGTTGCGGCAATGTCGCCTGCATTGGGGTTTTACCCCGAAATCTGGGACATGATGTGTGTAACAAGTGTTTGGAAAACTTTGGTAATAAGTTTTGTTTTATTTAGACGTTTTTTGAAGTCAAAACCTTTGCTAGAAAATATAAATAGTCTCTAGAAATAGAAAAACACTTTTATTGATCGGTACATTATCCGTTTCAAATTTTTCATTATACGTAAAATATGAAACGGATACTATTTTTTTTTATTATACATATTTTTTAGAGCGAAGGTTCTGACTTTATTTAATTAGGGAATTTATTAATAGTAAAGAAAACAAACTATAAATTATGTTGATCATTTTTACTAACATTAATACGTGCTATAAGGATCATAATTTAAAGCACTATCGTGCCACTAATTTGGCACAGAATAAACCCGCAAAACTATTCGCCATAAATTAAAAAGTTGACAAAACTTTCATACCATTCTGGGTATTCCTATTTTCTCCGGAGAAACATTTTAATGTTGGCAACACTCGTTGTGTGCAACACCGCTTGCAACAAATAAAGTAAGTCGACGTAGCTGAGCCAAATCTGCTGGGACAACGCCAAATGGTTACATTAGGCTAATATTTGATGTACATTAGCATTGTAGTAGTAAATTTCTTGTAGCCTGAGCCACTGCATTGCCTTGATTTCAATATAAGATACTGCATTATTGTGTGGAGTTCGTAGATCTATGACAGAAGTTACGGGTTGTCAGAAACCCGAAAATGTGACAGCCAGTCTAACCAAGGGGCACCGTTGTGTAGGGCAAATAGGCAGTCGTTCCATGTAAAATGCAGGTATTCAGCTGCATCCGGTTAGACTGGAAACCGACCCCAACATCGTTGGGAAAAGGCTATCTGACCTCCATAACCCAGTTACTGGGTAATACGATACCTCTTGGTAAGACTGGTCGTCAGACTTTCGGGCTTCTGACGACTCGTAACGACTGTCAAAGATCCACGAATAACAGCCGGGACCAACGGCTGACCAAGTGCTTTCCGAGGCACGGAGGAATCTCGTTATGTAAAGATGGTCACCCATCCACTGACCAACCCCGGCAAGCGTAGCTTAACCTGACGGATCGACCCGTGCGGCTGTTATTACCGCACTAGCGTAGCCTAAATGCGTGCTATCAAGATCTTAATAATGCAACAAGTTCTCTAACTTCATCTACTTAGAATCTAAGTTTGTAATGCAGTTTTCCGTCGTACGTATGCACGCCACTAACTTAGCTATTCATGCACCTGACGCTAAATCTAAATTATTTATACCACACTAAGGTTTAACTTGATATAAACTTTAATTAAAAACTTAGCTGCAGTTACGTGCATTCGTAATTAGTTATCTATATAATTCTAAAAACAGAAAGCGACGTTAACTTTGTCAGTTTGTGTTTTCAATTCAGAATACTTTTGCAAATAAAAATTTGTTGGATGGCGTTCGAAAAAAGAATAAATTATAATAACATGGTGAGTGGGCCGTGTGTGGGTGTGATTTCAGAGTTTTATTAAAATTTCAACTAACAATGTCATGACTTAGTAATCTAATAAGTATTGAAAACCAGGAAAATAATGCTGGCTTTTTCTTGGCATTGGCTTTTTAGTCATAACCCTAGACCTCAGTTCCCTTAGGTCTTAGAAACTGGGTAGGTACCTATTATTAAGCGTTCATTCGTTAATTAAGACAATAATCCATCTTAATCGTTTATCATGACTATAAGGAATCCAGTAAGTAAGTATTCACCAGCGGTCATAACCGCGCACTAAGTATAATGAAATCAGTTAGCAGAAACTTCTCAGAAAGCAATTCTTACTTAACTATAGGAAGAAAACGCTTACTACTGAACTAGAGTTATGAACGTAACAACAAAATATTAACGCACGAGTGCTGATATTAAGCTATTATAGTACAATCTGCCTCAATAACTTTGTTCATTATTATTGTATCAAAGTATACCCACAAAACACATTGGGTACTTATCAGTCCGGCCGTCGAGGAAATCGAGAATTGGACCGAGCGTCTCTCGCACTCTTCGTCTATATTCACTGCACAACTGTCATATGGAACGCTCAGTCTATTCTCTATGTATATGGAGAGTATGCTGTCTTGACAGCTGTCATTTTTTTTACTAACGAATATGTGTTTATTGAATTTGATCCTTATTACTATTAGAAATGATTGTCCAAATGACAGGTGTCAAGAACGCATTCGCCGGACTGTAATCGCACATTGATAGGTACTGAATTGTGGAATACAAATTCTATACAGTCAATTGAATTACTTAATGTCGATGTCCATATCTTTTTGAGGCTGACTGTACCAGGAAATGCTCTTAGCAAACGATGTAATATTTAATGAGAAACAACAAACAAATAATTCATACATTACTATACAACATTATTACCACTACTCTAGTATTAATCATGTTTTACATACATAATGATAGATCTAATTACATATTCGTAACAACATGTAACAATAATTTGTTGTTGTACGAAAAATTGTTTCACGGTAAATGCGCTTGCATAATAAAAGTGCACTGTAACTAGGTAAACGAACTGCGGGTCAAGTGCTGGTATTTGAAAATAGAAAACGGTTAATTGTAACTGTCAATTTTTACGTGATTAAAGCGATTGATAATATTACTACAATAGAAATTGATGGCAATGGGGAAGAAATCGCAAAGCTATGAACAGGTGGCGCTGCTAACGCTCTACTCATAACATCGCACTGTCATTTTTATCTCTTAATGTTTTTCGGGTTTAAAATAATTGTAACATAAACTAGCGTGTGTTTTTTTGTTAATACAACGAACAATGTATTCAAAGCAGAACTGAAGATCCGAGGAACTTCACTAAGAGGCCGAAAAGCGGATCTGGTCAGCAGGTATTTACAGCCTATTTTCTTGTTAACAATTGAAGAAAATAACCCAATTTTATATTAGCAACATGTCGTTCATTAATTATCGTAGTAATTACAAACTTTTACGTACCTAGACAGCAGTTTTATAACATATTCGATGTTTCATGAGCTACGAACATAACCTAGAAATTAAATCTGAATTTTAATTAAACCTGTTACAGAATCGAATCATTTGATCGTAATTTGAACTGTGAGATATCTCAGCAGCATGAAACTGCTGATACCAATATGGATATGAACATATCATCGAATTTTCGAAAGATGTAAAATTGCGTATCTTAGTCGCCCTTTCCCATATTTATTAAATCCTAAGTCTTTTGGAAATGAATGATTTTCATTGTTATTACAACAGATTACGCGCAAAGGCAGCAATTTTTTTGTCAGATGCCATCCAAAGTTTTTTGTAAACAAGTTTTGTATATAATTTGACGGCTAATTTAATTTTCTGTGAGCCGAGCGTTACCAGCGACACCTTGCGGAAAAAGTTGTCAGTTTTCTTCCCCATTGATCAATGGGGAGCCACACGCAAAGCTGTTTGTAGATGGCGCTCTGAACGACTGTACATTGTTTTACAAACAAATCCATACAATTTGACAATCGTTCGTTATGTCAAATCAATGACAGACGGACAGTCGATCATGTGCCACTAAGTGTGCCACCTATAGCGTGATAAAAAATTAGTTTTCCTCCCCATTACGATTGATCGTTTCGGGGACCCCTTACATTTTTTACGAAGCTTTGCCTAATCTCATACTTCCTTACTTCCTTAGAAATATTTTATATCACACGTGCAAAATATGCACCTAATTATATTATGTGACTAATTTCAACATAAAGTAATTTTATCCAGAGTTTACCCATCATTCTGATAAATAAATAAAATAAATGGAAAACTAATATTTAAGTATCAAGTTCAATAAACTTACAAACTTACTTACAAATATAAACCAACCTGTATCAACATTCACTCACATCTAGAATAATCTAGATCTTGTTTCGCCAACTAATCAAACACTTGCATTTTATAATGCGTGATTCATTTGGAGTTACTTTTTCCAAAACTAAAAAAAAATATGAATAAAATAAATTTATCGGGTAATCTTTATTATAATACAAAAGAACCATTCTTTACATTTACTTTTTAAAGATTATTTCTTTCAAATGCTGTCGGTAACTGCGATTAAGGTGGTCCGTCACTGTCAATGGTGACCGTTATCGTACCATGATAACGGACTATTTGTTTCCTGAAATTGAAGCCCGTGATCTTCAGAACTTTTGGTACCAACAAGACGGCGCCACTTGCCACACAGCACGTGAAACCATGGCTTTGTCGCGAGAAAAATTTGGTGAACAGTTAATTTCGCGTTTCGGACCAGTCAGTTGGCCGCCTAGATCCTGTGATATCACACCCTTAGACTTTTTTCTGTGGAGTTATGTAAAGTCCAAAGTTTACATGGATAAGCCGCGTACGATTGATCAACTGGAAGCCAACATTACTCGCGTTATTCGCCAAATACCACTGGAAATGCTCGGTCGGGTCATCGAAAACTGGAACTCCAGAATGGACCACCTTAATCGCAGTTACGGACAACATTTGAAAGAAATAATCTTTAAAAAGTAAATGTAAGGAATGGTTCTTTTGTATTATAATAAAGATTACCCGATAAATTTGTTTTATTCCTATTTTTTTTAGTTTTGGAAAAAGTAACTCCAAATGAATCACCCGTTACAATGGAAGTATTGTATAAAATGTAAGTGTTTGATTACTATTCGATTACAAAAACAAATCGAATCAACCGACTCACGATACACAACCACATTTTAAGATTCCGACCACAAATCCGCCAACGCTCCCGCTAAAAATATTTCAAAACCGCAAACCCAATTCGATTTTCAAATTACATTTCATAACACGAATATAGTTTTAAATTCGGCCAGCGCGGTTAACGCGTAGTAATATGCTGGTTTCGCGGAACTTTTTGAAAACCAAATAGTTCTAATGCTAATAATGTTGGATCTGTATTTCGTGTTCGACAGGTTAATAGTTGCAACGCTAATAGCGAACAAATATTGGATTTGCTGCCGCATTCAGTGCTATTGAAGCATTTCGTAGTCCAATTAAACATTAATTAACCTATTAATTAGTCACCTGCAATGGTGCAATCACACTTGCCTAATAACTGACATAGTCAGTTATGAAGTCAATCACCTCCTTATGTTTTGCGATTAAAATGTATAAAATGATGGGTCCTGAGTTCGCGCACTCATTAGTGAGCCTACGAGTAATTCCTTTATTCTTTACGACCGAATTCAGCCTCGAATCTACTCTATGTGTGGGTTTTGCATTTTAATATTATCATAATGTAGATAGGTAAGAACTTCTATATATTTTTAGCCGGAGTTCACACAGCTTTCATTTTTCACTTGACGCTTGGCACTCGTTGTGGACGGTCGCGGGTTCATTGCTCCGCCGTTCATGACCCGTTGTCTCGAGTCTTGTTAGCTCTCGTTGCGCTCTCGTAACGATTTCGTAGTCTCTCTCGGCTACTCCGATCATCGATCAGTTGATTATTTATTTAATTAGCTGATCGGTCCATGGTCAAAAAAGTGCCTTTCTCAAGGCAGAATATTTCTTTAACTGGTTTCGTCATATCGCGAGCTCCTCCTGCGCTAAGCCCCTTCTGGGCAAATCCACAGTTTCGTGGTCTCTCGGTGGATACCTTACGGTGCCAACGAAGCCGAGTGGGGTGCTGACCCAACGCACCCGCCGAACCCCTTCAGGGCGAGGCAGTCAGTTGGACGGGTCCCAGTGATAACCGGCCTTGGGGGGTCTCCTAGTCGGCACTGGATGACAGTTTTCCCTCAACAGCGTAGGAGCTAGTGTCTTTAGGGTGTGTCTACACCCTTCGCGCTAGTCGCTAGCCAGGGCCCCGTTGCACATTAAGATTGGCAACGGACGACACACTTATAGGTTACACCATAGGTACACACCTCCCTGCCTACACCCGGCAGGGAGTGACACACATCCCCGGGCCTTCCCACCCGGGGAGTTAGTTAGGGCCATCAGGTTCCACTGCCTTCCGCGATCGCGATTTCTTTTTTTTCTTTTGAGTCATGTCTAACTCCGCAGACTTTCTCGAGTTCGCGAAAGGGTACCTATTCAAGGACCCCGAATTTTTCCTTGGGCTCCTCCTTGGAGTCCCCGAAGTTAAGGCGCGCATAGCCACTGCCTATCAGCAGGCAGCGTCCCCCCCCGTCCCCTCTTCCTCTAGCATCGCTGAGTTCAGCGATGCATTAGAGCTTACTCCCTCCGCGACCGTCGCGATGGACACCGACGCTCCAGCGTCGGTGTCTTCGGCTCGTCCCACCTCGCCTTACTCAAGCGGCTCCTCCGTCTCCTCGGAGGCTGAGGAGTCCGCTTCCGCTTCGGCCTCTTCTTCCTCCTCTTCTACCGAGGACGATGGTTTCACCACCGTCCAAGGAGGGAAGAGGAAGAAGAAGCTGAAAGCCAGCTCTCATGCCCCGGCTGCAAAGAAAGAGGCCTTAAGGGTTATCCCCTCCCCTCCGCCTTCAGCTCCCGCCCCCGTTCCCGCTACCGTAGCGCCTACTCCGATTGTGGCTTCCTCTGCCGCAGTCCCTCCTTCCGTCCCAACCTCTGGGGTCCCTTCCGGCCTGACCGATACTTCTTCTTCTTCTGCTTCACAGAAGAAGAATTCTCCGCCTCCGCTATATATTCAGGATAAAGCGAAGTGGACGGATGTCTCGCGCTGGTGCGTTGATCTTAGGATCAACTTCACCAGCGCTCGTTCTACCCAAACGGGTATTAAGGTGACGGTCCCGACGTCTAATGACTTTCGGGCTCTCTCTAAACTCCTCAGGGAAAGGAATGTGTCTTTCCATACATACACCCTCCCAGAGGAGCGTCAGACACGAGTGGTGATCCGTAGGATCCCTCGTGAAATCCCCGCTGAGGAGATAAAAGCCGACCTTCAGTCGCAAAATATCCCCGTAGACGAGGTACACCGCATGTACCGCTCCCGTACCGGAGACGCGTATGACATGGTGCTCGTCATCTGTTCCCACGTCGATGGGTATCACCCCATCTTCCAGGTCCGTTCGATCTGCAATCTCTCGGGCATTGAGATTGAAAAGCCCCATAAAAGCGGCATCGTCGGTCAATGCCACCGCTGCCAATTGTATGGCCATTCCCAACGGAATTGCCATGCTAAACCCAGGTGCGTCAAGTGCCTGGGTGATCATGGTACTTCTGATTGTACCCGCCCAAAAGATCGTGCTCTCTGCACTGATTTGCCGAGCTGTGTGCTCTGTGGCGAATCAGGGCATCCAGCCAATTACCGTGGCTGTCCTAAAGCCCCCAAATCCCATTCCTCTAAGCTGGCCAAGCGTGCAAACGCTCGCCAGCAGCGAGAATATCCTCCTCCTCAGCCTCATTATAACTTCAACATCCCGTTGAACACGCGATTAAGCCCTCAGCGGCCTAATGCGTGGTTTCCAGCTCCCCAACAGCAGGCGTTCCCTGCCTTGGTGAGCTCACAGCCCACTCCCACTCCCACTCTCACTCCAGCCACCAGGGACCCCAGAGTCAGCGGACTTCTTCCCGCTCCTTCTCAGGCCCCCGTGCCTCCTCCACCAGCTCCTAAAGCTGCCCCTGCCGCTTTAGCTAACCCTCCCGCACCCACCCCAGTGGCTAGCGGCGACGATGTTGTTGATCCTTTCAGCATCATCGCCTCTACCTTCCTGACCTTTAACACCCCGCGAGCATGGCAAATGGCCAGGGAGTTGCAAGTCGCGCAACGTGCCCGCGATCTTCCTCAGATCCTTAAGATCTATCAAGCGTATCCCGAGATCACGCGCGCCCTGAATTCCTACTCCAACAATTAACTCAATAATGGATAGAGGAATTAAAGAGCGTTTCAAACCCAGGTCCCTTAATTTAGGCTTTTTCAACGCCGACGGCCTCACAGGCCAACGCGTTGAGATCGCCTCTTTCCTCCGCGATCACCAAATTGATATCCTCCTCATACAGGAAACCTTTTTGAAGCCCAGATATCGTAACCCGTCAATTGCCAACTATCGCATAGTTCGCAATGACAGGGAACGTTGTCATAAGGGCGGAACCCTTATTTATTATAAATCCTCCCTATACTGTATTCCTATGGATGCTCCCCCCCTATCGCGATTAGAAGTGTCCGTCTGCCGCTTAGGTATGACAGGTCACCAGCCGATCACTCTTGTATCGGCTTATCTTCCTCCCTATACCGGTGTCACAGAGAATTTCCAATCTCTGTCTGACGACCTCTCTGCCCTTCTTAGCTTGAGCGACTCCGTTATCATAGCGGGGGACCTCAACGCTAAAAATTCCGCCTGGAATAGCTCCATCACCAATACCAGAGGTAGACACCTGCTCAACCTCTGTCCGCGATTACATTTCGATGTTGTTGCTCCCATGACTCCCACTCATTTTCCCTATGACTCTAGTTATACCCCGGACGTACTTGATGTAGCGCTCCTAAAGAATATCAACCTTCGGTTGGACTCTATAGAGGCGATACATGAACTATCGTCTGATCACCGTCCCGTTATTCTAAATCTGGTCCCCCGCATCGGTCGCCCCGACCCCTCTCAACCCCCTCCCTCCCGAATAGTGACGGACTGGAGGAAAGTAAGCGAATGTCTGAAATCCTCCACTTCCCCACTCTTAGATTCCATACCTGACCACTTTGACTCTATCGCTGACACGACAGCTGCGATCGACTCATTCACGGAATACGTACAATCAGTCATGAACGATTGTTCAAGGGAAGTTCCTGCGGTGGATGACCACCGCTGGAAGTTGCCTGACGATGTGCGTGCTCTGTTGAATGAGAAGAACGCGGCTGTCCGTGCCTACAGCAGCTTTCCCTGCCGTTTGAACAAAGTCCACATGCGCTATTTACAGAAATCTGTAAAGACACGCATGGAGGAATTGCGTTCCGCCGGTTGGGATAAGATGCTGAGCGAGCTTGAGCCTACCCATCTTGCCTTCTGGCAGCTTCAGAGGAAGCTCAGGTCCCGGGAGTTTACCTCCATGCCCCCTCTAGTCCGCCCAGACAATACCATCGCTTTCGATGATATCGACAAGGCTGAATGCCTTGCCGATAGTCTTGAGGCCCAATGCTCTCCCAGCTCTCAACCAGTAGACCAAGCTCACCTCTCTGAGGTGGACGCTGAAGTCGAACGTAGAGCCTCCCTTCCTCCGGTCGAAGACCCTGATTGTCCCCTGCCCCCCGTCACTCCAGACGAGGTGCACGAGATAATCAAGGCTCTGAAACCCCGTAAAGCCCCTGGTTCAGATGGAATGACTAATAGGGTCTTCCAACTCTTCCCTGCCCGTTTGATTATGCTCTTGACCATCATCTTCAATGGTGCCATGAGTAATAATATCTTTCCTCAAGCCTGGAAACAGGCCACCGTTATCGGTATTCCTAAGCCCGGCAAGCCTAAGCGCGAGCCCTCTAGTTACCGCCCCATTAGTCTGCTCAATGTCCTCGGCAAAATCTATGAGAGACTTATTTATAAGCGACTCAGGGATTATGCTGAGACAAAGGGCCTTATTCCTAACGAGCAGTTTGGTTTTCGAACCCAACACTCTTGCGTACAACAGGTCCACCGTATAGTCGAGCATGTCAGCGCTGGTTTCCAGCGCGGTGCGATGACTGGTGCTGTTTTCTTCGATATAGCGAAAGCGTTTGACAAAGTCTGGCACAACGGCTTATTATATAAGCTTTACAAACTTGGTGTGCCAGATCGTCTCGTGCTCATCTTACGAGACTTTTTGTCAAACCGTACCTTTCGCTATCGTATCGAAGGAGCGCTTTCCTCTCCCCACCCTATTCGCGCAGGGGTCCCTCAGGGCTCTGTGCTTTCTCCCTTAATTTTCACACTTTTTACTAGCGACATCCCGCGTAGCGAGAGGGCACAGTTGGCTCTGTTCGCAGACGATACGGCCATCTACTACAAGGGCATGGTTCGCGACTCGATCTCTCGCACTCTCCAAACCGCTGTCGATGCACTCGCCAAGTGGTTTCGGAAGTGGAGAATCGAAGTCAATCCCGATAAGAGCCAAGCTGTTCTCTTTACGAGACAGCGAAGCAAAAAATGTAAACCCCCCTGCCCGATCACCATGTTTGGCAAGCCGATCCCTTGGGAGAAGCGAGCCAAATATCTAGGTGTGACGCTCGATGAGCACCTTACGTTTTCAGAGCACATAAAGAAGGCTCGTTCGCGGGCCTACTTTGCTCTTGGTAGACTCCATTCGGTTATGAATGCACGCAGCAAGTTGTCCCTTAAGTGCAAGTTGCGTATCTATACAGCGTGCATTCGCCCCATCATGACCTTTGCGGGCCCAGTCTTTGCTCACGCAAAGTCCCACCACATCCATAGGATGCAGACCCTTCAAAACCGTTGCCTCCGAAAGGTAACGGGAGCCCCTTGGTTCGTTCGGAACGAAAACCTCCACTTAGACCTTAGAATCCCGACCATCCGTCAATTCTTGAAACGCCTTTCCAAACGTTTCTTTGACTCTGCCGCGAAGCACCGCAACCCTCTGGTTGTCGCGTCCGCTAATTATGTCCCCTCTCGAATCAGTAAAGTCCGCCGTCCGCGACTTGCACTCTCTGAACCTGATGACCCTATTACCCTCCTCCAGGAAAGTAGTAGTGCTACTAGTACTCTAGTACGCAAACACAGATCACAAAAATCATCATTCCGACCTCGCCGCCGAGGTCCTCCGCGTAGACGAACTTTCCCTGTAAATGTAAATTCATCTCCCTTGATCGGTAATAACGAGCCAGCTGGTGGCGTAGCTGAGCCTGTAGCTTTAAACTCCCCTGTCAATAATAATAACCCCGATTTGAGCCAGCCAATTGTACCTTGCTGTCCTCTCTTAGTCAGCGACGCCCTAAGCCGAGGTCCGTACCCCACAGGGGGTGCCCTTAGTGCGCAGTCGCTTAGTTTATAAGTAAAACTTGCCCCTGGCTGGAGGCTTTGAGTTCGCTTAAGGCACCCACAGGATAGTCCGGGTTAAGCAGTCTCGACCCCAAGTGGTCACACTGCGAGAATGCCATTCCTAAAAAAAAAAAAAAACACACAGCTTAGTTGTCAGTGCACGGCTATCTTTATCCCCATTTAAATTTTAATTAAAAACGCGAAATCTATGAAAATGTTATTTCAATGTGATCATAAAGCAGCAGCAGTGGTGGCCCAGTGGTAACGGCCGCGACTTACGAGTTGTAGGACGTAGGATCGAACCCCGGCAGGCGCATTACTTTGTGTAAATTATTTCATCACCGCTGCTCTCAAAACGGCGAAGGAAAACATCGTGAGGAAACCGGCATGTCCTAGAACCAAAAATTCGTGTGACATCTACCAACCCGCACTGGGCCCGCGTGATGGATTACGGCCCGCTCCCTCTCACCGACAGGAGGCCTGTGTCCCAGCAGTGGGAACATTATATGCTGATTATGTGATCATAAACTTCAGTAAGTATCGAAAACGTTTAGGAAAGTTTTTAAAAAGCCTAAAAAACACATTTTTTGTCTAAAACTTGTTTAAATAAATATTTAATAACAACGGCCCAATCTACAGTCCACATGAGACATACTTCCTGAACAATTATCCGCATATCTAGTACACAATAGTAGATTATGCACCGAGGGGCTAAAGTTGTGTCTTATGTCACGGGCGTCATATTGAATCTCGAGCGCAATGAAGGATTCGGGATGTAACTCCCGAGCGCAGCGAGGGAGTTAAGAGTTTAACTCACGAGCGAAGCGAGGGAGTTAATACAAGAATCCTGAATGCAGCGAGGGATTCAAGCTAGCCCAAGGCAAAGACACATTTAGCCCAAAGGAGGATACTCTACTTTTTACACCTACTGTGAGAAAATAATAGCCATAGTACGAAAAACAAAGTATTTATTAAATAAACAAACAGTAAGAATAACATTTAATTGAAGTTAATGGTAACATTTGAGACATTAGTCCAGTTGTGCAAAGATAAAGTTAAGTTTTTATTTGGTACGTTTATAGATGTTGATGTGGAATTAAAGAAAAAAAAAAAAAAAAAAAAAAAGGTTCGTAGTTATCTAATTATTCTTACAATATTATGTCTTCGAAAACATGGCAACGATATGAAGAAGCAGTCGTTATGATTGTGTAGGAAATCGAGAATATCATCCACGCGTAGTAAGGGTTTCGAGAATAGCTTTCCTCTTTCTGGCACCAAAGGGTGTTTGTTAGTACTTTACTGCCAATTTAGCTGACCATGTGAGATTCCAAATTCAAATCACATTACTGACCAGCGGGTCATAATGAAATCCAGTACAACATTATTGACCGGCTGTGCCCCGGCCACTAATGACTCACTTTAGGTTAACGTTGTTTGACATATAATTTGACATTTTCGAGCAGGTGGTGTGAAAATAGTATTTACAGACCATTTGCGCTTATGTAATGTGTCAATAACGGCCATATTTCTACACCTAACCTCCATTGCTCATACAAACCTGCGTGCAGTACCTACTGTCTTCATAATAGTTTTAGTAGATTACCACGAAATTGACCTGAGAAAAAGACTAGCAAGAGTTTGTTTTCTATTGGTGTTTTTGGGTTATTGTTGCTTTAATATTTTGTTTTATTTATGAAATACTAGCTTTTGCCCGCGGCTTTGCTCGCGTCTATGTCGGAAATTATCCTATGGGAACTTACTACCGGATTACAGTATTCTATGTCCTAATCCAAATCCATGTCATTGCCATGTGCCAAATTTCATCCAAATCCGTTCAGACGTTTTAGCGTGAAAGTATATGCAACGTGTATTGTTAAATGCGCAAAACCTCTTAAGGGGTCATTGTACTCATCATTATGAACAACTTTTACTATAAGACCAAAACCTGAACCATTTTGACGAATTATGCGAACGTAAATGTACTGAACAGCTGTTTTTTTTTGCGATTTCAGTTTTGTTCCCATAGTAAAAGTTGTTCTTAATGATGAGTACAATGACCCCTTAAGAGGTTTTGCGCATTTAAGGTTACATGTTGTATAACAAACAAAGAAATAAACTCGGTTAGGATAACGTGACATAATATATCAACATTTTTTTTTAACTGTGGAGAAATAATTCAGGCGACTGAGAATTTTTCAAGCAGTGCATGCAAAAAGCTGAATTGAGAGATGAGAGAGATATTATGTTTACTCATTGTAATATTCAATGTAAATTGATTTAGCTAAAGTCAAATAAAATCAAATCGCAGACGCTACGTGACATGTTTGGCAAAGCTTTACATTACCTACTTAGTTATTTTAAGACAAACAGTGTAACCAATTTTGTTCGTTTTCTAGATTGGTGTGAAAAATGCACCAATCTAGAAAACGAACAAAATTGGTTACACTGTTTGTCTTAAAATAACTAAGTAGGTAATGTAAAAACTAGATGTTAGGGTCCCGAAACGGGCACGCCACAATAGCGGCGATAAGTCCCCTCTTTGAGGAGTGGTTAGAGAGGCGCCACGGCGTCCTCACCTTCCGCCTGACGCAGGTCCTCACCGGACACGGTTGTTTCGGGAGGTTCCTGTTTCGCATAAGGCGGGAGGAAACGCCCGGGTGTTTCCATTGTGTGGATCGCCCGGAGGACACGGTGGAGCATACAGTGGAGGTCTGCCCGGCTTGGGCAGAGCACCGCCGTGTTCTCACGGAGGCGATCGGCGGCGGCGATCTCTCGCGTCCGAGCCTGGTCCAGGCCATGGTGCGGAGCGAGAGTGCATGGGAGGCCGTCACCTCCTTCTGCGAAGCAGTGATGCTCGCGAAGGAGGAGGCGGAACGCGTGAGGGAGAGGCAGCCTCACGCCCTCAGTCGCCGCAGGAGACGCCCTGGGCGGCGGGAATCGCGGGGCGATTTCCGGCCACCGTAGGCGCGGGCCTGCGGACGGTGAGCAGCGGGTAGCTCGCCGTCCGGTAAGGACCAGGCCCGAGTCGACGGCGCGTTGTGTTCCACGCGCGCCTCAAAGAGATGTCAGCAAGTGACGGGGCCCAATAGGGCCGACGCCGCTGGGGTCGCGGGTTGTCTGAAGGGGTTACCGCGGCCCTGGCATAGGCAACTGAAGGAACACGGGTGGGTTTTAGTCAGTAAAAGTCTGACACGCCCTCCCGCTCCACCCAGAGCGGGAGAAGTTATTTGATGATTTCCCACCCTCAAAAAAAAAAAAAAAAAAAAGGGTCCCCGAAACGGGATCGCGGGTAGGCCGCTGGGGTCGCGGGTAGTTTAAAAAAGATACCGCGGCCCTGCCATAGGCAACTGAAGGAACACTGGTGGGTTTTAGTCAGTAAAAGTCTGACACGCCCTTCCGCTCCACCCAGAGCGGGAGAAGATTATTTGATGATTTCCCATGCTCAAAAAAAAAAAAAAAAAGGGTCCCCGAGACAATCAATTGCCATCAATTTGTATTGTAGTGATATTGGTGCCGATTCTCTTGTCACAAATGCCTCTAAATTAGACTAAAAATCACTAAAATTTAGTTTATTCCTGTCAAACGACGATTTCCCATTCTGAAATTGATTAAAGTGACACAACTTAACTAAATTTTAGTTTGACAGCACTAAGATTGTACTGAGATTATAATTTAGTGAAAATGGCAATTTTGCTATTCTGAATTTGACGTTTTTTTCACCTAAAATTTTGATTGTCAAACTAAATTAGACTATTTTTAATCGCGATTAAAAAGGTGTGGAATAAGATTAGTTGTCATGACCTAAAATTCACACAAACACCTTGACTTCAAGTGCAAAAACAGTACTGTATTTTTTTTTCTTTTCCATATATCTCGAAAACGGTGTGTCCTATCGCAAAAATAATGAAAATTTGGACCCCCTTTATCGTAACCCTCAACACGTAGGTACCAAAAAAAAAATCCACAAAAACACGTTGAAGCTGCCTCCTCCCTGCCCCCCTCCAGCTCTACAAAATATCTGACACGGTAACGGCGGCGATGTCGGATTGTCTGTAAACAAAATATGACAAGCCTTCTCACTTTTCATAGTGATTTCGTTAGTTCCAATTAAAGCCACCGGGTCAAATATACTACGAGCACTATACCACGCGGAGTCACGATTGTCAAACTCAATTTTAGTAGTGTCAAATTTTTTTCTAAATTTAGATGGTTTTTTTTGCAGAATAGCTCTAAGATTCTCATAGAAAAAAGTAAGGAATTTTAGTGATAGTTTAGTTAGTTTAGTTCGGTGTACAACAGAATCGGCACCATTGTCAATCGCCTTAATGCATTTGGTAGACGATCAATTTGCGCAGCAATGTGTATCAATGTCGTAAAAATGTACAATTGCAATTGATCGTCGGGGACCCTTTAAACCCATTTTAGGAAAATAATTACAAGAAGTGGCCAAGTGCGAGTCGGACTTGCACACGAAGGGTTCTGTACCACCGTACAGTATTTAACACTTCATACATATTATTTGTTGTTACAGGGGCCATAGTAGTACACACTCTAGTGTAAATATCATGTAGCTACGTATTATATGGTTCAAAAGATACAGCCCTGTGACATACTGACGGACAGACAGCCGAGCCATAGGAACCTGTTGGCACCCTTTGGACAGAACCCTAAAAACATTACGTAACAAAACAATTAATAATCAAACCCACCAATCAAGTTACAACATCGTAACTATCACCTTTTTTATAAACCTATGTCGTTCACGACTAACCGACAAACTCCATAAAAAAGCTGTAACGCAAGTAAAAACCGCACCAAACTCGGAACAGTGTTTTAGTACTAATACACGAACTATACTGATAAACGCTCAGTACGTTTATACTACTAGGGTTGCATCGATACGCCTTTTTGTCGATACGATACCGATACCCTTATAAAAACATCGGCGACGACGGTACCGATGCCGATAAATTTATTGAATTTAAATGAAGGTAAAATAAATAAAACAAGTTGGGTTAGCTTTTTAAAATTAATATAAAAAAATACAGACTGAGAATGAGATTATTAATTAGTAAAATTAATAACAAACATTAATAAGATTTTTGTTTAAAACACAAAGTATTCTCAAGTTTTGCGAAGATTTCGAGGCGATTTTGCAAGTCTATAGAATGAGACCTGCGGTGGAAAATATAGTCTCTCAGATTCATCTCACTCATTTGGAAACTTAAAGTATTTCTGCGCTATTTTTTTCAAGTTTGGGTTTAAGACGTCATTGTTCGTGCCTCGTTTGCAACGAAATAGACGTAACAGCACACGCGTTTACATTAGTTTTTTGAAGCGCGAAAGGCGAACGGCAGGCTTGTATGGGAATTTCGTACAGCTAATAAAGTTTCGTGTTTTGGGATTTTTTTTGTTTTAATTGATAGTTATTATGATAAACAAGCCCTTTTTAAATTCTTAGATTTTTAGAACTTCGGACGTAAAAGTTATGACCGGTTTTATTTTTTAAGGTTACACACGGCTACACATCAAGCTATACCTTCATTTCCAGTTTACACTGACATCTAATTGCAAGGAAATCCTATAAAATGCGAGATCAGCTTTTACTGGAAATGTATAGCTTGATCTGTAGCCGTGCGTACCAATGTAGTTTGTTAAATATAGGTACATAAACATTGTTTTGGTGATAAAGTAGGTAAATGTTTTACTTACCATTAGGTATGTGTGTTTTGTGTAGTGTTTTACTACCAGGTAGATTGGGATGAGTATCGTACCTACCTACTCAGTGGGGTGCAGTAGGAGATATCTATGTCCAGTAGCGGACTGCAACAGTTTGATAACGGTGAAGTTCTGTGGGCTTAGTCGGCGTTTCCACGAGCGTAATAAAATCGCGCACTGGATTTTCAACTCTCTGCTTAGCGCCAAGAGTTGAAAATCCAACAGTGTGTTTTTCGTCGCGCTGGGATGCACTCTGGTTTTGTTAGGTTGGATTCTCAACGCTCGGCTCAACAACGAGTTGAAAATCCAGTGCGCGAAAAAATCCCGCCGCGATTTTATTACGCTCGTGGAAACGAGGGTTAAGGGTCAGCTCACACCGAGACGCGACGCTTCGTGCACTTTTATACAAAATATAACTTTATTTACTACACAAAAAGATACATGTTGAAATGCCGCTCGCGGCTCGCGGCGCCTCGCTGCGTAGCGCGGCGCAGTGTTTATAAGAAGTACTCTGTGGTGTAATGGGTAAAGTTGTAATTTGTATAAAAGTGCGCGCAACGTCGCGTCTCGGTGTAAGCTGACCCTTAGTGCGAGTTTTTATACTTACTCGATCGCGTTTACGTTATCGTTACCTTATGTCAATTCGTATGGAATAATTGTGTTTCCCATTATAGTCACCAAGCGGAGCTTATTCATTTTCAGTACAAACTGACGTTTACGTTAACGTGATCGAGTAAGTATAATAAAAACTCGCACTAACACTCGTATTTATAGTCAAGTAAAAGTAATTACTTCAGAGTAATTGCTCAAGTAGTGATTTTCATTCTATATTTTAGTAATTGCTTGAAGTTAGAACTGTCAAAGCTTGTAATTCTTAGCCAAGTAATAGTCACCATTTTCATTACTTAAGAATTCTACCCTCAAGTAATGACATCATTAAGAAATTACTATTAGCAAGTAATTACTTGATTATAAATACGAGCCTAAGCCCTCTGATGGGGTTTTAAGTGTAGGTAAATAAAACAATACTTTGTTTTTGTAAGTACAATTTATTTTATTGTAAGTACTCATAATTAATTTATTCTTAATATTACTTCATCTAAGAAGGGTGCAGGTCGGGTAAGACCCTCATGGCGAGCATAGCTTAGGTACCAAATAATGCTCATTACATGTGAGCAGCATCCCACTGTTCTTAAACCTACAATGCAGTTACAGCAATAACTTATGATTGCGTCCCGACCATTCATGTTTGTTTCTGCAACTATAAATACAAAATAAGTTTTAGCAGAAGAATGGCGGGACTTTATTTTAGCACGAAGCAACATTGGGTTTATTCCCTCTAAACCATTTATGCTCTCTCGGGATACCTCTAATGTGTATATTCCATGAAAGCGGAAATGCTCACCCACATATGAACGGGCCTGGCGAATTTGGTATATACCACATGCAAACAATATCAATTCCTCCATGGATAGCCGCGGAAAAGATAGGGTTGTCGCATCTATGGGTGCAAACCAGGAACCGCGCCTGTTTAAATTATGTTCCATAACTAACTCAGCTATAGAATTGGTTAAAAACAGGTGCTCATATATAATTGAAACAAACAGCTCTGCATGTATATTGTCTGTGAATGGCGGAGTAAACGCATTCAGCAGAGCAGCTGCTATTTTAAAATCTGCCATTAGATTGCGACAACCACGGTTAAAATATTCATGGCGGAATATTTTAAAATCTCTCTTAAAACGGCCATTCACAGCTTCTATCATCCACCTGTTTATAGTGACACAGCGAGATCTGTTGGCTGCAAGAGTGGATAGCTGTGATTGGCCGTCTTCTTTAGTTTCAGGCATATGACCTATGTATCCTTTCTCATGCAGACTATCCATGCAGTCACGAAAACCTCTGTCAAGAATAAAAACATCATTTTCTCTATAAAAATCATTGAATGCCGTTTCGTTTAGTAAATCATTCATTATGGTCGCATCATTTGTAGTGGCACTATATGGTCCGCGTACATCTATGATATACCCATCAGAGGCACAGAGGATAAATGGCTTTAATAAATTCCTATATTTATGTAGGGAATATGTATCCTTTTGGAACAAGTAATTACTGCTTTTTTGTGTATATATATATGTTGCATCAGCTATTGTAATTGCGGGTTTTTGTTCAGGTGGTGCATCAGGCTCACCAAAAATGTGATTGGCAATGTAGGAATTTCTTGCTGCTACCTGCTCCCTTCTTAAATGAGAAAAACCAAGAAATTGTGGAACATAGTCTGTTAACAAGATATTTCTTGCTACAGACATTAATGTTTCTAGAGTCCTTCTGGGTACTTGAAATAAGCACGACAATCTGTCTCCAGAATCTCCAGTCCTTAACTTACACAATAAGGCCGTTAATGCAAAACTACCCCGATGCGTGTTCCTAAGCCTGGGTGTTGCTTCTAATATTTGTTCATGTTCTTGTTTACTTATGCCTATAAAGTACTTTACTTGGTTATCAGGGTAGTTTTGAATATTCTTATATGAGATGTTATGAAGTCCTTCCATTAATATAAAAATAATCTCTTCTATGTGTATGGAAGTAAAGTTATTAAGGCTATACTCAGCAGTATAGAGATTTTCACAATTTGCCTCCTGTCTATGCAGAGAACAAATACGAGCACCTCTTGGTATAAAATATTGATACCTAATCAACACTTCTCGCCTGGTTTCTTCGGGCACAACATTTCGCTCTGTTTCCATGCATTCTTGGAAAATGCAATGCCCTGGTGTTTCAGCCGCTCTTCTTATGTTGGGCAACACAATATGTTGGGATATTTCTTCTGGTCTTTCTGGAACTTGTAAGCTCAAATCTCGAGCTTGGTCCCAGCAAACTCCACAAACTTCATTCATGGATGACATCTGTAAATAATTCATTTCATGACATGGCCATAGTTATCAAAATAGTATTGATGAAATACAAATTAAGTACTAAGTTCGATAGACATAAGTTGTGCCTAACATGTTCAAGCCTAAATGAAAAACAAACAAAAAATAGGTAGGACACAGCGAGATTCCTGATTGAATTTGAGCAACCCAAGCTGGAGAACAGTTCTTGAGATACAATAATTGGTTTCCTTCACCTTACAGAAAACCCTTGCTAAATAGCTATGTTGTTACTATGAGTGAATTTATTGCTCATTGGAGTAGAGTAGACGGGCTCATTTGACAATAGAAGGACCAGTATATCCTTTTGCTGTTAGTAGAGCCAACATCATGAGTGTCCCAGAGTTAGCAACATATAATGCCAGGTACAGATTGGTGAAACGTAACATGTACACAAACAACACAAATACAAACAAACACAAATTAGCCGTCCCAATTTGTGTAATGCAACATGAAATGTAACACAACATCTCGGCGAATTTGTTTCAACGTGTGATACATTTTATGTTACATTTCACCAATCTGTGCCCGGCATAAGTGTAATGCCCTTTGCAAGGCAAGTGTTTATAACCTAGTTACTATAAATATATTATCTCATATATACCTGCTGGTGTTCCAACAAACGGGCAATATTGTTGGGATTCCACGCTTCATCTGATGTTGTGGTGGACAGACTCTGACCACATAGGTAAATAGGTAAATAGGTAAAACGGGCTGGTATCCGCAACTCCACGACAATGCGCGTATTTTGCGTATGGGTGGGAAAATCGGTTATTCGATCCACCCCAGCTCCTCAAAGAAGGCCAGCAGCGCCTTGACATTACTGACAACTTCCCGGATGGTACCTGGGTTACCGAAGTACTTTGCCCTGTATGCGGCGACAACCGGGCAGTTTAGAAGCACATGAGCTGCTGTCTCGTCGTCCTCCATGCAGGCCCTGCACAGCGGACTGTCTGTGACTCCTATGACAAAGAGGTGTTTATTAAATGACCCATGGCCAGTTAAAGCAGCAGTAACTGTACGCAGCTGTTGTTTAGTTAGTCGAAGAAACTGTTTCGTGAGGCGGCCATCAATTGTAGGGAGTGCTTCCCTAGCCTGCCTACACTCACCTTGGTCCGACCATAGCTTATGATGCTGGTCCCTGGTACGTTTCCTTACCAGAGTGCGCAAGTACCCGAAGGGGAGCGGCACTATGGGTTCAGGTCCCACTGGTGCCAAGCTCGACCCCCTTCTGGCAAGTTCGTCGGCTGCGTCGTTGCCTAGCGAGCCGCTGTGTCCCTTGATCCATTGAATGGTTATATTATTGAGTCTACCCACCTGGTTGAGACGCTGGTGGCACTCGTATATTAGCCCAGAGTCCACTGTGTGACTACTTAGCGCTTGCAGAACTGCCATGCTATCTGAGAGTATGCGGATCGAGTGGTCCTTAACTTCCCTGGCCATGATGGCAGTAGCGGCCAGAGAAATGCCCATGCACTCGGCCTGGAACACCGTGTTATGGACACCCAATGGTGTAGCTATGTGTATGTTGAAGTCCTCCGAGAAGATTCCAGCACCTGTGCCACTACCTGTTTTAGATCCATCCGTGAAGATGCGTAGCTCTGCGGGGCGCAACCCCTCGCATCGACGATCCTCGTGAAGCTGGATCTTGTATTTTTTATTAAAAATAAATTGTTTGGGTACCCGGTCATTTACAGCTTTCGTAATAGGGAACTCCTTGTTGAGTCCCTCAAGCAGCGCGGTGTGTGGTGAGTTAGTCTTACCCCAGAGATCTAGTGCATTAAGACGTACCGCTGCCATCGTTGCTTCCTGCTGTATGAACAGGTGGAGCGGTGGCAAACCCAGCATGGCTTCAACTGCTGCAGTCGGAGTAGTCCTCATGCAGCCCGTAGTTGCCGTGCAGGCTAGTCTTTGCATATGTTGTAGTTTATTGGAGGCTGTAACAAGTTTGGTGCGGGGCCACCAGACCACAGCCCCGTAGGTGATCATGGGGCGGATCACTGCGGTGTACAGCCATAGTATAATTTTCGGGGATAGGCCCCACTTCTTACCTATCATTTTCCTGCACTGCCAGAAGGTGATACAGGCCCTGTTTAGTTTGTTGTCTAAATGACTACTCCAGTTTAACTTACGGTCTAGAATGACCCCGAGATACTTGACTTCGTTGGTAAGCTGGAGTTCTGTATCAAACAGTTTTGGTAGGCGGAAAGGGCCTAATGCTCGTTTATGGGTAAACATGACTAGTTCAGTTTTAGTGGGATTCACTGATAGGTCAAATTCCCTGCACCATCTTTCTACAATACGTAGCGCTTGCTGAGTGAGGTTGCAGATCGTTCCTGTCACCTTCCCCGACACAAGGATTGCGAGGTCGTCTGCATAACCTATTGTATAATAGCGGCTGGCGTTGAGTTTGGTGATAAGGTCGTTAATCACTAAATTCCATAGCAGGGGCGACAAAACCCCTCCCTGGGGGCAGCCTTTGGCTATCATGGCCAAATGCTGCTCACCCTCAAGGCGAACCACTCGTTTACTTAACATATTTGTAATCCAGTCCGTTAGTACCTGTTCTACTCCATGTCTGGAGAGGGCGCTGCTGATGCTGGAGAAGTTGGTTTTGTCGAAGGCTCCTTCGATGTCTATGAACGTGCCCAGGCAGGTGCCTTTCTGGTAAATCGCTTCCTCTATCTGTCCGACCACTAGATGAAGAGCGGACTCGGTCGACTTACCCGAGCTGTATGCGTGTTGATTACCGTGTAGCGGTACCGTCTTCAAAGCGCCGTCCCTCAGCTCCCTGTCACACAGCCTTTCCATAGTCTTTTAACACAGGCAAGTGTTTATAACCTAGTTACTATAAATATATTATCTCATATATACCTGCTGGTGTTCCAACAAACGGGCAATATTGTTGGGATTCCACGCTTCATCTGATGTTGTGGTGGACAGACTCTGACCACATACAGCACACATTAAAAGAGTATGATCACCATCCACATGATCAGGTGAAGGGGGTTGAATATCTTCAACCGGTAGAGCAATCCTAGATCTTCTAGCTCTTAGCCAACATGGCACACAAGCTTCATCTTCAGAACGAAGCTGAAATAAAAAGTACCATTATTTTATTTCTTAGTTTAAATCAAATAAAGATAATTAATAATAGTTATAGTAGGTACATGTTTTTATACCTCTCGTGGTTGGATCCAAGTAGAAACTGTATTAGCCACTCTGTGTTCTTCTGCATTTGCCCCTTCAACCAAAATCCTGCGTCGACTAATTCTTAGTATGGAGCGTCCGCATACAACACAAACACTGTGATGGCCAACGATGGTCTTCTCGGCATACTATCAGATGAATGTGAATGAGCAGCTAGCTGCCAGCATGCATGACAAACATGGTCAGCAGGTGTTATCTGGAAATAATGAAGTGATTTGGAGTACCGTTCAACATTATTTCATACACTTTCCTCTCCTTTTAGCGGTCATAATAGCATAGTAATACCTATTCTAACACTCTTAGACAAACCAAGTAAGACATGTAAATAACAATTTGTGTGTTTGAGATAGGGCACAAACTCCATGAAAAAACAGGTGACTCCCGCTACGGCTCGTTCTTGGTGCAGAGGTTAGCTATTGCCATCCAACGTGGCAATGCTACAAGTGTTATGGGCACCTTTGCGCCAGGAACAGTTCAGGGCGGGTTATTTGAGGTGTTGTTATAATTATTTTTTCTGTTCTAAACTCAAAAATATTTATATTTTCTATTTGATCTATGTACAGTAACAGCCAGAAGTCGACTAGCAATCTCACAAAACAATGGCATAGCAATATTAGTTTACTTATGACCTTCTTCGGCGCCGCAGCCCGTATAGGTATAAGCGCCGCAGCCCGTATAGCGCAGGCGATAATGGTCATTGCGGTGTAAGTGGACTTCTGGCCGTTGACTATACATACTTGTATTTCATTTATACTGTATAATTAATTATTTTCATGTACATTTATGTGAATAATATAAAAATAAATAGATTGTTATTAGGTGCCTATTTGTATGTTATAAATACACATAACCGTGTTTGTTAGTTTTTCTAATAGTAGATATTGAGATTAGTTTTAGCAGACATACATATTTAAGTGTGGTATGGTGTGGTTTATGGCAAGGACTACTTTCAACACGTAAAACTTATCACAGAATTCATCACTGGCCCACTCCTATGCAGAATGTTATTCGTAAATTACTTACATCTCTAGGATATGTCCACAGTCGAATAGTATTGACCAGATCTTCACTCTCATCGGATAAAGCGTGCCTTCTTATTCGGGACAGGCGAACGTGGCAATTAACACATTGCAAGCTCGTCATTTTAAATATAGCACGTAGACACGCACAGCACAGTTAATATAGCGTCCTTTCGCGAAACTACTATCAAGAGATAGAGTACGGAGGAGCAGATGCTCAACTCAACGTAAAAACGGCCAGATAATTCGCTAAAATGCTCAGATGCAGTCACAAACCACAATCCAAAACAACAGCAAAGAATCGAACTGACAGACAAGATTTTCTTTACCTGTCAATAAATAATTGCCATATGAACAAAAAAAATATTGACGACGAAAATCATTCACATCATTATATCGTTAACTATTATGGTTTAATGGTACAATTATGCATTCTGAGGTATAATATCTAAGTGTTTAATTATATTTAATGTTATTTCTATTTATAAATAATTAATTATCATTTCGATATTTGTGTTATTTTAAATATGGCAACTTCTAAAAACATAACTGCGTTTAGTTTACGATTTTATTACGTTTATTTATTCAAATCTTTTTATTGTCATTATTAATTAATCCGCACTTCTAAAAATAATACACTTACATGAAAATAAATGGCTTGGTTGTCTTATTATGTGGTACAAATTCTATAACACAACAACAAAAAAAGTACCCTGTACGAGCTCTGCCGTTTGCCTTTGAAAAGCATAGTTGTACCGGCAATAACAATATCGCCGATGTCGATATATCGACAAACCCGAAGTATCGCCGATATATCGGCATGGGTATCGGTATCGGATGCACCCCTAGTTTAAACGTTGTAAAGTCATACGAACGCGGAATATGGCGTATAAAAGTTTACTATGATGGTACTCAAACGGGATGGCTTATTGTGTGATATAATAGATCGTAGCCTGCGAACGACTACTACATGGGAGCTTCACAACTGCTTTGGAAATAGATGTGAATATGTTTTCAATAAAAATTACCAGCGCTGTGTCTTCCCTTTCTTTTCCATGCAGTCCGACAGCGACCTCGCATTAGGTCCGGCAGTGCTATTTTGTACAAATTTCACTGTGAAAATTTAGGTGAAGTGAGCGTGGAGTGAGCTGTCAATAGTGTCAATTCCTAGCAAAAACAAACTCACTTCACCTAAGTTTTCACGGTGAGATTTTTACAGAATCGACCGGCTGTAGTCCCCTTAAAACTCGAAACGAATCTAAAAATTCCATCTAAGTTACCGTTTTATATAAAAATGAATGTTCCTTATTTATCTCGTTCTTTATTATTATAATAAAAAGTGGAAATGATAGAAATAAAGACAAACTGTTGTTAAGTTGTAATTTGTTACAAATTGCGTTCATTCAACTCCAGCAGGCCACGGGGACTAATCTTGTTAAAACTTTATTTTTCTGAACGTTGAAACGGCCATAATTTTTGTAAGAATAATAGCTTGCAGATATAACTGACTTCTTGTACTTTATTATGAAATACTTTCATACTGTTCTTAATATAAATTCTTGAAGTACAGTACGACAACGTTCAAACGATGGCAGTTTATCTTCGGAAAAACCCATAGAAATTGATTTAGATGCCCCAACCTAAAACCTGAAATCGCGAAGGAAAAATCAGCTATTCACATGTTCGCCATAACTCGTCTAAATGTAGGGAACAGCTGTTTTTTTTTTTTCGGGATTTCAGGTTTGGTCTCATACTAAAAGTTGTTCATAATGATGAGTACAATGACCCCTTAAGAGATTTCGTGTATGAATAGATACACCCATGAACGAATTAACCACTGTACCCGACATAAAATACAAATGTATGAAAACTCGTTCAACCACATTGCATTTGATTAAATTTTGTTATAAATAACAATAAATGTAATAAAATAATGTACTTACAAGTGAAAATAAATAGTGCTGCTTCCGCCGCTATTAGTTTTTACATCATTTAACTGAATATTTAGTCATTTTTGGGAGATGTTTTGTTGACAAGTAAGTGCTTCAGACAGACGCAAAAACAAGCGACCAAGGCTAGAATTTCCTGGTTACTGACAAGACCGGTAAAGGAAGGGCCGCTAATATGTCGGGTCCAGTGGTTAATTCGTTCATGGATACACCTTATATATTTAGTTTAGTGAAAGAACCCGTAGGTACTTACGTATTATGAAAATATCGGATAAGGCCGCGTTTCCACTGACGCGGAGCTGGGCGGAGCGGAGCGGAGACGTGCAGGAATCGTCCAATTACAGACGAGGCAAGAGACGCGATGAGGATTTCAACCATTATGATTGGTCGATTCCTGCACGTCTCCGCTCCGCTCCGCCCAGCTCCGCGTCAGTGGAAACGCGGCCTAAGTCCCATGCAAAACCTCTTCACTTCATAAATGACATATCGCGCCAAATGCAGGCCATTGTGTACAACCTCTATAAACAAACTCAGCGAAGCTTATATAATATACATCTAGATCGAGCCACCGCGTGGCTGGTCATGCGACAGCAATATAGTACTTTTTCTAGGTTATGTGGTATGAGAAATGAAGTTTATCGTAAGAAATCTTCCATATTTTGGACTGAAACCCATATCAATACATTCGCAGAATGCAAAACTATCCAAAAAAGTTAAATAAATCGTCGCAAGATAAATTTTGTAACAGTGAAAAGTGAAAAGTGAAAGTGAAGTTTTGTAAAAGTGAAAGCCCTTTGTTTGGCTAACATTCTAAAGTTTGCCAAGCAAAAATACGGCACGCCGTAAGAGACAGAAGATACGATACTTTGTCTCAATTTCCCTACTAATATTCGTATATATGTGTCTCACTTCCACACTTCACACTGTAATCATGGCAACGTCTAGATGTTTAATGTCACTGCACCGAAGGCTAGGCTGTACTGTCAAACGCAGAGAACGCGTCACCGTGGCAGTTACAGATAACCGTTTACATATCAATGGCTATTGTAGAAAGTGCAATAAGCAAGGATGAGCGTGTAGTGTTGTTAATGGTAACAATACAATGTGCTGTTTCAACTATACGATTTGGGAAACCCAGCTACAAACACTTTTTCTTTTTAAACAAACTTACGTATTTGATATCAATTTCAACTTGATATCTCCACGCGTCCCTGAGAAAAAGGGTCTTGACAGACTGACAGACTTGAATTTTTTTTATGTGATAGAATTACAAATTAATATTTTTCGGACTTTTTCCTTTATTTGTAATTTAAGACCTTGCTTTTTGCCAAATTTCTTTATTCTAGGTCAACAGGAAGTTCCCTATAGGTTTTGATTTACTTGCGACAGTTGCGAGTATCAAAATGTGTCGCAAAATGGCCGTATTTTTTTATTGCGTTGACTTAGAAGCTTGATTTATTTGAAACTCTAAGGTCCCATAGACTTACGTATTACATATTAATTTCAACTTGATACTTTCACGCGTCCTTGAGAAAAATGGTGTTGACTGACTGACAGACTTGAACATTTTTTTTAAGTGATAGAATTACAAATTAACATTTTTCGGACTTTTTCCTTTATTTGTGTTGTAAGGTCTTGCTTCTTGCCAAATTTCATGATTCTAGAACAACGGAAGGTACCCTATAGGTTTTGATTTACTTGCGAGTGTCAAAATATGTCGCATAAATGGCCGTATGTTTTTATTGCATTGACTTAGAAGCTTGAGTTTTTTAGGACTTCAAGAGACCATAATAGACCTACGTATTTTATATTAATTTCAACTTGATACTTCCACGCGTTCCTGAGAAAAAGGGTATTGACAGACTGACAGACAGACAGATGGACAACGAAGTGATCCTATAAGGGTTCCGTTTTTTCCTTTTGAGGTATGGAACCCTAAAAAGTGACTTTAATTTATAATAAGTACTAGCGACACGGCTCAGGGGACCTACTCCCTAAGCACGAAGCCCGTAGTTGCGGCCTTCGTTACGGGCGTTTCTTACTCCGTATCACTTACGGATGGATGATTGGTTCGGGTCCCGAACGAAGTATGAATGACAACATGATTTGCCAGTAATCCCTACTCCCGATGTGCTTTTGCCTGTCCGAAAAATTTAACTTTTACACTTGTTTTGACGGGTGAACGGACGGACGGAAAGACGGACGGACTTAGGGAGTAGGCAACCTGCTTCGCACGGGTTTTACGACTTGACAAACATGAAAGTTTCTATATTATTTATTAATGTATTATACATAAAATCTTCCGGAATAAATTCTCAAAATGATAGTGAAAACCGGAACAAAATCCGTTGCGTAGTTTAGAAGAACAACGCGGCCACACAGACAGACACGAAAAGCGACTTTATTTTATAATAAGTACTTATAGAAGAAGATCGTACTTATCGTAATCGTATCGTATGGTATAAATTCACACATCGGTTTCAGCATGAGGGTGTGTCGATATCGAGTTATGATTCCGATGTATTGTTTCATGTGCATGACGTAAGCACAGATAGTAAGCTCGTATTGAAACAGCCTGTATAATGTATATACCAAAGCCTACACTGAGATCAGTGCCACATTTCAATAACGTAATCCCTGAAGCATTTGCATATGAGTTTCTAGGAAATCTGGCTCTTGCAACCAAGTATTTTGTCCACCATAGTTTTGGAGCTCAGTTTAAGAACCTTTGAACGGTGTCATCATCATCATCATAATCAGCCTATAATATTCCCACAGCTGGAACACAGGTCTCTTCTCCTCGAGAGGGATGGGCTATAATCTACAACGCGGGCCCAGTGCGGGTTGGTAGATGTCATTATGTCTTCTATTTTTTGGTTCTAGAACATGCCGGTTTCCTCATGATGTTTTCGTTCACCGTTTTGAGAGCAGTGGTGATGAAAATTATTTACATAAAGTAAAGCGCCTGCCTGGGTTCGAACCCACGACTCCAATAACAGATATTAACTATCGGCAAAACATACCTGTAGGTAGGTTACTATTGTAAGAGCACTTTATAGTGTTTACAACTTCTTCATATTAATTTAATAATAGGTTACCCACGTGAGAAACATTTATCTGAATCTTTAATAATTTGAATACCAGCAATTGGCATCGTGTTGCAACGATAAAAATAAAGTGAAATACCTACAGCTCATAACTGAAATAAATGCGAAATAAGTTTGATGTATGGGGCTTCAGTTAATCATCATTTTCGTAATTACATATCCTCCCATTCATAAAGCGGAACATATCAAATTATATCTTCGAAATGGAAAACATTTTGGGGAAATATATTTCGGATCATATTTAATACGAAAGTATTTCATTCTCTGTAAAATTGTAAAATATTAATTGTGAGTGTTATAGGTAAATTAAACCCAACAGGCTATAAAGTAAAGAATTAATTAATAGACTCCGAAATCGAAACATAAGGCCCGCTTGCACCATAAATCACTAGATAATATGCATTTAACGCTAACATCATTCTGTTTCTGTCATCTTCAAACGACTGACAGAAACAGAACAATGTTTTAAATACGTTCAACGCTAAACGCATTCACAGTCCGGCCGTTCGAGAGTATACATTCTTGACACTTGTCAGTTTCATACTAACGAATTTGATCCTTTATGATTGTTTTACGAATTTGATCCTGATTACAACTAGAAATAGTCCAACTGACAGGTGTCAGGAACGCATCCTTTAGACGGCCGGACTGTAAAGCTAAGCGTCTTTGGAGATAGTTGGCGGTTAAATAAAACGCTTGTCTCCAAGTTGAAGATTGATTCAGAATGATATTTTATTTTCCAAATGTTCCCGCTTATATCCTATTTTACAATTATGAGCTAACCAATAAAAACTAGAGAATTAATATTTACAAAATATTAGCCAATCAGAGCGCAGCACACTGTTGTCCGTTGGCGCCGCGAGGTGGCGCTAGTGTCGCTTGTGACGCGCGCGCGCTTAAGGTTATAAATATAGGTGACGCTTGCCACGCGTCATTCGTCGAGGCGACCGGGTCCAGTGCAGATGTGTTGTTTGTGCTCGCGAGCGGCGAGAGCGGGCGACAGAAGATCGTAGTGTTAATCGGTGCTGCTGGTCGGCTGATCTTGGTGAATGGGATCCGGAGTGTGGTTTCGCAGGTTCCTGTTTCTTTAGTGGACGGACGTCAAAAACGTGTAAATAGTTCTTTTCAGAACTGATGTTTCTTTAGCGGGTGTCAAAACGTGATGTGATAAATAGTTCTTCTCAGAGCTGCAATCTCCAGTGAACGATAATTGTTCACTGGGTATTTCTTTAACGGAAGTCAAGGCGTGATGTGATGTTGAAGTGTGGTGGCTACACGTCCACTGGTCCGCGCCGGCCGCAACGCACGGTCGGCACGCAGCGGATTTTGGTTTGCATGTATGAAGAAATGAAAATGCGGGCGATACCGGTACTACCGGTAGTGGACGCAGTGCTATAAGAATTTATACAAAGCAAACCAAAATTCGTTGCGTGTCGTGAGTGCGTTACGGGCGGCGCGGACCAGTGGACATTCACATTAAGTAGTTATTCATGGTGCAAGCGGCCCTAAGCGTCCATTAACAATACTAAACAAACTCCATCCCATACGACACAAAAACAAAAGCTGTCAAGTTAGAACACCAAATTTAAATGAAGAATGCAGATTTTAAATCAGCGCAGTAGAGGTTCAATCAAACTCCGATCGGCATCCATCACGCGGCGCGTGCGACCGTATCGATCACGCTGACGTCCTCGCAAATAGTACCGACCATATACATGTGGATATTTTACCTACCAGATACTACGCTTTTTTATAAAAATACCTACAATACTATATGGTATGGGCCTGATGCGAAGGAATGAGGAAAATGTCGTGAGGAAATTTTGAGTATGAATGTGGAACGGCTATAAGAGTAGGAGAAGACCAAAAAAAGCGACGGATGGACTGTGTGGAAGATGATATGGCTATAAAGGGAATGACTACCGAGATGACGACTAATAGAGAAATATGGAAGAAAAAGACAGGTTGCGCCGACCCCACATAAATTGAGAACCTTCAAAATAGTCGGAAAAAACAAAACTGGGAAAAAAACTCTGTTTAAATAAGGGCGAAAATCTGAACTTTTGGACGGAACGAATGAATTATGAACAGGGACCCAATTCCGGGCTCGAGCTAGATATCACGACCATGGAGATAAATCTCTGTTTCAAATCTCCGCATCAATGTCCGGTCCAAATCTCGATACTATCAAAAAACCGTATTCTGGTAGACCATGGAGAAATATTTACAACGGAGAAAATAATCTCGTCTAAAAGACGTTCCATTTTTATCGACTCACTTTGATTGTAATCGATTATGCTACGTTTTTCTTTTTTTAGTATTAATGACGTGTTTAATTTATTAAATCCAAGCAAACACATTATAAAAGATAATTTTAGTATATTGTGTTTCTTAACCTGTGTTTTTTTTTTAATAATTACTTACTGAAAATAGTAATTGCAAAGTAGCGTGATCAGAAACGCATTTCGCATGATTTGTGTCCATTTTCTGACGTAGGTAGGTTTTAATTTTCATATTAAATAAGACTATTTTTAATCATGATTGAGAAGGTGTGGAATAAAATTAGTTGTCATGAACTAAAATTCACACCAACACCTTGACTTCAAGTGCAAAAACAGTACTGTATTTTTTTTTTCTTTTGCTTATATCTCGAAAACGGTGTGTCCTATCGCAAAAATAATGAAAATTTGGCCCCCCTTTATGAAACACATAAACCCCTAAGCCTCTACATGTAGGTAAAAAAAAAAATACGAATATAAACCTACGAATGTAAATTTTGACAGATGTTCCAACGGAGATTTCATATCTCCATACCTTAGGACCAGCCGTGATATCTCGCTGGTTTGCGATCGAAAAATTTATGAATGGAGATCGTTAGAATAGCATTTTTTCGTTTTCGACGGAGATAAGCAGTTTCTCAACTGATATTTCGACCATGGAGATAATTTCCATGCCACCGGAATTGGCCTCCTGGTAACGTCGTTACTAATAAACTGCTTTAAGATTTATCAAACTGGTTTGCTACCACAGTTTTACGTAATATGGGTAAAACTGTGGTAGCTGTGACCGTGGTCGCGGTCAAGGCTGGCCAGTGCACGCGGTCACTTAGACCGAGATCTATACTAATGTTCGTAAGCACGTACTTTGGTTAAGCGTCACATTCGCACAACTGTAAATCAAGTGCAAAATAGAGACGGGAACAACAAGTAACATTTTTATGTAGGGTGAACAAAAAGACTTCATAATATTCAACTCACTTCTCTAGAAAAACTGTACGTACTTATGCGCTCCACACGGTTGTACAACTTAAAAGCTAGAGTATAAACTATAAATCAGCACAATAGTGGCAGTTCAATAAAAGGTCGGTCGGCATCCATCAGGTCGGTACCGCTGTCTCGACCGAATCGATCACACTGACATTCGCGTAAATAACTTACATACAACGGTACAACGAAATGTAGAATTGGATTTTTCAGACAAAGATTTTTGTAACACGTGACAGTTTATTTCTGGAAAGCACGAGAGATTTGCCATAAACTTCAATATACAACGTGCCGCTATAACACACATTAACACACGACATTAATTTAACACACGTGTAGGGCAAGTGGCCAGTAATAAAAAAAATATAATATAATAAGACAAAATAATTCGTAAATCAAACAAAAAAAAAAAAAAGTAAATGCTCTCTCTGAAGCATGAGATGAGCAAACCATAACAATTGTTATTACGTATTTTTCTTTTACATAGAGATTAGAATGTAGCTAACCGAAGTCCTCGCGAAGAGATAGCCTACACAAGAAAATATTTTCACTGGGCAAACAGATTAACTTAATTTCATTTGTTTTTTTCTAGATAAAAGATAAAACACGTCTACTATTTATACCTTGTTTCCAATTTATATTCAGTTCTACATAATATGTATAACAAAAAGTAAACTGTGTATACAGGATAAACAACTTTTCCTTTGCATTTTTTACTAATAATCTGTCCTCCTACAGATATTTTTATTGGTAGGGAAGAAGGAGGTAATATGGTGTAGCGGGTAAGACGGGGTACCCAGAAACTCACAGTTTAAACTGACCAATCACGCAGAAAATCTTAAAAAACAGTTTTACTGCAAATTGCTTATCATATTTTATTCTGGTTTGATACGTGACTATGGTTTGTTAAATAATGCCAGCTGGTGAGGTGTGGCTGTGATTGATGCTTAAACTAACCTATAATAAGGTAGGCATTGTTTTTCCTTAAGAATGCCGACTGTTTTTTTTTTCTTTGATTATTGGTAGAAAATGGCTCGGCAGGCAAGATGGGGTAATGACTACTCCAGTACATTCCAGTTCCATTGAAGGGTGGATATCATGCTCACATTGTGGAAGATGGTCACATAATAGCTGTGTAGGAATAAATGATGATGATGACGAAGCCATCCATGTTTGCGTATTCTGCCAGTCCAAATAATCATCTTTCTCTCTGATAATTCTCATCGCCTGATCTTACCTCAGGGGGGTACCCCATCTTACCAGCACCATGGGGCAAGATGGGGCAAAATACCTTTTTTATTTTGATTTTTTTTTTCGAAAATATAAAAAAAAATATTAAAAGTTCCACATGTCACCAAATATTAGAAGAGTAATAACTAGTTGTTAATTTTAAAAAATGTAATTGTATGTAACTTTTTATTTTATTGATCTTCAAACCTTAAGTACCGTAGGTAAGTACGTAGTGCAGTAGTTAAGTAATAGTTAAGTCCGTCTGCCACCCTCTCCCATATGCAGGTATTATTTTTTTAATCCGAAAAAGTACTGTTTATCTTATAATCAATAATTGATGTCCGTTAGTCTCACTAAAACACAAAAACGGCTTGCCCGATTTGTTTCTTTATTTTGTTTTATTCTCCTCTTACCTGGGGTGGTTTAAAAGGAAAAAAATAAATAAATTGAAATTTTGACAAGACAATGTCTGGCGGGTCAGCTAGTCTGAAATAAAATCGTATTTTGTTAGTTGACGGCCTCGTCGTAAACTGCTAAATAATCCTAACTGATATTATAACAATGCAAAAGTGTGTTTGTTTGATACGCCTACACGCTAAAACGGCTGAACGGATTTGGATGAAATTTGGCACATGGATAGACAATGGCCTGGAAAAGGACATAAGCTATTTTTAATGACATACCACGCGGGCGAAGGCGCGGGAGGAAGCTGGTTATTTATAAAATTGTTTCCGTGAAAATGGCTGGATCTGGGTCAACCATGACCCAAATAACAATAATTATGACAATTTTAAATCAAATAGTGGATTTAAAATACTATTACTTATTATTAATATTAAGAACTACTTATTATTATTAAGAAGTGAGGAACGCCAAAGGTATTTATTTTGATTACAATAAGAAAACCTAAAAAATAAGTTTATATATCACAAGAAACAAAATTAAAAATGAGTAATTAATAACGGACGTCAAACCAGTTTGATAATCTTTTTGTCTCAAAATAAGGAACCGTTACAAACTATTAGCGGTAAATCCTCAATTAAAATAACCGGTAATCAATCCTAACTTTGTACCGGTTTCGATTTAAAGTCTAATTGATTTTTTGTGATTACTTTGCTCCTACAAACAGGAACGACACGCGATATAAACGCGCGCGACACAAAGGCATCGCGTGTCGCGCGACGAGAAACGCCTTTGTGTCGCGCGCGATTATGTCGCGTGTCGCGCCTTTTTGTAGGAGCCTTAACTTGTAAATGAAAGAAGCTATGTGCACTTTTTCATTGCTAATAGAAAAGTGGATATCGCTTTTGGATTTCACTCACTGTATTTTTACGCGATTGTACACACGGCTACACATAAAGCTATACATTTCCAGTTTACACTGAACTCTCACTATATCGAAATTCTATACAAGGCGAGATCAAATTATACTGGAAATGTATAGCTTGATCTGTAGCCGTGCGTACCTAGTTTTTGATACAAAAAAAAGTAAATTTAAAAAATCAAAAAACCCGACTGCGTAAAGTGAACTTTAAAAAATATGGATACAAGCAATATAGCCTACCATAAACAATCTCATACAGTCAGAGGAATACTATAGACCTATTGCCTCCCACTTGCATGTAATAAGTATTATGTAGTACTTATTAAGTATTTTTATTAAAGTTATTTTTTTACGGAGTCGGATTTTTGATTTTTAATGTAATTTTTTTTTATTTTACACTTTTTTGTATTTTTGCAGACGCAATATATAAATAATACAGAGCATATGTACCCACAATTAAGACGAATCTAACGACATCTAATATATTAAAATCCATCTAGCGTGCCAAAGAAATAGACATACAGACTCTCGAAAAACATTACCGTCCTCTGGGGCACCGGGCAGTCGGGCAAAAAGCACAGTTCTCAAGATGTCTGAAAACAAATAATGTCAAGACTGCAAAGGGCAAATCACACCCTTCTTGTCACGTCCGTCAGCGCATTGTGGCGGCCATTGTTCCTCTGAACAACGGCCTTAGCTTAGGTATTCATTTGAGAACCTGTTGACGACAACAAAGCAGGTTACCGGTGAATGACCCTTGCTCAGTTTTGATTAATTAAAGTGGATATAAATGGGAATTATTACCTGAAACCTTGTCAGATTTTCGGGCATCTGACGACCCGTAACGACTGTCAAAGATCCACGAATGACAGCCGGGACCAACGGCTTAACGTGCTTTCTGAGCACAGCGAGGTGTTGGTTTGTAAATATGGTCACCCATCCACGGACCAACCACGGCAAGCGTAGCTTAACCTGATCGATCGACTCGTGCGGCTGTTGTTACTAATTTACAAGCCCTTTTATACTCACACACATCTAAATCCACTTTTCTAATACAAAGCATATAACAACACTCAAAGTACATAAGTTCAATTGTACTCTCGTACACACGGCTACATATCAAGCTGTACATGTCTAGTATAAGCTGATCTCGCTTTAAATAGGATTTCCGTACAATGAGAGGTTAGCTAATACTGGATATGTATAGCTTGATATGTAGCCGTGCGCACAAACATATTCCGAGATAGCCGTTATTACTGTACAAGTCTTGAAACTTGATGTAATATTAGTTTGCGGTCACACGTATGTGCTAGTTGCACTGAACTTTCAATATCTAAACTAAATTGTAGCATTCTCGGAAAATGTAGAAATGTAATGAGAAATGTACATACCGGAAATATTTTAGAGGTACTGTTGGAAGTTTGTTTATACCTGAAAACAAAATAAAATAGGTTTTTAAATTCTGTTCACATGACAAAAGACCAAACAAGATTGAGAACAATTTAGAAAAGTCATGAGCGGCTTTGCTCTAGCATCATTCTTCCGCCTTTATCCTAATTTATTTGGGTTCCGTACGCAAGGGGTCCAAACGGAGCCCTATTGCTGCCACTCGCGTGTCCGTCTGTCCATCGTCTGTCACACAGGTTTTACAGCCAAACGGTTGGAGCTACAGTCTTCAAATTTTCACAGTATAAGCATCTTGTTGACCCAAAGCCATACAAATTATTAAAAAATATTTTAAAATGTTTTTAAGGGGCAGCGAAAAGCTAAAACGGGCGCGAAAAAAAATTTTACCTACTCCATCGAGTGGGGTATCGTTGTTTAGAACTCGTTGAGTAGATAAATACTTTTTTTTATGTTTTAAAAATATTTGAAAACAAAGGAATAAAAAGCTACCAAAGTCAGCTTTTTTTATACAATTTTGTGCCGATGTTTTTTTTTAACTTTCTATTGACCTATGAACTTTTTTGGTGATAATGTTTATTATTACGTATATTTTACTAATAAATACCGATAAATATATTAATAAATCAGATTTGGTACGGAACCCTAAATGTGCGAAGTCCAACACGCACTTGGCCGGTTTTTTTCCATACCTCTCTATTATCATCTTTCACACAGACCATTCATCGTTTCTTTGGTCTTCCCCCACTCTTGCATTCATACTCAAAACTTTCCTGACGACATTTTCCTCTTTCCTCTGCATCACATGAACCATGACAAGACTAAGTGATTTCCGCACAAGCTACTTTGATCTATTTAAGTACCTAATATCTGTCACAAAAATAACTGATGAAAATGTAAACAAATTGATAAAAAAAAAATACCTGCGGATGCCAATTTATAGTGACACTGCCAAATTGAGTGTTTTGATTTAAATATTTGACTACTTAAGCGTGAAATTCAAATTTTAAATCACCTTAAAGATGTTTTTCATTTGACAATTGAGGTTTATTTTATAAGTACCTAAGCTTTATAACTTCAATTTTAGTACCTAGTACTCTCTTACACAGATAAGTACTTAGAATCACCTTTACAACTATTCATCATTCATCTTCAATCGCATTCAAATACCCTTCGTCTTTACAGCATACCATAGCATGGAGTGAAGCATAAAACCATTCGTCACGTTCCAGTGAAAATAAGTAAAAATACACATGCTGTGATCGAGCACGTAAATCAAGCAGAAAAGTTCCGGAAAAGCGCTGCTCTTTCAAAGCAGATGCTAAAATTGATAAATCAAAACAAGCCACCGAATCATTTGTGATTCTAATGCTATTGCCATGAAATAACAAAAAATGCTTTACCTACATAGGTAATATTTTAACCCCCTTATGTTTTCATAAAAAATTGAAATTTCAAAAGATTCTATAAACCTATTTTTAACCGACTTCAAAAAAAGGAGGAGGTTCTCAATTCGGTTGTATTTTTTTTTTTGTATGTTTGTTACCTCAGTACTCCGTCATTTATGAACCGATTCGGAAAATTCTTTTTTTATTTGAAAGGGTATACTTCCAGATTGGTCCCATTTTTATCAAAATCCAGTTCTGATGATGGGATCCATGAGGAATCGAAGGAACTCCTCAAATAGTATAGGCATACATATAGCGATTTTGGTATTTTCTTTCATCAACAAATCAAGCGTTTGCATTCAGAAAGTATCATCTGGTGAAGTGGAACTGATGTAGAAGACCAAATATGGCCACTGTAACTCCTCAGCGATGATAAGTATTTCACGGGTGGCGATAATAAATCTAAGATATCTCGATTAAAATAGTAAAAGCGGCTATGACGAAGCTTTAAATAAATGGTTCTGATGAAAATGGAACCGATTTGATGAAGAAGCCGGAAGGTAGGTAGGCATCGGAACTCAGTAATAAAACAATGTATCCTTAGCCGTGTTTGGGCTTACTGGAATTGTCATGAGGTGCACATTGGCTATAAATGATTTAATGGTAACTATATGCCGCTTCAAATTGCGCTATTTGAGTTGTATGATTGATTGCTTGATTGTCATTGTCAAGGCAGATTTCGTAGCCAAAACTACGCCTACTAAACTTCTGACACGACTTAGCGCGACGTATTTGCCTTTTTGCAAAGTTTTTCTTCAAAATGGTAGATGGTCGCATAAAAATATCTTCAAGTTCTGATGAGTGGCTTTTGAGTTAGCTTCAATAATTTAATACGTATTTTTCCCATTTAGTATTGTTATTTATTGTTATTGCTCTAATTTATTGTATGTTGCTTTAATTTATTTAGCAGAGTGGTATTCAGATTTGTGTGGGGTAGGCACCAACTAAAAAGTGAAAAATAAAAACTTTTTACAAAAAAAAAACAACCGACTTCCAAAAAAACACTGCAAAGTGAAAAATTACTTTAATTTCGGAAGTCGGTGGCAAAAAAAACGAAAGTAAATAGAAAACCAAAGACACCGACTTCCGAAATTAAAGTTATTTTTCACTTTGTAGTGTTTTTTTTTGGAAGTCGGTTGTTTTTTTTTTTTGTAAAAAGTTTTAGTTATAGAAGTGTTTTGGCTTCGTCTTTCAAACTCAAATCATAATTCGAAACTAAAATAGGTTTAAGATTGTTTCAGTTTTGTATGAATAAGGGGGTAAGATTTTAAAGAAATGTCAGGAAAATCTATCCTCCATTTTGAAGAAGGAATAAAGTTATAAAACGCAGGTGGCACAATCTCTCCATGCAACTCAGCAGCGATAGTTTTATCATAGTCATTTTCATTCAACAGTATCTAAATGTAGGTGTAATTTCTAAAATCATTCAATTTTGTTACGATGACTATACTAGAAAGGTTTAGATAGTGAAATAAAGTTAAACAATCTTGATGTGTCTTTTATCTTTTTTATTTTAAAACCTCAGTTTAAAAATAAAATACAACTAAAAACCAATGTAAATACAACAATAATAATTACTAAATCAATTGAACCATTAGTATAAGTAGTAGTTTATTTGTTTACTAAGTGTTTGTGTAAACAGTCACATCAAGATTTTTTACCTTTATTTTACTACCTAAATCTTTCTAGTATACAATACTACAGCAACTGATCCCCTTCCCCAATTAACTAGAAAACATGGCCGTCAAAAACTCGTTTGTCATTCAAAAAAAGTATTGGCATTCAGTCAGTGTGCGCTCTATTTTGCAGCGCTTTAAAAACGGTGCTTTTGATTATCATTGCGCCTATAAATCGAAAGCCGAGAGATAGGGCACGTCATTCGCCTTTCGGGCGGGCTTATTGAGCGGCTGCAGCCGTAGATTGCAGCGGTGCAGCGCTGCATGGGCCAGCGACCGATTTATGCCGGCGATCTACAAATTCTGTGGGGATTTCAAACCGTGTTATTGGCTTAACGTTTATTGAGCTGTTGCTACTTCAATTGTAATGGGAGCTTCTGCACGTCGTCAATCAATCGGAAGCAGGTATAATGTTAGATTTGCTGCAGTTTTTCACGTTTAATACCGAATTTTAAGCTGCCTTGTGTTACATTGTCCATGTAGGTACAAAGTAAGTTTCACGACATTAATTTAATTGTTTGTGGCATTCATAACATTCACATTGGCAGATCAATCAATCTGCCTCGCCTTTTCCCAGCTATGTTGGTCGGCTTTCAGTCTAACCGGATACAGCTGATTACCAGTATTTTACATAGAACAAATGCCTATCTGACCTTCACAACCCACAGTTACTAGGTAACACGATACCCCTGGGTAAGCCTGGTTGTCAGACTTTCGGGCTTCTGACGACCCGTAACGACTGTCAAAGATGCAAGAATCTCAGCAGGGACCAACGGCTTAACGTGCTTTCCGAGGCACGGAGGGGTATCGGTACGTAAAGATGGTCAACCATCCACGCAGCGACCGTGGCAAGCGTAGCTTAACCTGATCGATCGACCCATGCGGCTGTTATTACTTAGCCACGAGCCCCTTGGTTGCAGATACTTTGCGTAAATAGTACTTAATTACCTTGGGAGAAAATCCCTTAAATTCCAAAATCTGTTTGCATCTTTTTATTCTTATCTTAGTAGTACCCACAGGTTTCTATTACAGTCTACGAGTTAATATCTAGTCTGTGACCACAAAACAAAAACAATTCAATCTCTCATTCTTATTTTGATTTAAAATTTGTACTCTGTATCTCCTATGATCGGGCGCTCAATATCTTCGACGGCAATACCTAACGCGAGACGGTGGTAGCACGTACTGGTAGCGAACTAACAAGACACGTATACTACATGTTCACTCGTTCACTACACGTATACTACACGTATACTACACGTATACTACATGTATACTACACGTTCACGATACGATATGAATTCTGTGCTAACGTGCGTTTTATCTTTGAACTGGGTTAAACTAGTGGATGAGTTGTTTTGAACAAAATGTTTGTTCTACTTATGTTATGTTATAGTGTGTAAGGTTTAAAAACGTGCTTTAAAAGCACTTTATACCCGGTTTCTGAGATCAGATAAACAATTTTTTTTAACCGACTTAAAAAAAGGAGGAGGTTCTCAATTCGGTTGTATGTTTTTTTTTTTTTTTTTTTTGTATGTTTGTTACCTCAGTACTCCGTCATTTATGAACCGATCCGGGAAATTCTTTTTTTATTTGAAAGGGTATACTTCCAGATTGGTCCCATTTTTATCAAAATTCAGTTCTAATGATGGGATCCATGAGGAATCGAGGGAGCTCCTCAAATACCTATTATAGGCACACATATACCTATTTTGGTATTTTTTTCATCAACAAATCAAGCGTTTGCATTCAGTAAGTATCATCTGTTGAAGTGGAACTGATGAAGAAGACCACAGAAAGCCACGGGAACTCCTCAACGATGATAACTTTCACGGGTGGCGATAAGATATCTTGAAAGCGACTATGACGAAGCTTTAAATAAATGGTTCTGATGAAAATGGTACCATCGAACCGATCTGATGAAGAAGCCGGAAGGTAGGCATCGGAACTCAGTAATAAAACAATGTATCCTAGCCGTGTTTGGGCTTATGGTCGGAATCGTCATGATGTGCACTCGGGCTATAAATGATTCAAATTGATTGTCAGAAGGCAGATTTCGTAGCCTTAGTTATCTCTGTCAACTACTACGCCTACCAAACTTCTGACACGACTTAGCGCGACGTATTTGCTTTTTGCAAAGTTTTTATTTAAGTACTCCTGAGATAGTCGCATAAAAATATCTTCAAGTTCTGATGAGTGGCTTTTGAGTTAGCTTCAATAATTTAATACGTATTTTTCCCATTTAGTCTATGTGGATGATGCTCTAATTTATTTTGCAGAGTGGTATTCAGATTTGTGTGGTAGGCACCACTAAAAAGTGAAAAATAAAAAAAAATTACAAAAAAAAAACAACCGACTCCCAAAAAAACACTACAAAGTGAAAAATAACTTTAATTTCGGAAGATAGTGGCAAAAAAAAAACGAAAGTAAATGAAAAACCAAAGACACCGACTTCCGAAATTAAAGTTATTTTTCACTTTGTAGTGTTTTTTTGGGAGTCAATTGTTTTTTTTAATTAAACTAAACTGAATTACTAAAAAATAAAAACGTACAGGCCTAGACTAAGGTGTAGGTTTAAGGTAGGGGGAGCAAGGGGGGGCGGGTAAGGTGTAGGTGGGGGGGATCTAATGAGACCAAAATTGTCTCATTTCGTAAAGGTTAAATAGGGGGGTGAAAACGTTATCGCCCAAAACAATATTTCAAAAAGGAAATTGCCTCCAAAATTTGCAACTCTCTCTATCACGCCCGGAGGGAGGTAGAGCAAGCGGTATGAAATAGATAGCATTTTTGAAAATACCTACTCGAGTCGGTACGGCACTTCACAGTCCTCTTAATAGCTATTGATTCGACAAAATACTAAGGGCCTGTTTCACCACCTACGATTAAGTTCCTATTAACTTACTTGGCACATAATTTCATACGAATTCTGTTCCATTTATTCGGTAAGTAGTGGCTGTTCGAACATCGTGAAATAGACCATATATATAGTGAATAGACTTTGTAATATTACATAGCTAACCAGAAGGGCATGTAGAGAGAGAGAGAAAGCTTATTTAGCCTTTCCTGCATTCAGACTAAAAGAATGCAGATTAAAAATTGCTCTCGGTGTATACATAAAAATTTTCAAAAGCAAAAGTAAGGTAAGGCCAGCAATAATCCAATTTGATTTATTGGACTTTCTCAACTACAGGTATATAAATCGTACCCAAAAAAAAATAGACAACCTCATAATTCTCTTACCCAAAAACTCTAGCTCAGAACCTAAGTCCGATTACAATATAAATCATCCTACCAAAGAAAGGCTATCTAAGCTTTATACCAACAACAATGGCCCAATAATACAGTCCCCATTGGTGCCTCAACAGTTTATGAGAACGCAAACCCTGACACATTTTTCGCTCCTAATGCCGCGTTCACACTACGGGAGGTTGGAATGTCGGCCGTCCACTTCACGGGACATAAAGCCTTTATGGAGACGTATACCGCAGCATCGGCAGGGCTGGCTGGTTTGGAAAAGAAAATATTCATGTCCTAGCAGATAAATAAAATATAGTGCTTTCACAGTTATTTTTCTTCTGATCTTTGCATCATTGTCAAAATGAGAGTATTATAGAGGCATGAGGAACAGGGTGTAAAGTTCACTCATCCTCTATTGAAAAGGGAGGATCCTCCGACCAGACGGGTGTTGTGTCTGGTGAGCTACTGCCCTACGGTTGATGTCGGGACGTTGTATATATATGCTAATCGCGTGGTAAAGTCTAATTGCGCGATGCAGGTTTGCGTGACGTCATGTGATTGATGCGTAGTTCATATGTGGCGATGTAGATGCCGCCACAGTATCTTTATTTTCATTTGTCTAAAACTGCTGTTAGATTGGTTCCAGGACAAGTCTGTCAACAAAAGAGTGATCTTTAGTTTCGTTACTATAAGGTTGATGTTATATTGTTGCTTTCAGAGGTAAAATAACTCTAAACGTACTGTGAGATAGATTAATACAAGGTTTCTGAACTGAGAATTTGAAGTTGAGAACTTGCCAGACTCTACTTTAGCATTACTTGAGGGGAAAAACCGCGAAATTCAAAAGAGAATTGGACTAAAAAAAACTCCTTTTTAGTCCAATTCTCTTCACACCTCAAGTTTTTCTCAAGTTACAAATACAACAAACATCTTGCCTATGTATTTTCCGTCTTTATCCATATTTTCCGGAACTTTCAAACATATCGTATCTGCCAGCCCTTGTCATAGACCAATTTATTCTATGGCGGTCGCAGTCACCCCTGACGTATGCCTCTAGTACTTTATTCTGGGGCCGAAGTCTATTGCATATTTGCGAATGCCTTCGAACGGTCGAATCCTTCTACGAACATTCTCGTATATGTAGGTAGTACTAAATTTATTCGGTTTAAGTAAATAGAAGAGTAATACATATTTGATAAGGTTGCGTTGTATTTATATCGACCTACATTGCAACTTTTTGAAGTGAATACTTCTCTAGGCAATTAAAAAAAATATCAACCGGCTCATACTGTATTGAAGTTTTGTACGGGACAACTGATGTTGGTCCCATGGAGAAAGTTGTTCAGTTTGATCACCCTGTTTATCTACAGTAACAATAAATTTACTTACCTATAAAAAAAAAAAAGAAATATATAAAAATTGTTTAGGAAAATCAATTATTGGGGGAATGTTTATAATTAAGTAGGTTATATAATTTTAACCGGTTCCCCGTATCACAGTTTCAGGAATAGTTTCAGCGCGGTGAAATCTGCTATTGTTTGATGTTCTCCGAAACACCCAAATTAACGGGCTTGGAAATCGGAACCCATTGAAATCACCTCCGCAAATGTTACACTTTCAGTGTATTATCAAACAACTACCATCAATATTTACCGTCAAACTTGTCTTTACCAAGATACAGGTACGCTTCGACGCTACGGCTCAAAAGGGATATCTATTGTTGTAACTACATAATATAAGGTAATAGTAGTTGAACATTTTGTGGTTTAGATCATACGTGAAAGTACGTATGCCGTACGTACCATCGCGAACATTTGCCAAATACGCCGTGTGCTAGGGGCCTTATGTTTACTCCGCGCGTTCTTGCTAGGCCCACTAAACACAGCAACAATGCATATGCGTCCTAATTGTGTAGAATAAACAATTTTTCTTCTTCCTTTCTTATAAAATATATTATTATTATAATATATATTAGGTTCAAGTAAATAGTATACCGAAAGTCGTGGCCCACGAACATGAGTGCATGCACCAGTGTCCACCAATGTGCAATTGTAATCAACTTGAAGTAGTAAAGGAACACTTTTATCTAGGTCTTAAAATTGATAACAAATTTAATTGGGGCCCCCATGTTGAATATGTTTGTAACAAACTCAGGTCAATATTGGCAAAACTAAGCATATTGAGGCATAAATTACCATACAGAACCAAAAGACTAATGTATTTAGCATTGGCAGATTCAATTATTGGATATGGTCTATCTAGCTATGGCAGAACATATAAAACATACTTACAAAAAATATATGACATACAAATTAGGATGTTAAAAATTATAGTCCCATATAAAATAAAGCTTAAATTTAAAGACAACTATCATCAGTTATTTGAATATTGTAAAATAATAAATGTATTTGATAAAGTAAAACTAGCTGTAATATCACAATATGCTAACGAAATTGATAACTTAAGTAAAAAGATAAGACCCAACAACTTAAGATGTTTAGAATACCTACCATTATATAATCTGCCGAAATGTAACAATGAATATGGAAGAAGGACCTGGAGGTACCTGTTACCTAACTTGTTGAATAAACTCCCTAAGCAATTAACTAATAAATTAAAATCAAAAACAACTTTGCAAATAAAACAAGTAATAAAATATTACCTTAAAGTGGATCAATACAAAGTTCCTCCAGATCTTTCACAAATAAATAAATAATTTAATTTTAAAAACAAAATATTTTAATGTAAACAAGCGAGACTCCTCACTCGCACATAATCTTTCATTATTAAGATTAAGCGATGTGTGATCAAAACAAAATTAAGTATGTTTCTTTGAAATAAAAAGTTTTTAAATTTTATTTTTTTTAATTTAAAGGTACTTACAACAAGTTAAAGTCTGTTGAAACTTAAAACAATAAGAATTAACGATTAGGTACAATAATTTCCGCGACAGTAGGTATGTTTTTAAACCGCAATTTATATACCTAAACAAGCGCACACCATTACAAAGTCAATTTTAAACCTATTAATATATTCGGTGTTTTCCGGCCGGTGCGGAAATGGCGACCGTTATTCCAATTTTGATTTCTTAAGGAATCTTATCAAACCGATGGTTAACTTTCTTGTAAAGAATAATTGATTTTTATTTGCATATTTTTATATTTTACATAAAAGACCGGTTTTACGTTTATTATTTACCTTAAATTAAATCTGAGAATAAGAAACACATAATTATCTAAGTATAACAATGTATTTCTTTCAGATCAATCATTCATCATGCGTGACTAGATGAGCCTGAAAAACTACGAGCTGATAATGTTTATCTTAATTAGTTACATGTTCCCAACAACCGACGGAGTCAGGGTATAATTCCTTGTGCCTTATTAATAACCGAGTGACATTGGCCCGGAAATAGTCTCAAAACTCATCATATCACCCGTTTCTATTCATCACCATCATCATCAGCAGTCCACCCAGTGGCTCAGTATAGGAGTCCTCCCTTTTGCGCCATACTTCCCCATTCCATTAACGACCCAAAATCATTAATTCAAAAAGTACTATCAACATCATTCTTCTTTCGCCCGCTGAAAACTAACATCAAAGCATAAGTAAGCAATCCAGATACCATCAGAAAAGCTATGAATCTAAATCAAGAGGAACTTCATCAAAGTTTGTTGACGCCCGCGCCGGCCCGTAGGCACTTTCAAACTCATTTTCATATTACGAAGGCTGCGTTGCGGCAGTCCTTGGATTAAACAAAACTTTAATGTGTTTTTTAGGGTTCCGTACTTCAAAAGGTAAAAATAAAACCCTTATAATATTCTTTGTATATCTGTCTGTCCGTTTGTATGTCTGTCAAGACCCTTTTTCTCAGGAACGCGTGGAGGTATCAAGTTGAAATTAATATCACACACACACCACTCACACACACAAACCTACAATTTTATTCTTTTTTTTTATTATTATTTTTATACCATACAGTAGAATGACACAGTCCACTTAAGATAAGTTTTTGTTGATCAGTGTAAACCTTGACCGCAACTACCTCTTAAAATACAGGTATAACCTAGCTTAAGAGTAAGTATTATTGTTTTGTACAGATTTTGCAACAGAAAAGATTATTATATTTTTAAACCAAATGTCAAACTGTATGTCGAACTCTGTATGTTTCTTCGATAAATAAAGATTTTTATTATTATTTATTATTATTATATCAAATACGTATGCCTAGAGCAGTGGTGGCCCAGTAGTAACGGCCGCGACTTACGAGTTATAGGTCGTAGGTTCGGATCCTGACAGACGCTTTACTTTGAGTAAATTATTTCATCACCACTGCTTTCAAAACGGTGTAGGAAAACATTGTGAGGAAATCAGCATGTCCTATTAGAACAAAAAATTCGAAGACATGTGACATCTACCAACCCGCAGTGGGACCGCGTGGTGGATTATGGCCCACTCCCTCTCACTGAGAGGAGGTCTGTGTCCCAGTAGTGTGAACGTTATAGGCTGATATGCTACGTAGGCCTACGGTCCCTTGGAGCTCTAAAAAAATCAAGTTTCTAAGTCAATGCTATAAAAAATACGGCCATTTATGCGACATATTTTTTTAATACTCGTAAATACATTTGCAATTGGAAAATTGCCGTCTATCGATGTATGGGAGAACATGTTTTTCAACTACAAAGTTAAGTTTGTTTTTGGGATAAATTCAACTAAGGAACCCTTCGTTGTGCGTGATCCAACAAGCACTTGCCCGGTTTTTTGCTTTTCAACGAATTTTTATGTGGTATTATGGCCGGCTAATCCTAATAGGTTCCGGGTCTGGTACATATTTTAGAAGATAAAGCTTGTTGCGTTATGCAATAATGGGTGTTGTGGTGCCTCCTCCGTGCCTCGGAAAGCACGTTAAGCCGTGGTCCCGGCTGCCATTCGTGGCATCTATGACGGTCAGAAGCCCGAAATTATGACAACCAGTCTCACTAAGGGTTATCGTATTACCCAGTTACTGGGTTGTGGAGGTCAGACAGGCAGTCGCTCCATGTAAAATAAACCAACATAGTTGAGAAAAGGCTAGGCGGATTGATTGGGTGTGGTGGTGCCGTTTGAGGTTTTTGTCCATCAGTGGATTATGGGGTAGGTAATTTTTATGGTGTTTGTTGGCACATTACATTCAGTTATGTTCCGTGACTGTATCTTCCAGAATAAAACATTATGATGACAATTCCGACAGTAGGTTCGCCGCTAACAACTTACACGAAAATAAAGAAACAAAATTAACTTTAAAAAAAGTAAAAACCAACTTCAAAAACCTAAAATGAATAAAATAACATTCTTAAAAACCTTAACAGCTTCTGAACTCGGTGCCAAGGGTAAGGTGCATTGAAGAATGAAGATACCGACTTCAGAAGCTGTTAAGTTTTTTTAAGAAAGTTATTTTATTAATTACAGGTTTTTGAAGTCAGTTTTTACTTTTTTGAAAGTAAACTTATTTTTCTTTTTTTAGTTTGAATATACAATTACATAAGCCCAAGACGAACGAAAAGAAGAAACATCAAAATCCGCTTAGAAATGTCGGAGATATAGTACATTTATGCATATAACTTCGTACATAAGAATAATTAACTAATGTGTTATATACGAAAACCTTCCTGAAAATACGTAGATCACGTCAGTAAGAATTATCAAAATTGGTTCATTAGTTTTTGAGAAAATCGCGGACAAACAAACATACCTACATACATACATACGGGTTAAATACAGAACCTCCTTATTTGAAGTCGGTTAAAAATAACACAATCTTTCGCCACAAACATAAAGAAATTTCTCAAATACGCCGATTTATAAGGATATAAATACACGTACAAACCGCCTACGCTTCCCCAAACATACTGAGAATTTCATATTTTCATAACAAAACCTTTGTGGGATTCATATTATTATGTAGCCACAGTATGTACGTAATTGTTCCTAAGACCCTGTTCATTCGCCGTCTAAGTTAACAATGAAGATATTTCAGGGACTAAGTTTACTTTCAATCAAACATGTGAGGGTTTGAGACCCGAACGGCGCTGTCGACTGAATTAGGATTAAGGCGTATTTAACGTGATATTACCCGTTCAACATGCCAGTGTAAACATGCCCTGGGCACACATTGACTGCAATGAGACTATGCAAATACTGACACAATATGTCGAAAAATTGCTGAATGTATGACATTGTTTCGAAATATGTGGACGATGTAAATGTAAAATGTTTCCGTAAATTATACAACGCGTATAGGATGTACCAGAAAGGTGTGGTCAAACTTAAGGGTGTGGTACAGACTATAAAACTGAACAACTTTCTCCATGGGATCAACATCGTAAAGTGTACCGTTATCTATAAAAACGGCAAAAAAATTACGGTTGTGGTATGGGAGCCCCTTTAATATTGTTTTTATTTTGTTTTTTAATATTTGTTGTTATAGCGGCAACAGAAATACATCATCTGTGAAAATTTCAACTGTCTAACTATCACGGTTCATGAGATAGGTACAGCCTGGTGACAGACGGACAGCGGAGTCTTAGTAATAGGGTCCCGTTTTACCCTTTGCGTACGGAACCCTAATTATCAGCCGTCCCATACAGGGTGTAAGTGTAAACAGTGGAAATCTTTTAAGGGGTCATTGTACTCATCATTATGAACATGTTTCACCGGGACCAAACCTGAAATCGTGAAAAAAAAAATCTGCTGCCTACATTTTGACGAATTGTAAAATGTACTGAACAGCAGATTTTTTTCAGGTTTGGTCCCATAGTAAAAATTGTTCATAATGATGAGTACAATGACCCCATAAAAGATTGCCACTGTTTACACTTACACCCTGTATTTGGGTTGAGAAGGTATTGAAGATCTTATTTTAAGCTGATATTTTTTCTCGATTACAATATTAGCATGTCGCATGTCGGTGACGGGAACCCGTAACATTTTCCCCTACCAAAAAGCGCTCAACGCGCCTAAAGAACCTTCACTACAAAAACTCGACGAATGGTTAAAATCATACAATACACTTTTCACAAACAGAAAAGACTATTCCCATACCCAAAGAAACAACAAACAGTGATACACCAAACGATACAAATAAAACGGACAAAAGTAGTGAATTTCAATTTCATTCCAAACGTACATTGGATGCGACAGTATCATACAATACACCAAGGCTGCTCAACCCGCGGCCCGCGGGCCGACAACGCATTTGAATTGGCCCGCCAAAAGCTTTTGTCTTTTGAAAACAGATTTCAGGACTTCAAAACTAAAAAATGTTTTGCTACCATTCTCAATTAGCCAACAATCGTAACTTAATAATATCATAAATACGAAAGTTGTTTGTTTGTGTGTTACGTGTTCACGTCTAAACCACTGAACCTAATAATCCAAAAATTTTTCATATACGATGTCAGGTGTACAGCGGGGCGAGCACGGGCGTACTCAAGACGTTTGTGACAAGACATGATAAATTATGTCATGTCTTAGAATTTGTCTTAAATGCTAGCACGGGTCAACCATGTGACATAATCTAGAGGCGCGACATGCCTTTCTTGTTGCTAAATTCATAGTGTGACATAGTAAATTGAAAAAATTATCAAATTAAATCTTTTTTCTTTCTTTTCTTTTGCATAGAACTCGAAAACGGTGTGTCCTATCGCAAAAATAATGAAAATTTGGCACCCCTTTATGAAACCCATAAACCTATTATTCTGAACATGTAGGTACCAAAAAAAAAATAGTAGTATTTAAGTAACCCTATGTACTTAAATTATTTCTTTTTTTTTTTTTTGTTGTTTTCGACGCGCATTATTTACATGTCTAAATATGTATTTTTTAAAATTAAAAAAAAAACGTTTAAATATATAAAAAATAGTAAGTAATTTATTTATTTACTTATTACAATTTTTTTTTGTTATCGCGCGCAATTCTTCACACAAATAAACCACCACCACACAATGCAAGAAAATAATTTATTGCCATTTGGTGCAGAGTAATTAGCAGGAAAACATTATTTTTTTCAATTTTCAAATTTTATCACCACCTCCGAACGAACGTGATAAAATTTTTCTTAGTCACCGTCAAAATGTGACATTTGTGATATAATTGGTGCGCCCATATTAGCAAATAAGACATAATGAGTCCCAACTAAACGTCAAGAAGTTATGTCACATTCAAGAAATTATCTCACGCCGCCGTGCTAGCATTTAAGACAAAACAGTTTTATCGCCCAAACTATGATAAAATGTGTGACTCAAGCCATGTCACAGTAGGCCGTGCTCGCCGGGCAGAAACGGACATAGGGTACCTTACATCCCGAAAACAGTACTGTTCCTGAGGAAAACAACAATAACTTTGATTGAATTATATTATTACAAGCAGAATATAACCCGAATTGATTGTCAAATACTAAATAAACGCGTGCAAGCATAAGTAAAACATATTTTCAGACTAGATTTTATTAGCGACCTCAGATTTGTCGCCAAATATTGATAAGTTTTTGGCATAAAAACCTCTTCAGTGAAGTTATTTTTGTAGATTATTCAAATTATGTCGTGTCGTATTACCCAGTTACTGGGTTGTGGAGTTCAGATAGGCAGTCGCTCCATGTAAAATACTGGTATTCAGCGGCATCCGGTTAGACTGGAAGCCGACCCCAACATAGTTGGGAAAAGGCTAGGCAGATGATTCAAATTATGAGTAGGTAACTTAATTTTAATAGGTATCTACCATGGCCTGCTGTAATGTTGGCCAGTTTTGTTTACTAGATGGCCCGGCCGCCGGCTTAGACGGAATCAAAATTATGGCCCTCCTTGAAAATTGGTTGGGCAGCCTTGGTATACAGTACAGTGTGTACTGTGCAATGTGCAGCGTGCACCTCCGAAGTAGGTACGGTGGAACATCGCCGAGATAGATAAGCGTATTGTTGAGTCGAGTCTCTTTAGAAAATTGGTGTCTTTTGTTTAGATACGCTTCACAGACGTATTGGAGTGCAGATTACCGCACTATATTATATGTCTTTATTTTTATGGTCACAGTGAATCACACTAATCACACTAATATTATAAAGGTGGAAGTTTGTGAGATCGGGCAAAAGCTAGTTAAGTATATAGGCTAAAGTTCGTGTTGGGGTGTGTGCATGTGGGGGTGTGTGTGTGTGTGTGTGTTTGTATGTTTGTTACTTCTTCACGCTCAAACGGCTGGACCGATTTGGATGAAATTTGGTATGTAGATAGCTTATAGCCGGGATTAACACATAGGCTACTTTTTATCCCGAAATACGTAAAACCGCGGGGCTAGTAAACAATAAAAGAGTGATGTAATGAAAATATATATTTAACTAGCATTTCTCGCGTTAATTTAGTATTTGACAGTCAATTCGGGTTGTACTCTGCTTGTAATAATATAATTCAATCATGATTCAAAAGACACGTGGCACCATCTATTATTCTCCATACAAAAAATAACTCAATATATTTTTTTTCCAGTAAGTAATGCATATTTCAGAAAAACTACTTCAGTTTACGATTAAGATCGTAGTCTCACTTGTCAGATAATTTCATATAAATTCTGTTCCTGTTTTGAATTTATTCGGTAAGTAGGTAGTGGCTATTCGGTAAGTAGGTAGTGGCTATTCGGTAAGTAGGTAGTGGCTATTCGGTAAGTAGGTAGTGGCTATTCGGTAAGTAGGTAGTGGCTATTCGGTAAGTAGGTAGTGGCTATTCGGTAAGTAGGTAGTGGCTATTCGGTAAGTAGGTAGTGGCTATTCGGTAAGTAGGTAGTGGCTATTCGGTAAGTAGGTAGTGGCTATTCGGTAAGTAGGTAGTGCCTATTCGGTAAGTAGGTAGTGGCTATTCGGTAAGTAGGTAGTGGCTATTCGGTAAGTAGGTAGTGGCTATTCGGACATCGTGTGTCAGGTCAGCAGTCTACCACAAAAGAATCAGTTCGATTTCTTGACCTAAAAGGTCAAGAAATCGAACTGATTCTTTTGTGGTATTTTATTTTCAAGTGCTACAGGCACTTGAAAATATTTACACTAAGGCTCGTATTTATAATCAAAGTAATTACTTGACTAATTACTTGCTACTAAGTAATTTCTTACTTGAGAATAGAATTCTTAAGTAAAGAAAATGGTGACTATTACTTGGCTAAGAATTCTAAGCTTTGACAGTTCTAACTTCAAGCAATTACTAAACTATAGAAAGAAAATCATTGCTTAAGCAATTACTTTTAAGGCGAAAGCGGCACGGTAGCCCGCGAAATTCAAAATTTCTTACGTTTTTTGCAATTTGTAGGTCAGTGTGAGCTTGTATGTTGATTAAAATATGATTCGCGGCCGTAGCTAATAGGGCTTTACAGAATTATAATCATTAGAATCAGCAATACACTTCCATAAGTTTTACCTCAAGTTTAAGCATTTACCTCAAACCTCATGATTTCATGAAATCGCTAGATTTGAGGTAAATGCTAACTTATGGAGTTGTATTGCTGATTCTAATGGTTATAATTCTGTAAAGCCATATTAGCTACGGCCGCGAATCATATTTTAATCAACATACAAGCTCACACTGACCTATAAATTGCAAAAAGCGTAAGAAATTTTGAATTTCGCGGGCTACCCTGGCGCATCAACATTAAGTAATTACTTTTACTTGATTATAAATACGAGTGTAAGTATACTCAACCCTAAGTCCACGATTTCGTTAATGGAGCCAGTGTGCGACGCCGCGTGGAAATGATGAAGTTTTAGGCCAACAAGCCAACAAGATTTGATACTGTTGTTGTTGCCAGCGACAGAACGACGAAGAAGAAGAATATGAAGAAGAAAACCCACATTTTTTCAGTTATTTTTAAGTGCCAAATAATAGGCCTATTGCCATAATCCGGCACATATCCAGACTACCATTGGGTACTGAAAACAAAGCTTATGAGATTCACAATCTTTTCTTAGTCGATATCGCGTAGAAAAATATTCAAATCGGTTTAGATCCCCCATCTTGAACCAAACATCACGGAACATGCATAACTTTTAATGATATTCAAATCGTCTTTAAATTTTACAACCACCCATAACTATGAGCGTTATGATAACTAATATATTTCCATAACAATATTATAAATGTAAAAGTAACTCTGTCTGTTTGTTTGTCACCTTTTCATGCCTAAACCACTGAAACGGTTAATATGAAATTTGACAGATAGGGTAGCCTGGGACCTGCCGATCTATTCTGTAAAAATCTCACTGTGAAAACCTAGGTACTACAGTTTGCGCGCAAGTGCTAGTCACCACATGAGGTACGTGAGCGGTGAGACGGGGAGGGTGCGATTGACAAAATTGGCAGACTGAGTTAGCTTGACGTTTGTCTACCTCCCCCGTCTCACCGCTCACATACCTCAGACGATGGCTAGCACTTGCGCGCACACTTCTTCTTAGCGTGACGATGGCAAAAATAACTCGGAAAAATAAAAAATACATATTATAATGCAGTTTTTTTAAATTTGTTACAATACATATGCAGTTTTTTAAAAATAACAGTGTCAATCTCTAGCATCAAGTGAAATGACAGCTCACTCCGCCTATTATAAAACAATATCGAAAACGGGTCTTATCGCGATATTCTTTTTAACGAGGTAAACAGGTACCTACTTGTTTCCCGACGTTTCGACCGCCTTACAGCGATCGTGGTCACGGGAGGACTGAGCACTGATGAGATGACAGCTCAGCGACGTCTTCGTAAAGTGCGGGTATGTGCATCTACCCTCACTTGGTCTTCACAATTTTTATAAATGTCACTGTCGGTACTTCTACACACAACACTAAGGACGTCTACACACTGGCGGACCTCGTCGGACGACCGGCGTTGCTTGCACTTGCTAATGACTGGATTCCAAGTTGTAGGCAGTCGGTATCCATCCTCTCTGTTGAAATTGTTGTTGTTGTTGTCGGGAAATAAGTAGGTACCTACCTGTTTACCTCGTTAAAAAGAATATCGCGATAAGACCCATTTTCGATATTGTTTTATAATGTGTACAAATCGCGAAAGTTCACTCCGCCTATGTTTTCACGGTGAGATTTCTACAGAATAGACCGGCTGGAGAAAGACATAGACTACTTTTCACCCTGGGTAAAACACACAACACACAGCGGCTTGATCTGTAGTAGCCGTGCGTACCTGGTAAACCCACATTTCGTCAGTTATGTTTAAATCCCATGTAATAGGGGGCGAGCCTATTGCCATCAACCAGGCACAAATCCAGACTCCAGGCTACTACTAACAAATTCCAGATGGAAAACCCAATAACACTTTGCCGACCTGGGATTCGAAACCAAGATCTCATGCTTAGAAGTTTTGCTTGCGACCACTATACCAAAGGGCAGTCATCATCCTGGATATTTCTTTGGAAAAAGAAAGATAAAATAAAAACTACACGCAGACAAAATCGCGGGCAACAACTAGTTCTCCATAAGAGGATAAGATAAGATAAGATATTTTTTTTATTTGCGTAAAACATGGTATTACATAGGTGTTATTTGCGACCACTAGAAGAAGAAGAAGTAAACAATAGACATTATAGTCGGTGATTCCCTTTCATACGCGGATCACCGTGACTAATCGACATGATTATAACTATAGCAGTTAATATTAAACTGGCTTTATCTTACGTAATGGCGTTAACAGATATGTTAATTTGACTGAAATTGAGTTGAAGTGCACTTAAAATTAACTGTGGTGTTTTGATGAATTCTTGTAGGTACTTCCGCATTTTAATGTGGACAAGAGAATTTATGTTTTGTTTTCACTTCTGCCCCACTGCTCAACTAGATTGCTCAACTGCATAAAGTTGAGCAGTGGGTAATACCGACGGCTCAACTGGTAATTGTTCAACTATGAATAGTTGAGCAGTGGGTAATACCTGCTGATCAACTAAAACTGCACAACTATATCTATAGACTAGAAAATAAAAACTCCAAATCTCATAATCATCTCATCTCATAAACTTCACCAGCTACCAAGAAATCTTAAAATATTTTTTTTTAAGAAAACTTCGAATTAAACACTTTAATTAGTAAGTACCCCATTTTTTCTTGTGGATGTTAAATCATCAAATGACATACTCCCGCCCTGGGTGGAGCGGAAGGGCGTGTCAGACTTTTACTGATCCACCCGTGTTCCTTCAGTTGCCTATGCAAGGGCCACGGTATCTCTTTCAAACAACCCGCGACCCCGGCGGCAAGTAGGTACCCCTAATATACGTGAAAAGATTTTTTTTATTCTGTAAATAGGATTTCGGAATCACTTTTACACGTCATATAAAAAAAATAATTAAAAAATAAGCTAGATGAAGTTGACATTTCATATCTGACTACCCTGAGAAGAAATGACGAAACAAACTCAGGGATCAAAGTCTCTTTTAAAGTCCATACATAATCTTGGTCAGATCATGTGAGGACCATGTAGGTCCATGTCTGAAATGGTCTTATGAGGAAAGAACCATACAAATTTGAGTGGACCTGTCCACTATCCAGCCTGCAAGCATTTGCCAACAGTGTGTCGTGTAGCTCAACTCAGGATTTAAGGAGCTCAATAACTCGACGAACAATACCAAAGAAAGGACATTTGGGTAGGTCGCTAGTACTGAAAATGTCAGACCATCAATAAAACTAAAAGTAACTATTATTATTTATATTTCTTCTTTTTGCTTGTTGAATGTGTTACTTATCGTAATTTTTCGAGAGCGTGCCCAATTGGGATTTCTGAATGAATTAGTTGCGTTGTTATGTACCTAAATAATTATATCATCATTATGTATATACTTCTTTCTTCTCCTGTTCGCTATTTTATCTACAGCAAGCACGCCAATGTCGGCTAATACTTTTCATAATCTTACAATGTCTTAGTGTTTTTGTTTATAGATTTGTTAATTTTTGAATGCCAACTTTCGAGCACATTGTTGGTTCTATGTCGCTCTCCTAACATATTTACTGATAATTTTTATGAAGCACTTTTTCTTTAGAATGTTGTCCACATAACGTCATATAGGGCTGCATGCTGCATTTCAAGTTTCATATGCATAGATGAATGACAAGTCTCGCTGCGCTCGCGCCAGCGAGACCTATCATTCATCTAAGTTCATATGTTTATTATTTTTCATATTATAAATCAATAGATTAGTGGCCAGTGCCACAAGAGCAGTTGAGCAGTAGGTTATATATTCGACTTTACAACAGGATGACCTACTGATCAACTAAGTTGAGCAAAAAATAGTTGAGCTATAGAGCATAAAATGTTCGGTAATACAAACTATGTCCTACAGCTCAACTGCTTAACTAGTTGAGCAGTGGGGAAGAAGTGTTTGTTTTATGTAACTGCAAGACAACCACATGCGTTAATTCTAAGTTGTACGTTAATTTATGGCAATTTTCGTGTCAAACTTACCAGCTTAATATAACAAAAACTGGCCAGGTGCATGTCGGACCACGCACAATGAAGGGTTCTGTAGTTGAGATGAATTTATTCCAAGAACAAACTTAACATTGTAGTTGAAAAGCATATCCTCTCATACATTCCAACTGCAAATGTAAGTTTATGCGCACAATATTGAGAGATTTACTATGTTATTTTAAGACCATAGACTTCTATAGGTTTTCCTGTACTTTAACTTATAAGTACCTATAGAATTTATTCTGTATTTTGTTAAAAAATTTAGGCACAGTAGTTTCGAAGATAAAGGGCAGGGGAATTGTCATTTTTTTCTTGAATAATTTTACGGTACAATTTGCAAAACATAAAAAAATGCCATTTAAAAGAGACCCCATATTTAAAATGCATTTATTTACGTTACACGTTCCGTGTTTGGGACACAGAAATTCATATAATACCCAACTTAATCGGTCCATTAAATTCGGAGTAAAATGGCTGTGACAGACGGACAGACAGACACGCGAGTGATCCTGTAAGGTTCCTTTTTAGAGTTCCGTACCAAAATGGTAAAAAAGGAACCCTTATGGCGTGACTCAGTCTGTCTGTCTGTCTGTCACAGCTGGATATCTCAAGAACTACTAATGCTATCAACTTGAAATTTAGAATAGTTTTAGATGACGTTGACCTAACTATTTTGCAAATAAGAAAGAAATTAAAATATTTAATTTTTTTTTGCAACAGGGACTGAAAGGGGGTCTTAAAAATTCAAAGTTGGGCTACTAGGGCATGTGGGGTATCATATGAAAGAGCGCTGTTTGCATATTCTCAAACATTTTTTTCTTTTTTTTAGCCCGCATAGTTTTCGACTTTTGATGAAAAATGTAAAAAAATACCGTTCCCCCCCCCCCCCCCCCCCCTTATCTCCGAAGTTTGCAAAGCGAAAAATCTGAAATTATTCTATGTGATAGAATTATATGTAAAGATTACAGGGAAAATAAAACGATGTCTCTAAATAGCACACTTTTTCAGAAATCGGAACGGAACCCTCGGTGCGCGAGTCCGACTCGCTCTTGCCCGGTTTTTTCATTTGGACGGACGGAACTTATAAATGCACTATGTGTTAATCCACGGTATAAGCTATCTACATACCAAATTTCATCCAAATCGGTCCAGCCGTTTGAGCGTAAAGAAGTAACAAACATACAAACACACACACACACGCACACCCCCACATGCACACACCCCAACATGAACTTTAGCCTATATACTTAATATTGGTGTGATTTGAAAGTTACAACAAACGAAAATATGTAAGATTGTAAACAATTTGTGTTGAGTCTCAACCATTGTAAACGTTAACGAATATGAAACACAACTCATCCACGGCCACAGTCATGATACGAAGCTATGGGCACGCATTGCGCATTTTAATTAAATTTTCCCGGATGTTATTAAAACATGCAGCTCTAGCATAACTTACATGGCTCACAAGCTTTGCATGCATTAAGGAAACTGCAGAACAAAAGTCTCCATTCATATAAAGAAAGAACAAGCATAGCCACCTTACTTGACTACTGCAAAAATTTGAAAACCCCTCAAAAATTAACGGGCTTAAGTCCATAATTAATATTATAAATAATGAGGAGGAACAGGCGCTCGTGTCTAAGTAATAACAGCCGCACGGGTCGATCGATCAGGTTAAGCTACATTTGCCGGGGTTGGTCTGTGGATGGGTGACCATGTTTACATACCGAGACTCCTCCGTGCCTCGGAAATCACGTTAAGCCGTTGGTCCCGTCATCGTAGTGGTTCGTCAGAATCCCGAAATTCTGACAACCATTCTTACCAAGGGTTATCGTATTACCCAGTTACTGAGTGTGGAGGTCAGATAGGCAGTCGCTCCAGGTAAAACATTGGTATTCAGTTGCATCCGGCTAGACCGGAAGCCGACCCCAACATAGTTGGGAAAAACTAGCTTTTGCCCGCGGCTTCGCCCGCGTGGTTGTTGGAAAATATTCCAAGGGAACCTGCTACCGGGAATTCCTTCCTTATACCTTGTCTATATTATAAAGGGAACCTCTGTGCAAAATTTCAGCTTTTTAAGTCCAAGGGTTTGGGCTGGGCGTTGATGAGTCAGTCAATCAGTCAGTCAGTCAGTCAGGACTTCTCTTTTTATTTATATAGATAGATAGATAGCTAGAAGATAGATAGAAGATATATAGATAGATGTGACAGTAGCTCTGTCTGTCTGTCTGCATGTATGTTACCTTTTTACACCTTAATTGCTGAATGAATTCACATGAAATTTGGCACACACGATAGGATAATTATCCCGGTAGTACGTTCTCGTGGGATAATTTCCGACTTCCACGTGGGCGAAACCACGGGCAAATGCAGTTTATTACAATACTCGTAAACTGCGATTCACCAATAACGAGATCTCCATACCAAAAACGGAGAACATAAATTTTAAAACAATAATGATTATAACCCTCAAATGCGCGGTCGTTACAAATCTCTTTTATTAATTTCTGACATCCGAAAACCGCATTTTATGCGTGAATAATTTATATGAAACCGATAGCCATTAACCCCGCAGGCGACAGGTGGGTCGCCTTCGACCGAGCCCAAATGATTCGTTATGGTATCTGGACTAGGCTTTCGTTCATATTTTCGGTTGACTTCACAACTCCCACGGACTTTGGTATAACTTTGACCAATGAGATGGAAATATCAAATTATTATAGACGTCAACGGTACAAGAATCTTTTGGCGCCTAGATAAAAGGCTCCCGCCGACAGTCGTCACACAACGATGCGACACAATTCTGGTAGAACAATTTCCATGAAGTTTTCATAGAAATTGTTCTACTAAAGTCGTGTCGCGCTTGTCTGTGGCAGCCTTTAATCGAAACTAAAGCCACCATCTATAGTTTTTTTTTCCAAAACCAATTTTGTGAGAATTTCATAAATGTTTACCACAGAATAGATATTCTGTACTGTAATGTTTACGAACAACGCCCTGTCAAAGTCATTAATTGAAGGGCCCCAAACGATCCTATTGTGACACTCTATGTACAACATGGATTATTGTCATCCAAGTTATAGTTCCTTAATACGGTATTTTACTCTATATGAGAAAAAAACTAAAAATATATTATTTAAATAGCTTCGGCATAAAGCAGTCGGAAAATAAAATAATAATATTTTTAAAATTCAATTCAAAGTTTTCAGTTTTTTTAATCTGTTTTCTAACACCATGAAAGTAGCCGCCATATTATTACGTCATTACGGCTGTATAAATTAAAAAGTGTCAATGTCAACTGTCAACTAATCAGCGTATATAGTGTTTGTTTACTAAGCGAACTGACGCCATGGCCACAGAGCAATATGGCGTCCACTGCGTCGCAGCGTTTCGCGCAAAATTTGAAAGTGTAAAATTTTAAGACATTTTTATGGCACTTATCGATTGAATAAAAATGTTGTTTTTTTTAGTGGCTTATTAGCACTATAGAATCTAATTAAGACTCTTTTCAAAAATGGGTATAATACCCTATTTATTTTCAATTAGTCCCATTGATAACTAACTTTTAACATTCCTTTTGATGACAATCTCTTTGAATGTCATAGAAAACCACATTAAGGTCAAACGCATCTTGCCCTAAAGCTGTCCAAGACTATTTCCGGTTCCCCTAAAGTCTCCGTTAATTAAATGAACTGTCAAACTCAAGCGCAAACCACCACGATTAATAGAATTGAACTCCAGTCGCCATGGATAATTAAAGCTGAAACGTTAGTTAGAGGAAGGAACAAAAAGTATTTAACTATCACTTGCATCGTCACTCGATATACTTAGGTAATCGTGTAATTTCAATTGTCACCGGAACCGAAGCCATTGAATAAGCATGGAGTTATGCCATTTGTATTGGTTATATAAGTTTACGGAACTGTTTAAACTACTCGTGCATAATATTTTTAAGGTCTACAGGGTTATATTTTTACATACGTAATCCTATATTACGTATCTATTGAATTGAAATCTACGGTGAGTAAAGCCCTGCTCTTTTGGGTGAACAGTCACTTTTATGAAACAAAAATTCGCACACTTAAAGCAATAATCGTGAAATAATACCATATTTATGTTTCGATTTTTATTCACAGAATACATTTCTATTGAAACTCCGCTGAAGTTCTGGTCACCATTTTCTATCCTTCGTTAATTCCAAAGTCACTTTACAAAATCAATGTGTCAATGCGCCCGAATGACAGTTACAAACGACCCCGCCACGCGACGGGTTAAACGTTCAATGTTTACTAATTATTTCTACCGGTGTCTGTTTCCTTAACATTAATGAAATTAAATAAAGTAACGTAAGTGCCTCGTTGGTCAAGGCCGTGATAAGGCCTGTCGTACTTTATGGATCGGAATGCTGGGCAGTGAAGAAGGCGGATGAAAAAAGATTGCATGCAGCGGATATGAGAATATTGAGATGGATGTGTGGAGTGACGAGAATGGATAAAGTAAGAAATTAATATACAAGAGGAAGTTTGAAAGTTACGCCAGTGACAGAAAAGTTGAAAGGAAATCGTTTGGCTTGGTTCGGGCATGTGACAAAAAACGCACGTGAGACGAAACGCATGTGACAAAAAAGTGATGAATATCATGTTGATAGATGGAGAGGCAGAGGAAGGCCAAAGAAAAGATGGATGGATTGTGTGAGGAATGATATGAATGAGAAGGGAGTGAATGATAGCGTGACGGTTGACAGGGGAGAATGGAAGAAGAAAACGTGTTGCGCCGAACCCAGGAAGATGATGAACTGCCTCGTTGGTCAACTCTAGAGGTCGTGGGCGCAATAACTAGTCCTGGATTCGATCCCCCGATCGGAAAAAGTGTTATCCAAGTATTCCATCACAAGATTTCTTTGCAGCCCGGAGTAGAGATTTGTGTCTGGTTTATGCCAAGGGGCTTGCCTCATATTACATTGGCTTAAACATACCTAACGGGTGAAATATGGATGGATGATGACGTCTAACTACTCTTATATAAAAAAAACAGTTTTGTATGGAGATGCACTGAACGGATGCATTCAGTCTATGGACAAAAGCTGAATTGACCTGAATAAGTGTAGTCAGTCCTAAGATGGCATTTAAAATTTGAATTTATATCAGGTAACTCTTTGAAGGTAATACATACGTCACGGTAACTTGAAAGCGTCACGTCCGTCCTGTCTTTAAACTCGGTTTAGGTAAACGTCGGTTAATTAAGGGAACTTACTTCAAGTCTCAGCTTCAAGTTAGAATGTTTGTTCACTTAAGTTATGACAGTTAGGTATATGTGAAGGAACGTCTCGTTAGGTGGCCCTTGAAAATTACAAGTCTAGTTGAAGATGAAAAATAGTTTTAACCCAATGTCACTATCCCGGAACACTTTTACGCTGCAGTAATAAAATTGTATTAAGGGCAAATTTTTCAATAGTCAGATAACTTTGTATCTGAAGAATAACTAAGACAGTTTGACATATTTTCTATACAGAAACTGTCAAACCGCCATATTTATTCCATAAATAAAAGTTATCTGACGATTGAAAAATTAGCTGTTATGGAAACCATTTTTTTTTTTCGTCAATAGCAGACCGGAGCTAGGATTTGTGCACGGTTGACTGCAATAGGCTCGCCCTCTAGACTCTTTTACATGGGACTTAAACATAAATAGGGTACACGTCTGCCTAACCCTTTGGAAAACGGAAAAGCGGCTTGATGTTGTAAATTGTAGTTCGAGGAACAACTCTTCAAACCCTGCTTCTACAATAAGTACACTGCAAAGCTTTTTCAAAAACCTCGTCCATTTTACTCCGAGTTATTTGTCGCTAAGATCGTATTTATACTGGAAAATATTTCACTTTGTACATACGAATAATACGATGAAGGCTTTCATAGTTGTGGTGAACCGCGGTCAGAATCTTCTAAAGGGAAATGTGTTGTAAACGGCTTTGTCCTTTAGTACAGGACAGCGGTTTGTGTACACATTGTGAATAGGATGAAATAAAAACCGGCCAAGTGCGTGTCAGACCAGGCACAATGAAGGGTTCCGTAGTTGGGATGAATTTATCCCAAAACAAACTTAACATTGTCATTGAATGATATCGCAAAAAAAAACTACAAATTAACGATTTTCGGACTTTTTCATTTACTTGAGCTATGAGACCTTGTTTCTTGCCAAACATGATTCTAGATCAACGGAAATACCCTATAGGTTTTGGTTTATTTGCGAGTATCAAAAATACGTCGCATAAATTGTCATATTTTTTATTGCGTTGACTTAGAAATTTGATTTTTTTAGCTCCAAGAGACCGTATACCGTATTTCATATTTAAATTTCAACTTGATACCTCCACGCGTTCCTAAGAAAAAGGGTCTTAAGTCTTAACAGACTGAGGTACGGACCCTAAGAACGAGCAGATAATAATATATCGGCTGTGTGTGGTTGGTACGTCATAAAGTACAGGGTGTCCCGTGGCAGAATTAGGATTTCAATTTCGAATTGTTTTATTGCCGCTGAGCGGAGGGATGGGTGGGGGGTCGCGTTCGATTCGTAATTCGTGCGGATTACTTAATCACGATGTCGCAGTGGACGGGTGAAGAACGTGCGTTTGCAGTCGAAGCGTTTTTAAAGCTTATGATTCCTGTGCTGTTGCTCGTCGAAGATTTTGTTTCCGACGTTTACGTGATGCGATAAGTGAAGATTTGATTCGAATGTGGGTGCAAAGGTTCAGGACAACAAGTTCAGCAGCAAACAATCCGCGGCCGGGACCCAGCCGCACGTCGAGAATATCGTTCGCGAGGTTAATGGCATCCCGACGTTATTTCTGCAGCGAGTGGCGCGGCATACTGAGGTCAGATTCCAAGAGTGTGTCCGACGTGACAGTCAACATTTAGACAGAATCATTTTTAAGAAATAAAATCCGCACTTCTCTTCTTTCTAATAGTTATTAAAACAAATTTATATATTTTGTAGTTTTTTTCTTATTTAAATTTGAAATCCTAATTCTGCCACCGGACACCCTGTACATTAGAACGTTGTGTTGCAACTTGGGAATGAGAAGAGAATGTTTATACAGAACAGCCCGGGCAGAATATGACAGGTTTTACCAATTTTAGTCGATAAAACCTGTCATATTCTGCTCAAAAGACGAAAGTGAATCTAGTTTTAACTTTCAATCTTCCAAAATTGTAGCGAAAAGTATTTACTTCGTACCTAAAATAGAAAATTTTATTTGAAGTACTTGCTGTGCCCCGCGGTTTCACCTGCATAGACTGGGATAAAACATAGCTAATATGTTAATCTACAGTATAAGCTATCTACATACCAAATTTCATCCAAATCACTCCAGCCGTTTGAGCGTGAAGAAGTAACAAACACTCACACTCACAAGCTTTCGCCTTTATAATATTATATTAGTGTGATTTCCATGTCGCTGTGAATTTGCTATGAAAGACAGAGTTTGTTTTCTACCAACTGAAACGCAGTTGGTAGAAATTAGGTCGTTATTACCTTTACCTTTATAACGAAGCTCAATATCCAAAACACAATAAATATCTCCAGCTCAGTTTTCGTCAACTGTTTCCGAATTGATTTGTTATTCTATTCAAAGTTCAAGTGAGATTTATTGATTCTATTTGTCGCCGGAATCAAGAGTGCGATGTGCTATCGCAAGCCGATATCTCGCCATCGCTCGTCCTTTCGGTTCCAGTCTCGCTAAATTGATTGTAGGTCCTCGTAATGCTCCGATTTTCCGATCACTCTTATCGAATCGCGACATTTTTCTTCAAAACTGCTTTGAAGATGAAACCGTTTGTTAGATGTCGATGACATCTTCATTTTAGCTAAGTATAAGAGAAAGCGGTTGAAAAATTTTGATTGTTGTTATTTGGGCTTTAATTATATGATTTGCATGGATGCTATCAATTGTAGTTTCGCAGAACCTGTTATCATCAACGATGTGGATTTGATTTCACCAATAAGCTTTTTTCTGACTCCTAAGTCACCTTTTTTTTAGGAGTTAGGGTTTACCTTATCTGCCAGGATCGCGGGTTGTTCGAAAGAGATACCGTGGCCCTGGCACAGGCAACTGAAGGAACATGGGTGGGTTTTAGTCAGTAAAAGTCTGACACGCCCTCCCAGAGCGAGAGAAGTCATTGACGTGTCCCATCCACAAAAAAAAAGGGTTTGCCTTATCCGTATGACCTTTAGTTAACCAAGTAATGTATCCTAGTCTTATGCAATGTCAAAGGTTTTTATATCATTAATTTTTTTTTGTATTTTAAAGCTATGTATTACCACAGTGCCTAAATGAATTCCGCTGAACATAGGCTTCCTAATTACTATTATCATTACTTAGATTATTTAAGTAACCTATTAGATTATTTCCACAGTCAATAATGTTGGCTCATGGTGGCAGCTAGGCAGTTTGGTATTTTACACATTGTTATTATACATAAATACATACATAAACTCACGCCTTCTTCCCATGGGGGTAGGCAGAACGCCACATGCTACGATCCTTACAAAGGTACTTACTCCTTTTGGTTCGTTTACGTTCATACATCTGGTTATACACGCGCGCTGCTTGCGAGTACTACGCACCTGACCTTTCTGAAGAACATCACCAAAAAGGTCAAGGTCAATAAGGGTAATTTAAGATATTATGTCTTCTTAGGGCGACCCCTCCCGGCGTTTCCACTCGCCATCTTCATTCATTCTAAGATTTTTCCTACAATTATGACTGGAATAATGGTGTTTTCTTTTCTGAAACCAAATGGCTTTTCTTTGCATAGGTAGGTACCCATACTAACTAATATACTTACTAATATTATAAATGCGAGAGTAACTCTTGTCTGTCTGTCACACTAATATAATGAAGGCGATAGTATGTGAGTATGTGTGTGTGTTTGTTTTATTGTCTGTTACTTCTTCACGCTCAAACGGCTGGACCGATTTGGATGAAATTTGGTATGTAGATAGCTTATACCCTAGATTTTTTATGCCGGTCTACGTGGGGGAAACCTCGGGGCGCAGCTAGTATAATATAATAATATTCTAGAAGCGAAAGTTTCGATGGAGGCATGTTTGTTACTCAATCACGCCAGAACGGCAGAACGGAACTGAATGAAATTTGGCACAGAGATACATTATAGTCTGGAATAGCACATAGGCTACTTTTTTTTATGCCGATAGTACTTTCCCGTGAGATAACTTCCGACATCCACGCAGGCGAAGCCAGTAAGTTATTTTGATAACATTTTTCCCAAGCTCACTTCCATTACGATACAAAAACAAGCCTCCAGTTTTCCTACAAAGCCAGCACTTCAGCTCATCCGTCCGTCGCGCGTCGTACAAAAATCAACATTTTCCATTAGCTGGTCTTACTTTACAAACTTAAGTGAAACCTCGTTAACAGAAACTGTTACGGAAAACTTTGACTCAAGACTGAAGTTTGTGTTGCTCCTTCTAGACTAAATTAATCACGGACTAATTTTTATTAAATTAGTATAAAAAATGTAGTTAATTTTTAAATAAATGTTGGTCGTTGGTATTGTCATCATTTATGATATCATTTGACGACACGGTTGGCGCAGTGGTTGAGCGATTGACGGCTGCGCAGCATGTCGCGGGTTCGATTCCCGCAAATATTTGTACGACCTACAAGTATTTGTTCCGAGTCTGGGTGTTTTTCTATCTATAATATGTATGTATTTACAAAAAAAAAAAAAAATGTATATAAGTAGTTTATCAGTCATCTCCTTACCATAACACAAGCATTAGGTTGCTTAGCTTGGGACTAGATGGCGTTGTGTGAAATGTCCAAGGATATTATTATTATTATATTATTTATTTAATTTGTTTGTATACATGTACCTACATAATATACAGGATAAGTTTTTAAGGAGTGCGCAAATTTTTCAGTGTGTTGTACCCATGAATATGAACTAACTTTAGATGTACTAATATCAGTATCATTGGTGAAATTTTCCTTTGGACAAAATAAGAAAAGCGAATCACCTTTTCAATAGAATGCGTGCCTTTGAGAGCTCGCGCAAACATAATCCCCAGCTTCCACATAAAACGTATGACGAAGACAAAAGATCAATCTGCCTAGCCTTTTCCCAACTATGTTGAGGTCGGCTTCCAGTTTAACCGGATGCAGCTGAATACCAGTATTTTACACGGAACACTGCCTATCAGACCTCCACAACCCAGTTACTAGGTAATACGATACCCCTTGGTAAGGCTGGTGTCAGACTTTCGGGCTTCTGACGACCCGTAACAACTGCGCCGAGGAGTCTGGAAGATGTCACCCATCCACGTACCAATCCCGGCAAGCGTAACTTAACCTGATGCTGTTATTACTTAGCCGCGAGCTCCTCCTGTATGACAAAGACAAATAAAGATAATACCACACTACACCTACCACTGACGCTTCACAAATAGATATATAATATACAGTAAACATCTCCACGTCCGTGTATAGTTTCAGTGTAAAATGGTCTAATCCACATATTTCCCCTGACGCAATTCCTCCACGTTACAGCTCGCAGCTAACACTGTTATGTTAGCGTTATGATTTTACATAAAACCTCTTACTTTTATAGCTACTAGCATTATGTGCTATAACGGCACTTGTATTAAAGTGCTCGTATGTTTTACCTCTACAACTAGAACATGTGTGAGCAGATTTGCCTCGTTTTATACTTACAACGCTGGATTTTCCGCTGCCTGTGGGTTGGTTGCATCAACTTGGCATTATTATCAGAATACCACCAGTATCTTTGTATTATCAAAATTAATAAATAATTCTCAAAAAAAATATGTTTATAAATGTAAGTCAGGGATGTTAATCGTTTTCGCGGGTTGTTCGAAAAAGTTACCGTGGCCCTGGCACAGGCAACTGAAGGAACACGGGTGTATTTTAGTCAGTAAAAGCCTGACACGCCCTTCTGCTCCACCCAGAGCGGGAGAAGTCATTTGATGATTTCCTATCCAAAAAAAAAAGCGGGTCAACCAAAATCGTTTACCAAATTGACTATCAACTTAAATTGGATTTGGATGGGATCTATCCTGAAATCGCAAAAAAATCAGCTGTTTCCTACATATATGTTCGCATAACTCGTCAACATGTAGGGAACAGTTGATTTTTTTTCGCGATTTATGGTTGGCCCTATAGTAAAAGTTGTTCATAATGATGAGTACAATGACCCCTTAAAAGGATGCCCATGAATTCTTCAATTTAAAATGTAATAAGATTCTACTACACAATTTCGAATTCTGAAATCCAATAAGTCCTAGTTAATACGAAATCCATTTGACTGTAAAGGTCACATTTTGTTTTTCAAGTAACAAATACTTCGCTAATCAATTTCGAACCAGTATTTTTATCGACGATCTTAACTTTAAGTCTTTATCAAGGCAGCTAAATTACAAAACTTTAGTTCTGTAAATGGCCATTGAGATATTTTATATAGTCTTATCAAAGCAGTTTATATTGATTTAGGTTTGTTTCAGCGATGTTTTAAAATAACAAAAGATATTTACGAGGCAGATGTGAGTGGAAACGCCCGAAGAGGCCTTATTAGGACATACGAGTCGTTTTGCATCCTCGCCAAATTTAAGGGTGTGGTACAGACCATACCGAACCACTTTTTCCATGGCACCAACATCGTAATCGCGAAAAAATAATCAGCCGTCCCACACATTTGCGTAGAGTAGGTATTGAAAAACGGTGAAGGAAAACATACCTAGTGAGGAAACCGTCATGTCCTAGAACCAAAAATTCGAAAACATTGTGACATCTACCAACCCGCACTAGGCCGGCGTGGTGGATTACGGCCCACTCCCTCTAACCGAGAGGAGGCCTGTGTCCCAGCAGTGGGAACATTATAAGCTGATTATGTTTTGTAGGTATTGAAGTTGTATATGGGTAAATATTTTCGCGAACACGATGTTGGTCCCATGGAGAAAGTTATTCGGTTGATGTTCACCCTGAAATTTGACGAGGATGCAAAGCGATACGTTGTATAGTGACCTTATTAGTGATGTTCTTCAGAAAGGTCAGGTGCGTAGTACTAACAACCAGCGAACAACTTGGTGCACTGGGTGCACTTGCCTAGTGCGTACAGGGATAATCGTCGGTTGAAGCCTCATTTCATTGATAGTGTCTAACGGGGCCGAAGCCAACTTGCAGAGGGCAAGTTGGCTTCGGCCCCTCGTACGCCTTCCAAAGGTCCGGGTCCCCAGGGTCGCGAGATATGTCAAAGACATTTTAAAATAATAATAAATTGGCGATTGTAACAATGTCGACACTAAATCACGGAAGACTTACATATTTTTTTTTATTCTAGCCTACACTGTCCCACTAGTGAGCAGGGCCACCTCGACATCCCTTAAAACAAAATATTTAGAAATGATTTACTTTCATCATATTATTATCTAAACAAGTCACACTGCCATTTTCCCTCGAGCTTTATTAATTGGGTTCCGGAAATTAATAAATTGACAATTTACGTCATATCTCACTTCATCTCCAGTGTTCAACAGAACAAATTAAAATTTAAAAGCATTAATTGTCTCAATTAAATCAAAAACCCAGTAAAGCGTTCCCCACCTTACTTTAAAGGCATAAAAAATATTCATATTTGATGTTATGATGCTCTAAATAAACGAGAAAGGAAATTAAATACATTTTCAGCGGGTATAACGCGTAATAACCGGGCGTTTTGTTTAAACCCTTCTTTATAACAAATAACCCTACTTGACCCTCACACAATTTGTTACGGCTTTACGATTTAATCATTTACTTTGACCCCGAGCTTAAAAACGACCCTAAACAACATAAATAACTAAATTTATATAATTTTCCCCTTCGCAGTTTTCAGTTTAATCTATACTAATAAGATGGAGAGTTTGTGTTTTTGTTCAACGTCAAAAAGTTCATAATATTGTGTGTATTGTTGTTTATTTTGTGTTGTGTGTATATTGTTATTTATTGTGTTTGTTATAAGCATCATTAAATTATGGTCGAGATTTGGATTTATTAATATGTGACTGCACGTATCCTGCACATCCTCCTTGTTCTCAGCATATAATATTGAACCGTTAACATGAGGACATATTTTTGGTCTATAGGTTCTATAGAATTTATAGAGCTTTCCAACGCTCACAATATTTTAATCCATGACAGTGCCAATATATTAATTAACTCGACTGTACCTCTTTCATAAGGTGCACATAAAGATAAACACATGAAGTTACACGGGTAGGTACAGAGGCCAGCACATCTGATGTTAAGAAATCCTTCGGGAATAAAGTATTTTATCTCTATAAGGAAAAACACCGCAAGAATAAACTTTTACCTAGATCCTATTAGAAAGGATATCTCGCAAAGTATGAGTACGGAGTTCGACTTTATCTGCGATCGCATATAAAAATTGCTTACTACCTAATATTTTCTTGTTAGCGTTAGAACTAACTTATTATTTCTTGTTAGTACCTATCATAAAATCTACGGAAATAAGATGACGTGGATATCGAAGGGTAGCATTTTATCTTCATGTATCTATCTACTGCCATACTGTTGACTAGGTACATTAATTGGTTACCACCTCAGACTAAATAAAAAGCCAACACAAGCCCTGCCAACAGTGACGTCAAGCCGCACGTTTTGGGAGTCTTAACACACACATACACACACCCCGACTTAGTACACACACTACACACACTTAGTTGCACTTAGTAAAGTGGAAGTTTAAATTGTAGTTTGCTGTAAGTGTGTGCGTGTGAGCGTGTATCCACAGGGCGAGGTGTAGTTTTGCGCATGCTTCACTGTATTGTTCGCAGCGCTATAGGTCTGGGTTTATTACTTAGTCTTAGATTACCACCTCTCTTAAGGTACCTTTATGCGTGAGTGGTACCCAATTAATGCAGTCGTCTGTGCTTTATTCGTGCGACTGCCGCGCCGCATCCATATTTATAAAATTGTATACATTAGCTGTAATTAAGCCAAGGACCTCAAATATATAGTAGTACATACTAATTCCATGCTGTAAACGTAAGTATGGCCTAGCTATATGTATTTGACAGTCACTTGTAAATTGTTATCGCTGACAGCCGATGTTTGTTGGGCCACGGTTGGGCTTCAGCCAGCCCATGGCGAACAACTGGGACCAGACAAAAAGTTTGGATAAGCGAAGCATATAGAGAAAATATATTTGTGCCTCGTTTAATCTCACTACTGGATCTAATAAGTGTGTGTAACTGTGTGTGTGTAACTGTGTGTGTGTAACTGTGTGTGTGTAACTGTGTGTGTGTATGTGTCTCATAATTATTACTTGTTTTGATATTATACTCCGTCTACGGCCGCATGGCCAATCAATCTATCTGTCAAAGCACAAACGTCAATTATCCCATCAGCTATGAACGAACATCAATTAGGGAGTCTACTTTCCTGCCAAGATCTAATTATTGGCTGAAGCTAATACATAATTCCTTTATTGTTACTTTCTCACGGCACCCCGTGGAAGCATTTGTTCGGAAATTTTTCCGTTAATTAAACCCCTAAGTTAATTATATGTCGACAGAGTTATCGTTTATTTAAATTTCCTTTCTGACACGATAGAATTATTACTTTGCAGATTTGTTCCTATGGGCTGTGGTTCCTGGTTATAATGAGACCAACGCAGCCACCCATTTCCTGTGGGTGGTCGTTAAATAAGAAAGCTTTGTGTACAAATAAATAGCTGATTATTATGAATGAGATATCAAAGAGTTAGAGTTTTGCAAAAGAGCTGCTGAAAACAGAAAGAGACGCTATATACCCTTAAATTTGACCACACCTTTCTGATACATCCTGTATCAGAAAGGTGTGGTCAAATTTAAGGGTTAGTACAGACCATCAAACTGAACAACTTTTTCCATGGGACCAACATCGTAATCGAGAAAAAATAATCAGCTGTTCTATACATTTTGGGTCGAGTACGGGACAGCTAATAATTTTTCTCGATTACAATGTCGGTCCCATGGATAAAGTTGTTCAGTTTGATGCTCTGTATCACACATTTGACCACACATTTCTGGTCCACCCTGTAGATAACATATAAAACGTCATTTACGTTCGTATGAATAATGTGTAATTAAATAATAATTCCCGTGTTAATTAAAACTAATTCTATTAAATATCTTGGCTTAATCATAGATTATCGTCTCAACTTCCAACAACACATTGAAACATTAGTTAAAAGAATCAGAAAATTAATCTACATTTTTAAAAATCTAAGACATTTAACTGATACATCAGTTATTAAGACAGTTTACTTTGCACTATGCCAATCTTTGCTAGTATATTGCATTACCACATGGGGCGGTAGTTCTAAAACTTATATGATAAATTTAGAGAGAGCCCAAAGAGCGGTATTAAAAGTTTGTTGCTTTTTTCCAAGGCTATATCCAACTATGCAACTTTACCAACACTGCCAAGTGTTAACGGTCCGGCAGTTGTTCATATTCATTACAGTATTAAAAAAACACTCTGAACTTCCCATGATTCACGATTTCCTTTCACTAAATAGACGATCATCAAATGTTTGTTCTATCATCCGATTTAACACTGCTTTCTCCCATAAGTTTTTCTGTTTTCTTGGCACTTTTCTATACAACTCTATCAATAGCAAAATACATATTTACACAGATACAAAAGCTATTTGTAAAAGAAATTTACGCATTTGGCTTTTAAATCTCGACTACACTGCCACTGAAAACTTATTAAAACCAGTGTCTTAACACCCACGCAATTACACTCACACTCCTACACTTACAATCATCCATACACTCACCCTTACTCTCATTCATACACTCATTCATTTTATTCTTAATTTTTCGTTAATCTCATTTCTATTTTATTTTGTTTTGTCTAAAATCGTATCATTAATATTAATATATCTACTTATAATTTGTACATTTCATTGAAAGTATATCTTGACTAACCATTTGGTAATGTAACATGTGTAACAAAAGAGCCGGGTGATCTGTAACTCAGGGCCCTCCTACTTCAGACACCTTTCTCTATATAAGATTGTGCATATAATATCTAGTGCCTGTAATACTGAATGAGAAAAATAAAGATTTTTATGATTATGATTATGATTATGTATGTAAAATAAAACACTACGAACAGCATCGCCGTCCGTCGTCGTTGCTAGGCTCATGAGCGCCTCTGGCAAGATTTGAATTTTGCGCTGCTTTAATTTTGAAAGTGTATTTTAAGTATTTTTCTCATTTACCACTCCATTCTGATCACATACGGGGTGTCATTATATCATAATATCTATTCAAAATTTCAATTACAAAGGTATTTCTGCTTGTATAAGCTCCGGGGTACTGAACTTAGTTAATCAAAAACACGATAAAATCGTATAAAACGGAACTCGCCAAACTTTGTACGGACGAGAATAAAACAAACATTGAAAATATTGCGCTCGCATCATGCGATACAAGTACCGATACGAGTACACATGACGAAAGAATTAAGTATGGCGGCTACTGAAATCTACTGAACTACGAAGAAATACATTAGGAGCGTTCATACTGCTCATCTAGAGCTAGAGAGCAGTGGGTGGCCCAGTGGACCTGACTTATGAGTTGCAGGTCGTGGCGTGGGTTCGAATCGAACCCGGGCAGGCGCTTTACTTTGTGTAAATAATTTCATCACCACTACTCTCAAAACGGTGAAGAAAAACATCGTGAGAAAACCGGCATGTCCTAGAACCAAAAATTCGAAGACATGTGACATCTACAAACCCGCACCAAATAACTGTAGGTAATAGTATCTAGGTACTGACCGAGTGTTTGCTGTCGGCCAAACTAGCTAGTAAGTTGCACTCCCTGTACACTTATTTCCTTTGCCACCAGTACATGTATCGGATCGCAATCGGTAGCGCAATATCCGCAGCGAGCCAGCCAGCTAGTTCCGACGTAATGACACCCAGATAAGAATTCAATATCGCCTACTTTAACATCTATTTGCTGTATCTCTGTGTCTACTGCAGTTGCAATTTGTTTTTGTGTACACTAGCTTGGGGAGAGTTTTATCGGGGTTGTGGAGACGCTATATAATAAGTGATTAAAGAACTGGCGTTGAGGTGAAACTTAAAGCTTATTTCCATATGAATCTAAGTGCAATAAGTTAAGTGTGTACTGACAGATTTAAACATAGGGACTAATAAGCATGTCCTTCTGTATTATTCTGTGTACTGACAGATTTAAACATAGGGACTAATAAGCATGATTGTCCTTCTGTATTATTCTGTGTATAGAAATATTTATTTAGAAGCTCGTTGATTGAATGAATTAGTGACCTAGATTTTTAAAACAAGAACTGTAGTCTTGATTTGTTATTTCTTTATCAGTGTTTAAAAAATTTTTTTTTTCTTTTTTCATTTTAGAATTTTCTTTAGATTTTACCTTTTAGGTTTCACTTGTGTGCAAGTATAAGCAATTATGTATTTAAGGTTTGTATAACGTCGTGAGCTACACAGATGTAATCTCTTTTTAAAGGTTCCGTACCAAAATGGTAAAAAAGGAACCCGTATGGTGTGACTCAGTCTGTCTGTCTGTCTGTCTGTCTGTCACAGCTGGATATCTCAAGTACTACTGATGATATCAACTTGAAATTTGGAATAGTTTTAGGTGACGTTTACCCAACTATTTTGCAAACAAGAAAGAAATAAAAATATTTATATTTTTTTTGCAACAAGGACCGAAAGGGGGTCTTAAAAATTTAAAGTGGGGCTACTAGGGCATGTGGGGTATCATATGAAATAACGCTATTTGTACATTCTCAAAATATTTTTTATTTTTTTTTAGGCCGCATAATTATTGAGTTTTGATGAAAAATGTAAAAAAAAATACCGTTCCCCCCGGCCTTATCTCTGAAGTTTGCAAGGAGAAAAATCTGAAATTATTCTATGTGATAGAAGTTTATGTAAAGATTACAGGAAAAATAAAACGATGTCTCTAAATAGCACACTTATTCAGAAATCGGAACGGAACCCTCGGTGCGCGAGTCCGACTCGCTCTTGACCGGTTTTTTTTGTTATAACACAGAACAATAACGTAACTCGCAACTGGCAGGCGTGCGTGTTTGATCAGATGTACTCTGTGGACTAAAGCAAAACAATTAAGTACGTAAGGATCGTAACATGTTGTGGCTTTCTGTAGTTTCGGTTCTGTAGTTTTGTAGAACGTTTGCGTTTTTGTACATAGTGTATGTATGTATACTCGGCACTAATCTTAACTCGCAGTGTACAGATCACACTTAAGTAAATAAGTAACAATAATACATATATAACATCACTATCATCAATATCTATATATGAAAAAACCGGTCAAGAGCGAGTCAGACTCGCGCACCGCGGGTTCCGTTCCAATTTCTGAAAAAGTGTGCTATTTAGAGACATCGTTTTATTTTTCCTGTAATCTTTACATAAACTTCTATCACATAGAATAATTTCAGATTTTTCTCTTTGCAAACTTCGGAGATAAGGAAGGGGAACGGTATTTTTTTTTACATTTTTCATCAAAAGTCGAAAAAAATAAATAAAAAAACGTTTGAGAATGTGCAAACCGGCGCTCTTTCATATGATACCCCACATGCCCTAGTAGCAAAACTTTGAATTTTTAAGACTCAAATCAATCAATCAATGCAAAAAAATATAAATATTTTTATTTCTTCCTTATTTGCAAAATAGTTGGTTAAACGTCATCTAAAACTGTTCCAAATTTCAAGTTGATAGTATTAGTAGTTCTTGAGATATGCAGCTGTGACAGGCAGACAGACTGAGTCACACCATAAGGGTTCCTTTTTTACCATTTTGGTACGGAACCCTAATAAAAAGAGTGACTGACTGACTCATCAAAGCCCAGCCCAAACCCAACGACCTAGAAAGCTGAAATTTTGTACAGAGGCTTCCTTTTTAATGTAGACAAGGAATAAGGAAGGATTTCCCGGTAGGACGTTCCCGTGGGATATTTTCCGACATCCACGCGGGCGAAGCCGCGGGAAAAAGCTAGTATGCAAAAAAACAAATAGCACATATCTGATAATATCACATATTCATAACCTAAAGACTCGTGTGTAGGGTAGCGAAGGCGCATTATCTCAATGCAGTGCCAAGTTTCAGTACAAAGGTTGTTCACAATAAAAGTTGTTGTTGGAAAGTTGTCTACTTCGTCAGACATTTCAGGTTAGCAGTTGAATGGCTCAATATTTTCATTTTTAGAGGTATGACGAACAGGGTGTAAAGTTCACTCATCCTCCATAGAAAAGGGAGGATCCTCCGACCAGACGGGTGTTGTGTCTGGTGGGCTACTGCCCGACGGTTGATGTCGGGACGTTGTATATATGCTAGTCGCGTGGTAAACTCTAATTGCGCGATGCAGTTTTGCGTGACGTCATGTCATTGATGCGTAGTTCATATGTGGCGATGTAGATGCCGCCACACATTATATTGGTAATACCCCCAGGTACCATTCATACCCCTTGGTTGGTATAACTGGCTAAGGCTATGACTACCCGTAACGACTGTCAAAGATGGCAGCCGGGACCAACGGCTTAACGTGCTTGCCGAGACCCGTCCGTGTCTCGATATGTAATGGATGATCACGCATCCACCGACCGACTTAGCCAAGCGTAGCTTAATCCTCAATCGTCCCGTGCGGCTATTATTACATGACCACGAGTACCTTTATTAATCTAATCGTTACAGAAAAGTTAAAATGCATTGGAACCTATTGGCAAAAACATGAATGCACCTACCTACATAAAACCCTACCTATTTCATGTTTGTACAGTAGTACCCAAGTAATAAGGCGCGTCGTGAATCTTCGTTCGCACAGAAAAGAAAGTATGGCCCCGAAGATTAACGAGAATACTTAAAACTTACAATCAACCTTAGATCACTACTATAAGGTTCATAATACACTGCAGCTGTTAGTTCCGTCTCACTCGCAAATATGGCGGCTGTCAAGCGGCGCGCCTAACATGGCGGCAGCTACCGACCAATAGCGGTACAGGAAAAAGCGTGGAGCGTGCCGATTGGTCAATAGCATTTCCAGCGCTTTGAAAATTCATCTTCTGCGCAGGTAGATCGATAAGCCATATTAGTTGAGTACTACTGTACCGAAATTACTTCAGAAACTTACTTGAGAAGTTCGGTGGGGTCGTGATAAATTCTCATAAAGCACGTAAACAAGACGTAAACTAAGTTACGAGTACATGCAAGCAACGCATAAACTAGTGTGATATTAGGTACTTGACGTACTGCCTAGCTACATAGTGTACGAGTATTATGTTCTACTATTTAATGTAGATGCAATCCTACATTTATATAAGTAACTTAAACGGGATGAAATTTAAAACATGTGCCAAATTAAAATGAGAGATTGTACTCATCATTATGAACAACTTTTACTATGGGACCAAACCTGAAATCGCGAAAAAAATCTGCTGTTCAGTACATTTTGACGAGTTTGATGTAGATAAATGTAGGTACTTACCTACTGAACAGCTGATTTTTTTTTTCGCGATTTCAGGTTTGGTCCCATAGTAAAAGTTGTTCACAATGATGAGTACAATCTCCCATTTCAATTTGGTACATGTTATAAATTTCATCCCGTATAATAAATAACACAAGGGAACAAAATTAGACTTTGACAAGCTACACTACAAAAATCGGCAGTACAACACTTAGGGCCTGTTTCACCATTACCATACGATTATTCACCATACGATTAAGTTCCTATTAACTTACTTGGCAGATCATTTTATACAAATTCTGTTCCATTTTTGAATTTATTCGATAGCTTAGGTAGTGGCTATTCGGACATGTAATAGGCTTTTAGGTCCGTATTACAGAAGGAAACTCAAGCAACTGATATTTGTTTAAATTTAGTTTAAAACTAGTTTCAACCAATCAAATGGCTTGAATCTAGTTTTAAGTAATGCTTGAGTATTGAGTGACGTTCTGTAATACGGCCGGCGGCCCTTAGAAACTTTGCCTCTGTGAGGGGTTAGGTAGATGCCTACTCTGTGGCGCGACGTTCGTGCTAATTCGGAAATACGAAGATTAACGAAGCACAGACCCTTTACTGTTTACCTGTACCTTCATGATTGAAAATAGAACTCTCGAATACGATACTCGACTAATAGGTAGGTATATAGGTAGGGTCTAAATATAAATTAATTAGGTATCATTTTGTAAACATTGCATTTAACTTGATACAACGATAAAGGTTAAGATATCTAACAATATTTTTGACTCATTTCCATTTAAGATGTTCCATTAATTTATTACCAAAATTGTCAGAAGTCAAGTTTGTCTACGTAAAAACCTGTTACAACTCACTTAGGCATTTATTTGTATATCTACAAACGCGAACAGTATCAACTTTTTTTTCATAAAGTAAATTTCGTTCGCATTGTACCGCGATTTACGTTGGTCGTCCGAGCCTTGTTTTGTTTTTAAAAACAAGCATTTTTATTTTTCTGTTGTTTATTCTAATTGCAGGTTTTGTTGTGTCTGTAAACAGAACGTAATTACGGATCAGAGGGGGAGTGGGGGCGATGGCAGGGTGCCAACATTTCGGAGTAAAAGCTTTTTCGTTTAAACCCGTGGGCCGCCATTCAAGCGGCTCGTTTTTAGCTATTCACAAAGATTTAAAACGCTAGATTTGCCCTCGTCGTACTTAGTCACGTGAAAAGTGACCATACTGAGAAGAGTGAGCTTACACATTATTAAATAGCGTTTCCATGACAATCAAGTCAAGTCACTGCGTCATTGCGTGTCAGGTGTCAAAACGAAACAGACGCCACTATCTTTTGCCGCGGTATCGGTAGTGCGAATCTAACGATTTAATTCTTTCGCTATTCGGTGGCGAATGTCGTAAATATTTATAGTGTCCCATAAACTACTGGAATGGTGATTTTCATGAATATGGCAGCTTGTAAATAAAATTAAGAAATTATCGGGTGCGTGGTCTTGTGGGTATGCTTGGTATATTTTCCTGCTAACAATGCAACGCATCTAACCTAGGAGTTACTTAGCATTAAAAAAAAAAAGAAATTCTATTTAGTTCGTCAGTCAGATAATAAAAAAATATTAGACAAGTAGGTACTTATTTTTTTTGTTTTATCGTATTAACAAAAAAATACTTACATAAAACGTATTAAAGTTGGGGAGTACGGGCTCGCTACGTCACAACTACCTATAAAATCTAGCAAGGCGTGACGTCATGCCACAGTTTAACTTAACGTATCGCCGTAAACCTTAGTAAAAATAAATTAATTTGATCAGTTTTTGTGGGATATCGACCGCAATTGTAGTCACTTGAAATATCAGTTTAAAAAAACCGGTCAAGAGCGAGTCGGACTCGCGCACCGAGGGTTTCGTTCCGATTTCTAAAAAAGTGTGCTATTTAGAGACATCATTTTATTTTTCCTGTAATTTTTACATAAACTTCTATCACATAGAATAATTTCAGATTTTTATCTTTGCAAACTTCGGAGATAAGGGAACGGGGGGAACGGTTTTTTTTTTTTTTTTTTTCAACAAAAGTCGAAAAAATAAATAAAAAAACGTTTGAGAATGTGCAAACAGGCGCTCTTTCCTATGATACCCCACATGCTCTAGTAGCACCACTTTGAATTTTTAAGACCCCCTTCCAGTTCCAGTCCCTGTTACAAAAAAAATATAAATATTTTTACTTCTTTCTTATTTGCAAAATAGTTGGGTAAACGTCATCTAAAACTGTTCCAAATTTCAAGTTGATAGCATTAGTAGTTCTGGAGATATCCAGCTGTGACAGACAGACAGTCAGACAGACTGAGTCACACCTTAAAGGTTCTTTTTTTACCATTTTGGTACGGAACCCTAAAAACAGGACTTACCAGCGACCCAAAGTCATAATCATATCTAAGCCAATTTCCGTCTACACGTCACATGCTCTAACATTCGAATTTGGCTAGAAAATCGTAGAGAAGCTTTGCTAACAAAACGACCGCAGCAACAGTTCAGTCAAACGGGCGTCCTCTAAACGCTTACACAAATTCACCAAAGGAAGGTCGAAAACGTGTTGCAGTCGTCATTTTGTGGCTTTTTCCAGATCTGTGTTTCTAGTTGCCCTGAATATATAAGGTCCCATTAAAATAGATGGACAAACTTTTTGGTAAATCATTCAGACCACCAAAATAGACAAAGGTAAAAAAAACAAGTGCACGTCGGACCACGCACAATGAAGGGTTTCGTACCTAGTTGAAAAGAATTTATCCCAAAAACAAACTTAACATAATAATCACGAAAAAACGAATTTCATGTCATAAAATTACAAATTAACAATTTTCGGACTTTTTCCTTTACTTGTGCTGTAAGACCTTGCTTCTTGCCAGATTTCATGAGTCAACGGGAAGTACCCCATAGGTTTTGATTTACTTGCGAGTATCAAAATAAGACGCATAAAAGGCCGTATTTTTTTACTACCGTGACTAAGCAGCTTGATTTTTCTAGGACTTCAAGCGACCATAGACCTACGTATTTTATATTAATTTCAACAAATCCACGCGTTCCTGAGAAAAAGGGTCTTGACAGACTGACAGACAGACAGACTGACAACGAAGTGATCCTATAAGCGTTCCGTTTTTTCCTTTTGAGGTACGGAACCCTAAAAAAATGAGAAAAAAGCAATAGATACTGACTTACAAGAAAAAAAATCTACTATATCGTGTATTTCGTTTAGCAGATTTTTTTCCATCCATTTTAATGGGACCTCTATGTATAGGGTGACTGGTTTATTTTACTCATGATAACAAGCCACTTTTACTATGGGACCAAAAATTAAATCGCGTAAAAAAATCTGCTGTTACATTCTGACGAGATAAGGGAACATAAGTGTAGGGAACAGATGATTTTTTTTTTTCTCGCGATTTCAGGTTTTGGCCCATAGCAAAAGTTGTCTGTTAACCTGACCACATTCAAGTGTTTAAGTCAATCTGAAAACGATCAAAAAGGTGGTTTTTTAAAGCTGTGTATCTCATAAACCGTAAATAATTTTGACATGTAAAAAAAATATGATATTTTCAAGTTCTTTTCGCATACAGTACAAGCCAAAACATAATTATACATACTTTAATGCACCACAAAAATCTTTAAACATACCTCCTAATAATCTTTAAAAGCTGTTTATCCTATCATTAGCAATTATAATTATAATTAAAAATATACCATGAAATGTCAAATTCCAAACTGCATCCAGTGATGGATTACTTTTTATTAAATAGTTAATTTCTAATTTTATACGATTTCATTTGCACTTTTACGACATAATTCCGGTGCGCGTGAGAATCTTCTATCTCGTGCGTCAAACTAGAGAGCCATAACGCCATTTCACTTACACACCGAGCTAAACCTAGCTTGGAACCAGGGCCTTAAGCTGCGCTTGCCGGGGTTGGTCCGTGGATGGGTGACCATCTTTACATACCGAGACTCCTCCGTGCCTCGGAAAGCACGTTAAGCCGTTGGTCCCGGCTGTCATTCGTAGATATTTGACAGTCGTTACGGGTCGTCAGAAGCTACGTTGAGGTCGGCTTCCAATCTAACCGGATGCAGCTGAATACCAGTATTTTACATGGAGCGACTGCCTATCTGACCTCCACAACCCAACTGGGTAATACGATACCCCTTGGTAAGACTGGTCGTCAGACTTTCGGGCTTCTGACGACCCGTAACGACTGTCAAAGATCCACGAATAACAGCCGGGACCAACGGCTTAACGTGCTTTCCGAGGCACGGAGGAATCTCGGTATGTAAAGATGGTCACCCATCCACTGAACCACCCCGGCAAGCGTAGCTTAACCTGACGGATCGACCCGTGCGGCTGTTATTACTTAAGTGTTTTTGTATCGGTCACTAATTACCTGTCACCCTATATTAATGGAGACAGGACATTTCCGATATATGAATATTTGCTTGCGTCTATAAATTAAATTGCTCACGTATTTTTAGTTGCAATTCATATTGTGTATATGAAAACCCACCTTTGCTCCTATTTAATTGAATTATTTACTTATTTTTGTCTCGCCAAAAACCGATTGCTGACGTTGGCTTAGAATAATCATTTACTGAATGTAAGAGAATATTACACATACCTACAAAAAAACTGAACAGATAAGATAATAGACATCCTATAACTAATATTATAAATGCGAATGTAAGTTTGTTTGTTTGTTACGCTTTCACGCTAAAAGGGCACTTGGATAAGATTTGGCACACGGGTATATCATGATCTGGATTAGGACATAAGATACTTCTTATCCCGATAGTACGTTCACGTCGTGTAATTTCCGACATACACGCGGGCGAAGCCACTGGCAACAGCTAGTAAAGCAATGAGGCATAAAAGGTGCCAACCTGATCAGGGTTTTTTTTATTATTATTCTTTATTTAATTAGGAACTTTAGAGGAGCTCGTGGCTAAGTAATAACAGCCGCATGGGTCGATCCGTCAGGTTAAGCTACGCTTGCCGGGGTTGGTCAGTGGATGGGTGACCATCTTTACATACCGAGATTCCTCCGTGCCTCGGAAAGCACGTTAAGCCGTCGGTCCCGGCTGTCATTCGTGGATCTTTGACAGTCGTTACGGGTCGTCAGAAGCCCGAAAGTCTGACAACCAGTCTTACCAAGGGGTATCGTATTACCCAGTAACTGGGTTGTGGAGGTCAGATAGGCAGTCGCTCCATGTAAAATACTGGTATTCAGCTGCATCCAGTTAGACTGGAAACCGACCCCAAAATACTTGGGAAAAGGCTAGGCAGATTGATTTTATTTAATTAGGGACTTTTATAATCGCAATGCGTATGACAGTCCCATCGTACCCTAAATACACACTGCTACAGCTTACATTTGGGTCATGAACCTGAACAGACTCTTCGCATCATCACCATTTGGCTGAGACACAATTTTATGGAATGTGCCTATTTCAAGTCGGTTCAGGCTCAATACCTCAAACAGATGCTTTCTATTAGACTCGTATCTAACACAGTCCAGCAATAAGTGATGTAAGTCTTCCACAACTCCACACTCCACACAATTAGGCGAGTTAGTTTTTGATCAGGGTTATCTCTTCAGTTTCTGTGTCTTCCCAGACCACTATTACTAGTAATTCCTATACTAACCTCATTTTCATTTAATTCATGCTTAGACCTAACAACCGACATAAAACCTACGCACAGTAACACGTACATGTACGAGTACGAGTACAATCACAATCATCTCCCTCGTAGGCAAAGGCACGTTCACAAAATGGCTTGCATGATGTGCATAACTCCAGCTTCCTCATAGGTGATAGAATAATTCTACCTATGCCAATATTTAAAGCATAATAGCTGCCATCGAAGTACCCAGTCTTAATTTAGCTGCCGCAAAAACTTCGTCAATATGAGTCGTTTAGTGTGTGTTAGCTAGAGTGACGTCACCCCAGCTTCCTCATTCAGAACAGCCAAACCAGTGAGGTTAGAGTTTTGGAGTAAAGTCAGAAAATTAAAGCATAATTGCTGCCATCGGCAGCAAAATTTTCAAATCTCTGGTCATAATACTCTATGAGTTATTAAACTTTTAAACATGTGTAAGCTGAAGTGACGTCACCCCAGCTGCTCAGTCATATCTTCCGAACGAAAGAAGATATGATTATGTATTATAGCTCAAAAATTAGAACATAATAGCTGCCGAAGGCAGCAAAATTTTCAAATCTCTGGTCAAAATACTCTCTGAGTTATTAAACTTATAAACATGTGTCAGCTGACGTGACGCCACCTCAGCTGCTCAGTCATATCTTCCGAACGAAAGAACATAGGATAATGTTTTACAGCTCAAAAGCTAGGTCAGTATAGCTGCCCTAGGCAGCAAAATTTTCAAATCTCTAGGTCTCGTAGTTTCTACGTAATAACCAAAAATAGTTTCCGCGCCAAAAAATTTAAATTATTGCCTCGGAGCAGGTAAGGAGCGGCGTTGCCGTTCCGTGCGCTACGTTATCAGTTTGTTGTAGTTTGAACTAGATTATAGACTGGGAGCCGACTACACACTTTAATATTGTACTATGTACGGACGCCGCGTCGCCGGTACAATTTAAGATTTTTCCGTCACGACCCTTGTCTAATATTAAAACATGTAACATGTATAAAATGGATTACTTATAGGAAATAATAATAATGACATGGACCTGTCATTTTAATGGTTTTTGAGTTCAAGATGGCGGATCCAAACTAACAGTTTCAAATTTTTCGTCATGGACACCCCTTATTCGTCATGTGTGTCATTTTCATAGTTCTTAAGGTCGCTGAAAACGATGATGAGGTCAATATAAAAATCCAAAATGGCGGCAGCGAAAATTTTCAAATTTTTCGACATGGGTGTCATTTTCGTGATTTTTGAGATCACTGAAAACGATAGTGGGGTCAAAATGAAAATCCAAGATGGCGGCTGCGAATATTTTAAAATTTTTCGTCATGGGTGTCATTTTTATGGTTCTTAAGGTCGCTGAAAACGATAGTGGGGTCAAAATGAAAATCTAAGATGGCGGCTGCAAAAATTTTGAAATTTTTGGCCATGGGTGTCATTTTCATGGTATTTGAGGTCAATGAAAATGGGGTCAAAATGAAAATCCAAGATGGCGGCTGTGAAAATTTTAAAGTTATTCGTCATGTGTGTCATTTTCATGATTTTTGAGATCGCTGAAAACGATAATGAGGTCAAAATGAAAATCCAAGATGGCGGCTGCGAAAATTTTTAAATTTTTCGTCATTGGTGTCATTTTCATGGTGTTTGAGATCGCTGAAGACGATAGTTGGGTCGAAATGAAAATCTAAAATGGCGGCTGCAAAAATTTTGAAATATTTGGACATGGGTGTCATTTTCATGGTATTTGAGGTCGGTGAAAACGATAGTGGGGTGAAAATGAAAATCCAAGATGGCGCCTGTGAAAATTTTCAAATACCATGAAAATGACACCCATGACGAAAAATTTGAAAATTTTTGCATCTGCCATCTTGGATTTTTATTTTGACCTCATTATAGTTTTCAGCGACCTCAAGAACCATGAAAATGACACCCATGACGAAAAATTTGAAAATTTTCGCATCCGCCATCTTGGATTTTCATTTTGACCTCATTATCGTTCCCAGCGACCTCAAAAACCATGAAAATGACACCCATGACGAAAAATTTGAAAAATTTCGCATCCGCCATATTGGATTTTCATTTTGACCTCATTATCGTTCCCAGCGACCTCAAAAACCATGAAAATGACACCCATGACGAAAAATTTGAACATTTTCGCATCCGCCATCTTGGATTTTGATTTTGTCCTCATTATCGTTTTCAGCGACCTCAAGAACCATGAAAATGACACCCATGACGAAAAATTTCAAAATTTTCGCATCCGCCACCTTGGATTTTCATTTTGACCCCACTATCGTTTTCATTGACCTCAAATACCATGAAAATGACACCCATTGCCAAAAATTTCAAAATTTTTGCAGCCGCAATCTTAGATTTTCATTTTGACCCAACTATCGTCTTTAGCGACCACAAACAGCATGAAAATGACACCCATGACGAAAAATTTGAAAACCTCTTAAGGGGTCATTGTACTCATTATTATGAACAACTTTTAGTATGGGACCAAACCTGAAATCGCGAAAAAAAAATCAGCTGTTCAGTACATTTTGACGAATTATGCGAACAGAAATGTACTGAACAGCTGATTTTTTTTCGCGATTTCAGTTTTGGTCCCATAGTAAAAGTTGTTCATAATGATGAGTACATTGAACCCTTAAGAGGTTTTGCGCATTTAACGTTACACGTTGTATAGGTATATTGATTATTAGTTCCACTATATAATAGTTCAGTCGGCTCTCAGTCTAAGATCTTCAATATTCAAAATTAAAATTGTTTTGAGCGCAAGCTATAATGACTTCTAATACAATTCCTGCTAAGTACAAACTTGATTGCAATAATGTAGCGCACGGAACGGCAACGCCGCTCCTTACATGCTCCGAGGTAATAATTTGAATTTTTTGGCGCGGAAACTATTTTTAGTTATTACGTAGAAACTACGAGACCTAAAGATTTGAAAATTTTGCTGCCTACAGCTATTATGACCTAGCTTTTGAGCTGTAAAACATTATCCTATGTTCTTTCGTTCGGAAGATATGACTGAGCAGCTCTGGTGGCGTCACGTCAGCTAACACATGTTTATAAGTTTAATAACTCAGAGAGTATTTTGACCAGAGATTTGAAAATTTTGCTGCCTTCGGCAGCTATTATGCTTTAATTTTTGAGCTATAATACATAATCATATCTTCTTTCGTTCGGAAGATATGACTGAGCAGCTGGGGTGACGTCACTTCAGCTTACACATGTTTAAAAGTATAATAAATCATAAAGTATTATGACCAGAGATTTGAAAATTTTGCTGCCGATGGCAGCAATTATGCTTTAATTTTCTGACTTTACTCCAAAACTCTAACCTCACTGGTTTGGCTGTTCTGAATGAGGAAGCTGGGGTGACGTCACTCTAGCTAACACACACTAAACGACTCATATTGACGAAGTTTTTGCGGCAGCTAAATTAAGACTGGGTACTTCGATGGCAGCTATTATGCTTTAAATATTGGCATAGGTAGAATTATTCTATCACCTATGAGGAAGCTGGAGTTATGCACATCTTGCATGTGCAATTTTCCCGACACGCGACAAGTGCGATTCGTTCAGTTTTCAATTCCGAACGGTGTCTCTCACAGGGCCTGTATAGCTGACGGAAGACAGGCTGTGACACACACAGACAGAAGTACAGTGAGCGTCAACCATGTAAAGAATAACAGACCTATCAAATGATCAGTCTAATTACGTAACTCACAATCATTTTGAAAATTCAGCAAATATAAGGTCGTATTAAAACAGATGGACAAATTTTCACGGGGTGTTCTACCCATGAATATAAACAACTTTCACTAGAGGACTAACTGAAATAGCGAAAAAAAATCAGCTGTTCAGTACATTTATCTACACCAAGCTCGTCAAAATGTAGGGAGCAGGGACCTTATATAGGGTGACTGGTAATTAGTGATCGATACCTAAACACATAATTGTGCTGCCTGAACCTGAAACCTGAAATCGCGAAAAAAAAATCAGCTGCCCATACATTCATGTTCGCTTATCTCGTCAAAATGTAGGGAGCAGCTGATTTTTTTTTTTCGCGATTTAAGGTTTGGTCCCATAGTAAAAGTTGTTTGTTATCATGAGCACAATTATGTGTGTAGGTATTTGTCACTAATTACCAGTCACCATATATATTAATTATGTACGTAGTAGAGCCGAAGAATTTTTCAAATCCAAATGAATGGAGAGTGAGATACGCAATATGGATGCAATATTTAAACTTTGATTAGTAAGTATAGTCCTCAAAATTACAACACGAACGGGGGTTTAGAATAAACATAGTTTACGAATCACGACAGCTTTCATTCTGATTCTGACAAGTATTTTATTCATTTTTAGGGTTCCGTAAAGGAAAAAACGGAACCCTTATAGGATCACTTGTTTGTCCGTCTGTCTGTCTGTCTGTCTGTCAGTCTGTCAAGACCGTTTTTCTCAAAAACGCGTGGAGGTATCAAGTCGAAATTAATATCAAATACGTAGGTCTGAGGTCTCTTGAAGCCCTAAAAAACTCAAGCTTATAAGTCAATGCAATAAAACACACGGCCATTTTGCGACACATTTTGATACTCGCAACTGTCGCAAGCAAATCAAAACCTATAGGGTACTTCCCGTTGACCTAGAATAATGAAATTTGGCAAGAAGCAAGATCTCCCAGCACAAGTAAAGGAAAAAGTCCGAAAATTGTGAATTTGTAATTTTTTGACATAAAGTTTTTTTTTTGGGTCCCATGTTAAGTTTGTTTTTGAGATCAATTCATTTCAACTACGGAACCCTTCATTGTGCGTGGTCCGACACGCACTTGGCCGATTTTTTTTTTATCTGTTGTTAATTCACTAGTTCCGATCATTTTGATTGCAGAAAGCCCATAAATGCCCTTATATTTTTGACACTGACTGTACGACTACATGTACTATAATGCTATACTGCATCCATTTTTGTTTCTCTTTAGTTTATTGCGTTCCTTTGTAGTGGCCAGTGTTTTGTTTTCTTTATGATTCCTGATAACATGTGTTACGGATCCTATGCGGGCGAATTTATACTATAAATGTTAGTTTATTTTTATTTCTAGCAATAGGTACCTATATTGCGTTGGGATTTGGAATACGGGTATACGTATTATAGTAACCCACATTTTGGGTTCGCCCTAGGCCACTAACCAGTCGCGATTTACATACTCCATTGTTATGTTGCAATAATTATAAAATAGACATGATTGTAGCGGTACTTGTACCTATATCACGCCTACGATTCAACAATTCGTTTATGCATGTAGCATTGAAAATCTATTTTGGTACCTATTACCTATTATTGCACATAAGAAGAATTAATAAAAAACCGGTCAAGAGCGAGTCGGACTCGCGCACCGAGGGTTCCGTTCCGATTTCTGAAAAAGTGTTCTATTTAGGGACATCGTTTTATTTTTCCTGTAATCTTTACATAAACTTCTATCACATAGAATAAATTCAGATTTTTCTCTTTGCAAACTTCGGAGATAAGGGGGGAGGAACGGTATTTTTTTTACATTTTTCATCAAAAGTCGAAAATAATGTGACCTAAAAAAATTGTTTGATAATGTACACACAGCGCTCTTTCATATAATAGCCCCACATGCCCTAGTTGCTCCACTTTTATTGCTCACTCCCTGTTGCAAAAAAAATATAATAGTAACTATTATATTTTTTTTAATACCCCTTATTACCTTTTATACGTCAGTTGCATAAATAACTGTTATTTATGCAACTGACGTATAATAAGGGGTATTAAAACACGAATGTGGGTTAGTATCACATGAGTGTTTTAATGCCTAATTATGTACAGTTGCATACAAGACTTTATCTACATCCATGTTATCAATCCACTTTAGAGGGTTCTGAAACAGTTTTTTGCAATACTAATACTCGTATCGAACATGGCGGCCAGCGTCATAGTAGGTATACGACGTGAATTCGAATAAGTTCTTTTTTTAAATTACAGCGCTGTTGTAGTGAAACGCGCGTGCATTACAATGTTCTTTTTTGAAAACGTTGCATTATGAAATTCAGTACAACATTAAAGCACCCGTTTGGATGCTATTATGGTTACCATGGTTACTATGACACTGGCTGTTTTAATGTTGGCAATAAGCTAACTGTTTCAGAGACTTTTATGGGGGATTTATGGCATGGGTGTAGATAAACATTTTTATGTCTTTCTTATTTGCAAAATAGTTGGGTAAATGTCAACTAAAACTGTTTCAAATTTCAAGTTAGCATTAGTAGTTCTTGAGATATCCAGCTGTGACAGACAGACAGACAGACAGACTGAGTCACACCATAAGGGTTCCTTTTTTACCATTTTGGTACGGAACCCTAAAAAAAAGTCAGGAGGTGTCGTGGAACGCCGGTTGGAGCGAAGTTCCTTTTGCTGTATGTTACCGTTTTAATACAAGCTATCTTACGGAGTCAGCTTTTTGTAGAAAATCGAGTTATAGATCTGTTGAGTTACAAAGTCTAAATAATTCGAGATACCGCGCGTATTAGCCATTTTTTCCACCACAAAAAAATACAAAAAAATCTACATCTAAGTCTGTAATTTTCACACGGGTGCTCTCTAATAAGACGCACTGCGGACGAGTTAAGGCTCTTACAGACAGAGGCGATATCGCGTCGCGACGTGTCGCGTAGCGGTGTTGCGACGCGATAATATCGCAATATCGCTCGCGATATCGCCTCTGTCTGTAAGAGCCTTTACGGAAGCAGTGGTATGGCAAATTTTGAAAGAACTGCGATTTTTTTGTATCGAGCCAAATTGTGTAAATCCAGTTTTCAAATTCAAATTCAAAAATTTATTTCGAGCAAAGACTCATATAGGGTTAGTAACATTGTCCCTTAAAACTATGGAGGCATGAGGAACAGGTTGTAAAGTTCACTCATCCTCCATTGAAAAGGGAGGATCCTCCGACCAGACGGGTGTTGTGTCTGGTGGGCTACTGCCCGACGGTTGATGTCGGGACGTTGTATATAATTATGCTAATCGCGTGGTAAACTCTAATTGCGCGATGCAGGATTGCGTGACGTCATGTCATTGATGCGTAGTTCATATGTGGCGATGTAGATGCCGCCACATCACTCCCCTCCGGAGACCGGAGGTCGATAGTGGGCAGAGTCGTGTATCTTGCGATGTTTGCCAGTGCCAGTTGTGGTTCCAGTGAGTCGGAACCGGGTGCCGCATAGTTCACGGTGAGTCGGAACAGTCTGCGGTGATACCCCAGTGAGTCGGGGTGGCGCTGCGTTATGCTCCAGTGAGTCGGAGTGTACAGCGCTGGGTTGAGGTTGAGGCTGAAGGTGATGACCAGAAATGCGCGTCCGCTGCATGCTGATGGTCAGGATACCCGTTGATGCCGTGGATGCTGGCTGGCTGTGTGACTCGCCGCTCGAAAGCTTGAGGAAGTGATGCTGATGACGTCATGCTGAAGGAGTTGCACGAAGGCTGCGCTGACGTTCATGATCGGGGTCCACCAGTATGGAGGCATGAGGAACAGGGTGTAAAGTTCACTCATCCTCTATTGAAAAGGGAGGATCCGCCGACCAGACGGGTGTTGTGTCTGGTGGGCTACTGCCCGACGGTTGATGTCGGGACGTTGTATATATGCTAATCGCGTGGTAAACTCTAATTGCGCGATGTAGGTTTGCGTGACGTCATGTCATTGATGCGTAGTTCATATGTGGCGATGTAGATGCCGCCACAAAACTAAGTGTTAGTAAACAACACGAAACGATGGCACATGTAACTGACGGCAGTGGATTATATACGGACAGTCCACTCTGTCAGCAATCATTTTCAGAACCCTGTCAGGGCTAGCCATGACTCGAGCTACCATCGATGCTGCGCGCTTGCGCATTATTGTGTAAAAACAACCTACACGCGCCGCCGCAAACATCCCTGATGCACTACAACGCTATGGCAGCCCCAACAGTTTTCTGAACGCGTTATTAAATTGGACACGAACGAACGTTTTGACCCTCTTAATTAACTAAACAAAACAACTACATTTTGACGAGTTAAGGCTCTTACAGACAGAGGTGATATCGCGAGCGATATTGCGATATTATCGCGTCGCAACACCGCTACGCGACACGTTGCGACGCGATATCGCCTCTGTCTGTAAGAGCCTTTATGCGAACGAATCTGTAGGGAACAGCTGTATTTTTTTCGCGATTTCAGGTTTGGGCCCATAATAAAGATGAGTACAGTAACCCCTTAAGAGATTTCGTGTATAAATAGATACACCTTATATTATCATTATTAGATACCTTTAACTTACTAAACCAAACTTAGTCTACACCAAAACCTTTCAAGACCAATAATGGTTACCAAATCACTTAACTTAGTCCGTAAGTCGGTCTCAAAGTCTCAATATTGTTCATAAGATACCGTATACCTCTCAGTTCGTTGGTTCAGCCCAGCCGAGCGGATTGCAGCTCAAATCTACCGTAAATAGATTTATCTCTTGTTCATCGCTTGTGTCGTCAGCCACACTTAGCTTGATTGTTTCTACAACTTATTGTATTGTATTGTATTGGTTATTCTCTAAATGTTATTGTGTTTTTAGATGATTTGTTTGGGTGGAGGAGCTCGTGGCTAAGAAATAACAATGGCACGGGTCGATCCATCAGGTTAAGCTACGCTTGCCGGGGTTTACATACCGAGACTTCTCTGTGCCTCGGAAAGCACGTAAAGCCGTCAGTACTACTAAGATAAGAATAAAAAGATGCAAACAGATTTTGGAATTTCTCCCAAGGTAATTACTATTTACGCAAAGTATCTGCAACCAAGGGGCTCGTGGCTAAGTAATAACAGCCGCATGGGTCGATCGATCAGGTTAAGCTACGCTTGCCACGGTCGCCGCGTGGATGGTTGACCATCTTTACGTACCGATACCCCTCCGTGCCTCGGAAAGCACGTAAAGCCGTTGATAATTGACAGTCGTTCCGGGTCGTTAGAAGTCCGAAAGTCTGACAAACAGTCTTACCAAGGGGTATCGTATTACCAAGTTACTGGGTTGTAGAGGTCAGATAGGCAGTCGCTCCATGTAAAATACTGGTATTCGGTTGCATCCGGTTAGACTGGTAGCCGACCTCGACATAGTTGGAAAAAGGCTAGCCAGATAATGATGGTTTGGGACTTGACTTTGCAGACTACTTAGTATTAGCTCACACAGAAAATAAGGCAAGAAAAACGATTAGACTAACAAAGTAGGTACCTACCTACTTCTGTCCTGCTTATATTATTTCCAAATTAACCTACATGAATATGTTTATCATGTTTTAATATAGTTATAAATTGTTCAATGTACTATCGACAAAACGGACACGTTTACACCCTAAAGTTGCTTTTTGTATAGACTGATTAATTGAAAAATCACTGCCTATGAACCTTTGTTTTACTTTGTCATAATAAGTAGCTGTACAATTGCAGCTCACAAGCAAAATAGTTTCACAATATTGGGAAGGCCTAGCGTTTGTCGAAACAACAAACAACTGCAGGCTAACAATATTAATATTCCGAAAAAGTAAAATTTACAATAAGTATTTCAATCTTGTCCAAAGTATGAGGAAAAAAAGAAAGTCAGTTTAATTACAAGTAAAAGTTAATTTTACTTCTTGTAATCCATTTCTAAGGAAACGTCTTGGCTTTCGGAGCGATAAGGAACCTCCTAGGAATTCTCCTTCAGTTTTCCGACTGTCATTGTTCTTAAAAAACTCGACAGTATTTAATTAAAAGTAAATAGAACGTCTTCGAATCATAAAATGAGAATACGATTTTATTTAGGTAAAGTGGTATTTATTAAAGAGCATAAAAATATGTAAACTTCAGAACCTTCATATACTAACTAACAAACTATTAAATTAAAAATATATTAACATAAGATAACTCAAACTATTAAAAAAACTAAAATATGGCGTCGAAAAATTCCTCCGCATCGCTGCCGACTGGCAATGTAGAGCACTCTGAAATGACGCGCCCCACTACTTAAATTGGTATGTACACTACGGTAGATGCGGTAGTGGGGCGCATCATTTCAGAGTGGACAAGCTCTACACAAGAGTATCGCGGCAATGCCACGCAGTCGCGTTATATGGCAAGCTTACCCTCTGGCCAAGGTAAAAGCCAGACCTTATTGGGTCACGGAAAGTTTCAACCAGCCGTTTGGAGATTTCGTTATACAAACCATGAGCACTAGGTCCTAAAGTAAAGTTATTTAAAATATACATAACTTTGGTTGGGACGCTGTAAAAGCCGATACACACCTGCCGAAGCGCAGCCTTCTTAGTGCAGTATCCATGATCAAATAAATAAAAGTCGAAAATAAATCAACTAAACTTCTGTCCGCTTTGGTTCTTACGTGGAACACTGGTTTAGTTTTCGCCGTGAAAACTGCTCAGGCTTGCGTTTCTCCAGGTGTTCTCGGACCCATAAAGTACCATTGCCGACATTTACGGTGAACCACTTTTCGACCTTATTACTATGGTAATAATGTTCAAAAGTGGTTCACCGCACCACCTACCCTTACCTTACTTACCTACCTCGGTAAAGATTTGCCTTCAAGTGTAGCTCTTCAATATTGTTTTAGGACTGATACTCGACGCGTTTTTGAATGTATTGATTAGTCTAAAAATGTTATTTGAAACTAGAACTACACAGTGTGTTAGGCATTGTATGTCTAAAGTGTTAGCATAATATTCATAACTAGTAATGGCCTACTAAAAACAAACTTTACGAATATAGGTTTACTTTAACATATTTCGGTATTTAAATAAGCAAAACAATTTCAATTTTAAACCACCGAATACAATTTCACTGTTAAAGCTATATAAAACCTTAAAAATACATACTTTTTGAAAGATAAAACACATCTGTCCCTATTTTCCCTAACCCCGCGTCCTAAATAGAAGCGATCGTCGCGTTCATTTCATTGATAAAAATATATATATATATATATCAAGGATTCATAATAATATTATGTAATTGTTTGTTCAGAAAAACTGCGCCCTTTGTCGGCGCGGCTAACCGAACACAATACATGAACGCGACGATAGCTTTTGGTTAGGACACGGCCTAAAACGACTAATCCAATTTCAATAAAGTTAAAACTTAAAATTCAGTTACGACAGTTTAGCGTGTCTTATCTTGAAGTACGAACTTTAATTAAACTTTCACTATTAGAAAGACGCTATCTAATTGTCAAAATGCCTGTTTACAGAACTTCACTTTCCGTCAGTTTAGTTTTCAATTCAATTAAAAAGTTGTTCTTGGCTGTCCTAATTGCCTTCGTTGCTATGATGAACATCAAGATAAAGTCTATTTACAAAGACTTGGAAAATAACTTAGCTATGTAGGTATTGTATAAACAACTGAGAAATTCGTTAAAACAGTTAAAATGGCAAAACATTGTGGTAGCCCCTTGTAAAAGAGCTGATTCAGAACACTCACCAGTTGAACAAGCCAGAACGTTTTTCCTAGAACTACAAACCATAATGAAACTGGGTCATTTCCCAGAATGGTTCAACAATCAGAACTGAAGTTCCAGTACAATAACTTGGAGTCTAAACTATGATTGTGAATCTAACTGTTCAGTTCTGGAACTTTCTCTACTCAATCTGGACTGCGGAAGACCATTTACCGTTGCACTTTATTATTACAATGATCTTACATAATTAGACGTATCTTACTACAGGGTGTATCAGAAAGGTCAATCAATCAGCCTAGCCTTTTCCCAAATAGGTTGGGGTCGGCTTCCAGTCTAACCGGATGCAGCTGAATACCAGTATTTTACATGGAGCGACTGCCTATCTGACGTTTACAACCCAGTAACTGGGCAATACAAATGTGGTCAAATTTAGTTTATGGTACAAACCACCAAACAGAACAACTTTCTCCATGGGACCAACATTGTAATCGAGAAAAAATTATTAGGCGTTTGCCATCTTGTGTTTGGGAATGTCTAACGCCCTTTACAGTGGAAGTGAGAAATATATTATTACTTGCTTTTGCCTGTGGCTTCACTCGCGTGCAGGTTGGAAATTATCCCACGGCAACACGGCAATAAATAATATCTCCACCCGGATTAGGAAATAGGACATTTTTCATCTCATGAACTATCCGTGTGCCAAATTTCATCGAAATCAGTTCATCCGTTACGGCGTGAAAAGATAACAGACAGACAGACCGAATTACTTTGGCATTTATAATAACACAAGTAAGGATAATTTGACTTTCCCTTCACAAACCACCGATCACGACCCAACGAATTAACCCTATTATGAATGATATATACCGATATAGAAACCAATTACAAGTACTTACAGCTCAAATAGGGTCGCAACGCTAGTCTTGAGATAAAGGGGGTAAATCAATTTGCCGCACATTCGGAGGCTGGCCGCTTGCAACGTCTACAGGGTTACCGCAACTAAATACAGACATTTCACGGAGTTCTAGACACTACCGAGAAATAGCCGTCTCTCATCAACATGGAGAATCTAGCCTTGAGAGTATGAATGAGACAAGCTAGCTATGCTTAAGACAAACATACACACACATACAACATACCATGCATTCATATCTGCAATTTTTATTCTGTACGTATTCTATTCTATTCTTAAGGGTCAGTCTCCACCAAGCGGAAAAGTCGTCGCGGATGGTCGGGCACTTTTTAAATTTCACTAATTAAATAACTATTAAATATTTACTTTAAGGGGGGTTGCACCATCTTCCTTTAACATCAACAAACATTGCACCTTCACTGCGTTGTTTGTTATTGTTAAAATAAGATGGAACCCACGCTTGTTAACACGGGCGTAGCCAGGGGGAGGGTTTTGGGTGTGCAAACCCCCGAAAAGTTCAGATATTAACACACGATCTTCGAATTTTGTTATGTGCCTAGTGATTCTTCAAAAAGTCATGCACATTTTTTTTAAAAGAGTAATGAATAATTTATTTATAAACAATATACAAATTAACACTATACTAGGTACTAAAGTAAATGACTAACTAAATATACAAATAAATACAAAAACAAAAGGACACTTAGGCGTCGAAGTACTCGACCGCTACACATTAATTACGCTATCAAAGCATCTGCAGGCAATTAACACAGACCTCATAACAGCATTCAGTCACGTGGATGATGTTATCAATGCTTTGCAACTTTTGAGAGATAAAGTTAATGAAGAGTACCTCCATCTCTATGAAGAAGCAAAGGTGTTGCTCGAAGAAAATGGTGTTATACCGATTGACGTCCAAATAAGTAAATTAGGTTCCTCGTATCGTGGACTATCTGAATCACCCCCATGTATGTTTCGCAATTTCTCATAGTTTTCAAGTTGTGATTTTTTTTCTGAATTTTTGAGATTTCTCGGCCTGACCAACTTAAAAAAAATCTTAAAAAAAAGTAAAAGAGTTTTTCGAGATTTTTTTATTGGAACTGAATTTTCATGAGTCGTACTTTTATGCATAAAATAATCAGCTTCATGACTGTGATGGAAGTTGTGAAAATGTTGGTCTAAAGTTGGGTTCGGTGAATTATGACTTAAATTTTCAACAACCAAGAATAAAAATAAACCATTTGGTGGTTAATTTATTTTTGAGTTTAAGTTTTAAATCTTAGCTTTTCTGCAGTAATGTTTGGTTAGTTCACAAACTAATTAACCAAAAATATTCTTAAATCTGATGGCTAATTTTAAGAATTTTCCACCTCGCTGTCTTTGAAGGCCGATTTTAGCTAAAGTAGCCCCATATGTACCACTTCTTTAATAGTTATGAAAGCTGAGAGTTTGACGCATTTTTAAGGCCGCATTTAAAAACCATTAAGTTACCTATTTAGATTTTTATTTTACAGTTAAAAATTTAAGTCATGAAGCTGATTATTTTATACATAAATGTACGACTCATGAAGATTTAGTTCCAAAAAAAAAATGTCGAAAAAGTACTTTACTTTTTTTTTAAAGAATTGTTTAAGTTGGTCAAATCGAGAAATCTCAAAAATTCAGAAAAAAACTCATAACTCGAAAACTATGAGAAATCGCGGAACATACATGAAGGTAGTCCACGATACGAGGAACTTAAGTTTTTTATTTGGACGTCAATCTTCCGGCCACCCTGATATTCTTGAACCCCCCCCCCCCCCCATACTAAAACCTGCCTACGCCCGTGCTTGTTAAACCGCTGTTTGATTAAAAATGGGTCGTTCGTTCCATTTCACAATTTGTTAGCTGACGTCATAACTTTAACTGTAACCTATTGTTAAATATCTGTCACTTCTGTCAGACGCGTCGAATATCATATCCCTGCTCTGTACTCATTTGACATGGCGGTGCAACAACATGATGGTGTTACTGTTAAAATTAACTTTGACGGAAACTATAACGTAGCCCTTGGTGCAACTCACCCTAAATCTATAAAATTCGACGCAGACATCAAGCGTTTATCAAGCGGGATATCTGCGTCATTGATACAGTTACTTTTTCAGTAAAATTTAAAAAGTTCTCGAGCATGCGCGAGTATTTTTCCGCTTGGTGGAGACTGACAATAAGCAAACATGAATTGTTAGCACAAAATAAAATGGTCGGATGACAGGGTTTATTTTGAACTCTTGATTAGTAAAACTGTCTTATTTTGCAGCCAATAAAATCAGTAGGTTTTTGAGCCTCATGGTAAAAATCTTTATCATATTATTATAGACAGACATAACGCTTCTCTCAAGCTATAAAGTATTCCTACAAGTCAAAATTATCGATGCTGTTACCCGTATTACCAACTTGGAATATTCAATATAACAAGTTACCCCAGTGTTGTCGGTCAAACAAACCCTTGTCTTATTCATACTTTTAGACAAATTCCCTAGAGTGTTGAGCTACATGATATTCGGAGCCATTCAACAGTGTGTATAAAGCTGCTGGAATATTCAGATATTGCGAAATATTTAGATCGCAGAGGAGACAAATCTAATTTCTGCGATAAAGAGTGGAGACTTTAGAGTAGTTCTGCTACTGTAACGTGGTTAACGTGGTTTCGGAACTATAATATTAACGTTTCTGCGGTATTTTGAGTACACGTAAATCCTGAAATATTCAGGCAAAAGGACAGGACTGAACACTTAACACTAGAGCAGCACCAATTATGGTGAACACGGTTTCTGGTCTACGATCTGCAACGTAAACGACTGGGTTGGGGCATAATGAATATTCAGATATTTTACGGTGCCCTGCATGCCTCCTAAAGTTGCGGTGGATTGATGGAACCTACTGAATTTATATGCATACCGAATATGGGATCACTGCATGTTAGTCATTCTTATTTTGGTATCTACGGTGGTTTTCATTTTGTACAAAGTAGTAAATAAATACATTCAGTGTTAACTTCGATTTGTCATTAGTGCGAGTTAGTAGAAGACCTATTTATTATGTTACCTAATCCCACAACATGTCATGACTTTATGAGACACAGTTAACTTTCTGTACGTCGACAGCGGAGAGGCATTTTTTTTAGATCTGCCATTGGTGTTTTTTAAGGCTTGTCCTCCCTAAAATACGGCGAAAATAAGTAACTTTGTGTCCATTTTTTACAGTAACTATAGCACCTTTTTGATAGAAAAAAATACACAATAATCTAGAATACATAAGAAGTCATTTCATGTGTCCTGACATCTATTTTAGTTTGTAGAACTAAAGAAAAAAAAGTTTTTTTCGAGTTTTTACCATATTACTCCTACAGTTTTCATTAAAAGGGTTCATAAATTTATACAGTTCTTTACAAAATAATAAGGAATGATTTCATGTGATTGCTTTTTTAGTCCAATCCCTAGATTTTTGTAAATCGGTAACTATTTCATATTTTGCAAGCGTTGTGTCATCGCGCTTCGCTTTCTTTTCTATGCAGTCCGACAATGACCGCGCTTTTTATGGCGGACAAGCCGTAATACAGGCTAATCAGAGGCAATGTACCCTTGCCGTTACAACAGACAGACCTTCGCACGTCATTCTATTCATAAAATAAATGTGTTAATTGACCACCATATGCAATAACCATTCGCTAACCATGTTCCGGCCAGCCCTGACCAGGCACACAATCCGAGAGGCCGCATTGTCCTCAGATCATATTGTATGCGTCCATGTGCACACTCCATTGAGCTAAGTATTGTGTTACCAATGGCTATTCGAATCATATGGAACTCACTCTTGGCTATCGTATCGGTTTTATCGAATATGTCAAGTATAATGGCTGGTTTATAATGCTTGTAAAGCTGGGTAGAAAGTTGAAGTGGGAATGTTTTGTTGGTAAGGTACGGGTATCTAAGTGTGCCTAAAAAATGCAAACTGAAGGGGCAGTGGGCTGGCCATGATTTTCGAAGGACCGATGGCCGGTGGAGCAGACGGACGCCCCCCAGCTAGATGGACGAAGGTGGCTTGGACAGACTGGATGCGAAAAGCGGAGGACAGAGTGTTGTGGCGTAACCTGGCAGAGGCCTATGTCCAGCAGTGGACTGCGATAGGCTGAGTTGATTGATTGACCTAAGTGTAGGGAGAGGCCCTAAATCTACGGTTTGCTAGAAGAGCGGTGGCCGCCATATAGCGGTTGCAGTGACTTCTGTCATAAAAACGGTGTCAAAAACGCTCTCAAGGAAAACCCACCGTCTTACAATGCGTTTCAAATATGAATAGGATCGACTTAGCGCCACGTTGTGACGTCATAGCTGTCAAATCGAATAAATTGGGTAGGGTGAGCAAAACAAGATATTTTTTAAATAACATTTATTTTCGAACTTTCTTCTTTACTTTCTGGTAAATTGTTGCCAATTGTTGTCATTATTAACGGTAACTCTATTAAACAGAGGTAATGTTATGAATTTTTACGGGTTTTAAAGCCCTGATTTACAGTCTCCGTAAGAGGTCCGTAAATCAATGCCATTGCGAAAGCTAGATTCTATGTCGAACAGTAGTTACACAAACACAGTAGAGCTTGTCTACTCTGAAATGACGCACCTCACCACCGCTAGGAGTACCTATATGTATGTTCTGTGCGTCCCACTAACGCATTTACCGTAGTCACAGAATACATAATAGTACAAATACAGAAGATTCACTTCGCAAAATTATTTAAATAAATAGCGACTCTTGCTTCGACACAATAAAGTACAATTCGGGTCGCACAGCGTTAATGAGGTACCTACTATGCTCGGACTTTTAATTAGCTGCAGTAAAATGACACTTCTTATCTGTCATTTCGTTTAAAAATATTCCCATTTGATAGCGAAATGACAGTAAAAATGACATTAGAAGTGTCAGTTTACTGCTGCTATTTTAATTTCCGACCATAGTTATATTCACCTAGAAGTTGCCTCTCTTTCTATCGCGTAACTCTTATACCTTCTGACTCGTTAGGGTTGTCTTCTTTTACAACTCGGCGCGTGAGTGAGTATCGAACTAACGTGCGGCAGCCCGACAAGTCGAGCCCGCCGCGTATTTTATTGTAGCTTCATACAATGCTTCATACCTAAAATGCGGAGTGCGCCTAGCGTGCCGTAGTGTACATATACAAATTTAAGTAGTGGGGCGCGTCATCTCAGGGTAGACTCTAATTTATTGTAAAAAGGGATCTATAGATTATGTAGGCAGACGTATCTCTAGTTTGTACTTAGTACTTGTCACATATTCACATTGAAATTTAGCAAGATACTTTTATTTTGTTATTATATTTATTACTAGCTTTTGCTCACGGCTTTGCCCGCGTGGATGTCGCAAAATATCCCACGGGAACGTACTACCGGGAAATCTTTCCTTTCTCCTTGTCTGCATTATAAAGGGAACCTCTGTGCACAATATCAGTTTTCTAGGTTGAAGGGTTTGGGCTGGGTGTTGATGAGTCAGACAGTCAGGACTTCACTTTTAATTTATATATACATTAATTACCTATCCGTGTGTATAATGTGTATGAAGAATCATACTATAAACGCGACTCTGAAATATTTTTTTTATTTTAATAAACAAATTCAATTAAAAAATCATCATAATCAGCTTTCAATGTTCCCACTGCTGGGACACTGGCCTCCTCTCATTGAGAGGGACTGGGCCATAGGTACTCCACCTCGCGGGCCCAGTGCGGTGTGCAAAATATTCATAAATCAAAAGAATTATTAACCTACACCACAGTCAAAAGTTTCATTAAACAATTATTTTATCAATAAATAAATCGTTTACTGGATATAATATAACGCTAATAGTTGACACTAAGCTTCATTATCGACTGCTATTCAATGAGTTAAAGTGTAATAACACATATAATCTGTTGATTCAGCCGCCGTTCTTTTCATCTTCATACTCATTTTATGCAGATATTACTCCGATATTAAAGAATTTAAATGCAGTATTTTAAGTTAAAAATTAATAAAATAGTGAAATGTGATGACATTCGATGCAATTCAAATAATAAAATGCTAATGTAGAAAAGTTTCTAAGAAAATCCTCTTGGGAATATTTTTCTGAGCTTATTTTTCAGCACAACATTATAATTCTTTGTCAGTTTTCTTTTGTAATATGATTTTTATTTTTGTCTTGGTTAGTCGCAAAGTTCAATGGACTCTGATTTTCTCAACAAATTAAGGCTTGATATGTTAAATAAAAGAAATACATAATTCATACTTAATTACTTATGAGAAAGAAACAAAACACAACCTATTGACGGTTTATTTCATGTTTCTTTTGTTTTAATTCGAATAGGTACTCACTACCCAAAAAATCGGTAAAGTAAAGGGTGTTTCACGGCAGAGTTGGGATTTTATTGAAAATTAATCAATGGTAACGCGGATTCTATGTTATAAAGATTACGTCTTCCAGATGTCTTCCATTTCGTAGCACGCACTCACGGAATCTGTTCATCGCATTCTGCATAACACGCCTAAACATAGCAAGATAAACGCGCACTTCACGACGGATATGTTCATAAGTAAAACATAATTACTGTATCATTGTTTTTTGTATCATTGTTTTTTCATACTTGCAGATGTAATGCGTATAGACACGCGCTCTTGTGCGTACCTGCAGGTAGCGCGCTCCCGAGCTTACGCACACAAAGACAATGTGCATGTAACATTTACACATACAAGTATGGCTCGCCCGCTTTCGTGAGATAAAACAACTATAAGTAATAATTTACAAAATACACCAGCCTGTATCAAAACTATGTCAACATAATTTCTCCGTGTCGAATATCGCATGACATAGAGACGCGTGTCCCCGAAACATGATCAATCACAAATTCATTAAAAGTTGTTATTTATTTAACACTTTGATGAACGCACATAAATATTCAACGGTATTATCGTGAAATTCGCACAGAACGCAATTAACTGTGTCGTTAAAATAGACATCAAGCTTGGTTTTATTGTAAACAGAAATATACTTAGTAGAGAAGTGAAAAATTAGCAATCTTATTTATTATTTTACTTGTTAATTGCAAGCGTGATCTATTGTGTGTCCTATTATCATCAATTACCTATTTATAAAGTCAGTGTTATTTCATTGATTTATTATTTATTTGCTTCTACTAAAAGAAGCCAAAACTTAACAACAGACTGGAAAATTACTTTTTCTAATTAGAATAGGTACTTCAATGTTTATGTAACCTTAACTGTATTATTTTTGAGGAATAAATGTCGACTACAGGACCTAAACGCAACTAAACGCAAGTTTTATAATGCCTAAAACAAAATCAGAAAAATATATGATATTCTTTAGGATATATGCTAGTTAGATAGTGTGCTGAAAACATAATAGGTACAACCAATTTGATACGATAGAAAAAAATCACGAAGACACCTCTAAAAATTTTAAAACCATACTAATATAATGCGTGATTCATTTGGAGTTACTTTTTCCAAAACTAAAAAAAATATGAATAAAATAAATTTATCGGGTAATCTTTATTATAATACAAAAGAACCATTCTTTACATTTACTTTTTAAAGATTATTTCTTTCAAATGCTGTCGGTAACTGCGATTAAGGTGGTTCGTCACTGTCAATGGTGACCGTTATCGTACCATGATAACGGACTATTTGTTTCCTGAAATTGAAGCCCGTGATCTTCAGAACTTTTGGTACCAACAAGACGGCGCCACTTGCCACACAGCACGTGAAACCATGGCTTTGTCGCGAGAAAAATTTGGTGAACAGTTAATTTCGCGTTTCGGACCAGTCAGTTGGCCGCCTAGATCCTGTGATATCACACCCTTAGACTTTTTTCTGTGGAGTTATGTAAAGTCCAAAGTTTACATGGATAAGCCGCGTACGATTGATCCACTGGAAGCCAACATTACTCGAGTTATTCGCCAAATACCACTGGAAATGCTCGGTCGGGTCATCGAAAACTGGAACTCCAGAATGGACCACCTTAATCGCAGTTACGGACAACATTTGAAAGAAATAATCTTTAAAAAGTAAATGTAAGGAATGGTTCTTTTGTATTATAATAAAGATTACCCGATAAATTTGTTTTATTCCTATTTTTTTTAGTTTTGGAAAAAGTAACTCCAAATGAATCACCCGTTACATGCAATGATTCTGTTTTTTTATCAGATTATGCTACAAGCAGCTTGAGGTTAATAATATATGTTGTTTGTAACAAGCAACATATTAACGTAATAGGTTTAATTTTTTAGTCTCTAATTCGACCGGTTCTGTGCTTCTCGCATCCAGCGGACTCCTGCGGTCTTCATCAGGTCATCGGTCCACCTTGTGAGCTTTCCAACACTACATCTTTTGGGTAAAGATAGATACTGTGTATGATTTCATGCATAAACGATGTAATTAAAAAAAAAGATTTATTTAAAGTGCTTCATGAAGGACTCCGCGCCACGCATATCGGAAGTGAAGCACCGTACCGATCTATGTGTGCGTGATTTGAGTACCTGCAAAAAAGCCGTCGCTCGTATCACGTAATGGCGGCCGGTCGGCATACTATGATGTAAATGTGTGCGTGAGGCGTGTTTGTACAAACGGTCAAGTGTTTGTTTATACTTACTGTGCTTCACTTTCGATATGCGTGGCGCGGAGTCCTCTTTTTTTTTATAAGTCTATGTGAAAAGCTTACAAAACCTACTCGTACTTCCACGGCGCGTTTCTTTCTTTCTCCCTGACCATAACTTGTAGCTAAGGTACACTTCCGACTATTAGTCAACTATTTAATGACGGTTCGTTTCCGATTGCGCGTGAAAGCATACGTCGCGTCGTGTCGTTTGTCAACGGTGTTCGGCGCACTTTCCCTTATAATAGCGGATGTCATTAACAGTTACCTATGCAGGTGATAACAATGCTGAAGGCGTTAGGAAATGTATTCATTTACCTACATGAATTTGTATATCTGTCGCAGTAAACTGGTTGTAACCGTGGTATAATACAGGGTGGTCCATAAGTCCTTAGACATGTAAATAATTAATTAAAACAAACTAATAACAATAACAAATACCTTTTTATTTCGTATTAACCTTTATAAAATGGGAATTATTTTTTGAAAATGACATCATCCAAATGTAAACCGTTACGATCACGGCACTCCTGTAAGCGACGTCTAAAACTATCGACGACTGCGCGGCAAGTCAGTTTTGTGATGTTAGCCATTTCTCTTTGAATATTTTCTTTTAGGGCTTCAATTGACCGCGGGTTTGTGTCATACACTTTAGATTTCAGATAACCCCATAAGAAAAAGTCCATCGGGATTAGACTCGGGATTATTGGGACTATGTAGTGGCCAGGAAATGTCTCCTCTTCGAGAGATCACTTTGTTGGGGAAAGTTGATGAACGACGGGCATAGCGGTGTTAGAGTTATGGGCCGTCGCTCCATCCTGTTGAAACCAGGTCCGCGTATTGTAAAATTTCCGCCTGGAAAATTCTGCAACGCTGGTGTAAAAAACTCCTCGATCATCGCTACATATCGCTCCGAATTTACATTTTAAAGGACTTATGGGCCACCCTGTAGTTATATCCCTAGGGATATAGTTATATGAAAACTGTCGGTGTGCCCTAATTTTGCTACTGCGGCCAATTTCGACGTAGTTAGTGCAGGCCATTAGGGGCCATAATCAACTAATTATAATGAGACCATTACCTATCAATATATAGGACGCGTATTTTATTGGGATTCTCACGCTTTTGACAGAACTCTTTTCCTGAAAGTTAACCAAATAAGTAGGTACCTGTTAGGAACTACCACCTGTGTATAGGCAGTACAAATCAATAAAATCAAATTAAATCGGTACTGAAATATTTACAAAACTGTATTTAAAAAACATGGGCTGTTTATAAATGGCGCGACGACAATAAACAGGGAAAACAAACGAATCAAAGCGTAGCTTCATTACGATTAATTAATTCCATTTGATTTTAGAACGCCGACTGGACTAATTGGAAGCCTAACAAATAGTCGATTTGTCAGCGAATGCCCCGCTTAATCCATGGACAATAATTTATAGCTAGACTTCTTTTTTAGGGTTCCGTACCAAAATGCTAAAAAAGGAATCCTTATGGTGTCACTCAGTCTGTCTGTCTGTCTGTATATCTGTCTGTCACAGCTGGATATCTCAAGAACTACTAAGCTATCAACTTGAAATTTAAAACAGTTTTATATGACGTTTACCCAACTATTTTGCAAATAAGAAAGAAATAAAAATATTTATATTTTTTTGTAACAGGTACTGAAAGGGGGTCTTTAAAATTCAAAGTGGGGCTACTAGGGCATGTGGGGTATAATGTATATAATGTAATATATGAAAGAGCGCTCTTTGCACATTCTTGAACATTTTTTTATTTTTTTTTAGGCCGCATAGTTTTCGACTTTTGATGAAAAATTTAAAAAAATACCACCCCCCCCCTTATCTCCGAAGTTTGCAAAGGGAAAAATCTGAAATTATTCTATGTGATAGAAGTTTATGTAAAGATTACAGGAAAAATAAAACGAATTCTCTAAATAGCACACTTTTTCAGAAATCGGAACGGAACCCTCGGTGCGCGAGTCCGAATCGCTCTTGACTGGTTTTCTTTTTATTCCTTCGCAATAAAGCATAGTACATTAAAAACTTCTTTGTTACCTGACTTAGTAAGTAGTGAACTGACCTCTTATTCAGCTTGTCCGTGTGGTTTATCTGCAACAAAAATGAATTCATAAATAATTTACTCGCTTTTGCATAAAATATTATTGTGCTTTCCGACAATAGAAGTAGATTTTTATGTACAGGAAAAAACTCTTTTGAAATAAAATAATGAGGTTGGCCATATACTAGCGTAATAAGGCTTTTCTTGATGAAGAACAATGCTTTTGACCAAAACCTAGAAAAATACGGGCTAGTGCTGAAACGCGCTTGGCTTTTCAGCATAGAGATTCCGTGTCTGGCACGCAAAAACAAAGACAATGCAAAAAAGAGAGATTATGGCCTTCTGTTTTTTTCTGACATGGGTATCCTACCTAACCTAATCTTTTGTACTCACCACATTTTATGCAAATAAACGATTTTGATTTGATTTGATTTGTATCCTATCATGACTGTAATGCAGCTTAGATCCAGAGAGAATCAGTTAAATTATCAACAACATCTATTCAAGTTTTGATAGAAATAATTTGGATTTACAGTTGGATATAAAACTACGAGAGTATAAAGCGAACGGTAAGTGCAGCTAAGAGTGTGAGCCAGTTGATTAAAACATTTTAAAAGCTTATCGGATTTGTATAAAATTTTATTCACGTGTGGATTTAGTGAGAATGGCGTGAAGTTTTGAGTGTAGTTATAATAGAAAATTATAGTCCAAAATGGTGAACACTTGGGAAGGCTTGCTAGAGGTCTCTAAAACATGAGACACGCAATATCTTCTAATCGCGCAAGTCATAATATGAACGATTTAAATGTTCTTACAGACAGAGGCGATATAGCGTCGCTATTGTGTGTATGGTCGCGCGCGATTCCATAGAAATTGTTCTACGGATATAATATCGCAATATCGCGTCGCGACGCGATATCGCCTCTGTCTGTAAGAGCCTTTAAAAAACAGAGCGCAGAAATTAAACATTAACTACTTAGTGCATTTATAATTTTTAACGTTACGATATTATCGTGGACGTCTACGTTCACGTCACGTTATCATGATAACACAGGCAAGTAAAATATATTATTATAGTTTTTTTTAATTCTAAATATAATCCGTTCACTATAACGTTATAACGTGCACGTATTACCATACATTTAATGGGCCACGATAATATCGTCACGTTAGAAATTAATGATACCTAATAAAAATAGAATAAGTTTGAAACGCATGACGGCGTTCCTCGCCTGTTCTAAGTTTAAATCATGTGTTGCCAGTTAATTGCATGGCGCGATTATGTGCCAAGCCGCCGCGGAACAACTTCCCCTAATAAAAATAGAATAAGTCTGAAACGCATGACGGCGTTCCTCGCCTGTTCTAAGTTTAAATCATGTGTTGCCAGTTAATTGCATGGCGCGATTATGTGCCAAGCCGCCGCGGAACAACTTCCCCCTTGTGATGAGTTCACTCAATCATGAGCTACTATCACATAATCTGTGCTACTTATACGATCTAAATTCAAGTCATTAGGGAAAAGGTGGACTAAGTATATTGAATACCTAAGGTTTTCATACCACAATTTTGCATGTTGTCGTTTCATCTATCTATCTAATATTTAGACCGTAATTTCCCCACTGGTGGATAAGACCTCCCTTTTTTTTTAATAATAAATAAAAAGTTGGGAGGTGTCGTGGGATACCCGGTTGGAACGAAGTTCCTTTAGCTAATTATAAGTATTACTATGGTTTCAAATGTCAAGAGATTTGTTTTAGTGTATTAAAAAAACTTTTTTACAAAAACAAAAACCGACTTCCAAAAAAAACACTACAAAGTGAAAAATAACTTTAATTTCGGAAGTCGGTGTCTTAGGATCTGTATTTTAGTTTTTTGCCACCGACTTCCGAAATTAAAGTTATTTTTCACTTTGTAGTGTTTTTTTTGGAAGTCGGTTTTTTTTTGTAAAAAAGTTTTTATTTTTCACTTTTTAGTGGTTCAGTTTGTAATTTATCTAAGTTACAATAACCCAATGTCAACTGCTCATCACGTTTTACAAAATGTTGCTTTTCCCGATGCAGGGACGTTAATTGTTGAGGAGTTCTCTCAGTAAGAACCAGGAGAAATGGAGCTCATGGTGAAGTCACCATTACCATTATTTTGACGAGCATAAACCATATTAAAGTAATCGAATCGCAACCTAACCTGTTATATACTTAGATATAATTGAGTATTTCCGATGGCCCTCTGTGGTCTTCATCATCAGTTCCAGTTCACCGAATGGTACTTTCCGAGAGCAAATGCACGAGTTACTATAAAAAATACCGAAATCGATATAGGTGTGCCCATAAAATTTGAGGGTTTCCCTCGATTTCCATGGGATCCCATCATCAGATCCTGACTTGATAATCATGGGACCACTTGGGCCGTATACCCTTTCGAACAGAAAAAGAAAAATCCAAATCGGTCTAGCCATTTTCGAGTAATCGGGGAACATACATAAAAAAAAAAATAAAAAAAAAAAAAAAAAAAAAGGTTCCGACGAATTGAGAACCTCCTCCTTTTGGAAGTCGGTTAAAAAACAAAAACAGAAACTTTTGACACTTGTAACTGACGGCATAACGCTTTTTCCTTACGTCACAATTTCTGCCAGTTTACTCATACCACAAAAGAAATTCGTTCCAAAACTAATTCAATAAAAAAACATTTTCATCGATTTTCTTTTTTCTATTATGTAGGTTTAATGACGCAATGCACCATGACGCGTATAAATCAAAGCTCCTACAAACAGGCGCTACACGCGTCGCGAATGCACCGCGTGTCGCACGACAAGCGGTGCCTTGTCGTCGCTAATCTAACTACAGTTAGTTAGATTAGCGACGACAAGGCACCGCAATAGTTAGGTCGGCTTAGTCCAAAATGTCAGATACATCAGTATGTATCTGACATTTTGGACTAAGCCGACCTAACTATTAGTACCTAATTTCATACATTTTCCAAGTCGAATCAATCTATCTAATCGGCGTATCTGTACGCCTTACCGTTCCCATGATACTTAATGCAAAAATCGAGACCGATGCATGTATCTAGTTTACAAAAAAAAAGAAAAATAGCTTGCCCTGTAAAATATGCTTCAAACTAGTTACGTCACTTAGTTAGATTAGCGACGTTGTGTCGCGTGCGATTCGCGTCGCGTATTGGACCTGCATGAAGGAGCCTTCACGCGGCCACCACTTAGCAGTAGGTACCTCCGGCGCGAACATCCCTCTCCATAGATAAACTTCCTCCCACACACGAACTCGACTCAATCAAGCATCAAACTTGTCTAAGCACGTTAATGGAAAGTTCTGGGACAACAGTTTGCTTCCGCACAAACACCACGTTATTAGAACTTGTGTGGAACACAAGCTTTATTGCTCATAAAATCGCTTTAAATGTTTATGGCACGATATAAAATGGAAATTATTATGAATCTGACATAAGCACCGCAATTTCTTTTATAATCCGAAAGATTTTGAAAGAAATACCTAATCCATTGCTTCATAATGTCTGAAAAATTCGTTTGCTCGAAAACGTAAATAACGCAATGTATGTTGTTGACTTGTCAAAATGAAAGACATTTGTCACGTCACTGCAATTGTTAGTGTGTTACGCGATTACCCGCTTGCTAAAATAACCACCAAATAGGTATTATTGAACACTAGGTAACATCTCGGCAGATAAAGGCAGAGATGGCAAGACGAGCTTGACAGAACAAAGCAACCTTAGCTTATTCAGAAGATTACGGTGGAGGTCTGCCCGGCTTGGGCGGAGCACCGCCGCCGTGTCCTCGTGGAGGCGATCTCTCGCGTCCGAACAAGGTCCAGGCTATGGTACGGAGCGAGAGTGCATGGAAAGCCATCACTTCCTTCTGCGAAGGAGGAGGCGGAACGTGTGAGGGAGAGGCAAGTTTTGTGCCCTCACGCCCCTAGCCGCCGCAGGAGTCGCCCTGGGCGTCCCGTCCATGCAACGTCCAACAACTAGCGAAAGTGTGAATTTGGTCAAAATAAAAATCAAGATGACGGTTGCGAAAATTTTTAAATTTTTCATCATGGGAGTCGTTTTCGTGGTTTTTGAGGGTGTTAAAGCCGATAGTGACGTTACAATGTAGACCCAAAATGGCGGGTGCGAAGATTTTAAAATAAAAATTTTAAAAAAAATCATATGCGAGGAGGAACTTCGTGACTTGGATCCCCCCCGACCGCACAAGTTTTTTTGTATATTGGCACCTTGTATTTTCTTTATGTTCATGTAGGTACTTATTTAGTTATCATTTAATTGTGCTTTTGTGTCTTTGGTATTTCTTTGGTGTGCACTAAATAAATTATTTATTTCTTTAACTATTCACAACTATTTATAATTAAGTAATTTAATTTATAAGGAGCCAAATCAACATACTAAGAAAACGAAGGATAGCACGATTTTCCGTAGTATTGTCATGCGGAAGTCAGACTTTTAAAAAACCATTTTCAATTTTCCGTTAAAAACTTTTATCACCAAAGAACTCATTACCTAACAAATTAAGCACAACGCGAACAGAACTTTTAAATACCTTGTGAGGTAGTTTAAAACTACGTACTTACTTGTCAAAACTTATTAAAGATTCCTTCTTTAGTTCTTTTCTTTCGCAGAATCAATATTGGGAAGGCGTGCGACTTTTTCATCTCATCTTTAATGGAAACCAGTGAATATGAAACAGTTGGTGTAGCGATGCTAGGAAAAGAGGAATTTTGCATGTTGTATCAAAAACTGATACCGATTTATCGGAAATGTATATTTTCCCGCTGAAAATTCTATTCTTGTCTGTCTTGTTAGGCCATGATCGGCTAGTAAATAGATCTCAGTAAGTTCAAAGATAATTAATTTAGTTATTGATCGTGTATTGTCATTGCTTTCCATCCCCTAATAACAAACAGCCAACCAGTAAATACCAAATTACCTATCTATAAATAAACATGACACGTAAAGCTGAGCGTCCACTGGTCCGCGCCGGCCGCAACGCACGCGCGGCACGCAACGGATTTTGGTTTGTTTGTATAAAGAAATGAAAATGCGGGCGGTACCGGTAGTGTAGAAATCCGTTGCGTGCCGTGCGTGCATTGCGGCCGGCACGGCGCCCACCTTAATCAGAAAACGTAAGACAAATTGATGAGGTGCTATGGGAGAAACGAACATCTACCTATATACCGTGAAAAAATATCCCGTGCATACGATGGTTACCACATCTATTATAGTTAAACTATCTCACGAAGTCGTGTCTTGAAGCCTTTATGTCGTTAATCTTATGGTTCAAATTGGAACAATTAGAGCGTTATTATAGTGGCCGAACACTAACAGCCTGCATTAGGCTTCATGTACACGACCCCGGAGACGTACCAGCGCCGAACGCGTTCGTTGTTTTACTATACATAGGTATAATTGGGTATCAATGCGGTGTAAACGTGGCTCCGGTGCGGTGGCAGTGCGGCGCTTGTGCGACATTCATTTGTATAGGTACACAAACATGCGGTCCGGCGGCGGCGCCGCTGCGGCTCCGGCGTCGTATACATGAAGCCTTACGGTGTACAGTGCGATTCAACTAAGAATAGGAACGTCAACGACCTCTTACAGTCAACTGAAACTAGAAATATACGGCTAGCAAAGTTTTGTAGTGTTATGCTTATCAATTTTAGTTATCTTTTTGGAATTTGTTTTTGTTAAAATATGTCACTGACTTTGCAAATGTGTAAACGAGGTGCTGTTTTGCTAAATCTTCACAATATGGCGCAAGGTCATTCCTATTCTTAGTTGAAATGCATGATACACATGCTCATTTCTCCTACTGGAGAAATGAGCATGTGTATCATGCATTTCAGACGCCAGCACATCTAGCCACCCGAAACTGTCAAATTATACCAATCAACCTTGAACCTAATACTTTAGCGATAAAGATGAAAATCTATTAAACAAAGACAGATTGTAGTAGCTTGATGTGCTGGCGTCTGTAGATACCAAGCTTGTCGTTGTTACATAACAAATACCATCCCTTTGTCATACGATCATAGCTCACACACTTCAACTACAAAGAGAAGAAATTTCCGCAGCAAATGCAAATAAACGTCGCCTCTGCAGTTGGATGAGGAACATCAATAAAACATAACACACGGAGCATTATTCACGATCAAAATCCAATGAGATCGCCGACACTAGCGCCGAAGAATAGATCGTTTACTACTGTCAAAGGCATCTTCTCTTCTGCACCGCACTTTACCACCAATAGGGTTGCCGGCTTGCATATCTAGTACATTTTTTTTTTTTTTTTGTTGACAATATTTAAGGCCGTCAGTAACCGTCACAATACCCCCATATAAATATTGTTAACTAATAAAAAAAAATACCTTATACAAACTAACATTTCTGTACGGTCAGCAACATAAGTCGATTAACACTGCTACTTTTCCACATTATGTAAATGAATACAAAATGATTTGATTAAGTATCTCCTTTTTTTCTAAAATACCTAAGAGGTAATGTAGATGTAAATTGTAAAATTGACAATTTGGAAACGAGGCTTTTGCTAACATTGCATGTGTATACTTTGTTCTTTTTTTTTAGTGTGAGTTTTATTTATGCAGAATTAAAAAAAAAACTTTCTTTTTCTTCTTTTAAGCCCTACAGTTTTTGGGCGTATTAGCAGGAACATACTTTTGAACCAGTCAGTATGTATATTGTACCTACTCGGTAACTATGTCTTACCAAAAAATTAACTGTGGATTTAAACCTAAAGGCTGCCAGCCTTTTAGGCCTTAAAAGAAGAAAAAAAAACTTTTTTTCTTCTTCTTTTAAGCCCTACAGTTTTTGGGCGTATGATAAGCAGGAACATACTTTTGAACCAGTCAGTATGTATATTGTACCTACTCAGTAACTATGTCTTACCAAAAAATTAACTGTGGATGCTGCCAGCCTTTTAGGCAATTTTTCTACTGACAGCGATGTGGACAAATCGTTTGATGCCCATGATTTTTTTCCCTCCTTTTTATATAGGCACATACTAGCTGACCCGACAGATCTTGACCTGCCCATAATTTATACAAAATTCCCATAGAAAATTCACTTTCAGTTTTTCTTCTTTTCAATTTTTTCTTTGCGTAGAAACCTAATTCGGACTATTACGAACATTTTAACACAGCCAAAACAGTCCAGCTTTTCTGTAGTTATGCGCTTACCAACGAATATCATGTCATTATAAAGATTAAGTATTATTTTAAGACCCATATTAATTTGTCTCCTGCATTTAATAGTAACAGAATCAATTCCGACTTGTGGCAACGTAATAACGTGTCCCATTTATTGTATGCAAGAGGCATTTCAATTTCTGCTAGTCAAACGTTAATGGCTTTCATTTGATTGATTTTATCTTGTTTTGAGAGGCATAGATACACTCACCAATAGATTGATCAACATCTTTAATTATCTATATACAGGGTGTAAGGGACAGCCCTCCGCAAACTAGCAGGGTGCATTCAGCTCCTTACTCTGAAGTATATTCCACCGGAAATTTTCTCAGGAAAATTTTCATTTTTTTTTATTGTTTTTCAGTTACTTTTCCTTTATTTCAATGTAATAATCCATTGTGTGTACGCAGAACTCCATTTATGTAAAAAAAAACAGCAAAAAAAAAAACCAGCAATGGATGTTGAAATACTCTAACGACCGACGCGTGAAATCAGCTGTCCACCTTCTACCTAGGTTACAGAGTTCATCGAACTCACCGCATACCTATTACCTACCCCTCCCAACCAATAACAGACGCTCCGATTTGTGCACAAAAACACAAACAAATCAGGTTTATTGGATTACCATAGCGTTCCTGAAATAATTTCATGTACCGGTCATCTTAGTATGATATACTGAATTCACCCTATCAGTCTGCGGAGGGCTGTCCCTTACACCCTGTATATACTCCGTCTATACTAATATTAAAGCTGAAGACTTTGTTTCTTTGTATGTTTGAACGCGCTAATCTCTGAAAATACCAGTCGGATTTGAAAAATTCTTTTTGCATTTGATAGCTCAATTCTTGAGAAAACTATAGGCTAACATCACGCTAGGACCCTTAGTAGCCGAATAAAAATAAAAAAAAATCAGAAAGAACGCTAAGCGAAAACGAAGTAATGGCGCGGGCAAGCGATGCTACGCGACGGTGGGTCGGGGAGACAAGAAATTTCACGCGGACGAAGTCACGGGCAGAAGCTAGTACATTTACAAACGGTCGCTTTTCGTGTCTGTCTGTGTCACCGCGTTGTTCTTCTAAACTACACAACGGATTTTGATGCAATTTACACTAATATTTAAAGAATATTGTAGTAGAAAAAGTTTGTCTAAACTTACATAAAATAAAAAATCTTGATGTTTTCTCAAATCGTAAAAACCGTGCAAAGCAGGGGCGGATCGCTAGTAAAACAATAATAGTAATAATAAAGCCTTAATTAATATTAAACTACTTCACGACTTTCTCAGTTCAGCTAGTCGATAGTCCGACCTTGTATTTCAGCCTTTGTCTTTCATAACTGAAAGGTTTAAAGGACACAGAATTATTGTTTACGAACATTACAAACTAGCTCGATTTTAATTGAGACAAGGTAATTGAAAATTTTAATTGATCGACTCAGTTTTCTGTTGTGGGTTATGAGTCCCGCTGTGACGATTGACTTTTGAGATTTGTCATAAGGGATTCAAAATATTAGAATAGGTAGGTATATCGGAACCTTGGGTAGATATCACAACCCGAATGGTGTATTCGTATTAGAGGTTGGTTTTTAAAATGAAATAAAACACGTAAAAATAAATTTAATTGCCATGGTATTGGCTCTGTTTAAAAAAATATGGACGCCGCGGCTGGCTCGAATGAAGCGTAATCGGGAAGTCCAATTTTCGACAACTTTATAGTCTATCAAACTCAGCAAAAAATGTGGATTTCGCCGGACCTTAATAAGGTCCGGCAAAATTCATTTTTTTTTTTCAATTTGCAAGTCAGTGTCAGATTGTATGTGGATTGTATGTATTTAAATAATTATAACCATAAAAATCATCAATACATCTCTCTAAGTTAGACTTGTTCTAAAATGTCATGATTTCGAAAATCATCATTTTATAACAAAATCTAAAAAAAATATTGTTTTCCACCCCTGACCACTACAGAAAGCACATCAAAAGACAGACAAACGGCCGCTCCTATTGTACCGATGCGTGCAATTATCGGCTCTTTGACTCTGCAGCCGCAATCGCGGACGTCCATTGCAGACTGTCATTGAGTACTGTCGTGCGCCATATTGAACAAACACGGATCTTATTAGCGTGCTTGATGAACGAGCCGTGTGAAAATGCTAGTCTATTCTTTGTTTAACTTCAACGTGATGAGTCTTAATAGCTAGGTACTGACTATTCTGGTCTTTCCTGGCCTCCTGCTCTTTTATGTAATACTTGATAATATTATTACTTATGTAAAAGTAATCTTCTATCTATATAAATAAAAAGAGAAGTCCTGACTGACGGACTGACTCATCAACGCCCAGCCCACACCCTTGAACCTTTGCACAACTGAAATTTTGCACAGAGGCTCCCTTTATAATGTAAACAAGGAACAAGGCAGGATTTCCCGGTAATACGTTACCGTGGGATATTTTCGGATATCGACGCGGGCAAATCCACGGGCAAAAGCCAGTTGGTAAATAAAATCCGGGATGAAAACTCTGTCCTTTTCCTGAAATCAAGCTGCCTTTCCGGAAAATAGCAAAATCGGGTCGCTAATTAGGAACTACAAATGTACCTTATTATAACAAAGACTTGACAATGGCATTAAAATATCAGAAAGGATAAAGTTTGTGTCTGTATCTATCACCTTGATCACTCTTCCTTGAGTGAATGACTCACTATTGTTAACTTATCCAATAAATCTTGCCCAAGCGTTGTCGCAGCAGCCAAACAGCTTAATTAACCGTTTATTAGCCTTTGGAAGTAGGTCCGCAGAACTGGTCGCTTCGCTCGCTCGGTTTGCACGCTGTTGGTCACAGTTCTAACCTAACGTAACCCGTCATTCAGTCCGGGTGCCCTAACTTAGTTACTGCGACCAATTCGGCTCGCGCGTGGTTGGTCACAGTTCCATCCTAACCTATAATTTAATATCCTTCAGGCCGCTAAAGAGGAAATGCGGGTGCTATTTTCTCCATAGAAACGCTCTCGCCTGTTTTCTTTCTGGTTGATGACCATAAAGCAATGATTTCTTACAGAAATATAAAAATTTGCTACTTGTATGCCCCTATGTTTTCCTTTTTGATGATACATTATTTTTATCAGAACTAGAACCCTCAAAAAATGCTCAAAATTGCCTATTCAAAGCGCTGTTAACAGAGGCCTAGTGTAGAAATTTGACAACTATTAACGAAAAAAGAAAAACATAGAGGCATAGTACCTAACCTTCTTATGCAGTTTATGAAATATCTTTTAAATTGGTTCAATATTGGACTTTTTACATAGGCTATTCAGTCGGATCTGCAGTTGTTCTTATTGGCCGAATTTGAGGGCGGAGCGTCGAGCGCTCGCAAAGCGACAACAATAGTTTCTTCAAATACCTACTTTCAAAAGTCTCGCCGCCCGAATTTCCTCTTGCTGTTAACTAAACGACTAATAACTTTATTTAAATCACGATCCAAATGTCAAATAATTTGAAGGCATAAACACAACTTTTAAAAAAATATTACTAACAAAACAAAATACAAAACATGTCTGCTCAACTTTTGTGAAGTCCCATTTTACACATCATTATTTTTCCCCAAAAATTCAGGGTTCACGCCTCAGGCCTACAAATTAAAAACAGTCACGTTTATATACAATTACGAAACAAACTCTGGCAGGTCCTCGTTATATCATAAACAAAAAATCCTATACGGTATAGAATCAAGTTTTTCTAACTGAACCACACAGCTGTGCTGCTGGGGAATTTATTGCGATACTTCTTCCCAGCTAAAGCCCTAGGAAGTGGTGAAGGGCGGCCGTTTTTGGAGACTGTCTTATGTAATTTTTCCCTTCGAAAGTGCTGATTCTCAGCCTAGTTTGAATAAATGACTTTTTATTATGTTGATTTTTAAATAATGTTTATTTATTACGATTGTTTTCTGAATATTTTCGTAACATTCTAAGCTTCTAATATTTCAAGTTTTTCTTCATGAGCCTAAATAATTTGCGTAAGTAATTTATTTCTTTAGTACCAAGGTATCCTAATCCTAACTAATCCTAACTAATATCATAAATGCAAAAGTGAGTTTGTTTGTTTGTTACGCTTTCACGTTAAAACGGCTCAACGGATTTGGATGAAATTTTATCCCGGTAGTACGTTCCTGTGGGATAATTTCCGACATGCACGCGGGCGAAGCCTCTGGCGAAAGCTATTATAGTATTTCAATAATCTCAACCTATTCAAGCATGCTATTTTAATTGAACCAATAGGTACCTGCATGAGTTGTTTCAGGCAAAGGATTAATGTAAAGAGATTAATGTTTTAAACTACAACTAATATTAACTACATGGATACTAATCAAATTATACCACGTTCGCCAACCAACCGTAATTATGAAGAGATAGCCTACAGAGTGGCCGTGGAGTTACCACTCAAAAAAGGATACGTTCATTATATTCCGGGCGCACCTATCATGATTAAATACTGCCTCATCTTTATCAGGTACCGCACTATTTCTACTGTCATTTTACTATCAAAGTTTGCAATTTATCCTAATCCGCAAAGGGCACGCAGGCTTCACGGGAGCCAGGATTACCATGTTTGGCATACAAATCCTGTATTTGACACTATTAGTACATTCAAATTCGCAGTCTTAATAGTATAGGACATGGATTATGTGGGTCGGGATTACGATAGAGAGGTAAAGTCTCATTTAGCTTAGCGTTGGTGCGGAAAACTGGAAAATTCGTTTCGGACGCGTTGTACGCGTTGAATACTTTATTATACGGCCATGTCTGTTTACGTATACATGGTATATGGTAATGTGTGCCTCTGGTATTGCGAGGCGTGATTTGACAATATGTAGGGGTATATTATGTGTCTACATGTTATCTGTCTGTTTAGAATACACCTCATTGTTTCCGTGGATAGGAGGAAACAAAACACGATCGCAAAAATTTTGTGATAGCAAATCTTTTTGGAAATAGTTTCAATTACGGAAAATATCTTTAACGATGGTTCAATAGGACTATGCGCCTGCGTCCTCTATGAAACCCTTACCTAGTTTTTAACCGACTTCTAAAAAATGAGGAGGTTCTCAATTCGGATGTTTGTATTTTTTTTTTTTTAATGTTTGTTCGCGCATAACTCCGTCGCTTGCCAACCGATTTTGAAAAATTATTTTTTTGTTGGAAAGGGTATACTTTCCAAATAGTCCCATTTTTGTCAAAATCCAGTTCTGATGATGGGATCCTGGAGAAATTGAAGGAACTCTTCAAATATTATAGGCCCACCTATAGCAATTTGGGTATTTTTTATAGTAGCTCGTGCATTTGCTCTCGGAAAGCACCATTTGGTGAAGTGGAACTGATGATGAAGACCACAGATGGCTACCGGAACTACTCAATGATAAATATTTCTCGGGTTGCGATTCGATTACTATAACATGGTTGCTAAGCAATTTCCGCTCGTCACACAATGCGTGTGGTGAGTGGTTGTTGAGGAGTTCTCCTGGTTCTTACCAGCAGAACTCCTCAACAATTAACGTCCCAGCATCGGGAAAAGCAATATTTTGTAACATGTGATGAGCAATTGACATTAGACTATTGTAACTTATACAAATTATAAACAGACCCACTAAAAAGCGAGAAATAAAAACTTTTTAACAAAAAAAAAAAACGATATACAAATTATAAACAGACCCACTAAAAAGCGAGAAATAAAAAATTTTTAACAAAAAAAAAACCGATATGCAAATTATAAACAGACCCACTAAAAAGCGAGAAATAAAAACTTTTTAACAAATAAAAACCGACTTCCAAAAATCACTACAAAGTGAAAAATAACTTTGATTTCGGAAGTCGGTGGCAAAAAAAAGAAAGTATATAAAAAACGAAAGACACCGACTTCCGAAATCAAAGTTATTTTTCACTTTGTAGTGATTTTTGGAAGTCGGTTTTTTTTAAAGCAAACGTGTTTAATTTTTGTTTTTAATTTCAGACAGTATTACAGTCCATATTATCACTACTAGTTCTGCGAACAGCCGTTCTATTCTGTAAACATATCACCGTGAAAACTTATGTGAAGTGAGTTGTCAATAGCGTCAATCCCTAACATCAGAGGCCTTAGTGCGAGTCTCCACACCTACTCGATCACGTTAACGTAAACTTCAATTTGTACTGAGAACTCAACAAGAGTATAAAAACTCGCACTAAGGTCACAGTGGTCTGTGTGAGTTTTTATACTTACTCGATCGCGTTTACGTTAAAGTTAACTTACGTCAATTTGTATGAAATAACAGTTTCTCAGTACAAATTGAAGTTTACGTTAACGTTATCTAGTTAGTATAAAAACTCGCACTAAGGCCCCAGGTGGAATGACAGCTCACTTCACCTAAGTTTTCACCGTGAGATTTTTACAGAATCAACCGGCAGTTCGTACTAAAAGTGAGCAATTTATTGCATTTTGATGATCTATTCTGCTCATCACGCCGAAGATCCTCATCAGATCTTCACCAATTTTTTATGAGACCAACTTAACCTTTCAAATACAAAAATAACCATCGAAATCTGATTTCATAAGGCGGACATATCCTGTAGCCCTCTTTTTGCCCTTTTTTAGAGGAAGTACCTATCCAATCAAAAATCTGCTACAAAAAAAGTCTATAAAGTTGTAAAACCTGTATACGAAGTTTCGTCCAGATCGGTTGTAAAATATGACCTGTAGAGGAGTAGCAACAAACTGCCATGGGAAAGCAAATTTTGCCAGAATTGAAGCAGAGACGCTTCGCTCGCTCGGCCAACAATAAAATTTCAAGAATTGCCTTTACACTTTTACAGACTTCTGTGATGATACATAGGTATGCCAGCAATCTTGGTATGCAGGATGTAGACAAATTGTTGTTTTTATGGTTGAAAATCTTGTTTCAGCAATAACTACCACTACATTATAACTTAATGAGCAAGTCAGTGTGAATTGAGTTAAAATGCTATTGTTCCTTCGAATACGAACAGAATTGTAAGTTTCAAGTTAAAACACTCTTATTGTTGAAGTTTGGTTCTGAACTAATTACTAAGTTTCCTGCAATTATTCCTCGTTGTAGCCAATTGTTAGCGCTAGTAAATCATTTAGGTACTTGACACGTTTTAAGTTCGAGTTCAATAAGTTACAACAGGTATTTAGAATCAGCTGAAGTAAATAAGTTATTTGCTTGTTATTTGTCTCATTTACTGCTGTTTAGTTTACATTTTAATTTACAATCAGCGACGTCCTGAAGATGAAGATGCACCAGCTGAACCCTAATTGCATAATTTTAATGATTTTGAAGCATATAGCTAATCCATTGCTTCATATGTTCGGAAAATTTGTCTGTTCAACAACGTAAGTAACGCAATGAATGTTGTTGAATTGAAACCAATTCCTACTGTGTGACAAAGTACCTCGCTGACTGGACTACATAGGTTGTCGTAATGTTTCATCGAGTTATACGAGTTCAAATAGGTTGACGGCCTACGTACTTGTATATGGATATCGACTACACCTGTTTAGTGTATTTATTTATTCATTTTTTATTGGTTCACCAACAATTGTTCACACAAGTTTTATGTTAAAGGTTACATGCAACAATGTATATGCAACAGTGCAACATAGATAAACTCCGCATGCATAAAGAAGTTGTACAAAAATTATAATATTAATCTAGTTTTTAGTGTATGAACTTATGAAGCAATACCGCTTGACGACCGATACAGATGTGGTTGTAATAGGTTGTTCTCTGGGGACTCGATAACGAGCTCTACTTATATACCTTTTCATATCATTACAATTCAATAATATTCATGCATACATAACACAAGATTTTCCCGAAGGAGTAACAGAGGTATTCATTTTCTTGTGTGTGTTGTGTGTGGAACTCTCTGCCCGCGTCTGTGTACCCTTCCACATATAACTCGTCTGCCTTCAAAGCAAGAATGAACAGGCATCTTCTGGGCACGCTCGTTCCATCGTAGTCCGAATCCATCGCTTTCCATCAGGCGTGGTCGAGAAGCAATAAAAAAAAAAAAAAACATTGTACTTTTTTTAAACCATTGTTGGACTTATCATTCTAAGTATAACATTAGGGCCTATTTCACGATGTCCGAGTAGCCACACTTACTGAATAAATTCAAAAATGGAACAGATTTTCTATGAAATTATCTGCCAAGCAAGTTAATAGGAACCTAATCGTAGGTGGTGAAACAGGCCCTTATATTATCTAATTATAAACAGGCTAGTCAACACTCAGTACATTTAATAAATACCAACAAGACGCTGTACTAAGAAAAATGCGGTACCGTTGAGTTCTGCGCGAGAGCCAGTCCCTACAGTGTACGCGCGCTTAAAAAGCCATCGACAGCTATCGCAGTCCGGATCCGGATATGTACCTACCGTTACGGCCTTGATCTGCAAGACGTACGCGCAGGTACAGAACTAACGTCTTAGATTGTTGCTCTGATGTAAAAATTGGCTCAATTTTTGCAGAATAGAATAGAATGCTCTGCAGCTGGGACCAAAAGAAATTATAAATATGGAGAAGAAACAAGCGGTGATAATCAAGCTTGCTCACAAAGTGTTGGTGATATTTAACCCAAGGGTTGTCTTTTACCTTGGCCAGAAGCTAAGCATTGCCATACAACGTGGTCATGCCATGTGCGGCATGCGTGGCATGGGGTGGTGGACCATTAATTCAGCACGTACGTGTCTTGGCAAATGGGGTTATCCAGAATTTATTACTTTTTGGAAAAAAGTGCCCATCTTTGACTATAGCTGTATCTTCGCAACCAATAAACCTAAAGCGAGAAACTAAATTATCTAGAACAAAGACACTTAAAACCGTATTACCAAGGTATATTTTTCAAAAAAACTGAAACAAGTGCCAGAATTTCGCAGTTTTTTCGAGCACCATGGGAGTAGCATAAGGTTTTCAGTGTTGCAAACTTCGGTATACACACACCATTTACTCTAGCTGTAACTCTACTTAAGAATGAGTTAACCGTTAGAGCCCTTAAGCGCTACATTTATTTATCTAAAATGTGTTTTTAGGTTAAGTACTTACAGCTCAAAATTGAGCATGATATGACAAATTACACGCTTTGTAGTGAAAAGTACACCATCGTAACGGTTTTCTTTACCTACACATTGCCATACCAGCCAATGAGTTTTCTTTATTTTTAGAGTAAGTAAGATACAATTTATTGATTAAATTTGATTTGATTTGATTTGACAATTGTTAAACATTTTAATTTAATATTGAAATAAATAAAGAAAGAGAAATGTTTTATTTGGGACACGCTTAGGAAATACAAAATGTAACAAAGGAGAATTTAAAACTAACAAAATTAATATCCATATACACATATTTTTTGTATATATATACATATTTTTTGGAATAAAGTACAAAAAAATAATAAAGATCTGCCTGACCTGTGCGAGGCCAAAAAGATCTCTATCTTAGCAGATTGCTGCGATATTTAAAAAAGAAATATCACAAGCACTGGTATAAACTATAGCTAGTATAATGAGTTTGCTCCTTTTACAAGCTTTACCAAATGGGATGTTGCATTTAGTCTACACTAGGTACAATAAAAAACAACATTTTAAAAATACTACACGAGAGCATGTCATATAAAAAGTAATTTGTCTTCCAGCCAGCACACTTGCACAGTGAGCTCTGAAGACAATTCCGTCGCAATTTTCACAAATGGTTCAAATAAATAAAACATAACTTACAAACGTATTACAGTTTATTGTTGTTTTCTCGGACGATGGACCAACCAGGCTAAGACCATTCTTTATTCATTCTTTAGAATTTACACCTTAAATATTTCATGTCCATGTATTTATATTTACACAATGGTCAATGTGACATAAACCCTTAGAAAATAGTATCGAGTATGACGACAGAGTAGGTACTATAGAATGGGGTCACTTTGATACTATGGGGTTACTTTGATAACAACTTTCGTCTTAAGAAAAAATCCGGTACACCAAAAAAACCTTATTACTTACGAAAAACTAATGTTTAAGGCTGCAGTCTTGCAAAATTCACTCGCGGCGAATTATTTGCGCAACTTTATATTTTTTTTTAAACAAAAGTAATGAAATAAAATGAAATATTATTATAATACGTGAATAACTATTATATAAGTAATAGCTGGTAATTTTTTTTAAGTTCATCTGGGTGGATTATGTTAGGTAAATCAAGCGTTAAATACAGCTCTTTCGAGCCAGCAACGATTCGAGTTATGTTTGTGCACTTGCATTGGGCAATACAAATTTTATTTAGAAAATCTGTTCAGCGCATAATTGTTTCCATATTCTTGTTTTCAAAATGCGCTGATTACTTTTTTCTAATTACCTTTCATTTTCTTAATTCAGATGTCACAATGTCATCGAAATTCTCTGTTTTTAGCTTTTAATAAACGGTTTGTTTCATAATAACAATGCATCGTATGCATGTAAAAGTTAGTTAATTTAATGCCAAGAGTTCAATAAAGCAAGTACTAAAAAAAATTGCACCTGAATCACCTTACTCTAACAATAATAATAATCTCAAAATACCTCCAAAACAGAGTTTATGAACAAGAATTGCGAGTGAAATTTCTTAGTGGGTTGGAGAGTTTTGGAGGTCTTTTGAGATTATTATTATTGTTAGACTAAGGTGATTTAGATGCAATTTTTTTTAGTATTTGCTTTATTGAACTCTTGGCATTAAACCAACCAAATCTTACATGCGTACGATGCTTTGTTATTATGAAACAAACCGTTTATTAAGAGATAAAAACAGAGAATTTCGATGACATTGTGACATCCGAATTAAGAAAATGAAAGATAATTAGAAAAAAATAATCAGCGCATTTTGAAGACAAGAATATGGAAACAATTATGCGCTGAACAGATTTTCTAAATAAAATTTGTATTGCCCAATGCAAGTGCACAAACATAACTCGAATCGTTGTTGGCGCGAAAGAGCTGTATTTAACGCTTGATTTACCTAACATAATCCACCCAGATGAACCTAAAAAAAATAACCAGCTATTACTTATATTATGGTTATTCACGTTCAATAATAATATTTCATGTTATTTCATTACTTTTGTTTAAAAAAAAACACAAAGTTGCGCAAATAATTCGCCGCGAGTGAATTTTGCAAGACTGCAGCCTTAAGGTGTGTGAACACCGAATAAAATTAGTTTTTCGTAAGTCGAAAGGGGTTATCAAAGTAGCCTCGTAGTATCAAGTGACCCCCACCCATTCTACTAGTAGAATATAGAGTTAGTTTTAGTCCTATTTGAATACAAACTTCGAGGACACTAACATGATTGAATTACGTTTGACATATAAGAAGGTTTTATTGCTGTTTTAATACGGTTTTATGATAATTATTCACACCTGTACCAACCGTAGCCCTAAATATAAGGTAGCTCTCCACGATGTAAGAATAATTCAACAGTTTTCTAACGAGTGACCACCCATTGATTGTCTACGAGTATGTCAATAATTGAATATTCCATTTCCTTCACGTAAATCTTTCTCTTCTAATCACCATTGTTAATCCACCATTTTGCGTTTGCTAATGTATTTATCCTTTTTATTTTCGATTTTGTTTAAAAGATATCCACAAAACACTCTGATATTCTTTTATAATGAGCAGCTCTTACAATAATTCGCTTTCTATGAAAGTCAAGCTGAGATCAATTCAATATTTTTTTTTTGTTTTTTACTACCCATAATTGTCCCACTGCTGGACAAAGGCCTCCCTACTCTCTTTCCATCTCTCTCTGTCCACAGCTGCCAAGGACTAATAAAAGAGAAGTCCTGATTGACTGACTGACTGATTGACTGACTCATCAACGCCCAGCCCAAACCCTTGAAACCTAGAAAGCTGAAATTTTGCACAGAGGTTCCCTTTATCTTTATAATGTAGACACGGAATAAGGAAGGAATTTCCGGTAGTATGTTCCCGTGGAATATTTTCGACATCCACGCGGGCGAAGCCGCTGGCAAAAGCTAGTTTTTATTAAAGGAGTCCAACTCATCCCGCCATGTCCATCTGGGCCTGCCGCGATTTAAATTGATCGATTGCAATTTCTGTCGACATTGCTCGTAAGTACTACATGAATTAGTTAGGAGTCTTACACTTATTGACCATAATAATTTATTGACAAGCTCCTTCCTATTATATTTAAATAACACAGAACAGAATTTAAGAAGCCCCAACCAGCAACACCTTTAAACAACAACAAAACAAATCCAATTCCAAATAATATCGAAAGTAATTCAGAAGCTCTAAATCCTTGTTACTTAAAGGAACGGTTCCACAATACTTCAAACGAAGTCAACAATTTACTCCGTGTTCAACATAGAATCTACGACGGGGACGTCAGCCTTAAATATTCAGTAAATTTAAATATTTTACATAACGGACACCGCTGCATAGACTTACTGATACAAAGTATACAATTAGTATTAAATGTAGACACAGAACTTGTAAATATTTAACTTTATGCAAACGAAATGTTGGTCGAACAAATTGTTGCTGCGGTAAAGAGGTTAGATGTCGACCTTTCTCTCTAAAGTAAGCATCATTTAAAATGGAGGCTCGTTTAATGCATGTTGTTTATGACCATGTAATTTTTTTTTAATCATTGTGACTATCTACTCGTCTGTTTCAACCTACTACAGAATATGCCTAGTTCTCCTTTTCCGCCAATATTTCCCGTATTGTGCTGTACCTACCGAATTTTGTGTGCCATTACTCTCTGTTTTGTGCACATTTTTTTCAGCTATTTCCGAGAAGTCTTGATTTCAAATGCCACTCATTCATTTGTTAGATAGCTGAAGCAGAAATAAATGCTCGATCGACAAACTCAACAATTCAAAGCTTAGTCAGGCCAATTTATATTTAGTTGCGGAACAAACAAATGTTTTTTAATAGATCGATAATTGTGGTTTACGTCATTTCCTGTATATCAAGTCTATGATGTTTTTGCGATTCACAAGAAAACATTTAAGATTCAATAAGAAAACCTCTAGTCGGGGCAATTATCTACGAAATATTCACAATTTATTTATACCCATACCTATTACAAACATCTTACGTTTGTAGTAGGTATGGGTATAAATAAAATGAACATGACATTATTCAGGTACTTAGAAAAACCCCCAAATGACAATACGGACAAAAAATAACAAAAAAGTATGTAAAACTCTCTATATTTAATTCAGCACTTCAATTCGATCTAAATTAGCTTGACTACTAAAATCAAAATGTAGGTCGCACAGAACTAAAATAAAATGTATGCTGAAGTCGGGTCACTAATTGCATTGGACAAAAACTTTGTCGTCCATGTAGATTTGTCATACGTCACATACGGTGTGTTATAATATAAATTACATTCGGAAAGTAAAGAGAATTAAATGTCGAAATCGATTGGAGATTTTTGGATGAATTAAGTAAGAAACGATTCCGTTATAATAATTGAGTAAAAAATGAAGTGCCTACGAGTACATGGGATAACAAATACTCAGCACACACCACGAAGACAATGTCTTCGATTCTTCATTACAGATCAGTTTTTAATTTTTTTCTCGGAAAAGTTCATAAAATATAGGGTGAAATTGAATTCACAGGCATCCTTTTAAGGGGTCATTGTACTCATCATTATGTACAACTTTCACTATAGAACCAAACCTGAAATCGCGAAAAAAAATCAGCCCACATTTTTGCTCATCAAAATATAGAGAACTGCTGATTTTTATTTCGCGATTTTAGGTTTGGTCCCATAGTAAAAGTTGTTCATAATGATGAGTATAATGACCCCTTAAAAGGATGCCCATGAATTCAATTTATAAAAAAAAGCACACACATTACATTTGTATACAAGTTTGGGAACAGATCATTCATAAATACACAGTTACATCTTAGCGTGGCACAAAGTACAATCAACACATTAGGCAATAGGCTCGGCGCGCTATGTGTACAGTTACACAAACAAGGGTCTCGGCCGCTCTCCGGCCAGGCCCAATAGCGGTAATTGCTCAAACCAGAGGCAAGTGCCACACTTGCCAATAGGGATGGCGCGCAAACGAGTTATGTACGCCATTGTACGCTGTTCGCTGCTGTACTTGGGAGTGTGATTGATTAGCCTTTTGGCTTTTGGCGTAAACCTGTTACTACCGTTTTTATTAAAAGAGTAGTGATGAATAGTGTTGGAAACAGAACTGGTGTTGTGTGAAACTCGAATAGTAGGTCAGTGTGATGCAGAGACTGATTGTAGGTAAGCTTAAGGCGAAAGCGCCAGGGTAGCCCGCGAAATTCAAAATTTCTTACGTTTTTTGCAATTTGTAGGTCAGTGTGAGCTTGTATGTTGATTAAAATATGATTCGCGGCCGTAGCTAGTATGGCTTTACAGAATTATAATCATTAGAATCAGCAATACAACTCCATAAGTTAGCATTTACCTCAAACCTTTCATTTGAGGTAAATGCTAACTTATGGAGTTGTATTGCTGATTCCAATGATTATAACTGTAAAGCCATATTAGCTACGGCCGCGAATCATATTTTAATCAACATACAAGCTCACACTGACCTACAAATTGCAAAAAACGTAAGAAATTTTGAATTTCGCGGGCTACCCTGGCGCATCAACCTTAAACACTTCTGACAAGAGAAGGCCCTTGCGGTGGTTTCGTTCTATTAGGCAAAATCAAAAGCCAAAACCAATGTCAGATTACAGTGAACATTAAGCATTGAACGATACAAAAACAAAATGCAGCAGTGATGGGGTCCGATAGGGCCGATATGGTTTGTACGAAAGAGATACCGTGGCAATACTGATAACTGAAGGAAAACGGGTGGGTTTTAGTCAGTAAAAGTCGGACACGAAGCGCGGGTGAAGTCAATTGATAATTTCCCATCCCAAAAAAAAAATGGTCAGGTAAAGTGTTATTGGAATCCATCTGGAATTTCTATTTGTGTCCGATTGATGGCAATAGGCTCGCCCCCTATTAAATGGGATTTAAACATAACTGGAGAAACGTAATTTAAGAAACATAAAAATTACAAGAAACTGACACTTCCTTTGATTTTAAACAAAGTAAGTATTGCAAGGATGGACTGTGTGAGGAATTATATAAAAGAGAAGGGAGTGAAATAGCGTGACGGTTAACAGGAGAGAATGGAAGAAGAAAACGTGTTGCGCCGACCTCAAGTAACATGGGATAAGGGCAGGAAGATGATTATGTGGGTGTACTATAGTTCATAATAATCAGCCTATAATATTCCCACTACTGGGACACAGGCCTCCTTTCTTCGAGAGGGACCTATAGGTACACACCTCGGGGAGTAACTGCAGCCATCAAGTTATTTTACGTTAGTGAAGAAATCTGTCAAATTAGTTCCACGTAGATGGCGCTAATTGTTTGTTACTTTAAAACTTTGCTGCGAGATGGCGCTACTGTTTTTTTCGTCGTTTTGTCTTCAAGATGACTTTGACAAGACAACTAACAACCCCATTTATAAAAAATCACAAAGGCTTTAGGACTTTTTTCAGTCATCTGTTTTACCTGGCAGCCCTATGAATGTCCTAGTTGAGCGCTGTGTTGGCTTTTACTTACAACACTTAGTAGGACATTTTGTTTTGTGTCTCTTTGCAAATATTTCGGTTCACTAGACGTTCTAATTTAAATGATTCCGCCTTCTATTTCTCTTTCGTTTAATTTAATGGAAGTCGAATTGACGACAACGAATTTTGAAACATTGATTATGTTTCATTTCAGTAAGCTTTAGTAAAAAGTTACTAAGTAAGTAATAAATTAAACTAGGTATTGATTTTTTCTTTCGATTTTCGATACCTTCCAGCAAAAAATATTCTCAAAACCAAATTAATTCTGAAAATTCAGACTTCAGACATTCGACAGAGTCTAGAGCTTCGTAATCTAGACAGTTATTAAATGTGATGAACATTTTCACAAAGAAACTAAACGATCTATTAACCTTCATTTTAGATTAATAACCTCATTATTAACGATAGAATTTACTAGAACATTCATCTTGTCATACACATGAGCCATTTTCTTTCGTAAAATGATCCACAAAAACCTAGACTTAGATATTAAGTATTATAATAACAGCTTTTCACTGAGAATTTCGTTCCAAAAAATTTGATACTCATTAACAATAATTTGCTATAATTATGCAGCTGGAATTCACGTTATAAGAAACAGGTGTAGGTGCTTAACCTCCATACATCGTAAGATACATACTTAATATTAAGCCCAAGATCTATAATTGAGCTTGCCACAAACATTGGCTGTGTTTAGTGGAAGTTTTTATCAAGTCTCTGATTAGTGTTATACGCCCCAATCCCTATGTATCCTATCCCTATGTATCATGATCACTAATTTTTGTAAAGCAAGTTATAAGTATAAAAAAGTAGGATGACAAGGGTCGGTGACCTAATGAAGACGTGGCCAAGATTGACATACTTATAACAGGGAAGAATGGTGTGAAAGGTTTATAGGCTTTGCAGGTTGCAGAGGATTAATAAAAAGGCAACCAACAATGGTATGGTCGGTCGATGACATCATTAAACTTGGTGACTGATCTTAAATTGTCACAAAAAAACATGACGTAAACGCGAGCTGGGTTACATATCCTGTAAAACAAAAGGACTTAAGAAAGACTATTAACAGTAGGCGACAGTATGCTATATTATATTACGTATACTAGCGACTAAATTAATGTAATTTCTACTTTCAGAACTGATCCGAGCGTTAAAAATCCAACAGCGCAGTCTAATGCCTCTACAATAAGCTTAAAGAGCTAACTGTGACAGCAGGCGTCGCCTGTGGCATTGAAACTGGTCACATATGATGGAGGCGAGTTCAACCGGTTTGCCAGACCTTGCCCTGCCTCGGATGACACGGAGAGTGCCGAGTAATACTTTCGTACTACTTGCGATTCAAAGACGCCATCTTGGAACTTGTTATTATATTTGAGATTGATCTTGAAGACAGGTGCAGTAAATTATAAAATTAAAATAAGTCAGAAATGATTGTGTAAAAATTGGCTTCTAAAAATAATTTACAAAATGAAAGCTATCACTAAAACATCGCAATAACCGGTAAATGTTAACAATAGCCGCAAAATCAAACACATCGACAAATACCAAATGAGAAGCCCGCCGATCATCAAACTCGCTTCCAATATTCAGAATAGACGGATAAACTCCCTCCAAATATGGTCGGTGTATCCCTACGGCCCTTATTCAAGCACAATCCGAGTCTAACTGTATTACACAGCTTTCGATATTTTTTCCCGGGATTTATTGCCCCAACCCGGGGATTTACAGCTTTGACCGAAATGCTTACCCACAGCATTTTGTTAGCTTTTTATTGGCAATTTGTTACCTTGTGTATCTTTTTGGGATTCGTGATTCAACCACAAATTGAACTCTTGACATTTTTGATTTATTCATAATGAAATTTTGATGTGACAGACACCGGAAGTTAATATCGTACGCGGTTTTCATAAAAAATAAATTTTTAGCAATTCCCTAATTCCCCCTTCACCGGTAACGCTATATTTTCAACGATAAAAGCTTTTGCCGCCTCCATCTTTAATACAAAAGATAATGGAAAAATAAATGACTCTTTATGTCGTCAGATTGTATAAGATCGAATCGCTTCGACATAATGTTACAACGAAATCGAATCTAATTAGATTTTCACGGTAACAAGTAACTTTTACTGACAGAAGTCGGTTAAATCATAGTTATTTATGTAATGGTAGACTATATAACTTTTACTACTCACGTTAACGCAGTATACCTACTTACTTAACGACAAGAGTTTTGAAGCAGTGAATTATTCCCATGAGAAAGCAAAGAACGGAGCCAAGTAAAATAAAATAATAACATTTAAAAGGAAATAAAAGATATTTATATTACCTTTTATTTTATATTTTACTTCAAACACAATAACTCACATTCCCCATTTTCAATCACAAAACGACTCTCACTTATGTATGATGAATGACACGATAAAATTATGTTTATTTCTTATGTATAAAAAGTTATGAATGTAAAAAAATAATAACAAATTGGATAAAGACACTGACATATGATGACACGGAGGCACTTCTGAAGCACATGAAGTAGCAGAGACACTTACACATACACTGTCACATACACTCTCGCATACACTCTCACATACAGACACACTACACACAGACACACTACACACAGACACACTACACATAGACACACTACACACAGACACACTACACACAGGTATTCACACTTAAATCTTACTTTCACTCATTTTTGCTCTTGTATAATTTAAATTTTAACTCTAATTTTGATTTTGCAATGTTTCATGTTATAAAATTCTGTACTATGGAAGAGCGGAGTCTCCTAACACAGGCATTGTTTGCTTAAAAGGAGGCTCCAAACACTAATACCCTGTTTTTTGTAAACTGAAGCATTAATAATAAACTTTTTTTTTTTCTTATTTAAACATAGGTACCCAGGACCAATAAGAGAAAGTTCTATACGCCATTTAAATAAAACGAACATGAGATATCCATTTAATTTGATTAATCACTCACATTTCAACAGATATAAGAGAGCAATCTTTCATGAATTATAAAAACGGTGTTAACTTTTTTTACCCGACTCCGGCAGAACCCAAAAGGAGGTTAGTGTTTTGTTGCTTCGCGAATCCGAAATTGATCGTATACTGCATAGTTCCGCACCAAATCCCTTCGTTTCCTATGGGCATCGTAAAAAGGAACTAAGGGATTATTCCCGTGAAATGGTCTAGTTTCTGCCTGCCGACAAATACGTTTTACGAGCGGAAAAGGCCGCGGTTTTGTCTTAATTTAAAAAGACTACAATGTCACGTACTAAAGTTTGGTGAACTTTTTATCTTATACGACATCATTGACTGATGTTACAGAAAAACATCTTAAAGAAGCTTGGGCTGTAAATGGTATGAAAAATCGTAGTTTTCGAGAGACCCTGGTCAAATTGAGTCATCGAAATACACTACGGCAATCTAAACTAATCAAAAACTAATATTATATTGAGGTAAAATTTGTTGATTTGTATAAAGGGGTAATCTTCGGAACTACTGATCCGATTCCGAAAATTCTTTCACTAATGGGAAGCTACAGTATTGCCGAATGTCACAGGAATTTACACGCGGACGAAGTCACGGGCTGAAGCTAGTCTATACCTCTATACCTACTTACAAATAAATAAAATTGAAGTGTCTGTTTATAATTTCAAAGTAACAGCTTTTTACTATGAAAGTATAAACGGTACTTACAACAATAACACAATTTTAAATTTTTTGGCTGCCAGTTTGTTCGCTCTGTTGCTCTTAATCTCCGAAACGGCTGGACCGATTTTGATGGGACTTTCACTGGCAGATAGCTAATATTATAAGAAGTAACTTAACTTTTACTTTAGAAAAAGAATTAGGATTACACGCAAAAAAAATAAAACCCATGTAATTGTGAAAAAAACTCCGATTCAAATAACGAAGTATTGACATCCACGCGGGCGAAACCGCGGACAACAAATAGTAATTAATAAAATTGTAAGTATGGCTTAATATTACAGTTGTACTGTTTAAATGTTATTGTTAAATAAACCTAAAATGGTTTTAAGAGCAACCCGGTTTCTCAACACATCTACAATTGGTTCGTGCGTGACCAAACATTTTGCGTGTCATTCGACCGTATTTGATTTATTACGTGATGCAAACTTGTGGTCAACGGTATTACGGTCAAGATTGTTACCGACTTCTGACTACTGCTAAATAATCGCTGGTGGTTCTCGGAGAACATAAACCATACTTTATTTGTAAACAAGGACAAATAGTATATAACGTGTCGTTTTGCATCCTCGTCAAATTTCAAGATGTGATACAGAACATCAAACCGAGCAACTTTCTCCATGGGAGCAACATCGTAATCGCAAAAAAAATTCAGATGTCCCATAGAAAACTTCAATACCTACTCGACGAAATGTATGGGACGGCTGATTATTATTTAGCGATTACGATGTTGGTGCCATGGAAAAAGTTGTTCGGTTTGATGGTCTTTAACACACCCTTTTTGACGAGGATGCAAAACGACACGTTGTATAGGTACACACGGCTATATATCAAGCTATACATTTCTAGTATAACCTGACCTCTCATTGTACGAAAATCTTATACAATTCGAGATTTAATTAGCTTATACTGGAAATGTATAAGCTTGATACGTAACCGTGTTTAACAAGAATAAAGTTTAAAAAACTGTAACCCAACCACGGAAAAGTAAAATTGATCTAAAAAGTTCAAAATATTTATTTACCTAAACAATAATGACATAGGTATACCTATACATATTTGTAATGTGCTCGTCAAGACCTATCTTTTGATACCAAACATGTCATGATTATCTCAATTTAATTTTTTTCGAGGTCAAAAATTTACGTGTAAAGTCCACCATATTAAATTTAGGAAGAATTTATGTAGCCTATATTACCCGGATCATCATTACAAATCTATCGATATCTCATTCATCAAAATCCGTTCAGTAATTTAGGCGCTACGGTGGAACACACGTAAATACATACGTACTTACATACTTACATACATACATAGACTGCTAAAATCATAACCCTTCCTTTTGGCTTTGCCGTAGTCGGGTAATATAATAAAGCTAAAGAGTCTGTTTGTTTGAACGCGGCTAAAGAAATAGCCTAATTCTTGAGAAAGGCTGTTAAACATCACGCTACGACCTTTAGGAGCCGAGCAAAAAGAAAAATACTCAGAAAAAACGCAGTAACAACGCGGCCGGGCTTTGCGATGCGACTATAGGTCGGGGGAACAAGAAATTTAACGCGAACGAAGTCACGAGCAGAAGCTAGTATTCCATATTTATACACAAGGACAACCAATCAGCAATAAAACAAACTCAATGATCGATCGCATCGTGGGTTAACCGGTTTTAAGGTATTTACAAAAAATCGGTTATGATAAACTGATTTTACATAACCTTAAGCAAAAGTATGTATGTGTGTATTGTCAAATTCCTGACTCATATCTGACCACACCTTGAATCAACAAAGCAGGTCAACCTCTAAAAAGGTATTATGATTTTATTTAGTACCGGAAAAGTAAAGCTCCTCACTTAAGCCTTAAAATATTCTAAACTAGCTTTTGCCCGCGGCTTCGCCCGCGTGGATGTCGGAAAATATCCCATGGGAACGTTCATGTGGAAAACATAGGGCATATCCCTAACTTAAGAAATACTGAGTTTCCCATACAAACTTTCATCCCCTATATCACCCCCCGTAGGATTATTTTTTAAGACCAAAAGTAGCCTGTGTCCTTCCCCAGGATGCTATATAAAGCCTTGCCAAATTTTATCGAAATCCGTGCAGTTTTGTAAATTTTAAAATCAACCCCTATTTTACCCCCTTAGGGGATGATTTTTCAAAAACGCTGAACCGCATATTTCTTAAAAAAATTCCTACCAAAAGCATAAATTTGTTATCCCTAACTTAAGAAATACTGGGTTTCCCTTACAAACTTTCATCCCCTATATCACACCCTGTAGTATTATTTTTGAAAAAAATAGTATCCTATGGCCTTCCCTTGGATGCTCTAAAAAGCCTTGCCAAATTTTGTCGAAATCCATGCAGTTTTGTAAATTTTAAAATCAACCCCTATTTTACCCCCTTAGGGGATGATTTTTCAAAAACGCTGAACCGCATATTTCTTTATTTCCTATCAAAAGCATACATTTTAATTTTCACATCCCTAACTTAAGAAATACTGAGTTTCCCATACAAACTTTCATCCCCTATATCACCCCCTGTAGGATTATTTTTGAAAAAAAAAGTAGCCTATGTCCGTCCCCAGGATACCATCTATAGCCTTGCCAAATTTTATCGAAATCCGTTCAGTGGTTTAGGCGTGAAAAGGTAACAGACAGACAGACAGACAGACAGAGTTACTTTCGAATTTATAATATTAGTATGGATGAATGAATGAAATGCACCGATCCCAGCGTGGTTTAACCAGACTCGATTTCTCGAATGAACCCAAAGATTCACACTAGCCCCTGTTGCCTCATGTTACATGGTGCAGCAGAGCTGACCATTGTATATCAAGGAGTAGACAGGGGGGCGCGGTAATGGTAGGGAAGACATGCCCTTTGGATATGGATAAGAATTATACAGCCTATCCAGTATGCACCGTAAAATAAGCAATGGAATAATGGAGAGACGGGTAATATAATTATGGATGGGCTTTTTTTAAGACGACGCCGCCATGTTGCTTTAAGTTCAGCTTCCCCGGTGAATCTTTTGGCGTTTAAATTGCGTTTTCGACTCTTTTTCTGTCGCTGCTACGCTATAATATAGATAATCAGCCTTCTCGAGTCTTTTCTGCTTCATTCTGATGAGTTATCAGCAGCAGAATGGCCAGAACGCGGTCGGACCGCTTCTCGTTGTTTATTTCCAGCTCCGACTTCAAATAATGTACTTTTTGTTTTTATTCAAAGTTCGACCTACTCCCCTCTAAAGAAAAAATATTAAAAACATAACATAACATTACGGCGGTCTTCCCGAAGGGTTCGGCAGACTTGCACTTACAGTAAGTACACCCATATCTGGTCAGTTATATGTTTAAGTCCCATGTAATAGGGGGCGAGCTGTAGTAGAGAGATGTAGTAGAGAGGAGCTCGTGGCTAAGTAATTACAGCCGGTTAAGCTACGCTTGCCGGGGTTGGTCAGTGGATGGGTGACCATGTTTACATACCGAGACTCCTCCGTGCCTCGGAAAGCACGAAGCCCGAAAGTCTGACAACCAGTCTTACCAAGGGGTATCGTATTACCCAGTTACTGGGTTGTGGAGGTCAGACAGGCAGTCGCTCCATGTAAAATACTGGTATTCAGCTGCATCCGGTTAGACTGGAAGCCGACCCCAACATTGTTGGGAAAAGGCTAGGCAGATTGATTGATTGTAAAAAGGGCGAGCTTATTGCCATCAATCGGGCACGAATGTAGACTCCGGGCTGCTACTGAGAAATTCCAGATGGAAAACCTAATAACACTTTGCTCGACCCGGGTATCGAACCCATGACCGCGTGCTTAGCAGCAGCGCTTGCGGCTAGAACGAAGCAGTAAAAAGATTAAAAAGGTTTTTTGCAATAAATTATTTGAAATAAAACCGGCCAAGTGCGTGTCGGGCCACGCGCAGTAATAGGGTTCCGTAGTTGCACAATAATGCGGACTAAGAAGAGGGCTTTTTGTTGTTTCATGAAGATTTGACTCGTAAACTTGAAAAACCTGCTGTGCTGTGTGTGTGTGTGTGTGTGTTCTGTGATAGTTTTCTTTTTAATTTCGTTATTTATACTACAACCGTGAATTTTTTCACCCATCCAAAACTAACCGTTTAGCTGGCCCGGGCACTTGACTCTAACAAAAATTAGCACGTTATGACCACAAAAATTAGCACTTTAAAGTTAATATTTAGCTATTTTACCATTTTGTCGGCGTGATGAATATGTATACCCATGCCAAATTATAGTTTTCTAGTACTAAGCGCCTCTGAGCTAAGCTGCGGACGGACGGACATAGCGAAACTATAAGGGTTCCTAGTTGACTACGGAACCCTAAAAAGAAAGATCCTGTAACCTCACCGCTGTAGGTATCATGACGAGCTGTGATCGTGATTGATGACCTCTTGCTAAACGTATTGTGCTCAAAGGACTTTACAAAGGCGTGGTGAGCCATTATACCTATGTCACTTGTGGGTTAAAAACCGTTTACGTCTTTTGTAACTGTCCTATTTACGGCACGAGGTGTTCTATCATGGGTAATGGTCACGTTGTGATTTATTAAAAATAACTAGCTTTTGCCCGCGGCTTCACCCGCGTGAATGTCGGAAAATATCATACGTACTACTTTAATATAATTCAATCATTGTTCGAACGACATGTGGCGTCATCTATTGTCATAAGAACGTTATTGTGGTTTTCCTCGGGAACAGTACTTTTTTCGGGATGAAAAGTACCTTATGTCCGTTTTTGTACACCTGACAACGTAAATTCAAAATTTCAGGATGATCGGTTCAGTAGTTTAGGCATGAAAAGGTAACAAACAAAAAAAAATTAACAAACTTATTTTTGCATTTCAAGTCTTGGATAAGTAGGTAATAGTGTTCTGATGGTTTGTTTTTTTTTTTTTTTTTGATAAAAAAAACATTGTTTTGTTTTTGTTTTGAAATAATGAATTACGTGTAAGTATACTAATGTACCGCAACTTTCCCATAAACAAAGCCATCCCCTCTTTCTTCATAAAGATTTAAATCAAGACATAAAACTTATCTATTCAACATTTTTTCAAAATAATAAACTATGACAAGCTCACTTATAACTTCCACGAACAAAGAACAAGACACTTTTTAATATTATCTTAATATAAAGTACATTTACATCAAAAGAAACAATGGCATAACGTCACGAGGGGTCACGACACACGGGCTTACATCGGTATGCGACGTGCTTTAGAACGCATTTGTAAAATATACGCGAGACTCTGTGATAAAATGCCGAACAAATGTCCCCTAGTGTGTGAACGCCCGAATTATACTCTAGTATATTCTCATATTATTTTACGGTACTGATTTTTAGGGTTCCGTACCAAAATGGTACAAAAGGAACCCTTATGGCGTGACTCAGTCTGTCTGTCTGTCTGTCTGTCTGTCACAGCTGGATATCTCAAGAACTACTAATGCAATCAACTTGAAATTTGGAACAGTTTTAGGAGACGTTTACCCAACTATTTTGCAAATAAGAAAAAAATAAAAATATTCATGTTTTTTTTGCAACAGAGACTGAAAGGGTGTCTTAAAAATTTAAAGAGGGGCTACTAGGACATGTGGGGTATCATATAAAAGAGCGCTGTTTGCAAATTCTCAAACATTTTTTTATTTTTTTTAGGCCGCATAGTTTTTGACTTTTGATGAAAAATGTAAAAAAAATACCGTTCCCCCCCCCCCTTATCTCCGAAGTTTGCCAAGATAAAAATCTGAAATTATTCTATGTGATAGAATTTTATGTAAAGATTACAGGAAAAATAAAACGATGTCTCTAAATAGCACACTTTTTCAGAAATCGGAACGGAACCCTCGGTGCGCGAGTCCGACTCGCTTTTGACCGGTTTTTTAATATTTCAGCTCTTTTTTGTTAGTGAAATTCATTGTGGATTTCATAATTAAGCTTTATCAGAATTTGTAAGCCTTATCGGAATGCACAATAAAAAAATATTGCTATCATATTTTTTTATCAATGGATTCTGTATGCCAATTGATGATCATATTTGGAAATAATAACGACGAACGACGAGTATCGATAAAGAGATGAAATACTAGAAAATATAACACAAAATTAAGAATCCGCTGAAGCAATAAAACTTGCTCTAAGTCTAAAGACATACTTTTTGAAAGGCCTGCCTAGCCTTTTCCCAACTATGTTGGGGTGGGCTTCCAGTCTAACCGGATGCAGCTGAATACCAGTATTTTAACCAGTAACTGGGTAATACTTTAGAGGCATGAGGAACAGGGTGTAAAGTTCACTCATCCTCCATAGAAAAGGGAGGATCCTCCGACCAGACGGGTGTTGTGTCTGGTGGGCTACTGCCCGACGGTTAATGTCGGGTCGTTGTATATATGCTAGTCGCGTGGTAAACTCTAATTGCGCGATGCAGGATTGCGTGACGTCATGTCATTGATGCGTAGTTCATATGTGGCGATGTAGATGCCGCCACATCACTCCCTTCCGGAGACTGGAGGTCGATAGTGGGCTGAGTCGTGTATCTTGCGATGCTTGCCAGTGCCAGTTGTAGTTCCAGTGAGTCGGAACCGGGTGCCGCATAGTTCACGGTGAGTCGGAACTGTCTGCGGTGATACCCCAGTGAGTCGGGGTGGCGCTGCGTTATGCTCCAGTGAGTCGGAGTGTACAGCGCTAGGTTGAGGCTGAAGGTGATGACCAGGAATGCGCGTCCGCTGCATGCTGGTGGTCAGGATACCTGTTGAAGCCGTGGATGCTGGCTGGCTGTGTGACTCGCCGCTCGAAAGTTTGAGGAAGTGATGCTGATGACGTCACGCTGATGTAGTTGCACGAAGGCTGCGCTGACGTTCATGCTCGGGGTCACCAGTTTAGAGGCATGAGGAACAGGGTGTAAAGTTCACTCATCCTCTATTGAAAAGGGAGGATCCTCCAACCAGACGTGATGTTGTGTCTGGTGGGCTACTGCCCGACGGTTAATGTCGGGTCGTTGTATATATGCTAGTCGCGTGGTAAACTCTAATTGCGCGATGCAGGATTGCGTGACGTCATGTCATTGATGCGTAGTTCATATGTTTCGATGTAGATGCCGCCACAATACGATACCCCTTGGTAAGACTAAAGACATAAGACTGGTTGTCACACTTTCGGGCTTCTGACGACCCGTAACCACTGTCAAAGATCCACGAGTGACAGCCGGGACAATGGCTTAACGTGCTTTCCGAGGCACGGAGGAGTCTCGGTATGTAAAGATGGTCACCCATCCACTGACCAACCCCGACAAGCGTAGATGATGGATCGACCCGTCCGGCTGTTATTACTTAGCCACGAGCTCCTCCGAGCCTTTTGAAAGGATACTCTTTCAAAAAATGCTTTCAAAGACACGTTTAGCTATATAATTTTCAATACACTTCCTCGAAAACTGGTTCATATCGCACTACGATTAGTTTCACAATGCAATGTATGTCGCACGCGTGCGATTTTTCATTTTCCCACCCGTGTGCGGGAATAAAAATTGCCATAGATAACTTATATACTTAGTCCAAATTGGTTCACAACTCTCTATTCGGAAGTGAATGGTTTTTTTTAATCTCGGCAAAGAGACATGCGTCTTTAATATTTTAATAATAAATAAATAATAATTTATTTTGTTAATATTTTTTGAATATTTAAATAATATTTCTATACTTATAGAATACTAGCTTCTTCCCGCGACTTCGTCCGCGTTAAATTTCTTGTTCCCCCCACCCACCAACCCCGACGCATCGCATCGCAATGCCTGCCCGTGCTATTACTTCGCGCTCGGCTCCTAAGGGCCCTAGCCTGATGTTAAATAGACTATATCTTTTCGCATCGCCTGCCTGCGCTATTACTTCGCGTTCGGCTCCTAAGGGCCCTAGCGTGATGTTAAATATACTATATCCTTCCCCATCGCCTGCCCGCGCTATTACTTCGCGCTCGGCTCCTAAGGGCCCTAGCGTGGTGTTAAATAGCCTATAGCCCTCCTCAAGAACCGGGTTATAAAATGCAAAAAGATTTTTTCAAATCCGACTGGGGTAGTTCCAGAGATAGCGCGTTCAAACAAACTAACAAAAAATATGTTTGAGAATGCGCAAACAGCGCTCTTTCATATGATATACCACATGACCTAGTAGCCCAACTTTGAATTTTTAAGACCCCCTTTCAGCCCATGTTGCAAAAAAAATACATATCGTTTTATTTCTTTCTTATTTGCAAAATAGTTGGGTAAATATTATCTAAAACTGTTCCAAATTTCAAGTTGATAGAATTAGTAGTTCTTGAGATATCCAGCTGAGTCACACCATAAGGGTTCCTTTTTTACCATTTTGGTACGGAACCCTAAAAACAAACTCTTCCCCTGTATTCCACCGACATTTTGCACAACGCCATCTATGGGTAAATTGATAAAACGTCCGCTCTAAACATGTTTGCTCAAGAGGAACCGGTATGAATTAAAGTTATTTTGCGTTTTAGTAATTTTATATTATCTCCGAAACTGTATGACCAATTGCCATACTGTAAAGGCCAAATCTTATCTCCATGATGTCCTTGTGATCATAAAATATATTATTTTGATAAGTATTAATGTTTTGTTGTTTAAATAATCATCCAAACGTAAGTATGTCTAAAAAATACTTTTTTAAAACAATAAAAGATGTATAAAAGATAAAATATAAAAGATAGAAATATGGTGTCGCGGACTTTTTTGTAGAATTATATAAGACGGACCAGACTGCCATACATTGTTCTCAATTATAAACAACCGTTTAGGCAGCGCATGCAAAAAAGTGTGTTTAAAGAGGTATTTCTTTCCGACTTGTTAGACAAAACTTGTGATAGCTCGGCTAATATGCATGATATAAATATAATTAATAGCCTATAGCACTCAGGAATAATGTAGCTTTCTACCAGTGAAAAAATTTTTAGAATTGGATCATTAGTTCCGGAGATTACCCCCTACATACAAACTTACAAACTTACATACAAATTTTACCTCTTTATAATATTAGTATAGATTATTAAAAACCATGATTATTACAATAAAAAAAAGTTTATGAACAAATTAACATTTATTTGTGTTCTAAACTCAAAAATATTTGAATTTTCTATTTTTCATATTAGGCTGTTTATCGGCTTTATACCTTTGCTTCTCTTTCAACCTGGCGAAAGCAAAGCGCGGAAAAAAAAGAAAATTTAAATCATCGTTTCCTATTAATTCACGACAAAAATATTTTCCGTTATTTCATTTCATTTCTTCAAAAGTGTATTGAAAAACGTCGTTTGATACACGTGGACATTTGTTATTGCAGTTCTCGGTTCAAAAACAACCTCGCCTACGGCTCGGGTGTTCTAATTCCGCCTCGAATGCAATAACAAACGTTCTCCACTTGTATCAAAATGTACTATTACCTACCATAGTTAGTTTTCCGTTTGTCAATTTCGCATCAGATGGCGTTACGGTTCAGTGGGCCAACTGATTTAGATTCGACGAATGTTTTGCCTCTATATATACGAGTATAACCACTTTTACATATTTCGACATCATATTTGTTATTCCCAATAGGAAAAACATTGCTAACATTGCTTCATTTGCTAGAGACTTCCTAATTCACCATTTCACTGGTTCCTAAAATGATCATGACTTCGGCAACGGAAGTTTGTAAAGATTTAGTTTGCAAATAAACCTTAATTGGTGCCTAATAATATTATCTTGATCCTTTTTTTCCACTCCGCGCTGCCCTGTACATCCGGAAACATTCCATTAAGGGCCTGCTTCACTACCTACTATTAAGTTCCTATTAACTTACTTGGAAGATAATTTCATACAAATTCTGTTCCATTTTTGAATTTATTCGGTGAGTAGTGGCTATTCGGACGTCGTGAAATAGGCCCTAAGTGTATATTCCTATTTAGCGCAGTGGTCTAACAACATAAGCATTTAAGTAATTTAACGAACTTTTCAACAACCACGATAATTGTTTTCCTTTTTACCCGGTTCCGCTTCCTAGTTACCCGGCTATAACTTATAAGCAACAAGAACCGAAGCAAGAAACTTGATTATAAGTCCTGTAAGCTAAGACCTACATGTGTCTCTGAGAAAAAACTCCAAGTAATATCGCGCGGTTAGTCTCGAAGAACATTAGGGTGCTCTTACACTGGCTGTGGGCAATTTTATGAATGGAGAGACAATCGCCAGACAGAAAGAAGAAACTAGTGGTTTTATATCGCTCAATGCGAATTTATCCACTTCATCTGGAATTAACCGTAGTTCTATGTTGCTCTATGCGGCATTAGCATTTTTGACAGCTTTTTTTTTTTGAGATGGTCGCCTTTTTATATTATCTCATCATCTAATGGTATAAATAAAAACCTTACTACATACTAAGTTATAGTAAGGTATTCATTTGAGATTAGAAGACTTCTAGGTAGGTACCTAATACAAAGCTTCCTCTGTGTATACTTTTGTAATGACCGACAGATTCCACATTATCATCTGCCTAGGCTTTTTCTTACTCAGGCACACATTCCTGCATTGTAATTTCATTGTTTTTGTTAAATTGCAAATGTTGATTGTTTTACTTTTTATTGTTGCTAATTTTAATATGCTGTTATTATTTTGTGGGCCTCTTTAATTTAGTCTGTGCTAAATAAATGTATTTTCTTTCTTTTTTTCTTTCTTACTATGTTGGGGTCGGCTACAGTCTAACCGGATAAAGCTGAATACCAGTAATTTATATGGAGCGACTGCCGATCCTCCACAACTTACCACTGTTTCACACTACTAATTATTGATTATTACGACACCCCTTAGTAAGATTGGTTGTCTGACTTTCGGACTTCTGACTACCCACGACTGTTAAATGTAATGAATGGTCACCCTTCCACGGACCGGCCTCAGCAAGAGTAGCTTAAAGACCCGACAGACTCCACAATGATCACATAAGTTACCACATAAGTATAGGTACACATAGTGGTAGGCGATAAACTATTGATTGAGTATTGAGTAACTATAGGGAAACATGATTCGCGCTAAGCCAAAACAGGGTTGTCAATATTTTCAATGATACAACGCGAAACACAAGGTGCGCTGCAAACGATGGTACCACTGTTACTTTTTAACATCGTCTAAATTAACACAAAACGATACGATAACCTGGTTTTTAGCATTTCATTTATTAGATAAGAGTTAATTTTCTTTAAAATTTACATATGTTTCCGATTCCGATTTTAATGAAGTATTTTTCTCAATAATTAAGATTCAGAATACTTAAGTGTTAGTCGACTTTTCTTGCCGACTGTACAATCCTGCGACTGCGTTGTACTACTACGTACTCAAAAGTGTAGGCATTTAGACGATTTTCGCTTCTAAACTAATACACATAGAATTTAGTATAGGTATCGATGCCTTAGTTCCAGGAAAGAGTTCCTCGCCCAAGCTAAACACAATGTGTTTTGTGTCGAAGAATGTTCTACGAGCTAAGAATACACAGTATCACCTAAAAGCTGTTGACCCCGAACGACTTATGTGATTATTATTGTGATCATGACATTGATTTCAATAATAATCCATACTAATATTATAAATTCGAAAGTAACTCTGTCTGTCTGTCTGTCTGTCTGTCTGTTACCTTTTCACGCCTAAACCACTGAACGGATTTCGATAAAATTTGGCAAGGCTATAGATGGTATCCTGGGGACGGACATAGGCTACTTTTTTTTTCAAAAATAATCCTACAGGGGGTGATATAGGGGATGAAAGTTTGTATGGGAAACTCAGTATTTCTTAAGTTAGGGATGTGAAAATTAAAATGTATGCTTTTGATAGGAAATAAAGAAATATGCGGTTCAGCGTTTTTGAAAAATCAACCCCCAAGGGGGGTAAAATAGGGGTTGATTTTAAAATTTACAAAACTGCAAGGATTTCGACAAAATTTGGCAAGGCTTTATATAGCATCCTGGGAAAGGACATAGGATACTATTTTTTTCAAAAATAATACTACAGGGTGGTGATATAGGGGATGAAAGTTTGTAAGGGAAACCCAGTATTTCTTAAGTTAGGGATAACAAATTTATGCTATTGGTAAGAAGTTAAGAAATATGCGGGTCAGCGTTTTTTTAAAAATCATCCCCTAAGTGGGTAAAACAGAGGTTGATTTTAAAATTTACAAAACTGCACGGATTTCGATAAAATTTGGCAAGGCTATAGATAGCATCCTGGGAAAGGACATGGGCTACTTTTTGTCTTAAAACATAATCCTACAAGGGGTGATAAAAGGGATGAAAGTTTGTATGGGAAACCCAGCATTTCTTAAGTTAGGGATATGCCCTATGTTTTCCACATGAACGTTCCCATGGGATATTTTCCGACATCCACGCGGGCGAAGCCGCGGGCAAAAGCTAGTGTTACATAAGTCAGAAAATCGCGTGTAGCATACAAATGTGTAATTTGTTGGTCGTGTCTTCCATACTAAATTGAAACAATAGTTTTGTATGATTTGTGTGGTAATATCTTTAATAGATGGTGGGGAAAGCCGTGCCTAAGGAATTAGTCTCAGATTATTATGTTTAGTGTGACAATACAGACCAAAAATAACAATTGGGTACCAATCGCGTTGCTTCGTGGCGATTCTTTATTAGATTAATTCTAATCGAAACTAAAATAAAAACATCAAGTAGCTTTTAACCGTAGACGTAGACTTTTTAACTGGTGCAACATTAACACCAAGGAGGAGTATCCTTATATCCTTATGGATGTGGTGTGGTTAAATTTTGTACATAGTGTGGTTTTTACTAACATTAGGTTAATACCATTATTATCAATAACAATTTATGGATCTTGTAATAAAATAATTGTTGATCTAATAAATTATTAAGTATTTATTTATTTTATTTATTTGTAGTCATTCCTACTAGAACTGGCTTTTTAAATCAAAATTTCAACAAAATGACTTTTAAACGCATTAAACCAATTTAAATAAAATACAAATTAAATAATGAAAAACACAAACTTTTGAGAAACTCATCAAATTCATGAAAACTTTGACAATTGTCTTGGGAAATGAAGTCATCAAAACTGATCACTTGGCGGCCATCTTAGTTTTGTGTTGAGGTGACTGATCGAATTTCTCCAGGGAAAGCAAAGTAACTACTTAAATAGATCGACTTATTTGAAATCAAAGTTGTGAGAGCAATTCAGATATTTTTTGTGTTGTTATGTAGCTAATATAAGTTGATCTAAGTTTAACGATTATTCATAGTGATTTTAAGCAATACAATGTATCGTAGACTAAATTAGACTAAAGCCTCTCTTTTCTTGCGCTACAAGCGAGTTTGCCAATTTATTTTCTAGTTCTAAATGAAACGCTAAAACCACATACTAAGTGGTTGGTTAGGTTCTCACATAAGGCGAATTTAATCAATGAAATTGAACGCGATTAGCACATCTAAACCGCGTTCATGAGCTGTCAGTGTCAATAATCCACAAGAATGCTGACACTGAGCTTTTGATCGCGATTAAAATGTGCTAATCGCATTTAGTTTTATTGTGAAATTCGCATGTAGTATAAAACTGTATCGTTTCATTTCATTTCCATGTTAATCCGATCCAACCTGTCCCCTGCTGTCCTCCCCCAGCGACGGCCTAAACCGAGGTCCGTACCCCAGCGAGTGGTCGCTTAGTTTTAAATTTGGCTGGAGGCCTTAATTTATTGAGACACCCATAGGAAAGTCTGGTTAAACAGCCGACAACCTTCTATCCTAGATTGACCTGCGAGATTGCATTTTCCAAAAAAAAAAAAAAACAAATTAATTTCCATGGAGCCTAGAAAGGTGAAAAGATAAAGCTATACGTAAATATTCGCGTGGCTACTTAGGCACAGATAATATAATACGTACTTAGGTATTCCTGTTAGAAGCCAGTTTTTTGAAATAGCAGTAATACCTACCTAGCTGAATAACCCTTTACTAAAGCTTCGTATCTTCCTTCTCTGTAACAAAAGATAATGTAAACAGTGTAATATCCTTCCGTACAAACCCTTTAACAGTTAGCCGTTATGATAGGTACAGCGTTTTGACGTAGGCCCATCTATTCAATTCCGTAAAGTGCTTACATTACCCCTACGTATGCCTAAATAGGGTTTTGGTAAAGTCAAAAGGTGCTCGTACTAATGGTTCATAGACAACGGAAGAAAATTCCAATTTACCTATACTTATTAAAGCTGAAGATTTTGTTAGTTTGTTTGAGCGCGCTAACCTCAGAAAGTACCAGTAGGATTTGAAAAATTCTTTTTGCATTTGACAGCCCAATTTTTGAGGAACGTTATAAGCTATTTAACATCACGCTACGACCCTTAGGAGCCGCGCAAAATGAAAAAAAGTAAGAAAGAACGCTAAGCGAAAACGAAGTAATAGCTCAGGCAAGGGAAGCGATGCCGTTGGGTGGGTCGGTGAGCAAAAAATTTCACGCGAATAAAGTCGCGGGCAGAAACTAGTGAGGAAATATAAGGAATTACCGCTTTTTTAGGGTACATTCAATCACTTGCAAAATAGTACAAAACCCAGTATTTGGTACAACCGGGACATTGTCATATTAATATACAATGTAGATTGTAGGCTGTACAGATATAATGAAAATGTCCCGGATGTAATACTGGGCATCTACGTTTAGTTATCAACGGGAAAAGCCTTGGGACAGACTGATATAGATACTTAACTATGATAACGATCTTATCAACAGAAAGGATAGACATAGTAAAGCGTGAACTAACTTTGGCACCATTGAAATACCAAGTAGGCGTTAAGAACCTATTCATATCAGTACAGAGTTCTAGATTCCGCATAAAATGCTATCAGATTAAGCACCGATTAAACCATTTACACCCACACGAAGTCATTCCACCATGGAAAATACAGTGGTTTGTGTGTAAACTACATATTTCAATACCTATCTTTTGAACTCAAGCAAGTTTTCTGCTCCCAATTTTCGAAAAAGGATTTTATGAAAAATAAAATGCAATTAAACTGCTTATGCAGGCAGCTAACAAGTATTCGGATACTTATAACAAAAAAAACCGAGTTCCACTTTTGAAAATTTGCAGTCATTAATACTTTAATATAATGATAAATAAAAATATAATAATAATAATTAATACTTTGAATTTTTTCAAACCGACTTCCAAAGTGCAGGACTTTGAAAGTCGGTTTGAAAAAAATTAAAATACAAAACCGAAGAAACCGACTTCCAAAATTAAGGTTTTTTTACTTTATAGTTTTGACCAGACAAACGTAGAACTCGTCCTATTTTTAAGTCGGTTACAAAAGCCATGTTTCACGTGTGAAAACTTGCATTTAAAAAGAAATACGGGCACAACAACTTTGGAAGCTGCGGCGAACGTGCTACAAACTTCCCGAAATTTCATTTAACACTGCAAAAGGCACGTTAGAAATTCATTAAAAGTTCTCGTATGCAACCAATCATCATTCCCTGTTAAGATGAAACACGTCGAATATCTGCAGAACGGGCGACATTGATATATAGGGTGTTCAACGAGGCGCAAACTGAAAAATCCCTTTTGGAATGTACCCGTCTGGGAATGGAAGCCGGCTTGCTTGACAAATAGATGGAATTGAGAGATGCATCTCTGTAGTGTGAAAGATGTTTGGTGATATTTTTGTAAAAATGTTAGAATTGTGTTAGAAGCAGAAATGGTACAGGGACTCCTAAGTCACAGGAACTTACACCTGAGTTTAGGAGTCAGAGTATTTAAACATTGAACTTTGTAATAAGCCATAAGGTGTTAGTCATAAGGATATTGTTGAGCTTTTGGTGAAATAAAGAATTTATTTGTTTTATTTTTATTTTTACGGGTAAATGCAAAATGAGATAAAAAAAAGTTGAATATGATACATTTTGTGCTTTTCTATGGTTTTAATTACGGTACTATGCAAAATTTAATGATCACAGATGTAAATCTAAAGAAAGAACGAAACAAACTCGACTTTCGTATCTGTCTGTGTGGTTGCGTAGATCTACCAAAGTATCTATACAACGTGTCGTTTTTCATCCTCGTCAAATTTAAGGGTGTGGTATAGACCATCAAGCCGAACAACCTTTTTCATGGCACCAACATCGTAATCACGAAAAAATAATCAGCCGTCCCATATATTTGCGTCGAGTAGGTATTGAAGTTTTCTGTGGGACAGTTGAATTTTTTTTCGCGAATACGATGTTGGTCCCATGGAGAAAGTTGTTCGGTTTGATGTTCTATAGGTACCACACCCTGAAATTTGACGAGGATGCAAAACGACACGTTGTAGAATGGATTTTGATGCAGTTTTGACCATCATTTAGATAAAACAGAAATCTCGATTTTTTACATGTCGCCACATAAGCAGATCGTGCGAAGCAAGGACCGGTGACTGGTACCTAATCAATAAAAGGTTAATCTCCCTTTGAACCTCAAGACATAGAATAATTTAATTTTTAACAAGATTGAGTTTGTCAACTAATTAAATCACTCTTCCAAAGTTTAATGATGAAAATCAACAGAACTTATGTGACTAGTTATTCTGTGCTAAGTTCTAAACATAATTCAAGCATGAAACATGATTACTTGCACAAACTTTTTACATTACAGAACATAATGGTGCACTATTTTATTCGAGACATCATAAATGTTGTTAAAAACACTGCAAATATTAACTTATCTTTTGAAATAGCGACGTAACTTTGTTTATTTTAGAGTGAAGCCAGACGAGCGTAATTTATTGAGTTGTGAGTTGCGTAATTTCGGTCGCATAATTTCTGAGTACGTAAGTTGTGAGTCGTCAGACAACTCATTTTGCGTCGCCTTGTGAACGAAACAGGATTTTTGTATGAAACCGAATGTAGCAGCAATTACGCGACTGAAATTACGCGACTCATAACTCAAAAAATTACGCTCGTCTACCCAAAACCAATTACCCAAATGATGTATTGTAATAGATTTTTTTTCACACAGTCTGGTCCGGGCGGCCGTTGTGACAGTACGCCTAACGCAGTGATATTGCAAACAGTGTTTTATTGTGATACCTAAACCTAAGCTAATGCAAGACACAATCACCACGCACGCTTGACAAGATGGGTTGGCGATTTCAGACTTATATTAACTACAAGTCTAGGTTTCCTCACGATTTTTTTCCTTCACCGATGTCAGTAATGTCCAAGATAAACTCAGAAAGTACATATGAATTAAAAAAGTACATTAGTTGCCCGGATTTGAACCCACAACCTCGAGAATGAGAGGCAAGGCCTTAAACACTGGGCCATCACGAGGAAATTTAAATTAGGTTTCATAGTTAGTAAAGTCTTCTAAAGCTATATTCATGATCTTTAGGGGTGCGTCCTAACCGTATGCGTTAGGTACTCGCGCGAGTACACTATCGTCGCGCTCGTTTATATGAATGACTTAGGTACTTACGCGATCAATCAAGTCGCGTGTAGATGCGTCATAATTCATGTAAGTGCATAATCGCTTAAACGCGTGGAAGTCTCTTTCAGTTAAAACACACGGTAAGACTTGCTTGGTAAAATTCAAACGAAAACTCAAATCAACCACAATATCCCACAAAAAGCCAATAAACTGGCATTTAACAGAAAAAAATAAAACATACTCATCCAAAAAGCAGTTACAAAAAATAGCCTCCCAGTCGATTCCCATCCAAGCAGTATTTGCAAAGCAAAGATTGAGGCGAGGCGGCCGGCGGCCCGAACACTGTTTACATCGTAAACATCATTGCGCATAATCGCCTTTTTCTTTTTACCCGTGTTTACTTTTGCAGCACAAATGACTTTCCCTCTTTCAAATAAAGTGGTTTATCTACATACAAATAGAGGCCATGACCTAGGATCGGCTTTATGGAACACTAGCGACCCGCCCCTGCTTCACACGGTTTTTACGACATAACAAAACATCGATTTCCTTATTAATGTAACTTTAAATACTACTACTACTACTACTACTACTCTCTCTCTCTGCTCTGCTTCTACTTTGACTTTGACTTTGAATATATAGGGTGTTTTAAAGTAGTTGCGTGCCATAGCTTAGGGGTAGGTTCAGTATCGATAAAGGAACCCAGGAAAAATACAAAAAAAAAAAATCAAAATAAAAACATAAAAAAATATTGCAAGATCAACCTACTGTGCCTACTAACTTAAAATAGCAATCGTTTAGAGTTAAAATTATTTTAGTATTCGGACGCGAGAAGTGAAGGACAAAATGACAACGCGTTTGATTAGGCAAGTATTAGTAATTAAAGCATTTAAACAAATAAAATAATTTTAATTCTAAACGATTGCTATTTTAAGTTACTAAGGTAGTGAATTAGGTTGATCTTGCAATAATTTTTTTGTTTTTATTTTGAATATGTTTTTTGATTTTTTTTTTTTATTTTTCCTGTGTTCTTTTTAACGATACTGAACCTACCCCTAAGCTATGGACGCAACTACTTTAACACCCTGTATTATACACATAAACCTTCCAGAATAAATTATCTATGTGATGGTTAAAACCGTATCAAAATCTGTTACTTAGTAGGATAGGAAAATCCGTTACAAACAACTATCACACAACAGACATGAAAAATGACAAGTTTAAAAAAATTATTAAAAAATTATTAAAAATTAAAAAGTGTTCATTCACAGAAACAATTTTTACACATTATATTTACCTCCGCCAAACTGCAAAACAGTTTGTTGGCAGACGTAGCTCCTTTTTTTACTATTTACATATTTTTTTTTTTTTTTATTGACACTTTTTCACATACATGTAGGTAATTAAAACTATTCCTTCATTTTTTTAATTTAAAAAACAGACATTTTTGTTTATTTTTTAGTTATTTTCTATATTCGCTTTGACAAAAAACATTAAAGAGGTACTTATGTATTTTATTTTTAAAGGCGGTTTTTGTGATACAACTGTTTATATCGTCTGGAAGGTTATTAAAGTTAAATTAGCTAGGAAACTCCTCAGACGTGAGTGAAAAATAAATTAATTTTGTTTTTTTTTGTTTACCCTAGTGTTAGTGTAGTTGAAATATCAGTTCAAAAAATCTGTTTTTTTTTTGTGTAAATTTCATAGACGTGGTAGCTATCGACATCTAAACACAATAAAATAAAAAAGCTGATTTCTCAAATCATGTGCTTCAAGTGACAACACTACCAGCGGTAGTTGATCCCAAAAGAGTCATCAAATCTATTTTTAACCGACTTCCAAAAGGAGGAGGTTCTCAATTCGTCGGAATATTTTTTTTTATTTTTTTTTATTTTTTTTTTTTATGTATGTTCCCCGATTACTCGAAAATGGCTAGACCGATTTGGATTTTTCTTTTTTTGTTCGAAAGGGTATACTTCCCAAGTGGTCCCATGATCATCAAATCAGGATCTGATGATGGGATCCCATGGAAATCGAGGGAAACCCTCAAATTTTATGGGCACACCTATATCGATTTCGGTATTTTTTATAGTAACTCGTGCATTTACTCTCGGAAAGTACCATTCGGTGAACTGGAACTGATGATGAAGACCACAGAGGGCCCTCGGAAATACTCAATTATATCTAAGTATATAACAGGTTGCGATTCGATTACTTTAATATGGTTTATGCTCGTCAAAATAATGGTAATGGTGACTTCACCATGAGCTCCATTTCTCCTGGTTCTTACTAGGAGAACTCCTCAACAATTAACGTCCCTGCATCGGGAAAAGCAACATTTTGTAAAACGTGATGAGCAGTTGACATTGGGTTATTGTAACTTAGATAAATTACAAACTGAACCACTAAAAAGTGAAAAATAAAAACTTTTTTACAAAAACAAAAACCGACTTCCAAAAAAAAAACACTACAAAGTGAAAAATAACTTTAATTTCGGAAGTCGGTGGCAAAACACTAAAATAAAGATCCAAAGACACCGACTTCCGAAATTAAAGTTATTTTTCACTTTGTAGTGTTTTTTTTTTGGAAGTCGGTTTTTGTTTTTGTAAAAAAGTTTTTATTAGAAATAGTAATAGCAATATAAATAAATAAGTATTAATTTGCGTAAAACATGGTGTGAAGACATTTTTTTTTATGATTTTTTATTGTCATTTTTTTTACAGTTTTTTTTAGACATTTTGTCGTGTTTAGTTATCAAAACCCATCACTTCTGCAGAATTACGCTAACTAATTTAATTTGACCCTGTCGATAGAGAAGGACGCAAGTGCAGTTTCTCTAGAAAGTCTCTGATCGAAAGACGTGAAGTACTTCATTTAACTTTGTAATTGGGTCGTGTTTTGAGATTTGATGCTGCAAATAATGTGCGCTCTTAGAATAATGTGCGCTTATTAGAAACTTAAATCTCTTATGTTTAATTAATTTATTCAGGTCACAGCAGCGCCTGCAAGGTCTTGATTAGTTTGCAGTTCCATGTGTGAACTTTTCTATTTATGTACTAGTTTCAACAAATTATACAAATTTTGACGTTGTTTGTTACCTTATTTATTTACGACTAGCTTGTTCGTGCCTAGCGTCGCGTCGCCCGGGCGAATTTCATGTCTCTATCTCTAGTCACAGTATAATAAAGTAAGCAGTATTGTATCTTCATAGAAAACGGCCGAAACGACGCGCTTCAAAATCGTAGTATACAACATTAGTTTTTGTTTACACTTAACCCGAAAAGGGGTCATTGTACTCATCATTTTGAACAATTTTTTCTATAGGACCAACCTTGAAATCGCGAAAAAAAATCAGCTGTTCCATACATTTGTGTTCACTTAAATCGACAAAATGTATGGAACAACTGATATTTTTATCGCGATTTCAAGGTTGGTCCCATAGAAAAAATTGTTCAAAATGATGAATACAATGACCCCTTTTCGGGTTTAGGGTAAACAAAAACTAAAGTTGTATACCAGTAGGCAACAGTTCGAACGCGCGGCAGTTACGCACGGACGGACGCGTTCTTACCGACTACCGAGCAGCCGCAGGTAATTAATTCAAGGACACTGCCCAGACAAACTACTGTAGCTTTATTATTCTTTGCTCCAGTGGTTCAGCCTGTGTGTCAAAAATACCATCATAATTTCCGACTTTTCCGGTGAACTTCCCAAAAAAAAACTTTCATACAATCCTTGTCCTGACAAAAAAAAACACTACCAAAAAATTAGCCAAATAGGTGCAACCGTAAGTGATGTGGTTACATACATTCAATTGATTTTTATTTATACAAGGGCTAATAGGTATATTCCAGAGGTAAGTCAGACTAAGTACATAAAAAAACTTAGCCCAAGAACCTTTTTCGTGGCAAATCCAGACTAATTTCCGAGCAATCTTATTCAAGCAAAATAAAACACAAATGCTTACTTTTTATAAAAACGCCGAGCGTAGGCACACCCTCATAAGCCCTATAATATTTTAGCATAACATTAGGTAACACCATTACGAACTTTTCTGAGTACCTACATAAGTCTTTATTTACTTATGGAATGTGAAACGTACGTATTGTTTTCATATTAATATAATTGTTAGCATTTTACAACTACAAAGTACATTATGTCAAGTCTTTCATTTCGTTTGTTTCTCTGACGCTATCACTATTATAATGTAAGAATAAAGAGGAATAACACTGTTGCTAACCACTTTGTGCCAGGTGTATAATTAGTTTAACATCTGAACTAAGGACAATTTTATAATAGTTATTTATGCAACTGTTGTATAATAAGGGGTATTGAAACACGAATGTGGGTTTATCAAACGAGGCGAAGCCGAGTATGATAATAGTATCACATGAGTGTTTTAATACCTAATAATATGTACAGTTGCATACAAGACTTTATCTACACCCATCATGAATCCTCTATAAAAGGTTCTGAAACCACAGGGTAGGTATTGTACAATGTTGTAAGAACTCTATGTATTTTCATGGAAAATTGTTGAGTATCTAATACAAACAAAGTATGTAGGTATAGGTAATAATAGAATTTTATTTAAACGCACAACCCTTTAATAAGGGGTCATTGTACTCATCATTATGAACAACTTTTACTATGTGACCAAACCTGAAATCGCGAAAACCACTCACTCACCACCACACTCACTTCACTCACTCACCACACTCACTCACTTACACTCACTTCACCCAACTCACTCACTCACCACTCACTCACTTCACCCACTCACCACTCACTCACTTCACAACCACTCACTCATTCACTTCACCCACTCACCACTCACTCACTCACTCACATTACTTCACCACCACTCACTCACTCACCCCAATCACTCACACACCACTTCACCCACACAAACAAAAGAAAACAATATCGGCTGTTCCCTACATATTGACGAGATAGAAATTCATAAAGATACCACTTGACTTCACGTGAGTAAGTAAGGGATCGAAAAAGCAAAGGAGTTGCATAATGAAATTTAGTACAACATTATAACACCCGTTTGGATGATATTATGGTTACTATGACACTGGCTGTTTTAATGTTGGCAATATGCTAACTGTTTCAGAAACTTTTATATAGGATTTATAGCATGGGTGTAGATAAAATAATTATTTTGCTACAATGCGGTTTTGTGTAAGTCATAAATACCTTTGACTTGATCACTAACTGTGACAAGGTCATTTAGTCATCATTATTATTTTAAACCCTTAAGACGTAAATAAGTCCTAGCGACCTTGAGTGGTTAGCTTGCGTGTTCTGTGCTGAACTCGTGCAACGCTCGTCGAACGTCCACCCAGTAATAGGACTCGTCAAGAAGCGCTGTCTTAAATTAGACGAATTATTAATTTGTTACACATAAAACACAAGCTATTATATAAAACATACACTAAAAGATAAATAATTAAATTGTCTTTAAAATGGTGAAAGTTTCATAAAAATACGCTTGATAGTTTTTGCGTGAGTCTCAGTTTTTTATCCGCGTTAGACATAACTTTACAAATTAATTACACTATGTAACATAAGCATAATCTAAAATATTCACATATGAAGTTATAAAGAGAATGCTCTTATTTAACATATTATATTTTTTCCAAATTATTAACACTACTCGTTCGTGATCTTCACTTTAAAATCATTCAAAGTCGCTTATCGTCACCTTAACGCTCCAAAGCAAGACAAAGATCTATTCTCATTCTAGTTCTCTCTATGAGAAGGTACTGAGGACCAGTCCTTATTATAAGAGGTCCAGCTCATACTACCATCTCCGTCTGGGCCTGTCTCGACTTGAAATTGGGGCGTTGGACCGATGACCTTGTTAAGGCCGCAGGACTCCGCTGGATGCGTGAAGCACAAAACCGGTACCGGTAGAAGTAATTGGTTTATTTTAAATAAATGGTTTGAGTTGAGTTTGAGTTTGAGCCAGTCAAAACATTGCCACGAAATAATTATATTGAAAACTAGCTGACCCGACAGCCGTTGTCCTGTCCCAATTTCAATAATTCAAAATTCCACTTTCAGTTTTCCCGAATTTTCCAATTCTCCCGGCAACTTTTCCAGTTTTTCTCACCGTTTAAACCTTCCCTGGAAGACGACAAACACTTCAAAACCAATATCAGCTAAATCGGCCCAGCCGTTCTTGACTTTTAGCGAGACAAACGAACAGCAATTGATTTTTATATAAATATAGATATGACCTACATAATATTTAATGTATGTAAGACCATGTATCTGCAAACTACCACTTACAATAGCTTGCCAATACTCTAAAACAACGTCAGTATTACGCAACGGTACAGTAACAACCCATGGACACGCAGTACAACCCAGCTCGGATAGTAAGCGTGTTAAAGATTGCAACAGTACATTGAGTCCTAACGGATCGTGTGTCTACTGACCGCTAACTACGCTGATTATGTACGTGTTTTGCTTATTTGGACTGGTGCCCTTTTTCACCAACCCTAAGTGATACATAGGTGATTCTCTAAATATTATTTTGGATTTTCAAATGCACTTTTTTCCATTATTCGACTCAGAATTCTTTGCTATAAACATAGGAATTAAGTCACGTATAAAAAAACAACTAGGGGACGGTCGGGCAAGAAGGTGACGGTAGGCAAAAAGGGTACTTCTTCCAACTCTGTTCTAATGCAAGAGCGAGACAATCATGTTACGTATAGCGCTAGCGCATTCCCCCCCTGGCAAATCAGTACACCGCGGCGAGCGGCATGAGCCATTCGAGTGCACCGGAGTCTGTACAAGTTTTCGCGCCAAAAAATAAAAAAAACAAAAGGTGAGTACGCTGTATATATTATGATTTATGTGAAATTTACTGTGCATCAATGCTGCTCACGATAAAGCTTAGTCTTTAATGTATCTGATGTGAGTACATTTAGCTAACAAAATACTTAATTTTGTGTGTAATTTTTAACGTCAGCTCAGACTTTGGGGTGGAGGGCAAAACGGGGGCGGGCAAGACGGGTAGTACCCAAAGCCATCAAAACCTGGACAGGTGAAAGTTACCGATCCAAAGCCGTCATCACCTGGGCAAAAAAAACGTAAGAAGGAAACGACTAAGACGGATAAAGAAAATGGCGACTTTTATTGTATAATATGCAAGGAAAAATACGTAAGTCCTCCTCTGAGGACTGGATTCAATGCTCACAATGTCGAAAGTGGGCTAATGACTCATGCTCTTCCTATAGTGGCCATGGATCTTACTTCTGTGATCTCTGTTTTGATTAGAATATAAGCTGGATATTGTACTCTTTTACCCACCTGGGATACCCGTTTTACCAACCCCCTAAGGGCAAAACGGGTTTTTTACAATTTAAAAAAAAGTTGTTGTTGGTCAAAAATGTTGATTATTTTTTTCATTAATTATGTTGATTATGATAGCCAAAGAGGTTGTTTTCAAGAATGTTTATTTTGTTCATTAAATGTCTTTTAATTTATATGGATTTTAATTGATCAACCTTAAGGGGCCCGTCTTGCCCGACCGTCCCCTACACCACTTTTTCACAAAGTGACGAAAAGCAGTATTTCGGGGAAAAGATATATTGCAGTAATATTGGCCCTAAAATGATGTAAAATAGAAGAAGATTGCTTTGTTCTTCTATTTTACTACATCTACTTAAAAGTCCGCGTATACACAAAGATCGTTAGCAACGAAAGACAAAATGACAGATTGTGGAAGGATTTCTACGGTGCCATGTCAAAAGGAGAAACGAACTGTCACTTTGTATAGAAAGAGATGTGTCTATTCTTCGTAGATATAGACGTGGCCATGCTACGCGAGCTGGAAGAACTTTAGCAAGTGGTGGTACGATCCGGGGGATAACTGTAGCATGTTTTGCCAAGACTTTGCCACTTGATTCCCTATAGTCCCTGCGTGCCAACAACAGCTGCCGGAGTTTTACTGTCGGTACCATAACCCCTTTGCCTTCGAATCTATAAGAATTTCCATACGATCAGATAAAGCACGCTGCCTAATGACGATTCCATTGTCTTTTTTATCCATTTCTACAAAAACTTTATACGTATTCAAAATACTGTTCCTTTTACTGTTAAACATATGTAACTGTTATTGATTCTCAATAGTTCCCACAACTCGGCAAAGAATACTGGTCGTTAACTCAAACACTTGTGACTGATATCTCAGACATTTACAGATTGCGAGAACGCTAAAACTTTTCCAATATTGCTACGCAAACTTGGTGGAATTCTTTGATAAGCGATTTATAATCATTGCGGTTACTTCGGGTACCGGAGGAATTAAAATGTAATCTTTGAATACCAAGGGCGGTTAATTCACGAAGAATCTGAAGCGTCTACGGGTAGTCGGAAAGCGTCGGAATTGTTTTGATTCATGTTTTCTTGGTACTGTGATACCAAACTGGTAAATATGCTCTTTGCTTCTTCAGCCTCCCGTTGTTTCGTTAAACTAATTATGGAATGGGACTTAGATTTTACATTAAAATCTCATAAAGCTAGTATTAAATTGGGTCAAACCTAAATCTCATAAAAGCTAGTATTAAATTGGGTCAAACCTGAATCTCATAAAAGCTAGTATTAAATTGGGTCAAACCTAAATCTCATAAAAGCTAGTATTAAATCGGGTTAAACCTGAATCTCATAAAGACTAGTATTAAATTGGGTCAAACCTGAATCTCATAAAAGCTAGTATTAAATCGGGTCAAATCTGAATCTCATAAAAGCTAGTATTTAATGGGGTCAAACCTGAATTTCATAAAAGCTAGTATTAAATTGGGTCAAACCTGAATCTCATAAAAGCTAGTATTAAATCGGGTCAAACCTAAATCTCATAAAAGCTAGTATTAAATTGGGTCAAACCTGAATCTCATAAAAGCTAGTATTAAATTGGGTCAAACCTGAATCTCATAAAAGCTAGTATTAAATCGGGTCAAATCTGAATCTCATAAAAGCTAGTATTAAATTGGGTCAAACCTGAATCTCATAAAAGCTAGTATTAAATCGGGTCAAACCTGAATCTCATAAAAGCTAGTATTAAATTGGGTCAAACCTAAATCTCATTAAAGCTAGTATTAAATGGGTTCCAACCTGAATGTCATAAAAGCTAGTATTAAATCGGGTCAAACCTGAATCTCATAAAAGCTAGTATTAAATTGGGTCAAACCTGAATCTCATAAAAGCTAGAATTAAATCGCATCAAACCTGAATCTCATAAAAGCTAGAATTAAATCGGATCAAACCTGAATCTCATAAAAGCTAGAATTAAATCGGATCAAACCTGAATCTCATAAAAGCTAGTGTATTTTAAAGTGGATCTAGAAAGCTGAAATTTTGCACACAGGTTCCCTTTACAATGTAGACAAGGAATAAGGAAGGAATTTCTGGTAGTACGTTCCCGTGGGATATTTTCCGCCATCCACGCGGGCGAAGCCGCTGGCAAAAGCTAGCTTCTTATAATCAAGATTGCTTGAAAAAGAACATGTAACTGGGTCTTGTATTAAAACCAACCTCCTAAGTCTATGGTTTTTCAAGGATGCAGTTAATCCATAGTAAATCCTTAGACATACAGAACAGGTGTTCCATTGCATTCCACATACCAGTATCTAAAGGATACATGAAATGGACACAAATATAAAGCTCCATAGACACACGCAAATAGACTGTTCCCCTCTGTTTGTAAATTTTTACAAACAGAGAATGGAAAAAGCATTCACACATATATTTCAAACGCGTTTAACGATATAGTTGGTCGATTTTTTATTGGATCACAGGTTTTTAGAGCAACGATATAAAATCGAAAGCGACGATTAGGTTTTATTCGACGTGTTTCATGTCAACAAAGACTCTACTTTTTTAGAATAAAAGCAGAAATAGTTTTGCCAAAAATTTAAAACAAACAACGAATTCCAGCAACGATTAAGTACTAATAATGATAACACATTGAAATTGACACTGACACAGGTAAAAAGTGGGGTAGGTGCTACAGGTCATCCTCTGCCTAACCCTTCGAGGATTACAGACGTGGGTGTGATATGATAATGTTAATATTTAGTGCGTGTTAAGAGGGCTGTTGCGTTTTATACCATCTCTCTCGCTCACACGGCACGGGACCAAATTTTTAAGAATGTTAAATGTAAAGATGTTTTTTTGAAAAATGTAATCAATTAGCGGACTAGTAAATAGCATTAATTTAATAGGTCATTATTAAATACACATTTTTATTGTGGCATTTATCTATCTCTTCTCAAAAACAGACCATAATTTTTGAGCTGAGTTTATTGATCTAGAAGTTGATAACACAATAGTAATGTGTTTTTAATAATTAAGTACCTAATAAATTAATATTATTTACTAGGTTTATAAAAGCTATTGCTACAGCTTTTTACAAATTTTTCAGACTGCTGGAAAAATATTTCCCTTACAAAAAAGCCTATTTAAACAATTTAAAATTGGAACATTTTTTAATTTTTGGCCACGTATCTTTATAGCTCTTTATCAAACATTTGATAAAAACATTAAAGTCAAATGAAAACCATAAGTCTCCTGAAAATAAGTGTTACGCATTAAATGCTGGTACTTCATCAAGATTGTGGGTTTGAATGAGATTGTGATCTCAAATTATGGATATTTGTCAGAGGTCGAAAGACAATTAAAGGTTTTTTCTTTGAAAAGTAAGATGGAGCTTCATTTTTGCGATGTGACTTTTTAATATTTTGAATTTGTATTTCTTGTCTGCTCGTATTTGTATCTCAGAGCAACTGTCTGTAAGTTAGTCACGTACAGGCTGCGAGAATGCCTACATGAAAGTTAGCAACGTCGCAAAAAGTTGTCAAATATTTCGCTGATTTGATTAGTTTGTCAATATTACTAATAACATTATGAAATAATTATAGTTGCGCTAAATGCGCTAAAATATCGATTACTTGCAATTTTTATTGGAAACATTGAATAAACAAAAATAAAAATAAATTAATTTCAAGAGTTTTACTTTTGAGGTCATCGACCGCATTGTATATTGTTATTTAGACACTTGAAATATCAGTTTTTTAAAAAGTGTGTATGTCGATATCCAAACACGATAAAACAAAAAAAAACAAAAACAGATTTCCTCAACTCATACTTATAACAACACCACCAGCGATCGTTGGTCCCAATAAAAATCATCAGAAGCCCGAAAGTCTGACAACCAGTCTTACCAAGGGGTATCGTATTACCCAGTAACTGGGTTGTGGAGGCCAGATGGGCAGTCGCTCCATGCAAAATACAGGTATTCAGCTGCATCCAGTTAGACTGGAAACCGACCCCAACATAGTTGGGAAAAGGCTAGACAGATTGATTGATGTCGATGCATGGCTATCACGTCTGCGAAGTTTCGCTATCTAATTTAATTTGACCCTGTACGAACAACTTTAATACGGGATCACCAGGATTCTACAGTAGTGATTAACGTAATCGAAAGGCGGTTTGTATTCAAGATGAGTCATGATAATTGTAAAGGAATCGAAGCATTGGGTCAGATCCTGCGGCAACACGGCGAAATTGATTTCCAACAAAAATGGCTTTGTTGCTACAGACTTTTAAGGCCAAATATTTAGTACCTTTTAGACTTTTCTGTCAGAGTTTTAATAAGCTTAAAACAGACACTATTTTAAGCTCATTAAACAGTCTCATAGAGGAAAAAAGCACCTCAATCTAGAAAATAATCTCCTTTTGTAGTAATATTTTAGTATATACGGTAAAGAGAAACGAAACGAGAAATATTAACTGAAAAGCAGTCTACACTACAGACTACAATGGTTTTATATTAAAAATATAATGAACTAGGACCTCTCTGAAAAATGTCGCAGAAAAAGTAATTATTTTTGCAAGAAATAAAAGCTAGAACATTATTTTAATTTAGAACTTAATTAAGTGAACGTGTACTTCACATTATTTCCTGGCAGTTAAATGATAAGAAATAGACGATTAAAAGTCTTTGTAGGCACTATCTGCAATTAGCATTTTGTAAAAGTATGGTATTTTGTAGCTATCTGCGGAATGATAAGAAATAGACGATTAAAAGTCTTTGTAGGCACTATCTGCAATTAGTATTTGTAAAAGTATGGTATTTTGTAGCTATCTGCCGAATGATAAGAAATAGACGATTAAAAGTCTTTGTAGGCACTATCTGCAATTATCATTTTGTAAAAGTATGGTATTTTGCAGCTATCTGCTGAATTGATTGATGTCTTGTGTTCTGGGGTTCTGGTTAATACTCTATTGAAAACGATGAATTTCTCTTCAATTGGCATTCATATTCAAGTTCAAACTAGGCTGAGAATCAGTAGGCTTCGAACGTCAAAATTACATATGACAGTCGCCCAAAAGGCCCGCCCTTCACTACTAGTGCTTTAGCTGGGAATAAGTGGCGCAAATTTTGTCATTATTGCAAAGTAAACAACCATAGCCTAAAATTCCGATTTCACCGAGTTTAAAAATACTCATACAAATTACACAGGTCACGATATCCGCATTGAGACGTCAAAGTTTAGCGGTGTCGTGTTTTTGCTTGGAGGCCGACCGAGCGGCGCGGCCGCACCCACGGTAGTGACCACCACAACACTCGTTTATGGACATGGCGACAGTTTGTGTCTGTTAAATAACCTGCTCTTTATAAGAATGTCGTTATTAATAATGTAGTTATTTTGATATCACATAATGACACAACCATTATTTTTAACTTACTTCAAAAAAAGGAGGAGGTTCTCAATTCGGTTGTTTTTTTTTTTTTGTGTTTGTTACCTCAGTACTCCGTCATTTATGAACCGATTCGGAAAATTCTTTTTTTATTTGAAAGGGTATACTTCCAGATTGGTCCCATTTTTATCAAAATCCAGTTCTGATGATGGGATCCATGAGAAATCGAGGGATCTCCTCAAATATTATAGGCATACATATAGCTATTTTGGTATTTTCATCAACAAATCATGCGTTTGCATTCAGAAATTATCATCTGCTGAAGTGGAACTGAGGAAGAAGACCACAGAAAGCCACAGGAACTCCTCAACGATGATAAGTATTTCACGGGTGGCGATAAGATATCTCGATTAATAGTTAAGTGACTATGGCGAAGCTTTAAATAAATGGTTCTGATGAAAATGGTACCATCGAACCGATCTGATGAAGGAGCCGGAAGGTAGGCATCGGAACTCAGTAATAAAACAATGTATCCTAGCCGTGTTTGGGCTTATTGGAATTGTCATGAGGTGCACTCTGGCTATAAATGATTTAATGCTTACTATATGGCGCTTCAAATTGCGCTAGTTACTTGAGTTGTTTTAGTCTATGTGGATGATGCTCCTCTAATTTATATTGTAGAGTGGTATCCACATTTGTGTGGGGTAGGCACCACTAAAAAGTGAAAAATAAAAACTTTTTACAAAAAAAAAACAACCGACTTCCAAAAAAACACTACAAAGTGAAAAATAACTTTAATTTCGGAAGTCGGTGGCAAAAAAAAACGAAAGCAAATAAAAAACCAAAGACACCGACTTCCGAAATTAAAGTTATTTTTCACTTTGTAGTGTTTTTTTTGGAAGTCAGTTGTTTTTTTTTTTTGTAAAAAGTTTTTATTTCGATTCTACGAGAATTGAAAAAAATATATTTGTGAGTGTTAATTGCTGAAAAATATTAGAATGTTTCGATAAAAACCGTGGCGATAGGAAAACATATGTTAATTGTCTATAGATAACTAGTTAAGTAGTAATACTGGTATTTAGCTGCATCTGGTTAGACTGGAAGCTGACCCCAACATTAACTTGTTTGTTGGTGAGAAGGAGCCCATACTACTTTGGCTTTTTATCTTGCTCGCACGATACTGCTCGCGGACTGAGTCAGAGCGAGACGAGTGCGGTGCTGGGCGCCGATAGTTTAGGTAATTGCTGTTTACGGTGAAAATAATGGAAATGAATGAAAAAAATAAAAATTTATAGTTAGGTATGCAGAGTTTCATGATCTAATTTGAAGTATCTGTTGAATACCAGCGCGGTTTATTGTTCGGTTTGGAGGTAACTTTGGTTTTTTTTTTTCGATCGAGGAAATTTTATGGAATCGTGTTTTCGTCAAACATAGTACTTAACATTAATCAGGAACTTTACCATATATTGATTTCAAAATTAATGCTGCAGTACTTTCGACATAACGGAGCATCATGCTAAGTCATTTGACGTAGTACGAGTATGGCTCTTAAGTTACCAACTTAACATTTAAGTACCTACTGCATTTACTTTCCATCTAGTGATGAAAAGACAACGTGAACACGGAAATGATAGTAAATACCTAGAGGATGTACATCCACTAGCAGTTTCCCTACTGCACGTCATAAGTGTAATGGATAAGGAACCCACATGATGTAATTATGAAAGTAGACCCCACCTTTTCCGCCTCACTCAAGTTCCTATGTCAAGTTGTAGTAATCTAGTAGCCCTACTTCCTGAAACATGTGCCGACATAGGTACGAGAAAATGAACACCAAGAAAGGCTCAGATACCTAAAGTCCGAGGTCAGACGTACAAGCACGAAACATGCAGAATTATTAACAATCATTAACGTTTATTGGTGCAGTATTTAGAAGAAGGAAAGAAAAATTGTTATACTGTCACAAAAACAAATAACATTCATCATCACGACTGTATTCTGCGAAGGTTTGGGTAGATGTGTACCAATAATAATTCCACATTTCGCCAGCTGCTTGGGTCCCACGTAATAGGGGCGAGCCTATTGCCATCAACCGGGCACAGATCCAGACTCCAGGCTGCTTCTAACAAATTCCAGATGGAAAAACCCAATAACACTTTGCCTGACCTGGGAATGGAACCCAACCCTCATGGTCCGCAGAGTAGCGCTGGTGAGCACTAGACCAACGAGGCAGTTAGTAAAAAGGTAAGTTAACACCAGACGCTTAGGATAACGATGTTCATATAGTCACTTTTACCCTTATACCATTATATTTAGGGGTATCACAGCATGTCTTCTTATTCCATACAGTTCTAATCATCATCACCAGCTTACAGTAGTCCACTGCTGGAGATAGGCCTCTCCAATTGTACGCCATTCAGCTCGATTCTTGGTAACTATCATCCAGCTGCCAATCACACTGATAAGATCATCGCTCCACCTAGCCTGAGGGCGTCCTACCTTACGTTTGCCGATTCGCGGTCTCCACTCAAGAACACCTCTATTTATAGCTCTATCAGTCAGTATTTCAGTAATCAACCCTTTTATGACCAGCCGTGTGATTCTGTAAGACATCATTCTAAACTTCGAACTTAGGTGAAGTGGTTTTCACGGTGAGATTTGTACAGAATAGCGCTGCTGAATCCCCTGTGAGTTTCTTGATTGGCATTCTAAATTCAAAGTATCAAATAAAAAACAAGTCAGCAGAAGTGATGCGAAGTGAGAGTGAATAGCGTTGTTGTTTGAATTTTACAGAATTGACGTACATTCACACAATCCACCAACCGTTTGTTTGGGCTTTCTACTCTTTCTACTCTTCTACTCTTACACTGTTTGTCCACCGCACTGGGAACGTCAACTAGAAAACAGATGACGCTGAGCGACAGTACATTTACAGTGGCACCGTCATCTGTTTTCTTGTTGACGTTGGCTTCCCGATGCCGGTGCGGTGGACAAAATGTGCTTTCTCCATTCTACGTCTTCTATTAGTTACAATTATTGATTGTACGTTTGCACATAGTCATTATCTATTAGTTTTATGGTAGAAACTGCTGCATGCATGCAAACTGCTAGCTACTGTATGTTAGTTTTAATAATAAATATTATGTTATTAATGTGGTTTAACTGTGACATTGCGTGCGAGAACTTGTTACTGATTTTCTCTTTGCGATGTGATGAGAATTGCTAAATCTTTTGCGTGTTTACGATATAATAACAGTATTTTTATGTGCGCGATAAATAATTTTTTGGAAAATTACTTATGTAGAAAATCGGTAGTTATATCTTCTGTATAGAGATTATTTGAACGCATATTATATTGCCTTTACTTATTATTCGACCAATGGCATCTTCGCTTCGTAGCGAATCTATTTCTACAGTCGCTATAGCTTCAAAGTGGCCTTGACATGATCACGTGACATTTTGATAGCTTATGTCAACCACATACATTTTGACTTTTCTACTAGCGTCATCGCTAATCGAATGTTACTTTGTCCAAGTCCTCAGAACACTTTTCAAGACGGACAAAGCAGTATTGACTGACTGACTCATCAATGCCCAGCCCAAACCATTGGACCTAGAAAGCTGAAACAGAAGTTCCCTTCATAATGTAGACAAGGAACAAGGAAGGATTTTTGTTCCCGTGGGATAATTTCCGACATCCACGCGAGCGAAGCCCCGCGGTAAGTACTAGTTTTTATAAGCGTGAAAATACCAGAAGTCTATACTAAAGATCTTTACCAATGTTAAAAATATTTCGTAATAAGTATTTCTATAGAACGTTCCGTAACTTTATTGCAGCCTTGATTTATTTAAAAGGAAAGGTCTGGTAAAACCTATTTAAAATGTTTCTGAATTATAAAAAAAAAAAAAAATGATAAAATAATAATAATAAATGTTTATTATTATTTGTTTGTTTATTATTATCGGTTGGTACAAGCAATGGCAGTTATATTTCTAAATACTTACGTGGAATCTAAAATTAGTTTTCTCACGAATGAAATTTGTTTTGCCAAATTCAAAAAAAATATTCGACTTCTGAAACAACAACACAGCAACGAAAAAAATCGCCTTGAGCTACCTAATTATAACTTATAATAAATTTCTAATGAAGCCTTAGAATCGAGAACAAGTAGAAAACAGAATTTAATATCCCTATATCAATTCCGCAGCAGCGGGGCGCTACGTCGTACTTAAATTAATTGAAGCTCACCAAATGAAACCGAGATCTCAACTCAACAGATTCCATCATTCCACGCCATTGTCTCACACAAAGAGGGCCGTTCGGCTTTATTGTGCCACGTGCTTTTGTCATCACGACAAAAAAAAAGAAATGATTCCTAGAAAAATAATATAAGATTTTCCGACGGAGCGCGCCAAAGACTTGAATACTTGATACTTAGTAAGATTGCTGTGTCGTATATTTCGTTGAAGCTCGACTCTTAATTTGATGAGGAGAATGTAAAAACGGCATTAGGTTATTCGAAGGGCGTCGGAGGGGTGCGGTGGGGCGCGCGGGGTGTGACAACCACGATTTATATTGCTCCAGATGAGATTATGGTATGACGGAGTCGTAAAACATTAGAATGGAGAGCCCTACTTTATTTGAACTTTATTTTCTATTAAATGCTGTCTAATATCTAAAGTTTTAACGTTATAAGGCCATTTACTTTGGTATTTTTATCAAAATCATTTTTGGAATAAATGAGAGATAAACCAGAGAAATGTAGGCTAAAGACCCGGTTAAAATACCCATTCAACTTCTAATTATGGAGCAAAAGAAGGTCATGGGGAAGCTATTAAGTGCATAAGGCGCAGTCGTTCATTATGAAAATGCTTTCATACTAATGACATAAATGCGAAAATTTTTACGTCTATCTGTCTGCCTGGTACGATTCGGCTAAATTACCATTTTGATGAATTTTGGCAGAGCAATCGCTTGATACCTGAAGAAGGTCCTTTTTTGTTTTTTTTTTCCTTTATGTGTTTCTAATATTGTTTAACTACTTATATATGCCGAAAAGAATAACTGTACTTAAAACGCGTGAGAAACATCGAGGCACAGTTAGTCCTAGACGTAACTGTGAGAGACTATGGCCACTGCCCGGCAATGTATGTCTTCCGGCTGATATAACAGCCCATTAGTAGAAATCACAGTTTTACCTTGGCATATCATTATTTAAAAATGATGATTACGGGAATATTTTCTCACGACTGGTGGTCGGTCGAAGATACATGTCGTTTGCCAACGGTTGTCTAATGTCAGGAACTTACATATTTTGGATTAAAACACATTTTGGATCATTCATGGGAAACAAAAGGAACCGTCTTTCGGTAAAAATGTATCAAGGATTGTGAAACATTCATCATCTTTAATTTAAAAGCTGCGTTAAGTATTGTAACTCAATATCGAGACGCAAAATATCTGTACTGCAAGACAGGCCTTCGATTTATGCCAAAATGATAAACTAACTGATACTTGTGGGCTACTGGGCTTGTGGCTAAGTAATAACAGCCGCACGGGTCGATCGAACAGGTGAAGCTACGCTTGCCACGGTTGGTTCGTGGATGGTGACCATTTTTACACACCAAGACTCCTCCGTGCCTCGGAAAGCACGTTAAGCCGTTGGTCCCGGCTGTCATTCGTGGATCTTTGACAGTCGTCACGGGTCGTCAGAAGCCCGAAAGTCTGACAACGAGTCTTACCAAAGGGTACCGTATTACCCAGTAACTGGGTTGTGGAACTTGTGGAGGTCAGATAGGCAGTCGCTCCAAGTAAAATACTGGTATTCAGCTGCATCTGGTTAGACTGGAAGCCGACCTTAGTCAAAATCTAGTCGCAACAACAAGCTCTCCCAGTACATACCCAATTACTTTCGCTCAATATATCAAAACAAACTTCTTCCACACTAAGAGCTCCTTAAGGCCATTATTATTACATCAACAATAATGTTCCGTGAATAATAGTTTCTGTAATGTGCCGACTTCGAGAAGAACGTTCGTACGTAATCATAATTTATATTATTATTCTTCTAGTTTTGCGTCATACGTTATCGAGGATATGGGGTAGAAAACTTTGAGAGTTATCACCTTTTTCACCTAGGTTTGGTCCAAAAATGGTACTGTTTGTGGATCGAAGTAGGAAGTGGTGAACGGCAGGCCTTTTGGGGGTTGTGTTCTGTAACTTTTGACAGCAAAAATATATTGATTCTCACCCTAATTTGCGTGAATGGTTTTTGACTATTTTTCTTCTTTTTAACCGACTTCCAAAAGGAGGAGGTTTTCAATTCGACTATATTTTTTTTGTGTTTTTGTTACGCGATTTCTCCGTCAATTTGCTGACCGATTTAGAAAATTCTTTTTTTGTTTGAAAGTGTACATGCTCTCGAAGTGGTCCCATTGTGACCAAGTCAGAATCTGATAAGATTTTATGGAAATCGAGGGAAACCCTCAAATTTTATAGGTACACACACGTTTGCTCTCGGAAAGCACCATTTAGAGAAGTGGAACTGATGATGATGACCACAGATAGCCATCGGAACTACTGAACCTTAGTATTTCACGGGTTGCGATTCAATTAGGTACACATTTTATTTTTATTTATTTAGATTTACCAACGTTTACGTTCGTTTTGTTTTGTTTTGTAAATGTATTATATAGGGTGACTGGTAATTAGTTAGAGTTAGAGTTATTATGTCAATTTATATTTGTAGGAAAATAATAACTATGCATGTGTTATTGCTATAATGTGCTCAAGCAGATCATACAATACAAGCAAACAAACAGGTGGAGAGCTTTGTACTTGTACCTATAAATAGTAGTATATTAAAGGAAGTAAGCAGTACATAGACACATCCTGTATTAGTGAACATATTGGCATCAATCAACAAACAGCCACAAGTGACCGATACCTAAATACGTGATTGTGCTCATAATAACAAACAACTTTTACTATGGGACCAAACCTGAAATCGCGAAAAAAAATCAGCTGCTCCTTACATTTTGACGAAAATGCGAACATGAATGTATGGGGCAGCTGATTTTTTTTTTCGCGATTTCAGGTTTGGTCCCATAGTAAAAGTTGTTTGTTATCATGAGTATAATCATGTGTTTAAGTATCGGTCACTAATTACCAGTCACCCTATATAGCATCGCAGATTTACAGACAAAAACATTAAACACAGACACATACAGTTAAAGAAGTAGGTAGATTAACAAAGAGGAGGTAAGCAATAAAGGAAATTAGGAAGGACGTCTAATTTGTTACATTTCATGTTACGTCATCACCTATCTGCTTTACTGTCTCCGTGTTCCCTGGAATCTTCTGTGGAACATACTGGTGACGTTTCATACGAGCTGTCAATTTTTCTAGCATATCAATTTTTCCTACGCATCCGTAAGTCAGTCAGCAACTGGCAAATATGCAGTCCAGGCTGTCAGTCTTCTAGTTCATCACCTTTTTATAAATGCTTACTGCACTAGTGTGACGCATTAATGGTCCAATTAGTTTCCGTTATGGTTGAAGAAAAAGTATGTAATTAGATGTGCAGCTTTTTAGCTTATTAACTAACGGAAATGGACTGTTAATGGATTAACGGTATGCTGATAATAACTTAGCTGACATTTTACAACTTCTGCAATAAGTAAGCAAAATTAAGAATAATTATCATAATTATCATTATAGCCATAATGTTCCCACTGCTGGGACACAGGCCACCTCTCTGTGAGCGGGAGTGGGTCGGAATCCACCACGCGGGCCCAGTGCGGGTTTGTAGATGTCACATGTCTTCGAATTTTTAGTTCTAGGACATGCCGGTTTCCTCACGATGTTTTCCTTCACCGTTTTGATAGCTGCAGTGGTGATTAAATAAATTACCAAAGTGATGCGCCTGCCTGGGTTCGAACACATGACCTACAACTCGTAAGTCGGGACCGTTACCACTGGGCCACCACTGCTCCAATATTTATATTCGGTTCAGGAAATTGGTTCTGAGGGAAACATTTCTTACAAACGATAAATAGTAACAAGTTGGTTACTTATGAAATATGGCAATAAATGAATTCTTGAATGATTTTCTCCGTTATATATTAAGTATTAAAAGTAAAGAAATACACAGCACAGTAATTATTCTATACTTGCTGTCTCGAAAATCCTCATTCTAAAAGATCCGTTCATGCTTTGAATCTTTTAGCCATTGAGCGAGCTGGAAAACCTTTAACGATCCAATAGAAAAAACCGGCCAAATACGTGTGGGACTTCGCACAATTAGGATTCCGTACCAAATCTGATTTATCAATATATTGGTATTTGTTAGTTACACACACACAGTACACACAGTATTTATCTACTTAACGAGCTCTAAACAACAATTTTCCATTTGATGGGATGGACAATTTTTTTTTTGCACCCCCCTTTAGCTGTATGGGAGCCCAAGGGGCTAAAACATTTAAAAGAGATAGCTTCTGTTAAAAAAATTGAAGACTGTAGCTTCAACCGTTTGGCTGTAAAACCTGTGTGACAGACGACGGACAGACAAAACATTTAAAAGAGATAGCTTCTGTTAAAAAAATTGAAGACTGTAACTTCAACCGTTTGGCTGTAAAACCTGTGTGACAGACGACGGACAGACGGACACGTGAAATGACAGACCATGAATAGGGCTCCGTTTGGACCCTTCGGGTACGGAACCCTAAAAAACGACTAATTATCGGAAATACCTTCCGTATTCGTGGCAAAAATGCTGCAGGCTGTAAATAAAGCATTAGAGACGTAGACAGGCACCGGGGTAAGTAAAAAGAAAAAAGAATGGACTTCGTGTGCAACGGATTTTTAGGAAATTGCCCGTAGCAACGCGACGTCTGGATTTGTGTCTAGTCATTGGCAATGGGTATATTAAACACGGCTGCTTAAGATCATAGCACACGTATCAACTCGGAAAGGGATCGTAACCGTATCGCCTTTCGCCTCCACGGTATCCCGAGGCGAGGCGATAACGTTACGATTCCGGTTAGTGTGCGTTGCAGTAGATTTTCATGCAAAGAATGCAGCACGGCACCATTTGATACGGTGACGATCCCTTGTTGATATGTGTACCTTTAAGGCTCTTACAGACAGAGGCGATATCGCGTCGCGACGTGTCGCGTAGCGGTGTTGCCACGCGATAATATCGCAATATCGCTCGCGATATCGCCTCTGTCTGTAAGAGCCTTTACAGTCCATAGTAACGAATATGTTCTTTGCGAATTTGATCCTTATTACAACTAGATATTGTTAAACTGACAGGTGTAGGAACGCATACTCTCGACGGCCGGACTGTAGTCGTGACGATACGAAATCATCTAGCGCTGAACGAAGTTTTTACGAAAACAATGAAGTGTAATCAAAGTGGTTGTTACAAAGATAGAACTGTTTTTACGTCGAACGAGCCATGACTGACGAGCCTCTTCCTATCTTTATGGTTTACTATTACCATAAAGTGTTATGCGTTTCAAATTTTAATATTTTGGTGTCAGATTAGAAGCAAGCTGCAATGTACTTGGTTAAATGAAGGCTGTGATCATGAGCAATGGCTCTAAATGCTCTCAAGTGTCTGAAAATATTTCTGTATCATCCATCTTCTGTGCTACCGGGTTTGATAGGATAACTAAAATAAAGACGAACTTTCGCGACTTTTCCTTTCACTTTACGATATGGTTTAGTCAGTTGAGTAGGTAAGTCGTGGCGGTATCATAAAAGAATCGTTTTTTATTTGTATAATTTTTACAATTATTTTTTTAAAATTAGTAATTTCATTTAAAACCGAATCTTAATTACGTTATACAAGCTAACACTAAAATATATATAAAAAGGGAAAGAGCTCATAGGCCATCAAAAAATTCGTCCGCATCGCTGTCAATGGGAAAAGTGCCCAAAAGGCTGGCAGCATTGCCACGCTGGATGGCAATGCTAAATCCTTGGGCTAAAAATAGGCCAGCCCTCTGGTTCCGTGTAGAATCGACCAACCGCTTGGCGATGTCCTGAAAAACTCGATGAGCACTTGGACCCCAAGTTTTACTATTATATACGTAATTATGGTGATGTAATAACTATACAATAAAAAAACCGCTCAAGAGCGAGTCGGACTCATATTTTAATCAACATACAAGCTCACACTGGCCTACAAATTGCAAAAAACGTAAGAAATTTTGAATTTCGCGGGCTACCCTGGCGCTTTCGCCATAAGGACCTAGCTATGATCGCGCCATCTACAGTTAGCTTTTCCCTACCTTCTCCATTAAGAATCCGTAAACCATACTTATAAGTACTCCTCAATACACTACACATTATTGTGTAGTGTTGCAAGTCTTATGCATTGTATTGCCAGCATGAGTCTTGACTTTACACTTGAGTGTTAATGCTGCAATATGTCAAGGCCCCTCCGCAAGTCATGAATATGAAGCAAAAAAGCTTGAGTAGACTTCAAATTGTTTTATAATAGAACATGTAGGCAAAACAAGGCAGTGTTTTGTTTTTGTGAGTCTGTATGTAGGGTGACGTAAGCAACCGATGCTCAACTGTTTAATATCTCAGCGTCGAGATTCTGGTTGGAGAGACGCCACGGCGTCCTCACCTTCCGCCTGGTCCAGGCCATGGTGCGGAGCGAGAGTGCATGGGAAGGAGGACTACTTCTGCGAAGCAGTTATTCTCGCGAAGGAGGAGTCGGAACGCGTGAGGGAGAGACAACCTTACGCTCTCAGTCGCCGCCATGGGCGGCGGGAGTCGAGAGCCGATTCCCGGCCACCGTAGGCGCGGGCTTGCGGACGGCGAGTAGTGGGTATCTCGCTGTCCGGTAAGGACCAGGCCCGGGTCGACGGCGAGTTGTGTTCCACGCGCGCCTCAAAGAGATGTCAGCAATGATGGGGTCCAATAGGCCCGATGCCGCCGGGGTCGCGGGTTGTTCGAAAGAGATACCGTGGCCCTGGCATAGGCAACTGAAGGAACACGGGTGGGTTTAAGTCAGTAAAAGACTGACACGCCCTCCCGCTTCGCCCAGAGCGGCAGAAGTTATTTGATGATTTCCCAGCCACAAAAAAAAAAGCGTCGAGATTCGATCGATGCAATCTTTACACCTGTCAGTTTCATACTAACTTAATCCTTATTACAACTATAAATTGTCCAACTGACAGATGTCAGGAACGCATTCTCTCGACGGCCGGACTGTAAGTTCCGTACTAATGTATTGCTGCGCTCTTCGAAACTTAAGTTGTCAAACACTAAATAATACAGCCGTCAAATCCACTTTTTACTTGGACTACTGTTCCTTCCAGTCTAATCGGATGCAGCTGAATACCAGTATTTTACTGCCTATCTGACTTCCACAACCCAGTAGGTACTGGGTAATACGATACCCCTTGGTGAGACTGGTTGTCAAACTTTCGGGCTTCTTACGACCCGTAACGTCTGTCAAAGATTCACGAATGACAGCCGGGACCAACGGCTTAACATGCTCTCCGAGGCAGACCAACAGTGGCAAGCGTAGCTTAACCTGATCGATCAACCCGTGCGGCTGTTATTTACTTATATACTAAACGTTCCCAACCTATCCTTCAAACAAAAGATAGATATCAAACACAACTTCTTTTAGTATACAGTCACGAAATACTCTCGTCTTTCATCGCTTTTGTTACTCGTAAATTCCTTCAAGATCTCTCCCTATCAGATAAAATGATTAAATCCTCGGTACCTTTGTCTCGCCTGCTTTATGGAGCTGACTAAAAATGTCTTCTCCTCACCAATATTATGGAGCTCAAATTGGATTACGTGGAACAAAAGGAACCAAAGAAATATTTTTACTTCAAGTACCTACCTATGGGATTTTTATCTAGTCGCGTCTAAATTGAATTGGTACACGATCTTCAAAAGCGGTTGTTCTTAAAACGATTGGAGTTTTTAATACACTGTTACTTGTTATGATTTATTGAAGTATTAAATACATTTAATAATACAATATTTGTGTCCGGTTAATGGCAATAAGCTCACCCCCTATTACATGGGACTCAGACATAAATGGCGAAATGTGGGTGTACTATAGGTACACCTCTGCCCAACCCTTCGGGGATTTTCTGGCGTGAAGTTATGTTATTTAAATACATTTATTTCAGACTAAGTATCACTACATAATTTTAAAACAAAGTCCCCCGCCGCGTCTGTCTGTATGTTCGCGATGATCTCAAAAACTGCTGAACAGATTTTCAGACGGTTTTCACCAATGGACGGAGTGATTCATGAGGAAGGTTTAACTGTATAATTCATTAATTTTTTTTTGGACGATGATTGTTGAAGATGTCGGAAAAAATCATGACGACTGGGAGCGTTACTGGTATGCGCATTACGATAGTCGTTTCCGTGGAATTATTCCGGGCGAAGTCGCGGGCTAAAGCTAGTTTGATCATAATTACGACCGATATGCCACATTGGTGACAAAGGTTTATTTCCATTGATATACATATTGTACTCGCACAATAATGTCACTATTCCTTAGAACTAATCGAAGGATACTTTCACTGCTATCTTGCAAAACGTGTACCTACGCCTATTTTTTCAAACGACTTTACGGCTGTCAAGCAAATGTAATATGCCATGTCTAGAGTTGCAGAAAGTTAATTAATTTAAAGACGACACAGGTGCATTTGAGTACACAATATAATCCATACTAATATTATAAATTCGAAAGTAACTCTGTCTGTCTGTCTGTCTGTCTGTCTGTCTGTCTGTCTGTCTGTCTGTCTGTCTGTCTGTCTGTCTGTCTGTTACCTTTTCACGCCTAAACCACTGAACGGATTTCGATAAAATTTGGCAAGGCTATAGATGGTATCCTGGGGACGGACATAGGCTACTTTTTTTTCAAAAATAATCCTACAGGGGGTGATATAGGGGATGAAAGTTTGTATGGGAAACTCAGTATTTCTTAAGTTAGGGATGTGAAAATTAAAATGTATGCTTTTGATAGGAAACAAAGAAATATGCGGTTCAGCGTTTTTGAAAAATCATCCCCTTAGGGGGTAAAATAGGGGTTGATTTTAAAATTTACAAAACTGCACGGACGTCGATAAAATTTGGCAAGGCTTTATATAGCATCCTGGGGAAGGACATGAACTACTTTTTGTCTTAAAAATAATCCTACAGGGGGTGATATAGGGGATGAAAGTTTGTATGGAAACTCAGTATTTTTTAAGTTAGGGATGTGAAAATTAAAATGTATGCTTTTGATAGGAAACAAAGAAATATGCGGTTCAGCGTTTTTGAAAAATCATCCCCTTAGGGGGTAAAATAGGGGTTGATTTTAAAATTTACAAAACTGCACGGATTTCGACAAAATTTGGCAAGGCTTTATATAGCATCTTGGGAAAGGACACAGGAAACTTTCAAAAACAATACTACAAGGGGTGATATAAGGGATGAAAGATGGGAAACCCAGCATTTCTTAAGGTAGGGATATGAAAATTCAAATTTATTTGGTAGGAAATAAAGAAATATGTGGTACAGCGTTTTTGAGGGGGTACAATAGGGGTTGACAAATGTTTGTGTAACTACCTCTTTCTAAGAGATTTAAGGGATTGGAAATGTAGTCATAGTTCGAATCTTGAGGTAACATTTAGTCTTTATTTCATTCGAAGTTTTTACGAGGAAATTATTTGAACGAGTGGACACTCGGACAAAAGTTATTTGTTATTAGAGCGTGACTGGCATAATAAATTTTAAGTAATTAACAAAGTCCCCCCGCCGCGTAAGTGTGTCTGTTTGAATGCGATAATGTCAAAAAGTACCGAACGGATTTTCATACGGTTTTCTCCAATGAACGGAGTGATTCAGTGTAATTCATTATGGTTTTGTGTAAATTGGCTGAAATATGACGACGACTGTTGAAGATGTCGGAAAAAATCATGCCGACTGGTAGCTTTATGCCTACTAAACACGGTAACGATATATCGTAGCGATTTGAGTTTGTACAGTTATATCGGACGGCCCTATCTTTTCCACATGTACGTTCCCATGTCATATTTTCCGACATCCACGCGGGCGAAGCCGCGGGCAAAAGCTAGTGTATTTATAAAGTTACTGCCTCGAGTAACAGAGGCTCGAGTTATTTACGTACGAAACGAAATAATTCTTTGGTCTGAGGTGGTCATAAGAATAAGATGCTAGTTTACTATAATTATTTCTACTGGTTACCCCCGACTACTCAAATTAATGAACGAATGATACGTTCTTAAAAAGCTTTCTGTCGCTACAATACACCTTAAAATGACAGGGACAGGTTGAGACTTATCGAGCTTAAGGCGCTATGATCGTGCTCGAGCCGCGTACTGAACTGAAGTAGGCTCGCGAGTGGTTGCCTCGCGCATTTGGTAGGAATTGTGCTAAACAATCTTATTATGTACCTTTTCATTTAAGAAAAAAATCTGTTTTTGAAGCTATGAGATTGATGAAACATTACGACAAAAAGGGGTAACATTGGGATTTTTTTTAACCAGCAAAGGTAATCTAAACGTATTATTAAAAGCGACTGCGTGTCCGCCAGATTTTTCATAAGCTGAGATATTTTTATTTTTTTCAGAACACTGTTTTTTCTGTTTCTATGGATTCAAAGAACTAGTAAGCGTGGTAATGTCGGTTCAAAGCTCCTTAAAATTGGTTTGCGTCGATGTGGCAGACACTGGCACTATCTGCTAGGCCTACATATTAGTAAGTACTATCTGCAGTAACTTCTGAGCTACAAATTGGTTTGCGTCGATGTGGCAGACACTGGCACTATCTGCTAGGCCTACATATTAGTAAGTACTATCTGCAGTAACTTCTGAGCTACAAATTGGTTTGCGTCGATGTGGCAGACACTGGCACTATCTGCTAGGCCTACATATTAGTAAGTACTATCTGCAGTAACTTCTGAGCTACAAATTGGTTTGCGTCGATGTGGCAGACACTGGCACTATCTGCTAGGCCTACATATTAGTAAGTACTATCTGCAGTAACTTCTGAGCTACAAATTGGTTTGCGTCGATGTGGCAGACACTGGCACTATCTGCTAGGCCTACATATTAGTAAGTACTATCTGCAGTAACTTCTGAGCTACAAATTGGTTTGCGTCGATGTGGCAGACACTGGCACTATCTGCTAGGCCTACATATTAGTAAGTACTATCTGCAGTAACTTCTGAGCTACAAATCACCTTAAAATTGCTTTTCATTCTTAGCTAAGGTAGCCTTGTTAAAACTTGCTGAAACAAAAACATTAATCGAGTTCCATAAAAAACAAAACTTGTAAGTCGACTCATCTAAACGAATTTCTACTTGATACCTTTGTTTTCGCCTTAACTTTAGGTGTTCTAGATTCATGCAGGAATCAAACTTGACGAAACAAAGTTAGACAACGTCTGAGAGTGAGGCGGCTCTTACAAATAATATATTTCGTCTTACTAATCGTGTTATTCAGACTCCTCGCGTTTCGAAGTCTTTTTGAACAAAATCTGGAGATGTGTGAGGTTCTAAAAATAGAGGTTGGTTTATCCCGTTGTACTTAATTGGAATTGTTTGTTGTCTCTAGCTTTGCTCTATTTATTTTTGTTTGAAGTTTCAATCAAACTACACGTGACTGCAGTAATCGTAGTGCTTACTACATCACTGATTAATTGATTAATAGCTATCCAAGGACAAACAATCTGAATAACTAAAAGCATATTGTGACATATCAAATATTTAGGTAGGTAAAACCTATTGAAAACTTCATATTCAGTCCGTTTTAATTTCATTCACATATTATTATAATCATAAACTTACGATATGTGTAATATTATTCATACATGGTTCTAAATAAAAGTCACGGTCACTTTTTTGACTCTCACGGTATTTTGTAAGTCAGTCAGTATCATTCTTACCATTATTATGAAGAAAACGTGAATTTCACACAGCTGTAAGTATTGCATTAAGATTGCCTAATGAATAGAACAGTACGTGAGTTCATTTTTAATCTTATTTACTGCCTGAATTGTGCAATGTTTTAGTGCCAGAAATTTTGATTTTATGTGCCTCCTTGAGAATTTATTATACGTGTTTTATTGTAACTGGGTAATTCACCGTCTGAGGGAACCTAAGTATTGTCTAATTCATGAATATGTTACGTCTGGTTACGTCTTTTAAAGACTTCCAAACTAAGTAGTGGTCACACAGACATCCGATACGATGTTAGGTACCCGATTTAAATTTATAGAGCGTGGTATTTCCGCAATAGCTGACTAAAAAAAGAAAATCTCTAGTTTTTGCTAAGAAAAAATAAATAAAAGCTGTCAAGTTGTACAAGTGAGTAGAACAGTTCACGCACGTTGCTGTCAACTGATGCGTGGATAATGCGGAATACGCGGGAAAAGCCGCCATCTTTTTTTTATAGGCAGTAACTGAAGAACTAGTAAAGAAAGATACAAAAGTTTGTGTCATTTCACTGTCGTCTCGATATCTTCAACAGCTTTTATGAAGGCTATATAAAAAGCGCTAGGGAATATGAAAATAATAGTAAAAAGGAGAGTTTTATGCTTTCGCAGCCTCTCGTGACGCTTGGAACGCTTTGTGGAAGTATGGCAGGCTGCCAGCTCCGGCCGGCTGCCTCACAAAACCTCTGTGACGTTGAAATGATCCAATCCTCTTATCACGAATGAGTGCCAAGTCAATAATTTTGTGCTCATTGGCGAATAATGTGTTTTTTTCTTTGATGTGTTTTTAATTAGGAAAGTGCCGAAAAATTTTTTCTTAAAATGCGAATTAGACATTCTTTCAGGCCTCGATATTCTTATAACTTTGCTGTAGTCGTGCCAATATTTGGAAAAGGTCTTTTGTAGCTGTTTACACAGTCTTTTTTCTACGTCGTCGTTTAAAACGAGAGCGATCGAATCAAAACAAGAACTAAATAGGAACGGAAATTGGAAGAATCTAACCGGATATTTATGTTCAACGTTTGAATGTTGATATTTTGTGTTGTTCCATTGTCTGTAACGAAAATGTTTTTTTAAAAGAATAGAAATAAAGGTACTTAAGTAGATTGTTTATTATTTTATTAGGACCAGTGTAAAGTAGGTAATATGTTTATCAAAACAAAATCATTAGTGTGACAGGTATATCTTTTTGAACTTCTCTCGCACGTTTTTATTATAAAATTTCTTGTATTTTATTATTTACATAAAGTCCTAAACTGATAAGTGATAACTCAATTACACAACACAACGAAAATAGAACTAAAAAGCCTTTCAGAAAATCAATTTCCTAACATTTAAGGCAGGTAGATTCTCCAACTTAAGTCAAGCAAACCACTATTGAGAAACTTAATTATCAAGTTTATGTAAATTATATGAACTTAAAGTTCCTACAGTTACCTAATTTTAAGCTATGATCGGATATAATGTCAAAGTTTCAGTTAATCTCTTACTAGTTCAGCTCGTTTCGGTCTACTTAAGAACAGATAAAATTAATTATAACTCGTCTTTATATTATCTGTTTATCTGCCATTAAAACGCTACTCATAGTCCCATCATGAATAATTTTTGTATTACGATGTGATTTTGTAACAACACTGGCATAATGTACGCAATCAAACTGCATTAACGTACAAATAAAAACGTAAAACTGTACTCCTCAAGAGCGAGGCAGAAGTATAAAGTACAGTAATACTTCGCCAGTTAGGTTTAAGAGGCCGACTACATCTAAAATGTGGTCATTGTCGGACTGCATAGAAAATAAAGAGAAGCGCGATGATACAACCCTGGTAATTTATTCCAAATTATGAAGCAATTATCTATTTACAAAAAACGTATTGATTGGACAAAACAATTAAAACAGTGTTATAGTAACATTTTGCTTGTAGAATAAGCTGACAAAAAATTAGAATGATTGCAAGATGGTTTTTAATCGTTAAAAGAAAATTTATAGGCATCTTTAAGATTTTTTTCTATCGTATCAAATTAGTTGTATTAGGTTTTCAACAAACTACTTGTAACTAGCTTATATCCTGAAGAATATCATATCCCACCAAAAACATTTTCATGTAAAATGTTGCCAAGACGAGACCACATATAGCTCGCACTGACAAAAAGCTATCAGATCTCATGTAGAGCCAAGCTTCTAACTCTACACGCCCTAACTCTCCAAGCCCTAACTTCAAAAACTCTACACCTTAGTCAAAATATGAGGCTTGGCCTTTTTAGGACTTTGGGAGCTTTCTAGGACTTCAGGAAGTACCCTAATTTTTATGATCATCAGTGAGTCAGTGAGTCAGTGTGTCAGTGAGTCAGTGACGAAATCGGAGTATTTTAGATATCAATAAAATCTAAAGTATAAGAGCTATGCAATTGAAACTTTATAGGTTTAATACTCGTAAGTCAACCACTGACATCATTTCCCGAAAATTTTGTTTATCTGGTATAATCCAAACCGAAGTTAAGAAGGTTCAAAAATACGACGAAGTGCTTCGAGAAAAGGCAGGTAGTGCCCTTGCGCTTCGCTTGGCTCGTCTTGGCGGGGGCACTCCCGTGCCCCCAGATATTCTCCTGATTTTGTTTACTGCAGTGGATCATATACTATTAGACAATTTGCGTTTTAATTTAGGATTTGTGCATGATTACTGTCAATAAGCTCTCCTATTGGCAGTAAATATTAAACACAAATTAAATCTTAGCCAAATTACTTTGAATGAACATGACACTGACATTAAAACTTTAAAATTCTTAAACGAAATAATGTCAAAATAAATGCGACATTAACAAAGCCGTTTATCATGTTAATTTTAAAGCAAATCTTTGACATGACAACAAACATTAAACGCGTTAATTTGGCTTGACAAAATAGGTACTTAACTTCAAGTTGTAACTTTAGTCAAGCTTTTTAACATGACATCAAAATTTACTAGCATAATAACTTTAATAGAATAAAATGACTTTAAAGCAAATTTCTTGATTTATTTAAAACTAGCTCTGCTTGCGTGAATTTTCGGCCCCTGGCCCCGCGTTGCATCGCATAGCCCGCCCGTGCTTTTACTACGTTTTCGCTTAGTGTTCTTTCTGACTGTTTTTCTTTTTGCTCAGCTTCTATGGATAGTAGCGTGATGTGAAATAGCTTATAGCCTTTCTCAAGCATTGGGCTATCAAATGCAAAAATATTTTTTTAAATCCGACTGGTAGTTTTAGAGATTATCGCGTTCAAAAAACAAACAAACTCTTCAGCATTATTCTATTAGTCTAAGTATAGATGTGCCATTTCTAAGAAAAACTGGAGTTAGTGCAAACGAAAAATATACTATTTTTTGTGCCCGCGTGTTCTTATCCCAAATTCTTCGCTAAACTTATTAATGGTAAACATAATTTCCATTATTACAAGGTTCAGGCAAGGTTCACCTAAAGAGATTTTAGATTTAAGTAGAATTTAGTACCCACTTCTTAATAGGGACGATGCCTGGGTAAACAAAAAATACATTTTCACACCACCTGCTCGAAAATGTCAAATTATATGTCAAGCAACCTTAACCTAAAGTGAGTCATTAGTGGCCCGGCACAGCCGGTCAATAATGTTGTACTGGATTTCATTATGACCCGCTGGTCAATAATGTGATTTGAATTTGGAATCTCACATGCTCAGCTAAATTGGCAGTATAGTACTAACAAACACCCTTTGGTGCCAGAAAGAGGAAAGCTATTCTCGAAACCCTAACTACGCGTGGATGATATTCTCGATTTCCTACAAAATCATAACGACTGCTTCTTCATATCGTTGCCATGTTTTCGAAGACATAATATTGTAAGAATAATTAGATAACTACGAACCATTTTTTTTTTTTTCTTTAATTCCACATCAACATCTATAAACGTACCAAATAAAAACTTAACTTTATCTTTGCACAACTGGACTAATGTCTCAAATGTTACCATTAACTTCAATTAATGTGTAAGTGCATATAACTAACTAGTTCTAAATATGTTATTCTTACTGTTTGTTTATTTAATAAATACTTTGTTAGGGTTCCGTACCTCAAAAGGAAAAAACGGAACCCTTATAGGATCACTCGTGTGTCTGTCTGTCTGTCCGTCTGTCCGTCTGTCACAGCCAATTTGCTCCGAATCTAATGGACCGATTAAGTTAAAATTTGGTACACATATGGATTTCTGTGACCCAAACACGTACAGCTAAAGTAAATATATGAATTTTGAATATGAGAGTCACTTTTAGGGGGAAAATAAGAAAATTAAAAAAAAAAGTTTTGTAAACTGTACCGAGTGACATATCAAATGAAAGGGCTTACTATGAGGATCTCAAATATATTTTTTTTATAATTTTAAAACTTATTGTTTTAAAGTTATTTAAGAAAATAGACGAAAATTGACCATTCCCCCCCCCCTTATCTCCGAAACTACTGAGCCTAAAATTTTGAAAAAAATATAGAAATTAGTTCTATACCTGTAGATTACAGGAAAACCTATAAGAAGTCTGTGGTCTTAAAATAACATGGTAAATCTATATATATAAAAAAATCAAAGTCCTGACTGAGTCACTGACTAATATACCAACGCACAGCCCAAACCAATGGACCTAGAGACTTGAAATTTTGCACATAGATACCTTTTAGAGTGTAAACATCCACTAAGGAAGGATTTTTGGAAATTCCATCCCTAAGGGGGTAAAACAGGTGATGAAAGTTTGTATGAAAAATCCTATCCCTTGAGTTAATAGACTTGAAACTTACCACGAATATTCATCTAAGTAAATTATAAAGTTTATCATTTTTAGTTTTTCTAAACTACCCCCTAAGGAGGGATTGGGGGTGTCAAAGTTTGTATGGAGGAACTTTAACACGCGGTCCGATTAACTCAAAACTCAGTTTTTATACTTGAGACCAAAAATTAAGACTAACGTGTATTAGGGTTTCCAAAAATCTACCCCTAAGGGGTGAAAAGTTAATTTTATAGCGGAGGATTTTATTGGGCTTCATTAACTCTAAAATTGGTGTAAATAATGTTTGAGTCAAGTTATGGAAACATGCCAGACGATTTTTGAAATTCTTTAGGTACCTGTTGTGTTCGTGAAAACAGAGATACAGTTTATATGAAAAATCTTGTTAATTTGGTTAATGAACTTGAAACTTAGCACAAATACTTGCATGTAAGTAATAATGTTTGTCATTATTAGTTTTTCAAAACTACGCCTCAAATGAGGTTTAGGGATGTTAAAGTTTGTATAGAAGAATTTTAAAGCGCAGTCCGATTAAAAAAATGGTACTTTCAGTCAAGTTAGGAAACTTGCCAAACGAATTTTCACCGATTTTGACGGCATATAGCTGATGTTTTAAGGAGTAACTTAGGCTATTTTTATTTTAGAAAAATAATTAGGGTTCCGCGCAAGAAAATTAAAATCCATGAAATCAGACAACCACGTACAGCCCAGTACAAACTTACTAAGCCTCCGCTGTCTATTACGGCTATAACAACAAATAATAAAAATAAAGCAGTTAAAAATTTTAGGGGTCGGTCCCGATACAATAAACTTTTCATTTTGAACAAAAAATAAAAATTTTAATCTACGAATCTTACGAATCTCGTAGCATGTGGGGTGTCATGTCATTATTTCATCACCGCTGCTCTCAAAACGGTGAAGGAAAACATCGTGAGGAAACCGGCATGTCCTAGACTAGAACCAAAAATTCGAAGACATGTGACATCTACCAACCCGCACTGGGCCCGCGTGGTGGATTACGGCCCACTCCCTCTCACCGAGAGGAGGCCTGGTGTCCCAGCAGTGGGAACATTATAGGCTGATTATGTGTTATGTGGGGTGTCTTCGTCTAGAACTCATTGAGTAGAGTACAAACATATTTTTTTTATCTTTTAAAATTAACAAATAGGGGGCCGTAAAAGTTGTAAATTTTAGACCATTTTTGTACGAGCTCTAGGGCAACAATTCAACAAATTAGGAATTTGAAACTTTTTTATACCATGTAAGTACCATGAATACTGTATTTAATCAACAATACTGAAAACGGCGATTCATAAGGTATTTTGTTTAAACATGGGTGATTTTCTGCAACTGCAAAAAATAACCTTGTAATTCACAGTATCATTATAAAATAAGTAAAAAGTTATCTTTGCGATTGTTAAACATATAATATGGTACGGAACCCTTCGTGCGCGAGTCCGACTCGCACTTGACCGGTTTTTTTTTCGTACTATGGCTATTATTTTCTCACAGTAGGTGTAAAAAGTAGAGTATCCTCCTCTGGGCTAAAGGTGTATTTGCCTTGGGCTAGCTTGAATCCCTCGCTGCATTCAGGATTCTTGTATTAACTCCCTCGCTTCGCTCGTGAGTTAAACTCTTAGCTCCCTCGCTGCGCTCGGGAGTTAAATCCCGAATCCTTCATTGCGCTCGAGATTCAATATGACGCCCGTGACATAAGACACAACTTTAGCCCCTCGGTGCATAATCTACTATTAGTCTGTCAGTCAGATAATAAAAACAAAAATTAATAAAAAAATACATAGATAAAACATTATAGTTGGGGAGTGGGTTTGCTAGTTTGCTACGTTACAACTACGTGCGTATAAAAACTAAAAAGGAGCAACGTCAGGTCACATTTCAATTCAATGTATCGCCGTAATCTTTTGATTACTGACGTAAAAAAGAAAAAATATATGCTTTAATAGTCTACATGACGAACAAAAACATTTTTTTGTCATCATCCCTAATCGCCCAATATAACACAATAAACCATAAACTCGTAATATTTACGTAACTACTATTCATTATTGTTCTATAAAGAGTACTTTTTTTAGCACATCAGGTACACCATCAAGCCCACAAGCAGTTTATAAAAACCATGAACCATACAACACCTCAAGAATTACCCGTAAAATAAAAACTTTCTAACTGTGCCATAAAAAACACCATGATCGCGTTAAGAGTTAAGAGTTAGTACAAAAACCCACAGTTATATCACCTTGTTTCAAAAACTCTCTCCTTCGTTGCAGTGTGTTCCGAATTAGTCGAAAACTATTTAATTATAGTGAGATTTGTATCGGAGAGATGTTTATTGCAGAACCTGTTTAGAAAAGGTACTGGCCAACAATTAAATGATCCAAATTGTTATGGAAAGAGGAAGTTTTATGCGGTCTGTTATTCGGATTTTAATATTACATTTAATACGTATCACTTTTACAACATTTTTGTGTGCTAACTCTGACAGCTACTTCAGTGATATCACATAGGTACATTAAAAGGTATTTATTGCCTTTGTAATATGTAATACCCTATTTTAATTTACACACTTGGATATTTTCAATGTTATAAATAAACTAGCGGACCCGACAGACGTTGTCCTGTCAGAACGATCCTAGAACCCGACTGCAGCGCCACCTACCGGGTCCAATTGTATTATATACATTACAAAGTTTTTATTGCCTTGTCATACCCTATTTTAATATAACCATTTAGATATTATCAATTGTATATAGAAATTAACTCATACGTAACCTAACATATAGCTTTTGTCGATTTTAAAGAAAATTTATTTCACTTGCTAAGTTTTCGTGTAAAAGGAAGCCAAAATTAACACGAACATAACATAACATCATGCTTGTATTCCCAGAACGGTCAGGCAGAGGTGGTGTACATCACTAAACATGAAATAATGTTAAAAGTGAAGTTATTACTAGATTATGCAGATTAACTGCAGCAAATAAACACTTTAATTCAGTTTTTGGTTAAATAAGACCATCAACAAATGAACTAGACCGAAACGAGATTATCCAATATTTCACGTAATATTATGTACCTGTGTTGTTTAAAGATAATATTCAGCTACCTATCAAAATAAAATTAATGTCTTCATTTGATAGTCTGTGTCAGCATACGTTCCTAACTGAGAAATTCCGATAATTTGCAGCAGATTTTTGTGGGCCCTATCTCACTAAGACACCAGTGGCGGCGGCGCAACAATGGTTGCAGTGCCAAAAAATGTACGGTTGATGAAAAAAAAAAAATAACTTCAGTTTGTAACTAAATCACAGATTAATACAGATGCGACACTCCGCAGCTTAGGTATGAAACTATACAAGTACGCGGCGGGCCCCGTCCGCGGGGCTAAATCAGTAGGTCAGAAGGTATAAGAGTTACGCGATAGAAGGAGAGGCAACTTGTAGTTGAATATAACTGTAGGTAATAAGCGTTGCGCGACCTGAATTGCACTTTATTGTGTCGTAGCAAGAGTCGCTTTTTTTTTAAATGTTTTTGCGGAGTGTCCCATCTGTATTAATCTGTGACACTATGCAGCGTTACAACAAAGGAAAAGAGTGTTTTCGTTGAACTCTGGCACCCAAAATAAGATTTAACTTGTGTTTAGGGGGTTGCGCAACTGTTCGGACGCCTGGTGAGATGCCCACCATAATTCTGTGTATATTTTGCTGGCAGCGTGACCAAGGTTGCGCCACCATGGTCAGGCCTCTTGCACTGGTACATTCCGCTCGAGATAAGTACCTACAGCTCGCGGCAACTCTGGGTTTCAAGTCAGTCAGGGTGTATTACGCGCTCAGCGAGCGAGACATGTACGGCCGCCCATGAAAAAATTAAATCTTAGATTTTAAATTAAAGTATACTATTCATATTATCACTATACTATATATATAAATTAGTGATATAGTTACTTTTTTAATGACGAAAATCCATTACGAATTGTCGAGTCTTGTTGATACCTTTTTTTTACCTACCTACCTACTTACTATAGTTGCCGAAATTTAACTTGAGCTCTCGGCGGAGTGGTGGGGGTTTGTGTGCGCGTCGTATTGTTTCAGGAGTAAGGTCCAAAATCGCTTAAAGTAATAAAGGATTAACTTAGGATTAACGAGCAACTGTACCTATCCGCGATCGTACGATCGCACAAACTTAGCCACTGGTGCGTTTAGGCATCTTTAGTTGTTTTATGACCATGCTCAGGCGACTAAAGTGGCCCAAATGTCACTTTCAATTTAAGACGTGTTTGTACCTTGTTTACTTTAGAACACTTCTAAATATTATACGAAATGATGGTGTATTAAAAATAATGGATGATTGAATGATGATCATGATTTAATAATGATTGTTTGATTGATTACTAAAAAATAACGTTTGAAAATTATAAGACATTACATTAAAGTGAAACAACTCTAGATAGACTACTCATAAATACAATAAAAGTATAAAAAGGTACCATATACCCCACCACCACCACCACCATACCATATGGTATGTATGGTATGGTATATGGTGCTATGGGAACATATTTTATTTTTCTTTGCGGACAGCCCTAGTACTCGGCTAAGCGGCGTAGGTATGTTACGGACGAGTAACGACACAAAGTAATAACAACTCTCAAGCGCGGCGATTAGGAGCAATTTAGCTTGCGCATGGGGAGGAAAAGATTCTGTAGGCTATTATAAAAGCGGCTTTCTTCAAGATCAAAGGAGTGCAACTTCTGTACGTTAGTACTATTATTTATTCTGTGCCATGGTGGCCTTTTGAGATATAAGCCTCAATGTGTGTTTTCATAACTAGAGGAGCTCGTGGCTAAGTAATAACAGCCGCATGGGTCGATCCATCAGGTTAAGCTACGCTTGCCGGGGTTGGTCAGTGGATGGGTGACCATCTTTACATACCGAGACTCCGCCGTGCATCGGAAAGCACGTTGAGCCCTTGGCCCCGGCTATCATTCGTGGATCTTTGACAGTCGTTACGGGTCGTCAGAAGCCCGAAAGTCTGACGACCAGTCTTAACAAGGGGTATCGTGTTACCCAGTTATGGGGTTGTGGAGGTCAGACAGGCAGTCGCTCCATGTAAAATACTGGTATTCAGCTGCATCCGGTTAGAGTGGAAGCCGACCCCAACATAGTTGAGAAAAGGCTAGGCAGATTGCAGATTGTGTGTTTACATGACTGCTTGTTAGTGAGTTGTTAAAAAGCACTAAGTAGAACAAAGATAAAAATAGCAACACCTCGGTGATCACCTGACGTCGAACCAATTATAAAGCGGAACACAATACTCACTAATACAGTAGTAAGTAATTAAAGACATGAATTTTTATCTGTCCGAGATTCCGATTCGTGCGTGCTCGCTGTATGCGAACAGTGCATGCGCACGCGTTGGTGTCTTTTACACTGTTGAACAAATACCTACTGGCTAAGAATTTTTATTTTGTGGTAATTAAGTTTTTATTGTAAGCTAAAAAGTAAAAATAGCATACTGCAGTAATGCAATGCAGTGCAGTGTGATAATTATTTTTAGCTTTTTATTAATTTATCAAAAATAAAGTACCTATAATTTCAACACAATAAGTTTAGCTAGATATTAAATTGTTTCCTTAATTTGTATTGTTTTGTTTATGATTATTTTATTACTAAATATTTAAGATGGTTACATAGCAGTATTTTATAATTTTATAGGCTATAAATACCTACTACCTGTTTAATATTACTGTGAACAACATTTGTACGCCTTGCAAAGCAGCGCATAGTGATACAATATTTTTATTTTATAACATCATGTACATTTTACCTGTGTGTCACAAATAAATAATTTTGAATTTGAATTTGAAATTATTTTATTTTTGCGATTGTCAAAATAGCTGAAGTTATAAAAAAACAGAATTTCTTTTTATTTATTAATTTTATGTCAATTCATTTGAAACGCTTAATTTCATTATGTTAAATTACCTATTCGTGTATTCCATATCCGTTTTATAAAATAACTAGCTGTGTGTTTATATGTTATAAAAGTCGTTTATATGTTAATCCAGGGTATAACCTATATACATACCAAATTTCATCGAAATCGGCCCAGGCGTGAAAAAGTAACAAACATACAAACTTTCGCCTTTATTAGCATGATTACAAGCAATAGGTGGCACCTAATAAATATTAAATATTCGACATGTTTGAATTCGAATATAATAATTGAAAGTAACACATGTATTCAACCATCAAAAAGAATATTCCTTTCCAAACACTTATATTTGTCAATGAACTTTATTAATTACCTAGTAATAACTCAAAACTATTCTGTTTAGTTTCATAAACTCGACAATGCGCATTAAATAGTAAGAGTTTACTATACTGTAACTAAACAAGAAGCTCAGAAATATCTCCCTTTGTCATTGTACTAATACAATAAAATAGAAAGTTTATTTTTTGCCGAGCTTTCACATAAACGTGCCTTATTAGATAATAACTTGTATTTACAGCCGTTGTACTAAAACTAAAGGTAAGAATATTTCTTTATATTCCTGAAAAAATATGCTCTCGTATCCTGAATAAGAAAATAATAGAATAGGTACTCTGTATTGTGTTAAGCACTCCAAACTTGTGAATTACTGATATAACATTTTCCTGATGACATATTTATTGGCACTCAATTGTTTTTCTTTTTTGTTTAAATTATAGAACAAAACAAAATATAAACGGAAACATCACACAATAATTTCTATTATAGATAATCTCTCAACAACTATCTTCTTCTCACTGAGTGTGTCAGAAACGCAAGTGTCAATATATCGAACCAACAGCACTCTCAAATAGATAAACTCCGGCAAAGAATATCTTAGAAGTCAGACACCTATTAACGTACAGTCAACTTAGTCTATCGAAGTCCACTGCTGGACATAGGCCTCTTTTAGGCTGCACCACAACACCCTGTTCTCCGGCTTCCACATCCAGACGGTCCCAGCCGACATTTAACGCGAGTGTACAAGAGAGAGCGAGACAAGCGAGTGAATATTATGATAACGCGGCGAAACCGTTGCGCACTCTTTGCGTGCTCGCTGCGTTTACAATTCGCTCTGCTGGAAACACGCTCGCAAATCGTCAGTGTGATAAGGCCCTTAAGGTCGTCGGTCCATCTAGCTGGGGGGCGTACCACACTACGCCTGCCGATACGCGGTCTCCACTCCAGGAGTCGCCTGCTCCACCGGCCATCGGCCCTTCGACAAAACATTGAACGAGTACCGATTCCGTAACTATAAAATAAGATGCATTCCATATGCATAATATGCATATGGCAATGGATCTTGGTGAGAAAATTGGTAAAATGTAGAACACCATGATTCATGGTGTTCTACATTTTACTAATTTTCTCACCTATACATAAAATCAAGTGGGTACATTTATCTACTCAACTACCCACATGAGTACAAAACTGACATACATCTAATTACAGCAAGGTGCAATCATACTTAACGGTACTACCGGTCATGCCGACTGGAATGCGTGTGCGCAGCTCTATAATCGCTCTAATAACCGTGCCCTCTCTAACGTAATTATAACCTTTAGTATAAAAACGAGTGATTGGGAACAGGGACCCAATTCCGGGCTCGAGCTAGATATCACGACCATGGAGATCAATCTCTGTTTCAAATCTCCGCATCAATGTCCGGTTCAAATCTCGATACTATCAAAAAACCGTATTCTGGTAGACCATGGAGAAAGATTTACAACGGAGAAAATAATCTCGTCTAAAAGACGTTCCATTTTTATCGATTCACTTTGATTATAATCGATTATGCTACGTTTTTCTTTTTTTAGTATTAATAACGTAATGTTTAATTTATTAAATCCAAGCAAACACATTATAAAAGATAATTTTAGTATATTGTGTTTCTATAACTGTGTTTTTTTTTTTATAATTACCTACTTAGGTACTGCAAATAGTAATTGCAAAGTAGCGTGATCCGAAACGCATTTCGCATGATTTGTGTAGTATTATATAGTGCTCTGTGATTTGTGTCCTTTTTCTGACGTAGGTAGGTTTTAATTTTCAAACTAAATAAAACTATTTTTAATCGTGATATAGGTGTGGAATAAAATTAGTTGTCATGAACTAAAATTCACACCAACATAACAATTTTTTCCAATTTTTTCTTTTGCTTATATCTCGAAAACGGTGTGTCCTATCGCAAAAATAATGAAAATTTGGCCCCCCTTTATGAAACCCATAAACCCCGAAGCCTCTACATGTAGGTACCAAAAAAAAAACGAATATAAACCTACGAATGTAAATTTTGACAGATGTTCCAACGGAGATTTCATATCTCCATACCTTAGGACCAGCCGTGATATCTCGCTGGTTTGCGATCGAAAAATTTATGAATGGAGATCGCTAGAATAGCATTTTTTCGTTTTCGACGGAGATAAGCAGTTTCTCGACTGATATTTCGACCATGGAGATAATTTCCATGCCACCGGAATTGGCCTCCGAGGCCAATTCCGGCGGCATGGAAATTATCTCCATGGTCGAAATAACAGTCGAGAAACTGCTTATCTCCGTCGAAAACGAAAAAATGCTATTCTAGCGATCTCCATTCATAAATTTTTCGATCGCAAACCAGCGAGATATCACGGCTGGTCCTAAGGTATGGAGATATGAAATCTCCGTTTGAACATCTGTCAAAATTTACATTCGTAGGTTTATATTCGTATTTTTTTTTTGGTACCTACATGTAGAGGCTTAGGGGTTTATGGGTTTCATAAAGGGGGGCCAAATTTTCATTATTTTTGCGATAGGACACACCGTTTTCGAGATATAAGCAAAAGAAAAAAAAATACACTACTGTTTTTGCACTTGAAGTCAAGGTGTTGGTGTGAATTTTAGTTCATGACAACTAGTTTTATTCCACACCTTTTTAATCGCGACTAAAAGTAGTCATATTTAATATGAAAATTAAAACCTACCTACGTCAGAAAAAGGACACAGATCATGCGAAACGCGTTTCTGATCACGCTACTTTGCAATTACTATTTTCAGTAAGTAATTATAAAAAAAAAACACAGATAAAGAAACACAATATACTAAAATTATCTTTTATAATGTGTTTGCTTGGATTTAATAAATTAAACATGCCATTAATACTAGAAAAAGAAAAACGTAGCATAATCGATTATGATCAAAGTGAATCGATAAAAATGGAACGTCTTTTAGACGAGATTATTTTCTCCGTTGTAAATCTTTCTCCATGGTCAAGCAGAATACGGTTTTTTGACAGTATCGACATTTGAACCGGACATTGATGCGGAGATTTGAAACAGAGTTTTATCTCCATGGTCGTGATATCTGGCTCGAGCCCGGAATTGGGTCCCTGCTATGAGATTTCTCTCCTGGTTATTGACAATGGAAGGAAGTGAGGCAGTGTTTTGTTTTGATTTTAAAGTCGGTTTAATAGATTTCTGAGATTTTTTTTTATAGATTTCATTTCTGGATGAATTTTCTTAAGTAGGTCCGAAAAACATATTTGGGTCAATAAGGTTAACCAAGATGAAAGGTATTCCTGCATGTAAAACATTTTTGGTTTTAATATTTCCCAAACAAAAAGCGCTGAAAATTGGCATACCGTATTTCAAAAAAAGCGGGTTTTGCCTTTATGTTTAAGGGCGAATTAAACTGATCGATCAGTACATCTAAACCGCGTTCATGAGCAGTCAGTGTGACCATTGATGTGGAATATTGACAGTGACAGCTCTTGAACGCAGTTTCGCCCTCATTAATTCATTGAAGATTATGAATTACTGATTTGACAATTCTCCAAGCATTTCATCGCTTTACGTTAGCAACCTATCTTTTTAGGGTTCCGTACCAAAATGGTAAAAAAGGAATCCTTATGGTGTGACTCAATCTATCTGTCTGCCTGTCTGTCTGTCACAGTTGGATATCTCAAGAACTACCAATGCTACCAACTTGAAATTTGGAACAGTTTTAGATGACGTTTACCCAACTATATTGCAAATAAGAAATAAATAAAAATATTTATGTTTTTTTTTGCAACAGGGACTGAAAGGGGGTCTTAAAAATTCAAAGTGGAGCTACTAGGGCATGTGCAGGGGTATCATATGAAAGAACGCCGTTTGCACATTCTCAAACATTTTCTTTCTTTTTTTCAGGCCGCATAGTTTTCGAATTTTGATGAAAATATAAAAAAAATACCGTCCCCCCTTATCAAAGTTTGCAAAGAGAAAGATCTGAAATTATTCTGATAGAAATTTATGTAAAGATTACAGGAAAAATAAAACGATGTCTCTAAATAGCATACTTTTTCATAAATCGGTATGGAACCCTCGGTGCGGGAGTCCGACTCGCTCTTGACCGGTTTTTTTATGCATACGAATTTTGCCTAAATAAATAAGCAGCTGTTCATAAGTGTCTGTTCAAGAATATTAGATACTAGATAGTATAGAATAGTTCTTGGTCTCTTGACCAGTTTTTTTTCGATAATTAGTAATAATAATAATGATAATTTAATTAGCACTACGCTATATAAAGTAGGCATTTATTCTAAACTTATTATACTGTGGTAGATATAGTAATTTTATTCTAGGTAGGTACGTTTTTACATATTTAATGTATACAAATTATTATACAACATTTTAAAGAGTATATATACAACAACGGTGGAGTTTCTTGCGCATTCTTCTCCGTACGAAACTACCTTTTGGAAGAGGCAACTAGAATCAATTCTATGCTCTTGTAAATTTTGGCGTTCAAAAGTGCCTTTTATGTGCCTACTAGCTTTTGCCAGCGGCTTCAACGGCCTGGATATCGGAAATAATCCCACGGGTACCGTACATTTTTTCGGAATAAAAAGTAGCCTATGTGCAATTCTAAACTGTAATCTTTCTCTGTGCCAACATTCATCCAGATCCGTTCAGCCGTTCTGGCGGGATTGAGTAACAAACATACCCATCCAAACTTTCGCATTAGTAGTAATATTTGAAATACATGATTTAACTTTGAATCAAGAAAGCTAACCAAATCAGACACCCATCTAACATTACAGGTACTCCCTGTCCCCTTCGTCAAGCGTGTAACATTTCAAATTCTCGCCTCGGACTAGGGTTGCCAAAACTACTATATAATATACTAGCTTTTCCCCGCGGCTTCGCCCGCGTGGATGTCGGAAAATATCCCAAGGGAACCTGCTAACGGGAATTCCTTCCTTATTCCTTGTCTACATTATAAAGGGAACCTCTGTGCAAAATTTCAGCTTTCTAGGTCCAAGGGTTTGGGCTGGGCGTTGATGAGTCGGTCAATCAGTCAGTCAGTCAGTCAGTCAGGACTTCTCTTTTTATTTATATAGATATACTTATGTGGAATTAATGGTAAAGTGGCAACACAGAAGGGATGACAACACTGTGCGAGCGAGACGGCATGAGAGGAGAGACAAAATGGACGACGAATAATCAAAGACGGGTGCGAACAAACTAAGAAAAGGCTAAGTATTTAAAATAAAAGAAGTTTCAAGAAGTTTTGTTTTTAATTCACAACGACCCGTATATATAGTATAATAATATAGAAGTCTATTAAAGACCTAAATACCATATTTCTAAAAAAAATGTAGCAGGCGAAACTACTATATTTTCATTTCAATACAAAATGGCTAGATGAGTGTAATAAATGTAATAATTATTAGTCGCATGTATTGTACATATAAACCTTCCTCTTGAATCACTATCTATTAAAAAAACCGCATCAAAATCCGTTGCGCAGTTTTAAAGATCTAAGCATACATAGGGACAGACAGACAGCGGGAAGCGACTTTGTTTTATACTATGTAGTGACGAGACTTTTATATTAAAAAGAAACCCGTTGTTAATAAAGGCTTAAAGTAGCAAAAAATATGAATTTAAAAAATAAAATATTTTTGAACCATGCAACCTAACCATGTAATGTAACCTATTTGTAAAATCTTTTTTTCGCTATATACTATATTTTTACAAGCAATGGCATCGAAAATGCTATGTTTGATATAAAAAAGATGGCAACCCTACCTCGGACTGTGAAAAGTTATCACACAACGCTTTTACTTGCTTTCACGTGAAACTCGTGAGACGATGTCTTGACGAGCAGACATGCGTTAACGCAGATAAATGGTGTGTATTTTACACGCAATTATTGTAGGACTAGCTGTACCCGTGGTTCTGTCTGCCTGTCTCATCGTCATGTCTTTTTCTTTTTTGCTTCATCAAAGCCCAGCCCAAACCCTTGGACCTAGAATGCTGAAGTTTTGCACAGAGGTTCCCTTTATAATGTAGACAAGGAATAAGGAAGGATTTCCCGGTAGTACGATCCCGTGGGATAGTTTCCGACAACCACGCGGGCGAAGCCGCGGGCAAAACCTAGTTTTTAATAAATTACGAAACATTTCAACGCAGGGCCTACCACATCACCTCAATCATCATCTGTTTCATTTGTTCCATGTTCAAGCTCTCTTTCCTTTTGGCCGAAAAAATATCAAAATTGCAGTAAACAGACTGAGTTACTTTTGCACCGGCAAGTGTGTATAGATGTCTTAAGTGTATGTACCTGAGTACTTATTACTACAAAATATGAAAGAAAGTAGCCTGTCTACCTGGCCTGGTAACCTTACCTATGATCTCGAAAACCACTGAGTTCGGTTCAATGGAGTTTCAGATGTCTGATAACTTTTTCGTTTTAAAGTGGACTGAAATAAATTGTGGTCAAGCAAAGATTCACACAGGCGGTTTTTTTTATACTACCGCAAACGTATTTGATTTCCGAACTAAACCTCAATTTTCGACCGTTTTTGCTGACTTAAGGTATTAAAGCCTTAATGCATAAGGAAAACCACAGTAAAAGGAAAATAAAGAAACTTTCCTTTCCTCGTGATTCGATTCTCTAAAACTTGACCTATTTTGCTTCACAAAATTAATGTAAACTGTACCATTAAACTGAGCCTCTGACGGTAAATCTTCCAAGAATAATAATTTAAATATATAAGAAAAAAAAAAAAAAAAAAATTACTTACATAGTAGTGTTTTTATTTTTTTTTTACGTAAAAAAAAATAACTTAGATTAAAATTGCTTATCAGTCTTGTAGGCTAGATTGTAATCAATTATTAAGAACCTGGTTCTTTTTATTATAGGAAAAAAAAGAAAACTTATTAGTTAACGGTTAGGGAGAGTCCAGAAAATTACCTGGTAGTAAGCTATAAAATGCTAATCGAAAACGATAATGTCTACTCCAAAGTCCAAATTAATAGGTATATCACGATTATTACAGGATACAATTATACAAAACTCATAAAAAAGCATTTTAAATAACTGTTATGTGACGTAAATCACAATGTTGACGGCAATAAAAATGCCAATCCAAACATTAGATGAAATCAGATAATTTATGACGACACAGCAAGTTCGTCCAGTATTCTTAATACATGTCCCAAAACTCTATGTAACAGTACCTTACAGTTATATACTAAACACGTTATGAGGAACTACATTAAAACTGTTATCAAAGGAAACCCGTTCAGAAATTACGTTATGTTGAGTAAAAAGTTCGTTGACTTTTGGCAATGTGGTACAGAATTATAACATTGACCAATCATCATCTGCCTAGCCTTTTCCCAACTAACTTGGGGTCGGCTTCCAGTCTAACCGGTTACGCTGAATATGGAGCGACCGCCTATCTGATCTCCACAACCCTAAAAAAACTGGTTGTCAGACTTTCGGGCTTGTGATGACCCGTAACGACCGTCAAAGATCTACCAATACAGCCAGTGGCACGGCGGGATCTCGCTATGTAAAGATAGTCACCCATCCACGGACCACCCGCGGCAAGCGTAGCTTAACCTTATCGATGGACCTGTGCGGCTGTTATTGCTTAGCCGCGAGCCCCTCTAATATTGGCCAATGTAATGTTTAATTAGTGTATTCTAAAGTACATTAATTACCACGACAATCGATTAACTGTACAGCAACCGATGGCACAAATTCGGCGGCTACCGTACCTAAAATGTCCGGTTCTACCTATTGGCATTGAAGGTCATCAGAAGGCAAAAATGTAACCCAACTTCTTGGTCTCTTCCAATAGTTATTGAAAGAGACCAACCTAAACCTTGTAGAAAAGAAGACCCTAAGAACCAACTATATGAATTAATTCCCATCTAAAGGAAAAGATCTGACCGTTATCTCTACCACAGACAATACGCAATATCTATAGAAATAAAAATGAATGACTAAAATGTGTTGCTAAGCGCAAAACTCGAGAACGCATAGACTAATTCGGATATATTTTTTTTCAAATATTCGTTGAAGTCTGAGGAAAGTTCAAAGTTGGAAAAGTTGCCGGGAAAATTTTAAAATTCAGGAAAACTGAAAGTGCATTTTGTATGGGAATTTTGTATAGTATGAATTATTGAAATTGGGACAGGACAACTCTGTCGGGACAGCTGGTAATTAATAATAGAGATACTGAAAGTGCCACGACACAGTGATAATGATGTTACAATAAAGAAAATAAATGTTGTTGATGACTGAAATAGCAAGTCTAGATTACAATTCTAATAGGAATCTGTCAAGCTTTAATTTAACTTTTACTTTGCGTTCAATTACCTTCAGAAATTGCCACCAGTGATGCAAACGGAGCAAATACTGCGATTTCATAATGCGTAGGTACTTACTGGTATTAGAGAAAGAGATTGGTTTGTTGTGGCTTCTGAAATAATTTACTTAGACATAAGTATCTTGATGCAGCTGGCAATAAACAACAAATAAATTATCTCTCTCTCTCTAATAAAATTCCCAGCCTACGCGGCATAATGACGACGCATCAACAAAAAAAGAAGACTAAATCAAGACTAACAAGCTTCTAGTATTTGTTCTATTTTTATTGCAATTCTAAACTTTATTTATTTATTTATTTGAAATAGATACGCTTAAAATTATGTCCATTTTACATTAATTAATAAAAGTTATAAGTATAAGTCCTGATGTAGTATAAACCTATTACAGGAATACACTGCATTTAAAGAAACATCTTCTAAAAACAAAAATATGAATTTATTCAAATTAGATTTTGACCTTCCGAATAACAAGAGATAACACAAATTAAAGCTTTGTTTATTGCAAAATAATAATTTATTCGTGTTAGAGTGGATCCAGCACTAAGCACCCTTGTCTCCTATACAATCCTCCCCATCATTATCAACAAAATGTATTCATTTATTCAAGTGTTCGCCGTCAGAAGTTGTTAAAGAGATCAACTTGTAGGTACCTTAAAGAATTCTTATGTTTTCCCGGTAAACTTGAAATTATATTCACTCTGACTTTTCGGATTCATGTGCGTATTATTATAATTATCACTTGCTAAAAAACGGTGAAGGAAAACATCGTGAGGAAACCGGCTGAGAGATATTTCTCGATGTGAAGTCAAAGGCCAAGGGCGGCATAAAAACTGACACCAGGTTAGTTACTAACCACACGAAAAAGAAGTAGAAGACTGAAAGGAACTTCAATTTTGAATTCTGAACGTTTTAAACTCACCTTTGATGCTATTTCCAGCGCCTCTCACCTTGTTTCCGAAAGTGTTCCTCCTTCAATAACTCACAAACTTCCACTTAACGCCTCAGGCACGATAAAAAATCACCACGTCGATATGAAAACATGAAATTTCCATAATTCGCAACATTTCACAAATCACATTGAACTCGCGGAGAGTTGAGAGCTTGTAAAAGGCTGTATTGATAAAAGTTCTGTCACACGCTGCTGCGTACCGTAATGTGTCACATTAAAAGTTGTCGGCGCAAACTTGGGCTCGTTTGCCTGACTTGTCACGAGGATCAGGCACTTCGCGATCGGATAGTTCGTTATTTGTGAATATTCGTTTAAAACTGAAGTGTTTGCTGCGAGGGAGTGTGCGCGAGCGCAATGACGCGTGCAGGTTGTCGGGGAGGAGGGCACAGACCTCGAGCGTGTGGCGGCGCAGACGCCGACTGCCGAGACACGAGTACCGTTGCTCCGAGAGTGGGAGCGAGGTCGGACAAGCCGGCAGGCTTTGACATTTCTAAGTTATTTGGTTACTTCATATCGATGCCATGACTCGCTTTTGTTATTGTTGCTGCTCTGGCACAGATCTGCAGTGCTGTTCAGCCGGAATTGTAGCAGTTGATTACCTTGATGGTGTATTTAACGATGCAGAACATTAAACATAGAGTGAGAGGTGCCATTCATTTCTAGTTAGAAGTGCAAGAATTTCATGCGGTTGTATTCGGAGAACATGTCTATTTGGAGGTCATGGTGTCATTTTCGAGCTTTTGTTGCAGTATTTTACTGAACCGTCTATCAAATCTTTTATAGTTAAGTTATGGCCTCCAAAACTAATTTTGTTTAACAACATTTTATACGAACCCGTCGTACTTACTACTTATCTAACTTGACACGCGATAAATATATTTACAATAGGCAATCTACAAGCATAAAACGACAAATTATTCAGTTTACGATCGCAATAAAGTACCTCCAGCTAACGAAAGCTGTTGACGCTATATTACGAGCTCTTGGGGCTATAAATCTCATAATCACATGTCTAATGTCGTGAACTCGTGACAAGACTTGGGTTATCTCGTGGCATTAGTCGTGTTATCTCGTATGAAATCGTGTACTAGATCTTGACATGGGCCTTTTCAGTTTCAAGATATATTTGCATACTTGGATCTAGGAAAGTTACTAGGCTGGTCTTGCCTGATTCTGCGATAGTTGTGAAGGGTTAACTACATACTATAGGTACATATATATCCTAACCTATACCATTAAATGTAGCAATATTCATATTTGTAATCATGTACTCTAAAACAGCTCTAACGATTTCGATGAAACTTGCTTACGAGGAAAATGAAAAATCGCACGCGTGCGACATACATTGCATTGTAAACCTAATCGTAGTGCGTTATGAACCAGTTTTCGAGGAAGTGTATTTAAAAATATTTTTTAGTCATCATCCTTAAAGGTACTATACATAGGTACATGATAAACATAATTTGAAACTAAAGCAATTTCGATATTCTTAGCTTTTCATTTTACAGAACCAGGCTAACGAAATCTGAACTGATTACTTCATTCATTCCCTCTGAAGAAAAGCAAAACCATTTTACGCTACTTTCACCACATACATAAAATAAATACGGTAAATAAAACAGGAAATTCGTTTCGCTAAAGTTAAATTGTTTATCCGAACTGTATTGGTAGCATTAGAGAAGATTTGTGAGAAACGCACTTCCCAATCCCGGTTTTGTTAAATAATGTAGGTACCTAGAGTTACGTCCCTTTACAATAGCGTATCATAATCATCCTTCGTGGCTAAGTAATAACAGCCACACGGGTCGATCTATAAGGTAAAGCTACGCTTGCTGGGGTTGTTCCGCGGATGGGTGACCGTCTTTACACACCGAGACTCCTCCGTGCCTCGGAAAGCACGTTAAGCCGTTGGATACTAACCATATAAATTAACACTTCTCGGATTTTCGTTTCCTTGACGCGAAATTTATTTCTTTTAGAGAGAGTTAAACATGCCTACATATAAAATTTACCTTTCCCTCTCTAACTACACTTTTCAAAAATATGGGAGACTAGATCTGATCTCATCTGATTTGACCTCGTTTGTCTGCTAGTTGTGTACCAGGGACCAGCGACCTTATTTCATTTTTAAGGTTCCGTACCTCAAAAGGGTAAAAAGGAACCCTTATAGGATCACTTCGTTATCCGTCTGTGTGCCGATGCCGCCGCGCCCCGCCGCGGCCGCGCCGGGGTCGCGGGTTGTTCGAAAGACATACCGTGGCCCTGGCATAGGCAACTGAAGGAACATGGGTAGGGTTTTAGTCAGTAAAAGTATGACACGCCCTCCCGTTCCACCCAGAGCGGGAGAAGTCATTTGATGATTTCCCATACACAAAAAAAAATCTATCTGTCTGTCTGTCAGTTGTCAGTTTGTCAGGACCCTTTTTCTCAGGAACACGTGGATGTACCTATCAAGTTTAAATTAATATCAAATACGTAGGTCTGCGGTCCTTTGAAGCTTTAAAAAAATTAAGCTTCTAAGTCAACGCAAAAAAAATACAGCCATTTTTGCGACATTATTTTGATACTACCTACTAGTTTTAGGTATCACAATTTACACATATTTTTTTGTTTTTGCGATTACAAACTTAATTTGCAGTTGGTGTATTGACCATGGCGTATAGCGATGTATGGAAACATGTTTTTCAACTAAAGTGATAAGTTTTTTTTTAGGATAAATTCATCCCAACTACGGAACCCTTCATTGTGCGTGGTCCGATACGCACTTGGCTGGTTTTAGGGTTCCGTACCAAAATGGTAAAAAGGAACCCTTATGGTGTGACTCAGTCTTTGTGTGGGGTATCTTAAGATAGAACGCTGTTTGCACATTCACAATTTTTTTTTCTTTTTTTTAGGCCGCATAGTTCTATGTTCTATGTTCTATGTTAAGGATTTGGTTTCCGCACTTAGTCCTTCATGTGGACCATTGTGCGTGAGCCATGGCGGCCTTCGGGGGTTATTCCAACCAGCCCACCTCCCTCCAGAAGTTAATCAAATCTCTGGGTCTGTTAATAACATCTGTGAAAGATCGGGGTATTCCAAGAGTTTCTGTTCTAATCTGGGCAACGCCTGTGCATTCAAAGAGCACATGCGCAACGGTCTCCTCAGCCTCCATGCAGGCCCTGCACAGAGGACTGTCCGTTATTCCTATTGTGTGGAAGTGTTTGTTTAATGAGCAGTGTCCTGTGATGGTCCCCGTCACCAGGCGCAGCTCGTTTCTGTCCAGACGCAATAACCGTCTGGTAAGCGTACCGTCCAGGGATGGCATAGCCTCCCTGGATTGCCTGCAGCCTGGTGTCGAGGACCACCAACTCTCTGCTTGTGTGTGGGTGAACTCCTTTAGCCACCTGCGTAACTGGTTGAAGGGAATGGGCGCGATTGGCTCAGCTCCACAGACGGACGTGCTGGATGCTCTCCTAGCTAGTTCGTCAGCTGCGTCGTTACCCAGTGATCCACTGTGTCCTTTTATCCATTGCAGTGTCACTGTGTTCCGGTTAGCAACCGTTACTCGTTCGAGTGCGTCGTGACATTCTAGTATTAATCTCGAGGTAATGTAACTTTTCCGTAATGATTGGAGCACCGAGGCACTGTCTGAGAGTATACGTATATTCGTATCCGTGACTCTCCTGGCTTCTATGGCATTACACGCTTGTATGATGCCTACACACTCCGCCTGGTAGACAGTGTTAAATTCCCCAAGCGGGCTGGATATGTTAATGTTAAGATCGTGTGAGAAGACTCCGACCCCGGTTCCGGAGTCAGTCTTTGATCCATCGGTGTATACTCTCAACTCTTGCGGGCCTGAGTAATCACACCGTTCTTCTGTGAGTATTATATCATAATGCTTCAGAAAGTAGTGCTGTTTCGGGGCTCTGTCGCATGGTGATGCCATCATTGGGTGTCGTCTGATCGCATCCTCTTTTATGCGAGTGTGCTTAACTCTAGAGTCCTTGCTCAGGGTTCCTTGCAGTAGGCCGCATAGTTTTCGACTTCTGATGAAAAATGTAAAAAAAATACCATTCCCCCATTATCTCCGAAGTTTGCATAGAGAAATATCAGAAATAATTTTATATGTATTAGAAGTTTATGTAAAGGTCACAGGAAAAATAAAACGATGTCTCTAAATAGCACACTTTTTCAGAAATCGGAACGCACCCACGGTGCGCGACTCAGACTCGCTCTTAACCGGTTTTTTAGATAGGTACCTATGTAAGTACTTTGATATTTCATAAAACCATTTCTAAGCTTGTCCCAAAGTTCGTCGTGTTCATTGTGCCTTGATTCGTTCATGTCCATGATGGATCTATTCTCCACGTGCCTCCGACATCTTCGCATTTATTTTTGATAGTGTTGACGCCTTTTTTTCTTGTTTAGAAATCCAATAGGTACGTATAAGATTGATGGTACATTGTGGATTTGATTGATGAAATACCAATGAAGAAAACTAGGTACAATGCGTTTCAAATAAGAATAGGATCGACTCAGCGCCATGTTGTGACGTCATAGCTGTCAAATCGACTGAATTGTGTAGGGTGAGCAAAACAAGACATTTTTTAGTTAACATTTATTTACGAATCATGAATGAAGAATTTGAAAAAAATGAAAAAAATTGTTGCCAACAATGATAATATGAAAGAAAGAACCATAATTTATAAAAAAACTAATTGTGAATAATTTTTTGATGTCTGTTTTCACTTTGATTTAACTAAGACAAAACAAAACGTTATTGATACGCAAATAAGTTTTCTCTGCAAACCGAAAATCAACATTTGACAGATAGAGGTCATTGACGTTCCTATTCTTATTTGAAACGCACTGTACATTTTATGGATTGGATTGATAACTCATGAATATTTGAACGAGACTTAATTATCTGTCTACGTGATTTTAAGTGATAACTTCACATTTTTCAGTTTAAATTTTAACTTACTCAGTCAATAAAACACGCAGCAGACTCATAATTTTTAATCACTATCATAATTAATACACTTTCACACAGGTACCTAAATTGCCAAAAAAAACAATTAACCTGACGTTTTTAAAGTGTTAACTACCATTACCACCATAATATGCATTGTATTAGTTCACTCAAAACTTATTCGAACATAAATCACGAAATAATCAGAATGCGAACTAACGAGTTAATGTTATAAATAGATGATTACCTCCGTAAATTAGTACTATAAAAATATCTTGCGCGTATAAGCCGGTAATGGTCGAGGAGGCTACGCTTTCGCGATTTTTAATATTTCTTTCACGCGTGGCTAAGGAAGTCGGCACACTGAGCCGGGCACGACACCGAGACGTCAAAGGAAAGATTTCACACAGCAAATATTTCACGACGTTTTGCTTTCAGCGTTCTCTATAAGCATCTTGAAAAGGTTAATGCAAAATTGGAGGAGACAGAAATTGTAACTCTAATTAGGGTTCCGTACCAAAATGGTAAAAAGGAACCCTTATGGTGTGACTCAGTCTGTCTGTCTGTCTGTCACAGCTGGATATCTCAAGAACTACTAACGCTAACTAGAAATTTGGAACAGTTTTAGATAATGTTTGCCCAACTAAAGAAATAAAGATATGTATATTTTTTTTTTTTGCAATAGGGACTGGACAGGGCTACTACTAGGGCATGGGGGTATCATATGAATTCTCAAACCGTTCCCCCCCCCCCCCACCTCCCAAATCTGAAATTATTCTATGTGATAGAAGTTTATGTATAGATTACAGGAAAAATAAAACGATGTCTCTAAATAGCACAGTTTTTCAGAATTCATCAACAAAAATTACATGTAAATGATGGTACGGAACCGTCAATCAAATAAATTTATTTTCTGTTTTATCATGTTTAGATATCGTTACCTATCACGTCTGCGGAGTTTCGCTAGCTAATTTGATTTAATTTATTTATTTTTTTATTAATTGGGCTATTTAGACAGCGTTTGCGTGAGGAATTCGGGTGGCAAAGGTGGGAGAGCACGACAAGAGGTGAGGCATCATTTGTGACGTAGCTCCACAGACGCAATGTGGCTCATTGGAGTACGCCCACCAGACTAAGTAGTACAATAAATGTCTTTGTCTTTGTCTAACTGCAGCGGCCCGCCTGGGTTCTTAGTTGGTTAATAGATTTTTAGGTGGGCCATGGTAATTGGTGGCCCGCTGGGATGAAGAAGATCAAGTTCGTCTGTAGGGGTAACAACGAGACATAATATTTAGCTCACGACAGCTGCTCATACAAATTTCTCCGAACAATGCTTCGATTGAATCAAGAAGGTAAGAAAATCTACTGTAGTAGGTATCTAAGAGGTTTATTTTCTGTTTTATACTTACGATTATACGTAAACAGTTCCTTACTGTGCAGTAAAATTTACTTTAAATCGAAGGTTTTACCTAAATTTTTTTAGAACTTACTAAGCTAAACATTGATTTAAGTATAGCATTTTGTCATAAATCTACATTTAAAGCCTAGGCCGCACACATAGCAATAACCCGAAGATTCGCGTAATTGCGATGTATGTAGCCAAGTATTCGCGTATACTTCGGAGCTTCGTGCGTAGTCGCAACGACTTCGCTCCGCTGTCGGTAAACTCTCGCAGATCAAAGCGTTTTATCGCAAATTCGCAATGAACTTCGCTTGCGCGGCCTAGTGATGGGTAACTAGCCGAAATTTCAATAGCTTAGCTAGCCGGCTATTTGAGGTGGAATAGCCAGCTAGCTAGCCAGCTATTTGGCTACTTGGCTATTGAATAATTGATTCACTAGCGGTTAGCGCTAGCGGCGGCGTAGCTACTGTAGCTAGGTAGGTATGTCATGATTTCGTTTTTTATTTACTTTGTATTTTATTTTATACTCTTTTGAAATGAAATGCCTTTCTCTCGTAGGTCGTACGTATTACTTATTCATAAAAAAATCGAAAATTTACAATGGCGTCCATTTCAAAGTAATTAAAATAAAAAGGCAAAAAATCAAATCAAATTAAAATCAAACAAAAAAAAAAAAATTTAAAGCAATTAAGCAAGCAATTTTATCCAATATTTATTTCTTTTGTTTCATCTGACTGTAACTAAATAACTACCTATCTAACTATCCTATACGTAAATTCGTATAAATACAAACAAAATTACTAAGTATAATGCCCTCTCTTTCTCTAATCTATATTATGACTATTGTGAGAAAGAGATGTGTGATACGAATGAAGTCCGCACACGCGTCTCGTCTACGCAGCAGTACTCCACAGTGAGCGCGCACACAGCTATCGGCTAGTCTGGCTAGCTGGCTACCGGGACGGCTGTAAAACGTAGTGGCTAGTGGTTATATTATACTCTGTGGCGGCTATCCGCTGTGCCGTAAACTTGTCGGTTATTCTAGCTAGCCAGTAGCCAATAGCTAGTTATCGTGTTGACGGATATCATAGCCATGGCTATTTTTTGAATAGCCGCTATTTGGCTAGTTATTAGAATAGCTACCCATCTCTAGCGCGGCCACACTTCAGTCGGCCCCCACCCTTCGTGCGTAGTGGACGTGTTAAGTTAAACTACAGTGCATAATATAGCTGAAGCCGTAACATGGATTGGAGTAATGATAAAATTTTAGAATTTATTGCAAATTACGAGTTGCTTTTAATTTGTTTTTTACATGACATATGTAAAAAATAATTATTTGCTGCCATAAAATACAGAGCAACCGCGGCGTCCATTTTGTTTTTTTGCGTTTGTACATCGCTCGTACATCACGATAAACTTGACAACACGCACTATGTGGCCGCGCAGCTTCGCTGTAGACCGAAGACGAAGTTTATCGCCCGAATTTCATCGCGATGTGTGCGGCCTAGGCATAAACGAAACGCGTTTTGTCCCGGTGCAAGTGAGTCTTCTATCTCGCGCGTCAAACTAGACAGCCACCTCGCTTCGATGTATCCTCTTAATCTTATTGGATGACTATCTATTAGGGCGAGCGCGCACTGCGGTGCGTTCCGTAATGGTAGCCATACACGCTAGGGCATGCATGACGGTTATAACCTTACAGGTATAACCAACAGGCAAACCCTAGCGTGAATGCTATAAAACTGTACAGTTTTCGATACTATGAAACTCTGTTATGCCTGTCGGTTATGCCTGTAAGGTTATAACCGTCAGGCAAGCCCTAGCGTGTATGGCCACCAGTTCTGCCGCACTGGGCGGGACCTACAGTAACAAAACGCATGACCGCAGTGCGCGCACTTCAAAGACATTCCATACTTCACAGATTATGCTTTAGAAAAACGCACCGCAGTGCGCGCTCGCCCTTACCTACATATCGAGATTCTTTCATGCCTCGGAAACCACCGAGCTAAACCACGCTTCGATGTATCCTCTTAACCTCTTAACCATATTTTTTTACCTTTAAACGTCTTATAACTTATATATTATAAGCAAAGTTTTTAAATAAAGGGGTAGGTAAGTATTAAAAATGCAACGATGTGAAGAACCAAGATTGCCAAGATGTTCTATGTAAGAACCTCCTTACAGTGCGAAAGAAATAGCCAGTGTCGTTCATTATGGATGCAAATTCCTTCCACTACTTAATAGTCCACGGATGGGCGAGAGGCGGCGGCGGCGTGAGAAAATGGTGGCTCGCAGTCAGCCATGCGAAAATGTGGCGGCGACTGGAGAACTAACATGTCAGTGTCAACGCCTCGCCTCTCGCGGAGAAATGTATGAATCCCTAATGCAAAATGCATGTTATTTTATTTTACTGAATAATTCTGAAAAATATATCTGTGGCTGAGGAAATTTTTGGACACTTATTTACATATATGTTTGTGTTCATTGGATGGATACCTACCTACATCATCATCATCATTATTATCTACCAGTTATCAGTGTCAGGGACAATCTTGCCCGATATCCTAAACAGGTGTACCAGAAAGGTATATAATAATATAGTCCACTCGACAAATTACCAAAAAGGGGGTGTAGAGTGCGTGAGCTGGGACGTAAGCGATTTCTTCAGAAAGTTGTTCAGGGTGCTTAGGGAGTAAATATACTAAAAGTCCCCGCGTCTAGAGGGTGCGCCGGAGTGGGGGGATAGAAGTTTCCACTTTTGAGTTTTTCGCTAGTATCTTTAAAACGTTGCGTCGAGAAAAAATATCATTTATGTCATGAAAGCTCATAAAATTTGTTACAACTTTTACCTTATATACTTTTTCAAATTCCTAGCTATTTTCGAACTACACGTTTCGGAAAAGTGAAAGTTGTGAAAAAACTACTTTTATCGAAAACTAGCCGTTGCCTGTTCTTCGTTCGCGTTATTTCGGGATAAAAAGTAGCATATGATTGTTAATCCAGGTCCTAATCTATCTACCTACCAAATTTTATCCAAATCTATTCAGCCGTTGAGTTATCGAAACTTTTATCTATGTAATACGTCAAGTGCACCCTGGTTTGCCAGAAATACAGAAATACACGAGAGAAAGATTCCAACAGTGAAAGAAGAAATAAGCGAAAAATGCAAAACATACAAACAGAGACTGAGCAAGCACAGCAATGTCTTAGCCAAGAACCTTCTAAACAGACAAGGGGATCAAATCCGCCTAAATAGATGGCAAATCCTAAACTTGGATCAGAGACAGTGAAAATTTAAAGTTTACCTACTTAGTACTGAACTCATAACGTGAATGTTCAATGGAACGTCACAAAAATAATCTCACAAGAAGATCACATCTGATTATGGCTAGAAAGCCGATTGCAGATAAAGAGAGAGGAAAAAAAAAATGTAATACATCGCCCGCGTGGATGTCGAATATTATCCCACGGGAACCTACTACCGGGATAAAAAGTTTCATATGTGTTAATCGTGGCTAAGTAATAACAGCCGCACGGGTCGATCCGTCAGGTTAAGCTACGCTTGCCGGGGTTGGTCAGTGGATGGGTGACCATCTTTACATATCGAGATTCCTCCGTGCCTCGGAAAGCACGTTAAGCCGTTGGTCCCGGCTGTTATTCGTGGATCTTTGACAGTCGTTACGGGTCGTCAGAAGCCCGAAAGTCTGACAACCAGTCTTACCAAGGGGTATCGTATTACCCAGTTACTGGGTTGTGGAGGTCAGATAGGCAGTCGCTCCATGTAAAAATACTGGTATTCAGCTGCATCCGGTTAGACTGGAAGCCGACCCCAACATAGTTGGGAAAAGGCTAGGCAGATTGATTGATGTGTTAATCCATGTTATAAACTATCTGTGTGCCAAATTTCATCCAAATCTGTGTAGCCGTTTTTGCGTGATTGAATAACGAACATTCAAACATCTTCACAAACTTTCACATTTATAATATTAGTAGGATTAAGTATACCATTTAAGTCTGCATCCATTTAAGCCGTGACAAAGTTGTAAATCAGCCCCTTCAGCATGAACCCTCCACTGAGGATGATAGTGCGTTGGAAAAAGAACCCTTTTCAGGACTTTCACGACCAAAAACGATGAAGACTTAAATGGTATAATGCTACTAATATTAAAATGTGAAAGTTTGTGAAGATGTTTGTTATTCAATCACGCAAAAACGGCTGCACGGATTTGGATAAAATAGTGGGATCTTCTATCCCCCCCCCCCCCCCCGTCACTCCAGCGCACCTCCTAGACGCGGGGACTTTTAGTATGTTTACTCCCTAAGCACCCTTTTGCCGAAATGCCCAACCTACGCGCTACACCCTGAACAACTTTCTGAAAAAATCGCTTATGTCCCAGCTCACGAACTCTACAACACCTTTGTTGAGTGGACTAATCTAGGTACATTTAGGTTGAGCAGGTATTGAAGTTTTGTATGGAAAGTTGTTCATTTTTTCGCGATTGCGACGATCCGGTCCCATGGAGAAAGTTGTTTAGTTTGGTGGTATGTACTCCACCCTTAAATTTGACTTTACCTACCTTTCTGGTACACCGTTTTTTTTTTTTTTTTTTTGAGGGTGGGTTATCATCAAATAACTTCTCCCGCTCTGGGTGGAGCGGAAGGGTGTCAGACTTTTACTGACTAAAACCCACCCGTGTTCCTTCAGTTGCCTATGCCAGGGCCACGGAACGCGACCCCAGCGGCGTCGGCCCTATTGGACCCCATCACTTGCTGACATCTCTTTGAGGCGCGCGTGGAACACAACGCGCCGTCGAACTATTAGTTAGGTACCTACTAGGTATCGAAAAATTTTCAGGGTAAGTATATAATGTCTAATCAAAATACCTACCTATTTATGTACCGTAAAGAATCACAAAAATAACAAATAAGCCATAACACTTATGCGGCAGCTGTGGCATCTCTCTAATAAACTTGGAAGTATTTTATCTATTTCATTTTCTTTCGCCGAGCGCGTAGGTATCTACCTATGCGTGGAAGATGGCGGATAAATATTATTACTTAGGTACTTACTTACAAAATAATTACTAGTCGGTATTTACCATAATTATTTTTAAACCGATAGATTTTACATGAGGATTTTCGTTCCCGTTTAAAATTATTTTCATATAGCCTGGTCGGTACCTACTACTGCTACTGGTTGTTTTCAGGTATTCTCGGCTATAGGTACGTTTGTCAAAAACACCGAGAATCATGCTTTTAGTCGATGATTGATCGCCTTGAGATTGTCGCCCAATTAAGTAGGTAATAAATTATTACACTCACTCAACATACTACTTCGTACGTGTGCCAGCATTCACTGATAATTATTAGGTCTTTACCTATGAAATTGCCGTTCTGCAGTACTGGCCATTTCAAATCAAAATAATTTTTGTTTGGCTAAGAATTCTAATTTCAAATTAATTTTATTTTAAAAACATGGATTTTTTTTTTCCAAAAGTAGTCATTTGTTTATTGATTAGTGTTACATTTTCATCGCATTTCAATCTTTTTCGTCATCATGGATACGTTAAAAATTCGAGTAATTATGGAATATGAGTACCGTCGTGGCAGCAACGCGGCACAAGCGGCACGCAACATCAACGACGTTTACGGAGCTAACACTACAAACCAACGCACCACCTGTTATTGGTTTGCTCGCTTCCGTTCTGGAAATTTCGACCTGAAAAATGAACCTCGCGGTCGTCCGAAGACTTTGGTCGACAATTACGAATTAAAGGCGATTGTGGAAGCTGATGATACACAATCTACGGCTGAATTAGCAGCAGCTTTCGACGTTAGCGTCAAAACAATATTGGTCCATTTGCGTCAAATTGGCAAGGTAAAAAAGCTTGACAAATGGGTGCCCCACGAACTCAATGATCGCCAGCGCAAAGTACGCGTCGAGACGTGCCTTGCACTGCTCAACGGACACACTAATGAAGGAATTTTGAACCGCATTGTTACCTGCGATGAAAAATGGATTCTGTTTGATAACCGCAAGCGCTCAGCAAGTTGGTTGGAACCTGGTTCAGCACCTAAACAATGCCCTAAACGAAAACTTACCCCTAGAAAAGTGATGGTCACTGTTTGGTGGTCTAGCGCCGGTGTGATTCATCACAGCTTCTTACCAAACGGGGTGAGCATTACTTTAGATGGTGTACTGTGAAGAACTGAACACAATGATGGAGAAGCTGGCACATCTCCAACCAGCATTGGTCAATCGCTCGTCTCTGCTGCTCCTGCACGACAACGCGCGACCTCATACTGCACAGCAGACGGTCTCCAAGTTGCAAGAACTGGGGTTGGAAGCTCTCCGTCATCAGCCCTACTCACCAGACCTTGCGCCTACAGACTAGGTATTACTTTTTCCAGAATTTGGATAACTTCTTGGCGGGAAAAAAATTCAATACCCGAGAGGCAGTACAAAATGCCTTTGAAGAATTTGTTGCCTCCCGACCAGCTGATTTCTTTAAGAAGGCCATCAATAAACTGCCACTGCGTTGGCAAAGATGTATTGATTGCATGGGTGATTACTTCGATTAATACAAATAAAAAATACATGAAAAAAATTCGTTTAAATTTTTTCATACAAAACGGCAATTTCATAGGTAAAGACCTATTGTTACCAACCCTGAAATCGAACCCAAGACTGTGGACCTGTTGCCGTATGAGCACTTGACTAAAGTGGTAATAAAATCTTTGATTTAATATTAATTGATGAAAGTTGTTGTGCTTGTATTTTGGCGATAAAATATCATCAATGAAGTTCTGAATTTCTGAATTTCTGAAGTTCTGAATTTGCATTACTTTTCTGAACGTATCTTCCAACGTCAATGTCATTGTCAAACGTAATTCCGTTCCAGCGCTGTCAGAACAGATCGATTCGAGTTGTAAAGCACAATGATTTTATTAGTAGAGATGTAAAGATCGAAAATTGTTTGGGAGAAAAAGAGATAGCCGTATACAAAAGTTTAAATTGACATCAGAAATCCTAACGTCATTGTCCCTGCATCTCGTTCGTGAAACTGATTCATGTTTATAATTTCTTTAAATTGTTTTGTTGCTTGAATAACAGCAAAACTAAATTAAAATTAAATGTTTGTTTACGTGTTAATCCTATAGCTTTGAAGCGAGACTAATAGCGAGAAATTACATAAGCACAAAATATGATAAACGTTTATTGATACGATGTGTTGAAAATCAAACAGGAAAAACGCAATCAAATAAATCTCTTATCACCAGTGTTCAATAATATTGTTTTAGTGTAATTAATTTCACAAAATGTCGGCGTTACTAACTGCAGACTGGTTCCAGTTAGACTCCTATTACAGGTATGATAGTAATTTAAAATTAAAAAAGTTGAACTGTCATGACATTTTATGTTTTAGTACTACAATAAAATGTATTTAATAATTGAATGTCCACACGATGGGTGCCTGACGATAGACGAGGTCGCCGAGGCCGGCCGAGGAAGAGGTGGCGAGACGACTTAGACACGTACCACAAAGGTTGGATTTAGGTGGCCCTGGAAAAGTATGCTTGGAAGGATTTGGGGGAGGCCTTTGCTAGGCAGTGGAATGTGTAGGATAACTTAAAAAAATTAAGGCAGTTCTAACATGATTACCTCGCACAATTACCAGCTTAAAATCATAATCATAATAATCATAATCATAAAAATCTTTATTTTTCTCATTTAGTATTACAGGCACTAGATATTATATGCACAATCTTATATAGAGAAAGGTGTCTGAAGTAGGAGGGCCCTGAGTTACAGATCACTTCAGCTTCCTTTATTGAAAACAAACAAAAATAAGTTTCAAACAGCTGGAAACGGACATCACAGACATTATAATGATTAATACTGTAACTAATAACACTATTTCTTTCCTACACCCTTTGTTAAAACATCCAATCCTTCCTATAGAATCACAACCTAAACCATTAACAAGTTACTATTTCAAAAACAATAAAAAAAGTCATGAATCATAATTTTATGAATTTCAGGAAGTTTGATCTGTATACTATGAACTGGTCTATGGATGAGGGCCTAGAAAACATGATAGTCAGTGGAGCTCAGTATGGAGGTCCCATCGCTGTAGTGAGGGACCGCAAACAGTTTGTACGCATCATGGGCACTGCCAAACCTGTCATCACTCTGTACAACAGTGTTGGAACTATTATCTCCAAGATTTTGGTATGTTTACTGTTTTAATGAAAATAATGGCAAAGCCTCTTACGTCTAGCTTGAAATAATAAGTGTAAAATTGCTGTGTGGATTGCATGCTGAGATAGGAGCCTTTTGGCCTCGCACGGGACGTTGGTTTTTATTTGCTTTTTTTTTAAATATATCTACGCCATTGCTTTGCATGAGTGAACCGAGATACCGAAAGTCGGAGCAGACTGGGAGAAGCGCGCCTTCAAGCGCTATGGCTCCAGAAGTCTTCATATTCCATTTAAAACACTCCTTGTTTCTGTTTACCTTATCTTTTAATTCTGTATATTCCAGTGGAACAGCGGAGAACTGGTCCACATTGGCTGGTCAGATGGTGAGCAACTGTTATGTGTCCAGGAGAGTGGTGATGTTCTAGTCTATGACATGTTTGGAGCCTATCAGAGGACCTTCAATATGGGGCAGGAGGTCAGGGATACCAAGGTGAGTTGAATTATGATATATTAGCTGCGCCCCGGGGTTTCACCCGCGTAGACAGGGATAAAAAGTAGCCTATGTGTTAATCCAGGGTATAAGCTATCTAGATACCAAATTTTATCCAAATCGGTCCAGCCGCTTAAGCGTGAAGTAACAAACATACCAATACACACACACACACACTCACAAACTTTCGCCTTTATAATATTAGTGTGATTATATCTTCACCGCTGGATCATTGTTGTCCGAAAAATAAAGAATATAATAATATCTGCCTTCTGCTTTCAAATTAATTCATCAAATATTTTGACTGAGCATCAAAAATAATATAAAAAATGTACTAACCTATTAAAAGTCAGGTGAAGGTAAAAAGTTTTTAATACTTTAACATCATTAATAGCTTAGTAAAATATGTATTCCAAACAATAAATTAGGTCCTAAATATCACCTGCCTTGGCTGAAAGCCAATACCAACTATGTTGGTATTGGCTTTCAGCCTGACCTGCTGCAATTGAATACTAGTATTTTACATGGAGCGACTGCCTATTTGACCCCAACAACCCATTTACTGGGTATACAATACACCTTGCTAAGACTGGTTGTCAGAATTTCGGGCTTCCGACGACCCTTAACGACTATCAAAAATCCACGAATGTGAGCCAGGAAGGACCAACGGCTTAACATGCTTTCCTAGGCACTGAGAGGTCTTGATATGTAAAGATGGTCACCCATCCCATCCACGTAGCTTAACCTACCCGTGCGGCTGTTATTAATTAGCCACAAGCCCCTCTCAATTAGGTCCTATCTCAGTTATAAAAATAATGATTAGTTTTAATTGTGTCCGTCAATAATATTTTTTTTTCTTAATTATGTCACATACATTGCCATTTGCCACATTCAAATCAACATTACTTACATATTTGCAGGTTTGCAAAGCCCAGCTGTTTCCTAGCCCCCACGGGATAGGCCTAGCAGTCATCACCACAACCAACCGCATGTTCCTACTCAGTAATGTCTCTGAACCTAAAGTGAGATCCGTACCTGATTTACCAAGTAAGCACTTTTAATTATATCTCTTATTATTTCGTGTATTATGGCACGAACATATTGCTAAGTAAATATCAGGCCAAAAAAACAAAAAAGCCAACGTCACGCGGTGTTCCCAGGCGGTCACCCATCCAAGTACTGACCGCGCCCGATGTTGCTTAACTTCGGTGATCGGACGAGAACCGGTGTATTCAACGTAGTATGGACGTTGGCGAAAGCAATAACAAAATTACCAAACAGATTCGAATCACAAGGAGTGAGTGAGAAGTTATTATTAGAAGTTCAATAAATAGGTAGGGATTCTGGTTGGTAGGTATAGTACATTATGATATAAGTGCGGTAAGTTGAAAATTACAACCGAGGCGATATTCCTAGCCCGAGCCGTAGGCGAGGGCTACAAGAAAGCAGAGACTGTAATTATCAAAGCGCACGTATGTCATACGACGTTTTATAACATATTTGCGAGGAAATAAATAAAACTCAGACTTTCTTAAACGAATAAATCTTTAAAAACACACTTTCTGAAAATGAATTTGGATCTTTGCTTGTTTTCCATATGATGAAATTGATACGCTTGTAAGTATCTATCGGTCGATTTTTCAGGCAAGAGGCTTAGAGTAGCCTTTTTCGCTGCCTCTGAGACTTCTGGCGGTGGTGTCGAATTAATAAATTCATCATCACTTGACGACATTTTCAAATAAAAACAATACAGCGAAAAGCGCGCGGAATAATTTTTCCTTGTTCACATCCACCAATTAGCGATGCGCGCGCATCAGCGCTTTTTTTTTTTAAAGCAAAGGCACAAAAACAGCCAGTATTACTAATAAAATAAATTAATATTTTTTTGTTTTTGTTTGTTGTTGTTGCAATTTATTGTCAAAATTAAATTAAAGAATTAATTCTTTAATTCAATTAATGTTTATTTTTTTATATTTTATCTCCCAAAGTTAATTTTATTCATAAAATGTTGACCACTTTTCTGACATAAAAACTCTTTGCTAAGATTTAAAAAGTACCGTTCGTTATAGACGGAGCATCTTGATAAACCTTGCGTTTTACCTTATTAAAAAGAAACCCGTGCGTTTTACATTACAATTACGCACAAGTACGTAATGACATACATTACGATATTGAAATTCGTGAAATAAGAGACCCTTTACGAGCAAATGTGTTATAAAATAAATTATAAAACAATATCGAAAACGGGTCTTATCGCGATATTCTTTTTAACGAGGTAAACAGGTACCGACGTAAATAAATTGCATGCAGCTGAGATGAGAATGTTTAGAGAGATGTGTGGTGTTTTACACAAATGGATAGAATAACAAATGAGTACATATGTACTATTGTTTAGTTAGATTATGTTACAAACAATGATTTTTAGATGTATTTTGTACTTTAATTTTAATTTTGGAGGTGTGACTTGGCTATCGCATTAGGTTAAGACCTGTAATGGTAGTTTTAAGACATTTCATTAAATAAATCAATAAGAGGAAGTCTGAAAGTGGCACCGGTGACTGAAAAGTTGTGTGGAAATCAGTTCTCATGGTATAAGCATGTGATGCGAAGGAGTTAGGTAAATAGTGTGAGGAAAGTTTTAAGAGTAGGGCAAAACTTTCAAGAGTAGGGCAAGACCAAAGAAACGATGGATGGACTGTGTGAATGATGATATGACTAGAAAGGGGATGATTACCGAGATGACGACAAATAGAGAAGTATGGAAGAAAAGGACAAGTTGCGCCGACCTCAAATAAATTGGAATAATGATGAGAATGATGAGATAAATAAATGTCAAAAATTGAGGGTCACAGAGTCTAAATTAAAAAACAGAAAAAATCTCCAGTTCTTTTACTTTTTAAAACGAGTTTATTAAAGTAGCCTATAATGTTTCCTCTGCTGGGACGCAGTCCTGCTCTCTTAGAGAGTGTGGATCGCGGACGCAGAAGAATTACACAAAGTAATGCGTCTGCCTGGGTTCGAATACACGACCTACAACTCGTTAGTCGGGGCCGTTACTACTGTGCCACCACTGCTCTCTGCATTAAAGTAGGTATTGGCAAAAAAAGACAACCTCTTCGGCTTCAAAATGAAAGGTACGAAAAAAACAACAAACTTCAAATTATTAGGTTCTGAATAATTCGTCTAAATCTTTTTTATTATGTTCATTACTTTATAAGAGGACAAAAAGCCAACGTCACGCGGTGTTCCCAGGCGGTCACCCATCCAAGTACTGACCGCGCCCGATGTTGCTTAACTTCGGTGATCGGACGAGAACCGGTGTATTCAACGTAGTATGGACGTTGGCGAATGCTTCAACCAAATTATGAAACTCAATCCACAATGAGTGACTTCAATTATTCAACAAAAGGGCGATAAAAATTATCAAATAATATGACATATTTGTTGTCTAGTCTCCAAAAATAGATAGGTAGCGAGTTCGATAACCTAATAGAATCAGAGTTACAGACATCTTACAAAGTTAATGTAATCCACAATATTTCAACTTGCTGTTTTGCAAATAATTAATTGAAATTGCAAAAAGTCAACGTCACGCGGTGTTCCCAGGCGGTCACCCATCCAAGTACTGACCGCGCCCGATGTTGCTTAACTTCGGTGATCGGACGAGAACCGGTGTATTCAACGTAGTATGGACGTTGGCGACAGCTGAAACGAAATTATCAATCTGATACTTTTTTTTTTTAATAGTAATAGTAATCTTTATTTAATCCTCGAACAAAGAGTCGTCATATTATTTTCCATTATTCAACACACCAATGGAAGGGCTAGTGTTACTACTCTAGCCCAAAATAAACATACTTCAGCATAAGCATAATCAACCTTTAACGTTCCCACTACTGGGACACAGGCCTCCTCTCAGTGAGAAGGGAGGGGCCGTAATCCACCACGCGGGCCCAGTGCGGGTTGGTAGATGTCACATGTCTTCGAATTTTTGGTTCTAGGACATGCCGGTTTCCTCATGATGTTTTCCTTCACCGTTTTGAGAGCAGCGATGATGAAATAATTTACACAAAGTAAAGCACCTATCAGGGTTGGAACCTACGACCTGCAACTCGTAAGTCGCGGCCGTTACCAATCGGCCACCACTGCTCTCAATAAACATACTTAGTTCGCCCGAAATTCTACAGTTTTGTTAAAGTCATAAAAATAATGTAAACTTTTTTTGAATTCCAGGAGCAAATGAAGCAATATCGTGTTGGTGCGTCATCAGTTCTGGCTTCCTTGTGTGCAGGGACAAGGAAATCTACAAGTGTCAACTAGGCGAGTCCAGAGCTGTGCTTATGGTAAATATTAACACTTTTCTAAAAAAAATGTTATAATGGCAAACATATTCATGCATAGAACTAGGGGTACAACCGATGCCGTTATTTCGGCGATATTTTTATTGCCGGTACAACGATACATTCAAAATTGAGCATTCTACTTTTTTGAAATAAAATCGAAAAATTTTTTTTTCGATTAGTAAGTAAGTTTTACCTTTACCTGTTACCTTTAATTTTGAAGCCGAATTTGCCAATACTTAAAAACTCGTTTATGAGGTAAAAAACTGGAGATGTTTTTAAATTATTCTTTATTTTAGCCTATAACCAATCACTATTTTTTTAATGAATGATTTAGCTAGTAATAATGACGTCACATTCACTCTTTGCTCATGGATTGAGTTTGATAATTTGGTTGGAGTATTCGCCAACGTCCATACTACGTTGAATACACCGGTTCTCGTCCGATCACCGAAGTTAAGCAACATCGGGCGCGGTCAGTACTTGGATGGGTGACCGCCTGGGAACACCGCGTGACGTTGGCTTTTTATTTTTTTTAAACGTTTAATTCAATGTTCGGCTTTATGCCCATAATTACTAATAATTAGTTTTAGTACTTACCTACAGTTTAATTTTAACAAATAAAAAAAAATATTCTTCTTTTTCCAGCCTCCCGACATAAAGAGTGCTTATACACAGATTCTGTCGATAGTCTCGTCACAGAATGGCCTGCACGTGGCATTTTTTACCGACTCTGGCATGCTGTGGATGGGTTCGTCTGATTTCAAGACTGTATACTCCGAGATTGACACCGGTTTTATCAAACAGCCTAAGGAGTTGATGTGGTTAGTTGATTATTTATTTTTAAAAAGAAAACAATTATTCTCTAGAGAGGCAACTTAGTCTAGGTTTGATTGTCATTCGAACTGTATCGTTCTGCCTAGCTTTTTCCCAACTATTTTGAGGTCGGCTTCCAGTCTAACCGGATGCAGCTGAATACCTACCAGTATTTTACATGGAGCAACTGCCTATCTGACCTCCACAACACAGTAACTGGGTAATATGGTTGTCAGACTTTCGGGCTTCTGACGACTCTACCGACTGTCAAAGATCCACGAATGGCAGCCGGGACCAACGGCTTAAAGTGCTTTTCGAGACACAGAGGAGTCTCGGTATGTAAAGATAGTCACCCATTCCATCCCGGCAAGCGTAGCTTAACCTGATGGATCGACTCGTGCGGCTGTTATTACTTAGTCACTAGCTCCTCATGTCATTTGAACTATAAGGGTCTGAATTTATGAATATTTTTCACTGTCTTATTCTATTTATCATTTTTGAAAGCCATCAAAATAAATCTTGAATTCCAAATACTCCTGCAAAAATAAAAGATTATTAAAAATACTGACTACTAAAACAAACAATCATATATTAACTCAATATTACAAAAAGTATGAAAAAATTCTAAAGAAGACAGTAACGACAGCAAAAAAACTTCACTATAAAAATAAAATGACCAAATCTAATAATAAAGTTAAGACAATGTGGAGCATAGTAAATGAACGTACAAACATAAAAATAGCAAGTGAGAAATGTAACATATCCCTACAAACAAGTAACATCATAACTTCTGAACCCAAAGAGGTTGCGAACATATTTAATGTTTTTTTTGCTTCTATTGGGGAGGCTACGAACAACTCAACCGGCAAACCGAAAGGATCTCCTGTTGTGTGCTCTACAGAGAATACAATCTTCCTCAGTCCAATTGATTCTTACGAGGTGAACACATTAATTAAAAATCTGAAAAATAAGAAAAGTCACGGCGTTGACGAACTGCCACCTGCCTTAGTAAGACAATGTGCGGATGAATTAACCTTACCATTTTATAAATTATTAAACCAATCATTTGAAGAAGGAGTTTTTCCCAATATCTTGCAAAAAGCTCTTATTAAACCTATTCACAAAAAGAATGATAAAACTGACCCTAATAATTACCGCCCCATTGCCCTCTTACCGACCGCTTCCAAAATATTCGAAAAAGCCATGTGTAATCGAGTATATGCGTTTTGTGAAAAATATCATGTATTTAATGACTGTCAAAACGGTTTCCGAAAAAACCGTTCCACTACCTTGGCCGTTTACAAATTCATTCAAAAAGCCCTTATTATAATTAATGATAAAAAGTACGCGATAGGGCTTCTGCTTGATATGACTATACAATTTGAAATATTATTAAATAAACTATTTAGTATAGGACTCCGCGGCAAATGTTATGATTGGTTTGTATCTTACTTGAAACATAGGGAACAAATAGTTGAAATCGAATATTACAACAATGACAAAAATGAAATAGAATTAATCAGATCCGATAGCAAACAAATTACCGCCTCAATCCCGCAAGGAAGCGTAATAGGGTGTTTCTTATTTCTTGTTTACGTAAACGACCTTCCAAATAATATAAATGAGCCATGTGTCCTTTTTGCGGATGACATATCTATACTCACCTCATGCGAAAATAACACCAATTTAAATGATAAACTAAATTCCATACTAGATTCTACAATAAATTGGATGACTAAACACAACCTAGAAATCAACTTCAAAAAAACTAAAATAAGTCCATTCCACCCTCGCCAAAAAATACCAATAAATATAAACTTTAGCTTTAGAAATAATACATTAGAAGTAGTAGATAAATTCACCCTATTAGGCCTAAACATTGATACACACATAAATTGGAAGTCACACATTCAGAAAGTAAGAGCTAAAATATCTAAATTTTCATATGCCCTCCGCGAGATCAAAAAAACTACAGACATTAAAACTGCACTAGTAACATACTACGCGTACGCCTACTCATGGCTCAAACATGGTGTCATCTTATGGGGCAACAGCACTGACGCGCCCACACTATTTATCCTACAAAAAAAAACTAATTAGAATATTAGTAAATATTGAAGTCACCGATAGTTGTAAACCCCATTTTCAGGAACTAAAGATTTTATCCCTACCCTGTCTCTATATATTTGAAGTTTGTAAGTTCGTGCGTAAGTACCCAGAATTCTTTACAAGAAGAGAGGACATACAAACGGAAATTATTTTAAGATATAAAAATAGATAAAACTTACCAACATCGCGACTAAAAATGCACTCCAATAGTACCTTTGTCATGTCCATAAAAATTTACAATAAGTTACCCGAAATAATAAAGAATTTAAATAAATACAACATCTTTATCAATAAATTGAGGCTTTTCCTTGTAAGCAAATGCTACTATAGTCTAAGTGAGTACTTAAATGATAAATTATAAGTAACTTCGTAATTATCTATTTGCATCTACAAATACTTACTATTAAAGATTCGCATACCTACTACTAATACGACTGAAAATTGAATGGAGCGTCCAATAAATGACTTACCTTATGGATGATATATGTATAAAAATTAATATGAATTACGTAATAAATCAAAATAATAATAGGTAAATAATATAATGAATAAAAAAATAAATAAATAAATAAATGTATATAATATCTATTATAAAAAATAAAAAAATAAACAATCGCTATAATTCTAAATTCAGTTCTGTAATAATAAAACAGTTTATCTCACTAAATACAAATTAAAATAATTAAATAATTACAAATATATTTAATTGCTAATAATTCAATTTATCACATTACGCACCCAGTTTTCTTCCTCCTCTCTCCTACTTGATCTATGCTGTGCCCGACAGGGTCCATAATTGTGACTATATAATAATTTCCCTACCAACTGTATACATTATGGTACGCAATAAAGAAATTGAGAATTGAGAATTGAGAATTGACTGTGTAGTAGATCTGTGTCATAACTAGACAAAAACTGTTACTGACTGCGTCGCCGTAGTCTTGAACGCACGGTACACTCGGGGCACAATAATATATTCATTTTGAAACTGAACATTTTAAAACATTTATCCACTTGCCGATAAATTTCAGGTGCTGTTCTCAAGCAGTAGTAGCACATTGGGATGACACAATGTGCATATTTGGCTCAAAAGGCCAGTCAGTACAATACCCGTATGACGGACCGTTCCACCTCATACAAGACATAGATTGCGTTCGAGTTGTCTCTGAAATGACCCACGAACTCATACAAAAAGTGCCGTTTGTTGTCGAAAAAATATTCAGAATTAACAGTACAGCGCCTGGCTCGTATTTGCTTGAAGCTTCGAGACAATTTCAGGTAAGATTGCTAATTTTTCACGTAATAATAATAGCGGTACTTCTGGAAATCTGGACACGTCTCGTATTGTTAGAATGTTCCTCTCTCTGGAGCCCTGACCGTAGCTTGGCACCTCTTCCCGATACCGGTGGTATATTATTTGTAAATATTTTTAAATGGTTTTAATTTTTTAATATTCTAACAAGAATAAAGTTTAAAAAACTGTAACCCCACTACGGAAAAATAAAATTGATCTAAGAAGGTCAAAATATTTATTTACTTAAACAATAATGACATAGGTATATACATATTTGTAATGTGCTCGTCAAGACCTTTCTTTTGATACCAAACATGTCATGATTATCTCAATTTAATTTTTTTCGAGGTCAGAAATTTACGTGTAAAGTTGACCATATTAAATTTAGGAAGAATTTATGTAGCCTATGTCACCCGGACCATTATTACGAATCTATCGATACCTCATTCATCAAAATCGGTTCAGTAATTTAGGCGCTACGGTGGAACACACGTAAATATATACTTATATACATACTTGCATACTTACATACAAACATAGACTGCTAAAATCATAACCCTTCCTTTTGGCTTTGCCGTAGTCGGGTAAAAATAGTAGTTAATAATGTTTGAATGAACAAAGGAGAATATAAACAAAATAAGAAAGTTACAATGTGATCATCGGATTGTCAAACTGAAGATACGAAAGCACAGGCATTTGTGTGACGTCACTCATTGTTCATGGATACAGTTTGACAATTTTGCTCAGTCTTTCGCCAACGTCCATACTACGTTGAATACACCGGTTCTCGTCCGATCACCGAAGTTAAGCAACATCGGGCGCGGTCAGTACTTGGATGGGTGACCGCCTGGGAACACCGCGTGCCGTTGGCTTTTTGCAATTTCAATTAATTATTTGCAAAACAGCAAGTTGAAATATTTTTTTATTATTAATAGGAATTACTGAATTACAATTAACTTTGTAAGATGTCTGTAACTCTGTATCGTTAAAACTGAATTCGAAGGAAAATAAAATATAAACCTGATAAATAAGATTTCAATTCAAAATATTCCAAACTCAAACTCAAACTCAAAGCATTTATTTCAAATAAACCAATTACAGGCACTTTTGAATTGTCAAAGGGTCGGTCTTGGGTCGGTCAGTCAGAAAAATGAAGCTAGTTGCCCATTCCAAAGCGTAGATCCTGGAGAAGAACGGGCAAGAAACTCCACGGACACTCTTTTAAATCAAATATTTTACATAATATTGGTTACATCGTTCATATTGAAAATATAGATGTGAGAACAATGTAGAAAGACGTGCACGTTAAAAGCGTCCGTAATGAAAAAGATAAAAACTAAAAACAACTAAATTAAAAATAATTTGTTAATTTTAATTTTATTGATTTATTATGTTACTGAACTCGCTATTTTTGGAGACTATACAATATTATTTGCCAATTTATAGCGCCCTTGGGTTGAATAATATAATAAAAATGACGACACTCATTGTGGATTCAGTTTCATAATTTGGTTGGAACATTCGCCAACGTCCATACTACGTTGAATACACCGGTTCTCGTCCGATCACCGAAGTTAAGCAACATCGGGCGCGGTCAGTACTTGGATGGGTGACCGCCTGGGAACACCGCGTGACGTTGGCTTTTTGCCTTTTTAATACTTATTTTTAATAGGTCTACAAATTTTTACCCAATTTTTGTTTGTTGTTGTTTTATGTAAGTATACAAATGAAAAAAACCGGTCAAGAGCGAGTCGGACTCGCGTACCGAGGGTTCCGTTCCGATTTCTGAAAAAGTATGCTATTTAGAGACATCGTTTTATTTTTCCTGTAATCTTTACATAGACTCCTATCACATAGAATAATTTCAGATTTTTCTCTTTGCAAACTTCGGAGATAAGGGGGGGGGGGGGGGGAACGGTATTTTTTTTTTTCATTTTTCATCAGAAGTCGAAAACTATGCGGCCTAAAAAAAAGAAAAATGAATGTGTTTTTTTCTATGGAATAATTTTTATGATTTATTGGAATTTAGGCAGGATGTCTGTTGGGTCAGCTAGTTTATAATCATCAGAAAATATATTACAGAATCACAGCCACAGGGCTGATGAATACATAAGATTGGTGAAGCCTGATCTTTCGATAGCTGTCCAAAATTGCATCGAGGCAGCTGCCTTCGAGTTCAACCCTGACGTTCAGAAGATGTTGATCAGGGCCGCGCAGTTCGGAAAGTGCTTCATCATGGACCCTGAGTTGACCGACCTTTATGTGAAGACTTGCAGATGGCTCAGGGTTTTGAACGCCGTTCGGGACCCCAAAGTGGCTATACCGCTTACTTCTGTGCAGTATCCTTTTCAAAAACTGAAATTACAATATAGTAGAACCTAGTTTAATGCCCAGAGACCCTCTGTGCATTAACCTCTGGTCATTGACCTCTGGGGACACGCGTTGAACAAGTGTTTAAGTTTTTGTGGTAAGACCCTTACCCCATTATCCATAAATAACTAAAACGCTCCATAAACCTATTTTAGTTAGAGAAGTGTTTTGTCAATTTCTTACCAATTATGATTTGATTTGAAAGAAGAAGACAAAACACTTCTGTATCTAAAATAGGTTTATAGAGCTCAAACTCAAAGCATTTATTTCAAATAAACCAATTACAGGCACTCTTGAATTGTCAAGGGGTCGGTCAGTCAGAAAGATGAAGCTAGTCGTCCGTTCCAAAGCGTAGTAGATCCCTATGGAGAAGATCGGGCAAGAAACTCCACGGACACTTTTTTAAATCAAATATTTTACAAAATATTGGTTACATGAAGCGTTTTAGTTGTTCATGAATGAGGGGGTTAATCCTTATTATTCTGTATTTTGTGTAAATTGTTATTACCTAGAATTCTTCTACATAAAAATATCTGACTTTCGATTATTTTCTCTTTTATGTGTATGTGTCTTCGTATTTGGTTAGTGACCATTTTAATTAAAGTAAAAATAAATAAATAGATAATACCTTAACCAGACTGCAGGATGACTAACTTAGGTGAAAGAGTTCTACTGGACCGTCTGATATGGCGGCGACTACATTGCTTAGCTGGCCACATCGCCACCTATCTGCAACTGAAGGATGGGAGAACGAGGGTGCTCTCACATTGGGCGTGTTACAAGGTACACCATGACTTTCTTTCTTCTTTTTTTCTTTTAACCACGGCTTCGCTCCAGTGATGGTAGGAGATTATCCCACGGGATCGTACTACCGGAATAAAAGTATCCTATGTCCTTACCCAGATCATGGTCTACCTGTGTGCCAAATTTCATCGAAATACGTTGAGCCCTTAAAGCGTGGAAAGGTAACAGACAGCCAGAGTTAGTTTCGCTTTTGTAATATTAGTATGATGGCAACGCTCTTGCGATGTGTCCTGGGGGCTTACTATGACGTGATGAAGCCATCATTGTTCCAGTGTGAGAGAGAGAGGCGGAGCATACGACCGATAGCACCATCCTTTTTTTACAACGGAATCACGATGGCATTAAGAGCGAGCGCGCACTGCGGTGCGTTTCCGGTAGTTCTGCCGCACTGGGCGGGGCCTACAGTAACAAAACACATGACCGCAGTGCGCGCACTTCAAAGACATTCCATACTTCACAGATTATGCGGTAGAAAAACGCACCGCAATGCGCGCTCGCCTTTACACGTCATAGTACGGCCCCAGTAATGTAGATTCCCATGTCCGGTAGTGATCACTTGCCAATTACCTTCCAGTGGGCTGTCAGCTTGGCCGTCACCGAATAACATACAAATTACGTCTAGAGGACATACTACCGGACCCCTTTTTGATAAAAATTAAAGCTTAAAACACAAAAAATGCTTTTCGTATGAAAACTTTGAAAAATTAGGTAATGCAAACACACAGCTAATGTTTGCAAAAACATGACCTGTTTAAAGAAAAGAAAGAAAGAAAAAGTGTTTAAGTATTCCTGTGCGACTCGCACAGGAAGATCACCAACTAAATTATATATTATTGATTGATATTATTGATTTTTTTTTATTTATTGTACCGTGTTTCTCTGAACTGAATAACGTTTTTATTTTTTTTTTACTTAAACTAAAAACAAAAATAAAGAAGCAAAATTATACAAAAAACAGAAAGTCCTGTACGAGTTTCATACACCTTTACAATGTACACCCACCATTTGCTAATATCTTTACATAAAAACTTAAAAAAAAACTAAAACATTCTCATTATTATCTATGAAAAATTCAAAATGGCTGTCTTTATTTCTTCAGGTAACACAACCCCACTTGGACAACGAGAGCGCTGCCCGCGAGATTGGCGACAAACTGCGCAACGTGCCTGGCATATCCTACACCACTATTGCCATGAAAGCCGCTGAGAAGGGACGGAAAGCACTTGCTATTAAAGTAAGTATTTTATGACGACATTAACTACATCATACTAGTCAATAAATTGAGATCATCTGTCGCCAACGTCCATACTACGTTGAATACACCGGTTCTCGTCCGATCACCGAAGTTAAGCAACATCGGGCGCGGTCAGTACTTGGATGGGTGACCGCCTGGGAACACCGCGTGACGTTGGCTTTTTGCTTTTTTAAAATTAAGTATTTATTTTTGCTATTATAACTAAAGTAATCTGACACTTATAGTTCAAATAACTCACTCGTTACCAATTTGTGTTGGAGAAAGGACTTTTAATTTATCATGGGTAGGTATAGCGTAGGGGCTCGTAGCTAAGTAATAACAGCCGCATGGGTCGATCGATCAGGTTAAGCTATGCTTGCCACGGTCGGTCCGTGGATGGGATCTTTACATACCGAGACTCCTCCGTGCCTCGGAAAGCACGAGCCGTTGGTCCCGGCTGTCCTTCTTGGATCTTTGATAGTTGTTAAGGGTTGTCAGAAATCCAAAAGTCTGACAACCAGTCTTACTAAGGGGTATCGTGTTACCCAGTAAGTGGGTTGTGGAGGTCAGATAGGCAGTCGCTTCATGTAAAATAATGATATTCAGCTGTATCCGATTACAATGACAGCCGACCCCAACATAGTAGGGTATGGGTATGGCGTACATCAAACTATACTCTAATAAGATTCAATTTTCCTATAACCCATGTCACAGACGACCTTACTGATTACGTTATCTTTATTCATTTAGTAAGCAGTTCCTCTATGTAACCACCATCAGTTGGTTAGCTAGCTGATAATAATATAAAAAAATATTATATTCGTGACGTCATTGCTCATGGATTCAGTTTGATAATTTGGTTGAAGCATTCGCCAACGTCCATACTACGTTGAATACACCGGTTCTCGTCCGATCACCGAAGTTAAGCAACATCGGGCGCGGTCAGTACTTGGATGGGTGACCGCCTGGGAACACCGCGTGACGTTGGCTTTTTGCTTTTTTAAATTATTTATTTTGTTATGCTACTGAAACTAAAGTAATCTGAACTCATGTTAGAGTAAAAATAACTCATCATTTCATCCTTCTGCTGTTACCAATTTGTTTTGGACAAAGGACTTAACCCTTCGTATGCGAACGTGGATCCACGCGAGACACAATGGCTTTTTCATTGTGTCTGTAATTACGGCATTCAACTCGTTAATCTATCATGGGTAGGTATGGCGTAGAGGGGCTCGTGGCTAATTATTAACAGCCGCACCGGTCGATCGATCAGGATAAGCTACGCTTGCCACGGTCGGTCCGTGGATGGGATCTTTACATACCGAGTCCCCTCCGTGCCTCAGAAAGCACGAGCCGTTGGTCCCGGCTGTCATTCTTGGATCTTTGATACTTGTTACGGGTCGTCAGAAGCCCCAAAGTCTGACAACCAGTGTTACTAAGGGGTATCGTGTTATCCAGTAAATGATTGTGGAGTTCAGGCGGGCTAAAACGGCCACTTTGGCAGAATCATAATAGGATAATATTACGAATAATATTTGAAATCGTAAAACGGTCACAGACTGTCAATTTCATAATATATTGTCAGTTTGTGACCGTTTTACGATTTCAAATATTATTCATAATATTATCCTATTATGATTCTGCCAAAGTGGCCGTTTTAGACCCCCAGATAGGCAGTCGCTCCATGTAAAATACTGGTATTCAGCTGCATCCGGTTCGACTGAAAGCCGACCCCAACATAGTTGGGAAAAGGCTAGGCAGGTTATAGGTTTGGCCGTATTGGCGTACATCAAACTATACTCTAATAAAATACAATTTTCCTATAACTCATGTCACAGACGACCTTACCGATTACCGATTACGTTATCTAATTTTGTTCATTTAGTGAACAGTTCCTCAATGTAACCGCCATTAGTTAGCTGATAAACTGATAATAATATAAAAAATATTATTTTCGTGACGTCATTGCTCATGGATTCTGTTTGATAATTTTGGTGAAGTACTCGCCAACGTCCATACTACGTTGAATACACCGGTTCTCGTCCGATCACCGAAGTTAAGCAACATCGGGCGCGGTCAGTACTTGGATGGGTGACCGCCTGGGAACACCGCGTGACGTTGGCTTTTTACTTTTTTACTATTTATTTTTTGCTACGAAAACTAATCTGAAATAATAATGTTAGTAAATCATAATAAAATAGAATTTTCCTGTACACAATGTCTTAAACGACCTTACCGATGAAGTTATCTCATTTTTATGCGATTGTGCGATAGAAAAGACAGGGTTATGTTCCAAGTGATCACTTCCACTAAGTAATCGTTATTTCATTGATAGCTAGCTGAAAAACATTATGCTCGTGACGTCATTCTTCATGGATTCAGTTTCATAATTTTGCTTAGTCTTTCGCCAACGTCCATACTACGTTGAATACACCGGTTCTCGTCCGATCACCGAAGTTAAGCAACATCGGGCGCGGTCAGTACTTGGATGGGTGACCGCCTGGGAACACCGCGTGACGTTGGCTTTTTGCTATTTTATAATTTTTTTCATTCTTTTTTCAGATATTGGAGTATGAAACTCATAGTAAACTACAAGTTCCTCTACTTTTGTCTTTGGGTGAGGGACCAACCGCTTTACTGAAAGCAACGGCCAGTGGTGATACGGATTTAATTTACATTGTTTTACTACATCTCAAAGAAAAAATGGGCAAACGGGAGTTCGAAGTAAGTATAATACCGAGTTCTTTGGATAATCTATTATAGAAGGTGCAACAAGAGGGTGGGAAGGTTTCAGTTGGTTGTAGTTGTGGTGATCAAAGCATTGTAGTAATTAGAAGATGTTTGCGAAAATATGAATAACACCAAGTTGGCCTTTTTATTTTTCATGATCTTATCACCATTTGATTGATAATTTCAGATTTTTCTCTTTGCAAACTTCGGAGATATTGGGGCGGTATTTTGTTTTTTATATATAGGGTGACTGGTAATTAGTGACCGATACCTAAACACATGATTATACTCATGATAACAAACAACTTTTACTATGAGACTAAACCTGAAATCGCGAAAAAAAAATCAGCTGCTTCCTACATTTTTTCGAGTTATGCGAACATGAATGTATGGGGCAGCTGATATTTTTTTCGCGATTTCAGTTTTGGTCCCATAGTAAAAGTTGTTTGTTATCATGAGTACAATCATGTGTTTAAGTATCAGTCACTAATTACCAGTCACCCTATATATTGTCGAAAACTGTGCGGCCTAAAAAAAAAGAAAACAATGTTTAAGAATGTGCAAACAGCGCTCTTTCATATGATACCCGTCATGCCCTAGTATAGTAGCCTCACTGCCTATTGCAAAAAAAAAAAATTCTTTCTTATTTACAAAATAGTTTGATAGCATTTAGTTCTTGAGATATTCAGCTGTGACAGACAGACTGAGTTACACCATAAAGGTTCCTTTTTACGATTTATAGTTACGGAACGCTAAAAACGAACTACTATACTTACTTCTACGAAACAAGAATAAAGTTTAAAAAATTGTAACCCGACTATGGAAAAATAAAATTTATCTGAAAAGTTCAAAGTATTTATTTACTTAAACAATAACGACATAGGTATATACATATTTGTAATGTGCTCGTCAAGACCTTTCTTTTAATACCAAACATGTCATGATTATCTCAATTTAATTTTTTTCGAGGTCTGAAACTTACGTGTTAAGTCCATCATATTAAATTTAGGGAGAATTTATATAGCCTATGTCAACCGGACCATTATTTCGAATCTACTGATACCTCATTCATCAAAATCGGTTCAGTAATTTAGGCGCTACGGTGGAACACACGTAAATACATACTTATATACATACATAGAAAATAGAAATAGAAAATAGTTTATTGTCCAGGTAATACAGTAAGCAGGTTTACATGTTAAAAATAAGTTGAGACGACATGAGTAGCTTAAAATATTACTTATAGCTAGGTTACATAATATTATTTGCCAGTGAGCCCCAAACTAGATAGTTAGTCTGTATCTTGGGGCTCGGGGTACGGATTCCAGATTCAACATTACATACACAAGTAGACTGCTAAAATCATAACCCTTCCTTTTGGTTTTGCCGTAGTCGGGTAATAAAGGCACTTCCAAAGTGGAAGGACTGACTTACAAACTTTTTTCTCACATTAATCTGAAAAAAAATCCTCTAATCAAATCATTTTCAAATGTGCTTTTTTTGTAATATTATAATACGGTGTACAGCAATGAGTTTTCTACTCCCCAGCTAACAATCCGCAGTTTCTCGCTCGCTCACGCTCTATACATAAAGTTCTGTGCGAGCAACAACCGGGAGGCGTTGCGGCAAGTGTTCGTGCAAGAGGACGACTTCCAGGGACAGGCCGCCACGCACATACGAGACGCCATCGATCAGACCAACCCGGGCAGTATTGAGGCGTCCCTTATATCGGCCAGGGAGTGCTATAAGAAGGGGAAGAATGATTTGGGTAAGTTTTGTGAAGGCCCTGCCATCCAAGCGTGGTTTAGCTGGGTGTGTAAGTGAAATGGCGTTATAGCTGTCTAGTTTGACACACGAGATAGAAGATTCTCACACGCACCGGAATTATGCCGTAAAAGTGCAACTAAAATCGTATAAAATTAGAAATTAACTATTTATTATTAAATAATCCATCAGTGGATGCAGTTTGGCATTTGACATTTTATGGTATATTTTTAATTATAATTATAATTGTTAATGAAGTGATAAACAGCTTTTAAAGATTACTTAGAGACTTTTAGAGGCTACTAGTATGTTAGAAGATTTTCTTGGTGCATTAAAGTATGTTTGAAGGACTTGAATTTTTTCTCATTTGTCAAAATTATTTACGGTTTATGAGATACACAGCTTTAAAAAACCACCTTTTTGAGCGTTTTCAAGAAATCTCCGTCTTAAGTCCTTTTAGAGCCTATTGCCATCAACCGGGCACAAATCCAGGCTATCTTCTTCTTCTATGTAATCCAGCTGAAGAGTTTGTTTGTTTGTATGTTTGAACGCGGTTATCTCTGGAACTACCAGTCGGATTTGAAAAAATATTATGCCTTTGATAGCCCCATTCTTGAGGAAGTAGGGTATTTACCGTCACGCTACGACCCAAAGGAGCCGAGCAAAAAGAAAAAAAGTCGGAAAGAACGTGTAATTGCGATGCGACAGGGTGAAACAAGTTTCACGCGGACGAAGTCGCGGGCAGAAGCTAGTATTTTGATAGAACCCTCAAGTTTAGGTTGGTATCGTACATCAACATACCTTGCGGTCAATCACATAAGTGACATAAGGCAGATGTCACATCTACTCGGCTTCGATTCGATTGGGTAAGTAATATGTATATGGTAAAACAATTGTAATGGCAAATGTTTTTGGCAATAAAAAAGACGCAGTTCAAAGCAATTTGTTGGGAAAATACATGACCTCGAAATTGCGTGGTTAATCATCTTAAAGTTCTGTACTACAATCGGGACTCGTTGCGTCAAGTGAACAATCGAAGAAACTTACATCTGACCAATTTGAAAACAATATCCCGTGCACACGATGTTAGCAAGTGGTATTATAGCGGCCGACCAAGCAAGAAAAGTCACTATTGATTGTGCCATTTTTAAATAGCGGTAGAATTGCTGATGCCAAACTCCGAAGGGAAGCTTTCGCGACAAGGGAACGACAAGAATGTTGTTGCTTATTCTCTCACAAAATCCGGCCATTGTGAAGAAATTTTACATAGGGTGCCCTATTTAAAATTTCTACATTTATAAAGTCACCCGGGGCTATTGTAATCAGGGGGCAAAAGTAACTGGTTGATTAATCCTAGACAGAATGGAAACGCAACAATAACGAGTTATCTCAATCCGTTACATTTGCCCCCTGGTTATAATAGCCCCGGGTGACCTTATCTGTAATTTGTAGGGTGTGTGTAATTCGGTGAACCACTTTTCGACCTTATTGCTAAGGTGAAAAGGTTCAAAAGTGGTTCACCGCAAACGTCTGCGATTATACATGTGGCGATTAACACATCGTCCACCTGAATGATCATGTAATATCACTACGGTTTTTTGACAGGAACTAAGAAGTTTTATTTTTCCGAGTTGGGTTAATAATTAATTAATTTATCCTCACTATGTCTATCATGCGACTATCCCTGGTTTTTCTGACTGTATCAATATACCTAGTGTACGTAACATTTTTGTGAAAGTTCCTGGCTGATTAAACTGTATAACCAGTGGATCACAATGATAAATCACTGTAATGTGTTTTATTTCGTACTAGCTGCGCCCCGCGGTTTCACCCGCGTAGACCGGCATAAAAAGTAGCCTGTGTGTTAATCCAGGGAATATAATGTATCTACATACCAATTTTCATCCAAATCGGTCCAGCCGTTTGAGAGTGAAGAAGTATCAAACACACACACACACACACTCACATACTTTCACCATTATAATATTAGTGTGATTTTCTGGAGCAGCTAACTCCCGCATACATAATAAAGAGTAGGCATTCTATCTATCTTAGTCGCTCTCAACTACTCCTCAACTTTAAATGTGGATTTGCCAGGAGCTACACAGCATCAACATTCATCAATTCATAGTCTTATTATAATTTTCCAGGTGTAACGATATGCGAAGACGCCCGCAAGCTCTGCAAGCAGCAATCAAGTCTGCAAGAGACGTACGGCACCAGCTTCGTGGGGCTGTCTCTACAGGACACAGTGCGGAAACTGCTGGACCAGGGAGAAGTCAAGCTGGCTGATAAACTTCGCTCGGAGTACAGGATGCCCGATAGAAGGTGAATTTAGAATAGTAATAACTCTAGCTCGTGGCTAAGTTGCCGGGGTTGGTCCGTCGATGGGTGACCATCTTTACATTCCGAGAATCCTCCGTGCCTCGGAAAGCACGTTAATCCGTTGGTCCCGGCTGTCATTCGTGGATCTTTGACAGTCGTTACGGGTCGACAGAAGCACGAAAGTCTGACAACCAGTCTTACCAAGGGGTTACTGGGTTGTGGAGGTCAGATAGGCAGTCGCTCCATGTAAAATACTGGTATTCAGCTGCATCCGGTTAGACTGGAAGCCTTTTCCCAACTATGTTGGGGTCGGCTTCCAGTCTAACCGGATGCAGCTGAATACCAGTATTTTTAGGAAAAGGCTAGGCAGATGGTGATGATTGGTCTTGAGCAAGCATGGTGATTAATGCTCATGCCTTCTCTGTTTGAGAAGAGGTCTGTCTTTGCCCTACAGTGGGACAGTAATAGGCTGGTATTATTATAGGTCTACAGTCTACTGGCTTGTCACTTGCTATTAGACCTACTTCCAAACGTCGAGATCCGAAGACCATGATCGAATTAACCACTGGACCCGACATAAAATGTATGTATGAAAACTCGTTCAACCACATTACATTTGATTAAATTTTGTGATAAATAACAGTAAATGTAATAAAATAATGTACTTACAAGTGAAAAGAAATAGTGCTGCTTCCGCCGCTATAGTTTTTACACCATTTAACTGAACATTGACTCATTTTTGGGAGATGTTTTGTTGACAAGTAAGTACTTGGGAGTGACGCTAAAACAAGCGACCCAGGCTAGAATTTCCTGGTGACTGACAAGACCGGTAAAGGTACGTCCGCTTATATGTCGGGCCAAGACGTACGAAGGTCTTCGATATCGGAACTCAAATGGAGTTGGGCAGGAAACCTGGCAAGGCGCAGTGGAGTAAGGCTGTGACAGAGTGGCGTCTCAGGACTGGAAGACGAGATGTCGGTCGTCCAGCGGCGAGATATTGTAGCCATCGCGGGTGGGACCTGGATGAGTCTGGCACAGGAGCGTGGGGATTGGCACAAGAACGAGAGGCCTATGCCCAGCAGTGGGTGGCTGTGGATGATGGTGATGGCTCCTCGATTTAAGCAAGCTCTTGAGCAATAAGATCTATAATAACCCTTAAACCTACCTTCACAGATACTGGTGGATTCGCATTCTGACATTAGCTGACAATGACGACTGGACAGAACTTGACAAGTTCTCAAAATCCAAGAAATCTCCCGTCGGATACGAACCTTTTGTGGACGCGTGCCTGAAGTACTGCAAGCAAGATGAAGCGCTGAAGTACCTGCCACGGTGCAGAGACGATATCAAAGTCAAATATTATGTTAAAGCTGGGTAAGTGGTATAAAAACTGATAAAAACATACTATATAGCTGTACAAGGATCTTTTGGTGCGTGGTCAGAATCGGAGCTATCGCCGCCATCTTGTTTTTAGGGTTCCATACCCGAAGGGTGCCAAACGGAACCCTATTACTAAGCCTCCGCTGTCCGTCCGTCTATCTGTCAGCGTGTGGCTGTATCTCATGCACTGTAATAGGTAGACAGTTGAAATGTTTACAGATTGTGTCTATTGCCGCTATAACAAAAAAAAAAAAAGTTATTAATATATTTTATTTGTTTTAGCTTTATTTTAGTCGAGTGTGGCTATAAAGCGTCAAAAATATTAAGGCGAACAGACTGTTTAGAATAGTGTTATAGGAATTAAGTTTTATCGGATAAAATTCTTTTCAAAATGACAATGGTGGTATACACATACGTTAGAGCTTGTCATGAAAGGAAACCTTGAATGCTTCCCTTTTATCAATCAAGGTTCTTTATCATTATCATATCGTTGTTATAATTTTGTTAAATGCTTTACAGTTTCTACGAGGAAGCGGCAGAAGTAGCTTTTGAGCAGAAAGATGAAAGTGCCCTCTTCTTCGTGCAGAACAAATGTCCGTTGAACGAATCCATGAAACGCGCCAAGATCGAGTCACTGCTTGAAAAACTACCTACCAAAAAGTGAACTTTAAATAGGTATAATAGACTGAAATATATCAAGTACTAGTTGACCCGCCAGAAGTTGTCCTGTCAAAATATCAAATTATTTTTTGCCCAATTTTTTTTTATTTTTTAAACCACCCCAGTATAGAGGAGAATTAAACGAAAAAAAAAAGTTATGGCGTGACCAAGGGAAATAGGGATTGTTTTGTCAATACAATTTTGTGAGACAAAAAATCCTCGTAACACTCTATACAAATGTGTGTATAGTGTACGCACAAGTGCTAGTCACCGCCTGAGGTACGTGAGCGGTGAGACGGAGGTAGACAATGGTCAAGATAACTCAGTCTGCCATCTTGTCAATCGCGCCCTCCCCCGTCTCACAACACTTGTACGCCCATATTTCGCTAGTTAGTCCCATGTAATGAGGGGCGAGCCTCTTTATATTGTTTTAAACTCGAAATATATCTGTATCGGTATATCGGCTGCATTCTTTTTTCAGTAAGTCAAGTTTTGTGGTCGGTTAGGTTTTTAAATATTTGTGCAGAACTATACAGCAGGGTGAAGTGTAAACACCATTATCCTTTTAAGGGGTCACACTTACACCCCTGTGTCTAAGCAGATATTTACTTTTTTTTTTTTACAAAAATATAAGTACGAAGAATAGTTGTCTTCTGATAGACTATCCAATTATTTATTCAAGTCATTAATATATAATATTATGTGTTTAGTATTTATATCAAAACATTCTCAATAAGCTTGTAAAAGTATAGCCATTTTATATTCAAATAAAACAAGTTATCAATGGTTGCTGTTTGCCTTTATTATCAAGACAAGATGGAACAATAATCATGTATGTGGGCATTACATGAGTCGCGCATTCCTTTAATACATTGACACAACTGTTACATAGTAAGCGTGTACGACGGTAGTATCGATAATAACGAGACTTACGATTTCCAATTCAATACAAAATACTATAAGGACAACATTGATATCAGAATGATTATCAACCCTTTGACTCCACTAATCTCGCATATAATATAACTAGGTTTATTACATGTAGATTATACAAAGATTATAGACACTTTACTTTGCAAATCATTCAGAAAGTTATCAGTCAAAGGGATTTTTAAATTTGAGAAGGGGGTTACATAACATCAATGTTTGTTTGTTTATTTATTTATTTATATTATGTTTATTTAATCGGTGACAGTCGGCGAGCTAGGTCGCCTTATGCAAAATGCTTATTTTATAAGTAAGCAACACTGATTCAACCATATGTACAGATAGCGGCAAGTAAGTTGAATCAAAATGGCGTTCGTCGGCGATCTGTAGTACACTTTTAATTACACATACAAATTTAATTTTCTGTACAACCTGTAACAGGTCTTACAGAAAATTGTATAGTTCAACTTAAGTGCCGCGATCTGTACAGAAATTTGTATTTGTATGTGTAATTAAAAGTGAACTACAAATCGCCGACGACCACCATTTTGGTTCAACTTACGTGTCGCCATCTGTATAGAGCTGTGAACCTCGAAGTGAGCGACACGGAACTAAATCTTACGTGATTATCAATAATTTTAACTGCAGTTCCATCAACTATTTAAGCTTATTATCAGAAGCAGAAATAATCGAAACATGCATGTCGTTAATAAGGCCAATTTGTCATCACTGTGGTGTAATACAATAAAGGACTATGTCCGACGGTGTCGCTGCAACTAGGATACAGACAAGGCGGCTTCACCGACCATACAATATTATACATTATTCACAACCATTAACGGATAAATACAATCGTTGAACAAAATCAAATGTACCTGTTACTGGCCAAACCCGATTTCAGGCCAAACTACTTTGTCCTAGGCCAAACCGGTTCATTAAGCCGGGGCACCCCACCAAGGGTTAGGTTATAACTGTGACCAACCGTGCGCAAGCGAAGCGAGTGTGCCTCAGCAGCGGCTGGCGAGCGCTACTTCCAAAAAGACTAGGCTGTTACTAAACGGCTAATTAAGCTAGTTGGCTACGACATATCACGCGTAGGATAAACCGGTTTGGCCTGAAATCGGGTTTGGCCGGTAACAATAAAATAAATGGAAAACTTCTTGAGCTGTCAAATAAAATAGAGGAAATCATTCAACACGTGTTTTACTATGTGTACATTTATCAATTTTACAAAAAATTCTTCAATTTTTTTAACCATCCTAATCAACAACTTTTAAAATTGGTCTTTTCTTTAATTGACACACACAGATCTCAATCTCTTTGATAATTAATTATCAACTTTCAGTTACTCTTGGAGACTAGACAACAATTAGTTTATACCTAAATAAATTTCAAAACCTACGTTAGAGGCATTGCATGCCTCTTAGTTTCATCTTTAGAAGTGTGCCGACTATTCAGCAAGTCTCTCAGACAGTATTATTAAATTCTCAATCTTGTAACAAAATAAAATAGTATACAACAAAGTGTTTATTTCTGTGTAGCATAAAAATAAATAAATTTATTTCAGAAAAAACACATTTACATGCATGCATGCATTTTTTTAGCATGACAGTTATTATTCTGCAAACAGTCGGCACAATTCTATAACAACATTTTAAAATGGTTATCTGTTATATTGTTTCATTTACACTGAAATCCTCCTCACAATACAAATTGTCTTTCTACGAATGCACACAAAATAAATTAAGGAGACAATATCCTATAATCCAACTATCAGTCTTAAATTAAACATGACTAACTATGTTCATTGAAACTATGCCGAAGATATTATAATAATATGAGCATATACCATACGACGGTAAAAAAATCCATAACATACATAAAATTAGATAGCGTTCATCATACGCTAGATCTACCAAACAGTGCAATAACTAATTAGTTACATAAACCCAATACAATATACAATGCTACATCCAGTGTTCTCGACAAAGCTAATGTTACGAAGCCAGCGTATTAGCTTTCAAGCAAATCGACGATAAATATAACCAGGACACTTCCAGTCCGTTTACATGCGGTTAAATACGTTTACATTAAAACTACGCACTTTAGTGGAACGAATAGTTTCGAAAACTAAAGGGCACTTCGTAACAATCAAACTGGTTCAAAAATCATAAGAAAAGGTACTTTTAGTGAGGACGGACCTTAATGAAGTAAATAAAATTACATTCTCAATTAAATGAGTAATAATTCGGGTAGGACCAAACATTTCTATTTAACATCTGGGGTAAAAAATATTTTTAAAGTGAAAACTTCTATATGTGCGTTTAGCGATTTTGGTAGGGGGAAATCTTACGGGTTCGTTCGTCACCGCATTACCGCCACACCACGACACCGCGTTTTAAGTTTTCATTTCATCGGTAGTCCATGACTGCCTATTTTTTTTTTTGGATAGGTACGAAAAATGAGATACTTGCTCCCCTGTCCGCTCATCATCACTAATATTAACATGCATCATACAACGACATGTGGCACAACACATACTATACCTAAATTAGCGGATAACGATACAATAATTTGGATGTACTACTTCACCAAGAAAACTAGATAACTCAGTCATAAAAGATATTAATAGCATAAAGGTATTGATGTTTTTCGACTGAAAAAATAAAAAGCTTTTTTTTTCTACATAAAAACATCAACGCCGATATCCCTGCCATCACCTTTTTTTTTATTCAGGAGTGGCAGGGGTGTCCAGTTTTTTTTTTATTGTTTGAGTACAGCAATAATTTGGATGTAACTGACGCGCTAGTTCCCCAATCCCCCGCAATATGGCGGATTGGCGTGCCACGTAATCTAATCGTAACGTGAAAATCTTCTACTTTGCAGCCTTCTAATCCCCTATCATATATTATAATAATCACATTCATGGGCGCAGCTAACAATTTATAGAAAGGGTGGGGTTTATAAAGTTTTTGTCACATTACTCGGATTCAGTGTTTCCATTTCCAACCCCCCTATTTTCCCCGTACACCCACGATCAAATACGACATTTTTCTTAATTGTGTTATGTATAACAAACTAAATAGGGACTGCTGTAGGAAAGGCATAAAACAAATAAAATAACGAGCTAGCCTTACAGCAGTCGCATAATTATTATTATGATGTGTACATCTGACATCTCACCTTGGTACTAAGCAACATTAACATTAAATCTAACTCTAGCACCGCGCGCGCTCATTGGTCAAATCAAATAGCGTGCGCTTCCCCAGCTTCCTGTTACACACTTCCGTCCCTTTTCACGAAATCACTCCCACAGATTGCAGGCGAGAGGAAAGATGGTTTTTGGATTTGTAACATCTTTCTTCTGCAATCTGTGGGAGTGATTTCGTGAAAAGGGACGGAAGTGTGTAACAGGAAGCCGGGGAAGCGCGCGATATTTGATTTGACCAATGAGCGCGCGCGGTGCTAGAGTTGGATTTAATGTTAATGTTGCTTACTAACCAAGGTGAGATGTCAGATCCTAAGCAACTACTTTAAGGCTTGCACGTCTTTTTTTATATTCATTATTATTGCACTTTGAATATGCAAGTTATGTTTTATATTGTGGCCTTTAGAAGAGAGAGAAAGTTGTTTTGTGAAACGGGGTATAATAAATACTTACCGTATTTTGAAATGTCGTTTCTTTGGTAGTCACACTATAACATACTTTTTTTAATCCAAATATCACACATTTTACCCGTTAAGCACCGTGACCGTACAACTATGTTTAGATATAATTTCGCTTTGGAACAGACATATTTATACATACATATTATACTTATTTTACATCATTCGTAGTCTACGCGCCATATCACTACTTTTGGTAGCACCTCAACGGTTTTTTCCTAGCTTACCAGCCAAACATTTTTTTTCAATCGAATAAATACTTTGAGAGGGTATTATAATTTCTTATCTAACTAAATGTCTTACAAACGTTTGCTACGATTACGCATCATCTCTGAAAGAAAGTCTTTGCATATCCTGGAAAGAGTTTTAGTTTCATATTTTAATTTTTGTTGTAGTTTTTCTTACTTACCTATACATTAGGAACACGTTAAAGCAGTTATTTATTCTAGTATTACGTATTAATCTTTGTTAAGCGATATGGCAAGTAAAACAAAAACGAGCATTTATTCAGATGCGCCTAATCGTAGCAACGTTACTCTAAAATAAGCTCCTTTTTGTGAACCGACAGTTCAATAGTGGGAGGTACTAAATAATGAACACCTATACTTTTCGTGGAGTACATGATACACGTTATCAGACACAAACGGGCTCCACCGTGGGAATCTGCATTATCCTAGTGTTCCGAGCAAAACAAAACGATACAATACTTACACCGCGAAACAAAATACAATCGTAAAAAGTAATCGAAAAGGCACAAATCCGAGACAATATCAAAACGCACATTTAACAAACAGATAACGAACAAACATTGCCAGCCTTAACAACTAGGTATTTTTAATACGTGTACGCTTATAAGCATTTTTTTTACTTTTTTTCTAAATACCATATCACATTTACGAGTATGACCTTTATTCTAGCTTTAAAAGATACTTAGGTGAACGCTATTTTTTCTTTGTTTTTTTCCTCTTAATTTACAAAATCTAACATAGTGAAATCTTATATGACAAACCATATGAACGAAAGCGTTTCGCGTGAATTATACGATTAAGTACACAATGTTAGAAATAATGGCACAAAGAGATACGTAGGGATGTCATACATGTATGACATACACGTAGAAGTATTTAGAATACAATCATCGGAATCCCCGCATAGAGATCACAGAAATTTTTATATAATAATCGAGCGGGGAAGACACTTATATTAAAATAAAATTGTTCCTTATACACTTGACGACTACGTTACATATACATTTGTACAACTCGTCAAATATTGTAATAGAATATAGTATACAAGGTGGTTGCAGCGTCTGCATAACTTCAAGAACAACTTTAAAAAAGATTGGTAGAAAAAACAACATTAAATCCACCAATTAAATTGACTATTGGCTCCACTGCATCTCCTTGTAATTAATAAAAATATACTAAAAAAAAATTAGCGTTCCAATAACTTATACATACGCACTAATCAACATAAAAATCTCAAACAAACAAAAACAAATAAATAACTCCTATCTCTTTGAGAAACAATCATTTTACCTCTCTATACGAAGGTGCAATGGGAATAATTTGTGCAACGAATGATAAATTAAAAGCAAGCACAAGCTCAATCAACGATATACAACACCTTCATGTAATGTGAGTTAATAAATTAATAAAATCATTTGATGAAAATGAACATTTTTTTTTTCACATTTTTATAGGAACTGCATGTGTAAACTATACTAGTGACTTAAATTCGTTTGGTTGTCGCTGGCCGGTTCAGTCGGTCGCGTCTGTGTAGACGGCGGTGAGGTGAGGCAGGTGCGCGCTCTGCACGGTGACCTTGGGCGAGCGCTCGAACTTGAGCTTGTCCACGGGGCTGGAGCCCGGCGTGGAGGCCGGAGTCAGGAGCCCTGCGCTCACCACGCTCACGCCCGACAGGCTGTGCTTGGGGATGGTGAAGGCCGCCAGGTCCTTGGTCTTAATAGTGTCATAGATGCGGACTAGCTTGTTACCATCGACAGCGTCCAGCAAGTTGAGCGTGCGCGAGTGCGCGGGCGAGCTCGTCACCACTAGCCCGGGCATCTTGGGCGCGTGCAACTTATGCCCCCCCTCCGACGTTGACGCGGCGATGTGCTGCGATATCGAATGACTCTTAAGCCCTTGTGCCGTTTTGTAGCTTTTGCCGCACTGGCATCTGTACGCCTTTTTTACCCTGGAAAATATCATCCGACTCATATAATACTGTTGACTTATACAAATGATGCTCTAATTACATTAATCACTGTCAGATAAGGGACCACAAATGACTAAACGTTTGAGAATGAATTGACAGTAATTATCAATACAAATTAACGAGTTCCAAAAAGAGCTAGGTATATCAATTACATAATACGGGTAAATAGTAAAAGCATGACTATTTTTTCTACAATAGTAGTTGCATTTTAGCATGGCAATATCCTAATATCTCTTCGTAGGAACCGGAAAAAATAAACTATGTAGGTATCGATTTCGAAATGAAGAATGCCAAAATCTGTCCATAAATGTAGGAGGGTCGGACTGTTATTGTCATCCTAAAAAGCAACCACTCTACAATTTTATTACAGGGTAATTTACAAAGCATAACTTCTAGCTACCAAAACATAATATGTATGATGAGTTGTACCCATTTCTTCCAGAAATACTCTTGGGCAGAGAGACGTTTCTTGGGGCCAGGTAAAATCTTTTTATTATACTGTTCTGGGTTCGACAAGGCCGGGTATTTTCTAATGAAAGTAAACGCATTGGTTAGGGCGTAGGAATTTTTATAACTCGGCCTTTTAACAAACAGGCGTATTGATCACATCTGGTGGTATGTAATAAATTCTTGATAGCGTGTATGAGTAAGCGAACAAAAATAAGTGTTGCATGCCATTAAGCGTGTAGGTATAGGTACTTAAAAGAAGGTCACACATCAATCTTTAAACAATACAAACTGTTGTAAGTTCGTAACTGAATAGTTGCAGAATAGACATAATAAATTCAGAATAGGTAGGTAGGTACCTATGTAAAAAATATAAATCTACTTATATTGTTTCGCTGTTCTGAAAATAATCGTTTAATTTTAGTCTCGGCTAACATCTATTATCGATTTCAATACTACAATATGGCAAAAGGTCGAAGTTCAGCAGAAGTTGAACTTCTCTCCCACGTTAATACTTAATGCAATGGTTCAAGTTGAGTTTAATGCTAGCGGTTCAAGTTGAGTTTAATGCTAGCGGTTCAAGTTGAGTTTAATGCTAGCGGTTCAAGTTGAGTTTAATGCTAGCGGTTCAAGTTGAGTTTAATGCTAGCGGTTCAACCCCTTTTCATTCCTAGACGCTGGTAGTGCTAAAGTCCTGTTAACAGATTATCCTGACCTAAAATGAACCTATCTAGTGTTTTGAAGCTTTCAATATCAAGCATGCAAGAATTTGCAATTTTTCCTGAAGTTTATAATTAAGGCAAATGTTCTAATCGTGATTTTCCGGTTACAAAAAACATCAGCATACTCACTTCCCGTCCTTCTTGTGTCCATTCTTCGAATGATATTTGATGCCATTGACATTTTTGTATCGTTTCTTACAGCCGGGCACCGGACAGGCAAACGGCTTTTCTTGTGCTGCAGGGCCAAGAGCCCCGGATGACGCGGTAGCGTTCATTCTGAACAAGAAACAATTATTTAAAAACTACCCTTAATTCTAGGTCTTGCCATTAATACTCGTGCTATCAAACTTGCTCGATATGTTGCAACTAACAGTTTAGATTATCATACAAGGTGGATATGAAAGTATGAAAATGCTGACTGAAAAGTTGTTTGAGGATCGATTCACTGCTTGAAGTTTTTCTTGTTCCGGTGTCGCCTACTATAGTCATACAAAAAGGACAAAACTTTTTAATTGATTATTAAGAAATTGTGTAATTACAGGTGATGATGGTGATATTGACAACAGAAATCATTAATCCTTACCCATCCAAACAAGTGCGATTCGGACTTGTACACGAAGGGTTCCGTACCATATATTCTATGTTTAACAATCGCAAAGATAACTTTGTATTTCATAATGATACTGTGAGTTATAGGCACTGATATACGCAGTATTATAATAATATAAGTCAATGGCTATGGGTAATTTTTTGCAGTTGCAGAAAATCACCCATATTTAAACAAAATACCGGAATCGGCGTTTTTAGTATTTGTTGAAATACAGTATATGGCACATGATAAGTATAGGTACAGAAGTTTCAAATTTCTAACTTGTTTAATTGTTGCGATAGAGCTCGTACAAAAATGGTCTGAAATTGACACCTTTTACGGCGCCCTATTTTTTCATTTTTGAAGATGAAAAAAAATATTTTAGTGCCCGACCGAAACTGGTTTTTACGACCGAAACCGAATTTCGGCAACGGTCTCAGTTTCGGCCGAAACCGAAACCGAAACTTCCTAAAAGGATCTTGTTTTGAGGGAAAAATAAAAAAACGTAATTATAATCGGTCAGTTTTATTTTTAGGGTTCCGTACCTCAAAACGAAAAAACTGAACACTTATAGGATCACTCGAGTGTCTGTCCGTCTGTCTGTCCGTCTGTCACAGCCAATTTGCTCCGAATCTATTGGGCCGATTAAGTTTAAATTTGGTATACACATAAACTTTTGTGACCCGAATACGGAAGGTTAAAGAAAATAAATGAATTTTGATTATAGGGATCACTTTTGGAAGACAAATAAAAAAATTTAAAAAAAAGTTTTGCAAGTACCGTGTGAAAGGGCTTACTGTAAGGGCCTCAAATATATTTTTTAAATAATTTTAAAGTTATTTAAGAAAAGAGACGAAAATAAACCATTCCCCCCCTTATCTGCGAAACTACCGAGCATAAAATTTTGAAAAAAAAAACATAAAATAGTTCTTTATCTGTAGATTACAGGAAACCCTATAAGAAGTCTGTGGTCTTAAAATAACATGGTAAATCTCTCAATGTGGTGAGTACTTACAAACTTACAGTTGAAAAACATTTTCTCCCATACATTCCAACTGTGAATGTATGGGAGAAAATGTTTTTCAACTACAATGTTAAGTTTTTTCTTGGGAAAAATTCATCCTAACTACAGAATCCTTCGTAGTGCGTGGTCCGACACGCACTTGCCCAGATTTTTTTATCTTTAATTAAATCACATAGCTCACAACAAACAAAACGAACTGCAAACACAAGCCAGTCACGACATGATTAGGCACGTGGACGCGGCAAAATGTCTTCGTCACTTGGATGGAATTTACGGCGCCGAACATAACCGAGCACAGCGCGAGAATTCCCAAATGCAGTTTCGGTTTCGGTCGTAGTTTCGGCAGGTTTGCCACCGAAACCGAAACCCGTTTTTTTGCCGAAACTCGACCGAAACCGAAACCGAACTTTCGGTCGGACACTAAAATATTTGTACTGTATTCGATGAGTGACACCTCGCATGCTAGGCTAAGATTTTTATTTTTTTTCAAAATGAAAAGTGGGGGAAAGATGGGGACCCCCAATTTTTAACTTTATTTTATTTTTATTATTTGTTGCTATAGCCGTAATGGACATACACAATCTGTGAAAATTTCAACTGTCTACCTATTACAGTTCATGAGATACAGCAGCCCTGTGACAGACAGACGGACGGACAGCGTAGGCTTAGTACCTAATAGGGTTCCGTTTGGTAATCTTCGGGTACAGAACCCTAAAACAGCACCAGAGGACTAAAGCATACAAAAAGTTCTACTATCAACATACAGATCTACTGAGCATGTGATAATTTATACTATGGCCAGTACCTTGATGCAATTCAAATCGCAAACAAAGATTTACCTACACTTTGCGTTAATGACTCCCGGAACGGTCATTTTAATTTCGATTGTTCGAAGTGTTTTGATTTTAGTGGTTTTATGATTTTGCCCGCACTTACTTGACGCCATATCGCAGTATGAACTCGGAGCTGTACTCCTCGGCCGTCGTCCACGAGTCATTGCTGTCTTCGGATGGGCTGACCAGCTCGTCTTCGTCCATCTCGCTCCCTGGAACATACAAAACCAACATTATCATCAACTCAACCAATAGGCGACCTCCAAACATTGCCACATGAACTAGGTCCTGTTCTGCCAGCATCCTTCATAGGTTTTATTACACTTTTTTTAGTAGCTTAAACAGTTCATTCAATATCGGTAAGAAGTCCGTGTATCGTGAATAGCAAAACGTTAAGTTCGTGATTATTAGATAAAATCGTTTTGTAGATTTCATATTGTGAGAACATGAACACAAAACTTCCTCATCAGTCGCAGGGAATACTAAACCATACAATGCATCCATCTCTGTCGCTTGTGGTTGTACACATATACCAGTGTCGGGTTCTCTAAATAGGATCGGGCGAGAAAAAAAAAAAACATCTCCACTTTACGTGTACAGAAGGTACCCCAAAAAAAATTTTTTTTCATGATATATGTATATATATCCGTGCCAAATTATAGCTTTCTAGTCATTGACTTATATATTACTTTCTAGTACTAAGCCGACGTTCGCACGGACGTAAAAATACCGCGACGGGATTTTATCGCCCACTGGATTTTCAACTCTCGGTGTTGAGCTGAGCTTAGAGAATCCAACCTAACAACAACAGAGTGCATCCCAGCGCGTCAAAAAAACACACTCTTGGATTTCAACTCTTAGCGTTAAGCAGAGCGTTGAAAATCCAGCGCGCAAAAAAAAATCGCGCCAAACCTATTTTACGTCCGTGCGAACGTCGGCTTAGAGTCTCTGGGGGCCTACTCCCTAAGTCAGTCCGTCTTTCCCTCCGTCCGTTCATCCGTCCGTCTGACATTACGATCCATCAAAACAAGTGTAAAAGTTAAATTTTTCGGACGGGCAAAAAAACATCGAGAGTAGGGACAACTGGCAAATTATGTTGTCATTCATACAAGTTCGGGCCCCGAACCAATCATCCATCCGTAGGTGATACGGAGTTGGAAACGCCCGTAACGAAGGCCGAAACTACGGGCTTCATGCTTAGGGAGTAGGCCCCCTGAGCTAAGCTGCGGACGGACAGACGTACGGACATAGCAACACTAGAAGGATTCCTTGTTGACTACGGAACCCTAAAAAACTGAGAGACTGTGACTGGCCTACTAGAATAAGATCAACATAACAATAAGTTATTATAATACCGGTAGGCGTGCTGCTGCGGACTGAAGGTGTTTTGGGCGCGGACAGGAGGCGCCGGCGAACATCGGACGCAGGGGCTGCGTTCTGGTTTTCCCGCCTCGATGCCTCGGAGAAGAATTTTAGGACATAACTTAACGGAATACATGCCGGTTGTGATGCTTCTTTTTGTTCTACAACAGCTGGATCGTAATCTGCAAAAAGAAATTTCAGTTTCAAGTCTCACAAAGCTTACAAGATAGCATGTTCGAATCAGCCGCTCCCGATCAGCTGTTCCAATCGGCAGAACTATTTCCGTACAAGGAAATATATAAAAGGAAATGTACAAGAAAACAGCAACGCGTATCTCTATGCAGAAATTAAACAAACCATTAATTAAAATAACAATAGTAAAGCAGTGTAGACCCACTCATTATTTATAATTGACGCAAAAATACCCTCCAATGGTGACAACATTGGCACATTGATAAGACGTAAATTGGGAGGGTCATGGATTACATTACATGCTTAAAATAAGAACAATTACACGTAATAGAGATGAATATTTAATATTTACCTATATGAACATCTTCAATGTGTTCAATTAAGTCTGCTAATCTTGGAAATGTTATGCCACAGCCATTAAATTTACAGATGTTTATCATGAAGACGGCCATGTCGTACAATGGTAATGCACTAGTCAATGACAACCCCGTATTCATTCAGGCCATAATCATTATCAGGTCTCTAAATTGAATTCTAGTTATTATTGAATCAAAGAAGTATAAGGTAAAAAATGATTTATAATTTACTGGGATAAAATTATTAGACAGTACTCAGTTTATTGCAATTTTATAACAATTAAGTACTGAAAAATTCTGTCACTCGCGCATATTGATTTACAGTTGGCAGCTCTGAACGGAACTGCCTGCTATATCGACCAATAGCAATGCGGCATTTGTACTCTGTTTCATTTCACCACTCTAAAATTGAACATTCCAAAGGCCGGTCTCCTCCTTCTCGGTTTTGTTCTTTGGTAAGTGCGGCAGAATTTTGTGAATAAACTAATCGTGAAAAAGTGTAACTATTTGAAGCCATCATTCAGTAAAAAGTGATTCTAATCGCGCATACGAGCATATAGTGTGTGATAGTGGAAATATTTATCGGTGAATTCGTAAGTTGTCATAAAAGAACATCAGCTGAAGTCAGATCGCCGATTCGGCCATTTTCGCTCTACATTCAATTATTTAGTTTAGAGGTAACATACAGTAGCTCTGCCTAACAAATGATGTGCACTCACGGTGTTACCAAAATTGATAGCTAGATAGATAGATAGTCGAGGTAGTACGACCTCAGTCTCCGTTACGTAGCACCGTAAATTACGTAACATTCTGCGGTCGTCGGTCAAACTGTCAAGTGACTTCTCCTAAACTTATTCCTATCAGTAGGCATATAGTCTCACTAGTCTCGAGTAGCTAACTCATCTAGTCGTCCGGTTTCTTTCAGTTGTCAGTCGCCGCACCCAAATAAAACACAAAATGCTGTCCGCCGCCAGATTGATCGCCCCTGTATCCAGGTCTGCAGTAAGTACAGTTTCCGTATTGGATTTATAATAACCTAATTGCCGCAATTTACAGATTGTCCTTTTGTCGTCCCTGCAGGACTTGTCACTTTTTTTTTCATAGAACTTTTTAGTATTTGACCTTGTAAGTTCCATCAGCAATGTAAGCTGTACTTGCCGGTGCTATAGGTTAGTGAGAGCAAATTTCTAGTCATTTATTTCCTTATTATTAAAGTATCAGACAGTCCTTACAATGGATGTTATAAATCATTACATAACCCAACTTCTATTCCAGTATTAGGTAACAATAATATCACAATTTCAAATGGAATGGATAAGAGCCGTGGTACCGTCGTTATCTTAATAATTGATGAACTCTTATTTTTAGATTGATGCAGTATTGATTTTTTTAGGGTGTAGCCCTTTATAAGTTATACTATGGGTGTCTACTAGCAAGTTGTTTTGTATGTTATAGATCTTCAACACAGCCCTCGTGCGACCACTGGCTGCTGTCCCCTCCCAGACACAGATTATCCCCGCTGCGCCAGCTCAGCTGTCCGCAGTGCGGTCATTCCAGACCACCGCTGTCACTAAGGACATTGACTCAGCTGCCAAATTCATTGGTGCAGGTGCAGCGACAGTAGGAGTAGCTGGCTCTGGTAAGTTAATTACCATTTTCTAAGTTACCTAGCAATTAATCATGGTTTTGTTTGCCTTGTGATGTCCTAACAATTTTGTAGTGTTCTTAAATCATAAATACCTGGAAAAGCAAAAATTAAAGCTCTATTGAACCTTTAACTACAATATTAGTACAAAATTGAATTAACAAACCATAGTATTCATTCAGGATAACCAAAGCTGACATGAATGATGTCTTTTATTACAGTTCTATGTAACTTTCAACTAGATTTATGTGATAAGTTGCCATTAAACATGAGTTTTTTGGCAAGATGGTGTGATTGCATAACAGCACCTATTTATTGATTTTCTTAAGAGGGCTATCCCTGCTTACATAAGTAGTTAAAGATTCAATTCAAAGTTTATTGAGGAAATGTGGAATATCAGGATACTAGGAACTTGTACTTGAAAAATTGATTAATGGAGTGGTCAGTTTTGAAATAATACAGCCTTTTCAAAAAGTCATTTCAACTAAAACCTATGTGACACTTCGATCAATTGTTTTATTGCATCACTAATTAACTTCATTTTTGTTTTTCACCGGCTCGGTTTCCTGAAAGTCTAAAAAAACTAATGTAGCTATATAAAAAGTGATGAATTCCTTCCATAATTCCTTAATTCAGTGTGTTCCTTACTATAACCGCTTATTCACTGCCTGAATGCTTGCCCTGCACATGTAACTAACTATTGATGTTATCTACAGGAATTGGAATTGGTGTGGTCTTTGGATGCTTAATCATTGGTTATGCCCGCAATCCCTCCCTAAAGCAACAGATCTTCTCATATGCTATTTTAGGGTTTGCATTAACCGAAGCAATGGGGCTATTTTGTTTAATGATTGCATTCCTCATGCTGTTTGCTTTTTAGTTAATTTTTTAAGCCGTAAATGTAAAGTGTAATTATTTAACTATTATGAAAAATATTAATAAAAAAGTCTTATACATTTAAAAATTACAATGCATGATTTAAGTGAGGGAATTAATCAATCTCATTTTACTGACTATCAGAATAAAAGGTGAGATTCAATCTATTGCACTTGGTAGTTAGCTGTAGAACTTGTGTAGTTTGTGTAGAATTTTCTTTGTACTAAAATGTTAAAGATAGTTTAAACTGTTTCAACAATATTTTAATATGTGATACTCATGCACTATTTGTAAATTACAGGTGCAGGAATCGGAACGGTGTTCGGCTCCCTTATCATCGGTTACGCCAGGAACCCCTCCCTCAAGCAGCAGCTGTTCTCATACGCCATCTTGGGTTTCGCCCTGTCTGAGGCTATGGGTCTCTTCTGTCTTATGATGGCGTTCCTGCTGCTGTTCGCTTTCTAAGCTAATTACTTTTAAGAACACTACTACTGCCATCCAACATGACGAGGTTTCAGTGAATACTATCTGGAGTGGACGGCCATGGAATCGAATGTGTGGAAACCTCACCCTCATAGTGATGCATGGACTGATGTGTATAAGTGTTACACAAACCAGTGCGCGTCATCAGGAATGCAATTTATTTAATTATGTAGTATAAAAGAAAAGCAAATAAAATGTTGTACGTAAAACATTACATTGATGCTACAGTTATTTCTATTCCTGATTTTTTGTAGACTGTTCTGAATCATGTTAAACAAATAATTAGCCTCATATCAAAAGTCGGCGACAATATTATTTAAGTCGAGCCAGTGACTGCGTATATTTGCGTGAGTATTGTCATCGGTTTTTGTAGTGTGAGTTATCCTGTTGAAGAATGTCGGCATCTGTATTGTACATTTTTAGGGCGATTAAATGATACAAAACCAAAATCACTAGCATTTATTGTTGATGACCTAAATACCACCCTTGGTCTGCAGCTCTAAGAATATCAAAGAAAAAACAAAATCTAGTTACAATTTATATGTACGCAAGTGATAATCATAAATAATTGAGTGATTTACTGTGCCTGGTACAAGTGATAGCTATGAACTACATTCTGTAGGAGGGCTAGGATAGGATAATCAATGTGCTTCGGTACCTACCTAATGTACCATCACATGCTTGAAGGGAAAAATGCATAACTAAGGGCCGATTGTTCAACCGTCAGATAACTTATCTGATAAATAAATATGTTGGTTTTGACATAATTTTCACCAAAACTGTCAATACGCCAAACATATTCCCCAGAGTTATCTTTGACGATTGAATCAGACCTGAGTGTTTGAGAGAGCGCCGATTCAACCGGAAAACTTACTGCCCTAACTGGTTTTGGTTTTGCCTTATTTTTAATTTTCTTCAATGGTGTCGTCTGAACAAAGAGTATAATAATAACGGGAGTGTCTGAATGGGTTTTCGGCAATGATGTATTTACTATACGTCATTGGCTTTCGGTATCTAAAATCTATCGATCAATTAAGTACAACATTCTGAAAATCGGATCGGACGGTTCGTTAATGTGTAACATTTGAAAAAGAGTTCAGGTCGGACGTGACGCAGAAAATTCAGCAAATTTCTGAAATGATTTAGAATAAACCAAATCTATCAAGTATCGATACGACTATAGACCGGTTATGGTCGTAAAACAAGGCAAAAATTTTGATTACCTATGTGCTCTCGTACGGTCAGTGCTCTGCATTACCCTCCTCCTCTTTGTAAGAGCGAGTAGGGTTAGCAACAAATACATCCCACGTATAAGTGTGGCTGACACTGGCTTGGCCACCATCAGGGATTTTACTTTTGATAACACAAAGATTTAGTCGTTAATTAGTCGAAATTTGTCGCCAAATATCAGAATTTGTCGGTCACTGGTTCAAAAGTTATAAGGTGTCATTGGTGGCCGATCTGGAGAGAGTCTCCCCAGCTTGGCCACCTTTATATCTCAAAAACTAGGGCACCTAGCGAAGATCTGTTTTCTCCCAGATTTAGTCGCTAATTAGTCGAAATTTGTCGCCAAGTCACAGATTTAATCGGGTCTTAGTTTAGAAGATATAATGAGTTCAATTTTTAAGTATAGTTCAAGAGCTAGATTGAAGAGTTTACGATAAAATCTTTGATCTAGCTCTTGGTCTATACTTAAAAATTGAACTCATTATATCTTCTAAACTAAGACCCGACTAAATCTGTGACTTGGCGACAAATTTCGACTAATTAGCGACTAAATCTGGGAGAAAACAGATCTTCGCTAGGTGCCCTAGTTTTTGAGATATAAAGGTGGCCAAGCTGGGGAGACTCCAGATCGGCCACCAATGACCCCTTATAACTTTTGAACCAGTGACCGACAAATTCTGATATTTGGCGACAAATTTCGACTAATTAACGACTAAATCTTTGTGTTATCAAAAGTAAAATCCCTGATGGTGGCCAAGCCAGTGTCAGCCACACCACGTATAAATATTGATCTTACTACGGCACCGTTATAACGCGCAGGTTCCTTGGGAAATCGATAGGGACGTGTCTAGTCTACGATGTAGGTAAGTGTCTAGTCGTTCATGCCTGAATGTCTAGATCTAGACTTTGGTTCCCTTTACACGAGGGGCATAAACGTGACCGAACTCAACTGAACAGGTAGAATGTGTCATCATTCTACACTGAATTAGATTCCAGTTTGACACCCGGAAATCCAAACAAACTATTCATCTTTTGACTAGTCTAATTATGTAGAAAACTCGAAAGAAACTGCATCTTTTCCAGTTTTCCACATATGCGTGTGGTGTGAGGGCCACTTTATTCAAACTCTTTGAAAATATGCTTAGGATTTAGTCAACATTCCCAAAGAATTGTGAAAGTTGGAATCAGATTTTGTGAAAGTCAACTTTGCGAGATATGGACTGTAAAGTGGGGCCCTCAGTTCTCACATAGAGGATTGAGGGCCCACCTGTACCTGATAAACTATGGACACTACAGATAAAGTCTTTATGCCAAAATCTAAGCTTATACCAAACAAAATTTGTGAAAACAAGATATTATCGCAAAACACTGTCCTACTTGGTATATCTTCGTTCAAAATGGGCCCTCAATCCTCACACACGTAAAAGTTTATCACGCAAATAAAATGAAACCATTAACTTAAAGCTACTGTTTGTAATCCTATAAGATACTAAATAAATTGTGAAAATTTGTGAAAGCAAGAGCAGGTCACCATTTCTTGTTGTTTGAAAGTTATGAGCTTGACAAAATTCGGGCCCTCAATCCTCCATTTATTTTGTTTTCCGTTTTAATACGCCTATCGTATGAAAGATTAGACAAATACAAAATAGTCTCTTTTTGTGAAAAAAATTGCAACAAATTCGATAGGTAGTTACTAGAAAGAAATTAAAAGACCCTTTATTGTAAATAAAAATCGAGTTTTATTTTTGTTCCCTGAATTAGGAAATAGGGTGACCACAATACGGTATTTTACTCTATATCAGAAAAAACTAAAAATATATTATTTAGATAGATTAGGCCAAAATCAGTCGGAAAATATTAGTTTTAGTTCAATAACAATATAAATATTAAAATTAAATTCAAAGTTTTCAGGTTTTTTTAATGTTTTCTCAAACCATGAAATAGTAGCCGCCATTTTATGACGCCATTCAGCTGTGTAAATGAAAAAAGTGTCAAATATTAATTGATCAGCGTATCTCTTACACCAGGTATAGCTTTCACTTAAAAAATCAAAATCTTTACCGTCCATACGTATTGTGTGTATAGAGTCATGAGGAACACAGTGTAAAGTTCACTCATCCTCTATTGAAAAGGGAGGTCCCTCCGACCAGATGGGTGTTGTGTTTGGTGGGCAACTACCCCACGGTTAATGTCGGGTTGTCGTATACCTATATGCTAGTCGCGCAGTAAACTCATTGCGCAATGCAGGTTGCGGGACGTCATGTCCTTGTGATGCGTAGTTTGTATGTGGCGATGTAGATGCCACCACATGTGTATTACAAGAAGTAACAGGCTAGAATGGAGATGTTACAAGGATTAAAACAACAAATGTGAAAATGAAACTTTTTAATCACTATTTATAAATTACCAGATAAAAAAAAATTAAAATCCTAAAACCCTAATAAAAAATAACATTCTTGTTTTGGGCACTCGTGGTAACACGTTAAGGTAATTGCGCTGTGGTAGCCCGCGAAATTCATATTTTCTTGCGTTTTTTACAATTTACAGGTCAGTGTAAGGTTATATCTTAATCAAAATATGATTCGCGACATTAATAATTATGTATTTACATAATTTTAACAATAAAATCATTAATTACCTATGTAACGCGGCCTTTTATAATGTGTGAGAACGTGCCCTTAAGCGCGGCAACGAGAGTATACACGCCCGCCCGCGCCTGAGGACCTGCGTCAGGCGGAATGTGAGGACGCCGTGGCGCCTCTCTAACCGAGGGGACTTATCGTCGCAATTGTGGCGTGCCCAGCGCTGGGTTGCGACAGTCGCACTCTCCATATCGCCATGATCCTGCCGGAGCTCTGTCGGCTGTGCCGTGATTTCTCGCGGCAGCGGAGTTACGCCCCGCCGTTTCGCCTCCTCGCGCCACTCCCACACGGCACGGCAGTGCGCGCAAGGCCTTACCGGTGTCTGCGGTAAAATCTAGGGTTTACCGACTGAATGCCGGTAAAAGTCCGAAATTAAAGACAGTTTTAGAATAATTCGGGGTATTACCGGTGAGATTTGGTAAATTTTAGAATTTACGGGTAAATCCTAATATTTACCGCAGTTCGGGCTTTTGCAGTAACATATAGGTAGATGAGTATGTATCAAAACAAACTTACATGTACTTATTTGTATGACTATAATAATATTTCAGTAACTATTTTCATAGTTTTCTCAATCAATTGACATGACATATTATTGTAATACAAAGAACATCACTGTACTTTTTCTTTGTAGTAGTCGCATAGACAAACTAATGAGGTTGAACTCCAAAACTCCTCCTCGATTTTATGTGAAAATGTTTGGAACATAATAATAGTTAAATAAAATTAAATATCAACATTCACTACTCCAAGATAATTACCCATACAACTATGTGTATTATAATATATGCTTTACATTGTTCTCTGAGCACCTTATGTCAAAAATTATTGTCACCCTACCCTACTACACAATTCAAAAATAGTCGATTTCGGTATCTATTAAGATTTTTAGTTTAATCGTTATTCTTATTAGTAACAAATAACACCAATTTGTTGCACAATTTTTTTCACAAAAAGAGACTATTTTGTATTTGTCTAATCTTTCATACGATAGGCGTATTAAAACGGAAAACAAAATAATTGGAGGATTGAGGGCCCGAATTTTGTCAAGGCCATAACTTTCAAACAACAGGAAATGGTGACCTGCTCTTGCTTTCACAAATTTTCACAATTTATTTAGTATCTTATAGGACTACAAACAGTAGCTATACGTTAATGGTTTCATTTTATTTGCGTGATAAACTTTTACGTGTGTGAGGATTGAGGGCCCACTTTGAACGAAGATATACCAAGTAGGACAGTGTTTTGCGATAATATCTTGTTTTCACAAATTTTGTTTGGTATAAGCTTAGATTTTGGCATAAAGACTTTATCTGTAGTGTCCATAGTTTATCAGGTACAGGTGGGCCCTCAGTCCTCTATGTGAGAACTGAGGGCCCCACTTTACAGTCCATATCTCGCAAAGTTGACTTTCACAAAATCTGATTCCAACTTTCACAATTCTTTGGGAATGTTCACTAAATCCTAAGCATATTTTCAAAGAGTTTTAATAAAGTGGCCCTCACACCACACGCAAATGTTTTCCACTACCTGTTCTTGTTGTTCTAACAGTATTAAAATAAGGAAAAGGATTTCAACAAATTATAAAGTCACCGTTCTGCAGCCTTCTAATGCTAGTAGTACTTACCTAATTATAACTCAACCATAATCGCGGTGATTAACAAATGAGTTACTTACTTAGAAAAAAACGTATAGTACCTATACCTAGTCAATGTTTTTAGCGTTCCGTACCAAACTGGTAAAAAAGGAACCCTTATGGTGTGACTCTGTCTGTCACAGCTGGATATCTCAAGAACTACTAATGCTATATATAATTTATATGTTTTTTTTTGCAACTGGGATTGATTGAAAGAGGGTCTTAAACATTCGAAGTTGGTTTACTAGGTCATGTGGTGTATATCATAATATGATATTCTTTATGATTTTCTTTCTTTATTTTTTATCATATTCTTTTTTTATTTTTTTCTTTTGAAAGAACGCTGTTTGCACATTCTCAAACATTTTTTTCTTTTTTTTTTTAGGCTGCATAGTTTTCGACTTTTGATGAAAAATTACCCTTATCTCCGAAGTTTGCATAGAGATATATCTAAAATTATTATATGTGATAGAAGTTTATGTATAGATTACAGGAAAAATAAAACGATGTATCTAATTAGCACAGTTTTTCAGAAATCATCAAACAAAAATTACATATAAATGATGGTACGGGACTAGCGTTGCCGGAGAGTAATATTCGGAAGTATTCGCAAGTTTTGAGTAGTATTCGCAAGTATTTCGAGCTAAGTACATGTGCGGTCACGCAAGTTTATCTATTAAAGTTTGACTATTGACCGCTAGATGGCGTTAATTAACGCCATCTAGCGATCAATAGTCAAACTAACATAACGTCGTGTGTGCTGTTGTCGTATGAGTATGTTGCGTTCATTCATGACTCCGAGTAATATTCGATTTGAAAACTTCGCAATACTTCCAAATATTTCTTTACATCTACTTAGATAAGTACTTACGTAATAAGTTTTTGTATGCGGTTTAGGTGTGAAAGTGGTAGAGAGGTAAATACATAGGTAGATTACTGAGTTTATAAAATAGTTTAAAGTAAGTATCAAGAAAGAAGTCAAGGTTTGACTTCAAGTGCAAAAACACACCGTTTTCGAGATATAAAATACAGTACATTTTTTTTTCTTTTGCTTATATCTCGAAAACGGTGTGTCCTATCGCAAAAATAATGAAAATTTGGCCCCCCTTTATAAAACCCATAAACCCCTAAACCTCTACATGTAGGTACCAAAAAAAAAACATAAAGAACACGTTGAAGCTGCCCCCTCCTAGCGCCCCTCCATGTACAAGAGAATCGGCACTAATATCCGCACAAAATAGACATTTTAAATTCAACCATACAAAAATAAAACAATAATTACCGAGTCACTGGTAGATAACTACTTACAGGGAATTATTCCCGCTAGTAGATAACTACTTACGCGGAAATATTCGCGCTAGTACGTAGGCATCGAATAATACTAGTTGATTTTATGAATGAACGGGCTCGAGCTTCCTAAATCACGTGTGCAAGTGAACGCCGCGTTCCAGCAGCGAGCCGGCGCGCCGGCTCGCTGCTGGAACCGCGCGCCGACCAACTTCGGGTACTTATTGGATTATCTTTTAAATGCGACTATTGACCGCTAGATGGGGGCGCAGTTCTCATTGCAAATTACATATATTATGTCCCGCATTGGTGATAGTGCATTCATTAATACCCACGAATCAATCTTCCACCATTCATAAGCTAATCAGCAAACCTTGGTCACTGCAGCAGCAGAATTCGTCGCATTTACTATCAAGCCAATGCCAGGCGAGCGCTGGCGTCGCCGAGCGACTAACGAGAGCAGGTGTTCATTTACAATTCTACCATTGCCCGCTAGATGGCGTTAATTCAAGTAACGGCACGGCGTAATATATTCGGCGAGTCGAGTCTCATCAAGCGACCTACGCAAGTACGCATACATTCGTAACTAGGTACCTACTGGCAATAATTTCATTCTTAATAGGTAATAAAAAGTAGGTTACCTACTACATTCTTACTAGTAGTATTCCTTCAAATCGAAGTATTCCTTTGAATATTTCGCAATTATTCCGAATACTTGCGAAAACTTGCGAAGTTTGTCCCGTAACGGGACCCTCGGTGCGCGAGTCCGACTGGTTCTTGACCGGTTTCTTTTTTGTTTCAATGTTAATTGTCAATAAAATGGTCATTAACAGGCTATAAACTAACGATAGTATAGGAATCGATCGGCAATTTCAATCACTCTAGGTGTCGAAAATTCAAAATTTTCTACACGCAAAGTGGCACTCAAAGTTAAATGAATTGTAAGTCGTCTTGATCGCAGTGTATGGTACAATAGCTCGTGAGCACCAGCCTATCAGTTCCATTCAGTTTTAAAAAAATGTACCTACCTACTTTAAAGCTGAGCGTCCACTGGTCCGCGCTGGGACGCATCGCAACGGATTTTGGTTTGTTTGTATCAATCAATCAACTCAGCCTATCGCAGTCCACTGCTGGACATAGGCCTCTCCCAGTCTGCGCCACAACACCCTGTCCTCCGCCTTCCGCATCCAGTCTGTCCCAGCCACTTTCTTCAGGTCCATCCTAGCTGGGGAGCGTCCCACACTACGCATACCGATACGCGGTCTCCACTCCAGGACTCGTCTGCTCCACCGGCCATCGGTCCTTGGACAAACGTGGCCAGCCCACTGCAACTTCAGTTTGCTTATTCTGCAAGCTATGTCGGTTACTCCGGTTCTTTTCCGGATAACTTCATTCCTGATTATATCCTTCAAAGAAACTCCGAGCATAGCCCGCTCCATAGCGCGCTGAGCGACCTTGAATTTGTGGACCAGCCCTACTGTCAGTGTCCACGTTTCAGCACCGTATGTCATAACGGGCAGAACGCACTGGTTGAAAACCTTGGTTTTCAAACATTGCGGGATGGGTGACGAAAAGACTTGACGAAGTTTTCCAAACGCAGCTTCTGTCGGCTTCTTTCTCAAAGTTGTGTCTACCGAGCTGGACTTGCCCTAGGTAGACATACTCATTCACAACTTCAAGAAGCGACCCTTCGATGCGGATTGGACTCGGCAAGACGAGTGAATTGTACATGACTTTCGTCTTGTCTAAATTCATATCGAGGCCAACCCGCCGAGAGGCTCCATTTAGGCTATGCAGCATCCGGTCTAACTGTTCCAGCGTCTCTGCTAATATGACGATTTCATCGGCAAAGCGAAGGTGTGAGATGTACTCGCCGTTCACGTTGATACCCTGTCCAGTCCAGTCCAGCGTTTTGAAGACGTCCTCCAACGCATTGTTGAACAGTTTCGGGGATATCACATCCCCTGTCTCACCCCTCTGAGCAGTTGGATAGGGCTGGTTTTCTGATCTTGGATCTGGACAGTCATCGTGGCAGCGTCATACAGACACCTCAACACTTCAATGTAGCGTCAGTCAATTCGACATCGTTGCAGAGAGGCCAGAACTGCCCATATTTCGATGGAGTCGAAAGGCTTTCTCGTAGTCCACAAATGCCATACACAGCGGCTGATTGTACTCCTCGGTCTTCTGTACAATTTGCTGAACAGTATGGATGTGGTCTACGGTACTGAAGCCTTTTCGAAAACCGGTTGTTGTTCTGGTGGCTGGAACTCGTCAAGTCTTCTGGCGAGACGGTTCGTGACGACCCTCGAGAACAGCTTGTAGACGTGGCTCAAAAGTGAGATAAGTCTATAGTTTTTCAGCAAGGTACTGTCACCTTTTTTTACCGACTTCCAAAAGGAGGAGGTTCTCAATTCGTCGGAACCTTTTTTTTATTTTTTTTTTATGTATGTTCCCCGATTACTCGAAAATGGCTAGACCGATTTGGATTTTTCTTTTTATGTTCGAAAGGGTATACGTCCCAAGTGGTCCCATGATCATCAAGTCAGGATCAGATGATGGGATCCCATGGAAATCGAGGGAAACCCTCAAATTTTATGGGCACACCTATATCGATTTCGGTATTTTTTATAGTAACTCGTGCATTTGCTCTCGGAAAGTACCATTCGGTGAACTGGAACTGATGATGAAGACCACAGTGGGCCATCGGAATTACTCAATTTTATCTAAGTATATAACAGGTTAGGTTGCGATTCGATTACTTTAATATGGTTTATGCTCGTCAAAATAATGGTAATGGTGACTTCACCATGAGCTCCATTTCTCCTGGTCTTACTAGGAGAACTCCTCAACAATTAACGTCCCTGCATCGGAAAAAGCAACATTTTGTAAAACGTGATGAGCAGTTGACATTGGGTTATTGTAACTTAGATAAATTACAAACTGAACCACTAAAAAGTGAAAAATAAAAACTTTTTTACAAAAACAAAAACCGACTTCCAAAAAAAACACTACAAAGTGAAAAATAACTTTAATTTCGGAAGTCGGTGGCAAAAAACTAAAATACAGATCCAAAGACACCGACTTCCGAAATTAAAGTTATTTTTCACTTTGTAGTGTTTTTTTTGGAAGTCGGTTTTTGTTTTTGTAAAAATGTTTTTTTGAAGAACAGAACCACCGCACCTCTGCTCCACGCCTCGGGCGTTGTACCCTCTTGGATGAGAGTTGAAGAGACTCGCTAGCTCTCTCACGACTGGAGCCCCGCCTGCTTTAAGGAGCTCTGTCGTTATTCCGTCATCACCAGGTGCTTTGTTGTTCTTCAGCTGCTCGAGAGCCCCCTAATCTCGCACAGGTCAACATCCGGGATGTCCTCCGTGTAGTGGCGTGTTAATTCGGCTCGGTGGTCATCTGCAATAGGTTCCGCTGGTTTCACCGTCCGCGTTGAGTATAAGTGTCCGTAGAAATCCTCGAGTATCTCGGACTTTTAAGTCACGATTCTGCCATCCGCAGTTCTTGGTTTCGTCAGACGGGACCTCCCTAATTGTTGAGCGAACACTTTTGACCCTCGATTCTGCTTAATCGCGACCTTAATGTCGCGGGTGTTGGAGCACCGAAGGTCGTGTCGCATCAGTTTTCTAATTTTTAGGTTTAAGGCCCTCTTATCTGACGAAGACAGCTGGGTGGGTGGCAACTCTCGTCTTTCCCTCATAAGTCCGAGAGTCTCCGAGGAAAGTTTGGACACCTTACTTGTTCGCTGCGACAGGAGAAAAGTTTGCAGGACACGTCGTGTAGTGCTTTGACCACCTCGTCGGCTTTCTCGTCAACAGTACCTGTGGTTTCCAATAGGTCGAATCGATTCTGAAGTTCCAGTTGAAACTTTTCAGATCCTGCGCCTGATCCTGAGCGGCCTGGAGCTGCGTAGGTCGGAGAGTAGGCCTCATCATACGGATTCTTTCAGCTCGAAAATTGATATTTAGAGTGCCTCAGACAAGCCTGTGATCGCTTCCAGTGTTGTACCTGCTGATCACGGAGACATCTCTAAATATGTGCCTCTTATCCGTCAAGATGAAGTCTATCTCGTTCCTAGTCACGTTATCGGGGCTCTGCCTGGTCCACTTCCTTTGGGGTTTCTTTACAAAAAAACGAATTCATCAAGAAGAGCCCCTGCGAATCTAAAAAGTTGACCAGCATTTCCTTGTTCACCAGGAAGCCGACACCGCCTTGGGAGAGCTGATCACCTTCGCTGAAGAAGGTGGCCTGACTCCAGGGTTATCGCGTCCTCCCCCTGTCTTCGGACTTCAGATAACCCCAGTATATGCCAGTTAATGCGACCTAACTCTACCTCAAGTTCGGCAAGGTGATGGTCCAGCCTCATCGAACGTCCATTGTACGTAGCCAGTTGTAGTCGTCGTTGGTAGTCTGCCGTAACCCGGGGATTCTTCGCAACTCCCGTCCCGCCGTTACCTTGACCAGGAATAGCGAGACCACCGGGAACTGGGGGCCGTTATCTTGGCATTTTAATTGTCATGGGAGGTTTATGCCCATAGTCACCACGCTGGGCATGTGGGTTGGTGACCGCAGAGCCAGTCCTTTCGCAACGATGACGCTACTGCCCGTCATCGCATAATTTAGGTTGGCTTGTTGGATGGTTATACCGCCATCAGTCGGTTTGTTTGTATGAAGAAATGAAAATGCGGCGGTAGCGGTAGTGGACGCAGTGCTAATACAAAGCAAATTAGTAAACCGAAATCCGTGCGTACGTTGCGGCCGGCGCGGACCAGTGGACGGTCACCTTAAGTTACCGTACCCATACAAAACAAAACCGGTCAAGATCGAGTCGGATTCGCGCACCGAGGGTTCCGTACCATCATTTATGTCATTTTTGTTGATGATTTCTGAAAAACTGCTATTTAGAGACATTTTATTTTTCCTGTAAGTTGATAGCATTAGTATTTCTTGAGATATCCAGCTGTGACAGACAGACTGAGTCACACATTAAGGGTTCCTTTTTACCATTTTGGTACGGAACCCGAAAAACAGGAAAACTTTTTTCCCCACGCGTGGAGCTATTAATACCTTACCACAGAGCATGTAACTTTATAGGGAGCTGTGCCAGACCCAGAGACATTACATTTTTTTTAAATTCCTTAACTATGAGCCTCCTCCTTCGTCCTTTAGCTAAGAGGTCGATTTTCAAACCATTGTGGGCCGCTCGATAGATAAATACTCGTCCGTCCGTGCGTAACAGCCCCGCGCACTCGAAATATTCCGTACTGGTAAATACTGAGATTTCGAAGCGCGGTGTTTCGACAGTTTTCTATGAAGATGTAGTACTGCTTACTTTATTATACTGTGCCTCCTCCGCCCTATTAGGGCGGAGGAGCAACTTTTGAGCAGCATACGTAAGTTTGCTATTTTCATATTTTGCAGACTCGGCTATGAAGTATTCTTGTGACAAATAAAACTCGTTCGGATAACACTTAGGGTCAGCGCACACAGAACTACAAAATGCTCGCGTATGGTCGAGCAAAATTTTGACTGCTTGACGTCGTTGATAATGTTCTGGGTAGGCAGGCGCTGGCGTGCATGACATGTTTAATATGGTTGATTGGGGACTTAGTAATTATTTATCGCCCTTTTGGTAGACGAAGAGGAACATGAAGAATATGTAAATAAAATAAAACGTCTTAAATTGAGAAGAACAGTATGGGTAGAAGAGACGCGGCGGGAAAGATGTACTTTAATATACATTTGTGTAAAAATTTATCAATAACAGGTGTTCATTTTTATGATTATTATAAGTTAAACTACGATTTAAATCTCACTGTGGCATACCGAGCGCGGGCGGCAGCTCGAGCGCGTGTATAAGCCGAAAACACTTTAATAGAAAATAAAAAACTGAATTTTATCAACAAATTTATTGCAAATATGTTTGTTTTTTATGAAAAATATCTAAGTGGATACCTCCGAACATAAAGGGGAACTAAAATTTGACGAATTTAGGTCATAGCGGAGGTAAACTCTTAAATTTTAAGAAGTAATATCCAAATAACATACATGATAGTCACTTAATTGTTTGAGGCATGCATTCATAATGCTTAGATCGCGAAATTTTTACAAAAAAATTAGATTACCTATCAAAATGAATCCAAACCAAATCGGGATTTGCTATGCATTCAATTTGCATTACAATAACACAATAATTATAGTAAATATCTCAAAGAAATGTAAAAACCAAATTCATACTAACGCACATAGGGGGGAACATTATAGTTATAACACTTTATTTGTTGTTGAGGTTATCACTCCATTTCTTCTACATAATTTCTCTCAATTACTCCAGTCAGCTAATAAAATATTTTACATCATTTGTCAATAAACACACAGTCGCTAAAATCTCTTAATCCCAATAGAAGGACAACAAGCTATATTATAAACAAAATTCAATGTCTACACTTCCTTGAGAGGTACAATTTCAAACAAATGTTCAAGGCATAAAATAACATAATCTTTGTGGCTGCAGCATCAGTAAATATGCATACATAATTTGGGAGTCGGGGGTTAACAATACAGCAAATAGGTACTATTTCTTTCTATGATTGACTATTTAAACAATGTTTGTAAAACATCTTTACAATAATTTCACTTAGCCTACAGCAAAACAAAATAAGGCATTTTCCTACACATTTCTATCAAACATAATTATCCATATAGAAACTGCTCATCACAAGTAAATCGAATTCATGAGAACAACTACTGTTTCACATTATCAAAACGCATTGCAATTAGATTTTTTGTGAGATCAACACTCGTAATATTATTTGGTCCAATATTTAAAAAATAAAATGTTTTCCTGAATTCGAGTCACAAGATCAAACTTACACATTATTTTTGGCTCAACGCGTTTCCCCGTGAAGTCCATAACTTTACAACTAAACATCATCTCTTCACCTCCATAAAAATCTTTTTTATGAACTAGTCTTGATATTTTTTTTATATTACATTCTATTATAAATAATGTGTTAGTAAAGTATTAATGAATCGCTTCAGTTTCAAACTGATTACCCTTGCTTATGGTGATAGGTCCGTATGATTCATGTTGTTCTAATTTCAACACTTGATGTTTTTTGAGAACAAGTAAACTGTAGAATTTTTGTGCAACCTGTAATAGAGTAAAATGTTATATAAGTATTCTGTATGCGGTTTGTCACGTACTGTGATATGGAAGGTAAACAAAGATAGTGGGCACATATTTTAATAGTTGAAGTTAGGAACGTACCTGCTTTCTGTTGTTATGTCTGGGCGCAAGATCTGTGAAGGTGAGTTGTAGTCCGACGGACAGTTTGGGTTTCATGACGGCGAACAATTGCGCCGCACGACGGTTCAACACTCGCTCCTCGAATTGCTCGTCCGTTTCACCCGCTTCACGCTCACCCTCTTCCGCCTGATAACAGATAACACCCAGTTAAACGTATTTATTTCTCAAAAGAATTACAAATTTAGCGTAGCTTTAAATAAAATGTAGTGTCCGACCGCAGGTTCGGTTTCGGCCCCAGTTTCGGTTTCGTCCAAAAAATGCTTGACCGAAACTGACGTTCGTGAGCTGTCGATTTTGATTAAATACGAACGGCTAACAGATAGATAGACCCGTTTTCATCCTTTTTGTAGTAAACTACTTATAAATAGGATTCAATTATGTTCATAACAGACATGCTAGTTTTAGTATCAGTTAGTAGAGATTTATTCGCTTTTCGGAATTGTTTGGCGGCGAGATAAAGCGTTGTCGCTAAGTATATTCGCTGTTTAGAGTTAATAGACCATCTAAGAAATTACTAAATCGCTCATCACAAAAGCTAACATATCTGCTAAGATCCTTATTTAAGCTAGGCCTCATTTTTCAATCGTCATTTTGAAATTTTTTGCAGTTTTTAACACACAATCTGGCAAAAGTTATATTTTTGTATGGATAAAAGAAATTTGATATTTGTAAAATGAGTCCATAATCAAATTATTTGTAACAAACTAAAAACGACGGTTCTCAGAAAATAATGTCAATTTCAACTTTTTCTAACTTCATGTTACGGTTTCCAGAATCATTGTTAAAACGGCGAAGCCACTAATATAAAATTGAAATTGGAAGTTTCTGTTTCGGTCGAACCTAGAAGAGGAGCCGAAGATTCGGTTACGGTTTCGGATAAGAATCGTTTTTCGGTCGGAAACTATTAAAAAGTTGCTATACGTATCTTAAGACGCCGTAGACGAAATTTTGCCGATTTCGCTGATTTACATGATTTTACAGACTAGATTTTACAGTTATAATAAACTATTTGTATAAGTTTTAATGCAAAACATGAAAGATCATTTCAATTATGATCTAGTGAATGAGCTACTTTTCTATTTTTATTGTTAATTTTGATTAATCGACCTAAACCGGCGACTGTTTTGTGAATTTTTGCTCTAAGAGGTTTAGAATATCTCATATTTACGAATCATTTTGACGTCCAAAACTTATGCAAAAATTACAATGTATTCTTGTGAAAGTTGTATATACAATATTATGAATCACTTTTTACGACTTTCATATAAAATTTTGAGTAAAAAATATTCAACTTAGTCAAATTTTTGAGAAAATTGGCAAAGAATTGCTTTTGATTACGGCTACTTAGAATTCTCGTTCATAAGATGAAAACAACAGAAATAAACTTCAATTAAAAGTCAATCCATTTCCTGGAAAAAAATGCAAAAAATAAAAAAATATTGCCATTAAAAAATCTTTTAAAACAACCTAATTTTCGCATAATAAACTCGACGCAAAATAAAAATGTAGCTCATTCATAAGATTGTCATCGAAATGGTATTTTATGTTGTGCATTAGAACTTATAGAAATACAGTATTTTGACTGTAAAATTACGACTTTAACATCACGCAAAATAGAGAAATCGACAAAATTTCGTATACGGCCCCTTAAAACTAACAATAAAATACTATTTTGACTTCCCACGGAAACGTACTAACGGGATAAAAAGTATCCTATGTGTTAATCCATGTTATAAAACTATCTGTATGCCAAATTTCATCCAAATCCTATTAGAAACATAATACTAATGATAGGTAATACGGCCTGGTATCCACGTCAATGCGCGTATTTTGCGTATACCATTGATACTAATGATTCAAATGTTATCGTTCATGCAAGCCTAGTAGTTTTTGTTAGGTTACAGAGGTATTTCTTTCCGACTTGCTAGGTATTTGTATAGCATTTTTTTCCAAACTGATTATAGAACCGACTTGAAATAAAACAAACACTAAACACACTGTTGGATTTTCAACTCCCGGCGCTAAGCAGAGCGTTGAAAATCCAGTGCGCGATAAAATCCCGCCGCGATTTTATTACGCTCGTGTGAACGCTATGTTTTCCATCGAATGATGTTTTTTTACGTTTATATATATGAGATCTAAGCTTATATACCTATTATGTAAAGGTTTGTCCTTTTGCATACTTTGGGTGCATTTGACACGCGGGGCGGGTTATCTACGTACTCCATAGGTTCACAACTAATGATGATGACTGGTTTTCCATCGGATGATGTTTTTTTACATTTATATACTGGGTGTAATTTTAATCACCGTTATCCTCTTAAGGGGTCATTGTACTAATCATTATGAACAACTTTTACTATGGGACCAAACCTGAAATCGCGAAAAAAAAATCAGCTGTTCAGTACATTTTGACGAACTATGCGAACATAAATGTACTGAACAGCTGATTTTTTTTCGCGATTTCAGGTTTGGTTCCATAGTAAAAGTTGTTCACAATGATGAGTACAATGACCCCTCAAGAGGATAACGGTGATTAAAATTACACTCTGTATATGTGATATAAGCTTATATACCTAACAAAAAAAGGGTTTTTCTTATGCACACATGGGGTGCATTCGACAGTTGAGGGGTTAAGCTGTTTCTGAGATTAGCTCGGTCAAACACACAGACAAACAGACAAAAATCATTGTTTTGGGTTCTATTGTGATAATAAAGACCCCGAATAATAGTTTTTCTCAAATATCTTCCATGTACAGACAACAATCAGTTACATTTTTATCATGTATAGATAAAGTTATAATTTTTCCTTTTGAGAATGATTAGCATATAATTTACATTTTAATAAGGTAGTTTAAGTCCAGCAGAAGACCAATTTAGGAATTGATGGTATACTTACATTTTCCGGCGTTAAAGGTAAATCGTAATCGTGCTGTGGACTGTGATGCCCATGCTGGTCGTCGTATTCCAAGCTTGTCATTTGCATTCCATTCTGGAAAAACAAAATAATATGTTGTTTTTAACATAATCAAGGCAAATTAAATAGAATGAGTCTCATCAGAACTTAAAACATAGTACAGTGTGTAAGAGCGTTGTTAAAGTACTGAAACGGTATCTAGCCCGCTATTCTGAGCAAAGCCTCCCCCAAGTTCTTTCAGATACTGTTTTCTTAATGACAGAACCTTGGCGGTACGCGTCCAGGTCATCTCACCACCTCTTTTAGGGCCTCGTCACAGCATCCCCATCAGTATCAGTATCATAACATCACGCCTGTAATACCCGAAGAGTTAGGCAGATTTGTACGGTCAGCTACAGAAGTCGGTTAACACTGCTACTTTTTGACATCATAGAAATTAACACAAAATGATACGATAACCTATTTTTTACAATTTCATATATTAGATAATAATTTTCTTTAAAATTTACATCTGTTCCGATTTTAATGAAGTATTTTTCTCAATAATTAAGATTTTGAAAACACAAGTGTTAATAGATTTTTGTTGCCGACTGTACCTGTATTACACCCACATGTCGCCTGTTAATTTAACTCCCATGTCCAGTCAATCGGCCAGGCCTATTCCCTTGGGGTCGGCTTCCAGTCTAACCGGATGCAGCTGAATACCACTTACATGGAGCGACTGCCTATCTGACGTCCACAATCCATTAACTGGGTAACAAGATACGCCTTAGTGAGACTGGTTGTCAGACTTTCGGGCTTCTGACGACCAGTAACGACTGTCAAAGATCCACAAATGGCAGCCGGGACAACGTGCTTTCCGAGGCATGGAGGTGTCTCGGAATGTCAAAATGGTCACCCGTCCTCCACTCCAAGAGCTTTCGCGCATGTTCTCTCACACTTCATGTCACTTTTTGGTTTCTAAAAGATGTTACTTCGCTGCCTTCTGCGCGATTTTCGGACTTACCAAGATTTGCCATTTAATCGTTTAGAGGCATGAGGAACAAGGTGTAAAGTTCACTCATCCTCTATTGAAAATTGAGGATGCTCCGACCAGACGGGTGTCGTGTCTGGTGGGCAACTGCCCGACGGTTGATGTCGGGACGTTGTATGTATGCTAGTCGCGTAGTAAACTCTATGGATTGCGTGAAATTCAGGAGTTTGTGCCGGTCGGTCAAGGGTGTGATTGGTCAAAAGTCGTTTTCGTCAAAACTGTACTTCGTCAAGAGCATTTTCAGTCAATGTTGCGTTTCGTCAAAGTTTATATTGCCAAAGTGCAGTTCGTCAAATTATGCAGAAAGTAAAGGTTCGATTCCGCAGCGAGCTGGCTACAGCTGCAGCAGGTGCTGTCTTTGGTTTGGTGGTTACCAAAATTAATTTTAATGTTAAGTCTGGTTATAGTTTTTAAGTTTAAATAAAGATTATTTTCTTTATACATGGTTTTTCCTTGATTGATAGGGCCAAGTCAAAGGGAATTTAGCCCATACAACATCTAGGAGTCATTAAAGCGCATCACCATACAGAACACGTGAGCGTGTCGGGTCGGTTTCTGTTCTTATCTTCACAAGCGGTGGCGTGCGTGTTGGAAGTGGAACTGCTAGTTCAATCCATTCATTCAGTATACACAGATAATACCTACACTCTCAGTAGAGTGTTATATTTATTATCTGTGTATAAATTATGTTATATGTTGTATATTATAATATGAAATTTCTTTTTTTTTTTTTTTTGACTAACTGACAACATTGACAAATAGACATGTTGACAATACGAAGTTTTGACGTAACGTATATTTTGACGATACGCTCCATTGGCCAAACGTACACTTTGACCAAACACACCCTTGACCAACCGCCCCAAACTCGAATTCAGACTCCGGACTACTACTGAGATATTTCTGATGAAATAACTCAACAACACTGCCCAGCTTGGAAATCGAACCTTGGAACCTCATGCTTAGCAGTAGCATTTGCGAACAGGTCTTGACTAACGCAACGAGGAAGTTAATCTTAGAAAATTACCTGATAATCCCCATGGTCATCTAATCCATGCAGCAGTGCTTCCATAGGCACGGTGTGCGGTAGGTCGTGCGAGGCGCGGTCTGCGGCCGGCGTGGGCAGTGAGCTGCGCAAGAGAGAGGTCACGTGGTCGCCGCCGAGCTGCGGCATCATGGGCAGCTGCTCCAGGCCGTGTTGGAGCATCGCGCCATGTTGTACGCCTGGAATATGTACAAAAAAAATTACAGTTTTTAAACGTGATTCCTTAGCTATTGTAGTTATAGAACACTAGCCCACCCATGCTTCGCACGGTGTTTACGGCTTGACAAAACATTTTGACACAATGTTATTACATTAATATTAAACTAACTTATTAGGGTTGGTTTAATAATGGTGCTGATTCTCGTGTACATAAATTTCATCAAAATTCGAGCAGCCGTTAATACTATACCTCTTGGTAAGACCGGTTGTCACACTTTCGGGCTTCTGACGACCCGTAACGACTGTCAGAGATCCGCGAATGACAGCCGGGACCAACGGCTTAACGTGCTTTCCGAGGCACGGAGGAGTCTCGTTATGTAAAGATGGTCACCCATCCACGGACAACCCCGGCAAGCGCAGCTTAACCTGATGGATCGATCCGTGCGTCTGTTATTACTTAGCCACCAGCTCATCAAATAACTTAATAAAATAGTGGTATAATCCTTACCGCCAGGCGTCATTCCACCATGGTGCAATCCCGCTGGCGTCATCCCACCATGCGCGAGCCCCCCAGGCGTCATGCCGCTGTGCTGTAGTCCACCCGGAGTCATGCCGCCATGTTGTAATCCTGCGGGCGTCATGCCGCTGTGTTGTAGTCCGGCCGGAGTCATGCCGCCATGTTGTAGCCCGGCTGGAGTCATGCCGCCATGTTGTAATCCCCCGGGTGTCATACCGCCATGTTGCAATCCCGCGGGTGTCATACCGCCATGGTCCAGACCGCCTGCAACACAGATTTGGAAAATATTGTAAGGTAAATTTTGGGAATGATAGTCAAAAATTTAATGTTTTACGGTTATTTTGAGATTATAAAATAAAAGACTTGGCGAAATGTGGGTGTCATACTATGCACCTACGCAATTGGAATTTTAAGTCAGCCGCCTGATTCTATTTTTGTAGTGTATGTTTTTTTTGTGACATGAAAGTAACATTCAAGACGACAATGTCACAAAAAAAAATCTGAAAAATACCCACTACAAAAAAATATTTTTAAAGCTCCACCGGCAGAAAACGGTAAACAATTACAAAAACAAAGTAACTCGTAAACTACAAAAAATCGCGGAACATACATGGGGTATTTTCGAATACTGGTATGATGAATTCCGATTTTTCTTTTTGACGTCACTATTTGGACCACCCTGTATATCTATATACCTACCATATCCCGCAAAATATCATATTTTTTACCGGTGTTGTTCACTGCAGTGGACCATATACTTTTACCGTCTTACTAATAAACACAGAATAAAGTTATTCCAAGTTTAAACCTATGAAAATGTGTGGTTATTCCTTTGTTATCCCTGATATAACTTTATTCCGTGTTTTATTTGTAAGAGAGTTAGGCTTTATAAAACTTGCATTTAGGTCCTGTAGTACCCTTAAAAAAAGGCGTGTAGTGACAATAGGCTTACCTGGCGTCATGCCTCCGTGATGTAACCCTGCGGGAGTGAGACCTCCGTGCACCAATCCCGCCGGCGTCATGCCGCTCTCTAGTAGACCTGGCGTCATACCTGCAAATATATTTGTTTTCAAATAAAACTCGAGCTTGCTGTCATTATGGTAAATGATAAATCATTTATTTTCTGTAAGTAGGTTAAACACTTTTATACGTCAACCATATTTTTTTTTTAAAAACTAGATGAGGTAACGATAATATTGTAAGCCCAATTTATACCCTTATTTAAAAAAAAAAAAAGTTCTTTGTTATTAATGGGACACAAACCGCTGATTATAATACTAATAATATCTTTGTCATTGCGTCCTCACCATTGCAATTTCCTATTCAACTAAAGCCGGATATTTACATTATGAAATTAGTGATATAAAATTATTTTCTTGACATTAATTTCATCAACAATTTCATGTGTAAACTTCTAATTTCATTATGCATGCATTACACTATCAAATGCGACGTGAAACTAGTGTCGCGAAAGTATATTCATTTAGTACGAGTACGATACGAAACGAGTACGATAGTTTTACGAGTTTTAGTTTTTTTTTGAGTTTAGTACGATATTGTACGTTACAAAATAAAGCTTTGATGCTGCCGCCGAGACCTTCATTTCGGTGATTAGATTTCACGACACTAATCCTAACTAATATTATAAATACGAAAGTAAGTTTGTTTGTTTGTTACCTTTTCACACTAAACCGATCATCCTGAAATTTTGCTTAAACGTTGTCAGGTGTACAGAAACGGACATAGGGTGCCTTTCATCCCCAAAAAAGCACTGTTCCATAGGAAAACAACAATAACCTTCTTATGATAATAGATGGCGCCACGTGTCTTTCGAATCATGATTGAATTATATTATTACACGCAGAGTACAACCCGAAATCCAGAATTGATTGTCAAATTCTAAATTAACGCGAGCGAAGCCGCGGGCGGGTTTACTATACGAAACAAGTTGCACTGTATTGAAACTAGTTTTGTGAAATTAATTTTATGCATATGCATACAATTAATGTTATTAATTTAAATCCCGCATATAAGTTACCATGCTGATAAAAGTTCTCTCTTTTTCCTTTGTTTTTTGGTGATATCGAGTCCTCTTACGCCAGAATGTTGTGTGGGTATGTTGTTTACGCCGTGAGTAGTAACAGTAACTGACCTCCATGGTGTAATCCTGCCGGGGTCATACCGCCCGCTGAGAGCCCTAAGTCGACGTGTTGACTGTCGCCGTGGTGTAGACCCGCAGGTGTCATGCCGCCGTGTTGCAAACCAACTGCAAATAATAGTATGATTTATATTAAAACAAGCCGTGTGTCCGATGGGATTCCCATTGGTAAAAATTACAAACTTCATGACATACAATTGTACTCACCACGCACTAGCTATGGCAGAAAAAATGTAATGTACGAAGGTGCGGCATTGTATACTAAACTACCAAATAACATCAAAAATGCAAAATCCATGTAAATGTTTAAGAGGCCGTAGACGAAATTTTACCAATTTCGCTGATTTACGTGACTTTGCAGTTTTATTAAAGTATTTGTATAAGTTTTAATGCAAAACATGAAAAATCATTTCAGTTATGATCTAATGTATGAGCTACTTTTTTATTTTTATTGTTTAATTTTAATTAATCGACCTAAACCGGCACTGTTTTGTGAATTTTTGCTGTAAGAGGTTTAGAATATCACATATTTACGAATCGTTTTGACGTGTAAAGGTATGGAAAAATTACAATGTATTCTTGTGAAAGTTGTATATACAATCTATGAATCACTTTTTACGACTTTTATATAAAATGTTTGATTAAAAAAATATTCAACTTAGTCAATTTTTTGAGAAAATTGGCAAAGAATTGCTTTTGATATCGGCTACTCAGAACTCTCGTTCATAAAATAAAAACAACAAAAATAAACTTGAATTCAAAATCAATCCCTTTCCTGAAAAAAAATTGCAAAAAAATTAAAAACATTTGCCATTAAAAAATCTTTTAAAACAACCTAATTCTCGCATAATAAACTCGACACAAAATAAAAATGTAGCTCATTCATTAGATTATCATCGATATGATCTTTTATGTTGTACATCAGAATTTATAGAAATACAGTATTTTGACTGTAAAATTACGTCTCTAAAATCACGCAAATTGCGAAATCGGCAAAATTTCGTATACGGCCCCTTAAGAAACTAAAATTGTTCATGTTTAATAAAATGAGCGCACTTTAGTACATTGCATACCACATCTAGTTGCGCGCGTTCCGAGTATGTTTACATTTTAGCAGTGTTAAATTATTAGCGATTACCCTACACTTTTACAATATTTTGAATGTTGTAATTTTTTTTGCCAAAACTGTACGTTAAATCAATTATGATAAGATAGTTAAATATTTTTCATATAAGTGAAATTTCTTATGGGAAATAATAAAGACATCTCTAACCCGAACTTCCATACAAACTTTCATTCCCTATAACGTCATTAGGGCATGCATTTTGTGATTTTTAAAATCCTTCCTTAGTGCTCACCTTTGTTATACAAGGTGTAACTTAAATAACGCACATCCTCTTAAGGGGTCATTGTACGTAGTCGGGTCATAAATACTGTCATAGGTTCCGAATTTGGAATACAGACGAAAAAATCAATAAATGACTTTCGAATTTTGAATGTTTTACGATTTTAAAAACATAGGTTTTGTAGACTTTTCTTTAGGGCGACCTGCAGCTGTTACTTACATTTCGATTTAAACTCTACTTATGCTTAAACTTAATTTAAAGAGTTACATAAACGTCAATGTTAAATCGGCATCTGGGACCCAATTCCGGGCTCGAGCTAGATATCACGACCATGGAGATCAATCTCTGTTTCAAATCTCCGCATCAATGTCCGGTTCAAATCTCGATACTATCAAAAAACCGTATTCTGGTAGACCATGGAGAAAGATTTACAACAGAGAAAGTAATCTCGTCTAAAAGACGTTCCATTTTTATCGATTCACTTTGATTATAATCGATTATGCTAAGTTTTTCTTTTTTTAGTGTTAATAACGTATGTTTAATTTATTAAATCCAAGCAAACAAATTATAAAAGATAATTTTACTATATTGTGTTTCTATAACTGTGTTTTTTTTTATAATTACCTACTTAGGTACTGAAAATAGTAATTGCAAAGTAGCGTGATCCGAAACGCATTTCGCATGATTTGTGTAGTATTATATAGTGCTCTGTGATTTGTGTCCTTTTTATGACGTAGGTAGGTAGGTTTTAATTTTCAAACTAAATAAAACTATTTCTAATCGCGATAAAGGTGTGTAAATAAAATTAGTTGTCATGAACTAAAATTCTCACCAACATAACACCTTGACTTCAAGTGCAAAAACAGTACTGTATTTTTTTTTTCTTTTGCTTATATCTCGAAAACGGTGTGTCCTACGCAAAAATAATGAAAATTTGGCCCCTCTTTATGAAGCCCATAAACCCGAAGCCTCTACATGTAGGTACCAAAAAAAAAACGAATATTTAAACCTACGAATGTAAATTTTGACAGATGTTCCAACGGAGATTTCATATCTCCATACCTTAGGACCAGCCGTGATATCTCGCTGGTTTGCGATCGAAAAATTTATGATTGGAGATCGTTAGAATAGCATTTTTTCGTTTTCGACGGAGATAAGCAGTTTCTCGACTGGTATTTCGACCATGGAGATAATTTCCATGCCACCGGAATTGGCCTCCTGGGTCGGTTTAGAGTTGTTAAATCTCGATTTTATAGACAGACGTCATTACAGAGTTATTTTAATTTTCTCTGTTTATTTGTGAAAATGGATTTCTTTTCGCCTACTTATTACGATTTGCTATCGGATGATGACGAGATGTAAAATATTTAGAATCCGTTTTTCTCTCGTAGAGTTTACGTCAGAAGCGATTTATTCGTTCCTTCCTCGTGGTCAAACTTAATGGTCAAACTGATTTAACCACAAGGAATTCTGTTCCGGATAGTCAAACTACTTAGTTTGATGAAAAATATACACCCTTTTATAGTTCGTAAATATACTTGTACAGTCATTAACAGAAATAATTATCTTAGTTTATTTAAAAAGTACCCAGCACATATACCGCCATGCATTAATTGCAGCTGAAACTTCATTATGAAATCCTTTTAAAAGAGATACTTTTTCATTAGAACATTTTTCTTTTTGTAGTTTCACGTAAACAAGCAACTGTAATTGGATTCTGACATTTCATGGATTTGTTTAGTTGGCCGTTCCAACTTTGGACCACATTGTTTGTGCAATGTCTCTGGCCATAAACAGACCATTGTTTTCGGAATAATTTATTGTTATTTATTAATTTTCTTTGTTATTCTATTTACATTTTTAAATATTTCTTAAAAAAGCATATTAAAAAAAACATTTAAAAATATAAAAAAATAGCGGTCCGCCGGTGTCGGGAGCGGGGTCCAAGGTACCGGCGGTTAGGGCTGCAGAGATAGGAACCTCTTCACAATACGAGCCGTATCGAGGAGTACTGCCTTCTGAATCTGGCCCTTCGTTCGTTCCACATGTCAACAACCTCGTGAGCTAAGTCGAGATATTTTATTTGTTTTTTTTTTTTTGCAGCTTTCACGAGGTTTTGGTCATGTGGAATGGTAACATCGACAATCATTGTGCGGCGCGCTAATCGATCTATCACCACTATATCGAGCTTATTGGTGACAATAGTCCCGTCAGTAATGATAGACCGATCCCAGTACAACGTGACATGGTCATTTTCGAGAACTGGGTCGGGCACATACTTGTTTTGTAGGATGGAAGAATTGGTTGGTTTAGCAGAAATAAACACCTTCTAATTTAAATAAATCAGCTTTTATTTTTGCACACTTTTCATCTTTACTACCGCCTTTTATTTCTGCTAAACCAACCAATTCTTCAATCCTACAACTTATTGTTATTATTATTATTTTTTATTTTTTTTAAATAATATTTCTATTTATTTATGTAAACACTTGATAAAAAGTTTAAATAGCCACCATTAACTTTGACCATGAGGAAGGAAAGTACTTTTGTTAATGACTGCACAAGTAAATAAAGGGTGGATATTTTTCGTGAAACTAATATAGTTTGACTATCGGGAACAGAATTCCTCGTGGTCAAATTAGTTTGACCATTCAGTTTGACCACGAGGAAGGAACGGATTTATTTAGTAGGTACCTACCCACATTACGAGATAACGATTTTTTTTTTCATAAGACGTAATATTTTCATTATTTCTGCCGTGGTAAAATTAGGTTCCTTAGATCTATTCATTGTAATTTATGTTTTAAGTACCTTTGTATTATGACTGGCGCTAAAGAAAACTAGAAAATAACACGAAAACAAATAAAAATAACCAACACTGACACAGAACACTGACGTATCGTATCACATTGACAATTTGACATTATTGACAAATCAATTTCTTTTTTGAATGATGCCATCATGAGTTGCCATCACTTTTTTAAAGTTTTTATTTGAAAACTGAACGCAAAGAATGAATGGCGAATGAAATATGACTTAATCTCAATTTATGCTCGGACTTTAATTAGCTGCAGTAAAATGACACTTCTATTGTCATTTTTACTGTCATTTCGCTGTCAAATGGGAACATTTTTTTTAACAAAATGACAGATGAGTAGTGTCATCTTCGTAGACAGAGAATTCTATAGACTGCTGGACATCTTCCTTTGCATTCACACAAGAAAAAGAAGAACATATTAACGTCATAAAACAATATCGAAAACGGGTCCTATGATAGGACCCGTTTTCGAAGGTACCTGTTTACCTCGTTAAAAAGAATATCGCGATAGGACTCCTATCGCGATATTCTTTTTAACGAGGTAAACAGGTACCTAACAGGTACCTAACAGGTACCTACCAGGTACCATAGCACCATCCTCATATTAAGGACGCTGTTACAAATGGGTAGTCAAATCATTACTTTTTTACATAAAAGTGTGTTTATTAAATAAAATGCTTTGCTTTCTTAAAATGTTTTTTGGTTAAATTGTTGATAAGTGTGCATGATACGATTCTGTACTATAAACGTAATTTTAGATATGTACAGCTTCTCAATAACGGTACCGAAGTAAAAAAAATCACTTCGGTACCATTATTGTGAAACTGTACCTATCTAAAATTATATTTATGGTTCAGAATCGTACCATGCACATTTATCAACAATTTAACCAAAAAACATTTTAAGAAAGCAAAGCATTTTATTTAATAAACACACTTTTGTGTAAAAAAGTAATGATTTGACTACCCATTTGTAACAGCGTCCTTAACGTCACTAGCAAAGAAAAGAGACAGAGTAACAATATTTCTGTCCTTTATCGCGTGCCGGCTATGAGCATCGGTGTGCACAACAAGTTTGACGTTTATGGCGGTTGCAGATAGAAATCCAATGGGGTGAAAAACTGCCTTTTTATCCCACCAGATGTCGCATAATCGACTTACTAATTTACGATTTCTACATAAACAAATATCGAAAATAATGAATTACTAAATACGACGCAGTGTTGCGCCCCAGACTGCAAAAATAAAGGGAGACTTAAATTTCCAAAGGATCCAAAACACCGAAAATCCTGAGAAAAAGCGTTGAGAATCAAAAACTTTAAAGCAACCGAGAACCCTGTATTGTTCTGGTGTACAACGTGCAAACCCGCGGGACAACATATTGCATACTATATAGCTACTACTATAGGTACTATAAATATATAAGTCACTTAAAAATCTTGAAACTAACCAAGATCACTGGTAAAAATTAAAGGGTAATGAAAAAATCTTATTAAACTTGCAGATTTCCAAATAAACCCGAAATAAGAAACATGTAGATTGCTGATACTAGTAGGCCTAATTGGGCTCCAAAAATGAGTTCCAGGACTGAGGTATGAGCACTATGTAGCTACTATAAAGCTTCCTTTTACTGGGTACGTCACTCAATGACTTGAATGTGCCCTGGCGGTTGAGAGTATGTCATGCTCACTCAAATGTCTCGCTGGTGGTGGCGTATGTATTGGATCATTAAGTTCCCTTCAAAATGGTTGAGCTAATTGGTGCTGATCCATGCGTCATGTTCGTGAACGGGCGCCGTCAGTTGGGTGGGACTGGCTTCTTAGCTGCCACGGCTTATTTTTAATTTAGTTGTTTTTAGTTTTTATATTTTTATTACGGATGCTTTTAACGTGCACGTCTTTCTACATTGTTCTCACATGTATATTTTCAACATGAACGATGTAGCCCATATTTTGTAAAAATATTTTGATTTAAAAGAGTGCCCGTGGAGTTTCTTGCCCGTTATTCTCCATAGGCACCTACTACGCTTTGGAATGGGCAACTAGCTTCATCTTTCTGACTGACCGACCCCTTGACAATTCAAAAGTGTCTGTAACTGGTTTATTTGAAATAAATGCTTTGAGTTTGAGTTGAGTTTGAGTTTGAATAAAACATTGCAGTCGCATCATTACTCATATTTTTTATTTCTCATCATGGAAACATGAAATACAAACCTCATTTTAAAAAAACTTATTTTATGAAGAATATTGGGTAAAATGTACATCACTTGGCAACCCTAAACAAAAGATGTACTTTTTTTCTGTCCCTTTCGACGACACGGATTTCATGAGTCTATAGAATTCTCTGTCTACGGTCATCTTACCGCAGCTAATTAAGTGTGCGGTCCGAGTTGTGCTGTAATCGATTTGAGCGTGCTTAAACTCGTTCCGAATTAGCATGAGCGCGATAACGATGTCCCGTGAATCGTCATAGATGACGTCATGACATGCGCCATCTTGCGATACCGCTGACCATGCCCTAAATTAATATCACCGTGAGCGCTGTCAAAAATGACAGTTTTACTTTGTTTTGAGTCGCATCATTATCTTTACATGTGCTTTAAACTAACGTGGTATTTTAGAAATTGTGTTTCTGGCTACAGCCGCTACTAAACCAAAGCAGAAGAAGAAATTTTTGGTGTACACACAAAGAAATACTGTAATCCAACCATGATTAGAACTTTTGACATTGAGCGAGCACTGTGAGCCCGTTCACGAGCGTTCCGAATTGTTGACAGCTCTTAGCTGTCATAGTCGTGATATCTAAATCGGAACGCAAAGAGCGCTGTGAGTGATTATGGCATAATTCGGAATGCAGCCTAAAAGTCCGAGCATAGTTAAATCGAATGTGAAATGTGACTGTACAAGACATGCTTACTAAGATTTAAAGTTAAGTCGAGTTTCGGGCAAAGTCGAGATTTAATTAAACCGAGATTTGTATAAGTTAGTTGCAAGTCGCCCTTAGTTTTCAACATGGAGTGGACACAAAAAGAAGACAGAGTCGCTGTAATGGCAGCAATTCTCGCAATTTATCCCGCTACACACACGCTACGGGGGCGCTGTTGTCAAATAATTTTCGTATAACTGAGACAGCAGATGGCGCCACTTTGACGCGATGTAAACAAAGCAAGCTGAATTTCGGTAGAAAATCTGGTGGCTTAATTTGTTGCATTTTTTAACCCTACTATGACGTCCTGCAACGAATACGTCGAATTACAAGTAACCTTGTATAGATTTAAAATTAATAAGAACTTTAACCTTTTTGTTATCTAGTCAACATTTGCGTGTGGTGTGAGGGCCACTTTATTAAAACTCTTTGAAAATATGCTTAGGATTTAGTGAACATTCCCAAAGAATTGTGAAAGTTGGAATCAGATTTTGTGAAAGTCAACTTTGCGAGATATGGACTGTAAAGTGGGGCCCTCAGTTCTCACATAGAGGATTGAGGGCCCGCCTGTACCTGATAAACTATGGACACTACAGATAAAGTCTTTATGCCAAAATCTAAGCTTATACCAAACAAAATTTGTGAAAACAAGATATTATCGCAAAACACTGTCCTACTTGGTATATCTTCGTTCAAAATGGGCCCTCAATCCTCACACACGTAAAAGTTTATCACGCAAATAAAATGAAACCATTAACTTATAGCTACTGTTTGTAATCCTATAAGATACTAAATAAATTGTGAAAATTTGTGAAAGCAAGAGCAGGTCACCATTTCTTGTTGTTTGAAAGTTATGACCTTGACAAAATTCGGGCCCTCAATCCTCCATTTATTTTGTTTTCCGTTTTAATACGCCTATCGTATGACAGATTAGACAAATACAAAATAGTCTCTTTTTGTGAAAAAAATTGTGCAACAAATTGGTGTTATTTGTTACTAATAAGAATAACGATTAAACTTGATTTAAAAAGTATACTGTATACAGGCTCATTTAAAGCAAGGCTCAAGACATACCTGTTGGACAGATGTCTCTACTCATTAGATGATTTGTAATGTAATGATTTGTGTTTGTCTTAGCTCTTAAAACTGACATGTAGATATTATATTATTGTGTTGTGTTCAGACTTTTACATTTTTATTTTTATTATTTTTTGATTATTGTTTTTCGTTTAAATTGGTAATTAATTGACATGTGATTTAAAATTTGTTTCTATGGTATTTTATTTTTTTGACTGCATGATATTTTATGATTTTTATCTTTTATTTTTTTAATCTGTAGGATATAATATTTTCTAATTTAAATTGTTTTGTATGCATTTTTATTATTTTATATTTGTACATTTAATATTTATGTTTCATGCTGGTTAAATATTCGAACGCAATGTATATTGTTACTGAATAAACGAATTGAAATTGAATTGAATTGACTAAAAATCTTAATAGATACCGAAATCGACTATTTTTGAATTGTGTAGTAGGGTAGGGTGACAATAATTTTTGACATAAGGTGCTCAGAGAACAATGTAAAGCATACATTATAATACACATAGTTGTATGGGTAATTATCTTGGAGTAGTGAATGTTGATATTTTATTTTATTTAACGATTATTATGTTCCAAACATTTTCACATAAAATCGAGGAGGAGTTTTGGAGTTCAACCTTATTAGTTTGTCTATGCGACTACTACAAAGAAAAAGTACAGTGATGTTCTTTGTATTACAATAATATGTCATGTCAATTGATTGAGAAAACTACGAAAATAGTTACTGAAATATTATTATAGTCATACAAATAAGTACTTGTAAGTTTGTTTTGATACATACTCATCTACCTATATGTTACTGTAAAAGCCCGAACTGCGGTAAATATTAGGATTTACCCGTAAATTCTAATATTTACCAAATCTCACCGGTAAAACCCCGAATTATTCTAAAACTGTCTTTAATTTCATTGGCATTCAGTCGGTAAACCCTAGATTTTACCGCAGACACCGGTAAGGCCCTGCGCGCACTGCCGTGCCGTGTGGGAGTGGCGCGAAGAGGCGAAACGGCGGGGCGTAACTCCGCTGCCGCGAGAAATCACGGCACAGCGGACAGAGCTCCGGCGGGATCATGGCGACATGGAGAGTGCGACTGTCGCAACCCAGCGCTGGGCACGCCACAATTGCGACGATAAGTCCCCTCTTTGAGGAGTGGTTAGAGAGGCGCCACGGCGTCCTCACATTCCGCCTGACGCAGGTCCTCAGGCGCGGACGGGCGTCTATACTCCCGTTGCCGCGCTTAAGGGCACGTTCTCACACATTATAAAAGGCTGCGTGACATAGGTAATTAATGATTTTATTGTTAAAATTATGTAAATACATAATTATTAATGTCGCGAATCATATTTTGATTAAGATACAACCTTACACTGACCTGTAAATTGTAAAAAACGCAAGAAAATATGAATTTCGCGGGCTACCACAGCGAAATTACCTTAACGTCTTACCACGAGGGCTCAAAAAAAGAATGTTATTTTTTTTATTAGGGTTTTAGGATTTTAATTTTTTTTATCTGGTAATTTATAAATAGTGATTAAAAAGTTTCATTTTCACATTTGTTGTTTTAATCCTTGTAACATCTCCATTCTAGCCTGTTACTTCTTGTAATAGTCATGTGGTGGCATCTACATCGCCACATACAAACTACGCATCACAAGGACATGACGTCCCGCAACCTGCATTGCGCAATGAGAGTTTACCGCGCGACTAGCATATAGGTATACAACAACCCGACATTAACCGTGGGGCAGTTGCCCACCAGACAACACCCATCTGGTCGGAGGGTCCTCCCTTTTCAATAGAAGATGAGTGAACTTTACCCTCTGTTCCTCATGACTCTATACACACAATACGTATGGACGGTAAAGATTTTGATTTTTAAGTGAAAGCTATACCTGCTGTAAGGAGATACGCTAATCAATTAATATTTGACACTTTTTTAATTTACACAGCCGAATGACGTCATAAAATGGCGGCTAATATTTCATGGATTGAGAAAACATTAAAAAAACCTGAAAACTTTGAATTTAATTTTAATATTTATATTGTTATTGAACTAAAACTAATATTTTCCGACTGCTTTTGGCCTAATCTATCTAAATAATATATTTTTAGATTTTTGCTCATATAGAGTAAAATACCGTATTGTGGTCACCCTATTTCCTAATTCAGGGAACAAAAATAAAACTCGATTTTTATTTACAATAAAGGGTCTTTTAATTTCTTTCTAGTATCGAATTTGTTGCACAATTTTTTTCACAAAAAGAGACTATTTTGTATTTGTCTAATCTTTCATACGATAGGCGTATTAAAACGGAAAACAAAATAAATGGAGGATTGAGGGCCCGAATTTTGTCAAGGTCATAACTTTCAAACAACAAGAAATGGTGACCTGCTCTTGCTTTCACAAATTTTCACAATTTATTTAGTATCTTGTAGGATTACAAACAGTAGCTTTAAGTTAATGGTTTCATTTTATTTGCGTGATAAACTTTTACGTGTGTGAGGATTGAGGGCCCATTTTGAACGAAGATATACCAAGTAGGACAGTGTTTTGCGATAATATCTTGTTTTCACAAATTTTGTTTGGTATAAGCTTAGATTTTGGCATAAAGACTTTATCTGTAGTGTCCATAGTTTATCAGGTACAGGCGGGCCCTCAATCCTCTATGTGAGAACTGAGGGCCCCACTTTACAGTCCATATCTCGCAAAGTTGACTTTCACAAAATCTGATTCCAACTTTCACAATTCTTTGGGAATGTTCACTAAATCCTAAGCATATTTTCAAAGAGTTTCAATAAAGTGGCCCTCACACCACACGCATATCTAGTCAACTCAGCAGAGCAGAGGTGCCCTCTAGCGGGAGCAATTGGCAGTAAGATTCTCTATTATCCTGCCATTATTAGCAATTGGCAGTAATATTCCCTATTATCCTGTCAATCAATAAACTAAATCTCCATGGAAACCACATACGTAGTTTCCACAAATTTCTCCAAATGATTTTAAACCTTCAAATGTTGATGTTTAAGTTCAAAATCGAATAAGAAAATTCACTAATTTGTAGTAACTTGACCTGCTGCTGTGTGTACAATACGATTAAAATGAAATGTCATGTTATAAAATTCAAAGACAAGAATGTATTACGTATCGTAATGTAGAATAAAAGAGATGGGTATACAATTTCCGTTCATTCATTTTTGAACGGATTCCGATTCTCGTAATTTATCCCGCTTGGGGGAGCTGTTGTAGATGTAGACCTGTCAAATACTTTTCGTGTCAAATTATCCTGCCATTGCGTAGCTTGCATCGTTGTGGACACGCTGTAACTGCTGCAAGTGAAATTTTCAAACTTCTGAAGAACTTGAAAATAACACAAACTTTCGTTTATCGCACTAAACGATCTACGATTCTATTAAACGATACGAGGAAGATTCAAGAATAGAAGACAGGGAGAAGAGTTGTCGACCTCGTACGGTTCGCACGTTTAGAGGACCCAATAGCCTATCAGATAGCATGTAGGTACTCACCGGGTGTCATTGCTCCGTGCTGTAGTCTGCCGGGAGTAAGGCCTCCTTGCAGTAGTGTGCCGGGCGTCAACGCGCATAACGCTCCCCGGGTTTAGAGGACCCAATAGCCTATCAGATAGCATGTAGGTACTCACCGGGTGTCATTGCTCCGTGCTGTAGTCCGCCGGGCGTAAGGCCTCCTTGCAGTAGTGTGCCGGGCGTCAACGCGCCTAACGCTCCCCGGGTTAAGAGGACCCAATAGCCTATCAGATAGCATGTAGGTACTCACCGGGTGTCATTGCTCCGTGCTGTAGTCCGCCGGGCGTAAGGCCTCCTTGCAGTAGTGTGCCGGGCGTCAACGCGCCTAACGCTCCCCGGGTTTAGAGGACCCAATAGCCTATCAGATAGCATGTAGGTACTCACCGGGTGTCATTGCTCCGTGCTGTAGTCCGCCGGGCTTAAGGCCTCCTTGCAGTAGTGTGCCGGGCGTCAACGCGCCTAACGCTCCCCGGGTTTAGAGGACCCAATAGCCTATCAGATAGCATGTAGGTACTCACCGGGTGTCATTGCTCCGTGCTGTAGTCCGCCGGGCGTAAGGCCTCCTTGCAGTAGTGTGCCGGGCGTCAACGCGCCTAACGCTCCCCGGGTTTAGAGGACCCAATAGCCTATCAGATAGCATGTAGGTACTCACCGGGTGTCATTGCTCCGTGCTGTAGTCCGCCGGGCGTAAGGCCTCCTTGCAGTAGTGTGCCGGGCGTCAACGCGCACAACGCTCCCCGGGTTTAGAGGACCCAATAGCCTATCAGATAGCATGTAGGTACTCACCGGGTGTCATTGCTCCGTGCTGTAGTCCGCCGGGCGTAAGGCCTCCTTGCAGTAGTGTGCCGGGCGTCAACGCGCCTAACGTTCCCCGGGTTTAGAGGACCCAATAGCCTATCAGATAGCATGTAGGTACTCACCGGGTGTCATTGCTCCGTGCTGTAGTCCGCCGGGCGTAAGGCCTCCTTGCAGTAGTGTGCCGGGCGTCAACGCGCCTAACGCTCCCCGGGTTTAGAGGACCCAATAGCCTATCAGATAGCATGTAGGTACTCACCGGGTGTCATTGCTCCGTGCTGTAGTCCGCCGGGCGTAAGGCCTCCTTGCAGTAGTGTGCCGGGCGTCAACGCGCCTAACGCTCCCCGGGTTTAGAGGACCCAATAGCCTATCAGATAGCATGTAGGTACTCACCGGGTGTCATTGCTCCGTGCTGTAGTCCGCCGGGCGTAAGGCCTCCTTGCAGTAGTGTGCCGGGCGTCAACGCGCCTAACGCTCCCCGGGTTTAGAGGACCCAATAGCCTATCAGATAGCATGTAGGTACTCACCGGGTGTCATTGCTCCGTGCTGTAGTCCGCCGGGCGTAAGGCCTCCTTGCAGTAGTGTGCCGGGCGTCAACGCGCCTAACGCTCCCCGGGTTTAGAGGACCCAATAGCCTGTCAGATAGCATGTAGGTACTCACCGGGTGTCATTGCTCCGTGCTGTAGTCCGCCGGGCGTAAGGCCTCCTTGCAGTAGTGTGCCGGGCGTCAACGCGCCTAACGCTCCCGGCGTCATCGCGCCTGGTGTTAGAGGGCCGCCGAGTACACTCAGCATGCCTGCGAATTTACACACGTGTTACTTACTGCTCTTGTTTTAGTTGATCAGATACATACTATTAGAACAAAGAGCGCAGAGCAGTATCAATAAATCTATATGTGAGACCGCTGTGATCTTCCAAACTACATAACTGATTTTTATGCGGTTTTCGCTATCATTCGGAGAATTTATACTGGAAGGTTTATGTGTAATACAATAATATTAATGTTATATAATAACAAAGAAATCACGATGCTTTGCCAAGTCGTAAAAACCGTGCGAAGCAGGGGAGAGTTGCTAGTTACACAATAAACTTCCCAATGCATGCTATAATGTATTAGCCGCCTTTTATAACAGTATATAAGAATGTTATGAATGGTCCATGCTGTTGGTGCTTATCAACCCTATGAGGGTGTAAAATTACGTGCATTAGCGCTACTATGCAACTCACGATTGCAAATCAGCCCTAGGTGTACGCCATAATGGAACGATTATTACCGACATTTGGTTGTTCTACCGCATACAGATATCTATGGAATTCATGCTAGCAACCAAGTGTAAATGAACTGTGTCGAATAAACCCGACTTTAGGCAAGTTTCTCCAGCTTCCTTAGCAATATAAAAGGCATCCGAATTCGTCAAGGCTCCCTGTATTAATAGTGTCGGGTACGCAAAAGTTGAACTTATTCGGATGTCCGAATGTGGTCTAAAGTGTATTTGCGCCTTATAGCGATATTTCTGGGTGGAGTCAAGTAAAAGTCAAGGAAACTACTAAGGGCGAATTTCACCAATGTTTGAGAAAATTGTGTAAATTTTGTCGACAGAAGAAAAGACAAAATCACACATAGCCATGCTTAGACCTTAGAAATCTTCCTACAATCTGTCATTTTTATCTATTTCGATTTCTTCCATCGAATAAACTGTTTCTATGGTGGTCATGCTACGCGTGTAATTAGTATGATAATTGTTGTCAAAAATTGATACTGACAGCTCTTGAACGCAGTTTAGGTGATGTTCAGTTTGGTTGCTGAAATTCGCCCTAAGAATACGGTTGTAAGTACCTGGCGTCGGAGGTAGTTCCACGTCGACGTCGGGACGCGGCGTCTGAGGAGGTACCGCGGCCGGTTCCGGCGCCAGATCCGACTCTAACCGTGCACCATACGATCCAGTGTTAATTGAGTGCGGTTAGGTAGCATAATTATGTACATTAGTTATTAGGAAACGTTTACTATGAAGCCTTATTGTTGTGTGAATAAGGTCTTTAGGCATTTTTTGTAATGATGAAAATGGAGTTTGAATGATGAGTTACGTTTCATGGTAAACATTTCCCATGAAGCTATTATAAAATTTTTGATGGATTTTATCTTTTTTGTTAGTGTGACCAGCAATTTATAGACTTTTATCGATCGATAATGTGGTGGCAGTTTTTTTTATTATTCTTGAATGGGCCTGCTCTTGACCTCGATCACGCCTGATGGAAAGCGATGTCTATACTCCTAATTTATTTGTAAAGCATAAATGGGCATTATTGGAAGAATAATGGTCTCAGACATTTTGCAAAATGCTGTAATGACTTCGTTATATTCTCATGAAAGATGTACATTATTGTTTACGCAACATTTTTTTGAGTTGCGGGAACATGTTACTGGCAACACTTCGATAATCATAACCATTTTATTTGCAATAGATATTGGTACAGTATTGGCCTTAGAGTCAGTAATTAAATTCCTAATACATAGTCAGACATTTGACATGCAAAACATTACAATGTATTTAATGGTAGAGTAATTTTACTCTATATAATTTATGTCTAATGGCATAAGTACTAGTCTCGATTAATTGCTAGTCTCGATTATTCATTAATTTTACAATAAAATAATATATAATATTTTTCAATTTATCGCCACATTAATTTAAAATAGATTATTTAACATTATTAAAATTTAAATTCATAAAATCGTTTTTCCAGCAGCTATAATTTTAACTTTATAAAAAATAAATTATTAGGTAAGTACCTAACTCTTTAAAGTTCTTTGGTATTTTATTATACTTAAGTCATACTACTAACAGTGGCCTTAGTGCGAGTTTTTATACTTACTCGATCGCGTTTACGTTAACGTTGACGTATGTCAAATTGTATGGAATAATTGTGTTACCCATTATAGTCACCAGGCGGCGCTTATTTATTTTCAGTACAAACTGACGTTTACGTTAACGTGATCGAGTAAGTATAAAAACTTGCACTAAGCCCTCAGTTCTCAATTCGAGCGTCAAACATGTTGCCAGCAACATAAAAGACTGTTGTGAATCAATGTTACACAACTTTTGTTTACCATAAACACGGTGCTGAAGGTAACCAAACCAACACATGGTATAGCAGAGATTCATGCATTGAATGTAATGATGGCATTGCACACCATATCCTGGAGAAATAAAGCAATGGTTTAAGGCAGGTGTACACTTACCGACGGAGGGTTCGTACTCTTGAGGTACTGGTGTGGGAGGTTCTAGTTCAGCTGTCGGAAGTGGCGCTGGGGTTTCTGGTGGTAGCATTGTCTGTAAGTAAGAAATGTTAGTATTCATTAAACGAGTTCAAAACAAAAAACCGGTCAAGAGCGAGTCGGGACTCGCAGCCGAGGGTTCCGTTCCGATTTCTGAAAAAGTGTGCTATTTAGAGACATCAAGTGTGCTGTTTTGAGACGGACAGATAGACTGAGTCGCACCATAATGGTTGCTTTTTACCATTTTGGTACGGAACCCTAAACAGGAGGTTATGTGTCGACGATTTTTTTTATTTTCAAGTTTGTACACCGATTTCTCATTGATTACTGCGCTGACTTACGTGTTTCTTTATTTTTTCGTGATTTTCTTTGTTTTTATATATTGCTAAATTGCGACCGACTTCCGAAACTAAAATTATTTTTCACGTCGAAGTCGGCAATTAAAAAAAAAAAAAAACTTATTAATGTCGAAATATTTATTTAAGCATAACGAAAACTGCTGAAAAATTCGCTACTGGGCTATTATTTTCAGTTCATAAGCGTGGTATAAGATTTCCACCGACCTCTTATGGGGAAGAAAACCGCCAAATTAGTTCCGCGTAGATGGAGTTCCTTGCTGAAAACTTTTCCGAGAGCTGGTGCTAAGTATTGAATTATGTGTTTCTATTTAATTTTAATATTATTTTTTTTGATTTTTGACATTATTATTAAATTATTTTGAATTAAGTAAGTAATTGAATTTTCAATGATTACAAATTTTTATGTTTTATATAATTTACAATTTGTGATATCATTATTATTAATGCCCGAATTGTAAGTCAGGCTCATCTCCTTCTCCTCTGACAGTATCACCCCAGCCCAGCCAGCTAGACAAAATGCAGGAGCAGCTCAACAAGATTGTCTTCGACCTGGCTCGTTGGTCGCTGACGTGAAATCTATCAAATCGGAGCTGTCCGGGCTCAAGGACTCCATCGAAATGGCACACAACATCATAAACGGCTTCTCCGTAAAGATAAGCACTATCGAGTCTAAAGTGACTGAGCTGGAGAGGATGGCGGGTCAAATACCAATTCTACAGGATCATATCGACAGAATAAACCGGGAGGCGCGAGATAGAGACCAATGGGCTACAGCTAACAATGCCGAGATCAAAGGTATACCGCAGAAGAACAATAAGAATCTGTACGATGTTGCACAGAAAATCGGTAACCTATGCAACTTTACGGTAAGAAAGGAAGACATTAACTATATTGCACGTATACCTACTCGTATCCCTAATGCAAATAAGCCGATTGTGGTTGCTTTCAACAGTCGCTATACCAAGGAGTTTGTAGCCTCGTCGCGTAAAAGTAAACAGCTCAACTTATCCAACTTGGGTTTTTCTACGTCTGCAAACTTCTACGTTAACGACCACTTGACTTCGAGTAACAAGTCACTTTTAAGCAAGGAAAGAGCCCTTGCGAAAGAAAATAATTCCAAATACATTTGTGTGAAACACTGCAAAATCATGGCAAAAAGATCGGACACCGAACCTACATTTTTTATAAAATGCGACAAAGATCTTTTGAAAATCACAAATCGTCAGCAATAAACATCTCATATCTATTAATAAAATATGTACACAGTTTATTAAGAACCATATTCAAGTTTAGATTACCTCCTAATATTCACTTATGCTTTACGTACCATAATAATATGATTCACTGCGGTTTGGTCGAACAACAAGTTGAGCGCAGTGTTGGGCGTAATTAATTAACTTTTGTAATTTAATTACTAAATTAATGAAAAGTAATTGAATTACATTAATTCAAATTACATGTAATTGAAATTACTGCTATTCAATTACATAATTCACAAGTAATTCTAATTACATTAGTTTGTAATTCAAATTACTCAATTACTTTTTACGGGTAACATATAAAAAAACCTAAACTGTGCAGTTGTTCACTTGCTGCGCGCATGCAGCACAACACGCGTACAAATCACATTGGATAGAACGAAAAAAATTGGCAAAATGAACTGAGGAAAACTTGAAATACTGCAACGCTTTGGCAGGAAAATACCTAGAAAGCGTCAATGAGAGATTTCAAGAGTTTTTTGATTTGTTTACATCTAAGGGCAATAAGGCAGTATTTGCAACTATTTCTTATCCTCGATTCAAGGATAAGTGGCTTACTGTTATAGAGCTGCAGTACCATCGCAGAATAAAAAATATGTTTAAACAACAAATAGCCCTAGAAACTGAAATTCTAGAGGAAACTGCAAGACAGTCTGCGAGCACAAGCTCAAAGAATGATGATGATTCATATTTTACTTTTAAAACAGATTCTTCTGAAGGTGAATTAACTGAACCACTCCGTTCGACAAGACCTGAAATTCTTATGTCCAAGTATCTAGCTGATCCGGATAAAGACACGTCAATGCTAAACAGACATCCTGAGATTAAGCAGGTGTTTCTTAAGTACAATACATTAATGCCGTCATCAGGCCCTGTTGAGAGATTATTCTCATATGCTACTATGATTAATTTACCAAAATCTCACAAAATTTCTTATCAAAAGTTTGAACAAAGAGAAAATCTAATTTAAAGTAAATCACTTTTTTTCGTTTAATAATTTAATCGTTTTATTTAACTTACTACCTCAAGGTTAAAATAAATTACATACATAAGTAATTGAGTAATTGCAATTAACAATTACAATTACTAATTGTAATTGTTAATTGAATTACTTTTCAATAATTTCAAGTAATTTGTAATTGAAGTTGCCAATTACAATTTGTAATTGTAATTCGTAATTTGTAGTTAATTACATTTTGCCCAACACTGGTTGAGCGTTATTGTTTACAGCAGCGTGCGCTATTACAACTCGCTTGCGCGTACGGGGCACTCTCGCTTGTACCCGCGTCGGCGCAGATTGCAGCCGCTTATTTGTTGAACGCATTTTGACATCTACCTTTCTTTTTAAATACCATTTGTGTAGTTCGTGACAAAGTTTACTCAATTCTATTTACTTGGCGCGTATAATTTTTTTTGCTTGCTCTGATTTGTGGTTGTGGTGTTGCACTTAATTATTGTTGCTTGGGATGTTTGTCTAAATTGTTTATTTATTTTTTCCATAGTGGGGCGGATACTATTATTCTATTTATCGTGTCTAGCTTACTATTATTAGAATTTTATAGTTTTTATTTTCCCATCTATACAGGGCTATTTTTAAATGACTAGCTAAATTTTCACAGGGTGTTCTACCCATGAATATGAACAACTTTCACTAAGGGGCCAACTTTGAAATCACGAAAAAAAAACCAGCGGTTTCCTACAAAAGTTCAATACCTACTCGATCAAAATGTACGAAACAGCTGATATTTTTTTTGCGATTTCAAAGTTGATCCCATAGTGAAAGTTGTTCATATTCATGGGTAGAACACCCTGTGAAAATTTAGCTAGTCATTTAAAAATAGCCCTGTATAAATGGTGCTATTTAACATTTATTACCAGAATATGCGGGGTTTACGAACGAAAACGCATACTTTCAAACGTAATGTACTTCTGAACTCTTATGATGTTATTGCAGTAGCAGAAACTGGGTTGCTAGATAGTATTAGCGACAGTGAACTTTTTTCTCTTTTTACTCTCTTTTTACTGAGTGCTCAGTTTGACGTAGGGATAGGGATTATAGTATAACGAAACAAACCATGGGTGGCGGTGTGATGTTGGCCGTGCGACGTGATCTATCAGCTGAAGTTCGTTCGGACTGGTCATCATCAGCTGAAGATCTTTGGGTTACGATTAGTTACAAAAAAAAAGGACCGCACTATACACAAATTTAACATTTGCGTTCTTTACCTTTGTAAGGAAAATTTAGGGAACTCGTACGAGACGCAGTTGCGTAATTTTACTAACAGTCTTTCATTTATTGTAAACACTAACCCCGGTGACACTTTTGTAGTGCTAGGATATTTCAACATGCCCAATATTGAATGGTCAAGTGTTTGCAACCCTCTGGTATATCATGCGAAAAACTTTCGAGTGTAACTTAATTCAGTACAATAATTGTTGCAACAAATCTAAGGGGAGACTATTGGACTTAGTGTTATCTAATATTGATTTATGTATTAGCGCCTGTGTACACCCTCTTGTTCCCGAGGACGACCATCATAAATCTCTCGATATCGTATTGAATTACCATCTCGTGTTACCGTTAAAACCTTGTTCCAGGTTGAAATGGTATTATGAGTCCGGGGACTACGATAATATTAATAAATGTTTGAACGAATATGTATGGGAAGACCACTTGCTTGGCAATTCATTAGACGACGCGGTTGATATTTTTTATAACTACCTTGAGAAGTTAATTAATGACTACATGCCTCACAAAATCATTTACCCTTCAAACTGCCCACCTTAGTATAATTCAAGTTTAAAAAAAATACTTAAGGAAAAATACAAATATCTACGTAAATATCGTATTTACGGCAACACATCGGATTAAGACACTTTTGTACTACTTCGCGCTAGAGCCAAAGCTGTTGAGGAGGAATGTTACAAATCTTACATTGCCAAAACTGAAGATTCTATTTTAAAAAACCAAAAAATGTTATGGTCCTTTATAAAATCGAACAAAAAGGGCACTAACACTCTCCCCTCCACTATGTCTTTTGAAGGTCGGTGCTACAATACAAGTGAAGAAATTAGTGATGCTTTCGCAGCGTACTTCCAATCGAACTTCCTCTCTACTTCAGATCGAAACTCGAGTACCCCAAGTCCAACAAACGCATTGACCATAATATACTTTTACAGAATATTTTTTATGCAGGTATTCATGGTAACTTATACCGGTGGATAACTTCTTACATAAAGAATCGTTCCCAGGCTGTCGTAGTCTACGGTGCTGTGTCGAAACGGCATGTAGTCCCTTCAGGAGTTCCCCAGGGATCGCTTCTTGGGCCCTTATTATTTAATATTTTTATAAATGACATTCACACATGCTTCCAAAATTCATTATTTTTACTATATGCAGATGACATGAAAATCTTCAAACATAAACAATATCGATGATTGCGTCTCGTTGCAACAAGATCTCGAAAGACTAGAAAACTATTGTCAGCTGAATAATCTTGAACTCAATGTATCTAAATGTTACACAATTACGTTCACTCGCAGGGCCGATAGCATATCCCACACGTACACTTTAAAGAATGACCATCTAAAACGAGTAGATTTCATATGAGATTTAGGTGTGATACACGACTCCAAACTTACCTATGAGAAGCACGTAGACCACATAGTTAACAAAGCTAATAAAGCCATGGGGTTCTTAAGTAACTAGCAACTCTCCCCTGCTTCGCACAGTTTTTACGACTTGGCAAAGCATCGTGATTTCTTTGTTATTATGTAACATTAATATATTGTACTGTTCCTTCGTCCGTAGCTTACTTGAATATTGTTCGCAAGTTTGGAATCCCATGTATGCTGTTTATATCTCAAGATTAGAATCTGTCCAGCGAAACTTTACAAGATACCTGCAGTATAAGTGTAACACACGCGATCACAATTATTACGAGTTGAGGTGCAAAAGGTACAATCTACTTCCACTTAAAGGAGTATATCAGATATCTCCTTCCTCGTTAAATTAGCGCAATCTTTCATCGACGCCCAATGACTATTCATAATATACTGTCAGTTTGTGACCGTTTTACGATTTCAAATATTATTCATAATATTATCCTATTATGATTCTGCCAAAGTGGCCGTTTTAGCCCCCTGTTTGGTTGCTTTATCTTCAAGATGATTTTGACAATTAGTGACAAACACACAGCACTATCTCGCGGCCACACATCCGGTAAACAACCACATTGTACAATCATCTATACTGTTTGGCAAAATTGGTCTTCGTCGCATTATTTTAGTACATATTTGGATAAATCTATTGTGTCAATACCGGCCGCGATTGTTGCCGATTGAAAGTTGGTGTAATGTGCGCACTTTCTTATCATGACTAAACTGCTGTGTTGATGGTCAGTCAGCCTGTCAACCGTCTGTGGGAGCCCTGAGACCGAGATATTAAATGAACGTTAGGAACGTTAACGAGTTGCATTAGGGAATGCAACTCGTTCTCACGAGATCTCGGCTAAAAATCGAACGAGATCTCGCGAGATTAACGAGATTTCGCAGAAGCATGAATACATGTGTTTTTTGTAGCGAAGGATGTGTTTTAGGGGATATATTATGGGAGAACTCTTTCAGTTTATAGACAATTTTTTTATTATCTTAAACTTCTTAAATTGTTTAACTTTCATACAAAAAGGAGACTGATTATTTAAATAATTAAAGATGTTATAAAAAAAAGTGATAAAATTACAAATTAACCATTTTTGGACTTTTTCCTTTATTTGTGCTGTCAAACATTATCATTATTATTTTTATTGTGCTTTATTTGTGGACCTTACTTCTTGCCAAATTTCATGATTCTAGGTCAACGGGAAGTATCATAAAGGTTTTGATTTACTTGCGAGTATCAAAATAATAGGTGTTAGAGTATGAAATTACCGTTTCATCGTATGTTCGTATGTGTATGTGTGTTGTATGTGTATGTGTGTTGTGTGTTCGTATGTTGGTGTTTTATTGTATGTTGTATCGTAAGTTTCACTCAAAAATCTCAAACCATGAAGGTTCTATGTCAATTCGAAGTTCGAATTGACATAGAACCTTCATGATTTGAGATTTTTGAGTGAAACTTTTTTCACATGGTACCAATGAAGTTCTTCTTTAAAAAAATGTGCAACATTCGATTATCGACTTTCAGTTGTTTTTTTTATTCAGCTTAGACAAGAAAGATGGATACTTCGAAAATTCGAGTTATTTTTTAATACGAGTTCCGACGCGGAACTAACGCGGCAGAAACAGCTCGCAATATCAATGTTGCGTTTGGAAAGGGGACTGCTAATGAACGAACCGTGCGATTTTGGTTTAAACGCTTTCGTGATGGAAACTTTGATTTGAAGAACGAACCACGTGGAAGACCGCCCACACAGGTGAATAACAATGAATTGAAAGAGATGGTGGAAACTCTACATGAACTGCAATTAGAAACCATTCGTCACCCTCCGTATTCGCCAGACCTTACTCCAACGGACTAACATTTTTTTCGTGATTTGGACAATTTTCTACGTGATAAAAAGTTTTCTTCTCAGGAGGCAGTACAAAATGCTTTCACACAGTTTGTCCAATCTAGATCACGAGAGTTCTATCGCAAAGGGATAAATGACTTAGAAGATTGAATTTTTAGAACTCCAAGGGACCTACGTATTTGATAATACCTTCAACTTAATACCTCCACGCGTTCCTGAGAAAAAAGGTTTTGACAGACTGACAGACATACAGACAGACGGACAACGAAGTGATCCTCTAAGGGTTCCGTTTTTCCTTTTGAGGTACGGAGCCCTAAAAAATAACAAAAAGATTCACCAATCTCACCGAGATCTCGCGAGATTGATCTTTCCGATCTCGTGATATTTCATCGGGATACTTAGCACGTTCTGTGTCTAAGCGTTATTCCTGACACTGTTGCAGAAAACTACATGTGCAATATGAAGTAGGGAACATGTCTGAGTCAAAGCACACGTTTATAGATCTCGGTGTCGGTGTACAAGTATGTTTGAATGTGGCATACCTCTTCATGCCTCCTCTTGCGGCCGCCGCGTCTGGCGGGCTCGGCGGGGTCGGGCGAGCGCGCCGCGTCGGCGCCCTCCTCCGCCTCGCTACGTAGTGTCATATTGCGTTGGTATTTCTGGAACAAGTATAAATCAAATCACAACATTTATTGGTGTCATCAATGTCCGATGTCGTCTCTTAGCTGCCACGGCTTATTTTTAATTTAGTTGTTTTTAGTTATTATATTTTTATTATGCACATGTATATTTTCAACATGAACAACATAACCAATAATTTGTAAAAATATTTTGATTTAAAAGAGTGCCTGTGTAGTTTCTTGCCCGTTCTTCTCCATAGGCACCTACTACGCTTTGGAATGGGCAACTAGCTTCATCTTTCTGACTGACCGACCCCTTGACAATTCAAAAGTGCCTGTAATTGGTTTATTTCAAATAAATGCTTTAAGTTTGATAACTCCTTGTGTATGTCAGCGATAGTGACAAGCCAAGGAACGTCTCTAATGGACCTCAAAATAGCATTTTGCATTATCTGCATGATGCTAATGCTTGACTTACAGGCGCTAATTTACAGACTAACTAACTTATTCAACTCACCTTAAACAGTACTCTCGAAGGTATCGGCCTAGCCGGTAAAGTAAACAGTTTCTCTACGCCACCAGTCTCCTTCCAATGCATAAGTCGTCTAGTCGGCGGCGCGAGATCCAACGTCGTTACTATGTCAGATGTGTTGCTCAGCTGATTCTTCATTTCTTCTCCAGATATGTTCTTCACTTCGTCGACGATCAGCTTACGTTTGCGCTTCGTTTTTGTTATTCCTGGTGAATAGGATTGTGATTAGTTTCATTAATTGATAGCACTCTCACTCGACATGTAATGGTACACTGCTACAAAGTTCTTTTGGCGTCCGAATGACGTCGACAGGTAATTTAATGGTATGCTACAAAGATCTTTTGGCGTTCGAATGACGTCGACAGGGAATTTAATAGTATGCTACAAAGAACTTTTGGCGTTCGAATGATGTCGACAGGGAATTTAATGGTATGCAACAAAGATCTTTTGGCGGTTCAATAACGTCGACAGGGGATTTATTGGTATGTTACAAGAGCTTTTGGCGTTCGATTGACGTCGACAGGGGATGTAATGGTACACTGCTACAACAATATTTTGGCTTCGAATGACGTCCACGCAGGGGGGGGTATAGGGGGGGCGCTGTTGGTAAACATTTGTGGGCGAGAGAGCGCTGTTTGTCACTTATCAAAGTGATCTTTGAATGAATTGTACCAATCGGCGACAAGAAAAGATACACTTAGCGCCCTCTCGCTTTTAACAAGGCACCTTCATTTTAGATAGGTACATTTTCTCAATATATGTACCAAAGTGAAAAACTTTACTTCGGTACATTTATTGAGAAAATGTACCAATCTATAATTATATTTATAGTTCAGAATCGTACCATGCACATCTATCAACAATTCGGGCAAAACACATTTTAAGAATGCAAAGCGTTTTATTTAACAAAGATACTTGTGTGTAAAAAAGTAATGATTTGACTACCCATTTGTAACAGCGTCCTTAAGGAAGATCGACATTTTGGGCCGGTGGGAAATTCCATAGCACGTACATACAGTGCTACCCAACTGATAAGGCGCGTCGTGAATGTTCGTTCGCACAGAAAAGAAAGTATGGCCCCGAAGATTAACGAAAGAACGCTTAAAACTTACAATCAACCTTAGACCAGTACTATAAGGTTCAAAATACACTGCTGCAGCTGTTAGTTCCGTCTCACTCGCAAGTATGGCAGCTGACTAACATGCCACGCGGCGCGCGCTAACATGGCGGCAGCTGCCGACCAATAGCGGTGCAGTAAAAAAAAGCGCGGTGCGTGGAGCGTGCCGATTGGTCAATAGCATTTCCCGTGCTTTGAAAATTCATCTTCTGCGCTGGTACATCGGTAAGCCATATCAGTTGGGTACTACTGTACGTCTTGTATTAGTTATAATTACCTTTAAGCACAGTAGCGTCCACAGGCGCGAGTGCGAATGACTCCTCGTCGTTGTTCAGCAGCGTCGTGTTATCAGCCACTCGCTCTGACACACCGCTCGCGGGAGGCTCCACACTGGCCGGCCGTGGACCAGGCGGCGGGGCCACGTCCACGTCCTATGACCAATGGACAAAGATTTTATGTACGGACATGAAGATATGTCGGAGAATAACACATTCATATAATTATTTGATAGTAGCGACCCGCCCCTGGGTTGGATGGTTTTTACGATTTGACAAAACATCGAGATTTCTTTTTTTATGTGTAGGTTTAATACTAGGCAGTAGCATCTGCCCGCGTGCATGTCGGATTTCATGGGTTTTATTTTTTTTTGCGCGGAACCCAATTCTTTTTCCAAAATAAGTTAACCTAAGTTAGTCAAGGTTCACACGGGCGATTTTTTTATGCACTGGATTTTCAACGCACTGTTTAGCGTCGAGAGTTGCAAATCCAACGGTGTGTCATTTTGACGCGCTGGGACGCACTCTATTGGATTCTCAATGCGCTGCTTAACGGAGAGTTGAAATTCCAGTGCACGATAAAATCCGCCGCGATATTTTTACGCTCGTGGAAATGGGGGCTTACTCCTTATAACATCTGCTATCGGCCTATAAAACAGTTGTGTCCCCAAGGCTATAACAGCGAAATTCTAGTTTAGGGCAATTTTTTATTTATCTTAATTAATTTGATATAGTGGTCAAACAAGAGAACATAAAAAACCATTTAATGGTTTGATGTTGCATTTTCTTTCTTTCATAACAAAAGTAAATGAAGTGTTATCTCACCATAGGTATGTGTGGGCTCGGAGAAGGCGGCACAGGTACGGGCGGCGGGGCCACGCTGTCGGGGACAGGAGAGCCTCCCCAGCTGGAACATTACACATCGTCAAACTTCTGATATACTTAAATGCAGTTATGTGCTGCAGTTCCGCAATAAAATCTTTATCTTTTTTATCTTTATGACCACAGTACAATAAACCATTGACCATTTTATAAACCGATTCTACTTTTCTCGAAGTTAATGATGCAAATAACGGAGAAGTCATGAATCTAATGCTCCCTTCAACCAACACATTAAGAAGTTATAATTATGCTCCCATAATGATTAGAGCAGTGGTGGCCCAGTGGTAGCGGTCCTGACTTACCGAGTTGTAGGTTGTGGGTTTGAACCCAGGCAGAGGCTTTACTTTGTGTAATTTATTTACATCACCACTGCTCTCAAAACGGTGAAGGAAAATATCGAAACAAACCAGCATTTCCTATAACCAAAAATTCAAAGGCATGTGATATCTACCAACCCGCACTGGGTCCGCGTGGTGGATTACGGCCCACTACCTCTCAAAGAGAGGAGGCCTGTGTCCCAGCAGTAGGAACTGATTATGCTATATAAATGCTGTGCTAATGATTCTAATCAGCCTATCGCAGTCCACTGCTGGACATAGGCCTCTCCCAGGCTGCGCCAGAACACTTTGTCCCCCGCCTTCCGCATCCAGTCTGTCCCAGCCACTTTCTTCAGGTCGTCGGTCCATCTAGCTAGGGGGGTCCCACACTACGCTTACCGATACGCGCTCTCCACTACAGAACTCGTCTGCTCCACCGGCCATCGGTCCTTCGACAAACATGCACTGCCACTTCAGTTTGCTTATTCTGCAAGCTATGTCGGTTACTCCGGTTCTTTTCCGGATAACTTCATTCCTGATTTTATCCTTCAAAGAAACTCCGAGCATAGCCCGCTCCATGCTAATGATAACAGCCGTAATAAAACATGCAAGATCTTCCCAGTTTTTTGTCTGACTTTGTGCTTATTTCACTCTTGAGTTTGTTATCTGTTGCAGTATAAACTGACCTGTGCGCTGGAGAGTTCCCGGCGTCGTAGTGGTCACCCATATCGTCGTCCGAGTCGGGAGCGTCGGCCGCTGCCACATCTCCGCCGGGCTCGCTGCCACCCACACCCGCCGCGTCTATTTCGGCCTAGTGGTATATCGTTTTGTAAAGGTGATGCAAGAAAAACAACACAGCATGGAAATACAGAGAAGAAACAAGCACCATGCTTCTTCTTACATGATTTATGACGTACAAACGCGACTTGAATGGGGAAGAAAACTGCCAAATTAGTTCAGCGTAGATGGCGCTAAGTGTTTGTTACTTTAATGGGGTTGGCTCCTTAAAACTTTTGGCAGATGACGCTAGCATAGCTTTCACCCGTCACATTTGTTTACTCAATTTGTGTGTTCGGTTTTGTAATTTTTTTCATCAAAATACCCGGATGGATGATAAGATAAACATGTACTAAACATGGAGAATAAGCGAGCTAAAGGCTGAACTGAAAAAAACGAGGTGCTTCTTTACAAGGAAGAAAAGCAGACCTTATTGAAAGGTATGCTCTTAAAATTATACATCAAGCTATTTTATTTATGAAATAGTTTTGTTTGTAGGAAGTACACATTTCATAATACTTTTCGCCAACTATACATTACTACAAAAAGCCGAATTAGACCAATTTTTTAAATTACTTTTTTAAACCTTTTTTTTTTAATTCTACAGCTATCGGAAATTGGTGTGCACCTATTTCTTTGCAATAAGGCACTTCACATTTCTTAGGCATTTTGTAAAATCTTAAAGAAACAAATTCTTCATACAAATGAATATAATTTTGGTTAAAGCTATGCTAGCGCCACTTTGACAGTAGCCAACCCCATTCAGGTGCCAATGGAGTTCCTTGCTGAAAACTTTGCCGCGAGATGGCACTAAGTGGTTTTTCTTGTCGCCGATTGGTCGTTTTGTTTTCAAGATGACTTTGACAAGTGAGAAACTCACAGCACTCTCTCGTAGCGAAGCTTCCGGAAAACAACCCCATTATAATAGTACAGTAGAGTATGTCATATTCATATATAAGCGAGCGCGACGACTGCTTACTTGCGCGAGAGTCGCTTTTGCTTAGGAGTCTTAGGCGCGTCGCTCACACGGGCTAGAGTCGAGGCGGCGTCAAAGCGCGGGCGCACGTTTTGTTTAGGAATAAATGGCAGTGTGCTCATAATAATATACTAGACCGTGCCGCGACGGCGCTGCGCCCTCGCCTCGACTTACCAGTGAGCGACGCGCCTTAGGACGCGGCCTGTAGTGATTTTTTCTGACGATGATACGGAATTAAAAAAAAAAAAAAAAAAATTAATTAATTGATTTAAAGTATATATTTTTTTAATTTTTTATTTTCGCTTTTTGTTACTTGCGTACATCAGTCAATGATACTACTACATTTACTCAGAAAATTAAAAAAACAACTCATAAAAAAAAATATTTACCTGCAGCGACTGTGGCTGCGCAGAAGTGCCGGGCATGCCAGAAGCAGCGGCGGCTGAACTACTGCCTCCGGTCACCTCACCGAACAGGTCACCCTCGAACAGACCGCCCGCGTCTAAACACATACCAGTAACACAGTGAGTACAGTCTGCGAGGTTTAACCTGAGCTTTGCATTTGTATGAGTGCACATAGATAGTGTAGGTGTGACGTCCGGCATTGAGCGCGACTAGTCCTTTGCTTGATTTAAAACCGGTTTAAATACTGCTTTTTGGCAATCGACTTTTGTTCTTTTAGTACGAGAGGCCATGACCTAAACCATGTCGCATCGTTGTAAAACGTAAAACGATAAGACGATTGAACATTTTCTTACGTAAAACGATAAGACAAAAGTTTTGGTCAGGGGCTCCCGTACCATTTTGGTGATCACTCGCACAAATGCATAGCTCATCTTACGCCTCGCGGATTGTACAAGATAGAGAACAAAAAGAAACGACTAACAAACAGGTGGGACAAAATTTCTTTATCGCATTTTCTGAAGCCGAAATGGGACATGACTAAACATAATCTGGCTGGTCTAGTCTTTTGAGAAGGGCAAGTTTCTCTAAGTTTTGTAGCTTAGAACGATATTATCGTAATGTCAATCCTCTGTTTTAATCTTCATATTATCATAATCAGCCTATAATGTTCCCACTCTGCTCCACAGCACAGGCCTCCTCTCTGTGGGAGGGAGTGCTGCGGGTTGGTAGATGTCACATGTCTTCGAACTTTTTGTTCTAGAACATGCCTCCTCACGATGTTTTCCTTCACCGTTTTGAGAGCAGTGGTGATGAAATAATTCACGCAAAGTAAAGCGCCTGTCAGGGTTCGAACCTACGACCTACAACTCGTAAGTCGCGGCCGTTACCACTGGGCTACCACACTGCTCTCTATCACAAAATCTCAAAAAACTCAAACTTTTTACTCACGTCCAAAATCCGCAACATCTCCAATAGTTCCTCCGAAGCCGTCATCCATGGGCGCATGGGGCGCAGCCTCCATGCGGCGCGGGTGTTCTGGTTCTAGCGTAGGCACGCCACCTGTCAGACTGCCCACACCTCCGTCCTTACCCGCCAGCTCCAGAGATGACCCATCCGCAAACAGTAGGTTACTCTGGAAGATGGTTAATGTCGTGAATAATAAGGTAAGACTGAGGCTGGTCATCAACATAAATAGTGATCTTTTACAGATTAAAGCTCTAGCCACGAGGCGAGTCCTGAGTAGGACGCGAGATGCCAAGGTGCGCGTCGGCTGTTTTAATGATACTCACGTCGGTTGTTTTAATGATACTCGAGTCGGTTGTTGTAATGATACTCGTGCGTGTCGGTTGTTTTAATGATACTCGCGTCGGTTGTTTTAATGAAACTCGCGTCGGTTGTTTTAATGATACTGGCGTCGTCGGTTGATTAATGATACTCGCGTTGGTTGTTTTAATGTTGGAATAACCCTCGACGGCCGCAATGGCCCACGCACAATGGTCCACATGAAGGACTTAGTGGGGAAACCAAATCCTTTAACATAGAACATAGATTCTCGCGTTGGTTGTTTTAATGATACTCGCGTCGGTTGTTTTAATGATACTCGCGTCGGTTGTATAACTATACTAATGTCGGTTGTTTTAATAATACTCGCGTCAGTTGTTTTAATAATACTCGAATCGGTTGTTTTACTGATACTCGAGTCGGTTGTTTTAATAATACTCGCGTCGGTTGTTTTATTCAACTCGTACCAGTTTCAACACCTAAAAAAAAGTAAGTTGACGCAATCGCCGCGAGCGAATCCCGCTCGGGGTTCTCATCAGTTTGACCAGAGGTTTAGACATGAAGACAATAGGATAAATATAAAAAGTAAATTTACTAAACAAAATGTCAAGTAAATGAAAACATACTCTACTAGACTACTCCATTTGCTCACTAGCCTGTGACAATGGATATTTTGGAGTTTTTTCTATCCAGAGAAAATTTACCATCAAAGAGCTTGTGGCCAAGTAATAACAGCAGCACGGGTAGATCAATCAGGTTAAACTATGCTTGCCGCGGTTGGTCCGTGGATGGTTTACCATCTTTACATATCTCCTCCACTCCTCCGTGCCTCGGAAAGCATGTTAAGCTGCTGGTCCCGGCTGTCATTTGTGGATCTTTGACAAGTGTTTACAGGTCGTCAGAAGCCCCTGACAACCAGTCTTACCAAGGGGTATTGTATTATCCGTTACTGAGCTGTGGAGGTCAGAGTCGCTCCATGTAAAATACTGGTGTTCAGCTGCATCCGGTTAGATTGGAAGCCGATGCCAACATAGTTAAGAAAAGGCTAGGCAGACAGATTTTTCTATACAAAGAAAATTAGAATTTAGCTACTTGGCTACTTTTCATACCTGTTCCAATCCACCTTCATTTCCGATAGCTTCACGCATAATATCCGGGTTGTCTGTATCAAACCCCATGTCGCCAAACCCATCATCATGCGTGACCAGGTTCAAGGAGCCATAGTCTTCGCGCATTGTAATCTCTTCAGCTCTTGACTGATTTAGAGAGAACTGGGCTTCAATGTCTACCTCACTGAAATGAAAAAGTAATTAGAACTATCTGAAAGTAATGAGAGGAATTTTGCATGTTTTTTAACAACTTCAAAAAAGCCTATTCTCAATGTTAAAAAAAATCTGAGAAAAATATACAGGATCGTTACTGAATTCAATTAATCTATACAAGTAAATAAAATTGAAGTGTCTTTTTGTAATGTCAAAATACAGCTTTTTACTAAATCCATATGAAAGTATACAGGATGTTAAAGTAGTTGCGTGCCATAGCTTAAGGTAGGTTCAGTATCATATTATACATAGTATATTAAAAATAAAAACTTAAAAAAATATTGCAAAATCAACCTAATTTACCTAATAATACCTACTAACTTTTTTTTTTTTTTTTAATCTAATATTTAGAGGCTTCAGTGCACTCTAGGTGACTATGCCAGCCTCATGGGATCATTCCTATAGTAGCATAATGGGCATCCTGCATGCTGCGATAGCAGACTGCAAGCCACCCATTACTCTACTCTATCCGTCACTCACATCTTCAAATATAGTTCCTGACCTATATTCTCTGCCCCTCACCTACTAATTTAAAACAGCAATTGTTTTGAATCAAAATTATTTTAGTGTTCGGATGCGAGAAGTGAAGGACAAAATGACAACGCGTTCGATAGTAGGTAAGTATGTATGTAATTATAGCATTTAAACAAATAAAATAATTTTAATTCTAAACAATTGCTATTTTAAGTTAGTAGGTACTGGATTAGGTTGATATTGCAATTTTTTTTTTTTATTATTATTTTTTGTCCTGTGTTTCTTTATCGATTTTGTTCTGACTAATCTCCGCAACGGCTGAACCGAGTTTGACGGGACTTTAGCTAATGTTATAAGAAATAACTTTGGCTACTTTTATTTTAGAAAAAAAATTAGCTTCCATGCTAAAAAAATAAACCCTATGAAATTGTGGACAAAATCTGATTTAAAAAAAAACTTATTATAAGTTTTTAAACTGTCATGGTCATTAACATTAATATTAACTCAAACGGGATATTTACCATATTTACTGTTATTATATTCGAGTTCCCGATATTTCGGCACTGTTGCAAGTACCATGATCACGGATAAACTGAAGTTATTGCGGGTGGGTGTTTTATGAGCAGACAAATCGGTCTAACCTCTTTCTTGTTCGTTTTTTGCACTCAGTACCGCTACCGCTGTCACTCGCAACTCGCTTGCAACAGTGCCGAAATATCGGGAACTCGAATATAGTAACAGTAAATATCCCGATTGTGTTAATAACAAAATACTTATTATTGATATACCCATGCATGGATCAATAATAAGTACCTATTTATTGATCCATGCGGGCGAAGCCGCAGGCAATAGCAGGTAGTAGCATTATAAAAAAGATTATATTGAATAATTATGGATATTATACTAGCAGATTATTGCTCTTTCCCTATCTCTTTGTAGGAATTTGAACAGTGTTGAAGATAAATCAATTCAGGAACTTAACAGACTTTATTTCTTAATATTTTTTAATCTCATGACAAAACTAGCTATTGCCCGCGGCTTCCCCCGCGTGGATGTCAGAAAATATCCCACGGGAACATACTACCGGGATTAAAAGTACCGTAAGTGTTAATCTAGGTAAACAATGTCTTCTTGAACTGCTTATTATAGTACCCGAGGAGCGGTGCGCGGATTGATATATGATTGCTGGAGGATAATAAATCATAAAACCTAACAATAGTAACGGAATATATAACCGAATGGAAAATTAAAAAATCTTCTTTATCCCTATCCCGTGGGAATTAAAAAAAATTAAGACCAAATGATACTTGAATATACAAACTATGACTACATTTCCAATCCCTTAAATCTCTTAAAAATAGGTACGCTTACACAATTTTTTTAATAATATTTGTTAATTTTAAAATCAATCCCTAGTTTACGCCCTTAGGGGATGATTTATTCATAAATCAAAACCATAAATTTGAATTTTCAAATACCCAACTTAAGAAATGCTGGGTTTCTCATAAAAGTTTCACCCCTGTAGGATTATTTTTTAAGACAAAAAGTAGGCTATGTTCTTCACCGGGATGCCATCTATAGTCTTGCCAAATTTTATAGATATCCATGCAGTTTTGTGAATTTTAACATCTTTTCCTATTTTACCCCCTTAGGGGATGATTTTTCAAAAATGCTGGACTGCTGGAATGCGGGAATGCATTTCTTTATTTCCTACCAAAAGCATAAATTTAAATTTTTATATTCCTAACATAAGAAATGCTGGGTTTGCCATACAAACTTTCATCCTCTATATCAGTGGTTAAATAAGTAAACTAATATTGTTATATATAAACTGGTTTTGTGAGATTGCTAGTCGACTTTTGGCTGTTACTGTACCTCCAAAAATTTTAGATGGTACCTTGAACACAACATGGGCCCCCCCATGTTGTGTTCAAGGTACCATCTAAAATTTGTGCTTTAGCGGTTGCACAACGACATGCTTTGCTTTGCTTTGCTTGTAGTATAGATGCAGGCCTACTCTGCCGCCTCCTTCAGAGGTGGTAGGGTGGCGAGGTCTTGAGGGAGAGCGCTACAGTCGCGTAGATCCTCAAGGCAAGTCTGGCGGATGTACCTTCCCGAGGTTGCCACCCCGTTCTTGGTCTAATTCCATAAGAAATAGACGTAACAAAAACCACCAGGCGCCATCGCATCCCTTCCCCAAATCCCTTAACCCATTCTCTCCCGTCTGCTGCACTCCTGTCCTTAATAGCATCATCCCTAATCACCCCATCTTACACACACCGTTATTCCTTTAAATGAGCAGCAACGCCGAGCAACAGGCAGCAGTAAATAACCTGTTCACAGGCATTCGCAGGCCTCGGTAGGATTAAATCCCTTCCAAAAGTGCGACCACAGTGCCTTGGGAAAGTGCTGTATGTATGTCCCAACTCGTAATATGAAAGTATGAATGATAACGATGTTGATTTGTCATGCGATCCGGCTAACGCCCGGCGCTCGCAGGTACCCGGGCCTGCGAGTGTGAAATTGGTTACCGAAGTCTGCACAGGGGTAGGCAACCAGGCCTCTGTGACGGAGAATGCTACTGGCAGCACAAAAAAAAATCTTATACAGCAGGCATTTCATCCAAGCCTGTTTATCTCAAGACCTAGATCTTCCTCACTTGGAAATAAACCAAGCACAACCAGCACCACAAAAGAGAAAGACTTGCCTTCCACACCACCAGAGCCGATCACCATAGAAGATGATGACAATAGCCATCCTCCCTCATGGCAAAGAATACCTGTCCAACGCAACCCAAAAAGAAAAAAGCTATCAAAAAGCCCACCTTCTACGGAAGGACATAAGAACCCATCACAGAACTCGCAGAGCTCTATTAATACCTCCAACAGATACAGTGGACTTTCAGTAGACATGCCTGATGACTCCACTGAACCAATGGAAAGCCAAGACCAAACTAAGAAAGTTAGCAAGCCACCACCAATAATTCTATATGGTATCACAGACATATCAAAACTGACAGAACTCCTGAATAGTTCTGTACCAGTCGACACCTACACCTTTAAAATAGTAAATAGAAATCAGTTGAGAGTAATGGCGCAGACAAGTGAAGCGTACAGAAATATCATAGACCTAATTCGAAAGAATGGACTTATAGGCCATACGTTCACACAGAAAGACAAGAGGAGCTGCAGAATCGTGATTAAGAATCTACACCACACAACTCCAAAAGAAGCCATTGTTGAGGAAATAGAAAAAACTGGGAATAAAGTCAGAGGGGAAATCATATGTGCACTCTCCAGAAGAAACAAGAAACCACTGAATATGTTTTTCGTGAATGTAGAACCTGGCCCAAATAACCCCGAACTTAAACGTATAGATTCTATATACCATACAAAAGTTAAGGTAGAAGATCCAAGGAAAACAAATGAAATTCCTCAATGCGCTAGGTGCCAACAATATGGGCATACTAAAAATAACTGCATGCGCCCTTATCGATGCGTGAAATGTGCAGAAGGACACAGAACCATAGACTGCCTAAAAAAAGACAGGAATACACCAGCCACCTGTACATTGTGCCTTGGAGACCACCCTGCCAACTACAAGGGGTGCCAAGTATACAAGGAGATTCGCGCAACTAAAATTTCACAGTTACCTCACAAAAAAGCTCCATTACCAAATATGAAGAATCCAAAGTATAACACTGTCCCCTTTCAAATTGAAGATTTTCCACAATTACAGCCAAGTAGACACGCTAGACAACAATCACCTAATCCACGCACTCAAGACGCCAGAAACACTGCATACTGGAACAAAAAACAAGAGAACATACAATCTCAGCCAACAAATTCACTAGAACAAATCATCACTAAACAATCAGAGAAAATAGATATTCTCATACAACAAATAGGCACCCTAATGGGACTCCTTACGACATTAGTTGCCCAATTTAAAAAATGAAATTTCTACGTATCGCAGCATGGAACATTAATGGCCTGTCTCCTAATAAACAGGAAGTAGAACTTTTCATGAAACACAACAAAATAGATGTTCTTCTAATCTCGGAGTCACACATGACTGACGAAAAAGCCATCCTTATCAAAGGATATAATATATATTATACTAATCATCCTGATGGAACATCACACGCTGGGACTGCAATTATAATAAAAGAAAATATAAAACAACAACCTCTCCCAAACTTTAAGCAAGCATACCTTCAGGCTACTGTAGTATCAATAGACGACTGGCAGGGCCCACTTAACATCGCTGCAGTCTACTCCCCGCCTCGGCATCGAGTCGACGAACAAATGTATAGCGATTTTCTTAACACGCTCGGTGGCAGATATGTCGCTGGAGGGGATTGGAACGCCAAAAATACCTTCTGGGGCTCCAGGCTGACCACAACCAGAGGCAGAGAGTTGAAGAAGGCAATAGATTCTGATTCACTTAATATACTGACTACAGGAGAGCCAACTTACTGGCCATCTGATCCCAACAAGACACCGGACCTCATCGATTTCTATGTCACCAAAGGAATGTCAGGACTATACACAAAAGTTGAATCATGCCTGGACGGCAGCTCCGATCATACACCAGTATTATGCACACTGAGCACCACAATTATTTGTAAAGAGCCCCGCGAGACGCTATACAATCATAAAACAGACTGGGACTCATTCCAGAACTTTATAGAGGAAAATACCAACTTGCACATACCCCTTAAAACAGAGGAAGACATAGAAAATGCAGCATGGTATACAACTAACCTCATCCAGACAGCCGCTTGGATGTCTACTCCATGTATAAAATACAGTGCTCAAAAGCAGGATTATAAACTTAAAATAAGGGAGACGGTAGCTATAAAACGGAGACTGAGACGACAATGGCACACCAGCAGGAACGCACATGATAAAAGAGCTCTCAACAAAGCACAAAAAGAATTAAAAGAAATGCTTAAAGAGTACGATAACACCACTCTGCAAGATAAACTAAAAACCTTATCACCTCACAAAGCAGACGACTATTCCCTATGGAAAATAACTAAGTCACTAAAACGGCCACAAGAACACATGCCTCCTTTAAGACAGCGAAATGGTGAATGGGCGAGGAAACCTGCGGATAAAGCCGAGCTATTTGCTGAATTCCTAAAGGATGTATTCAAACCAAATGAACCCGACATCATATATCCAGAAGAGGAAATTGACGAAATCCTTGACAGTGATCAGCAAATGTCTCTACCGTTGCGACTGTGTACTCCAACAGAAGTTTGGAAAGCTATTAAAAATTTAAAGCAAAAAAAGGCACCAGGTTTTGATCTGATTACATCAGAAGTCCTTAATCATCTGCCGAGAAAAGGAATTGTCTTGCTAACAATTTTATTCAATGCAGTGTTGAGACTACACTATTTCCCTCTCATCTGGAAAGTCTCAATCATAAATATGGTAGCTAAACCGGGAAAGCCTCCTACTGAAGTTTCCTCTTACAGACCAATAAGTCTTCTTCCTTTATTGTCTAAACTGTTCGAGAAATTATTGCTACAACGACTGTTACCTATACTTGAAGAACAAAGGACAATCCCAGAGCATCAATTTGGTTTCCGAGCACATCATGGAACGACAGAACAAATACACAGAGTCGTCCACACAGTCAGACAATCCTTGGAAAGAAAGGAGTACTGCTCAGCTGCTTTTCTGGGCATACAGCAAGCATTCGACCGAGTATGGCATAAAGGCCTTCTGTGTAAATTAAAAATTTGCTTACCACACACCGCATATATGCTGCTCAAGTCTTACTTGGAAGACCGAATGTTCCAAGTTAAATCTGGAGACTGCCTGTCTTCATTCTATCCCATAGAAGCTGGAGTGCCCCAGGGTTCTGTGCTGGGCCCTGTTCTATACACAATCTACACTGCTGACCTACCTACCTCAGATCTAATAGTGACTGCAACCTATGCTGATGACACAGCAGTCCTATCATGCGATAAAGACCAGATTAGAGCATCCACAAAACTCCAAGAACATCTCGACAAGATTGGATCATGGCTGAAAAAGTGGAGAATCAAGGCTAGTGCTGCCAAGTCTGTTCATGTTACTTTCGCCCTAAGAAGAGGAGACTGTCCACAAGTGAAACTCGGAGAAGACGTACTGCCACAGAAAAGTACCGCCAAATACCTAGGTATACACATCAACAGAAGACTTACCTGGCGTGAACACATAAAGACCAAAAGGGATCAAGCAAATTTAAAACTACGAGACATTCACTGGCTCATAGGCAGACAGTCGTCACTAAGCTTGGAAAATAAACTCCTAATCTACAAATGCATCCTTAAACCTATATGGACATACGGTATAGAGCTCTGGGGATCGGCAAGACACTCTAATATTGAGATAATACAGCGCTTCCAAAATAAAGCACTAAAAACCTTAAGTGGTGCTCCCTGGTTTACCAAAAACATTGAAGTACATGAGTACCTACAAATCCCAACTGTCAAGGAGGTTGTAGAAAGGTCCTACAAGAATTATAAGGAAAGACTCCAACAACATAAAAATGAACTTGCTGTAACACTTCTAAAGTCCTCAGACTCTACTTACAGACTTAAAAGAGCATGCATAGCGTCAATCTAACCAACACTAATAATAATATAATAACGAGATGACGCATCGCAGGATGTGAACATTTATCTCGGACTGTCAGTGAGGAAGAAACAACCAATCTGATTAAAGCTCAAGGGCTGATTGCAGATGGAAAAGAAGGAAAGGAAAAAAAAAAAAAAAAAAAAACCTTGAACACAAAAAGTTTGCAGAACACTGCTCTATATCACCCCCTGTAATATATCTTGAAAGACAAAAAGTAGGCTATGTCCTTCCCCAGAATGCCATCTAGTCTTGCCAAATTTTATGGATATCCATGCAGTTTTGTGAATTTTAAAATCATTCCCTGACAATAGCGTAGCTTTCTATCAGTGTAAGAATTTTTGACACTGGATGAGTTGTTTCGGAGATTACCTCTACATATAAACTTTACCTATCTATGATATTAGTTTAGATATAGACAACACATAAATAACGGATTTTTAAAGAATTTTTTATACATATTTATAGCACTTTCCAACAACAACCTGACAACCAACCTGGTTGTTTTGGACAACCTGTCAGTTACTTCAAAAATCATAACCTAGGCTTAGGTCAGGATTAAAATATTGATTAGCACCTTTTTCAGAATATCATCAAGTTCTTTCCAAAATTTAATGCTATAAAGACAGACTGAGACAATCCATATTATTTCTAAGCCCCCATTTATTTTAATTTTTACATGGGGCATAATTATTTACAGCATTTGCGGCTCTAAAACATACATTTTGGTTTTAGTCCTTGCTATAAAGCAAGGAGTTTTGATAATAATTATATTTTAATATTATGTGGACAAAAACAAAATATTTTTCAAAAAATTAGGTTATATTTTTTTACTGATTTTTATTACTATTTGTAATTCTTATGGTCTTCAAAAGATGTGATGTGACCTGAATCATCTTAAATTGATGTTAAAAAGTCATAATAGTCTAAAAACAACAAAAAACAAACAAAGGACTAACTTCAACTCGGGCATGGCAGTGTCAAAATCATGGAAGACCTCGGGCAGAGTGATAGCATTCATGGCAGCTTCCCTGTGCTCTTCAGGCAAATCCACCATGCCAGGCCGGAAGGCCATCTACAATAAACATTACATACATTAGCCTTGTTTTCCAAAAAATAACACATGAAATCTTCATGTACATTGTATGTAGTGTGCTAATTTGCATTTTGGTTTGATAAAGGGCTGAAGATATAAACTTAGGTAATTGTTGTTCAGATTAATCTGAGACACCTCAAGTTATGTTCAAATATCAAAAGAAACCAAACAAAGCATATCAATTATTATGACAGTGAGCTTTACTACTAGAGTTTACAAACAAGCCACTTCAGTTTAACAAAATATTTCGAAAATAAACACACCTTGATCTTGACAAAGGCTTCATTACAATCCTGGAGCAAGTACTTGGCCTTCCGGGAGTAAATCCTCACAACACCCAGCAACAGATGGCCAGATGTACGCAAAGCCATCTTCACTTTGGGCTTCAGGATACCATCAACTGACTTTTCGATATTAGTCTCAAATACATGAGCCTTCGTCAGCTTCTTGTCCCAGTGAGCCGCCAGCCAAATCTTGGCCAAGGGGCCCTTCTTGGCCAGCACGAAATGTGCGTAAAACATTGTGATGGCTTACTGCTTCCGGCTTGTACTTACATCAACCTTGTTCTGAAATATAAACTATGAATTAAGCACCCCCAAATACTTCCACAGCTAGCCAAATTAACGCGACTACATAAAGTAGCCCCAAGGACTGTTTATTACAATAATTGGTAACGACTATGAGCAATTTGGCGCCTAATCTTCAAGCACAATTTTCAGAGTCGCCTACGTTTTCTAACTGCTTAATAACAATTTTCAATTAATAATTACTCTATAAGCATATGTTTACTACTTAATTCATTGAGTTTTACCGGATTTTATATCAAATATCATAAATTTCACCTTTCACACACAACGTAAACATGACAACAATTACGCTTTCAAGATGGCGGCGTAACATACGAAGTTTACGAACCACAAAATACGAAGGACCGTTGTTTCGTTCAGAAATAGTCAAACTTATCATAAACGAGTAACGGATACAAGTAAGGCTGGGTTCACACAGGAACACGTTCTTTATAGTTTTCGATCGTTTTCGATTAACATCGGGCAGTTCCTTAGAGCAAGGGCAGTTCACACGATATATTTTTGTCCGCGTCACCTCAGTTCAACAGGGTTCTCTAAGCTAACTGACATGTTCTCGATTTTTGATGTTTATGATTTAGTTTCTAGAATATTTTTTTGCGGTTCTATCTGCATTAAAATCCTGTCAAAATTCTTATTTTTCAATAAGTTATTCACAAAACTACATTTTGCGTTACATTAAGTGTCAACAAGGTTCTATATGAAAAAAATGTAGGCAGTTAGAACTTTGTTTTAGGCAGTTGAAACTGGACATGCGAGACATCAAAGATTTTGGTGCTTGTGCAAAAATGCTATCCCTCAAGGTTTACTCAATGTTACTTCCATGTCTTTTACAGAACTAGCCACTTAGATGTAGAATGGACTTCAACAAACATCCTTTTTACCATAGATAGTATTCGATCAAACCGTAGTTGTAGATCAGGGATAAACCAGTGTTCCAATTCCCCAGGATCTACCCGCTCCAGCTCTTAGGCGATCAGTTAAAAAGGGCCTCCCCCAGCATAAAGTCCAAGCCATTAAGTCATTGCTTAAATGGATGCCTTTATTAGAAAGACAATATTATAATACCCTTTTTAGGGAAATAGATGCATAATGCTGTTGATTTTTTATGATACATTAATATAATGTTAAAAATATAAATTGTGGTTTTAATTAATTATTATTTTAACTTTATTTTCTTGTTTTTATTAGTTTTATTTCTAGATACTGAGTTCAGTCAGGCTCAGTCATACTTAACAAGCAATAAGGTTCTACGGGCATGCCCATAGAACCTTATTGCTTGTTGCACATAGAACCATAGACTTATAAAAAAAGATGGACTCCGCACCACGCATATCGAAAGTGAAGCACCCTACCGATCTAAACTCCTTTGCAAAAAAAACGGGCACCTTAGTGTGCGTCCATACTGCCGGCCTAGCGCGGGCGCGACGACGGGCGCGAAATATCAAACATATGAAACCGCCGCTTGTGTCCACAGTGCAGTGACTAAGGCGGGCGCCTAGCGCGACGGGCTCGAGCGAGATAGCGGGCGTAGTTTTCAAACGTTCCTATCCGCGCGTTATGGCCATACTACGGGCCTAGTGAGCAAGCGAGTTAATGCGCGGCTGGGCAGTGTTGCCAACTTAGTGCTTTCGGTAGTAATAGATCTGCTGCATTTTCTGTTAAATCAGTGCTTAAAAATAGATAGTATAGTATAGATATTATAGTCGCGTAACCGTAATCGGAAACGTCTAAATACGACACCTTTCGGCCAAAAGTCCTCTTTGAAGCAGGTTTGCAGATGTTGTGTTGGAACTCGCACCACGAATGACTTATATAGCCCGTGCGCGTTAACATGGCACCTGGCTCGAGTGAATTACGTTTAAAGAACTGAGTGCAAAAAAAAATTGAGTTATATTTTAGTTTTTTGAATATCAACATTTAATTTGCGCTGAGTAGTTTCTCTTAGCATATTATTTTACGATGCTTTATACGTGACAAAACATAGTGTTTAGACACAATTTTGTTTTCGAGCCAGGTGCCATGTTTACGCGCACGGGTTTATAGTTGACGTCGTGGCGGGACTCCAATCTTCCAACCCTCAGAGTCCAGTTGGTCTTCACTTTCACATACTGCACGGCCTCCTCAACTGTCGTGGAGTGATGCAGACGTGAAATGTACAACTGCGTCGTAAGCACAGCAGGGCGCAGCAACATGTTGGGTCTACTCGGTGCAGTACCACACAGGTTACGAGAGCTGGGCTTCTTCTTCTTCTTTTCCACTTTTGTGAAGCCCTCCTCATCAATTCGGCTCATCCTTGGCAAGGAGCCTCGGACAGCTGTCTGGGCAGGTTGAGTACCCTCCTTCAGTTTTACGAACGGATTATAACCTATTTGAATAAATACTTAGATAACCAGGCAAATCAAAACCCAATTTCTGAGCAGATCGTGCAATTTGGAATGAATAAATAAATGTACTAGTCAACTCATTAACGTGTCCGAGCGCACATCGTGTCATGTCGCCAGTCAGCGACGAAGGTAAATAAAGCATTTATCACTTTCATATCTGAATCTGCTGGTGAATCTGCTGGTAAATCTGCTGGTGAATCTGCTGGTGAATCTGCTGCAGAATCTGCTGGTGAATCTGCTGGTGAATCTGCTGGTGAATCTGCTGGTGAATCTGCTGGTAAATCTGCTGCAGAATCTGCTTGTGAATCTGCTGGTGAATCTGCTGGTGAATCTGCTGGTGAATCTGCTGGTGAATCTGCTGGTAAATCTGCTGCTGAATCTGCTTGTGAATCTGCTGGTGAATCTGCTGGTGAATCTGCTGGTGAATCTGCTGGTAAGTCTGCTGCAGAATCTGCTTGTGAATCTACTGGTGAATCTGCTTGTGAATCTGCTGGTGAATCTGCTGGTAAATCTGCTGCACAATCTGCTCGTGAATCTGCTGGTAAATCTGCTGGTAAATAAAGCATTTATCACTTTTGTAACGTTTACTAAACAAGTTATGCGGATGTGACGTTCAATAAACAAGTTATGCGTGCTGTGGTAGGGGTTGCGCAGTGGGGGGTTCCCCCACAGCGCATACTTCCACGTAGTTTCCCCCGGGCAACGCCGTGTCTGACCACCGTAACGGAGTGGCAGACCGGCGGCTAAAGTGCGCTGTGATTCGCAGAAATAGGCGCGGTCCTCTGCGAATATGAAGAGAAAGTCTAGCCGTGACGCCTCTGGGCGCTTTTTATCTAATCGCTCCTCCCAGGGCGATTCCAACGGCCCTTCTCAGGGCCAATCTAACGGCCCTTCTCAGGGCCACGCCGGCGGCGCTTTGGCGTCGGAAGCTGACCGCGCATCGTCTGCGGCCAGCTTGTTCCGCAGGCCAGACGAGTTGTCGGACTCCGACGACTCCAATGTCGACACGTCGGCGGCCGAAAACGACCGCCGCAGGCGGAAGTTGGGCGTGAGGCGCGAATCCGAGGTCTCCTCGGAGTCGGTCGGAGGTGTGACGAAGAAGAAAAAGTCTAAAAAGGCTTCGACTTCTTCTTCGGCTTTTGCTCACGATGTGGGCTTGGTGGACGCCGAGCGCCAGCTAAACCTGGCGAAAAAGGAGCAACTCCAACAAGACCTGGAGGAGAGGGTCGCCGCCAAGGAGAAGCAGGCGCAAGTCTCCCGGTCGAGGGCTGGCTATGGTGCATCCAATGTGTTATATGCTGACCACTCCCTGGCGGAATTGGAGCGCATGGCGCAGGAAGACAAGGAGGAGGTCCTGGAGGTTGCCTCAAAGTCCTCCAACTTGAAGGGGACCTTCCAGAAGGCCCTCAAATGCCGGGCCGCCAGCATGCACGGCATTGTCGTGGAGCTGGCGAAGCGGACGGCCACGGACGAGACGCGGCAGCTGCAGGCGAGGGTGGATCGTCTGCAGGCGGAGGTCAGCCAGCTACACCAGAAGCTGGCTGAGGCCACGGCCCGGCCTGCCCAATCTGCCCCAGGTCCGGTGGTAGAAGGCTCCTCCTCCCCTGCCGGCCTTGAGGGAATAATCCGCGGGATTATCCTGGAGGAGAGGGCCTTCATCAGAAGCTGCCTCGCAGGCATTGAGGACCGTCTCTTGCCGGAAAAGCGGCTCCGCCCGCCGCTAGCGGCAGATAAGAGACCACCGCCGACGGAGCCGGAACCTGCGCCTCTGGGAGACCCGGCATCGGGTACGCAGCCCCAGGCCTCGAAGCCCTCCAAGGGCAAAGGTAAGGGCAAGAGGACCACGGTGGCCTCTCAAACACCCACCACAAGCGCGGAGGCAGCGTCTGGGTCGTCTGCCACTCCAGCAGCCCCCCGGAACTCGCAGGGGGAAGACGCCCTTCTTCCCTCCACCACCCCGTGCAACCAGCCGTGGACGGAAGTGGTCAGGGGGGGAAAGGGGAAAAGTCAACCCCCAAGCCCGCTGCGACTGCTCCTGCAGCCAAAAAGGCTCCAGCCGGCGGGAGGAAGCTGGTTCCTCCCAAAACCGCGGCCGTCGTGGTGACCATCACCCCGGAGGCCGTGGAGCGGGGCGAGACGTACGAGTCCGTCCTAAGACGGGCTCGTACCAACGCGGATCCCTACCGGCTGGGGATCGCCGGCATAACGTGCCGCCGAACCATAGCCGGGGCTCGAATTTTCGAGTTCTCGGGGGAGCAGCGCGGCACAAACGCGGACCTCTTCGCAACATTTGATTGACATTGATGATCGATCGAATTGTCGCGAATCTAAGCGGACGTGTTTTGTGTTATAATGAATTACCTCTAAATAATTACGATTAATAATATTATAACAATATTTGCAGAGTCAGTCATATTGAGTTAAGTGTGTCATTCGTGTTAATTGTGCAACTAACAACTTTGTCACAGAGCAAAATGAACTAATTACTTTTTATACACAAAAATAGTGTTTTTCTGTGTTAGTTATGACTAGCCAAGGGTTCAGCCCTTTTGGTCGTAGCCAATTAATACGGCGAAGTCCACCGCCTACTCCAACATCCTCTGACCAAAACGAACCACTAGAAAAAGCGCCACCGGCATCCACCGAGGATGACTTACTGGCCGATGTCGTCGCTACGCCGGAGATCCAGAAATGGTTAGGATCCATAGAGACCATTTTAAACGAAGTTTGCTCTACAGTCGCCGAAGGAAAAATGAACTCTGATCAAAAGCTCCGCGTCACCAATCTTTGTCGAAAGGTCGCACATGGGACATCTCAAATGGCTGTCTTATACCAATCCTTGAAGCAAAAATCCATTCAGGCTTACAGCACCGTCCAGTTCCTTCAAGAACAACAGGTCGTAGCAAACTCACTGCAACAATTTAAAGATGTCGTCGAAAAAAAGATAACGCAACCAGAAAGTTCTACTTATGCTAATATGGTGAAAAAGGGTACAGACAAGTTCATTCGCCCAGAAAATTTAAGTTCCGTTGCCATTTACCCTAGCGATAACACTAGTTCTAGTGACGATACCAAAACACTGATACAACAAATTATCTCGCCGGAGGAACTGAAACTTCGGGTCCGTAGTCTAAGAAAAATTAGGAATGGAGGCGTCATTATTAGCACCGATAGCAAAGACGACATTGCTAAATTAAAAAGTTCGGAGAAACTTATTTCGTCAGGCCTTAAAATTGAAGAATCGTCTAAACGCCGACCTAGAATAGCAATTATTGGTGTCCCTGTAGCTCTCAATGAGAAAGTGGTACTGGATTGCATTTTTGAACAAAACCTTTGTACCAAATTGCCGACAACTACCCGAGAGGCCTTTCTTCAAACAATAAAAATTAGCCATAAGTCAGGAAAGAAAGATCGCCCCACATGCAATTATATTCTTGAAGTACCTCCTAGCATCAGAAAAATTATGGTGAACCAAGGCCGTATTTTTATAGATTGGACATCATGCCCAGTAAGAGATTTTACTATTGTGACCCGGTGCTTCAATTGCCAGCAGTTTGGTCACGCAGCCAAGTTCTGCCGCGAAACATCGCCTACTTGCAACCTCTGTGGAGAGACAGGTCACTCATTCAAGGAATGCAGTAACAAAACTTCTCCTCCCCAGTGTGCAACGTGCAAACGTTTCAAGAGGAAATGTGACCACCCAACTGGTGACGTGAATTGCCCAGCACGAAAATACGCTGAAGTGAACTATATTAATTCAATAGACTATGAAGGCGCCTAAGAGCGCCGTCGAATAATTTGTTACTTCGCACATAAACAGTAGATAAGTTAGTTTTTAGTATCATGACAAATCAGCTTATTAGTGATCTAGATAGTTTTTCAGTGTCCGAAGCAATAATTTGTAATCTTGAGGAGTGCCAAAATCATCTTCACACTGGTAAGAAAATGTTAACAGTGCTTTCACAAAACATTCGTAGTATTAATCGAAATTTTAACAGCTTTGAAGTTCTATTACATAATCTTGAAATAAGCTGTGATGTTATTGTACTAACAGAATGTTGGCTCTCCGAACAAACAGCGAATATACCATCTCTAAACGGGTACAATTTACACAAAACCAATAGCCACATTAACCAAAATAGTGGCTTAGTTGTGTATATTAAAAATAACTTAGAAACAATTGTAGAAGAACCCTTATTTCAAGACTGTAATTGCTTGATTATCAAAATTTCCCCCGATACTGTAGTTATGGCTATTTATAGACCTCCATCTCAAAATATTGACAGATTCCTAGACTCTCTTAACATAAACCTAGGAAAAATATCATCTTTTAAAAATATTATACTTTTAGGTGACATTAACATTAACATCGCTTCCGGGAAAATCGATACTCATGCACATAACTATCTGAACATCTGCACATTTCATGGACTTCTACCAGCTCATTATTACCCGACGCACCAGAGTGGATCATGCCTCGACCATATCATTCTAAAGTCAAAAGCGCCCTCCAAAACACTGGTTACTAATACGTCACTTACCGACCATCAAGCCGTTTTACTAACATTGCAAATACATTCACCTAGAAAAAATTGCATGCGCAGCTATTCTAAACTAAACATGACTAATCTTGAAAATGACGTACGAGTTATTAATTTCGACCCCGTTTACAATAATTCTAGTGACCCAAATATTTCGTTACAGTGTTTCATTGATTTGCTACAATATGCGATTAAGAAGAACACTTTAACAAAAGTAATACCTAGAAAGTACAATAACATTAAACCTTGGATTACGCCCGGACTTGTTCGCTGTATCAGACATAGAGACAAACTACACCAAAAATGTAAACTTTCCCCTAACAATGAAATACTCTCAGTCACTTATAAGCGTTATAGAAACTTCTGCAACAATCTGTTGAAAAAACTGAAAAAACAATATGACAAAGATCAGCTACAGAAGGCGGGAAAAAACAGTAAGCTTATCTGGAAATTTATTAAAAGTAACACATTTAGAACAAAAAACTCAGAACCTCCGCTCGAACTTTTACCAACCGAATTGAACACATCCGCAGAGATGAATAAAGCGAACGATTTCTTTATTAACATTGGGAAAAATCTGGCAGAAAAAAACTTATCACAGAGACATCATTCTATTCAAAGTCCACCAATGAGTCATACTACACTGAACTCTTTTGTTCTATTAGATACGGACGTGAGTGAAGTGATAGGTATAATAGATGGGTTAAAAGACGTCTGCGCCGTCGGTTGGGATGGTATTTCTAATACTGTACTTAAAAGACTTAAATACCTAATTGCCCCTCCACTAACTCACATTTTTCAGATTTGTTTAACCCAAGGAATATTCCCAAAATTGTTAAAAAAAGCCATAGTCACCCCTGTTTTCAAATCCGGAGAAAAAACTTGTATTACTAACTATAGACCTATTTCAGTACTAACGGGACTCTCAAAGATTTTGGAAAGAATCATTAACAACAGACTGGTAAAATATCTTGAAAGTAACAAATTGCTTTCGGATCAACAATTTGGTTTTAGGCCTAAAAGATCAACGAGCCAAGCTGTACACAAACTGACAAATTTTATAAGCAAAAATCTCGATAATGGCATGCATACCATAGGGATCTTTTTAGACCTTGCCAAGGCTTTTGATACCATTTCTTGTTCTCTACTATTATTTAAACTGGAAAAAATTGGGATAAGAGGAGTACAGTTAAAATTGTTATCCGATTATCTTAGCGACCGTTATCAGTCACTAAAAATAGGTAAGTTCACGAGCTCTGAGCTTAAAAATAGTGATTATGGGATCCCACAAGGCAGTATTCTGGGGCCTACCTTATTTTTAATATATATAAATGACCTTTGTCGCTTACAACTCCAAAATGGTTTAATTATGTCATATGCAGATGACACAGCTCTACTGTTCTCAGGTAAATCAAGTGCGGAGGTCTATGAACTTGCTCAGGATGGCTTTAATATTGTGTGTAATTGGCTACATAACAATCTACTAACCTTAAATTCAGATAAAACCAAATTTATTCTCTTTGCAATGAGAAATACTAACGCGATGCTTACTAACCAAAACATTCACGCGCACAATTGTAATACATACGCTGACACATCATGCACTTGTCCCACTTTAACTAAAGCCGACCATATCAAATACCTAGGCGTCACCATTGATACAAACCTTAATTTCCGGAAACACATCGATCTATTATGCACTAGAGTGCGTAAATTAATATACATTTTTAAGAATTTACGGAACATAGCTGACTTTAAATTAATTCAACAAGTTTACTTGGCATTGGGTCAATCTATTATTACCTACTGCATAACCACCTGGGGTGGTGCCGCAAAATCAAGTTTACTACTCCTAGAACGTGCTCAAAGAGCAATTCTAAAAGTCGCCACCTGTCGCCCATTCAGATTTCCCACACACCAGCTTTATATAGAATGCAAGGTGCTAACAGTTCGACAACTGTTTGTTCTAAGTATAGTTTTACTGCAGCACACTGAACTAGATTTTAAACCAGTACCTCCAGACAAGAGAAGAAAGGATCTGGTTTGCACGAACCCTCAGACTAAACATGCTTTTTCTAATCGATTTTATTTATTTCTTGGACCTTTCTTATATAATAAGTTTAATAAATTGCTTCAGATATATAATGTAAGTTATAATAGGTGTAGTATAATTTTATCCGATTATTTAGCAAAACTAAATTACTCAGACACGGAAAAATTACTAGAAGTGCTGAAATAAAGATGCGGACTTAACTGTATTTACCAAGCCTTATAAATATTACTATAATTTTAGTTAAGTATAGATTTAAATTTAACCTGTAAGCCTAGTTCATAATAAGGTAGCGCAAAAGATTGTTCCTGCTTAGACAGTGAAAATATATGTTAATTTAATTAATTGATTGTCATAATTGATAAGTACTGTCGTAGAAATATGGCCTGAAACACAGGTTTAAATAAACCTAGATCGGGCCAGGCACTACATTACCTTCAGAATTTGATTTTTTTGCAACTATAATTTTTATATTTGTCATACCATAGTTTTTAACCAGATTATTATAATACTACTAACATAGGCCTAGATTAATATTTACTACTGAACCATCTATTTACACTCTTTTGTAAACATATTTTTATTTCAATAAATTTTATTTTATTTTTTTTATTTTATTTTTTATAACAAAGTTGCAAGAGGTCATCGCGGATGCGGCAACGGTCGTCAGGCCTGTAAAGACCGCAGCCTTGGAGGTGATCGATCTCGATGATTCGGTCACCAAAGAGGATGTGGTGGCGGCCGTTGCGGCGGCTGGAGGCTGCCTCGCTGACGCGGTGAAGGGTGGAGCCATCAGGCTCGGCCGCCGCGGCATGGGTACCATCCGCGTCGAGTGCCCAGTCGCCACGGCTGGGGCCGTCCTTTCTGCGACCAAGGGACGGCTGCTTGTGGGGCTCAGCTCGGCTGTAGTCCGGCCACTTGAAGACCAGCCTATGCGCTGCTTCAAGTGCTTCGCTTTTGGCCACACCCGAGCCACGTGTCCCTCCAAGTTCGACTGGGGAGACTCTTGTTTCCAATGCGGGCAGGAGGGACACAGGAGTGCCGCTTGCCACGTCGCCACGCCACACTGCGCGGCGTGTGCTGCCAGTGGCCGCCCCGCGGACCACAGGATGACGGGCAGGAGCTGCAAGCCTCCCGCGAGGAAGGGCATAGTGCCGGCGCAGGTTCGCCCTGTTGCTACCACCGCCGCCGCCGTCGTCGCCGCTGTAGCTGCATCGGCAGTAGCTGAGGAGGGGGATGCGATGTTGGAATAATGGTTTCCGACTACCGCATCCTCCAGACGAACACCAACCACTGCAGAGCGGCCCAGGACCTGGTGGTGCAGGTCATGGCCGAGTGGTTGGTGAACGTAGCGGTGGTCGCCGAGCCCTACTCAATCCCCGGCAGCTGGCTGGGTGACGAGGACGGCTTGGTGGCACTAGCGGCGCGGTCTTCCACAGACTCCCCTCCCCTCTCGCTATTAGAGAAGGGACCGGGATACGTGGCCGCCGCGTGGGGAGAATTAGCCCTTGTGGGCGTCTATTTCTCCCCAAACCGCCCTCTTCAGGACTTCGAGAACTATCTCGGAATCCTGGCTGCCGTGGTTGGCAGGGCGGCGCCGCGTCAGGTCTCCATACTGGGAGACCTGAATGCCAAGTCGGTGACCTGGGGCAACCCGGCCACCGACGCACGCGGGCGGGCAGTGGAGATGTGGGCAGCATCCTCTGGGCTCTCCCTCTTGAACAGAGGAAGCGTCCAGACATGCGTGCGGCGGCAGGGTGGCTCAATAGTGGACGTCACTTTCGCCACCTCTGCGTTGGCCGCGCGCGTGTTGAACTGGCGGGTGGAGCTCGTGGAGACTATGTCGGACCACCGCTACGTGCGGTTCGACATCTCCACCGGTGGCCCTGGAGAGACGCGGCCCCCCTCGGTGCGATCACCGTTCCCGCGGTGGGCTGTCACCCGCCTGGACAGGGAGGCGGCGGTGGAGGCGGCGTTCATCCAGGACTGGCTTTCGCCGCCTTCCGCTGGCCTGGATGTGGACACCGTGGCGGGGCACCTAAGGGAGTCTCTGACCGAGGTATGCAACTCTAGCATGCCTCGGTCTTGTCGAACACCACCCAAACGCGCCGTATACTGGTGGTCGGTGGAGCTGGCGGGGCTTCGAACAGCGTGTGTAGAGGCAAGGAGGGAGTACACGCGGAGCCGGCGGCGGCGTCGACGAGACCTCGCCGAGGAGGACCACCTCTATGAGGTATACATAGAGGCAAAAATGGTCCTCGATAGGGCCATCGCCGCCGCCAGAGAATCGGCGAGAGCGGAGGTGCTGGAGGGTCTCGACAACGACCCCTATGGGAGACCATATAAGGCGGCGCGCAACAAATTGCGCCCCGTTGGTCCCCCGGTGACCGAGACCTTGGAGCCCTCGTTTCTGGATGGGGTGGTTCAGTCCCTGTTCCCGTGCAGGGACAACTTCACCCCACCAGTGATGAGCCCGCCGCTGGGGATAGCTCCGCCTGCTGAGGAAGACGAGGAGGCCCCTCCTGTCACTGAGTCGGAACTTGGCGCGGCGATTCTTCATATCCGCGCCAAGAAGACGGCTCCGGGCCCCGACGGTGTTCCGGCAAGAGTGGTGGCGATCGCTGCCACTCAAATGGAAGAGAGGTTTCGGGACCTCTTCAGCGCATGTCTTGCATCTGGGAGGTTCCCGAAACCGTGGAAGGAGGGGCAGTTGTGCCTCCTTCGCAAGGAGGGCCGCCCAGAGGACTCCCCCTCGGCATACCGGCCCATCGTTCTGCTCGATGAGGTCGGAAAAATGTTCGAGGGGATAATCGCCGCCCGCCTGAAGAGCCATCTGCGGAGTATCGGGCCGGACTTGTCGGACGCTCAGTTCGGTTTTCGGGCTGAGCGTTCCACGGTGGACGCGCTGGCCCGCCTTAAGGGACAGGTGAAAGGGGCGATGGAAGTGGGGGACGGATTGTTGGCTGTGTCATTCGACATAGCTAATGCCTTCAACTCCGTTCCCCACTCCACCATCCTGGAGGCGCTCCGATTCCACGGAGTGCCTCGATACATGCGCAGACTGCTGGCCGGCTACCTGGAGGATCGGGCAATCGTCCTGGTAAATAGGACTGGCCAAGTCCGGCGGTACGCCGTTGAAGCTGGTGTTCCGCAGGGATCTGTCGTAGGACCTCTGCTGTGGAACATCGGCTATGATTGGCTCTTGCGGGGAACTCTCCTCCGAGGCACGAGTGTCATCTGCTATGCGGATGACACTCTCCTCACCGCCCGGGGGGGGAACTTCAGGGAGGCGGCCAATTTGGCTTCAGCGGGCGGATCCTTAGTCGCGGGGAGGATCCGCCGCCTAGGTTTAACGGTGGCGCTGCACAAGACCGAGGCCGTGTTCTTCCACGGACCTCGGCAGCGCCCCCCACCTGATGCCCACATCTTCGTGGAGGGCGTCAGAATTGAGGTGAAGGCCCAGATGAAATATCTGGGCCTTGTACTCGACAGCAGGTGGCGCTTCGGTCCGCATTTTGGCAGGCTGTCGTCGCGCCTGCTGAAGACCGCGGGCGCCCTCTCGTGGCTGCTTCCCAACTCGGGGGGGCCCAGCGCGCGATGCCGGCAACTTTACGCCGGCATCTTGAGGAGCATGGCCCTTTACGGGGCTCCTATCTGGGAGGACTCCCTCCACAGGAGGGAGAACGCCGCCGCGTTGCGGGCACCCCAAAGGGCCATAGCCCAGCGTGTGGCGCGGGCCTACCGCACGGTGGCCTTCGCGGCCTCATGTATTCTGGCCAGCACCCCTCCTTGGGAACTCGAGGCGTGGGTGCTCGCCAGAGTATATGAATGGACGGCGGGGCGGAGGGCGAGAGGAGAACGCCCAGCACCGGAAGAGCGGGAGGCAGTCCGGCGGGAGGCGAGGGACGCCATCGTCGTCCATTGGACGGGGGACCTCGCCACCGCAGCCTTCGGCCGCCGAACCCTCGACGCGATTGGGCCAGTCCTGCGAGACTGGCTCGAGCGGTCGCATGGGTTCCTCTCCTTCCGTCTGGTGCAGGTGCTGTCCGGACACGGTTGTTTCGGATCGTACCTGCACCGGATCGGACGGGAGGAAACGCCGTCGTGTCACGAGTGTGGCGCGGTAGAGGACACGGCGCAGCACACCCTGGAGGTGTGCCCGTCGTGGTTTGAGGCGCGACGCAGTCTCTTGGCTGTGATCGGACCGGACCTCTCACTTCCCGGCTTGGTTAACGCCATGCTGGGGGATGAGAGGTCATGGGCAGCAGTCGCCTCCTTCTGCGAGCATGTCATGTCCCAGAAGGAGGCGGCGGAGCGCGCACGGGAGGACGATCCTCACGCGGCGCTGCTCCGACGGCGGAGGAGGGGTCGAAGAAGACGTCAGTATGATAGTCATCTCCGACTCCTCCCAGGTGGAGGCCAGCAGGCAATAGGTGTGGGGGCACCTTTGCCTGTATTGCACAGGCCTCCACCAGTGTCGGACGGGAATGGCCAGGTGTTCCCAGCCATTCCCACAGCCCCCCAGCCTGGGGGGCATGCGGGGCCCGCCAGCTAGGCGGGCATGCGCCGGGAGGGTTGTGGAAGTAAAGGTTGAGCCGGTTTCCCATGGCCCTCCCATCACGGCGATGTGGGAACACCGCTGAGTTTTAGTGGGTATATTGTCATTTCGACAGGAGTCCCACATACCCCGTCTCGTCCCTCACGAGCGGGGATGCGTAACGCATTTCTCAGCGTCAAAAAAAAAAAAAAAAAAAAAAAAAAAAAGGGGTTGCGCAGTGGGGGGATTGTGGAGTGGTGCGCCACACTGAGTCTGGTCCGAGCGGCCGTTATGACAACACGCCTAACTCAGTGATATTGCAAACAGTGTTTTATTGTGATACCTAAACCTAACCAAAACCAAGACACCACAACTTTCATATCTGAATCTGCTGGTGAATCTGCTGGTAAAATCTGCTGCAGAATCTGCTGGTGAATCTGCTGGTGAATCTGCTGCAGAATCTGCTGGTGAATCTGCTGGTGAATCTGCTGGTGAATCTGCTGGTGAATCTGCTGGTGAATTTGCTGGTAAATCTGCTGCGGAATCTGCTTGTGAATCTGCTGGTGAATCTGCTGGTAAATCTGCTGCACAATCTGCTGGTGAATCTACTGGTAAATCTGCTGGTAAATCTGCTGCACAATCTGCTGTTAGATCTGCTGGTGAATCTGCTGGTGAATCTGCTGGTGAATCTGCTGGTGAATTTGCTGGTGAATCTGCTGGTGAATCTGCTGGTGAATCTGCGGGTGAATCTGCAGGTAAGTCTGCTGCACAATTTGCAGGTAGATCTGCTTCACAATCTGCTGGTGAATTTATTGGTAAATCTGCTGCAGAATCTGCTGGTGAATCTGCTGGTGAATCTGCTGGTGAATCTGCTGGTAAATCTGCTGCACAATCTGCTGCACAATCAGCTGGTAGATCTGCTGGTAGATCTGCTGCACAATCTGCTGGTGAATCTGCTGGTGAATCTGCTGGTAAATCTGCTGGTAAATCTGCTGCACAATCTGCTGCACAATCAGCTGGTAGATCTGCTGGTAGATCTGCTGCACAATTTGCTGGTGAATCTGCTGGTGAATCTGCTGGTGAATCTGCTGGTTGGAAATGGAGAGTACAATTTTAATATGTTCGGTATTTTATATTACTTTATTTATCCAATGCAATTTATTTTACAATTTATTACTAATGTATTATGTATTATTAATATTTCATTATTATTTCATTTTGAGTACAATATCGTTCATATAGTGATGTTTATCTTTAAATTAATTATTATCTTACCATCTTCTTACCATATTTGTTTCAAATAAGCATTGATGCTTATTTGAAGCAGATTGCACATGGCGGGTCACCCTCAAACTCCTTAGGTTTGTCTCATAATATTGCACATTTCACTCATAAACACTAATAAACATCGTCACAATCATTGCTGTAGCTTATTACACCCATTACATCATAGTGACATCATGTTTCTGTAATTCTTTACGCCATTTTGTTTGATTACGTAATTTCCAATTTTCTGTGGTTGGTTGCTCAGGGCCACTCAATTCATCGCGTTGAACAAGCGCGTTGACGTATAATGCATAATCCAGCAGTAAGGGCGAGCGCGCATTGCGGTGCGTTTTTCTACCGCATAATCTGTGAAGTATGGAATGTCTTTGAAGTGCGCGCACTGTGGTCATGCGTTTTGTTACTGTAGGCCCCGCCCAGTGCGGCAGAACTACCGGAAACGCAGTGCGTGCTCGCTCTAAGCTACTGACAGACGTGCTCATTACTAGCACGAAAGCATGCTTTTATTGAGCAAGTGCTCATTAGTAGCATGTGTGACTAGTAATGAGCATGCTTATTTCTAGTATGTTTTCGACTAAGCGTGCTTATAAGCATGCTTTTTATGAGCACGTGTGTCAGTACCTTAATACTACATAGCCTCAGCCACACACACACACTGACCGAATACTTTAAAACCTTCGGTTTGCTTGACAAGTTCGGTGGGTATTCGAAAAACGTATTTAGCTATGTATGTACAGACGCCAGCACACCAAGCTAGTACAATCTGTCTTTCTTTAATAGATTTTCATCTTTATAGATGACAGTATCGGATGGCTTGACCTGCTGAGACCTGCTGGCGTCTGTACGCATGGCTACAGATCAAGCTATACGTTTCCAGTATAAGCTGATCTCGCATTGTTTATTTTCCTTACAATGAGAAGTTAGTGTAAACTGGATTTGTATAGCTTGATGTGTAGCCGTGTGTACGTTTTTTTGCAGTACTTGAAACGACTTGTGAACGGGGAAGCCGACGTTCGCACGGAGTGCACGGACGTAAAAATATCATGGCGATTTTTTTTCGCGCACTGGATTTTCAACGCTCTGTTTAGCGCCGAGAGTTGAAAATCCAACAGTGTGTTTTTTCGACGCGCTGGGATGCACTCTGTTGTTGTTAGGCTGGATTGGATTCTCGAAGTTCGGTTCAACACATAGGTTAAATGCTCTAAGACACAGAGAGATCCAGTGCGCGATAAAATCCCGCCGCGATATGTTTACGTCCGTGTGAATATCGGCTAATAGTCTATGAATAGAATTGATAGAAAGACCACCTATCCAACTTATAACCACACACAAAACAAAGTTCAGCATAGACAAAAATATTTAATTTTGTCTTTGACAGGCGACCATTGATTCAAAAGTTTCTGTCAGTTTTCTTTTCCGGTTTACCTGTGGAGTACGCGAGACGTACGTTGAAATTTTGTTTAGGAATCTTGAAATATTTAAGTTATCTTTCACCATTTTAGATTTTGATTCATTTAAAAAGTGAATTAACAGTTCAAAGTTGTTGTTTTGCAGTGTATTTATTATTTGATTCGAATATTTCAGTGGTTTCGTGATGGCATACATGATGGGTGTAGAATCGCTCTATTTGTGGCCAGACCGATGATGTGACTTCTGATCAATATGTATTGATTTTGTTGCTAGGTCTGCCACAGGCACCTGTCCAAGATGGGAGCGTACAGATATATCCAAGAGTTGTACAGAAAAAAGTTGAGCGATGTGATGCGATTCCTTTTGCGTGTCAGAGTATGGCAGTACCGTCAGTTGACTCGTATGCATCGCGCCCCTAGGCCTACAAGGCCCGACAAGGCAAGGAGGCTGGGATACCGCGCCAAGCAGGGTAAGGAATCGTAATGACCGGCACATATGTTGATACACGTGGTGTAATGTCGAGATACTGATGTTATGGTGTTTGCAGGATTCGTTGTCTTCAGAATCCGTGTGCGTCGTGGTGGCCGCAAGCGCCCCGTGCCCAAGGGTGCCACCTACGGTAAACCCAAGAGCCAGGGTGTGAACCAGCTAAAGCCTACACGCAACCTACAGTCCATTGCTGAGGTAAGTTTCATTCATAAAATTATTCATGTGTTGAATTATAGGTTACCAATGAGGGATATGAGTGATAAAACTCCACCCCTAATGATCCTCTGTTCCATAAGTTCTTTGGGGTTGTGGTCTTATTATTAAAGCGTGTTTTTAGCACACATGTGAGATGGTTAATTTTTGCAAGATACTTTCTAAACTTTTCTTCAACCAAAACCGAGTATCTGGTCAGTGGGTGGTCTTAAAGGCCGTATCCAAACCAATAATTATAAACTTTTGTTTTGATCACAGGAGCGTGTTGGTCGTCGTTGTGGAGGTCTGCGTGTGCTTAACTCCTACTGGGTGGCTCAGGACTCTTCATATAAATACTTTGAAGTCATCCTCATTGACCCCTCACACAAGGTAATTATACAGTCATTTGGCTTGAACCATTCCCTAACAAGAATGAATACTCAAATGATGAACTATTTGTCATGCACCAATCTGAAAGGTTTTGCTGAATCTTCACCTACCATTTTAATCTGATACAAGCATAATAAACATTATAAGAATATGCCCTGGAAACAAAATACTTACTTAATTATCTTTTTTCCCAGGCTATCCGCAGGGACCCCAAGATCAACTGGATAGTAAACGCTGTCCACAAGCACCGCGAGATGCGTGGTCTCACATCTGCTGGCCGCAGTTCCCGTGGTCTTGGCAAGGGTCACCGCTTCTCACAGACCAAGGGAGGTTCCCGCCGTGCAACCTGGATCCGCCGCAACACACTGCAGCTCCACCGCAAGCGATAAATGTTGCGTCGGACAAGCCATTGACTTTCTATTTGATTTTTTTATAATTCTCAGATGGAAAGCCAGTGTCAAATAAAATATTACTTTACAAATTCTACTTTTTATTTTGTATTTAATAAAGACCTTATTATTCTAGTTTATAAAGTGTAAGTATTGATTTCATTGATTGTTTTTATGTGGTTTTACTTTGGAGCAAATGTACTCATATAGTTTTATTGTTGCAGTTGTGCGGCTGGGATTCTTCACGCATAATACCAAAACTCAAAAGGTAAATATCACTACAGCTTGTGTTAGTAATTTACTGACCCCTTGAAAGACCAATCACATTTTAGTTTATTCTCCCAACTAAGAGCTGGTTTTGGAGACCATTGTGTTACCTCATTCCAACCATTACTATAAAAAGTGCCTAAATGATGACCTTTATGTCATGCACCTATCTGAAAGGTTTTGCTGAATCTTCACCTACCATTTTTATCTGATACAATGTTACACAATAACATTACACTTCTTTCTTTAACTAAACACCTAACCAGGATCCTTCTGCTTTTCAGGCTACCAGCAGGGACGTAGAGATCAACTAATAAAAACAAAGTTTTATTGTTGTAGTTGTGCGGCTGGAATTCTTCAAACATAGAAAACTCAAAGGTAAATATTACTACAGCTTGTAAGTAATTTACTGACCCCTTGAAAGACCAATCACATTTTAATTTATGCTCCCAACTAAGAGCTGGTTTTGGAGACCATTGTGTTACCTCATTCCAATAATTACTACAAAAAATGATGACCTTTATGTCATGCACCTATCTGAAAGGTTTTGCTGAATCTTCACCTACCATTTTTATCTGATACAATGTTACACAATAACATTACACTTCTTTCCTTAACGAAACACCTAACCATGATCCTTCTGCTTTTCAGGCTACCAGCAGGGACGTAGAGATCAACTGGATACTACACATCCACAAGCAGAATGGAACTCTTCCCAATAGGTAATTATAAACAAAGCTTGCAAATTGTTGCCTGATTAGATTGACCCCCTATGCCAATTTGACCAATCATTTTTATTTATTCTCGAAAAAGAGCTGGAATTTCGTGCATGTTTGGAATGAGACCAAAGTGTGTTAACTCATTGTCCTAAACAGCATTTATTATTTTCCAAGTATTTTATTTATCCCCTGAAGTAATTTTTGTATTTAGAATCTGTATGTCCAATACTAAATATGTGCATACAAAATCTATCCATTTATCCTGAGATGAATTACTATTATGTATATTGATTGGAAAAAAAAGACATCGAAATTTGAATGATGATACAATGCTTGATGAATGCGCAACCCTGATTACCACGCATTTTAAACTTCCTTGGATGGCTGAACATGAACAAATGTTTTATAAACAAATATTGTCTGTCAGAATTATATTTCAATAAGGTTTTTATTTTCACAGATGCACCTGCACTACATCGCTGGCTCGAATTTCCTAGGTGATTATTATTTTGGTTTATGTAGTAGATTTTTACAATCCCAAGTCGTATAAGATCGCTTGTTAAAGTTACTAGTGTTAACGAGAAAACGACGACGGAAAGATCAAAATCTTGTCTAGGTGAGGTTACTGTTATTTACATTTTCGGTAAACCTCAATCCGGCGAGAAACAAATATTATTATGCTAGTTTAGTTAGCACCATCATAATCAATTTGTAAAACTTATTTAACAATTAATTTTCATTTCACAGGTATCACCGAAAGTACATGGCGAATTAGCGAGCCATCTGAATCCATTTTCGAAGAAGTGTCTCAACTGTGTGCTATTTGCTATAGACTAGTTACGCTGTTCATAAATGATTACAATAAACAAGTTTTAACCAATTATTTGTGTTTTTTGACATACCCATGTACACTTGCGTGCAAAAAAATTGGCCCACTTCGAGCCGAGCTTCGAGAATCCAACAGAGTGCATCCCAGCGCATCGAAAAAACACTTGGATTTTCAACTCTCGGTGCTAAGCAGAGCGTTGAAAATCCAGTGCGCGAAAAAAAATCGTCGCGATATTTTTACGTCCGTGCGACCGCGTCGGCTAAATGTGTAGGGGCCCTTAGTTATGAATCAGTTGTGATATTTTTTTTTACTAACTTAATCTACATACATTCAAGGTTTTAAGTACACGATATATGTATTAGGTTATTGTTAATTTAACTTGTTGAATTATCTTATTTCAAATCGAGGGTGGATCGATTTTATTGCACGCAAGTGTAGATCAGTCTTAACACTTTCAGAGACACTCTCACACAAAACACACACTTTCAGTGTCAGTGTGGCTGACACTGGCTTGGCCACGATCAGGGATTTTACTTATGATAACACAAAGATTTAGTCGTTAATTAGTCGTTTGTCACCAAATATCAGAATTTGTCGGTCACGGGTTCAAAAGTTATAAGGGGTCATTTGTGGCCGATCTGGAGAGAGTCTCCCCAGCTTGGCCACCTTTATATCTCAAAAACTAGGGCACCTAGCGAAGATCTGTTTTCTCCCAGATTTAGTCGCTAATTAGTCGAAATTAGTCGCCAAGTCACAGATTTAGTCGGGTCTTAGTTTAGAAGATATAATGAGTTCAATTTTTAAGTATAGTTCAAGAGCTAGATTGAAGAGTTTACGATAAAATCTTTGATCTAGCTCTTGGTCTATACTTAAAAATTGAACTCATTATATCTTCTAAACTTAGACCCGACTAAATCTGGGAGAAAACAGATCTTCGCTAGGTGCCCAAGTTTTTGAGATATAAAGGTGGCCAAGCTGGGGAGACTCTCCAGATCGGCCACCAATGACCCCTTATAACTTTTGAATCAGTGACTGACAAATTCTGATATTTGGTGACAAATTTCGACTAATTAACGACTAAATCTTTGTGTTATCAAAAGTAAAATCCCTGATGGTGGCCAAGCCATTGTCAGCCACACGTTCAAGAGCTAGATTGAAGAGTTTACGATAAAATCTTTGATCTAGCTCTTGGTCTATACTTAAAAATTGAACTCATTATATCTTCTAAACTAAGACCCGACTAAATCTGTGACTTGGCGACTAATTAGCGACTAAATCTGGGAGAAAACAGATCTTCGCTAGGTGCCCCAGTTTTTGAGATATAAAGGTGGCCAAGCTGGGGAGACTCTCCAGATCGGCCACCAATGACCCCTTATAACTTTTGAACCAGTGACCGACAAATTCTGATATTTGGCGACAAAATTTCGACTAATTAACGATTAACTTTGTGTTATCAAAAGTAAAATCCCTGATGGTGCAAGGCCCAAGCCAGTGTCAGCCACACTCAGAGACATTAACAGGCGTTCAATAAAACAGTGATTTGTTGCAATTTTTATATACAGGGTGGAAGGGACATCGACGCACAAACGGTTACCACGTATTCAGTACATCATTCTGAGCCCCCCCTAAATAGAAATTTTTCATCGGTTATTAAAACAAAAATCTGCAGTTTCCTTAGAGCATTTAAGGCAGTTTCCTACAATAGTGCAATACCTACACGGTCAAAATGTATGGAAGAGCAGATTTTTTTTTCAAAAACCGATTAATTTCTATATAGGGGGGCTCAGAATGATGTACTGAATACGTGGTAACCGTTTGCGCGTCGATGTCCCTTCCACCCTGTATAGTCCAAGAGCTAGATCAAAGACTTGATCGTAAACCATCGATCTAGCTCTTGGGACTATACCATCAAAAATTGAACTCATTATATCTTCTAAAGTAAGACCCGAAGGGAGAAAACATCTTCGCTAGATGCCCTAGTTTGTGTGATATAAATGTGGGGAAGCTGGGGAGATGCTCGATCTGCGGCCACCTATGAACCCTTATAACTTTTAAACCAGTGAATTCTGATTTTTGACGGCAAATATCGACTAATTTTTGTGTAACTGACACTGGCATGGGCGCATGGCCACCATCAGGGATTTCAATTTTGACACGAAAAAATTGTCGCTAATCAATCGGAATTTATTCGGCTGATTTCCGAAATCTAACTAAGATGATGATGATGATGTTTATCGTTAAAATTATGTACAAGTGCGTTTCAAATAAGAATAGGAACGTCAATGACCTCTATCTGTCAAATGTTGATTGAAAAGGGTTTGCAAAGAAAACTTATTTGCGTATCAATAACGTTTTGTTTTGTCTTAGTTAAATCAAAGTGAAAGCAGACATCAAAAAATTATTCACAAGTAGTTTTTTTTATAAATTATGCTTCTTTCTTTCATATTGTCATTGTTGGCAACAATTTTTTTCAAATTCTTCATTCACGATTCGTAAATAAATGTTAACTAAAAATGTCTTGTTTTGCTCACCCTACGCAATTCAGTCGATTTGACAGCTATGACGTCACAACATGGCGCTGAGTCGATCCTATTCTTATTTGAAACGCATTGTAAATGTATTTTTAAACGCGTTGTTTTATCGTCGCTTATCATATTTTTATCAATATACAACCTGACACACACCTGCAAATTGCAAAAAAACAAAAAAAAAAAAATAATTTCGCGGGCTACCACAGCGTCAACTATAGAATAGTAGATTGTAATACAAGGGTGGAAGGGAATCAATTCCAATACGAGGTATTTAGACGCCCGAGCGCAGCGAGGGCCGCAGGAATTGGTGATTTTCACCCGTGTTAAACACTCTACTTTTCATTTCGAATATAAATAAGGAAAGTAAAAAAAAACGATCAAGAGCGAGTCGGACTCGCGCACCGAGGGTTCCGTTCCGATTTCTGAAAAAGTGTGCTATTTAGAGACATCGTTTTATTTTTCCTGTAATCTTTACATAAACTTCTATCACATAGAATAATTTTTTCTCTTTGCAAACTTCGGAGAAAAGGGGGGGGGGGGGGGGGAACGGTACTTTTTTTTACATTTTTCATCAGAAGTCGAAAACTAAGGGGCCTAAAAAAAAAGAAAAAAAAAATGTTTGAGAATGTGCTCTTTTATATCGTCGCTAATTTAACTAACTGACGTATCTGACATTTTTGACTTAGCCGATAGCCGACCTAAATGGAGTAATATTAAGGTCGGCTATCGGCTTAGTCCAAAATGTCAGATACGTCAGTTAGTTAGATTAGCGACGACATGATACCCCCCTGGCCTAGTAGCCCACTGTGATTTTTTAAGACCCCCTTTCAGTCCCTGTTGCAAAAAAAATATAAATATTTTTATTTATTTCTTATTTGCAAAATAGTTGGGTAAACGTCATCTAAAACTATTCCAAATTTCAAGTTGATAGCATTAGTAGTTCCTGAGATATCCAGCTGTGACAAACAGACAGACAGACTGAGTGACACCATAAGGGTTCCTTTTTTTTACCATTTACCATTAACATTTTGGCACGGAACCCTAATAGCAGTTTTTCTAAAATTTTTATTGATAAAAATACATGTGTGCCTATTTATTTGAACGATTGAACAATTGAACCCACCGCGTCACCGCCGCAGGCCGTCCCGCTTACTAGTTCTTTTTTTATTCACACTGGCTGTTTGTACACTCACAAGACCGCAGCCCGACTACCTAACCAAATTTAATTCTATTTTTAAAATTCATTCCCGCCCTAGAGAGGGAAGCAATTACTATGAGTCTTTCCCGACCAAGGGTTTGGGACTACTCGGATCAAACAAACACTACTTTCCGAGTATGAGGAATGAAAATAATATTATCAATTATCAGGGCCTGAGAAACTGGAATGTGACTGACAATGGCATGGCCACCGGGCCCTGTTTAATAAACGTTACGATTCGACAATTTTGTAAATGACATATGTATTTGTAAAGTTGTATGACAAGTGCTGTTTAATAAACCCTACAATTATGTAAGAATTATACAAGTAAAAACATTACAAATGCTGTTTAATAAACGTTTACATGTGTAGAAAACGCCTGTAGATTTCGATGACAATATTGTATCTACAAATTTGTAATTGTAAGTCACAAATTACATAAAATGTAAGTTTTTGCTGAAGATTCGAGGTAGATCGATCGCGGGTAGATTTAAAAAATCTTAGAAATTAGGTTTTAGCGTTTAGTTCATAACGAAATTCATGGCACAGCACAGTAATAAAATCACTATTCTAATCACAAAATTTGGTGAGGGTGTAAGGGCTGCATTTCTCTTAGAATCGTATGTAAGATCATGTCCTATTTTCGTTACCAAATATTCGACGGTAGTTTTGCTGACCCGCAATTTTTCGTTGAACGTAAAATCTGTCATATCAAAAGTAAAATTTATCCTTATAAGAAAAACTCGACGTGGCCGTTCACTCATATATATTCATCATCACTACTGTCACTACTTCCACTACTAGTTGTTAGAACCATTTTTTAATGTTTAACAATTTATATTTCTGCACTTATTAAATTGAGGTACAAAATTGTAAAGTTACACAAGGTGAGTCCACCTGTCAGAATTTTTCTACAATTTACAAAATATGTAGATTTGTATTTACAATTAAGCGTTCAATAAAACAGTTTTCCTTACAAATATGTAAATTGTCACCTGTAAAGAGAAAATCTTTATTAAACAGAAATATGTAAAATTTTAGTTACAATTTTACAATTTTGTAAGTTTTCCACCATGGTAAATTTGTAAGTTGTAGTCTTTATTAAACAGAAACTTGTAGATATGTAACTTGTAAAATACAATTTCAATTTACAATTTGTAAAGTTTATTAAACAGGGCCCAGGGATTTTAATTTTGATAACACAAACAATTCGCGACTAATTTTTTGTGTTATCAAAATTAAAATCCCTGATGGTGGCCATGGCAGTGTCAGTCACACGAAACTGTAAGAAAAATAAAAGCCAAAACAGATTTCAATTAAAATTTATTTTTAATATATCTATGTCCTTAAAAGTAAATAACAATAAAACGTTTATTAGCGTAGAAAACGATTAGGTACCCGAATATAATAACTAGAATTTTAATAAGCTATGAAAGGAAATAGAAAAATATTAATTTAACATCTGACTTTATCATATTGATGAAGATGATAGTGAATCAAAGAAAGATCCGAACTTACGTCTAAATAAATTTAAAACAGATGTTTATTCCTGTTACCATTATTTACAATTTGAGACCAGTACACCTTATGTTTACTTTAACTCAGGATACTTTTGACTTGAGTAAATAATTAAACAATTTTATGTGCACCAAATAAGGTTAATTTTTGTCACAATCACAGAAATTGGTGAATTTATCAATCAGAGATTTTGGGTGGAAATCCAAGTGTCACATAACCAAACAAAACCCGTTACTAAAATTACCGCGAAATCTTGTAGAGTGAAACATTTTTTTGCTTTTTTAATTTTGTATGCAATTTCTGCTTCAAACTGGTTTTAAATCAGCAACATGGTGTTTCCATGTTGCTCGGACTTCATTTATTTTTATACACTTTTGTCTTTGTGCAATGAATGAAGATGATTATGTATTAGATCTGTAACATTCGAAATTACGAAATCTTAATTAGTTCCAGCTATATGTATGTATTTACAGTACAAAATAACAGTTTTAATTACTCCTTACTCCCACGTGTCCAATTATTATATGAAATTGGTTACCGTTACATTATACTTTTTGTTTGAACTAAATCTTTTAACATATTCACATTTAAACTTTCAATAATAATTAATGCTAATGATTTTGTGTACACACGGCTACTTATCAAGCATAAGCCAAGAATTTCCAGTATAAGCTGACCTCTCATTGTACGGAAATCCTATACAATGCGAGATCAGCTTGTACTGGAAATGTATAGCTTGATATGTAGCCGTGTGTTCATTCACAAATTAGTTATTACTCCATTATTTATTACACTATGTTTATGCGACATTTATTTATATACATGACTGCTTTGCTAAGCCAATTACAATAATGATTTACATTTTAACTAAAAGTATAAGCGCTTGGGACTAATTTCAAAGCATAATACAGCAATATGACCTGCATATAGAGCTTTAACACAGCTGTAGCGAGTAGCATGGCGGCATTGACTCAACTTTAAAATTGTGAAAGAAATTGAGCTAGAAGAATACCTATTACAACACACTACGGTATAAAATCTTCAATAGTTATAAAAGGAGGAAGACCTTATTTTCTATTTCTAAGATAAATGCTTATTGTGAATTTAAACACAGTCACGTATACGACCAAGTATTCCAAATGCTTATTTTACTACACCCTGGCTCATAGTTATGACGTCAACTTATATTTAAAAATAAATAAACATTGTGAAATGAGGTTTTACTTTCCATAGACAATCTAAGTCCGCCGTGCTACTCGCGTACGCAAAAATAAATAAACATTGTGAAATGAGGTTTTACTTTCCATAGACAATCTAAGTCCGCCGTGCTACTCGCGTACGCAAAAATAAATAAACATTGTGAAATGAGGTTTTACTTTCCATAGACAATCTAAGTCCGCCGTGCTACTCGCGTACGCAAAAATAAATAAACATTGTGAAATGAGGTTTTACTTTCCATAGACAATCTAAGTCCGCCGTGCTACTCGCGTACGCAAAAATAAATAAACATTGTGAAATGAGGTTTTACTTTCCATAGACAATCTAAGTCCGCCGTGCTACTCGCGTACGCAAAAATAAATAAACATTGTGAAATGAGGTTTTACTTTCCATAGACAATCTAAGTCCGCCGTGCTACTCGCGTACGCAAAAATAAATAAACATTGTGAAATGAGGTTTTACTTTCCATAGACAATCTAAGTCCGCCGTGCTACTCGCGTACGCAAAAATCCAAACGCTACCTTTTTAACACAGTACAAAAGGCGGCATGTCTATAATTTACAAACCTTAGGGCAAGTACACACGTTAGGGGAGGTCTAATTATCGGGGACAGCTTGTGGGGGCCTTCTGTCGAACTGGAATGTGTCGGAGAGATACAGGCCGAATATCGCGACGCTGTAGAACACTGTCAGGCCGAATAGTGCGAGGCTCGCGCTCGCCGTGAACAAGTTCGAATATTCGCATCTGGAATGACATGATAAAGAAAATCATTAGTACGATTATTTGGAATATTGTTGCCTTTCAACATTATGTGAGGCCTTGTTGGGCTTAAGCCCAACCATAACCGTCTAGTGCTAACACGTGGTTAGCACGGAATTCATTCACCAGCCTGACTAACCGGATTTTCCATGAAAATATTAAAAACCTACCATAATTTACCGACGACCACCTAACATTCAAACAACATATTATGTTGCTTGATTGTTAGGTGGTCTTCGAGAAGAATTCCGAGGTATTTAATGGAAGTGGTACGTTCAAGAGAAGGACAGTTACAAGGGGAAGTGGAGATGCTAGAAGAGCAGTGATGCAATTTGAGTTTTAGGTGTGCCGAAGCTTTTGAAGCGGCGGTCTTGGAGAAAACAATATATTTTGTTTTACTGCCATTCAATGTGAGGAGATTTCTGTCCAGGTTATTCGCGATTAGTGTCAATCCCTCGTCAGCTACACAGTGTACATGTTCCCACGTTTTCCCGTGAAATATGATGGCAGTATCATCTGCATAAGTTAATGTCAGCATTATTCACAGAGATGTTTAGAATGTCGTTAATATAGACCATGAAAAGCGTGGGACCAAGTACACTGCCCTGTGGAACTCCGAAGTTAATGGGGAGTTGTTCACTGGTGAAAGAGCTTAATTTTATGTCCTGTTTCCGGTTTGTCAGGTAGCTTTTAAACCATTCGAGGCAAATTCCTCTTATTCCTATCCGTTCTAGTTTCTTGAGGAGTAGGCCAGTTGGACTGTGTCAAATGCCTTTGCAAGATCAAGGAAGATGGCAAGGCATTTTTATTTTTTCTCAATATGAGAAGAGACACAATTGACTAAATAAAATAGAATACACACCTGAAGAACCAGACGACGGTAAGTGCGACGGACACGAGCGTCATGAGAATATTCTCGAGGTCCCACGCGCGCTCGGGCTGCGCCCTGTCCGTGATCAGCTCGTGTGTCGCGTTCGCGGAGCCTTCCTCTGGCATGCCGCGTTGCTGGAACACAAGATAATAAAGTAAGTAAGTAAGTAAGTAAGTAGGGTTTTTATATTTTACTTGCCATGCGCCTCACGGGATTTTCCATCGGCAAGTTCTCTTTTTGAGGAGGGGCCTGTGGCTAAGTAATAACAGCCGCACAGGCTTGCTATCTTTACATACCAAGACCCCTCCGTGCCTCGGAAAGCACGTTAAGCCGTTGGTACCGACTGTCATTCGTGGATCTTTGACAATAGTTACGGGTCGTCAGATGACCGAAAGCCTGACAACCAATCCTACCAAGGGGTATCGTATTACTCAGAACAGGGTTGTGGAGGTCAGATAGGCAGTCGCTACATGGAGCGACTGCCTATCTGACCTCCACAACCCTATACCCTACCCAACAGATAGGCAGTCGCTCCATGTAAAATATTGGTATTCAGATGCATCCGTTTAGACTGGAAACCGACCCCAACCTAGTTGGGAAAAGCCTAGGCAGATGATGAAGTTCTCTTCTTGAGGAGCCTTAGTAGGGATGAGTTATCAAAGGATGATGATGCTACTAACTTTTACTTATAAAACGAAGCGTAGACGACAATTTCCTCGATTCTAATTTTAAAATCACAAAAAAAAATTCAAAATTCGAGAAAAAAAAAACACAAAGTTTTGATACAAAATTATGATAATAGTAGTATTTGCTTGTGAAGGTCAACTAAATGGATATTTTCCGCAATGAGGGTAGGTGTGCTAAACTACTGATTTTGCGTAATTTTTATCAGTTTGAAAACAAAACTTGGTGAAACGTGAAGAACTTTGAGGTACATTGGTAATATATAAAAATGGTACGCTTTTTCTGTTCTTATTCATTCTAATTACAAAGGGCCCTGCTGGAAAGGCAAAACTTTCATGCTGAATTTCTCCTGTTCTCTAAAAAATCCTGGAATTTAATACATGAATCGAGAGGTACATTAGGAGCAGATGCGATCAGTATTATTTTTATGTATTACGAGTGCAGTATAGCCGAGGGCCACCCTGGATAGATGAGGTGGTTTATCGTGATTTCTATCAAAATGATCGAGGTACATTGGATCTTGTTGATAATTTCATGAGGTACATTGAACAAACAAAGCATTGCTAATAGTTTTATGAGCCTAGCTCGCGAGGCCCAGCTGGATCACATGGACACATCATAAGTGTTCGCATAACTCGTCAAAATGTAGGGAACAGCTGACTTTTTGTAGAGATAGGCGCGCCCCACGTTCCTATTCCGGCCTCATCCAGGGTTTATCCGCAATGGTAACAATGCTATCTGCCCATCTTGCCGTAAGTATTCAACATAATAATTAAATACTTACATAAATATTTCATGTCTCGCCTATATCTTATAGTATAGGACCTAAAGCGAGCACAACCTGGGCATTCAGTCCCGCTAAGTGTCTTGCTGATTATTAATAAATATTTTTACTACAACATTTATTTTTCGAGCTAATTTAAGAGAAGATAAGGGTAGGCAGACATCTTAAGAGGGATGTCGCATTTTATTTATCGCCTCTCTCGCTCACACGGGACGGGGTTTAAGATTGTTAAATGAAAAGATGCTTTTTCGATAAATGTAATCAATTAGCGAACTAGTAAATAATATTAATTTATTAGGTAAGTACCTAATTATTAAAAACACATTTATATTGTGTTATCTAATAAATTGAGATCAAAAAGTATTATCCGTTTCCGAGATGACACAATAAAAATGTGTCATCTCAAAAACACAAAAAATGTGTTTTTAATAATTACCTATTACATTATAGTTATTTATGATACTAGTGCGGTAAGTTGGTTTTTACAAACGAGTAGGTCGTAAACAATTGGTATAGTAAATACCAATTTCTGCACGTGTGTCATACAACGTTTTTCAACACATTTACGAGAAAAAACAAAAAATTTCTTTGAGTCTTCCTTGCTATAAATTTATTGTAAATCCTTTGTAAATCATTAAATAGCGCTCTCGCGATTTTAGCGGCAAGAGACCGTTTTCTGCAATTTGCGACTCATTTAAAATATCAGGTGGAGTATATTCCATATTAATATCAGATTCCTCGCTTGAACTCATGTTATTATTTTGTTTATAAAAATATCAGTCGGAAAGTCGCAACAATCTTTGACGGTTCTAATATGAAAATGGCGCCACGTGCGCGTGGTGAAAATTAGAACTACGTCATTCGTCTCATTTACTCTTTAGTATTAAAGTGAGACAAACGTATTGAGCAAAAGCGCTTTCAAGGAGGTTCGATCAGTCAGCTTAATTTATTCTCGTAATGTGAAACTCCTTGGTGGAATTCTTATAATATTTTTTTATGGAATTAAAAAGAATACGCACGGCGCTATACAACGGAGTATGCGGTAAAATAGGTACTTAGGTGAGAGTACCTATTTTACCGCACGTTCCGTTGTATGTTGCGTAATTTTTAACTTTCGGACACTGTATGTATGTGTGTGTGTGTGTTCTTTGTAAATGCATTTTTTGAGCAAATTTGTTGAAAATATTATTTACTAGTTCGCTAATTGATTACATTTTTTAAAGAAGCAACTTTTCATTTAACATTCTTAAAAATTTGGTTCTGTGTGAGCGAGAGAGGTGACAAAATGTGACAGCCCTTTGAGTCAAACAAAAAAAAAAGCAAATATTATTTAACCAAGTTTCGGCTAGGGATGATATAAAATGTCAAACTAATACCAATAACGTCATTAAAGTTATCACAATCTAAGAAGTCCGATTTGACACGAGGCTGTCCCTCTTTGTCCCGCTATGTTTGGCTCTCTTTTTGTACCTATTATTTTGTAACAACTTTATGATATATTATTGTAGATATTATTCATTGTAATTAATCTGTAACGCAACGCTTGGCTTATTTTGATGATTCATTGTTAATAAATAAAAATAACTACGCAGTTCTTTCCTCAAAATAATAAGAACATAAGTAGACCATAATTTTGTTTTTCGACATGACAAAACATTTGTAATGTAATGAGTGAGCTAAATCTAACCATTTTTGTAACCAAATCGTTAGTAACATAACAATGCTTTATAGCGTAACGCTTCGCTCATTTTATAATGACTGGACTAAACCATGCTTAATTTTACGCAAAAAAAAAAAACCCAAATCATCCAAGATGATTGAACGGAAGTGGTTATTAAAAAAAAAAAATAAACTATTGTATTGTGGTGACTAACTAGTTTGAACTTTGAAGCTATAATTATTATAATCATTAACGAACTTAACATGAGTAGTGACTATACGAACTATTCGTTCGAATTATTTAGGAAGGAAGTTAAAATGAATGCTTATTATCACCAACGGTGTAATAAATGAGACTCCACGAACGAAGATACAGTACAAAGTCGTTTTATTTTTCCTGTAATCTATACCTATACTTCTATCACATAGAATAATTTCAGATTTTTCCCTATGCAAACTTCGGAGACATGCCCTAGTAGCCCCACTTCGAATTTTTAAGACCCCCTTTCAGTCCCTGTTGCAAAAAAACATAATTATGTATTTTTGTTTCTTTCTTATTTACAAAATAGTTAAATTAATAAAATAAATAACAACTCGGAACAAATACGTGTAGGTCGTACAAATATTTGTTCCGTGCGGGAATCGAACCCGCGACATGCTGCGAAGCAGTCAATCGCTCAACCACTGCGCCAACCGTGTCGTCAAGTCAAGTTGGGCAAACGTCATCTAAAACTGTTCCAAATTTCAAGTCGATAGCATTAGCAAATCTATTAGTAGTTCTTGAGAGATCCAGCTGTGACAGTCAGACAGACAGACAGGACAGACAGACTGAGTGACACCATAAGGGTTCCTTTTTTACCATTTTGGTACCGAACCCAAAAAACCGTAAACGTGTGGCGCGCGGCCGAATGCGACGCTGGACTGGTTTTTTGTAAACGGCGTTTCGCGCGCTTTGTACGCGTGATCGGATAATATGGGAGTGACGCAATTAGTGCGAATAATGTTAGATGGGAATATACAAGGTGATTGGAAGATGGGTGCAAAGCTTTAAGGCGAAGATAGTACAGACAGTTTAGAACAATTTAAGCCATGGTTGTCTTAGACGAAGTCTTACCATTTTTTTTTAACCTAATTTTTAAGATTTTTTTCGAAAATTGCCAAAATTTTAACTAAACTGGTTATTTATAACTAAATTGAATGATAAATGAATTCATTTTTATTTTATTTTATTAAAGTAATGTGTAAGCAATCTAGCAAAACATGTCTTAGGCCTCTGTGTCGTTAGACATTTTTTTTTACAGACATTTAAAGTTCATATAAATTTTAAAAAAACATAAATCATTTTTGAAATACTTATTTAAAAAAAAAACGAAGGGTGCTTTTTTTGTTCAAATATTTTTGAAAACATGCGTGATAATCGCTCTTTCCTTTGAGGTATCATTTACGAGAATATTTTACAAATTATTGAAATTAGGATCTACAAACCATTTTGAGCGAGAAATTTTAAATTTTAGGCAGACTAATTAAAACAAAATTTTTGCTTAAAAAACTTACGCTAAGCTTACTTTATGTGTTCGAAATGATAATTACTTCAATTTTAAGAATTTTTTGCACATGCCAATTGAGGGGATTATCTAAACAATGGCCGCCGCGCGCAGTGCGGCACATTAAAGAACCGAATTGAAGGGATTATCTAAACAATGGCAGCAATGCGCGGTGCGACGGCATTTCCAGGTAGATAGAACGCCCAGTGAATAGAAAATAGCGATAAATACGTTGGTTTTTACAGCAAAATGGTATTAGTTACTAAGGCAACAAAATCGTGTTTTTATTTAGTTAGGGTTAGTCAGTCTGTGTTGAAGCGGTCACATCTTTTACTTATTACAATTAGTTGAATTGAATTAGTCAAACTACAGCTGCCCATGTGAGAGGACGTTGTCGTGTTGATTCGCAATTTACCGTGTTCAGTTGTAGCCCTTTCCGTTCCTGCACGTGTTGTTTGCGTTAGTTTTGAACTTTTTTGTTTCACCGTGTCCAGTCGTAGCCGCAAGCTCCTGCACGTGTTGATTTTTGAGTTGTGTTGAGTTGACATTTAGTGCGCTCCTACGCCGTTTTTCTTAATTGTTAAGTAGCTATGGCTACTTTTTCCAATCAGGAATATGCGGATATCGTATTTATGTATGGCAGAGCAGATGGCAATGGATCCTTGGCGCGACGGATGTATCAAGAACGCTTTCCGAATCGCAGGGTACCGAATGTGCGAGTGTTTTACAACACTTTTCGTCGACTTGCCGAAGTTGGGTTTCACCGCGTGGAACCTGGAGTCAACCCAGGCAGACATGAAACTGACGTCGAAGAAAACATTTTGGCAACATTTCAAGCAGATCCTACTACCAGTACCAGAGCCGTAGCTCAAAATCTAAACATTTCACAATGGAAGGTGTGGCATACAATGCACCAAAATGACGAATATCCGTTCCATGGTAGGGGTGTGCAAGGTCTGGAAGAGCGAGATCCCCAAAGAAGAATACAGTTCTGCCGTTTCCTCCTCAACAGAGACATCGAAGATGCGTGGTTTCTGAAATCAATCTTGTGGACGGATGAAAGCAAATTTTCTAGGGAGGGCATTACAAACTTTCATAACCTCCATGAATGGGCCGACAGAGACAATAATCCACATTTTAAGAAGCGAGTGTCGTTTCAGGGAAAATTCTCTGTCAATGTATGGGCTGGAGTAATTGGCAGGACATTGATTGGGCCCCACTTCTTACCGGATAATTTAAATGGTGAAAATTATTTGCACTTTCTACAATTCGATTTACCAGTTCTGATAGAGGAAACCGGTGTCCCGATATTCGAAAGAGACCGAACAGTCGTCTTTCAGCAAGACGGCTGTCCAGCGCATTGGACGTTAAATGTAAGGGAACACTTAAATAATTGCTTCCCTGACAGCTGGATCGGCAGAGATGGACCCATCCCTTGGCCCGCTCGCTCACCAGATCTGACCCCGCTGGACTTTTTCGTGTGTGGCCGGGCCAAAGAACTGGTGTATACGAATGTTGAAATAAACACGAGAGAAGAATTGATGGAGAGAATTAATGCAGCGTTTGAAACGATGAAACTGGAGATGATGTTGAAAATAACAACAACAGAAGTGAGAAGACGTAGCCGTGCTTGTATTAGGAATCATGGCAGACATTTTGAACATGAACAGTAAATAATTTAGATTCAAATGTTGTTTTAATTACTCCGCCTAAAATTTTAAAATTTGTTGCTCAAATTGGTTTGTAGTTCTTAATTTCAATAATTAGTAAAATATCCTCGTAAATGATACCTCAAAGGAAAGAGCGATTATCACGCATGTTTTCAAAAATATTTGAACAAAAAAAGCACCCTTCGTTTTTTTTAAATAAGGTTTTCAAAAATGATTTATGATTTTTTTAAATTTATATGAACTATAAATGTCTGTAAAAAAAATGTCTAACGACACGGCCTAAAACATGTTTTGATAGATTGCTTACACATTACCTACTTTAATAAAATAAAATAAAAATGAATTCATTTATCATTCAATTTAGGTATAAATAACCAGTTTAGTTAAAATTTTGGCAATTTTCGAAAAAAATCTTAAAAATTAGGTTAAAAAAAAATGGTAAGACTTCGTCTAAGGCAACCATGACTTAAATTGTTCTAAACTGTCTGTACTATTTTCGCCTTAAAGCTTTGCACCCATCTTCCAATCACCTTGTATATCGATTTCTATTCGAAGGTCGTCGAAGTCACATTTTCAGTTTTTCCGAAGATAAACGACGGAACCTTTGTACGTTGTCGTATTGTACTAAGCATTTGCACAGGTTGAGCGCACCCTAGGCAGGCGATCCTCCTTCGTGTCTGATGTCGGATGCTACACACTTGTTCGGGTCGGCTCATTCAGTTCGGCAACCGACTTGTGCCGACCCGAAGCAATTACTACACATATTCGGCTTTCGTTCGGCTCGTGCTGACCGGCAAACTCCGTTCGGTGTGTACCCGTATCATGTTCGGGTCGGCTCGGCACAATTCTTCGAGCTAAGCCGAGCGACTTTTTGCCGACCAAAATTAAATATAATTATTACATTATTACATTTATTCGATTTTGCCGAATAATGCCGACCCGAACCAGACTGTCATGTTGTTATGTCCGTTCTGAATACGTCTAATACATTGGTCGCTCCACTCACCTGATTAACAGTACGCTTGGGGTGTACGAGGCAGTGTACCACAGCTCGGTCGTGTAAGCCGCACGCACTCAGCGTGGCTGCGTCGTCCAATAAGACGCGTCCGTTGAAGATCAAGCGTACGCGGCATTCTGCTGTCAGCTCCGTTGAGAAGTGACGCCTGAAACGTTAAAAATGTGTTTGTGTTTATTGTTTTTTAATAAAAAAAAAAGGTACAGCTATTATCCTTTTTATATTATATAAATCGTCTATCTATCTGTACTTCATCTGTTGGTACACTGCGCTTGTAGCATGAGAACACGTTTTCCGATTTTCGGGAATATTTTTTTACTAGCATTTGCCCGTGACTTCGTCCGCGTGAAATTTCTTGTTCGACCCACAACGTCACATCGCATCGCCTGCCCGCGCTAATACTTAGTTTTTGCCTAGCGTTCTTTCTGACTTTCTTATCATTTTTGCTCAGCTTCAGGCTTCAGGGTCCTAGCGTGATGTTAGCCTACAGCCTTCCTCGAGAATTGAACTATCAAATGCAAAAATATTTTTTCAAATCCAACCGGGAGTTCCAGAGATTAGCACGTTCAAACATACAGAAAAACCTTCAGCTTTATTTTGATAGAGAAAAACCATTCTAAAAATGAACGCCCCTCCGCAGCGGTTACGTTCACTTGCAAAGAAGTGTATAGACGCAATACACATAATTGGTCTTTGTCATTGGTTGCTCAGTCACCGTCGAGTACGGTCAACAACTAAACTAAATAAATACCTTACAGACTAACATACATAAAAATATACAACACTGATTTTTTTATGCAAACGGTACCTACCCGACTTGCACAAACTGCAATCAGTCGGATTTGTTGGCCAACTAGTGTATAAATGACACGAACGCGCGACAGAGCGAACGTGTCGTTCCATACAAAGCGCATGCTCCCCTCTGTACAATGTTGTTACCTGGACTGATCGCACGGTTAGTTGACCTCTAAGTGCGGAGACGAGTCCATGTTGACAGTACAGTCGCCGCACTCACACAAGTAAAGTGTTGCAATAAGTATTTCCTCTCACACATTGAAATAATCACGTTTTGTGGAGGGTCGTCCATTTTTAGAATGGTTTATCTCTACATACATTATCATAGTTATGTTCTAGTCTACGCGAACGGAGCTGCGGACACAGCTGTTGTTGTATTCTCTAAATGTTGGCTACTGTCGGTTAAAACTGACTAACTCTACTTTAGTACTGAACTTTAAACAAATATAAGCAAAAAAGCAATACTAACCATTTAAAATCCTTCAATAACTCATCGAGACTCCCTTCAACCTCTTTCAAGGTGTCGTTCAAATATTTCAGTTTGATCAATATCCTCCTTCTCGCTCTCTCTTCCGCCTGTTCGTTCGTCATCGCGTCGCCAGCCCCCTCTGTGGGCTGTGCAGTATCTGTGGTCACTTCCGGTTTTTTCTCTGCGTCAGTTGTAGAAGGGGCATTCGTTTCTTTTTTGTCCTCTTTTTTTGCTTCAGACGTTGTTATTGTGGAGGGATTTGACTCTGGAACAATGAATAAAACAATTGAAACATTGCTGCAGAACGGATGACTGATGGGGGCGAAAAGTTCTCTAGTGGCGAATAAACACCGGAAGGGTCTCAAGGTGGGCCAAAGGATCGCAAAGGTCGCTGGAATCACAGTAGATATATTAGTATTACTATTAACCTAACAAACACCCGCTGGAGTGTAGCGTTAGATTTCACAAAAAGGGCCTAGTTCAGGTAGGGGGGGGGCTAAAACGGCAACTTTGGCAGAATCATAATAGGATAATATTTCAAATCGTACAAGTTCAAATAGCACGCAATTATCTGTTTGACAGTTCTGTATGGAGATTCGTAAAATGGTCCACAAAAATATGAATTGCTTTATTGAAGTTTAATGTCAAATACGTCAAATAGCACAATCATAATAAATTGCTGGGAATTCAGGAAATGAATCGCTTTTAGAGGAATTCGTTTTAGGCCCCCTGGTCATCTTTGTTCTGTGCTGGAATTCAATAGATACGAGAACCACAAAACTTTTGACTGAAATGATGATGAATGTATCAAGGTAGTGTCCTACCATTGGCTCGTGTGAAGAAGTCGCAGCCGGCAGTGACGTCAGCCTCCATGGCGCTGACGATGCTGTCCATCTCTCTGATCTGCGCGTTGCTGGCTGGTTCGGCCTCCTCGTGAACTTCGCTCTCGTCGCTTGTCGATTCTGCAGCGGTTTGTGTGTTATTTGAAGCTGAAAAAAGAAGAATCAAGTTTTTTGAAATAAGAATGTATGTACATATGGTATTATAGTTTGACCGATACCGCTGTACCGCGCCTTAGGTATGTGCGCGAAAAAATAAATGATTAAAAACAACTGCACTGCAAAGATGTGTTTGTTTATATAAATAGTAACATCTGTCTTAATAATTACTTTTTGAACATGTGCTGACAATTCTGCGATAATTTGATAAATACATATTTTGGCTAGATCTCATTTTGCCCGACTGTAGCGCCAGCGACCCCTAGACCAACGAGACAGTCCTGATAGGCGCTAGAAATAGCGACAGTATAAGTTAATTTCGATAAAAAGGTATTAAAATCAAACTCACCATCAACTCTCCTATAGAAATGCAGCCGATTATTGTCCATCATGGCCATATCCGCATCCACTATGCTGTCCATCTCTTGCAGGGGAATCAGCCTCGCGTTGTGTTCTTCAGTCGTCTCCGTAGTACTGGCACCTGTAAGTGCCCAATAACACATCATCACGCTTATATTACCCACAAGGATAAGCTGAGTGTATGATACAATCACGATACGAAAACGTTGTCCAGTTTTGGACCTTGTGTCTTTATCACTTGTGTTTTACGTTGTTGACGTCGCCATTGTTTCGTTAAATTTATATAACAAGGTTTTATACGGGCTACGTTTTTTGATAGGCCGACTAATACACCCAGCACATTTTGTTACAGCTATGCTTTAGTCTCCTGTGGGCGAGCCTATTGCACTATGAATGAAGCCTAAGCAAAAAAAAAATTATATTTACTCCGTCAGTCAGATACAAAAAAATATTAGACACACACAGAAAAAAATACTTAGATAAAACTCATTAAAGTTGGGGAGTGGGGGCTCGCTACGTCACAACTATAACAAACTACGTGTAAAATCTAGCAAAGAGTGACGTCATGCCACATTTTAACTCGATGTATCGCCGTAATCTTTTGATTAAGTAAAAAAAAAAATATGTGTCCAATATTTTTTAATAATCTACAGGACGTACAAAAAAAAATTAGTCATCCTTATTAATCAAGCACAAATCTTAACCCCAGGCTAGCTGCTCAATCAATAACTAATCGATTCGACATTGAAGCCACAATATTATTACGCTTGTTAGATGCACATGACCATTCACAGCGAGTTCAAGCTATCGGATTAATAATAAAAAAGTCATTATAATCAAGACAACGATGATTTAGCATAACTTCAATAGTTTATTCTACGTTTGTACTGTTTTTTTTCAATAGGTATTGCGTGTGAACTCGACCTTTTTAGAGGGCAATGGCAATGCCGATGTGGCGTTTAATTTTCTTGGAGTTAGTTCTTAACCTTATGAGATGGTTTTTAGGATCATCTTCAAGCCAAAAAAATTACTAAGCGCTGCATGGAAGTGGGGGAAATCTATGTCAGTCGCGTAAATTAATTTGATTGTTGCGATGGCACATCAGGGCTACATTTGAAACTATGGGTAGAGAATATTAAACAACTATTAGAAATTATCAATATACATAAAAATAGAAGTCCTGCCTGATTGACTGATTCATCAACGCCCAGCCCAAACCCTTGGACCTAGAAAGCTGAAATATTGCATAAATGTTCCCTATAAAATGTAGACAAGGAATAAGGAAGGAATTCCCGGTAGTACGTTCCCGTGGGATATTTTCCGACATAAACGCGGGCGAAGCCGCTGGCAAAAGCTAGTTCGGTATAAAATAGGTCGCAAAAATCGAGCAGTACCTCCAAGCACTGCACTAGCCTGCAAGAAACGCTTAAGGACGCTGTTACAAATGGGTAGTCAAATCATTACTCTTTTACATAAAAGTGTGTTTATTAAATAAAATGCTTTGCATTCTTAACATGTTTTTTGCCTAAACTGTTGATAGATGCGCATGGTACGATTCTGAACCATAAATATAATTTTACATAGGTACAGTTTCACAATAATGGTACCGAAGTGAATTTGTTTACTTCGGTACCATTATTGAGAAGCTGTACATATCTAAAATTACGTTTATAGTACAGAATCGTATCATGCACATTTATCACCAATTTGGCCAAAAAACATTTTAGAAACGTACAAAAGATTGTATGTCCCGTGTCAACAAAAGATATGACATAAATATTAAAAGAGTAATAACTCTTGCCGCGGTCGGTCCGTAGATGACCATCTTTACTTATCGAGACTCCTCTGTGCCTCGGAAAGCACGTTAAGTCTTTGGTCCCGGCTGTCATTCTTGGTTCTTTGACAGTCGTTACGGGTCTGCAGTAGCCGAAAGTCTGACAATCAGTCTTACCAATTAAGGAATATCGTGTTACCCAGTAAGTGGGTTGTGGAGGTCAGATAGGCAGTCGCTCCATGTAAAATAAATAAAAATAAATAAATATCCTTGGACATTTCACACAACGCCATCTAGTCCCAAGCTAAGCAACCTAATGCTTGTGTTATGGTAACGAGATGGCTGATAAACTACTTATATACATTTATTTTTGTAAATACATACATATTATAGATAGAAAAACACCCAGACTCGGAACAAATACTTGTAGGTCGTACAAATATTTGTTCCGTGCGGGAATCGAACCCGCGACATGCTGCGCAGCAGTCAATCTCTCAACCACTGCGCCAACCGTGTCAAAAAACGTGTCGTGGCAAAATACTGGTATTCAGCTGCATCCGGTTAGACTGGAAACCGACCGAAAAGGCTAGACAGATTTATCGCCGACTGTTTACACCACCGCACCGCGGCGAGAACTCTGTCAAACAAATTACTCGTTTTTAGGGTTCCGTACCAAAATGGTAAAAAGGAACCCTTATGGTGCGACTCATTCTGTCTGTCTGTCACTGCTGGATATCTCAAGAACTACTAATGCTATCAACTTGAAATTTGGAACGTTTTAGATGACGTTTACCCAACTATTTTGCAAATAAGAAAGATTTTTTTTTTGCAACAAGGACTTATAGGGCTATTGTTTTTCTCTTTTATGTACCGTATATTATACCACAGATTATACTTTCTTAGGCATTTAGTAAAAAGCTGTTATTTTGAAATTACAAACAGACACTTAAATTTTATTTATTTGTATAGATTATAGTCTCAACTTCCTAAAGACTGGCTGCTTGTTTTCTTGAACACTCAAAGATATGCTATCATAATCAGCCCATAATGTTCCCATGACACAGGCCTCCTCTCTTCGAGACGGTATGGGCCGTAATTCATCACGCTGGCCCAGTGCCGGTTGGTAGATGCCACGTGTCTTCGAATTTTTGGTCCTAGGACATGCCGGTTTCCTCACGATGTTTTCCTTCACCGTTTTGAAAACTCAGATGTCAAATTAAAGATATGCTATAGCACATAACAATGTGTAACACTACAGGTACAGGTACTTACGTCTATTCTGTGTCACTGCCTTGTACTTGTTTAAAAATACCTATAAAGTTACAATGCTCAGGCGCAGGCTACGTCATCTACATTCATTATTATTATGACATGGCTCATTGTCATGATACCTACATATTTGCTGAATAGTATTCAGTGAATACTGTTATAGAATCCATTTTAATATTATAAATGAGTAAGGAGACCAAATAAACGATGGATGTACTGTGTGAACGATGATATGTCTAGAAAGGGGGTGCTTACTGAGATGACGATTAATAGAGAATTAGGTAAGGAAGAAGATATTTTTGCGACCCCAAATAAATTGGGATAAAGGCTCCTACAAACAGGCGCGTCTGAGAATGATTATGAAAATAATGCGAAAGTAACCTGTCCGTCTGATACCTTTTCACGCATAAACACTGATCCGATAATTATGAAGAACAGATAGGTAGCCTCCACTCCTAAAGCAGCCTATGTCCTTCTGGACAAGGACATAGGCTGCTTTTCATCCTGTATAATTGTATTTTTTTTATACGATCAAAAAAAGAAGATTGCTCGAACTTATCTACTTAATAAAACAGCATCACGCCTTATTTCCAGGAGTAGATTGCGACAATTAGACAAACAAGGTAGTCAGTCTCATTCACATCGAAGTCAGACAGAAATCCATTTTTTACCCGACTACGGCGAAGCAAAAAGGAGGGTTATGATTTTGACCAGTATGTATGTATGTAAGTATGTATGTAAGTATGTATGTATGTATGTATGTATGTATGTTCATCTGTTCCCTCATAACTTCTAAACTACTTGTCATAATTTGACAAATGAGGTATCTTTGGAAGCGTCTTGATCATCCGCTGGTTATAGGCTATGTGAGAACACATTAAATTGAATATGGCGACCTCTACCGGACATGAAGTCATGAACTAAAACAAAAACATTTTTAATGACGCCGTGTTTGGTATCAAACGAAAGGGTTTAATTAGCACATTTCAAAAATATATATATTGTTAGCTGTTGCTCGCGGCTTTGCCTGCAATCACCCGATAGTTACAAATAATTTCTAAAATCACGCCTGACCTGGCCAGACGTGTGCCAAACGTAATTTTCTCCAAACCTACATAAAATACATTATAATAGGTCTTTACCTATGAAATTGCCGTTTTGTATGAAAAAATTTAAACGAATTTTTTTCATGTATTTTTTATTTGTATTAATCGAAGTAATCACCCATGCAATCAACGCATCTTTGTCAACGCAGTGGCAGTTTATTGATGCCCTTCTTAAAGAAATCAGCTGGTCGGGAGGCAACAAATTCTTCAAAGGCATTTTGTACTGCCTCTCGGGTATTGAATTTTTTTCCTGCCAAGAAGTTATCCAAATTCTGGAAAAAGTAGTAGTCTGTAGGCGCAAGGTCTGGTGAGTAGGGCGGATGACGGAGAGCTTCCAACCCCAGTTCTTGCAACTTGGAGACCGTCTGCTGTGCAGTATGAGGTCGCGCGTTGTCGTGCAGGAGCAGCGGAGACGGGCGATTGACCAATGCTGGTTGGAGATGTGCCAGCTTCTCCATCATTGTGTTCAGTTCTTCACAGTACACATCCGAAGTAATGCTCACCCCGTTTGGTAAGAAGCTGTGATGAATCACACCGGCGCTAGACCACTAAAAACAGTGACCATCACTTTTCTAGGGGTAAGTTTTCGTTTAGGGTGTAGCTGCTAAACATCATTAAGACACATCCGTCCGCTAGCGCGGCGAGAGCTTCACTGAGGATTGGGTTTTTTTTTTTTTTTTTTTTTTTTTTTTTTTTGGAATGGCATTCTCGCAGTGTGACCACTTGGGGTCGAGACTGCTTAACCCGGACTATCCTGTGGGTGCCTTAAGCGAACTCAAAGCCTCCAGCCAGGGGCAAGTTTTACTTATAAACTAAGCGACTGCGCACTAAGGGCACCCCCTGTGGGGTACGGACCTCGGCTTAGGGCGTCGCTGACTATGAGAGGACAGCAAGGTACAATTGGCTGGCTCAAATCGGGGTTATTATTATTGACAGGGGAGTTTAAAGCTACAGGCTCAGCTACGCCACCAGCTGGCTCGTTATTACCGATCAAGGGAGATGAATTTACATTTACAGGGAAAGTTCGTCTACGCGGAGGACCTCGGCGGCGAGGTCGGGATGATGATTTTTGTGATCTGTGTTTGCGTACTAGAGTACTAGTAGCACTACTACTTTCCTGGAGGAGGGTAATAGGGTCATCAGGTTCAGAGAGTGCAAGTCGCGGACGGCGGACTTTACTGATTCGAGAGGGGACATAATTAGCGGACGCGACAACCAGAGGGTTGCGGTGCTTCGCGGCAGAGTCAAAGAAACGCTTGGAAAGGCGTTTCAAGAATTGACGGATGGTCGGGATTCTAAGGTCTAAATGGAGGTTATCGTTCCGAACGAACCAAGGGGCTCCCGTTACCTTTCGGAGGCAACGGTTTTGAAGGGTCTGCATCCTATGGATGTGGTGGGACTTTGCGTGAGCAAAGACTGGGCCCGCAAAGGTCATGATGGGGCGAATGCACGCTGTATAAATACGCAACTTGCACTTAAGGGACAACTTGCTGCGTGCATTCATAACCGAATGGAGTCTACCAAGAGCAAAGTAGGCCCGCGAACGAGCCTTCTTTATGTGCTCTGAAAACGTAAGGTGCTCATCGAGCGTCACACCTAGATATTTGGCTCGCTTCTCCCAAGGGATCGGCTTGCCAAACATGGTGATCGGACGGGGTGAGGATTGGGCGGAGCCACGAGATATTTATATGAGTGACGCAGCGCGCGAGCGCTGTGTCGATACGCCACCACACGGATTGATGTAGTACTAAATGTAACTGCATAATATTTGTACTGATTCCCTATTGGCTATTTAATTTATGAAAGGTGCGCAACATGCACTACCTGTTATTAGGATTTCTAGCATAAGTCTGTACACATTTTATCAAACAATATATATACAGTAAACTATCATCTGAAGTTTCACTAAAATACTTACCAAGCGCTACAAGGGCATTGTTTAGGTGCTGAACCAGAATCCAACCAAGTTGCTGAGCGCTTGCGGTTATCAAACAGAATCCATTTTTCATCGCAGGTAACAATGCGGTTCAAAATTCCTTCATTTGTGTGTCTGTTGAGCAGTGCAAGGCACGTCTCGACGCGTACTTCGCGCTGGTGATCATTGAGTTCGTGGGGCACCCATTTGTCAAGTTTTTTTACCTTGCCAATTTGACGCAAATGGACCAATATTGTTTTGACGCTAACGTCGAAAGCTGCTGCTAATTCAGCCGTAGATTGTGTATCATCAGCTTCCACAATCGCCTTTAATTCGTAATTGTCGACCAAAGTCTTCGGACGACCGCGAGGTTAATTTTTCAGGTCGAAATTTCCAGAACGGAAGCGAGCAAACCAATAACAGGTGGTGCGTTGGTTTGTAGTGTTAGCTCCGTAAATGTCGTTGATGTTGCGTGCCGCTTGTGCCGCGTTGCTGCCACGACGGTACTCATATTCCATAATTACTCGAATTTTTAACGTATCCATGATGACGAAAAAGATTGAAATGCGATGAAAATGTAACACTAATCAATAAACAAATGACTACTTTTGGAAAAAAAAATCCATGTTTTTAAAATAAAATTAATTTGAAATTAGAATTCTTAGCCAAACAAAAATTATTTTGATTTGAAATGGCCAGTACTGCAGAACGGCAATTTCATAGGTAAAGACCTAATATAATAATTATTCTTCTATTTAAAATGTAAATTGGCTTTAACATAAACGAAATTATAGCCCCAAAATAGTTTAAAAACTAAACCCGACTACTGAAAAATCACGCTCTAAAAAGTATGAAACAAGAAAATATTCTCATCTGAAATTAGAAAAAGACACAAATTAAAAATCCGGAGTCACACGTCATGTTAGGGCACAATTCGAACAGATTACGTGTGACTCCGGATTTTTAATTTGTGTGTCTTTTTCTAATTTCAGATGAGAATATTTTCTTGTTTCATACTTTTTAGAGCGTGATTTTTCAGTAGTCGGGTTTTAGTTTTTAAACTTACTTTTTTGTATAAAAAAAAGTGGTATTAGTTATTTACATACTTGCAGCTTCAGACGTGGGAGCTTGTATTGAAGTGCTTGTTGGAGCAGCTGTTATCATTAAATTGGATCCTGTAAACAATAAACATGTTTTAAAACAAGCTTTCTGAATAACTTACTTAATTTAACATAACTTGTTTCTCAATTGACGTCAGAATGGAGCATGAGGCTGCAATAATTTATTGAATTTATCACATACTTACCTACTAAAAGATAAAACTATAGTCTAATTATAGAAGTTTGTATGAATAAATTTTATTTAAAACTTTTCCAAAGAATTTGTAGGTATTTACATTGTTTCTAAGGGCTCCTTTTCATACCGCTAACTCCATCTAGGTCTACCATAGTGTTTCTTACCATGATGAATGTTTTTTTTTTCTTCTATGAATTGGTTTTCAAGAAACGTCTTAGATAAATTAAGTTTTAAAACTAGACGATGTTGGTGTTTCCTATTCAACTACTCTGGAAAGAGACACCAAAACCAAACTCGAGAGCTCTCTTTTAAAGTCCAGATATAATTTTGGTCAGGTTTTAAGAGGACCATTGAGATTAATGTCTGAGATAGTCTTTTGCGCATGCAAAGAGTATTTGTGTAAAGACCTGTAAAATGGAATAAACAGTTCCTTACTAGTCCGAATGCTGACGGTGACCGGATGTAGTGTTCTGGAGCGCATCACCAGTACAGTTCGGTATCGATCTGGCCGCGCGTTTGTGGACCACCAGGCAAGAGCCGCCACCACCACCACGAGTACCACGACCACAAATTGCACGACTTCGTCACCAACACCGTCGATCATCGTCATCGTGAGGCACCTGGACAACAAACGTTACTTATTTGTTGAGAAAACTTCTCAGAAGCCAGCCACAAACACCTAACGGGTGTAAAATGCCGCTTAAAGCCGATCAGTTATTCTTCCTGTCATTGTGATATTATTTTTGTACTAGACTAGACCATGCCTGGGAACTTTCTGGTTATGGAGATATTATAGGTCAAAGCACAGATTAATATACAGATGCGCTACTCCGCAGTTTAGGTATGAAGCTACAAGTACGCGGCGGGCCCGTCTCACCGGGCCAATTCAGTAGGTCAGAAGGTATAAGAGTTACGCGATAGAACGAGAGGCAACTTGTAGGTGAATATAACTGTAGGTAAGAAGCGTTGTGCGACCTGAATTGCACTTTATTGTGTCGTAGCAAGAGTCGCTTTTATTTAAATGATTTTGCGGACTATCCAATCTGTATTAATCTGTGGTCAAAGTTACAACTTTTTTTTTACCTTATTTTACGAATAAGTTACTTAAAACTTGACTTTAAATTAATAATGGCGGTTCGGAAGACAGCTACAGGAACGCGCAGGTACAGTCAAGTCGACAATAATTTAGGCTCCATTTAGTTAAGCTCAATTAACTTTTTTTTAAATTTAAGATTTTTTAAAGTTTTAGCTACATTAAGTTTGAATCGAACTATATATACACGTACTTATAATGTTTTGTGTGCGTTACATTGCGCGCTGCCGTAAACAGTGAATTTTCACAACAAAAATAAAAATCGTTTCCCAACAAATGTGCCCAATGTGTACATAACAACTATGTGATGGGTCTTTTTACACCCTGTATACACAGAGAATATTATACATTTTTTTTTTCAATATTCTCTAAGCCTGTATATAATTATCTTTTTCCGTGGATACAAGTAAAGGATGGTGACGTGTCGCAGTAAAATTGACGTGATTTATAAAAATCACGTCAATTTTACGGGTAAAATGATGTTTTTATGTGACTTGTTAAATAATATTTTTCTGCGGCACAAACCCGCAATGCTTAAATTATTATTATTTTATGTACTGCCTTAAATAAATTACAAAGTACCTATGAATGAAAACAAAGTATATAATTTCTTAATTTGCTTAGTTTTAATGTTCTCATGTAAGTGGCAATTGTCTTAATGAGAATAAAGTTCTTCTTCTTCTTTAAACCTAAGTATAACTCATGGTTATGGGTCAAAACCAAAATTTTGGATCATTTCATCTGTGTTATTTTTATGTCACAATAACATAAAAGTAACATAAAGGAAAATAAGGGCTGTGTTCATGATGTAAGAGAAAAACAGTCAAGTATTTTATAATTATTTTTATTCATGATAAAAATGTAACAATCTGAAAGATTGACATAACAAAAGTCTCACTTCGACGCCTAAAAGAATAACTACAATGCCGTTAAAAAAACATTTAAGTTTTTGGTCTAAGCTTTTACGTGATCTTAATTTTAAAATAACAGGTAGTCACTTCAATGTGGGCTACCGATGGTAGTACCGATTAATCTTTTCATTTTCTTTGGTTAATTTTCTGTATTTCTTCTGATATTTTCTTTGGTATTTTTTCGAGGTTCACACTTTCTACTTCTTGCTTGTTGTCAGTATTTTTTTTAATTCCTCCAGTACTTTCGTCTGGTCTCCTTCTCTTTGTCTGATAGCTCTACTATATTTTTTTTTTGTAGAATTTTTTGCTCTGGTCAAAATTTTTCTCCTGCATTCGATTCTATTTTTCGGGATCGTTATTTTTTAGCCACTCTAGATACATTTTCTGCCTTTCTGCAACCGATAAAGGCATATTATATTATCTGTAAACCAAACACTTTGAGTTTAGCAGGTTTCGATAAATCCGATATTTCTGATAAACTAGCTGACCCGACCAACAAGACAAATCCAATCGGTCCAGCGGTTCTTAAGTTATAAATGTGAAACTGAACCGAATTTGTTTTATATACTTACAATGTGTTTGGTTAACGGTTACCGATACTAAAAGGGCATATTATATACAATTTTTTTATCGACAAATCTAATTTTATAAAAAATCCTAACCCAACACCCCGCTAATGGCGGCCATTTTTAACGGCTGCATTAGGGAATGTGCAATAAAATGCTTATATCTTTGAATCTAAAAAACCTGCAGACGTCCAAATGACTTAATTGTAAAGGTAGACGTTGAGGCTATGAAAAAACTAAATAAAATAAAAAAATAGTCAAAAAACATACAAAAACACGAAACTTTACACAAAAATAACTTTTTTTTTTACATTTTTTACTTTTTCGCAAAAACAACCTTTGAATTTTGCATGTGAAATTATGTTTAACCAAAAGTATTTGAGTCAGTCTACAAAATGATATCAAAATAATGACAACATAACAATTATTGATAACATAAGTAGGGAATATAAATCTCTATATAAAAATCAAATTTTACTTAATTAACTTAACTGATTCCGTGCAGATTCCTCGAACGAACGAAATCTAACGAATCTGTACGAAATCTAACTTAGAGAGATGTATTGATGAATTTTATGGTTAAAATTATGGAAATACATAATTATGTTTTATTGCCGCGTATCATATTTTGATCAAGACACAACCTGACACGGACCTGCAAATTCCAAAAAACCCAAAAAAAAAAAAATTTCGCGGGCTACCACTGCGCATCCTCCTTAGTTTAAAGGTACCTATTTAGTTAATTTTCACTAAGTTTTCATTAGTTGCCACTTTGCCAGAGGTTTTCTTAAAATAAATGCATTAAGTATTATACAATAAATGTTGTTAGTATCGGTAACCGGTAACCAAACATATTGTAAAGATAAAAATATTTATTAACCGTTCTTACAAAAAGTACATGCCTGTGTTTGTGAATACACCTTAATGCAATTTTTAAATAACGTGACATAAAAATGTAACATAAAGGAAACATGGACGATGTTTTTGAAGTGTTTCATTTCAATTCAAGACACACTATTCACTTAATGATTACAGCTCCTAAGCGACTGAATAGCACAAACAAAATAGTTTTCAGATAATAAGATTAAGATCAAACATACTTACATGTTATTTTTTTATGAATTTTCAAGAGAAACCACTAAATGTTTATTTGTCACTCCACACGCACAACACCTTTCGACTTTCTTGACACAAGATTATGACTGCCGCGCAGAAATTGGTGGTGTAAATGGCGTGACATTTCCGTCAATGTTCCCAGTAGTAAGTTTAAAAAAAAGTATTTTATTGGAAAATAACGCGTTACTTAAAGGAATAACATAAATGAACTCTTTTTGCGACGCATTGTTTTTATTTTTTTTAATTATTACATATAATTGTTAGTACATATAAGTTGCCTAGATATTGAGTGATTTACGCACACTTCGTTATGCTGGATACTATGTTCAATAAATAAAACCCTTTTCGAAGTTTTTGCGGTTTCAAACATTGAAATCGATAGTTGGACACAGGTTTTTTGAGGGAGAATAATATGGTATTTTCCATTCCGTTTTATTATTTTCATAATATTTCGTAAAGTATAACTGAACCACCAACTAATAAATTAAATATGAATTTAAGGTAGTATTCCGCTATGAAATCCATTTTTTAAAATAACATTACCATTACAGAATTTTTTGAGGAATAAGGAAAAGTCGGTGGACATGAAATTGTTATGAAATTGTACAAAATTTTGGTTTTGACCCTTATGATACTTACTGCAAACTTTTTCAGTAATATTCAGTAAAAATAATGCAACTGCAACTAATTTTGGTTAAAAGTATGCAAGTGATGTTTGTTTTATCTTTTCTTTTGTTCTAGATTATGTTACAGTCATAATCATAATATTAGGTCAAGCATAATAGGTACACTTGTGAAAATATATTATATGACAGCATTATTAAATATGTCGTAATACAGAGTTATTAATTTCTATATATTGCATACATGGGAAATACAAAGTTATTATTAAATTAATAATTATCAGCCAGTGCATGACCCTAATTAAGATTAGAATCCTAGAAACAAAATCAGGTCTATACAAGCATGTTTTAAACTTATTGTGTTACTAAGGGGGTGTTCATTAATATATAAGGTCCCATTAAAATAGATGGACAAATTTTCACAGGGTGTTCTACCCATGAATATGAGCAACTTTCACTATGAGCCTAACTCTGAAATCGCGAAAACAAAATCAGCAATCAAGGAAAATGTTTCTGGTTGTATGCTAGATGACATGACAATGACCATTAAAAGGAATAAATTCTGAATACTGTTTGACAGAGATGGAAGAAAAATTAATGAATGATGTTGCTAGAAAAGGGGTGAATACTGACTAAGTTAAAGATGATAAAGACCTAAAATGTCATAAAAAATCTAAGGGCGCAGACTGACTTGTAACGTTTGTTTGTAATGTATCATTCAAGACGAGGTTGGTTACAAAACAGCAATACACATGTCACATGACGCGGCGGCCACTCACTTCAAGCACTTGTCTCAAGCGTGCTCCATTTTTTTTATTCAGTATGGGGTTAAACATGCGCTCATAATGCTTGCATGGAGTGTCTTGGCTCGCTGCACAGACAACTGTAACGTGTTTCAAAGGAATTCACGAAAAAGCCGACAGTCGAGTGGAGGATCCAGCACTCGCTTCGAGTAGCTTGGCTCGCTGCACTGACTACTGTGACATGTTACAAAAACTCAATATATTACTACAAAAACATTACAATTCAGTCTCCGTCTTATGGTTTGTAAGCTAGTTGGTAAAGAAATCACTGATTGGGATAAGGTTGACCTGTTGTATTACCCTTATTATTTTCATAATGTTTGTGTTTTTTACCCTCTTTAGTAATATGTTGTGTAATAAAAAGTAGATAGATCTATTTGTCAAAGAAGTAGAGAAATATTAAAAACCCCAAATAAGTTGGGATAAGAACAGGAGGATGCTGACAGATTGAGGAAAATACGTGTGGCACTGACTGCAAATAAATCGGGATAAGGGTGAAAATAATGATGTGTGTCTCAAAGAAGATAATTAATTTAATTTCCATCTCATTTATAAGTTTTCTTTTTAATTTTACACAACACGACTCAACACATCTATTATAAATTCTGTAAGTCACCTGTTGTGTGTCAGTACATGTTTGCAGTTTATGTCAGAACTTGTTGTTTGTAGTTGTGTGATTTTAGTAATATTAATAACTACAAAAAATGTATATTAGAGCTGTGCATAAATAAATATTTATAATACTTATTCTCAACATTACCTTCTGTGAAGCAAGTCAGCTGGATGTTGAATAAAATTGTTACTCTACTCTTTACACAATCATGTTTTGGTAAAACCCTTGTGTGTGGAGACTTTACCAGAGTATGATAGCACATACAAACATAAACTCACACCTTCTTCCCTTAGCTTACATGTCTCTGATTAATGCAAAAAAAACTTTCCATTTGGTTTTCAAAACAGACTAGTGTATGAGCAAAAGCACATACCTACAATATGTTAGATTCTCACCACATTTTAGACTTTTACAAATTGTTATCAAATGAAGCCATAAAAGCAATCATAACAGATTAATTACCAGTAGGTACATAATATACCTACCTACAGTATATTGAATGTTATGTAGGTAGACAGTGCGTCAGACGATACACGGCCAACTTTTAAAGACAGCACATAAATGCCTCGCCTTTCTAGATCCAACCAGATTCAAGGTCAGATGGCTTTTAAAAAACAATAGTCTTTACCTCGCACTTCTTCGGTTAGAGCTCCGCACACAGCAAACAGCAGAATTGGCAAATATTTACAATAATTGCGACTCAATGCCTCCGTGGTAATAAAACATCTCGAAAATAGATAAAGCCACACCGAAACTTGAAGCACAATCCACTAGTAATATTTAATTATAATTCCACTTGAAATCGTTAACACTGTGACGACAATATTGTCTGTTTTACATGTAAAAATTTGTTTTATTTTTATTCCGACATTTAGTTAGACGCTTTGGACGACTCGAGATCACAAAAATTGAAGAACATCTGTACAACTACAACAGATTAAAAATGAAAATTATTTCACCTACAATCCGCCCAGTATATCTTTCACAATTTCGTCCCTGATAGTTTTTAACTGACGGAACCGTCCAACGATTGCAGAAAAGGAAAAAATATAAATATTTTAAAGTATTAGTAGTCTAATAAAAGCCGCACACGGGCCACAAATCACAGAACATTATTACTCAGGAACACAGAATAAGTATTATGCTCAGGAAAATGCCTCCACAAACACTGCCATCTGCCACTGAGCGGGTAACGCCGCCCGCGCCACCCCGCCACCGGTGCGGTGGTCGTACAGAATATTATAGAGATACTACCGTTGTCGCTACATATGCGGCCACAGTCTTTGCACACCCTCCAAAACCGTTGCCTCCGAAAAGTAACGGGATACCCTTGGTTCGTTCGGAACGAAAACCTCCATTTAGACCTTAGAATACCGACCATCCATCAGTTCTTGAAACGCCTTTCCAAGCGTTTCTTTGATACCGCCGTGAAACATGGCAACCTTAGATATCGCAACCCTCTGGTTGTCGCGTCCGCTAGTTTAAGTCCCCTCTAGACTCAGTAAGATCCGCCGTCTGCGACTTGCTCTCTCTGAGCCCGATGACCCTATCACCCTCCTGCAGGAAAGTACACAGTCTGCAGTCTACAGGGAAGTAGGCTACTAGTACAGTACGCAAACACAAACACAGATCTACATTCCTACCTCGCTGCCGAGCTCCCTCGCGTCGAAGACGGAATGGATGCATTGTAAATGTAAATTCATCTCCCTTGACCGGTGAAATCGAGCCAGCTGGTGGCATAGCTGAGCCTGTAGCTTTAAACTCCTGTTAATAATAATTACCCTGATTTGATCCAGCCTGTTGTTCCTTGCTGTCCTCCCCCAGTGACGCCCTAAGCCGAGGTCCGTACCCCACAGCGGGTGCCCTTAGCGTGCAGTCGCAGTTTATAAATTAATAATGGCCCTGCCTGGAGGTTTTGAGTTCGCTTAAGGCACCCAAAGGATTGTCCGGTTAAGCAGTTTCGACCCCTAGTGGTCTACTGCGAGATGCCATTGTCAAAAAAAAAAAAAAAATTGTTGTCGCTACAAAACTGTAGTCCGCAGCTCAGGGGGCTTACTATGAGCTATAACGCCCTATAGCTCCGTCACTCTCTCTCACTGGAAACGTTCAACTTCTGCCCTGCTATAAGAGCTTATAGTAAGCCCCCTGCGCGGTGGCAGCGTTTGTGGCCCGTGTGCGGCAACCCTCATGACCGAAACTCACGCAGCGACTTTAGTTGCCGGCGACACACGTCATCGTACAGGATGGGTGGTTCCGACTTTCTATTGTTGTACACACGCCAGCAGGTCAAGCCACCCGAAACTGTCAAACCCAATCAATGTTGAACCTATGTGTCGATGTAGGGCGGGATTGCAACACAAAACAAACACAGTTACCGGCGTAAAGAGTATATTAGGTACTTTCTTTTCACATAAAACTCGCACATAGAACACAAATCACTGAGATACAATAAAACTAAGGACTAAGACTTCACTAAACCGATTTTGGCGGGAACGCCCGAACGATTTGACATACGTCCGCTCGCGGTGGTGTTGGACGGGCACTCAAAGACTGACGCGGCGGCGCGCGGCGCGTATCGTGGCGTCCCCACGCATCGGTTGGAGAGCGCGCGAACTCAGCACGGCTCTGCGCATGCGTAGGTACAAGGCAATATTATAATTTTGCTTCAGTGGCGCGAAGCTACAATTTCAATTCGCGCGTTATAACTTAAAACTAACATTTTATTTACACAGTTGCCTACATTCCACCCCCTTGTTCCTGAACATACTCGTCAGTAGGCAACACAATGACCTTTACAACCGGTCGCTTCATAAAGCCCCTACAGGTTCTAACAGTCACTACTCTAATATGACCATCACGGCCTGGGTGTACTGCGCTAATCACGCCCCTAGGCCACACATTACGCGGCTGATTCTCTTCTAAAATAAGGACCATGTCTCCCACCTTCACGGGCGGCACTTCGCGCTGCCACTTTTGTCGCTTTTGAAGAGTGGGGACATACTCTTTCAGCCAGCGTCGCCAAAACATGTCCGCCAGAGCCTGAGCCTTTAACCAAGCCTTTCTACTGGTTAAGTCCGATGCATCAAAGATACCTAACGTGGATGCACCGGTAGCTGTACCTATCAATAAATGATTGGGGGTAAGAGCGATGGGCCCCTCGGGGTCCGTACCCACAAAAGTTAATGGCCTACTGTTCAGGGTCATCTCTACCTCAGCCATCAAAGTCACTAGCAACTCCTCCTTAGGCGCCCGCGCCGACAAAGTGACTCTAAGTGCGGTCTTTACTGAGCGAACGATCCGCTCCCAACACCCACCCATGTGCGGGGCTGCTGGAGGGTTAAATTGCCAAGAAATGCCCTTGGTAACGACGAAATCATGTATTCTGTCGCTCTCCATTGCCTGAATGGCAGCTTTCAGCTCTGCGTCAGCACCTACAAAATTCGTGCCTCTATCACTGAACATGATAGAGGGTTGTCCACGGCGAGCTATCAAGCGTCGAATTGCCATTATGGCTGAGTCAGCTGATAGTGAAGACGCGAGCTCAATATGAACACCGCGAGTGACCAGGCAAGTAAAAATAACGCCCCATCTTTTTTCACGACGCCTTCCTATCGAAACTTCCATTGGACCAAAATAGTCTACCCCGCAATGTACGAAAGCTCTTCTAGTATTTACAAGTCTAGCGGCTGGTAAATCTCCCATCTTGGGAAACGAAGGGCGAGCACGACGGACAAGACAAAGCTGGCACTTGGATACGGCTGATTTGACTGTACGTCGCAACTGAGTTATCCAATATTTTTCCCTAATACTGTTTATGACAGTTTCAGTATTGGCGTGGTGAGCGCGCTTGTGATATTCGAGAGCAATAAGACGCGCAGTATAGCTGTGACCATCTAAAATAATGGGATACTTCTCATCAAACATTAATTCTTGTGCAGCACTCAGGCGTCCTCTGACTCGAAGCAACCCATCATTTTCATACAAAAAAGGATCTAAATCGCGAATTTTACTATCAGCAGGTAACACACTTTTGGTTTTCAATAGTGACAACTCCTTGGAGAAACTCTCTACTTGACATTGTTTCAACAAAAGAATCTCAGCATCACGGACGTTGCTAGCTGTTAACTTCTCAACCTGGTTCTTGCGGCATACACCTAAAAAGGCAAGAACTCGACCCGCAGATCTAACAGCCCTTGTCCAACTAGTAAACCTATCAACTTTAAATAGAGGTTCATACTGTTTTACTATGTGAACCTTCTCAAGACGCTCCAATTCCGTATCGACTGTATCGTCGAATTCGTTGACCGGCCACTGGTCTTTCTCCTGGTACAAGAAAGCGGGACCTGTAAACCACAACTTACAATTTGTAGGCCAGTACAGTTTCGTGGCTTCATCAGCAGGATTTTCTGCAGTCGGCACCCATCGCCACTCACTTGGGTTGGACTTTCGGTCGATTTCTGCCAACCGATGTGAAACGAACTTCTGAAAATCACGAGGATCTGAATGTACCCATTTTAAAACCGTTTTCGAATCGGACCATAAGTACTTGCGTGTTATTGTTAAACCTTGTTCCTTAACAATAATGTCAGCTAACCTACACGCCAGCACAGCTGCCTGCAGTTCAAGGCGGGGCACGGATATTACTTTCAGCGGGGCAACACGAGCTTTGCCAATAACAAGTGAGACGGTTGGTTTACCAAATTCATCCCTACCAACTAAATATGCTACTGCAGCATAAGCTGATTCGCTCGCATCACCAAAAACGTGTAATTCGACAGTTGACGGATCAAGCCTATACCAACGCGGAACTCGCATGTTGCCTAGCTGTTTTATATCCTGCAGCCACCTCTCCCATTCCTTGAACTCGTTTTCCTTCAGCTGATCATCCCATCCTATACCAGATTTCCATATTTTCTGTAACAAGATTTTAGACTTTATCGTGTAAGGATAAAGTAAGCCTAGAGGGTCAAAGATACTCATAATAAATCTCAGAAACTGCCGTTTAGTAGGAATAACTCGACCGTCAACTACTTCAGGTGTCACTTTTTTAAACGATAAGTCGAACGCTAACTCGTCTGACTCCGGCATCCATATCATACCTAAAGTCCGTTCACCATTATATGGAGACTTATCTAAATTTACGGTACCGGGCATGACAGCTGGTAATTCTTTTCGAAGCTCAGGTGAATTGGTCACCCACCCCCTGATAGAGAATCCACCAGCAGAGTGTATCATGGAGACATCCTTGATCAGCTGACGTGCACGATCTATTGAATGAACACTATCTAGGTAATCATCCATATAATGGTTTTCATGAATTGCCTTGACGGCCTCAGGATATGAATCTTGGAACTCACTAGCATTTTTATTCAAGACATGTATGGCTGAGGCAGGCGATGACTTGGCACCGAAAATCATAGAGTCCATGACGTATGTATCAGGGTTGCGCTCTCTGTTTCGGCCTCTCCAAAGAAAGAGCTGCGCTCCCTGATCTTCTTTTTTGATTTTAATACGCAGAAACATATCAGCTATGTCTGCCGTGTAAGCTATTGGACCAGCTCGAAACTTAAACAATACTCCTAATAAAGAATTCAACAAGTCCGGCCCTGTAAGCAAATAATCATTTAAACATACACCCTTGTATTTGGCCGCAGCGTCATAAACCAACCTAAGCTTATTTGGTTTATTCAGGTTAATGACCCCAAAGTGCGGCAGGTGCCATACTGGGTTAACAGTCAGTGGAGTATCCAACCGCCTAGCAAATTTCTCCGAAATTAACCTTTCAATTTGACGACAATACGATTCAGCATAATCGGGACTTTTATCCATCTTACTTTCTATGCCGCGTAAACGTTTGACAGCGTAATCATAATTATCGGGTAAGTGTACAGCGTCACGTGACCATAGTAATCCTACTTCCCAGCCCCCGTCGACACGGCGACTAGTACTATCTAAAATCTTACAGGCGCGTTCAGTCTCAACATTTTTGCGTGACACTTCTGTGATACCGATAGACTCGAGCAAAAATTGCTGTTTCACAAGTTCATTTAAATCATCTAAATTATCAAAGACTAGATTGACCGATTCACGAACAGACTCGTCACAAATACCTACAGGCCCATGAACAACCCACCCTAACTTCGTAAGTGACGCTACGGGTTGTCCGGATTTACCCTGTCGTATTTCCTGGTTAACTATTAACTGCCAATTATCTTGACCGATTAATAACATTGGTTTTGCGCACGACATCTCCGAACAATCTAAGTCTCGTAGATGTTTATTCATAACTAAAACTCTGGCGGGCACACTCTGTATGGGTAAGTCTAAGTTATCGATAGTACGTAATGCAATATCATGACACAAACCGTTGGGTCCGCGTATTAGCGCAGTCACCCTACAAGAATTATTATCAGTAACAACATGTCCGCGTGCACTAACAATTTTCAACGGGGATAATGGTCCACTAAAATTACAAACACTAGAATCAATCAACGACACAGTGGCACCATCATCAAGTAATGCATAACAATTATGTTCGACATTATTTACAATAATAGTAACCGGCACAATTTTTAACAATGTTTTTGTGTTCCGACATCGCTCACCCATACTCGTCACTGACTCGGCGTGCGACGGCGGTTGCACGGCGTCCGCCTGCGCCGCGGCGCCCACGGCCGGTGGGGCGCCGGCGCCGGCGGCGCCCGGGTCGCTCGACTTCTCGTAGTGGAGAAGTGTGTGATGCGGAGAACGGCACTTTTCACAACGTTTAGCGCGACAACGATAACGAGAATGACTTTGCACTAAACATTTAAAACATAGCTTATTTACCTTTACGAAGTCCCACTTTTCTTTTTCACTTTTATTTACAAAATTGGCGCACTCGGGTAGTCGGTGAACCGCACTACTACACAACACGCACAGTACACTCGATGACGACGACGTACACGGCGATGTACTCGGCGACGCAGATTCCTCGCTGGTAATGTGTACACGGTGAGCAGGCTCTCGTTGCTGGCGCCGCGCAAAGTCCGCGCGCCCGGCGCGCGAAGTGTTCACGGCGCTTGCGGTAGCGGGGTTGGCAGCAGCGGTTGTCCGGTTACGATTAGTATTATTATTAGGTTCTGTGCTTATGTTCAGTGGTAGGTAATAAGCTGATGCCCGTGACAAGTGACTCAGGAACTCGAGTACGATATTGATATTTGGAGATACACGAAGATCTTCTTTGCTATCGACGTTCCTTCTCATTACAAACTCGCCGTATTGCGCCCTTTGAACGTGAGTTAGTTTGCTTATTATTTCGTGCGTTATTTGGGGGTTATTAATGTACCCCTCCGCTTTTATATTCTTCAGAATGTACACACAATTTCTTATAACGCACGTCATATTTCTTAACTCGACGCCACTCTCGGATACCCGTGGTAGATTTCTAATTTTATTAAGTGCGGTTTCTAGTAATAAATTGGGATGTCCGAATTCCTCTTCCAGGGCTTTTATCACATCCGTTGGGTCGGACCCGGTACGCAGCAGACCATCAACGGCACATTTTGCCGCGCCACGGAGCGATGCTTGTAGCCGTACGGTGTTCTCATACAAGCTATACGAGGACGCGGTAGCTTCGTAGGTACGACGATACGCCAACCAGTCTACCGGGCTGCCATCAAACACGGGAAGATCGTAATTTTGTTTCGGCCGTTTCGTCATGTTTGTTATAATGACGTCGGCTAGGTGCATGATGTCGGAAGCTGCGACGTTGCCGGCGGCGGTGACCTGGGGCGGAGTGCCAGGCGCATATTTCACTTTGGACGGGGAGGACGCCGCCGCGGGCTCGAAAACCGCGCGAACGCTGGTGGCGGTGTCCGGCGCATGCGCGGCGCCGCGCGCGGGCTCTCGAGCTAGGCCTTTGGTCGGGCACGCGCCAGCCGGCGCACGGGGCGCTGGCGGTATATCCACGTGCTCGTATGGGGCTGGACTTGAGCTTAGCCACTCATCCACGTTATTTCCACTACAGCAAACACTGTGAGCGCCGTTTTCTGATACTTCGTCCTCGATCTCCGCGATGTCTAGCGCAAGTTTCTTTTTTATAAGCTGTTCTTTCAACTTGGCGAGTTCTTGTTCGGCCTTGTACTCGGCACGGAGGCGTAGCGCTTCGCGGCTCAAGCGGCTTGATCGCGATCCGGTCGACGTGGCAACAACTTCACTACGCGGGATCGTAGTTAAAATAAAGCTTGTTGTGGAAAACATTAAGTAGTATTTTATTGTGAAAAAATCCAGAATGCAGAATCAATCAAAAAAGACAAAAGATATGGCATATGTCAACAACCAAAAGAGTATATAAAATTTATGAAACAATTAATTAAAGGAGTCTGTAACATTCCTCCCGGCCTTAGTCCATTTGCTCTATGAGGCGATGTGGCGGCCGTACTGTCCTCTTGCTACGTCTTAGCATCGGCGTCTGCTCAAGTGTTCGGGGCGTAGTGTAAACTGTTTCAATCGGAAGTTGAGTGATTGGAGTTGAACTGGCACGAGGTAGTACTTCATGTGGTGTGGATGTCGACGAGTCAGCCGGTGAGGAGGGTCCCATCGCAATGTCTCGCTCGTTGGTTGGTGACTGAGCTACACTCGCCTTTGGGCGTATGTGGTCGGCATGTCTGCGCTTCAGGACTCCTTCTGGAGTTCTAACCACATAAGAATACCTATGTTTTCTTTCCTCAATGATAGCCGGTTTCCACTTGTTTTCCAGTTTGGTGCGGATGTACACTGCTTCCCCATTCCGGAAATTTGGGGTCGTTTGTTCAGATTCAATATTAGCTTGTATGTTTTTATACCGCAACGTCCTTCTCATATTTGGCCTCACATTATCCAGTAAGCAGTTTAGCTGTCTGCCGAACATCATTTGGGCTGGTGACTTCCCTGTGGTAGTATGCGGTGTGTTACGATAAGAAAAGAGAAAGTTTTGAAGCCTTCGTTTTGGATTATCTGTGTCTGCTTCACTTGCAGCCATTCTTGTTTTAAAAGTTCGTACAAGTCGTTCGGCCAATCCATTAGTTCTTGGATGGTAGGGTGAAGATGTCATGTGCACTATACCCTTCGACTTGCAATACACTCGAAAGTCTTTGGAAGTAAATTGTGGTCCATTGTCGGAGACAATAATTTGAGGTAATCCAAATGAACTAAAAATACCATCTAGTTTCTCGCATAATGTTCTGGTGGTTATCTTTGCCATAGGTTTAATTTCTATCCATTTTGATAAGGCGTCTGCTAGTACTAGCCAATACTTGCCCTCAAAGGGCCCGGCAAAGTCGACGTGAACTCTTTCCCATACCTTTTCTGGAATCGACCAAGAGTATACAGGAAGTTCTGGGTTGTTGGGTCTATTTTCCTGGCATTTTTGACATTTTTTTACAAAATTGTCAATGTCTTCTTCTAGTGTTGGCCACCATACATAGAAGCGCGCAAGAGCTCTCATTGCAGAAGTTCCAGGATGGCCAATGTGCAAGTAACGCAGTACTGTACTTCTTAATTTACTCGGTATAACAACCCTACCTTGCCACATGATGATCTTGTTCTCTATAGACAGTTCACTGCGTTTTCTGATAAATGGTTTCAGATCAATCTGTGAACAGTCAAACCTGTCGGTTTTGATTAATAGCAGGACTTGCTTCAATGTGGTATCGTTTTTCGTTTCTTCTCTGATATGCTCTTCACTTAAGGCCACGTCGTTCATTTTATTATGCTGTAATAATTCAGTGATTTTACATATCGATATCTCTGGGTCATTCGGCTGTTCAGTGCTATTTGGCATTCTGGATAGGTAATCAGCAATAATGTTATGTTCCCCTTTTCTATAAATGATGTCATAATCATAATTTCCAATCACGAGTGCCCACCTCACAAGTCTGTTATTGGCAATTTTTGGGAGATTTCGTTGCGGGCCCAATATGTGAATAAGTGGTTTGTGGTCAGTTACAAGTGTGAATTTTGTGCCTCTGAGATACTGGTCGAATTTTTGAATGCCATAGAATATTGCTAATGCTTCGCGGTCTATAACAGAATATTTGCTCTCAGCTGGTTTCAGTTTTCTTGAGCCAAATGCAATAGGTTGTTCCATTTCTTTATCCTTGTGGTATAAGACTGCGCCTACTCCTTTCTCTGAGGCGTCGCAGGAGAGGAAAAGGGGTCGATGTTCGTCAAACGCTACAAGTGATTTAGAACTCGCTATTAGTCTCTTAGCTTTAATAAATATTTCTTTCTCATGATCAGTCCATTGCCATTTTCGGCGGTTACCTGTCAGTTCATGTAAATCGGCACATTCACTATGTAGATGTGGAATAAATCGTTCGTAGAAATTAATGAGTCCTAAAAACGCCCTGAGTTCTTTGGTATTTGTGGGCGGTGGTGCTTTCAAAATTGCTTCTATTTTAGATTTTGTTGGTCGTACTCCATTTTTGTCAATAATATGTCCTAAATACTCGATTTCTGGCTGTAAGAATGTGCATTTTTTAAGATTTACTTTCAATCCGGCTTGTTTCAATTTGTCGAAAATCATTGAGAGTGTCTGTATGTGTTCTTTGTCATTTTTCCCAGTAATGGCAATATCATCAAAAAATACAGCGACATTTGGAATGCCATCAAGCAGTTTGTCAAGGAAATGTTGGAAAATTGAAGGCGCTGTTGCAATGCCAAAGGGCATTCTGTTGTAAACAAAGTATCCTTTGTGGGTTGATATCGTTAGGAACTTTTTCGATTCAGGAGATATTTCAAACTGTAGATAAGCATCCTTAAGGTCGATTTTCGAGTATTTATCCCCATGTGCCAGACGTTGTCTTAACTGATCAAAAAGAGGCACGGGATGGGTATGCTTGATAAGTGCCGGGTTTAACGTTGTTCGGTAGTCGCCACATATCCGTACTTGCCCATTTGGTTTCAAAACATTTACTGTGGGTGTTGCCCATTCTATAGGTATCATGTTGGGGTCCACTTCTGTTATTATACCTTCGCGCAGAAGCCGTTCTAGTTCTATTTCTATGTTTTTGCGTATGCTAAACTTGATGGGACGTGCCGGTAGATGTTTTGCTTCACTACCAGGTTTGATGTGGATATTCACTTGATAATTCTTTACCTTCCCTAATTTATTATCAAATAGATCGGTGTAGGTAGCTAGTACGAGATCCAGTGATGTGTCTGTGGAGCGTTTGATAGAGTACACAGGCTTCGGAAAAGTCATATCGTACATTTCACTCCATTGTAACCCGAAAAGCATAGGATCTGCCTTGTCCATGACTACAACAGGTAATATTTTTTGTATGTTGTCTACTTCAACTGTTGCGTCTGTTATACCTTTCGGTTTCAGTTTAAAATTGCAATAGGCTTGAAGTTTTGGTCCCTTCAACAATGCTGGAGCTCCAATTTTTTTCCACATTTTAGTAGAAATTATCGAGTAGATTGATCCAGGGTCCCAATCCATCGTGCATTTTACACCATTGATGGTAACGTCAATTTTCTTGCATCGAGATGTTTTCTTGTTAATGCTGTAGACAGGGTTGGTCTCGCTATCGCTTTCTTCCACGGAAGAGTCAGAGTGCGACGATGTCGTTGATGAGGCCTCCGATGTCTCTGTTCGATTGTTAAGCTTCTGTAGTTTATTGTGTTTGTCCGTCTTGTCCTTGCGTTGTGAGAACAAATATGCTCTACCTGATTTAATACATACACTTTCGTAATGTCCTGTCATCCCACATGCTTTACATTGGTGGTTTTTAGCTGTGCAGTGCTCATAATCATGTATGTCACGCTTTCCGCATCGTTTGTATTGGTCTGGTCGCAACTTCCTGGATGTTTCGTTATTGATCGTAGTATCAGTGCGTTTCCCTGGTCTCTTCTGTTTAATTCTGTTAATATAGTAACTGTGTTTGTTACTTTCAGTGCTATTGTCGTTCTCTGCGATTTCACGTGACTGGGCAACTGCAAATATTTCTGCGAATGTTATCTCTCTCGTTTTGCCACCTTCTGTTACTTCTCGTAATTCAGGCCATCTTTGTTTTAAATCTACCTCCAGCTGTGTATGATTCAAACCGGTTGCAAACCGATCACGGAGCTGTCTCTCCAGCAAAATCCCTTCATAGCCGCAGTCTTTTGAAAGTTCCTTTAGCCTATTAGAATAATGTTCCATTGTTTCGCCGTTTTCTCTCGTAGAGTTCCAAAAATCAATTAAGGCTTTGTATCGCGTTTTCTTTGTTCTATATAAATCCAATAACTTCATTTTTATAACATCGTATGTCGCTGAGTCAAAGTCAGGAGTTAATGCTACCTTCAGCTCGTGGTATAATTCAGGTGTAATACAGTTAATGAGTAGGTCTTTTTGAATACTAACAGTTTCTTCACCCCATATTCGGCATTTCGCTTCAAACAGATCCACAAAGTTTTCTGCGGTGGTTGTGTCAGGGTTAAACTTGTCGCACTTGAAATGTTTTACAATGTTTTGTTTCGATGTAGAAGGTGCTGCGATAACATCGTTGTTTGTTATGCTGCTGTTTGGTGAGGGGCATCCCTGGTGTTGTTGCTGTTGTACGAGTTGTTGTAGGAGGACTGTTAGTATCTTCTGTTGTTCCTGTTGCGCGGTTAGAAAAGCCGTGAATTGTTCAGCGTTCATGTTTCCTTACTGAACAACACAATTTTCCTCGTCGCCAATAAAATAAAGCTTGTTGTGGAAAACATTAAGTAGTATTTTATTGTGAAAAAATCCAGAATGCAGAATCAATCAAAAAAGACAAAAGATATGGCATATGTCAACAACCAAAAGAGTATATAAAATTTATGAAACAATTAATTAAAGGAGTCTGTAACAGTAGTGACACACGTCGTATTCGCATCAAGTTGCTCAGCTGCAGCGTGAGCTTTGCTCCGTGTGACGGCGCCAGTAACTTTGTTCTCCATTTTATTCGGCTCTAAGGACCAACTGTCGATGTAGGGCGGGATTCCAACACAAAACAAACACAGTTACCGGCGTAAAGAGTATATTAGGTACTTTCTTTTCACATAAAACTCGCACATAGAACACAAATCACTGAGATACAATAAAACTAAGGACTAAGACTTCACTAAACCGATTTTGGCGGGAACGCCCGAACGATTTGACATACGTCCGCTCGCGGTGGTGTTGGACGGGCACTCTCAAAGACCTCAGAACAATAACAAAGCATAGAAGGAAGGTTAAAAACAGAATTCTGTAACTACCTTTAGTCCCGTTCTATTATTAGGTACGATAAAGGTACGATAAAGGATGTGGGAAAGAGATAAATGTTTTACTCTTTGTTTTACTTTCTTGGCATGGTCACAAGATCAATTGTCATTTGGTTAAAAAAGTTATAGTATGACGCGGCCAAATTTGATAGTACTTTGTTTCAATGCCTGACAGTTCGTTCATTGAACTACCTGACTTATTCGCGTGTTCATTGTTTACGTGTTTGTCGTAATCTTCCATGGTTTTGCGATGTTTTAATAATATTTCTACTGTTAGATTGCATAAATTCTTTGTTTAACTACAAATAGTGAGTGTGTGGACGCTGTGGAGCAATTTCTTGTGTGGTTGGGGGCTGCAAGTCCCATTCATAGCGAAAATAAAATGAACAATAAATATTGACTTTCCATCGGTAAGTTTTTGCTCAATTTCTTGTTGCATATGATCTGATAAACGAATATAAATACATAACAAATATTGCTGTGTCACTGTATAGCTGAAACCAGTCGTAATATTTATTCCAATAGAAGTTATTAGCGAATATTCGGAAATTGTTTTGGGGTTATCTTGATCAGCCATAGTGACGTAAATAATGTTGTCGATACTTTTCTTTTACAGATTTCCTAGACGATGTGAAAAAAAAATGGATAAATTGTATTGGTAGACGAAATTGGACTCCAAAAAGCACAGCCACATAATATGCTCCAAGCATTTTACTTTGTATTCATTTGGTAATGAACCTATGAAATGGATGTAGCATGTTCTTTAAGTCGTCACATTATTTGTTATGGATAGAACAGATTAAATGGTCTGATATACAGGATGAATTTTTTATCATGCACCAAATTGAAATGGGAGATTGTACTCATCATTATGAACAACTTTTACTATGGGACCAAACCTGAAATCGCGAAAAAAAAATCAGCTGTTCAGTACATTTTGACGAGTTTGATGTAGATAACTGTACTGAACAGATGATTTTTTTTTCGCGATTTCAGGTTTGTTCCCATAGTAAAAGTTGTTCATAATGATGAGTACAATCTCTCATTTCGATTTGGTGCATGATAAAAAATTCATCCAGTATTATGATATAATTAAGCTATTTTATTGGCAATAAATAGTATCCCGTTCAAATTAAAACTTTATTTATTACATTACAGGAAATACTTATGGAAGTCTGCGAAGAAGGACATAGCGCAGTACTGCAAATTAAAAGAACCGCTCACCATCAACAGCAATCTAACACGAAGACAGGTATAACATTTCAGAAATATGTTCACTTGATATATGCGATACAATGATATTATATTAAAAATATCATTGATGCGATATCATTCTTCTAATTATCCCAGTCGGAAATATAATCGTGTGCAAATTTATTTATTTATTTTTAATAAAAAATACGTAATTATAGGATCCCGTAGCAATGGAAGTTGAAACAGGACATAGTACATCGATACAGATTAATGAATCGCCACTGATCTTGACATCTCGTGAAATCATCTCACATCAGTCAGGTAAGACATACAAATAAAACTTAGTTTAAAGATTTAAGATTTTTTATCAACATTTTTATATTATAGGTAAATACCTAAATAAAAAAGTTGATAAAAAATCTTACATAAATTTTATTGAGAACTGTTTGTTTTAGGAATCCTTGACACAGATGACAATAACAAATTCAGAAATAATTGGATTCCATCCCGATTCAAGAAGACTGCGCTTTTGGCGAGTTCCTGGTCGCCAGAGCCGACTCCAGAATCCTCAGGAAGTTCATTCGTACCAGGGCGGAATGATTATGGTGTGGGCTGGAATTCGCCTAACAGATTATTAAAGTTGCTAGGCATTTTATTTTTTTATTTAAAATATTATCTGGTCGTTATTTATTTTTTTATGTACAAAAATTTGAATTTTCATAATAAATTTTATTTTTTCACTAACAACCATTTTATTTAATCAAATAATTCAAATCTCTATTAAATTACGCTTCTACCGATTTAAAATAATGTGTTACATAAAAAGTATTAAAATAAAAATTATTAGGTACTTTGAATACCCTTGTTCCCTAGACTTTGTTGAGTAGTCTATGATGTAATCTAAAATTCAAATAAATATGAGAAAGTAAGTTGCTAAAAACATTTGCAAAACCGAATGTCTCCCACTTGTTTTCAGTAAACTCATCAGTTATTATGGCAATTAAATACATTCTGGTTTAGCCGGGTCAGATTTAATACATGAAGAGCTGTCGGGAACCAAGGAAGACTTTGGTGATGATGATGACGAACTATTTAGTTCATACTTAAAGTATTGTTTCATTTTGAACGAATGTATTAAGTATTGGGATCATAAGGATGCTTAGTTAATTCAAAATTTTAGGTACGCACGGCTACAGATCAAGCTATACATTTCCAGTATAAGCTGATCTCGCATTTTATAGGATTTCCTTACAATGAGCGGTCAGTGTAAACTGGTAATGTATAGTTTGATGTGTAGCCGGGTGTACCTACGGTTATTATTCTTGGCAGTATAAGAAAGAATGTCATTGTAAATTCTATCGACGTTGAAATTTAGTGGGTACATCACTAGTCAGAATAAAATGAATGACAACCTACAAAATTTCGAAACGTCTTCTGTATATGTGTCCTTCTTTTACATCATAGCGGCTCCATAAGTCAAAATGAAACAAATATATTGAGTTCAGTTGCTATTTAAACACTACTTCTATGCTTGTTGTTCTTCTGAGTCAAAGACTGACGCGGCGGCGCGCGGCGCGTATCGTGGCGTCCCCACGCATCGGTTGGAGAGCGCGCGAACTCAGCACGGCTCTGCGCATGCGTAGGTACAAGGCAATATTATAATTTTGCTTCAGTGGTGCGAAGCTACAATTTCAATTCGCGCGTTATAACTTAAAACTAACATTTTATTTACACAGTTGCCTACACTATGCTTTAGTGATAAAGATGAAAATCTATTAAATATTGACAGATTGTAGTAGCTTGATGTCCTGGCGTCTGCACACACGGCTACACATCAAGCTATACATTTCCAGTATACACTGACTTCTCATTGTAAGGAAATCCTATACCATGCGAGAACAGCTTATACTGGAAATATATAGCTTGATCTGTAGCCGTGCGTACATACAAAGGACCGTAGGTCCATTGTTTTCGTCCCTCGTCATTTACGTCTCGTCGTTTTTGTCTCACGTCATTTTCGTCCCTGCCCGACGAAAACAAGAGAAAACTCCAAAAAAAAGTACTACTACATTATTCATCCCTGCCGAACCCTTTGAAAGAAAATAGTCGTGATGTTATGAAGAAATCAACTTTTTCGTGTAACTGTCCTTTCGCGCAAGTGTCTTTCGCGGAATTGGAGTCACGCAAGTATCCTTCGCGCGTATATGCGCAAAAGTCCATTCCCGCAAAAGTCCAGTCGCGGAAAAGTCCATTCACAGAAATGTATTTCGCGCAAGTGTGCTGCTGCCGGGGCGTCGCCGTCGGCGATTTTAAAATCTGACTGACATCCACACCTATGACAGTTCACACACAGGCAGGGACTGATATCGATATCCGAAATGTACCGATATTTTAAAGAAAATACCGATAACAGAAGCAATAACTGGTATAGATACCGATATTTTGTATCAGTAATTTGAGTATTGGTATAAAATTATTGATAATTATATCGATACTCAGTACTGATATTATCAGGAAATGTATAGCTTGATATGTAGCCGACAGCCGTGTGTACAAAGGGCCTAAATGTCTAGAAACAAACGAAAAAATAAACTTAAAGGTAAACAATACAAACCATCAATCTTGATATACCAATCACTAGAAACCAAAATTCACGTAGGTACACACGGCTACACATCAAGCTATACATTTCCAGTTTACACTGACCTCTCATTGTAAGGAAATCCTATCCAATGCGAGATCAGCTTATACTGGAAATGTATAGCATGATCTGTAGCCGTGCGTACCACACGGACGGACGATCGTTACTAGACGGGCCGGGGGGCAAAAGAAATCGAAAAGATAACGCGGCCGCAGGTAGAGGTATTTAGTAGTAATAAATCGGTATTTTAGTGTCGGTGGCGATACTGATAAAGGCGCATTAAAGTATCGATATTATGGCGAAAGCTCCAGGGTAGCCCGCGAAATTCAAAATTTCTTACGTTTTTTGCAATTTGTAGGTCAGTGTGAGCTTGTATGTTGATTAAAATATGATTCGCGGCCGTAGCTAATATGGCTTTACAGAATTATAATCATTAGAATCAGCAATACAACTCCATAACTTAGCATTTATCTCAAACCTCATGATTTCATGAAATAGCTAGATTTGAGGTAAATGCTAACTTATGCAGTTGTATTGCTGATTCTAATGATTATAATTCTGTAAAGCCATAATAGCTACGGCCGCGAATCATATTTTAATCAACATACAAGCTCACACTGACCTACAAATTGCAAAAAACTTAAAAAATTTTGAATTTCGCGGGCTACCCTGACGCATCAACCTTTTTATACTGAATAAAAATACCCGTATCAATATCGATAAAGAGATACCCAAATACCGGTATTTATATCGATATTTTTATATCGATACCAAAATTATATCGGTATACAGTCCCTGCACACAAGGTGACTGATGCTAGATACACACGCAATGACTTTAGTTGCGATTCACTGACGATTTCAGAATCTGACGTCCACACCACCACATAGATTTTGGCAACAGATTGGTCGCTACCGATTTCAAAATCTGTGTGGACGTGAGATTTTAAAATTGCCAGCGAGTCGCTGCATATCAAAAATCAATCTGCCTAGCCTTTTCCCAACTATGTTGGGGTCGGCTTCCAGTCTAACCGGATGCAGCTGAATACCAGTATTTTACATGGAGCGACTGCCAGTCTGACCTCCACAACCCAGTAACTGGGTAATACGATACCCCTTGGTAAGACTGGTTGTCAGACTTTCGGGCTTCTGACGACCCGTAACGACTGTCAAAGATCCACGAATGACAGCCGGGACGAACGGCTTAACGTGCTTTCCGAGGCACGGAGGAGTCTCGGTATGTAAAGATGGTCACCCATCCACTGACCAACCCCGGCAAGCGTAGCTTAACCCGATGGATCGACCCGTGTGGCTGTAATAACTTAGCCACGAGCTCCTCGTCGCTAAGTTATTACAGTCGCTGCATGTGTAACTAGTATAATAAAGGTGATGCACTGCGTGTGTACTAAGCTTTTGCGCAACTCTTTCCTCACTAGCGGTGGTTTTGTAAAGTGAGGGTAGGGGTGAGGCTTAGAGCATTAGTAAATGCTCTAAGGGGTGAGGGTATAACTTAGAGCATAGTAAATGCTCTAACTCTAAGGGGTATAATCGTATAATCATATCATGGGTATAATATATGTTCTGTGATATTATCTATGGTCGAAGAGGTTCTGGCGCCATAATACGAAACTGACAGAAAAGACTTGAAAATAAAATAAAAGATTTTCTTAGTCAGTTAGTCACAAATATTATGTATTTATCACTTCAATAGAAAGACCATAGGTAGTTATTATTGGTGAGTGTCCATAATCAATTAAAATTAGCTTGACCTGCATTGGTGTTTGCACGTGCTTATAGCTGTTCTAATGTGAGATTAGTGTTGTACTTTCATACTTTTGTAAAAATGATTTTATGACTCACCCTTGTGGTTGTGGGTCTGGGTTCGTTTATATCTAGTTTTTCATTAGTATGCATGCATGCATGTAGATATCACCAACAACTACGTGGATTAGTAACTACGTTGATTGTCATCCGGCGCGGGCGTTTACAAAAGAGAACACGTTCGAACCCGTCCTTCATCATTAATCAATCATCATAAGAATAAACAAAAAAAGTGAATACAAAGAATACACCAGAACTACAGAACATGTAAGTACTAATATGAAACTTTTCTCTTGAGTTTTCCAAATATAGTGGGTAGGTACCTACCTACATCAGCGGTAGGTAGGTATATATTAATATGGTAAAAGTAATTGTAAACAGTAAATGCAAGGGGTAATAGGAAACCATAAGTACCTGTAATATGATTGCTATTGCAGGTAAGGTACCTACTGTTTCCAATTGTCATTTTGGATTACTCCTTGTATTTTCTGGCTACTATCACCCTCATTCATTCTCCTGCCCTTATCCCAAATTGATTTGAGGTTGGTGTAACATGTCTTCTTCTTCCATACTTCTCTATATTAGTTGATATCTCGGTAGTCATCCCCTTTTCTAGCCATATATCTTTCACACAGTCTATCCATCTTTTCTTTGGTCTTCCGCTACTCTTGCAGCCATCCACTTTCATACTCAAAACTTTCCTCGCGACATTTTCCTCATTCCTCCGCATTACATGCCAATACCATGACAACCGATTCCCACACAACTTTTCAGTCACTGGTGCCTACAATCACCCTGGTTGAGTTAATTTAATTGAGAAAGGATGATAATATAATAGTTATGAAACAGATCTCTTATCTGATTTTGCATAATTACATATATATTATTATGATAAGTACCTACTTATATCCGAAAAACATAATTTTTGTTTGTTTTGTAATGCTTGAATTATTTTAAAAACTACTTTTTTCTACTAAGTCTGTTACGGTTTGGTTTAGAAAACTATAATTTAAGTGTTTCTAAACATATAACTGACCCACAAAAACCAAATTGATAAAATCTCAAACCATTGCATGCAACACAAATCCCAGAGACTTAATAGTGTGCCTAGGTATAATTTTATGTAAATAAATGAAATAATAGTCATTGAATTAATTAGAATTAAAAAAGATTTTAGCCAATTCAATACAAGGGATTCTAGTTGTGTAGGAAGTAGGAGCTAACTCAAATTCATCAGCCTTATCTTTATCTACTTAAATTCTTCATAAAGGTGCTATTCTCGAATTCTAGAATTTATTCAATAAGTTGGTCAAACATCAAATTTTTGTTTTGTTGCTGTTTCTGCTTCAATAAGGCACTTCCTTGGCAGATAAATATCTGTGTAAAATGTAATCTACAAGAGTCACAAAAGTTGGAAAATTTCTTTCCAGCAAATTCTCTTTGTGTCATTGTGGGAATCTTTTGGTGAGATTAGGGATGAAGGGGGAAAATATTACAACCAACATTTCTATCGCTATAAATCCATAACTTTATTTCTTGCTGAAAGACCAATATCTTAGCAGTTAATTATATTTGATCACCTTCAAAATATGCATATTGTATGTAATTCAGGCAGACAAATAATCAAGTAAATATAGTTAACTAGTTGACCCGACTAGCCGACAGACGTTGTCCTGTCCAAATTTCAATAATTCATACATTTATAAGTCCCATAGAAAATATAGGTACTTACTTACTTTCAGCTTTCCCGAATTTTAAAATTTTTCCGGCAACTTTTCCAATAACAATTAAGAACCTTCCTCAGACTTAAACAAATATTTGAAAAAAAAAATATTGCCGAGTTGGTCTAGCCGTTCTCGAGTTTTGCGCTTATCAACACATTTAGCCATTCATTTTCTAACTATAAATTAGTGGATATTATAACATGTAAAAAAAAAGAATTAGGTACATAATAAGTTTAAGTAAGTATAAACTTAGTAGTTTTTCATATAAGTTCTTAACCCCATGTGCTACTTTGCGATCTCGCTTCATCTTTAATAGAATTGCATCATGCTATCATTGTACCTATCTGTAATCGCAATTGGAAGGTAAACACATTGCATCAGATGTATCAGAAGTTATTTTTACGTGAAACTTTTAAAGCCATATTTTTTGTAAAGAAAAGTGAATAAAACGGAAAAACTCAATGTAAACAAGGGAAAACAATGTTTTCTGGGACGACAAAGATAGGTATATTATTTGCCATGAATATGACAGAGATAGCAGACCATGACGTCAAAAATATACTTTTGTGTTTGGTCCACGCAGAATCTTTAAAACGTGCACGAGGTAATTTTACTTAAAAAACAATAATGTTACGGACGGAAGATTCGCGGATGATTAAACATTAGGTTGATAATGAAATGGTTCGGTATAATATGAAAAATAAAACAACGCTTTGAAAACAAACACTTTATAATGATAGACTCTGCCGCTTCGAAGTTGAAACGGAACGTAGTTATTGCGTCAGACAATTTGAATATGCTTGTGCGGAGATGTTTTGTTGGCGCCAGTTAGTTATTCTTATTCATTCCTACTTTAAACCCACAGAGAACTACACGTACCGAGTTTTTGCTAATTACAATTTCTTAGTTGACGATTAACCTTGGAAAGTTAGTTTAGGGTGTATATTACAGTGCATTTTAAAAATTACTTTTCTGTTTTATTTAGGTCTTAAAGTTAAGACCGCCGTCCGTATAATTTCTGTTGAATCATTTATAGCACACTGAAAGCTATAAGGGTGAAGAAAGGTACTATTTAAATATCATGATCAACGCGGACTGCCCACAACTAAACAATCTGTTAAATACAGTTTCTTACGGGCCAGTAAATCGTTTCATTAACAAGCAGGTCGCTTTGCGCCGCATTATTTATTGTTGTCAAAGAAAAGACAAGGTAAAGAAGTTTAGAACAGTGCAATCTAGAAGCCATACAATGATGTAAGTACGTACTACTATTAAGTTTCCTAGTTCACTCATTTATTTTTACGTTACACCTTTATATAAGTAGATTGCTCATTATTATCTGTAGAAATCTATATCATCTATCTATAATATCTCTTGTGATAAGCTTACTTACTGCTTTTTATTATCCTACTGTTTTTTTATTATTAATATTCAAGTCATGTTGATAATCTATCACTTCATTTGACTTTGATAAAATGATAACGTTTAAAGTAGGCAACGTATTTGTGAAGTTGTTGAGCTAATATTATTGTATTTAGTCACACTAGAAGAGGCTAGATTCCTTTATTTTTAAATGAAGTCAACATCATTATGTAGTGCTATTTATTTTCATATGATCATCATTTTATCTATTTTGCATAGAATTCAGACAAAATAACATACCTACTTATATAGACTGATCTGATTGAACAGCAGGGGGTCTAAAACGGCCAATTTGACAGAATCATAATAGGATAATAGGTATTATGTCATCATATTTGAAATCGCAAAATAGTCACAAACTGACAATTCATAAATTTATGTCATAGCATGCAATTCATCTGTTTGACAGTTTTGTATGGAGATTCGTAAAATAGTCCACAAATTATGAATTGCTTTATTGAAGTTTAATGTCAAATAGCTATATATATCACTTTTAGAGGAATTGCTTAATGTGGCCGTTTTAGGCCCACTGTTCATCCGACTCGTCGTCGTTAAAAATAATGACGAAATGGGTGTTTGTTGGTCACATGTGGTACAAGTACTACTTTTTGGTGGAATTGATGTGACTATGTAACTTTCATTACTTACCAGCATTATGCCCCATTGTTTGCTAGAAATTGTATACTCACGTGTAGCTATAATTAGTTAGGTACCTACTCTGCCGCTGTAAGTGGCCCTAAAGGTAAACGCACACTTCTCTGCGCCGAAAGAGTCGACTACGTCGAACGAAACGAAGTTCCTAGTCATTCTTCCGGCGATTCGTCGATTTCATGCAACGAATTAAGAATGATATAGAATCATAACTCTCTTACGAAGACCGCTAAAACATGGTCCCAAACTCATACTACTAAACTGATAATACTAACGCAACACACGCACAGACAAAATATAATACTTTGCTAAATTTATTATGGCAACAATGTCGTCCGCCCATTTCGCTGCCGGACGACCGACATCTCGTCTTCCAGTGCTTGAACGCCACTCTCACACACTTCACTCTCACAGCCTTACTCCACCTGTCATCACTGCGCCTTGCCAGGTGTCCTGTCCAACTCTATTTGAGTTTCGTAACTCGTTTTACGATATCGAAAACCTTCGTACGTCTTCAGATCTCGAAATTGGAACTTGGGTCTATTATTAGCCTGATGCCAAGCGAATAACTGTAATGGCTTTTATTCCATGCGACTCAATTACGACATTATGTTATGTGTTCTATTCAAAACAACACCTCTACTTACTACTTTTAGGAATATTGTCGTGACGTTGAAGTATAGCTCTATGTAAACACAATTTATTGAAACTTGCTAGACGCTCACTACTCCTAAATATATTTCGCTAAGTACTAAATACACAGCGTTACATTTCCCTTGTTGCTTATACGGCAAACCTATTGGTTCACTGTTATCTTCGGCTCAATGACATTTTATTCTTCACGCAATTGAGATTAATTATTGCACTTGAATCTATCTAGGTACTTATTTTAATTTATAATCAAATATGTACAAGCATAATTATGAATAAGTAGGTAGAGTAGGTACATATTAAATGAATGTAGGTGAAATCATGATACAAATATGACACGATATCAACAAATAAACAGAATTATCATAACATACTAGCTGCTTATCAAACGGACGTAGTTTCGCGACTAAGACAAAAAATAATAATTACCAAAGGCTTGAGGAAAAAATGCTGAATAATTGAACACAATCAACTTTCACCTACCCCACGTAGGTAAACGTGCACGTTAAAAACATCCACTTTTTCATAAACCAGAAAATAATAAACAGTTTGTTCTCACTTCTGCATCTGTTTCGCTAAAAATATTAGCTCATAGGATGTTTGTTTCTGTTCGAGGAATTAATAAAAAAAGTTGGAACTCTTTCAACACGCTCATCTACAGAATATTTTCGGGGAAAGTAGAAGTGAGCTGTGTTATCACGCGGAGAATGTTGACATTGGTAATACCCAGAAACAAGAATAAATTAACGAAGTTTCGGAACAGGAAAATATAGTCAGAAACATTGTAAAAGACATGATAACTGTAATCATGATAGTGTTGGTTATGTGGACTTACAAAACAATTGTGTCACGTAATGTCGTCATTCATCATCAGCTTTTAGAAAGACATGCTTCTATTGCTGAAGATGTAGCTTCACCATTTCCGAGCCTATAGTGTTTTAGATGATGTTATATCATTTATCTCCCTGTAATCCAGCAAATTCCCTGATGCTCCGAGTCGCTGACGATTATTGTTATTTCAAGCACCCACCCATCTCTTATTTCTACATGTTATCGTAGGTACAATATGGAATAATATTACAGACATAGACTGAAAACCTAGTACATAAAAAACTGCAAAAATTGCAAATCATTCTTATCATGTTTATCTAAACCATTCTTGATGACGTAGGTACAGCGCGCCTCGGAGGCCCAGACGGGCGAGCAGTCTGTCTACGGCGATATTCAATGTAGTCATTCATGTGTTTATTTCTACAAGTCCGTATCCATATGTAGAACGGTGTCGAACGCCAATCTTCCTTGCAGAGGTCGTTTTGTTCGTTGGACATGTTTCTTATTTTTTTCGACGCTTTTGGACGATAAAGTAGCTCAGAATATGCATCATACATAACTAAGTAATTTATGTTGTTCTTCATATTGAAAATTGCAAACAAAACAGTTTTCTTTTCCATTGTTATTAGTAGATCACCTAGAAATTCTAGGAATACAAAGTGGTCGTGATCAAGATCAGGGTCGAACAAGAAATTATTTTCGACTAATATAAAAATAGAGATATGTAACCTATAATATAGGAATAAGATCTTGTAGATACGATATACCTATAAATCATTACAAAGAGTGACAAGCCACTCAGGGTAAATAGTGTACTTAGTAGGTACGTTTCAAAACAACAATAGCGTATTAGCAAAAAAGAGGTTATTCAACTTAGTTCAATGCCAGGAGAGAATGCGTCATTCGCAACCTGTGAAAATAACTTAGGTACTTGAAAGTGCTTGTGCGTTTCAATCCGACATGTGACGACTTGTAGGCACACTTGATGATTCTAAGGTACCTACGTCTACCTACATGTTGCTCCGATGTTACTTGGAAACAGGAAAAATATTTACCGTTAACTGGGACCTGGCAGCGATAATCCTGAGATCTGATGTCATACATTATAACGCGATTCATAATATTTGATAATAGGTATGTCTTTATCGGTAGCCTTGCTTCTTGTAAAGGCTCTTACAGACATAGGCGATATTATCGCGTCGCAACACCGCTACGCGACACGTCGCGACGCGATATCGCCTCTGTCTGTAAGAGCCTTAACAGTGTCAACAAGCAAAACCCTCATCTGCTTTCTTTTGTGTCTCTCTAGGACAGGTTGCGACACCTGCGACTGTAAATCTTGATCAGACGATAGATCAAGATTTCCATTTCTATCCAGACTACTAAGAAAATTTATTCGCTGCATTGAAGCTTGAAGCAGTTCATCACGATTTCCTTTAAAAAATCTCGTTTTGTTTACAAATTCATAATAGGTTAAATAATTTAAATAGGTTTACTTATACCAATATTGTTGATGCAATCCTTGTTGCTAACTTGATTTTTCAAAAGAGTTTTCTAAGTGCTTTAACTACATTATCTTATCACAGCCGCCAGAGGCATGGTCATAGTATGATCACCCTTTTTAGCTGTGTTCAAAGTCTTCGGTAGCTTTTATTTAAGTACCTATGTCATTTCATGCCAATAATAATAATGATATAAAATAGTACTTTTGCAGTCGCGTGGCTTATGATATGACTCATGATGAAAAACAGTACAGTATCCCTCTTGTTTTGTACGGTGTGATTCCCCAACTCTACATACATACAACAACGTATAACTCTATAATCTTTATACAGCACAATAGCGTGTAGTGCTACGGTCTCGTGACCGTGGTAATAGCACGATGCTATTGGCTCGCCGAGTTGACGTCATTTGAGCCGACCAATAGCGTGGAAGGAAAGATATTTTTAGAACGCAAAAGTTGAGTAGTGGGGATTTAGGAAAACTGTATGGGTCGCCACTGCCGTGAACATTGCACAACGTTTTCTATGTTCGCACGCAGTGCACGTATCGCTGCTTGCGGTTGGTTTATTTAATCCACTGAAGTTCATCAACAACGCTTTAGAAGTTGACGTGTTAAGAAAAGCTTTCGCCTATTATCCTCTTCATTTGTTGTGAGGGTAGCGAATACTATCAGTAAATAACTGGAGGCATTACAATATTTGTTCGTAACAAGGTGAGTTTTAGAAACTTATTCTTTACTCTGAAAAAATATTTAGTTTGTTCATTTAATATAACAGGGTGGGTGAAATAATTTACATTGCTGGTGGGGTTCTATTAAGAATCGTATTTTAATTTTTACCCAAATGCGTATAATGTCACAAAATTAAATCTTGTGCAATAATTTGGTGCGTAGAACTTTATTGTTATTTTGTGCTTTTAAAGTGTTGACGACTGTCTTAGAAAGTCCTAAATCACTGTCTCTAGTGTAAAAGTGTGTGTTTGTGGACTCTGTGGCAAAATTCACGTTGGATATTGAATTGTTGCACAATGATTATTTCGGCCCAAAGTTTAGAGACACGTTTCAACCTGTCGAGAAGCCCCGCGGTCACGTTGCTTCGTGTTTGTACCTACATTGGTTCGCACGCCGCACCATTATTCTAGAAAATGCGCGACAATTTAATCTTTTAATGGGGCTCTTTTAATGTGTTATTAATGATGTTATAAAATCCCATTCATAGCCTTGGTATATTTGGGACAACTTTGATACTTGTTTTGTAACCCTGAAATTAATACAGTAGGTAGGTACCTACAATAGGTAATTGAATAGTCTACGTTTAGGTCATTATCACTTTACCTAGGTACCCAAAAGCTCGCTGCGTGATACAATTCCTGGCGCTTTGACAGGTGTAGTTCCAAATTGTTTGGTGATAAAATAATTAGATTTTAGTTGGTACTTTTGGATGTGGTCTTGGTAATTCTATGTAGAGGGAATGACGCATTTATAGGGAGCAAAGACCATAACCATGTTGTGAATAATTGTTACTCATCTTTAATACTTACCTATCGTTCGCTGACGTTTTTTTGATCTATTTTCCTTATTCACAAGTTCTTGTTTTCTGACACTGGCGGTTTGCGTCTGTCTATACATTAGTAGGTGTACTTACCTACCTACCTAACTACTTTATAGTAACACGCTAGGTACTTATTTTTTCCCGACTTCTAATTTTTTATTTGGTTAGTTTTATTCTGAAATAAGTTGGAAATATGCCAAACCTCGACGTTTAGACGTATTAGTCGGAGACAAACAACTTTTTTTATAAGTCCTAGTGTATTTATAACAATGTTTTAAGTAATACATGGGTAATTAATTTTGAAGAGTAAGTAGGTTGGCATGTTGCTTTTAGTCAAACAAAAGATCCATATTCAAAGTTCCGGCTAAAACCGGTCAAAATTTTCCGTAGGCGTCCGTCCACCTACGACAATAATGATACTAGCAAGGTCACATCGATAACTACTTACGTCAATCAATTCTCGAACCAAAAAAGAAAAATATTATTTTTTTCTACCAACTTTGTTATCAGACGACACTTACGACGTGAACTGTTTTTCTTATTGATAGTCACGATAAAAAGAGATAGTGTCGCTTTAAAGCGAGATAACTTTGTCCGCGGAAAGCTATAAAAGAGAATACACTGATATTAATAATTTATTTCTGTTTGTTCCAGGCCTACATTCGGCACCGTTAGTTGGTTCGGAGCCTAGAAGCTTAAAATTTCTATAGGAGCTCAAGAAGAGTTCAAAGAAGTAAGTAATTGCGTTCACCCTATTTTCCGAATTAAAGTTTTTGTTCACAGGAACCATTGGAAAATTTCAGACCCCGAAGAATTTCAAAATTAAGTTCACATTGAATTGGTGGATTTGGAAAACTTAATTTCATCGCAAAATTTTCTTGATTTTTAAAGACGCACTAATAAATAAGATAAAGTTCAGACTATTAAGTACTTCTGTATTTAAAAAAAATTGAAGTTTTAATTGGTTAAATTTTATCAAAATTTTATTTCGAAATTACTGATCTTTATAGTCTTGATCGATAATTTAAATAATGTGCATAATTTATGTCGCGTCTACATTTTTACACATAACGTTCCAGCCTTCATACTACCCACCATCTTTTCATTTCTTTTGTTGGCCTTTTTCCAATAACTTGCACGTGTGTGCCTGCTCTTAAATATTGGTTCTACAACAGTTGAAATACATAAGTATACCACAGATTCACAAACTTCAACACTAACGTACCTACCCAAAAAGATAAAAGTAAATACGTAGGTACGTTTTGACTAGCAGATAATTGAGATAGCCTGCAAATTTCCAAGGACATTGAGATTACAATTCAACTTGGAACGTATACTAAGTACCTATTCATAGTTACATTTTCCTTAATAATTAAAGATTTAGTTAATTACAATAGATTTAAGACATATTTAGTTAATTACTATAAAATAGCTTTAGATAGTTCTTAATTTACTTAGTATACAATAGGTACATAGATAAGTTATGGCTTCGTCATTACTGTGAAGCGTTTTTCCGCAGTTTCCAGTCATTATCATTAAGATAACGCTTCAATTAAATTTTAATGTAGATAAGTTTGTACATAATTGTAGTTTTTACTAACAGGAATCTTACAGGAATTATACTTTCGGTTAGTCGCTAAAAGATAGCCACCGAAACCAAAAATGACTCTTTTCTTGACACTTCGTCGAACGCTCCTTATTTATTCTGAAGAGCGAAATTTTAAGGGCAGGTGACATTATGTTGATTGCATAACCACGGTGACAGAAAAAATATGTTGTTCTTTATTTCTCGAATTCCAGTTTATAATCATATGTATAGTATTTAAATATTTATGCAATCATCATTCCTTCAATGCTGTTGTACAACTCCATTATATAACACACGTATGCTATGTACATATTTTCAAACACATTTTCATTGGTATTTCAAGGTCTCGACCTTTCAGTCACGGACTTCACGGTAGTCATACAACATGTCATACGTGTAGGCAAGGTGTCCTTGATCGCTTCTACATTCTTTTTGTCTATCTCATTATGCAAATTAAAACTGTAATTGGCTTACTGATGATGGAACATAACATTCGTGTGATGTTTCAAACATTAGCAAAAGATATAACAGCGAATTCATTTTTATTTCTCATTTGCAACTCCCCTCACAATCCTTGTACCTATGTTGTCCTACCACCTCCCATATCCTGCTTCATATGAGTATGCACACATTATGTTACGTCGTATCATTTCTGTTTGTAGTTCTATTCAAAATGGTTGCTCAAAAGATCACCTGTCCGAGTCGGAGCGACGATATCGGAAATCAGTACGATACGAACACCAAAAGACATGGTTTTTTCGCAAACGAGTCTCAATACTCAAACTGTTTTGAAAGTGGTAGAGCTAGATCGTTTAAAGACCGAGAAGAAGAATTACGTAAACGGTCTAACCGGAGTGATTACCGACGGATATTCAAGCAACGCAGCACCGTCTTCGCCAGTGGCTACAACCAGCAGCTTTGCAGAGGTAAGAATGGCACGCGCAATCGTGAGTACTAATAGATCTAATGCATTACTATTATTAATAAGATTATTGTTAGTTTCTCCTCACAATCTGAAATACATGCTAACATAAGATAACTCTGATTTCAGGTTTACTTGAAACCGGAGCCCCTGTTCGAGAGCGCAATGTTGGACTACGAGTTCTTCCAAGATCTGGTTCCGTTGTCCTCCGATCCCGCAAAGGAAGAAGTAGTACAGACCATTGGTAAGAAAAATTGTTTTGCACCCTTAACTTAAACGAATTTAAAGTAAATGTAAATCCAAAGTTAATTTTTAAAGACAAAATCTCTGTAGTGTTGATGAAAAACATCATAAAAGAAGTTCCTAAAAATCCTAACTATTCTTTATAAACAAAAAGAGAAGTCCTGACTGACTGACTCATCAACGCCCAGCCCAAACCCTTGAACCTAGAATGTTGAAAATTTGCACAGAGGTCCCCTTTGTAATGTAGACCAGAAATAAGGATTTCCCGGTAGTACGTTCCCGTGGGATATTTTCCGACATCCACGCGGGCGAAGCCGCGGGCAAAAGCTAGTGGTTAATAAGGCCAAGATATTAATGTATTTTCCCCCTAAACAGATTCATCTAAGAAAACTGAAGAAAAGGCACTTAAGATCGACACACCATACACACCATTCTCACCGCAAGGTTGGGAAACACTAGACGTTAACTCCCAGTTTCCACAGGCGGCAGGCTTATACAACATTTCGCCGCACGAACCACTGTCACCGAACGACAAGTTCCCGCAGCACGACATCAACATGCCTACCTTCTCAGAATGGGACAAAGATAACAACATGCAATTTAAGGAAACATTCTTAGATATTAGCAGACTGCCAGTGGTTATTGGAGACTTAGCGTCAGAGATGGTCGCAGATACTAATCCGTGGCAAGGCCAGGATCCAGTAGAGTTGACCACCACACATGACTCCCAATACTATCATATGTACACTCACCCACCACAAAACACAACGCCCTTCATCGATGCAGAAGACTCCCTTGATCTTAAATTTGGATCCGTCATCCCACGGGAGGTGGAGAGTAACAACGTGGTTGTTTCGGAATTCATTATCAATGAAGAGCAAAATCTAATGGGGATGATGGAAGCGCCGGCAATGCCGAGGAGGGTAGCGGGGCTGTCCGTGGACGTGTCGGCGCGGGCCCCGAGCTGGCCGTACGACACCATCAGCACTCCGGAGGTGCTCAGCTTCGTCGAGCAGTTGGAGAAAGAAAAAGGCTCACAGCTATTGGTAAGTGTTCCTGACGAATCCCATTTTTTTTACTGTCTATATTAATACATTCAAATTAGATTGTAATTTGTCAGATGATTCATTTTTGTTTATCTTTGTTTCAGAAACCACCAGAGCACTGGCCGGCCCAGGACGTCTCACTGTCCAGCTCAAGAGAGACGTTCACTGACCTATCCTTCTCCACTTCAAAAGAAACATTCACAGAAATGGACACACCACCACCACCGCCAGTCGACTACGAGCCCATTACCCCTAAAAGCGAATCTCACATGGAATCAGACAACGATGACGTCAAATCAACAGCAAGCAAGAGGCGACGCCAGGAAAGTGATGAATCCGATGAGACTTACACGCCGTACTCCGAACAACAACCATCAAGGAAATATAGAAAAAGGAAACCGAGTGTTCCCATCAAGGACATGATTCTGGCACTAGAAGGTCAACCCAAGGCGCGAAGAGGACGGCCTCCCAAGAGAAGGGAGAGCACAGTGTCCTCGGTGTGTAGTGTAGATGACAACTCGTCAAATATTTCTACACAGGAATTTAAATATAGGGAATTAAGAGATAAGAATAATGAAGCATCTAAAAGGTCTCGAATGAACAGGAAACTCAAGGAGCTACAAATGGAACAATTAGCTGATGAATTAGAAGAGAAGAATAAAAAGCTAAGAGTCAGAGCTGATATTCTAGAAGAAATGACAAAGAGGCTGAAGAATGAATTGATGTCTGCTATTCTCAAGAGCAAGTGAAAAGCGAACATCTTTGATTTTTTCGGTGACCTCAGTCTTGAGCAACTTGAGTTTCATGTCTCATTGTTCGTCAAATCTATATTCATAGATGTGCTTTAGTACAAATTGTAACTTTAATAGGCACAAAGATATTGGTTTCGTTTCTATGATTATAGATCTAAAGATCTTGCCATGCATGCTAGATGCTGTATTTGTAGTTTTAAATTCTTCAGTTGAATTAGTTGTAATCTATGGTCTATAAAACATTTGAATGTTAAAAAAAAAAACAAAAACATTTATACTTACTTAAAAATAATATAATTGTAATTAATTTACAATCTATTAGTTAAATGCATGGTTTAAAGTTTATTTTCTCATTAAAAATTGTCTTGTATGTTATAAATTGTAATTGAAATAAATTGTTGTAATAAAATGCTCCAAATTTTTTTCCTTTCCAAAATACGATGTCACACAACAAAACTAACATTAGGAGTCCATTGAAAACATAAAGATTGTTGTTTTGAATAAATTACACTATTTTGTCCACATACACAGGGCGGTCTTGTCGCTAAAATCGAGTCGCTTTACCTACCTGGCGAAAGCGCTAGGCTTCGTGTGGCTGACACTGGCTTGGCCACCATCAGGGATTTTACTTTTGATAACACAAAAATTTAGTCGGTATTAGTCGAAATTTGTCGCCAAATATCAGAATTTGTCGGTCACTGGTTCAAAAGTTATAAGGGGTCATTGGTGGCCGATCTGGAGAGTCTCCCCAGCTTGGCCACCTTTATATCTCAAAAACTGGGGCACCTAGCGAAGATCTGTTTTCTCCCAGATTTAGTCGCTAATTAGTCGAAATTAGTCGCCAAGTCACAGATTTAGTCGGGTCTTAGTTTAGAAGATATAATGAGTTCAATTTTTAAGTATAGTTCAAGAGCTAGATTGAAGAGTTTACGATAAAATCTTTGATCTAGCTCTTGGTCTATACTTAAAAATTGAACTCATTATATCTTCTAAACTAAGACCCGACTAAATCTGTGACTTGGCGACTAATTTCGACTAATTAGCGACTAAATCTGGGAGAAAAGAGATCTTCGCTAGTTGCCCTAGTTTTTGAGATATAAAGGTGGCCAAGCTGGGGAGACTCTCTCCAGATTGGCCACCAATGACCCCTTATAACTTTTGAACCAGTGACCGACAAATTCTGATATTTGGCGACAAATTTCGACTAATCTATACTTATAATAAATCTGTAGAGAGGTCAATTCTGTACATGATATATATTTTCAAAATAACTATCAGGGGGTAATTAGTGATCGATACTGATGCCAAAAATGCAATCAGTAAAATTTTTGTCTGTCTGTCTGTCTGTCTGTCTGTCTGTCTGTCTGTCTGTCTGTCTGTATGTTCCTTATAGAAACAAAAACTACTCGACGGATTTTAACGAAACTTGGTACAATTATTCTTCATACTCCTGGGAAGGTTATAGTATACTTTTCATCACGCTAGAATCAATAGGAGCAGAGCAGTGAAGGGAAATGTTGGGAAAACGGGAGAAGTTGCTCCATTTTTTAAGCTTCCGTCGCGTGTGCAGCCTTAATGGTTAAAGCTACATAGAAATCATTTATGACGGAAATGTTCTACATAAAATTATCTAAAAAATATCCCACGACAGCATATATCTATCTTTTATGGTTGACTCACAATAACACGTGTAACTCCCGATAGCTTAGCAGTCCAATACATTAACTTAATAACTTACAAGGAGTTACACGCTGACGGAGTCGCGGGCACAGCTATTAATAATAATATTCTGCGGTTCCTTATTGCGATATTTTTCAACAGTATTGTGGATTGACATATTATATTTCCCTACTAAAATACGAAAGTTAATCTGTCTGTTACATCAAAACCACTGAACCGTGAGGAAGGACATATGGTACTTTTTTACGAAAAACGACGGAAACGCGGACGAAGTCGCGGGCAAAAGCTAGTTAACGACTAAATCTTTGTGTTATCAAAAGTAAAATCCCTGATGGTGGCCAAGCCAGTGTCAGCCACACGCTTCTTGCAAGTAGTCTCAAAATGGCCGAAATCATTACATTTCAAAATGGCCGCTAAACAATAATTCGCAAAATGACAAATCCTCAAAATAACCAAGATAGAAATAGGGTCGATTCTCAAAGTTCGAAAAAGGGCTACTTCGCAGAGTGTAGGTACCTACTATTCTGACTGACAAAGAATGTGTGATAGATAATGGTATGATACATCAAAAATATTTCCCAAAAACAGAATAGACACTGTTACCATTTTTCGTAATATTTCAGTCTGGATGGTAGGCACTCGTAAATCGTTGCTGGTTTTTTTTTTGGGAAAAGGAAAATGATTTTACTAAACGAGATGGGAATTCCCCTGGCGGAGATATTACGAACGCGTTCAAAAATCAACTTAAGATGCGTTCAAAACTTAACGGAAACGTAACGTCTGATAACATAAGATTTTTCATACATAGCTGATGCAATCATGCTAGATAAACACAATTCTGAGAAATAAAAACAGTTACTTTCGTCAGTCAACGTGGCAGCTATGATATTCTTTACTGTACACACGGCTACACATCAAGCTATACATTTCCAGTTTACACTGCCCTCTCACTGTAAGGAAATCCTATACACTGCGAGATCAGCTTATCCTGGAAATGTGTAGCTTGATCTGTAGCCGTGCGTACCAACTTTTCAATCAATATGTATAGCCTTTTCCCACCAATGTTGGGGCCGGTCGGCTTCCAGTGTTACCGGATGCAGCTGAATACCAGTATTTTTTTACATGGAGCGACTGCCGATCCGACCTCCACAACCCAGTTACTGGGTAATACGACACCCCTTGGTAAGACAGGTTGTCAGACTTTCGGGCTTCTGACGACCCGTAATGACTGTCAAAGATCCACGAATGACAGCCGGTACCAACGGCTTAAGGTGATTGCGCTGTGTAGCCCGCGAAATTCGATTTATTTTCGGTTTTTTGCAATTTGCAGGTCCGTGTCAGGTTGTATCTTGATCAAAGTATGATACGCGGAAATAAAACCTATGTATTTATATAATTATAACCATAAAAATCATCAATACATCTCTCTGAGTTAGATTTCGTGCAGAGTCGCTAGATTTCGTTCGTTTGACCTGCAAATTGCAAAAAACCCAAACAAAATAATTTCGCGGGCTACCACTGCGCATCATCCATAAGGAAGATGCGCCGGGTAGCCCGCGAAATTCAAATTTTTTGGCTCTTCAATTCTCCATTATAATTTCGTGTTTCTAATATTGGATGAACCCACAATTTTCTGTTTTTACGCCGCCGTCGTCGTCGTATGAACAAAAGCAGCAGAAGTGTTTCCTCCTCAAAATCCATGATGCTACTGATTTGAAATTGCCAACTGCTCGAGTAGTTAAACTAACTGCTCGAGCAGTTATCAATGGCAGTTTGGAGATAGTTGGCGGTTAAATAAAACGCTTGTCTCCAAGTTGAAGATTGATTCAGAATGATGTTTTATTTTCCAAATGTTCCCGCTTATATCCTATTTTACAATTATGAGCTAACCAATAAAAACTAGAGAATTAATATTTACAAAATATTAGCCAATCAGAGCGCAGCACACTGTTGTCCGTTGGCGCCGCGAGGTGGCGCTAGTGTCGCTTGTGTGTGACGCGCGCGCGCTTAAGGTTATAAATATAGGTGACGCTTGCCACGCGTCATTGACGCTCGGCACTCGTCGCGTGCGGTTGTGCGCTCTCGCTGCTCCCGCTGCGCTCGCTGTCCAGAGTCTCCCTTCGCTGCGCTGCTCTTCGTGGCGTCCTCGTAGTCACCCGACTACTCCCGATCGTCGAATAATTAATTATTTATTTAATTAATTATTTCGACATACGATCAGACCAAGTGCCTTTATCAAGGCAAAATATTTCTCTCTCGGACTAAACGTCTTTCGCGCTCCTTTTGGCCCCTTCTGGGTAAAATCCACTGTTTCGTGGTCCTCGGAGGAAACCTCACGGTGCCAACGAATCCGAGTGGGGTGTTGACCCAACACACCCGCCGAACCCCTTCAGGGAGAGGCAGTCAGCTGGACGGGTCCCAGTGTTATCCGGCCTTGGGGGGTCTCCTAGTCGGCACTGGATGACAGTTTTGCTTTCACAGCTTGCACCTAGTGTCTTTAGGGTGTGTCTACACCCTTCGCGCTAGTTCTTAGTCAGGGCCCCGTTGCACATTAAGACTGGCACGGATGACTCAAGCGTAGGTCGTTCACGATAGGTACACACCTCCCTGTCATCACCCGACAGGGAGGGTTAGGGCCCCCGGGCAATCCCACCCGGGGAGATAGGTGTTAGGGTTTCATAGGTTTTTGTATATGCTCCTCCTCTAGGATGTCCGCGTCCGCATCAGCGAAGGAGCTGTACCTTAAGGATATCCTTAAGGATCCAGACTCCTTCATTGAAGCGCTACTCAAAAGCCCCGATTTTCGCGCGAAAATCGCGGCTAAACTCGCTGAGTCTCAGCATGCCCCTGCCTCAGACATCGCTACTTTTAGCGATGCTCTCGAGCCCACCCAATCCTCTCTTCCTACGGTCCATTACGTAGACTGCCCGACAGTGTCCATGGACACTGAAGGCCAAACCTCTCCTGACTCTTCCGATATCGAGGCCGAGCACTCTGCCCAGCCCGTTCTTTCGTCCCCTTCCGCTTCTTCTTCTTCCGACGACGACGACGGCTTTCAGGTCGTCGAGGGTCGGAAGAATAAGAAAAGGAAGGCGACGAAAGCCGCGAAAACCAAGGCGAAGAAGGGAAAGAACTCAGACTCTCCCCCTCCTCCACCTAAACCCTCTGACCTGCCCTTGGCCCCACCCGCCCTTACCATTCCATCCTCCTTGCAGGATGCCCCCTCTAAATCATCCTCCTTGCAGGATACCCCCATTGCCCCTTTTAAGTCGCCCGCCACGCCTCCCGTCTATATTCAAGACAAGGCAAAGTGGACCGACGTCTCTAAGTGGTGTACCGATCTCGGGATCGGTTTCACCAGCGCCCGCTCTACCCAACAGGGTATTAAGGTATCAGTACCGACGTCGAAAGACTACAGGGAACTTACCAAACTTTTAAAATCGAGAGTTGTGTCTTTCCACACATACTCTCTACCCGAGGATCGCCAGACTCGCGTGGTGATCCGTAGGATCCCTAAAGAAATTCCGACTCAGGAAATCAAAGCCGACCTTGAGTCGCAACAGATTCCTGTAGACGAGGTTCATCGGATGCACCGCTCCAGGGGAGGGGAAGCTTACGATATGGTCCTCGTAGTCTGCCCCCCCTCTGAGGGGTACCATCCGATTTTTAAAATCAAATCGATATGCAACTTGGTAGGCTTTGAGATAGAGAAGCCCCGTAAAAATGGCCTCATTGGCCAGTGCCACCGCTGCCAGCTTTACGGGCATTCTCAAAGGAACTGCCATGCGAGACCCAGGTGCGTCAAGTGCCTGGGTGACCATGGCACTTCTGAGTGCTCTCGGCCAAAAGACCGCACCTTGTGCACCGAGCTTCCGAGCTGTGTGCTCTGCGGTGAAGCTGGTCACCCAGCTAATTACCGTGGCTGCCCTAAAGCCCCAAAAAATAATAATTCCTCTAAGCTGAACAAACGTTCGGACGTTCGTCAGCAAAGAGAATGCCCTTACTCTTTTAAGGTACCCGACATGCCCCCGCGGCTTAGTCCCCAAAGACCGAACCCTTGGTTCGCAGGCCTCCACCAGCAGGCTTTCCCTGCTTTGAGGTCCTCGCAACCTCCTCTTTTACCCATGCCGGCTCTCGTGGATCATAGCATCCCAAAGCCACCCCTTACCCAACCCACTAAACTCGCGGCCGCGCCTAAAAACGCAGCCGCCACTACCGCTAATGTTACCGTTACCGCGTCCCCGAACACTATTGGGGCCGGCAACAACACTATTGACCCGTTCAATATCATTACCGGTACGTTCCTAACATTTATGTCGCCCCGTGCGATGCAAATGGCTAACGAGCTAGTCGTCGCCAGAAGCGCTGGCGACTTGCGCAAAATTCACGACATTTATAATGCCTACCCGGAGATCACGCAAGCCCTGGTCTCCTTCTCCAATAAATCTAACCAATAATGGATAGACAAATTATTGCGAGAACCAAACCCCGATCCCTTAAACTAGGTTTTTTCAATGCCAATGGCATTAAAAACCAACGCGACGAAATCTGCACTTTCCTTCGCGACCACCAGTTAGATATCCTCCTTGTACAGGAGACCTTTCTAAAACCCAACCACCGTAACCCATCAATTGCCAACTACCGTATAGTGCGCAATGATAGGACGCGATGCCACGCGGGTGGTACCCTAATCTACTACAAATCCACCCTTTATTGCATCCCCATTGACCCTCCTCCTCTCTCACGTTTGGAAGTGTCTGTCTGCCGCCTTGGCATGACAGGCCACCAGCCGATCACTTTAGTATCGGCTTACATTCCTCCCCGTACCGCCCCAGAGAATTACCAGAATTTATCTGACGACTTTAACATCTTATGCGGCTTGAGTGACTCCGTCATTATAGCGGGCGATCTCAACGCCAAGCATACCGCCTGGAATAGCTCCTTGATCACCACCAGAGGTAGACACTTGTTCGACCTCTGTTCCATTTTAAACTTTGACGTCATTGCACCAATGACTCCTACACATTTTCCCCACGACCATAACCATACCCCTGACGTACTTGATGTAGCGCTTCTAAAGAATATCAACCTTCGGTTGGACTCTATAGAAGCGATACATGAACTGGACTCTGACCATCGACCGGTTGTCGTAAGTCTAGTCCCCCGTTTAGGGCTCCGTGACCCCTCAGTACCACCTCGCACCCAAAAAGTGACGGATTGGACGAAAGTAAGCGATTGCCTGAAATCCTCCTCTTCCCCTCACTTAGACGCTATACCCGATCATTTTGACTCTATCGCTGACACGACGGCCGCGATCGACTCACTCACAGAACACGTACAATCTGTCCTGAACGATTGTTCAAGGGAAATTCCAGTGGCGGAAGACCGTCGCTGGAAGTTGCCGGACGATGTACGTGAGCTGCTGACTGAGAAGAACGCGGCGGTCCGTGCCTACAGCAACTTTCCCTGTCGCGCGAACAAAGTCCACATGCGTTACTTACAGAAATCTGTAAGGACACGTATGGAGGAACTGCGTAACGCCGGCTGGGATAAGATGCTGAGCGAACTAGAGCCAAACCACCTTGCCTTCTGGGATCTCCAGAGGAGACTTAGATCCCCGGGGATAGCTTCTATGCCACCCTTAGTCCGCCCTGACAAAACCATTGCCTTCGAGGATGTCGACAAGGCGGAATGCCTTGCCGACAGCCTCGAGGCGCAATGCACACCCAGCTCTCTACCGGTTGACCAAGCTCACCTCTCTGAGGTCGACGCAGAAGTCGAACGTAGAGCCTCCCTTCCTCCCGTCGAAGACCCTGATTATCCCCTGCCCCCCGTCACTCCGGATGAGGTGCATGAGATAATCAAGGGTCTGAGACCCCGCAAAGCCCCTGGCTCAGATGGTATCACCAATAGGGTGGTCCAACTGTTCCCTGCCCGTTTAATAATGCTCTTGACCATCATCTTCAATGGTGCCTTGAGCAATAACATATTTCCGCAAGCCTGGAAACAGGCCACCGTTATCGGTATAAATAAGCCCGGTAACCCCAAGAGCGAGCCCTCTAGCTACCGCCCCATTAGCCTGCTCAGTGTCCTCGGCAAAGTCTATGAGAGACTTATTTATAAGCGCCTCAGAGACTATGCCGAGACAAAGGGCCTCATACCTAACGAACAGTTCGGGTTCCGTACCCAACATTCTTGTGTACATCAGGTCCACCGCATCATCGAACACATAGGCGCTGGCTTTCAGCGCGGTTCGATGACGGGAGCGGTATTTTTCGATATAGCGAAAGCTTTTGACAAAGTCTGGCACAACGGCTTAATTTATAAGCTTTACAAACTCGGAGTGCCAGACCGTCTCGTGCTCATTTTACGTGACTTTTTGTCAAACCGCACCTTTCGATACCGTATCGAAGGAGCGCTATCTTCTCCCCACCCTATCCGCGCAGGCGTACCACAGGGCTCTGTAATTTCACCCCTTATCTTTACTCTATTTACCAGCGATATCCCGAAAAGTAGAAAGGCTCAGTTGGCTCTGTTCGCAGACGATACGGCCATCTACTACACGGGAAAAAGCCCAGACGCGATATCTCGTACTCTCCAAACCTCAGTCGATAACCTCGCCTGGTGGTTTCGTAGGTGGAGAATCGAAGTAAATCCGAATAAAAGTCAAGCGGTTCTCTTTCTGAAACCGTACCACACACGTCCTTTACCCCGACCAATCACGATGTTTGACAAGCCGATCCCTTGGGAGAAGCGAGCCAAATATCTCGGTGTCACGCTCGATGAGCACTTAAGCTTCTCCGAGCACATAAAGCTCGCTCGTTCACGGGCCGCTTTTGCCCTCGGTAGACTCCATTCCGTTCTGAATGCACGTAGCAAATTGTCACTTAAGTGCAAGTTGCGCATTTATACAGCCGTCATTCGGCCCATCATGACCTATGCGGGCTCGGTATTTGCTCACGCCAAGCCCCATCACATACATAGAATGCAGACACTGCAAAACCGTTTTCTCCGAAAGATAACGGGTGCCCCCTGGTTCGTTCGGAACGAAAACCTCCACCTTGACCTCAAAATCCCAACGATCCGACAATTTCTGAAACGCAATTCCGTGCGTTTCTTTGAAACCGCCGCGAAACATCGCAACCCTTTGGTTGTCGAATCCGCCAACTATGTTCCCTCCCGGATTAGTAGGACCCGCCGTCCTAAACATGTTCTCTCCGAACCTGATGACCCTATAACCCTCCTACAGGAGAGTAATAAGGCCACCAGTACACTCCGCAAACGTAAATTAAGATCTACGTTCCGACCTCGCCGTCGAGGTCGGAAACGTAATTGCCCACCACCCCCTTGCCCTCTACTCGGCGAGGCTGCGCCAGCCGGTAGCGCAGCCGAGCCTGTAGCCTCTAACCCGCCACTAAACTCCCCTTGCCCACCGATCATTCTCGTACCTAGTAGTACCTTGGATGTTATCGCGTCACGACCCAGCCTGAACCCTCTGGCTGACCTCCCTACCCTTACCGCAGCGACGTGCAGAGTCGCTCAAAACCCCTAGTTTTAAGTGTTAGTTGTAAGCCTGGCCGGAGGCTTTAAGCTCTCGCTTAAAGCAGCCACAGGAAAGTCCGGTTAAACAGTCTCGACCCCCCGTGGTCAACTGCGAGAAGCCATTCAAAAAAAAAAAAAAAAAAAAAAAAAAAAAAAAAAAAAAAAAAAAAAAAAAAAAAAAAAAAAAGCCACGCGTCATTCGTCGAGGCGACCGGGTCCAGTGCAGATGTGTTGTTTGTGCTCGCGAGCGGCGAGAGCGGGCGACAGAAGATCGTAGTGTTAATCGGTGCTGCTGGTCGGCTGATCTTGGTGAATGGGATCCGGAGTGTGGTTTCGCAGGTTCCTGTTTCTTTAGTGGACGGACGTCAAAAACGTGTAAATAGTTCTTTTCAGAACTGGTGTTTCTTTAGCGGGTGTCAAAACGTGATGTGATAAATAGTTCTTCTCAGAGCTGCAATCTCCAGTGAACGATAATTGTTCACTGGGTATTTCTTTAACGGAAGTCAAGGCGTGATGTGATGTTGTAGTGTGGTGGCTACAGTACTCCCCCTCAAGCGAAGCGTACCGGCAGCTTGATGGCACGACCCGTACGTGTTGATTTGTTCATGGCGGGTTGTGACGTCATGTTGGCGGGAGGTACTTGTGTTGGTTTCTTGGTAACGGGAGTGGTATTGCTCTGGGTTTTCTTGGTAATGGTAACGGTATGGTTTCTTGATGTGGTAATCTTGCTTGATGGTGAGGTATTGGTATCTTCTGTGACAACGTATGCAGGCTTCAATCGATCGATAGAAATGTTGACTTGCCGATCTGGTAACTGTATGGTGTAAACTTTATCTGTACGGTTTACGATTCTGTAGGGGCCTTCATACGGTGTCTGAAGTGGTTTTTTTACTGCATCTGTTCTGATAAATACGTGACTGCACTTGAGTAAATCTTGATGCACGAACACGCTTTTATTATTGCTGTGATGCTCGGTGACGGCTCGCGGCTTGTTTGCTTGAATAATATCACGCAATTTTTCAACGTAGGTATAATCCATCATAGGTGTGCAGGTACTTGAAGTGAAGAATTCGCCAGGTAAACGTAAGTTGTAACCATAGGTAAGTTCGGCGGCGCTCACGCCGGTATCTGTACGTAGGGCGGCTCGTAGTCCAAGTAGCACGGTAGGTAACTCGTCGATCCATGTACTTGCGTCGGAGAGTTTCGCGCGCAATGCAGTTTTGAGAGAGCGATGCCACCGCTCGACGATACCGTTGCTTTGCGGATGATAGGGCGTAGTGCGATTTTTCTTGACACCCATTTGCTTCATTAGGTTTTGAAACAGCTGACTCTCGAACTGGCGACCTTGGTCACTTGTTAGTGTAGTCGGACATCCGAATCTTGCTATCCAATGTTGATAGACGATATCGGCTATTCGAACAGCTGATATTTCGTCGGTAGGTATTGCTTCGGGCCATCTCGTTAGTCGGTCGATCATTGTTACTAAGTATCGATGACCTTGAGTAGTTGTAGGTAGCGGTCCGACGATATCGACGTGTAGATGTTGAAAACGCTCGCTCGGCGGGAAAGATGAGATGTTCGAGAATGTGTGTCGTTGTATCTTGCTTTTCTGACAATGTATACAGGTTCGAGTCCACCGGCTGATGTCTGCGTTCATTGATGGCCAGAAGTATTTTTGAGTTGTAAGTTTGCGAGTAGTGCGTGTACCAGGATGACTAATGTTGTGCACGCTGTCAAAAACTTCTCTTCTAAATTTCTCGGGTATGTACGGGCGTACATAAGGGGTAGACGTTTCGCAGAATAATTCGACGTCAGTGTTAGGTATCGTTATTTTCTTGAGAATTATGTTGTTTTGTGATAATAATTGTTGAATATTGCTGTCCTTTTCTTGCGCGCTGGCTATGTCGTTGTAGTTTATTGTAGATGGGCATGAAATAGTTTCTATGCGGCTGAGTGTGTCGGCGACGATGTTTTGTTTACCGCTCACGTGACGTATGTCTGTAGTAAATTCGCTGATAAATAGAAGTTGTCTCGTTCGTCTCTGAGTTTCTGAGTTTGAATGAGTCTTCGACATTATGAATGTTAGCGGCTTGTGATCGGTGAATATGATGAGATGACGGCCTTCGAATGTTTTTCGGAAGTGTTTGACTGCCATGTAGATTGCGAGTAGCTCACGATCGAAAGTAGAGTACTTCTTTTGCGCGTCGGTGAATTTCTTCGAATAATATCCAAGCGGTTGCCATGTTTCATTGATGTATTGTTGTAGTACGGCGCCAGCTGAGTTGTCGGAAGCGTCGCAAAATAAGGCGAGTGTTGCATGGTGCGATGGGTGAGCGAGTAGAGCTGCGTTTATGATGCTAGCTTTACATTGCTCGAACGCTTGAGTTGCTTCGTCGGTCCACGTGATTTGAGTTTTATCCCTCTTCTTTACATTATGTAGGTATGAGCAGGGCCGGATTTAGGGGTCCAGAGGCCTCGGGGCAACAAAGGAGTGGAGGCCCCCTTGCCCTAAATTATTTTCCAAATAAAATGAACAATTTTTTTCAGTCGAGTTTTTCAATAAATAATTTATTGTGAAACCAAGTAGATTCTCTTAGTATTTAACAAACACATATAAATATAATCGGAAATAAGAATTATCTGAAATTAAATTTTAGTGTTAACGAACGGAACCTTTCGAGCTTTTTTTGCCGAAAAATCGTTGATGATTTCGAATCGAATACCCAACCTCCGAGGTTGCGGGCAAGTACCACCCCACTGAGCCATTGAGCCATTGGGGTACTCCCTCAAGATGGGTAGTAAATTGGAAGTGCTTATCAGGGCCATTTGAGATTTTGACATTTCACTGATTGCCTGATTGCAGTGAACAAATATAGATCAATGATTTCTGTTAATATTTAAGATTAATATAATCAAATAATCATGTATGTATAAAGTACTTTAGGCTGTAGGTAAAGGTAAAAGCGAAAAAAAAATATCAAAGGAAAAGATGTTTACTAGGTTTACTAGTTGAAATTTGAAAGAATTTTTTTTTTCCGAAGTCTCTATTGTGGAGGCCCCCTGCTTGTGGAGGCCCCGGGGCTTTCGCCCCGGTTGCCCTCCCCTAAATCCGGCCCTGGGTATGAGTTTAGTGGTGCTTGTAGAGATGCGGCGTTAGGTATATGATCGCGATAGAAGTTGATCATACCGAGAAATCTTCTTAATTCTTCGATTGTAGTCGGCTTGGGATATTCGGTGATAGCTTGAATTTTGTGTTGAGGAGGTTTGATACCTGCTGTTGATACAGTGTATCCTAGGAACTGGACTTCTGGTTTGCCTAGGTTGCATTTGGCGGGGTTGATAGTGATACCGTTTTCTTCTAATCTCTTTAGTACGGTGTTAAGGTGCTCTCGGTGTTGAGCTTCGTCTTCTGATGCCAGCAAGAGATCGTCGATAAATGGGAAGACGAAATCTAATCCTCGTAGTACTTCATGGATGTATCGTTGAAACGTTTGTCCCGCGTTTTTCAAACCTGGGCACATACGTGGAAATTCGAATAATCCCATTGGAGTGATGATGGCTGTCTTCTCTATGTCTTCTTCTCTTACGCTCAGCTGTTGGTATGCACGGTTGAGGTCTATTGTAGAAAAGATAGTTTTTCCTGATAGTTGATGAGTAAAATCTTTGATGCGTGGAACGGGATAGCGATCTGGTATGGTGATGGAGTTGAGTCGGCGATAATCACCACAAACTCTAATATCACCATTTTTCTTGGGCACGATGTGCAGTGGTGATGCCCATGGACTTTTGCTAGGTCGGCAGAGTCCTTGCTCGATCATATTTTCAAATTCTTTCTTCACTATTTCGAAGCGATGCGGTGGAATTGGTCGGGCGCGGCTGTATATCGGTGGTCCTCGTGTTTCAATGAAATGTTGCACGTTGATGTCGGAGTTCAATTGCATTGATGTAAGTCTTGTTATGCCGGGATATTGAGCTAAGATGTCGTGGTAGGATTGCGACATGTCGCTAGTGCGTACGGTAGGCACGTTCGATACTCGTACGGGGGCGTTGACCTTTAAACTCGTGACACCGTCGATTAGTTTTCGGTTTTTCAAATCGACGATGAGTTGATGATGTTTGAGTAAGTCGGCACCGAGTATTGGCTTCGAAACGTCAGCTACGATGAATTTCCATTTGTATGGGCGTCGTAGTTTGAAATCGAGAGATAATGTTTTCTCGCCATATGTAGCTATAGTAGTGTTGTTCGCTGCGTAGAGTTGGAATGGTAACGGCGTTGCGACTTGTCCCTTTCTTCTCGGTAGTACGGATATGTTGGCTCCAGTGTCGACTAAGAAAGATAGGTTCGAGTTTTTGTCGGTGATGTACAGGCGAGGCGGTGTGATTTTTCTTGAACGCCGGTGTCCGCCTCTGCCAACGTTCTGTCTAGTTTTCCGTATTCTTGAATGAACAAGGCGTTGTACAGCGTCTAGCTTGCTCCTTGAAACGTCGGTGATAATAGCAGAATGGTGATGGCGATGCTTCTCGACTGCGTGATTTTGATGTGTTACGACGGTGATGAGATGGGTAGCGGCTGCGGCGATGGTTGTTGTTGTATGGTCTTGCTTTAAGTTCAGCTATTTCAAGTGATAGTTTTCTTATCTCATTGATAAGATATTGCGTATCTGCTTGCGGTGCGGATGGTGTAAGTGGTGCGGGTGACTGCACGGCTGCGACTTCAGTAGATGCAGTCTGCTCCATCATTTTGTCGGCGAGTAGCGCGAGTTCTTCGAGTGCTGTTTTGGTGCTGAATGATTCGCTGACGGCGAGGACTGATCGGACGTGTGATGGAAGGTGGTTGGTCCACATGAGACGTAGAGTGGAGTCGGGAACTTTGTCTCTGGCGAGGTTTCGCATGCGGCGGAGTAGTTGGGTCGGCTTTTGGTCTCCGAGTTCCATCTCTGACAGTAGTTTTTGAAACTGGCGGCTGTCAGATTCCTCGTAAGCGGATATTAGCCTTTCTTTGATGGTTTTATACTGGTCCGTCTCTGGTGGGTTGTACTAGGTCCATGATCTGCTCGATGTCTTGACGCTCCAGCTGTGCTATGACCATCTGGGCGAGCTGTGCTTGTCCTTTCTTCAGGTCGTTGGTTGCGGCCTCGAAACTAATAAACCAGAGTCGTGGTCGGTCGCGCCAGAACGGTGGGATGCGCATGGTGAGAGAGATACCAGCAGCTTCAGCCTTCGTGACGGTGTGTGATGTCGATGAGCTTGACTGATCTTCGGATGAGGAATTCGGCATCTTGAAGTAGTTGAGAATCGATGGTTCTTTAGCGGTTGAGTATTTTCTTCAGGTGTGTCTGGTTCGGGGTCACCACTTTGGAGATAGTTGGCGGTTAAATAAAACGCTTGTCTCCAAGTTGAAGATTGATTCAGAATGATGTTTTATTTTCCAAATGTTCCCGCTTATATCCTATTTTACAATTATGAGCTAACCAATAAAAACTAGAGAATTAATATTTACAAAATATTAGCCAATCAGAGCGCAGCACACTGTTGTCCGTTGGCGCCGCGAGGTGGCGCTAGTGTCACTTGTGACGCGCGCGCGCTTAAGGTTATAAATATAGGTGACGCTTGCCACGCGTCATTCGTCGAGGCCAGTATATATAATAGTAGTCTATGGTCGAGGCGACCGGGTCCAGATGAGACCGGGGTCAGTGCAGATGTGTTGTTTGTGCTCGCGAGCGGCGAGAGCGGGCGACAGAAGATCGTAGTGTTAATCGGTGCTGCTGGTCGGCTGATCTTGGTGAATGGGATCCGGAGTGTGGTTTCGCAGGTTCCTGTTTCTTTAGTGGACGGACGTCAAAAACGTGTAAATAGTTCTTTTCAGAACTGGTGTTTCTTTAGCGGGTGTCAAAACGTGATGTGATAAATAGTTCTTCTCAGAGCTGCAATCTCCAGTGAACGATAATTGTTCACTGGGTATTTCTTTAACGGAAGTCAAGGCGTGATGTGATGTTGTAGTGTGGTGGCTACAGCAGCCTCAAGCTGTTGACTCTTGACTGCAAGAGCGGTCCGTGTATGTTGATCACTAGGTAACTGCTCGAGTAGTCCGTGTATGGCGGGCCTTACTCCCTCCGCCCGAGCTCCTCATTCCATGTCGCGTGCACCTCCGTCCCGCTTGCTTTTGCAGTAATGACTCAAAGGCAGCTTCAAGTAGTTGACGTTGACTGCACGAGAGCGGTCCGTGTATTTTGATCACTGACTTGCTGCTCGATCCGTGTATGTTGACTTACCACAGGTCCGGGGTAGGTTGACTTCATTGTCGGAGTTAGTTGACCAATACAAGCTCATCTCTTATCATAAAGTATACAATTATGATAAGAGATGAGCATGAGCAATAGACGATTATTTTTTTAGCCTTATTTTCAGGCAACTAAACGACATGCCGGTCGGCCGATAAAGTAAACGAGTCCTGTCGGTCTATTTCTGTAAAAACTTACCTTGAAAGCGTTGGTTGCAGTTACATGCTCTGTGGCGATAATACACTATGTAAAGTAATATCACAAACGCGTTGGTGATATTACTTTACATAGTGTATTATCCTCAGAAGAATATTATTCTTCTGAGGTATTATCTATGCAAGTATCCCCGGTTTGCCTCTACTCTTTGTGTCAAACAAACAACATAATGTAACACACCCACTGACCTCTATTGTACAAGTACGCTGGACTTCATATTAGCGATGACAAAATGAAGACATTTGATTTTCGCCATTTTGGCGCTGAAAGCATTGTGAGTACCCATGGAACTAATATTAGAGATGGGACACAGCTGAGATAAAAAAATACTTTTATGGACTTTATCGACCGTGAGAGTTACGGTTTTTTTTATTTGATCTGAAATTGGCATAGACTATCAAATACTAATAAAACGAAATCTATAGTTACTTAATAATATATTGAAGGATTGTTCGCTTTGTAGGAACTTATTGTGTTGTGGAAAGGAAATATTGATGCCAAAATAACCATGCCTTTTTTTGTTTCTAATAAATGTTTCTATGAAGGGTTCCGTAGTTGGGATTAAATTAAATATCCCAAGAACAAAGTTAAGATTATAGTTGAAAAACATGTTCTCCCATACATTCCAACAGTAAATGTAAGTTTGTACTCGCAATATTGAGAGATTTACCATGTTATTTTAAGACCACAAACTTCTTATAGGTTTTCCTGTAGGTAATCTACAGGTATACAACGTGTAAGTTAAATGCGCAAAACCTCTTAAGGGGTCATTGTACTCATCATTATGAACGAATTTTACTATGGGCCCAAAAGTGAAATCGCGAAAAAAAAATCAGCTGTTCAATACATTTATGTTCGCATAATTCGTCAAAATGTACTGAACAGCTGATTTTTTTTTCGCGATTTCATGTGTGGTCCCATAGTAAAAGTTGTTCATAATGATGAGTACAATGACCCCTTAAGAAGTTTTGCGCATTTAACGTTACACGTTGTATAACTATTTTCTGTATTTTTTTCAAAATTTTAGACTCAGTAGTTTCCGAGTTAAGGAGGGGGAATGGTCAATTTTCGTTTGATATGTCACATGGTACAGTTTGCAAAACTTTTTTTTCTTATTTTATTTTATTTGGGAAAACAGACAATCGTACTTTGTATATTATATTTAGATACACATTATTTGCCCCCTAAAACCCCCATATTCAAAATTAATTTATTTACTATAACCGTACGTGTTTGGGTCACTAAAATACATACTTGTACCAAATTTCAACTTAATCGGTCCATTAGATTCGGAGCAAATTGGCTGTGACAGACGGACAGACAGACAGACACACGAGTGATCCTATAAGGGTTTCGTTTTTTCCTTTTGAAATACGGAACTCTAAAAAGGAATCAAAATAAATAGAAGTCTCTAACTCGTATCACTGTGAGGAAACAAAACTTCGGCCAAAGCATGATTGATAAGCAGATACAAAATATATTATCGGACTGCGTTAACGAAAAAATTTCAGCCATGACATGCTTAGAACGCCTACGGGCGTTAAAATAATTTAATTATTAATTAAATTACACATAAATTTTATCATTTTAAATTAGAAACTTATTTGCACATTTGTTTTAGCTAGATACTGAAATTACATATCTGACAACAGTTAATTTTTATTTCAATGACGTCAATTTAAAATGACTCATTAATGGAAGAAAAATATCAATCGACACATTATCGATAATGGAACATTCGCAACCCTACATGTCATATTCATACGATTGTATTTTGTTATTAACGCACGCAAATTTCTAGACACATTAGATTTTTATTGTTATCAGAACATAATATGGTGTGCAATCGATATTTTAGAGATAATAAAAACTGAGCTGTAATTACACTAGGTATGTGATGAAATGTGAGTAAAAAAGTTTATTATAAATGTAAAATCATAGACGCATTGAGTTATATAACTAGAGAAGCAAACCTCATTAAAATATGTAAAAAAAAGTATAACCACTATTTAAATGCGACGACGTAGCTTTGAAACCACTAAACATTTAAAAGTAAACATATATCTCTCTCACTTACACAAGTCGCAAGAACAATACTGTCGCTTAGATTAGACAAAGACAGCAATATAAAAGTGCAATGGCGGGATGGGGTTGCCTACCCATGCGAAATTTTACCCAACTTTTTAAACGTTAAAAAAAAACGTAACGTTTAAACGGTAAACGTTAAATTATTTTTTAAGTATGTAAATTATGTATTTCTTATTAGATGTGTATTAGAAGGTATGTAATGAAAATAATCAACGCATTTTCTTTTTGAACATTTTTTATTTCCTTTAGTTAATTTTCATACATATAATTTACATTTTTAAATATTAAAATATAAAAACATTAAAAAATATTAAAAATAGTAGCCCACCGGTATCGGGAACAGGGTCCAAGGTACCGGTGGTCAGGGTTGCTTAGAGAGGAACCTCCTAACTATACGTGCGGTGTCCAGAAGTACCGCTTTCTGGAGCAATCTTCCTTAATCCAGCTGCCTAACGAGAGCCTCTTCAGGTGTTGATCGAGGCTCTTGGCTATTATGCCATTAGCCGTCACGACTATCGGCACAACGATTGCTGTATCACATCCCACATGTCGACAACCTCGCGAGCCAGGTCAAGATACTTAATCTGCTTATCTTTTTCAGCTTTCACGAGGTTCTCGTCATGCGGGACCGCTATATCAATAATCATTGTGCAACGCTCTAATCGATCTATCACCACTATGTCTGTCTTATTGGCAACAATAGTCCTGTCAGTGATGATAGATCGATCCCAATACAACGTAATATTGCCATTTTCGAGAACTGGGTCGGGCCTACCTACAGTACGGTACTTCCAATTCCACAAGACTGTATTTCAGAGCAAGTTGCTGGTGGATAATCCTGGCTACAAGTTTGTGCCTATGCAAGTAGTCTCCGTTAGCCAGACGAGACCAGTCAGAAATAATGTGACGGATTGATTCCCCCGGACGGTGGAATGCCCGACAGATGTCAACCATGCCGTCCTTCACAATATATTTCCGGTAGTTGTTTGTCATCATAACTTCGTCCATAATCGCGAAGACAAAACCTGTGGTTTCCCCAAAGAGTCAGTTTTCTATAAGTCCTTTTCTTTTTGAAGGTTTTTTTAATTCTTCCATGAATTGCACTGTTTCATCATTTACATTTAGCTGCATTTCGTCTTCTTCTCTCAACATACGTTTTTTTTTTCAGTTCCTCTATCGTTTATTTTTTTTATTTCTAGTCTTTTATCGTTTATTTTTTTAATTTCTAGTCTTTTATTTTTTGTGATATATTTTTTCCTTTTCTTAGTCTTCTAGCCGATAAATTTTTCAAACGGTGAATTATTTTTCTCATTTTGGGCTTTCGGGGCGTTTCAGTTATTTCGACTATCTCTTCGTCAGTTTCCACAGCATCCACATCCATATTTTCTTCTTCTGAAAGCTCCACCTGCTCTTTAGAATAACGGTTGTCCTGAAAAATATACAATTTATTGTAGGCAAAACAGCTCTTTACAATCTAAAAACTAAGTTGAAAAAAACATTCAGTACACAATGTAGTTTGAGTCGATATAAACTAATTTGTTGCTGTGGTAGTTCAATGAGAAGGCATTTTTTGTTGGCATTACCTATAATTTTATAATGTTAATTGCCGCATAAAATCATTACTTACAATAAGCATTACAATTGCTTGATTGGACAAATAAACACGGCCACATTCGCTTTTTGGGCCTATTTTATCTTGATCACGGAAGTGCTTCAAACAAATGACAGTAGATTTAGTAGGTAGCCAGTCAGTCTCTTTTCTCAGCAATCGGATTATTGATTGAGAAAGTTGATTGCATCTTTAGGTACTCTGGAACATTGTTAATTATTATTAAAAAATATTTAAAATCGCTTATTCCATAAATTAAAAACTCCCACAAATGTGGGAAACTAAAACATAGTTTTTAGTTGTAACACTGATCATGATTAAAAAAAAATCTACATTTTATTTATTTTACTGCGTTTTTACGATGATATAAACGCAGAAACAATAAACTTACGTGTGAAAAGTAATTCCGGTAGTTTTTGTAATCTAGAATCGCATTCTTTCATTACGCATTTACCCGTTTTGGCGATATTTTTTGTCGCGTGTCACTCGGTTCACTTCGGCTGCCGTCATACAGAGCACTGAACTGACGTTAGCTACGCATACGGCCGTGGCCGTATGTCCAGTGGCAACGCCTTGGCGCGGCAATTGCTAATCTAGTGTATACAACGTGTAACGTTAAATGCGCAAAACCTCTTAAGGGGTCATTATACTCATCATTATGAACAACTTTTACTATGGGACCAAACCTGAAATCGCGAAAAAAAAATCAGCTGTTCAGTACATTTTGACGAATTACACGAACATAAATGTACTGAATAGCTGATTTTTTTTTCGCGATTTCAGGTTTGGTCCCATAGTAAAAGTTGTTCATAATGATGAGTACAATGACCCCTTAAGAGGTTTTGCGCATTTAGCATTACACGTTGTATATATCAATGCATAGACGTATAAAAAAGGAGGACTCCGCGCCACGCATATCGAAAGTGAAGCACCGTGCCGATTTATGTGTGCGTGACTTGTACCTGCAAAGACGCCGTCGCTCGTGTCACGTACTGGCGGCCGATCGGCATACTATGATGTAAATGTGTGCGTGAGGCGTGTTTGGACAAACGGTCCCGGCATACTTACTGTGCTTCACTTTCGATGTGCGTGGCGCGGAGTCCTCCTTTTTTTACACGTTTATGCACGTAAGTTAGATTATTATTCTAATCTTATTAATGTTCATTCTTCCCACTGATTCTAACATAAGTTTACGTAATTTACCAGGTATCTAAATGATTGCGATTTAAGAACAAATTGGCTAAATATACTCAACTTATTACTTCTTGAGTTATGAAGTTTGGAACCTTGGGTTTGAACCTACATACTATAATCGTTTGCATGGTTTCTAATCTCCCGCCTGTATCACGATTAAAACTGTACCCAGCCCACGAGAACCAATTGCAGCTCAGCGAGACAGAGCCAGAGGAAACTATCGAGCATCCATCTCTCTCGTTGCATTTATCGCTTTCCACCTCCATAAGTTCACAAAGCCCTCAAATGTCATGATTTCGTGAAATTATGACATTTGCATACAGTCGTTATTGCATACTAAGCCATTTTTTCGAAAATTATTTTCCAAACTAATCAAAGTATATATTTTTTTTGCACTTTGTATTTTCTATTACCCCAAATAAAACACCTTATAACAACAAAATATTATTTTTCTGCTTTCCTAGATAATTCATGCACTAAAGGGTTAACAGGGTACATGCGTCATCGATGGGTACATGTCAATTTTAGTTCCCGAGGCCCTCGAGGTAGCGCTTCAAATCGGCACAAAAATCAACTGTCATTTCCTATAGTATCTTTAGTCCAGCGTACTTGTACAATAGAGGTCAGTGAACACACCGTATAAAGGAATGACTGTAGATCAATTTTTCAATTTCTGACGAATTCCAATGAGATTTCACTGGCATGGAAATTATCTCCATGGTCGAAATATCAGTCGAGAGACTGCTTATCTCCGTCGAAAACGAAAAAATGCTATTCTAACGATCTCCATTCATAAATTTTTCGATCACAAACCAGCGAGATATCACGGCTGGTCCTAAGTGTTGCGCACAGCACGCAGTACGCGATTAGTCGGGTGAAAAATGAAAACAGTCTGTTAGTGATTAGTAGCTTGAGGCCATACTACGGCGGCAAGACACGTGGAACGCGGGTGCGCGCGAGATTGCGCGACGTGCGACCTGAACGAAGGCGGAACGCGGACTGTGGCTCGGCGCCACTGGCGACCGCACCGCGCGTACGAGCGCGGGCGGGGGTAATTTGCCAAGCAAATTTGAGCTCTAATTCAAAGTCTCAGATGACCGCGGTGGCAGGACCTCAGTGCTAATTTATTATTATAAAAAGTACACGAAATAAACGTTACAAATGCTTTCATACGCAACATTCTCCCCCTCAGTGTCGACACGACACTCAAAACGGTAACCTAAATTAAAACAAGAATTCAAAATATCGCTAACCTGGCTGCAGGACGTTTAAGTATGCCATTTTTAGTTTTAACGTCGACAACCCTTACGCGTCCATCTGCACCAGGGTACACGGATTGTACGATACCTTTAGGCCAGCAATTACGGGGGGAGTTAGGATCAACTATTACTACCATATCACCGATCTTCAATTGTGCGCCCTCTTCTTTCCACTTTTGGCGCGGCACTAGATCGGGGAGCACCTCCTTCACCCACCTGGCCCAAAAATGGTCAGCCAGACGCTGGGAGATACGCCATTGTTTGCGCAGACATAGGTCTTTGTCCGTAAACACTCCTGCGCTAGGCAAATTAGACGACGAACCAATGAGGAAGTGATTCGGCGTTAATGTCTCATCATCCCGAGGGTCCACGGACACATGACCGAGGGGCCGGCTGTTGATAATATTCTCCACTTCAGCTAGGAGAGTAATCAAAGTCTCTTCGTGCGGGGCTCTCTCTTTCAGAACCACCCTGAGGGCTGTCTTGACACTGCGTACGAGTCGCTCCCAAGCTCCTCCCATGTGCGGGCTAGCTGGCGGAATGAAGCTCCAGGAAACTCCAAAGTTCAAGGCTTCGTTCATGACAGAACCCTTGTCTACGGCGTCGTAGGCTTTCTTTAGTTCAACTTCTGCGCCGCGCATATTGGTCCCGTTGTCAGAATAAATCTTTTTTGGCCAGCCTCTACGTGCAGCCATTCTGCGTAAAGCCATTATCAATGAATCTGAAGTGAGAGACGGCACGATCTCAATATGTACGGCGCGTACTGTCAGGCACGTGAACAAGACCCCATAGCGTTTTGGTCTTGGTCTTCCAACTGTGACCTCTACTGGTCCAAATAAGTCGACTCCGGTAACGGTAAACGGTCTTTGATGATGCGTGAGTCTACTCTCGGGCAAATCACCTAGACGTGGCGGCTTTGGATTAGCTTTCCTGATGCGACAGAACAAGCACTGCGTCGCAACAGTACGGACCGTAGGACGTAGACGTAACAACCAATATTTTTGGCGCAGCTCATTTACCACCAACTCGTTGCATCCGTGACCTGCGCGGATGTGATAATACTTGACAATGAGTCGAGCCACGTGATCATTTCCGTCCAGGATCACAGGTGATTTTGTGTCCATCGCTACATCTTTAGCTGCTCCGATTCTTCCACCAACACGTAGTAGTCCAGTATCATCCAATATGGGCGTCAAAGCGCTAAGTCTACTATCGCGTTTTATTTCTTTATTTTGTTTCAACAGTAAAATGTCACTGAAGAAAGCTGTGGCTTGCGATTGCTGAAGCAATAATGTTTCAGCTCTTTTCATCAACTCGTCGGTAAGTCCATTTGTTTTTATCTTCTTGCATTTATCTATGAACAACAAGACAGTTCCAGCAGTTCGAAGCAATCGCAACCAACTGGAGAAGCGCGTCGGCTCCGGTACAGGTAAGTCGTTTACACTATTATTTTCATTTACTATATTTATTTTTTCTAATATTTCTTCATTAATTTTTATTTTATTTTCAGGTTCCTGAGGCCAGCAAGAGCGTGACTGATGTAAAAATGACGGACCGGTAAACCACGACGAGCTGCTGCTAAGTACGTGGTCGGTACTTTTAGTTCCTAAATCCGCCACGTTGACGTCAGTCGGCACATAGTGCCACTCGTCAGCCTTACTTAGTTCGTCAATTTCTCCTAGACGATTGGCGATAAAAACCTTATAGGTTCTACAATTATTTCGGATCCAATGTAAAACAGTAGTTGAATCCGTCCAATAATAAACTGAACTTGGTTTCAAGCGATGTTCCTTTTTAATATTATTTGCTAATTTACATCCTAATAAAGCACCCTGTAGTTCTAGTCGCGGCACAGAAACAGATTTTACGGGTGTAACTTTGGATTTACTAGCGATAAACGCTACGATAATATGTCCACTGCTCGTTTCCTTGCGCCAGTACGCAACGGTCGCGTAGGCGCTCGGCGACGCATCGCAAAAAACGTGTAGTTCTAAGTTTTCATTACTCGCGCTCATATCACTATCACAAAAATACCAACGCGGGATCCTAATATTATTAATATTTTTTGCTTGAATTATCCAACACTGAAATAAATTATTTAACTCATCATTTAATTCTTCATCCCATTTTATATTTCTTTTCCAAGTTTCGCGCATTATTATTTTTCCTTTAATTGTAAATGGTATCAGATAACCATGAATGTCAAAAATAGACATAACAATACATAACAGTTCACGCTTCGTGGGTCTTCTTTTTAAGTTTATAACATCAGCTGGTATACGTTTCAAGGTCAAATCGAACCCTAACTCGTCGCTAGCAGGGTACCATAATAAACCGAGTGTCCTTTCCGATTGATCTTTATCGAAGGCGCAACAGACACTGTCACTCAAAGCTTCCTTCGGTACGCTCTCCAGTACATCCGGTACGTTGGAAGCCCAGTTCCGTATTTCGAATCCACCCTGCTGGTGAATAAAAGAGACTTCCTTAATCATTTGTTTCGTAAGGTCGACTTCGGGTAAACTATCGATATAGTCGTCCATATAATGCTGCTTGCAAATAGCGTCGACAGCCGTTGGATAAGTATCCTTAAAATGTAATGCATTTTTATTTTTAATATGTTGCGCGATAAAAGGCGAGCAGTTCGCGCCAAATATTAATGACGTCATAGCGTATTTATTAACGTCCTTGGTAGCTTCATCTCTAAATAAAAACCTAAGTGTATGTTGATCCTTTTCTTTAATTTTAATTCGAAGAAACATATCTTTAATATCTGCAATAATTCCAATTCGATTTTCTCTAAACCTAAACATAATTCCAAATAAAGACTGTAACAAGTCCGGACCTGTCAATAAAAAATCATTAAGAGAACATCCCTTTGTTTTCGCAGCCGCGTCGAAAACCAAACGTAACTTCTTCTTATTGGGGTTATCGACCCCGAAATGCGGTAGGTACCAAATATGGTCGCTAGACTCCCCCTCGTTTAGCCTCCTGGCATAATTATTCGCAAATAAATGCTGTATACGTTCTTGGTAACGCGATGCGTAAGAGTTGTCGGCTAACATTTTTCTCTCAACTGATAATAGGCGATTATAGGCATTTTGATAAGAATCAGGCATAACAAAGGTATCATGTTTCCATGGCAATTCCACAAACCATTGGTTATCAATTAACTCACAAGAGTTATTTAGAATGGTGACAGCACGCAATTCGTCCGCATTCTGTCGCGGTTGTTTTGAAATACCTATCGACTCTAATGCAAATGATTTTCTTAATAATTCGTCTAACTCGGAATCGCAACAATGTTGCGCGCTGTCATCACTAGTACTACGATCAGCTGACATGTTTATTATGTTGTTTACAACACCGTGTACACACCACCCTAGCGGTGTCTTTGTGACATAAGGTTCATTTTTGCTATTACCTTTTAAACACAAGATAGGAGCAATCAAATCATAGTTATCCTGCCCGATTAATAATTTAGGTTGTGCGTCACATTTGCACAAGTCGTAGTTAATATAGTCTGAATAATTACTAAAGTCCATACACGATACACGTTGAATGGGTAAATTGAGTTCCTTCATTTTACGAGCACACAAACTAAAACGATTGCCTGTATTAGTAGAAATGTCAAAACTTACGTTTTCCGTTTGGCATACGAGCTCACCGGAGTCCCATGCACTGCGGGCGCGCATGGTCACTGTCTTACCATGGAGTCCCACCTGATCAGCGAGATCAGCAGATATCAGCGTGACGGTGGCGCCGTCGTCGAGCAACGCGTGGGTGTGGATATTGTCTTTAGGTCCATGAACGGTTACCGGCACTATTTTTAACAACACTTTAGGCACTGACGACTCACTAACACTAGTGGACGCACTGGTGTGGGCGTGGGCAACGGTGTCCTCGCGGCGCGACTCGTCGGGCGTCGATGTGTGCACGCGGGCTGCGTCCACCGCGGGGCGCGCCGCCGTCTCTGGATGCGCGGCGATCGGTGCCGGCGGCGCCGCCCGCGCTGGTGCCGCAGGCGCGGTAGGCTTCGTCCAGTGAAGGAGATGATGGTGTGGATGTCCACACTCGCTGCAGTCAGGCGCGCTGCACGCGGCGGGTTCATTGTGCCGTGCGCTCAAGCACTTGAAGCACAGATGTTTAGCACGTACAAATTGCCATCGATCACGTCTCATAGCACGTTTGAACTTGCCGCACTTGTCTAGAGCGTGCGTCGGAGAGGCGCGGCAATACATACATTTACTATCGGTAGTAGTACACGCTAACACTGAATGAGTTTTTATATTATCGTATTTCTTTCTTACGTCGTTCTGACTATGTATGTAACTCACACCTGAGGTAGCGACTATGGTTGCTTCTCTGTATAAAAACTCTGATAATATTTCTAATTTAGGTATAGAACTATCTTGTCTCTCGTAAGAATACTCGGCCCATTTATTGATAAGGGCGGGCGGTAACTTCGAAAGTATTATTGACGTCGTTTCCGGACTTTGTAGGTATTCCTGCAACTTGATAGTTTTAACAGCTGTGACGTAGTTTTTAACTTTTATTGAGAAATTCACGATCTCCGTGTGGTATGCAGTCGGAAGTGGGTGAATTTTCTTGAGTTGACTGAATATTTTATTAATTATACACTCGGGTCTGCCGAATTGTAACTCTAAGGTGTCAATTATCGCTTGCGGTGTTGTGTTACCGATTAGAAGCGATGACACGGCTTCTTTTGCGTCGCCACGTAGACACTTTCGTAGCCGCCAAATGTTTTCTGAATCGCTATAACTGCACAAGTGTGACGATTCTTTATATGATTCCTTGAACTGCAGCCACTGCATAGGGTCACCGTCAAACACTGGTAAATCTTTTGATGTTGCTAGGCGCGCAAGGAGTTCTCTGTTATTATTATCACGGACGCTAGTTCTAGCAACTACTTGTTGCAACGCTTCCGTCAACAGGTTGATGCTGTCGCCACGCGGTGGGCGCTCGCTGACGAAGTCCTGTTGTTGCTCTAGATGGTTCCAGGGTTTGTTACACGTCGGCATCGAATTTATTGGGCAAACATTTTCTGCGCAATCGTTTTTAACAATGGACTCGACGCCATCTTGTTTGTCGAGCCATGACTCGACTATTCGCGAGCTTTTCGAGACCGAGCCGTATTCTTCTTCTTGTAAATCTGCTATGTCGACTTCTAGTTTCTTCAAAAGCAAGTCCTTCTGAATTTGTGCACTTTTTTGTGCTAAATCGAGGTCGATTTGAGCTTGATGTTGAGCCGCTTCATACTCTAACCTTTTACGGGCCGCCGCTGACGAACACGCGGTTTTAACACTTTTCACTTGTAACTGTTCACTTTTCCTTGTAGTCAACTGCTCCGTAGCACGTTTACTACGTGTTGTAACACCCTTCGGGGGTGTGCGAAGCAGAGACATCCCTGCACACAGGTTTAGTCCGACTAAAACACGTGGCCGGAGGTCCAGATCCGGCTCGAAGGACCACTTAATGTTGCGCACAGCACGCAGTACGCGATTAGTCGGGTGAAAAATGAAAACAGTCTGTTAGTGATTAGTAGCTTGAGGCCATACTACGGCGGCAAGACACGTGGAACGCGGGTGCGCGCGAGATTGCGCGACGTGCGACCTGAACGAAGGCGGAACGCGGACTGTGGCTCGGCGCCACTGGCGACCGCACCGCGCGTACGAGCGCGGGCGGGGGTAATTTGCCAAGCAAATTTGAGCTCTAATTCAAAGTCTCAGATGACCGCGGTGGCAGGACCTCAGTGCTAATTTATTATTATAAAAAGTACACGAAATAAACGTTACAAATGTTGTTACGTCTACGTCCTACAGTCCGTACTGTTGCGACGCAGTGCTTGTTCTGTCGCATCAGGAAAGCTAATCCAAAGCCGCCACGTCTAGGTGATTTGCCCGAGAGTAGACTCACGCATCACCAAAGACCGTTTACCGTTACCGGAGTCGACTTATTTGGACCAGTAGAGGTCACAGTTGGAAGATCAAGACCAAAACGCTATGGGGTCTTGTTCACGTGCCTGACAGTACGCGCCGTACATATTGAGATCGTGCCGTCTCTCACTTCAGATTCATTGATAATGGCTTTACGCAGAATGGCTGCACGTAGAGGCTGGCCAAAAAAGATTTATTCTGACAACGGGACCAATATGCGCGGCGCAGAAGTTGAACTAAAGAAAGCCTACGACGCCGTAGACAAGGGTTCTGTCATGAACGAAGCTTTGAACTTTGGAGTTTCCTGGAGCTTCATTCCGCCAGCTAGCCCGCACATGGGAGGAGCTTGGGAGCGACTCGTACGCAGTGTCAAGACAGCCCTCAGGGTGGTTCTGAAAGAGAGAGCTCCGCACGAAGAGACTTTGATTACTCTCCTAGTTGAAGTGGAGAATATTATCAACAGCCGGCCCCTCGGTCATGTGTCCGTGGACCCTCGGGATGATGAGACATTAACGCCGAATCACTTCCTCATTGGTTCGTCGTCTAATTTGCCTAGCGCAGGAGTGTTTACGGACAAAGACTTATGTCTGCGCAAACAATGGCGTATCTCCCAGCGTCTGGCTGACCATTTTTGGGCCAGATGGGTGAAGGAGGTGCTCCCCGATCTAGTGCCGCGCCAAAAGTGGAGAGAAGAGGGCGCACAATTGAAGATCGGTGATATGGTAGTAATAGTTGACCCTAACTCCCCCCGTAATTGCTGGCCTAAAGGTATCGTACAATCCGTGTACCCTGGTGCAGACGGACGCGTAAGGGTTGTCGACGTTAAAACTAAAAATGGCATACTTAAACGTCCTGCAGCCAGGTTAGCGATATTTTGAATTCTTGTTTTAATTTAGGTTACCGTTTTGAGTGTCGTGTCGACACTGAGGGGGAGAATGTTGCGTATGAAAGCATTTGTAACGTTTATTTCGTGTACTTTTTATAATAATAAATTAGCATTGAGGTCCTGCCACCGCGGTCATCTGAGACGTTGAATTAGAGCTCAAATTTGCTTGGCAAATTACCCCCGCCCGCGCTCGTCCGCGCGGTGCGGTCGCCAGTGGCGCCGCGCCACAGTCCGCGTTCCGCCTTCGTTCAGGTCGCACGTCGCGCAAGCTCGCGCGCACCCGCGTTCCACGTGTCTTGCCGCCGTAGTATGGCCTCAAGCTACTAATCACTAACAGACTGTTTTCATTTTACACCCGACTAATCGCGTACTGCGTGCTGTGCGCAACATTAAGTGGTCCTTCGAGCCGGATTGGTGCTAATCCGTGCTTGTCCTTCGAGCCGCGCGGTGCGGTCGCCAGTGGCGCCGAGCCACAGTCCGCGTTCCGCCTTGGTTCAGGTCGCACGTCGCGCAATCTCGCGCGCACCCGCGTTCCACGTGTCTTGCCGCCGTAGTATGGCCTCAAGCTACTAATCACTAACAGACTGTTTTCATTTTACACCCGACTAATCGCGTACTGCGTGCTGTGCGCAACATTAAGTGTCAGCCAGACGCTGGGAGATACGCCATTGTTTGCGCAGACATAAGTCTTTGTCCGTAAACACTCCTGCGCTAGGCAAATTAGACGACGAACCAATGAGGAAGTGATTCGGCGTTAATGTCTCATCATCCCGAGGGTCCACGGACACATGACCGAGGGGCCGGCTGTTGATAATATTCTCCACTTCAACTAGGAGAGTAATCAAAGTCTCTTCGTGCGGAGCTCTCTCTTTCAGAACCACCCTGAGGGCTGTCTTGACACTGCGTACGAGTCGCTCCCAAGCTCCTCCCATGTGCGGGCTAGCTGGCGGAATGAAGCTCCAGGAAACTCCAAAGTTCAAAGCTTCGTTCATGACAGAACCCTTGTCTACGGCGTCGTAGGCTTTCTTTAGTTCAACTTCTGCGCCGCGCATATTGGTCCCGTTGTCAGAATAAATCTTTTTTGGCCAGCCTCTACGTGCAGCCATTCTGCGTAAAGCCATTATCAATGAATCTGAAGTGAGAGACGGCACGATCTCAATATGTACGGCGCGTACTGTCAGGCACGTGAACAAGACCCCATAGCGTTTTGGTCTTGATCTTCCAACTGTGACCTCTACTGGTCCAAATAAGTCGACTCCGGTAACGGTAAACGGTCTTTGGTGATGCGTGAGTCTACTCTCGGGCAAATCACCTAGACGTGGCGGCTTTGGATTAGCTTTCCTGATGCGACAGAACAAGCACTGCGTCGCAACAGTACGGACTGTAGGACGTAGACGTAACAACCAATATTTTTGGCGCAGCTCATTTACCACCAACTCGTTGCATCCGTGACCTGCGCGGATGTGATAATACTTGACAATGAGTCGAGCCACGTGATCATTTCCGTCCAGGATCACAGGTGATTTTGTGTCCATCGCTACATCTTTAGCTGCTCCGATTCTTCCACCAACACGTAGTAGTCCAGTATCATCCAATATGGGTGTCAAAGCGCGAAGTCTACTATCGCGTTTTATTTCTTTATTTTGTTTCAACAGTAAAATGTCACTGAAGAAAGCTGTGGCTTGCGAGTGCTGAAGCAATAATGTTTCAGCTCTTTTCATCAACTCGTCGGTAAGTCCATTTGTTTTTATCTTCTTGCATTTATCTATGACCAACAAGACAGTTCCAGCAGTTCGAAGCAATCGCAACCAACTAGAGAAGCGCGTCGGCTCCGGTACAGGTAAGTCGTTTACACTATTATTTTCATTTACTATATTTATTTTTTCTAATATTTCTTCATTAATTTTTATTTTATTTTCAGGTTCCTGAGGCCAGCAAGAGCGTGACTGATGTAAAAATGACGGACCGGTAAACCACGACGAGCTGCTGCTAAGTACGTGGTCGGTACTTTTAGTTCCTAAATCCGCCACGTTGACGTCAGTCGGCACATAGTGCCACTCGTCAGCCTTACTTAGTTCGTCAATTTCTCCTAGACGATTGGCGATAAAAACCTTATAGGTCCTACAATTATTTCGGATCCAATGTAAAACAGTAGTTGAATCCGTCCAATAATAAGTTGAACTTGGTTTTAAGCGATGTTCCTTTTTAATATTATTTGCTAATTTACATCCTAATAAAGCACCCTGTAGTTCTAGTCGCGGCACAGAAACAGATTTCACGGGTGTAACTTTGGATTTACTAGCGATAAACGCTACGATAATATGTCCACTGCTCGTTTCCTTGCGCCAGTACGCAACGGTCGCGTAGGCGCTCGGCGACGCATCGCAAAAAACGTGTAGTTCTAAGTTTTCATTACTCGCGCTCATATCACTATCACAAAAATACCAACGCGGGATCCTAATATTATTAATATTTTTTGCTTGAATTATCCAACACTGAAATAAATTATTTAACTCATCATTTAATTCTTCATCCCATTTTATATTTCTTTTCCAAGTTTCGCGCATTATTATTTTTCCTTTAATTGTAAATGGTATCAGATAACCATGAATGTCAAAAATAGACATAACAATACATAACAGTTCACGCTTCGTGGGTCTTCTTTTTAAGTTTATAACATCAGCTGGTATACGTTTCAAGGTCAAATCGAACCCTAACTCGTCGCTAGCAGGGTACCATAATAAACCGAGTGTCCTTTCCGATTGATCTTTATCGAAGGCGCAACAGACGCTGTCACTCAAAGCTTCCTTCGGTAAGCTCTCCAGTACATCCGGTACGTTGGAAGCCCAGTTCCGTATTTCGAATCCACCCTGCTGGTGAATAAAAGAGACTTCCTTAATCATTTGTTTCGTAAGGTCGACTTCGGGTAAACTATCGATATAGTCGTCCATATAATGCTGCTTGCAAATAGCGTCGACAGCCGTTGGATAAGTATCCTTAAAATGTAATGCATTTTTATTTTTAATATGTTGCGCGATAAAAGGCGAGCAGTTCGCGCCAAATATTAATGACGTCATAGCGTATTTATTAACGTCCTTGGTAGCTTCATCTCTAAATAAAAACCTAAGTGTATGTTGATCCTTTTCTTTAATTTTAATTCGAAGAAACATATCTTTAATATCTGCAATAATTCCAATTCGATTTTCTCTAAACCTAAACATAATTCCAAATAAAGACTGTAACAAGTCCGGACCTGTCAATAAAAAATCATTAAGAGAACATCCCTTTGTTTTCGCAGCCGCGTCGAAAACCAAACGTAACTTCTTCTTATTGGGGTTATCGACCCCGAAATGCGGTAGGTACCAAATATGGTCGCTAGACTCCCCCTCGTTTAGCCTCCTGGCATAATTATTCGCAAATAAATGCTGTATACGTTCTTGGTAACGCGATGCGTAAGAGTTGTCGGCTAACATTTTTCTCTCAACTGATAATAGGCGATTATAGGCATTTTGATAAGAATCAGGCATAACAAAGGTATCATGTTTCCATGGCAATTCCACAAACCATTGGTTATCAATTAACTCACAAGAGTTATTTAGAATGGTGACAGCACGCAATTCGTCCGCATTCTGTCGCGGTTGTTTTGAAATACCTATCGACTCTAATGCAAATGATTTTCTTAATAATTCGTCTAACTCGGAATCGCAACAATGTTGCGCGCTGTCATCACTAGTACTACGATCAGCTGACATGTTTATTATGTTGTTTACAACACCGTGTACACACCACCCTAGCGGTGTCTTTGTGACATAAGGTTCATTTTTGCTATTACCTTTTAAACACAAGATAGGAGCAATCAAATCATAGTTATCCTGCCCGATTAATAATTTAGGTTGTGCGTCACATTTGCACAAGTCGTAGTTAATATAGTCTGAATAATTACTAAAGTCCATACACGATACACGTTGAATGGGTAAATTGAGTTCCTTCATTTTACACCCGACTAATCGCGTACTGCGTGCTGTGCGCAACATTAAGTGGTCCTTCTAGCCGGACCTGGACCTCCGGCCACGTGTTTTAGTCGGACTAAACCTGTGTGCAGGGATGTCTCTGCTTCGCACACCCCCGAAGGGTGTTACAACACGTAGTAAACGTGCTACGGAGCAGTTGACTACAAGGAAAAGTGAACAGTTACAAGTGAAAAGTGTTAAAACCGCGTGTTCGTCAGCGGCGGCCCGTAAAAGGTTAGAGTATGAAGCGGCTCAATATGAAATCTCCGTTGGAACTTCTGTCAAAATTTACATTCGTAGGTTTATATTCGTTTTTTTTTAACCGACTTCTAAAAAAGGAGGAGGTTCTCAATTCGGATGTTTGTATTTTTTTTTTTTTTTTTTTTTTTTTTTTTTTTTTTTTTATGTTTGTTCGCGCATAACTCCGTCGTTTGCCAACCGATTTGAAAAAAATTTTTTTTGTTGGAAAGGGTATACTTCCCAAATGGTCCCATTTTTTTCAAAATCCAGTTCTGATGATGGGATCCTGGAGAAATCGAAGGAACTCTTCAAATATTATAGGCACACCTATAGCGATTTGGGTATTTTTTATAGTAGCTTGTGCATTTGCTCTCGGAAAGCACCACTTGGTGAAGTGGAACTGATGATGAAGACCACAGATGGCTACCGGAACTACTCAATGATAAATATTTCACGGGTTGCGAATCGACTTTAATATGGTTGCTAAGCAATTTCCGCTCGTCAAACAATGCGCGTGGTGAGTGGTTGTTGAGGAGTTCTCCTGGTTCTTACCAGCAGAACTCCTCAACAATTAACGTCCCAGCATCGGGAAAAGCAATATTTTGTAACATGTGATGAGCAATTGACATTAGACTATTGTAACTTATACAAATTATAAACAGACCCACTAAAAAGCGAGAAATAAAAACTTTTTAACAAAAAAAAAAACCGACTTCCAAAAATCACTACAAAGTGAAAAATAACTTTGATTTCGGAAGTCGGTGGCAAAAAAAAAAGAAAGTAAATAAAAAACGAAAGACACCGACTTCCGAAATCAAAGTTATTTTTCACTTTGTAGTGATTTTTGGAAGTCGGTTTTTTTTTTTGTTAAAAAGTTTTTATTTGGTACCTACATGTAGAGGCTTCGGGGTTTATGAGTTTCATAAAAGGGGGGCCAAATTTTCATTATTTTTGCGATAGGACACACCGTTTTCGAGATATAAGCAAAAGAAAAAAAATACAGTACTGTTTTTGCACTTGAAGTCAAGGTGTTATGTTGGTGTGAATTTTAGTTCATGACAACTAATTTTATTCCACACCTATAACGCGATTAAAAATAGTTTTATTTAGTTTGAAAATTAAAACCTACCTAGGTCAGAAAAAGGACACAAATCACAGAGCACTATATAATACTACACAAATCATGCGAAATGCGTTTCGGATCACGCTACTTTGCAATTACTATTTTCAGTACCTACCTAAGTGGGTAATAAAGTGGGTATAAAAAAAACACAGTTATAGAAACACAATATACTAAAATTATCTTTTATAATGTGTTTGCTTGGATTTAATAAATTAAACATACGTTATTAATACTAAAAAAAGAAAAACGTAGCATAATCGATTATAATCAAAGTGAATCGATAAAAATGGAACGTCTTTTAGACGAGATTATTTTCTGCGTTGTAAATCTTTCTCCATGGTCTACCAGAATACGGTTTTTTGATAGTATCGAGATTTGAACCGGACATTGATGCGGAGATTTGAAACAGAGATTGATCTCCATATGATCTCCATGGTCGTGATATCTAGCTCGAGCCCGGAATTGGGTCCCAGCAGGTTTGTTTCGAGAGGTACCTACCAATTAGGCACTAAATATCCATGTATGTTTTATATCTAGATTCTTAGTAATCTCGGCTACACAAAAATACACCCGCCAAGCTGACATCAGGATCGCGGGTGTATGAACTATTGCAATAACTTGCGATCCCACGAGGTACTAATTATTTAACAAGTGGTACGATTTGGTACTAATTAGGTACTTTTTGAGATATTACAACCACTTCTGAGAAATACATCCGCAAACCTGACATTTACGTTTACGACCGCCGCCTTGCGGAATCCGCTACCCGCGCAGCTCCCACTGTTCGTACTACTATAAGCTGCTTTGTTTCTAGTGAATGGTGACGATAAAATAGCCCAGGGTATGTGGTGTGGCTGACACTGGCTTGGCCACCATCAGGGATTTTACTTTTGATAACACAAAGATTTAGTCGTTAATTAGTCGAAATTTGTCGCCAAATATCAGAATTTGTCGGTCACTGGTTCAAAAGTTATAAGGGGTCATTGGTGGCCGATCTGGAGAGAGTCTCCCCAGCTTGGCCACCTATATATCTCAAAAACTAGGGCACCTAGCGAAGATCTGTTTTCTCCCAGATTTAGTCGCTAATTAGTCGAAATTAGTCGCCAAATATCAGAATCCGTCGGTCACTGGTTCAAAAGTTCTAAGCGTTTCCAGGTAGCCGATCTGGAGAGAATCTCCCCATTTATATCACAAAAACTAGGACACCTAGCGAAGATCTGTTTTCTCCCAAATGTACTCGCTAATTAGTCGCAATTTGTCGCCAAGTCACAGATTTTGTCGGTGTGTAATTAAAAAGATATTAAAGAATTCAATTTCTCCATACATTGGTACAACCAAGTACAAAATATTTTAAGTAGTTTCTAGAAAGTATCTATGATGTTCTATAAGGTGGAATGTTTGTTTCGATTTATATTAATATGAAGTTATTCTATAAGTAATTAAAATTTAAATCCACCAAAGGAAAGCTGTATCATTACCTAGAAACAGATCTACAATAAATAGAATGTAATTATTTATTGAACAAAATGTAGTGCACATTTCGCTGGCAGATAGATCGCTGCGCTCCGTTTCATTTAAGGTAAGTAAGAAAGAGATAGATGCGCGTGTACAGACGAGCTACTTAGAGCGAGTTGCCCGTGACGTAAGTTAAAGCTAGTTTACAGTGGGATTTATTATGAATAGTTAGGAACTGGTGTAATAATGGTTTTGTGGTTTTGTAATCAATTAATGTGGGTTTCCGTGTGAGTGTGCGTTTCGTACCTATGTATTTTTCCATAAAAACATAACTGTGTAAAGAAAAGATAAACAGAAGAAGTCCTTGGGTAAGTTTGAAATTATATGCTTAGTGTGTTAAACTCTGAACGCAATAAAATATAGTAAGTAAAATAATTTAGGAATTTAATTTTCAGTTATTAGGTAATTTGAGAAAATACCCTTAGATGAGATATTTTTATTCAAAAAATTGCTATTTACTTACCTAGATAGATCTCACATTCGTACATATCCATGGTTTACGTATGGCTGCAGCTGACCTACGTAAACATGGCTAGGTATGATTAAATTCTATACCTATTTATGAAACTTAAAATTCCACGCAAATTACCTAGTAGGATTTCTAGTACTTTTTTATATTATGAAATGGGTCAGCTCTTGACCTCGATCTCGCCTGATGGAAAGCGATAGGTAGATGAGATCTAGGATGGAGCGAGCGTACCCAGAAGGTGTGTGTTAAATTAAAGGTACATTTATACTGCCTCTGTGGTGTCTCAGGGACGCGTTTGTTACGCGAGGTTACGAATGATGACGATGATGTTGGGTTCAATTCTGGGCCGGAAAGTGTCTTTATGGTTTTTACATAAAAAACGTAGCTGTAGGTGTGTACCTCTATTATTAAACAACATGAAACATAATAAAAGCAGAAGGGTAATAAGTTTTGTTTACAAAAAGTAAACTGAGCGATCTTCACGAACGCACACAATTACCTACAGGCACGTAACAATGGACATACTCAACTACTAAAATATTACGAAAAAAGATTATGTACGACTACTTCCTTCCTTCCATATTTTCTCTCTATACCGCAAATACAAAAATGAGGGAAAGAGCGAGATAGAACGAGGGTGTCACCTGCTGCGCATTAAGCTACTGACAGACGGTGCTCATTACTAGCACGAAAGCATGCTTTTATTGAGCAAGTGCTCATTTGTAGCATGTGTGACTAGTAATGAGCATGCTTATTTCTAGTATGTTTTCTAGTAAGCGTGCTTATAGGCATGCTTTTTATGAGCACGAGTGTCAGTACCTTAAGCGTGCTTATAGGCATGCTTTTTATGAGCACGTGTCAGTACCTTTACCGGCGCGTCGGCGTTTACGCCGCTCAAAGTATGTACTTAAAATAAATAGGTAAAATTAAATAAACAAACTTGCTCTAAAATATAAGGATTTTTTCTTTAGTCATCCACCGGGAGTAGGTACAGTGAGTATTTGTTTCTGTAAATTAAGCCCGTCACAGACGTAGCTATAATATAATATATTAATATAATTCATAGCAAGGCATATTACGATATATTTTCTATAGTAATCTTCGAGTGACCATAGACTCAGCAATATGATTAAGATTACTATAGAAAATAAATCGTAACATGCCTAATATTAATATAAAAATATTAAAATGTTAAATTATCAGGGTTGGTAATTTCTACCAACCCTGATAATTTAAGATTTTACCTAAAATATTACAGCAAAAATAATACGATGACTGTAACTATAGCTAATGATTTTGTAGTTATCAGCAAACTTCATTTAAAAACAAACTTAGTTATGCGGTCTCAAAAAACAACGTAATTGGACTTTATTGATATCAGTAGGTACTCATGTCGGTGGCATGTCATTTCGCTACCGATATCTGTCGGTGACATGTCGTCGAGTAGGTTTCGGGCAAGGTCGTCCAATGAAGAATCACCCATTGTAATTTTTATTGAGTTATAATATTATAATGATATAAGTACCTAGGTATCTTTGATTAAGTATGTACACTAATTTTAAAGTAATAAATAATTTTATATTTCGACAATATAAGTTTTATTATTCTAACCTTAATTAGAGCCATATGCTCATATTAGGTATCTAAGAGTATACATCTTCGATTTAAGATTATTAGGTATGTATTTTTTTGTAACGTATTGTATATTTCAAGCAAAACGTTGATACTTAGATTATGAAATGTCCAGATTCCGTGTTCAGTACAAAACGTAGCATAAAACGTGAAGCCAATTTTTATACGTGTGTGAGTGAGCGCCGTGTACTACATAACGCTTTTGCGTATGTGTGCAACACGCGAGTAATACCAGCGCATAGAGATTACCCTAAAATAGTGGGAAAATTTAAATATAAACGGAACATTGAAAAGGAACTTAAATAAAATAAAAGAAGACAAAGAAAAAAGTCTGAATTTGGTCAAAATTAAAATCCAAGATGGCGGCTACGAAAATTTTCAAATTTTTCGTCATGGGTATCGTTTTCATGCTTTTCTAGGGTGTGGAAGCCGACGAACATAACGATTTTTAAATAAATCAATCAATCTGCCAAGCCTTTTCCCAACTATGTTGGGGCCGGCTTACAGTCTAACCGGATGCAGCTGAATACTAGTATTTTACATGGAGCGACTTCCTATATGACCTCCACAACCCAGTAACTGGGTAATGCGATACCCTTTGGTAAAACTGGTTGTCAGACTTTCGGGCTTCTGACGACACGTGACGACTGTTAAAGATCCAGGAATGACAGCCGGACCTTAACCGGCGCCGGGGGCTTAACGTGCTTTCTGAGGCACGGAAAAGACCCAGTATGTAAAGATGGTCACCCATCCACGTACCAAAATAAATAAAACCACATATATAAGAAGTCGTTTCCGTTGTGCATTCCCGTATTTTCTGGAATCCCGGGATTTATATTAAGAAAAGAAATACTAAGAAGCCGCTTCCACAGTTTGTTAGCCAAATATTAACTTTAGGTAAATATGCACCCGATTATCCGATCCGTGTTTGGGGATTAATGATGATTAGACATCATTAATTCCCAAACACTAAAAGCCTACCTAAAAATGTATACGGGGCATTCTGTAGCAAACTATCAGAAAGTATCTATCAAAAATAAAATTAACAATAAATAATTGTCCAATAAATTAAAATAATTTTGGAGAGCGAGCGCATTCCAAATTTAAATTTAATTATATAGAAATAATTCAGCGTGAAATTCAATAAATGAGCTACCTGTGGTAATAGGTGCTGTCAGTTGACTTGGCTTCAATATTATCCTAAAAAGATTAAACTTGCAACAGAAAAGTGTAAATTATTATTTTAAAAAAAAACAATGCTTATTACATTTTAATGCATAAAACCATTTTACTTCAATTTCCAAGTACATCTGTCAGTCTGACATTCGTCATATTAATTACTAGAGTCCATCAAAATGAAAAAAAAATCGTTTGGCAGAATTCCGCATGTCATTACAATAAAAAAAAACAGTAATGGTCATCGACTTTGAACACAAATTGAATAGTGATATATTATTGACCCTGTTTGTATATTAACACGTTGGCGGACAGTACTATCTCACTGGTTGCGGCTACTGAGACACTACTTATTTTCATACATTGCACACGGGCGTAGTGTCACAACGAATGGTATTTTGCGTAAAAACTTTTATTCTATTCTTAAAAAATGGCAAGCAAAGCCGATGTCGACTCTTCTGCCAATGTCTAAAGTGAGCTAGAGAAACAAGTGTGCATGAAAAAAAAAAAAAAAAAAAAAAAAATGAATGTGTGCGCGGAGGTACTTTCTTTGACGTAACGAAAAGAAATGTGTAGTGACAGTACGAAAGTCTTAATTATACCTGTGGTGACAGTTCAACATGCCGTTCCTTATAATCGTATGGAAAATCGGTCGTCGTGCGGCGTACTGTATGACTTTTAGCTACCTAGTCGCCTGTGGTTGTTACTGTCCGCCAACGTGTTAAGATTTGGGTATTTTCTTGTTGTTTATAATGTTTTGATTAATATTTTTCACATGTAACAACTAAATATACCTACACATGGATGCTGTCGCGACGTGTAGGTCGCGAAGTAAAAAGGTAAACGAGTCAAATTAATATTAGTAGGGCGAAACGTGTAACAAACGAGTCTTAATAGCATAAGGTGATGCTGGCTGGTAACACCGAACACCGAACTCATAGAGAGATCACCATAGACAAAGCGCAATGGCGCGTCTGTCAGTACATTTGAATACACCAAATTGTAGCATAATTTAATTCAATATCTAGTGCAAAGTAAAAGTGATGAAGGCGTCCAGTTAGTGGCAGCTCATCTGAAAGATATAAAGCTAAGTGGTAGCACTAGAGAATAGTGTAGTGGTTCCCAGCCTAAATGCTTAGATTCTAGATTTCCTATAGAAGAGCAAATTAGTACGCAATAATAAGATGTTTCTGATGCTCTTAGAAGTCGGTTACATTAAGAGGTATTTCGATACGGCAATGCGAAAACCTCGTGAGAGTTGGACAGGCGGAAGGCCATGATTAGTCCGTTTTAAGTGGGGAGAGAGTCGGTGCTGTAATACGAAGTCTCCCCAAGACAATTGTTGTATGTACTAAGAGAGGGTATTATGTACATACAACTCAGGTATACCTATTATAAGACGTGAAGACGTAAAGTTCTGTGTTGAACATAGCTAAAGCAAGAAGTTAATTGGCAGACGTGCGGTTGCTTCTTTAATACCCGACAACTACGATGCGTCGTAGAGCATGTAACCGAATTAGTCATAGGCAGATGTGTGTGTGTAACACTTCTGTGCTATGACTTCAAACCTAAGACACCAGAAACGTTAATGTATGTATATCATGTATAGAACGGTGGGAATCAATTTAATTTAAACTACAGATGGCGAGCTGAACCATGGGGCGAGCCAGTAAGAACTAAAAACCGATTTATGCGAAGCAAACCTCCCAAAATATTGAAGATTCTTCTCGGAATAAAACCCAGGTACAGATATCATGAAACAACCACAAAACACATATAAAATCTCGTCGCTACGTTGTCTGGCTGGGCCGGGACGGGCGAGGCTGGCCAGCTCGTGCGTTCTGGTGCCGCGGATGACGTGGCGGCGACATGGTGGAGATGCTGGGATCCGAGAAGGAAAATCAATAACAATATAATATAAAAAAAATTAATTGATTAAAATAAAATTCAGTTCTTACTGGTGCTGCCATCTGTGAAACTATCGTATCAAAGGTTGAAGAAGCTATGCTAAAAAGTTGAAGTTGAAAAGGTTTTGATACACGTTTCGCTGATATTTACTCTAATAAAATTAAATATTTCTCAATGTAATTATCTTCAGATTAACTATCATAAGTAAATAAATAAGTATAAACAAATAACGCCATCTAGGATGGAACGCAAACGTTACTGGTAATTTAGTTAATGATGTTTATTGTCATTGTTTTGTGAAATAAATTAAATGATGATGTTTTTTATTCATTTTATGACTTATCTCAGGGATTCGATCATTTGTATACATTAATTTGCAAACATTAATAAAAGAGGTTTATTACAAAATGAGTGCTGGCAGTTGAGATATAAACCTGCAGTACAGAACCGGAAACAAAAATAATTATGACATTGGCAAAACTGTTTGCAGTTTTGTGCTCTATGACTGGTCTCTGACTTTCGGTGCGAAATTCAATTTCAATTTTATTGTTTTGAAAAAGTTTAATAGTGTTTGTGTTTGTGAGAACAAAATAACTACGGCCTTGATTTAGCCCACGTCGGGAATAAAATAAGTGTGCCTAGATGAACAAAAAGGTCAGTACCATTTAGATGTGTGTTGATGTGTTGACTAAAAATTTTTCTAATTTATATTCACAGCTCTTAAGCTCTATGTGAAATTGTATTTATTCCCCAATACCTAGTGATAACATGTAAATCTTCCTTCTCTCTCGGCGGCATAGCGTGATATTATCAGAAAACTATCTAAACTGTTCGTCCAATATAATTTCGTCAGTCATATAAACAAATGAATATCGGTAGTTATAGCGTCCTACGAAAAACAAATCAATCTGCCTAGCCTTTTCCCAACTATGTTGTGGTAGGGTTCCTGTCTGACCGGATGCAGTTGAATACCAGTATTCTAAATGGAGCGACTGCCTATCTGACCTCCACAACCCCGTAATTAGGTAATGCAATACCCTTTGGTAAGACCAGACTTTCGGGCTTCTGACGTGCTTTCCGAGGCTCGGTATGTGAAGATGGTCACCCTACGTGATAAAAACCTGTACACTTATCCTTTCAACAGAATCAATATTGTTAGTCATTGGAGGCAGCTAATTAAGTCAGGTTACAACTGAAAACAATATCTGAAGCCATCAATATGGAGGAAGCCATGCTCCTCATTCTTCGCGGTTTGCGTGATAAAATAAAAACTCTGTCCGAATGTGCTCGAAATACAACTAAGAAACTCACAAATGAAATAAATGACTTAACCTTGCATGAAGGAAGAGTAGTATCCTCTAAACTTCATACTTGTCTCCAACGATTGGAGAGGGAACTTAACAATTATTTTCGACTCGTTAACGAACCGCAAGTGGACGAGATTTCTACCATCTCTGCAATACAGCTAGAAGCTGAAGAAAACTGCTGCGAACTTAAAGTGAAAATTGAAGAATGTGAAAAATCAACGACAAACAGTAACAAGAACGAAGAACGTTTCTTATCCGGAAAGCTACCAAAATTAGAGTTACCACAGTTTGAAGGTAGCGTTCTTGAATGGTACCAATTTTGGGACCAATTTAGTTCCAATATTCACAATCGGAATTTGCCAGACGTTGACAAGTTATTATATCTAAAAAATTCTTTAAAAGGGGAAGCCAAGGGAGTGATAGACGGGTTAGAGATTACAAATAAAAATTATTCCATAGCCATCCAATCTTTGAAAGACAGATACGGGAAACAAACTCAAGTGATTGATGCGCACTATTCCTCACTCTACAAAATAAATCCAGCAAATAAAACCATTTCAGATTGTCGAAGAGTTTTAACTGAAATTGAAAAGCATTTAAGAGTTTTGGATTCGATGGGTGAAAATATCAACCATAACCACTTGAGGTTTATGGTAATGGAGAAATTTCCAGAAGATATTATATATGAAATGAAATTGAAAATAAAGCAAGAATCGATCGAAGAGATAAGAAAATATTTGGAAATTATAATTTCAGCACGTGAAGATGCAAATAGACTAACGCAGGAGAAGAACCTAAATGAGAAAGAATATTACACAGTAAAGACACTTCACTCCACTGGCAATAGTGATCACACAAATCTAAACAGAAAAGGGTACCAAAGGAGACAAGAGAACACTGACTACGAAATCAACAAGGAAAAAACTCGATACCGCACGACACAGAATAAGCGATATACTTCCCAGAAGAACCATGGGATCAAACAAAAATACACAAGTTATCCTGGAAAAAACCAGGGAAAAGAAGGGCCACCTAGGAAGAAGTCTAGATTTCATTGTATTTTCTGTAAAGAGTCGCACTATAGTGATGAATGTACTAAATTCAAGGAAATAAAAGAAAGAAAATCCCTATTAAAGAACAGATGCTACGGTTGCCTTGGAATAGGACATTCTTATGCAGAATGTAGAAATAAAAGGGAATGCTTTCATTGCCAGAAAGTAGGTCATAATCGTGCTTTATGCCCTGTTAAATTCTCAACTGAAAACAAGGATAATAATCAATTAATAATTCATTAAAATTAAAATTCAATAATTATTCTTTTTAATTTTATATAATTTACGAAGGTTGTTTTGTTTTATGTGAATGTCGTGTGCACCTGTAACTGTTATCTACATAAAACCCATACCAGTTAACTTTTTAATGTATATACATTGTATACCTACATAACCGATTCTCCAAGCGAAGATAGAGAAGATGAGGCTGTAAAAAAGTTCAATGAAACTAGTGAATGTATAGATAACAGGTACTCCGTATCCTGGCCTGGGGGGCCGTACTATGATGTGAAAAAATATCATGGATCCGTTGAGAAAAACGATGGTGCTATAGGTCGTATATAGCTCCGTCTCTCTCTCTCACACCGTTCGTGGCCAGGAGAGTTGAAGAAATTAAAAATAATAAAAACCTAATAATACAACATGTTCCATCAGATCTAAATCCAGCGGACGTTGCCACAAGACCATTCAGCTCTAAAGAAGATAGAGTAAGATGGCTGACTGGTCCCCAATTTATATTACAACATCCAGATTTCTGCCCGTCAGGAATCACAGAAATTTCTTCTCTTTGTGCGGGGGAGGGTCTCCCGAAAGAGTCACAAGAATATACAATAGATACAGAAAATACACTCGATGTGGAAAACCAAGATTTAGGCAGTACAAGTAACCAAAATACGATTGATGTAGACATAAGCGGAGAAAAGAGCGACAAAATTAAGCAGCTCCAGAAGCTACAAGCCGAACACTTTCCAAGAGAACTAGAAGGGAAAGACACAAGCTTAAAAATTAATCTTGGACTCTTTCTGGACGTAGATGGAGTTTTACGTTGTAAAGGACGTTTAAAGAACACGGATTGGTCGTATGACCAACGTTATCCAATACTTATTCCAAAGGATTGTGATTACACTAACAAGATTATCACTCAAACTCACATCGACAATCATCATGTAGGTGTTAACCATACACTCGCTATAATTCGTCAAACCTTTTGGATTCCACATGGAAAACGCCAAGTCCAGAAAGTTATAAGGAAATGTCCTAGATGTGAGAAACACGGAGGGGGACCGTTCAAGCTACCACCAACCCCTGCGTTACCCACTGAAAGAGTAAATTACACATCACCATTCACATTTACAGGCCTGGACTACATGGGCCCTGTATTAGTTAAACATAAAAATGAAACAAGTAAACGTTGGATAGCACTTTTCACTTGCCTAGCAGTCAGGGCGGTGCATTTAGAGGTTGTTCAAGATCTCACAGCAGAAGAAGGACTTCATGCTTTGAGGCGAATGATATCGACAAGAGGTGTGCCACAAATAATCACATCAGATAATGCTACAAATTTTAAGCTTATGTCAGAAATACTAACAAATTCTTATTGTATTAAACACGAAATTCGTTGGAGGTTCATACCCCAACTAGCTCCCTGGTTCGGGGGGTTTTATGAACGATTAATTGGAATAGTGAAGAATTGTATGAGAAGAACATTAGAGAAGCACATGCTGACGGATAGTCAATTGGTTACATTAGTAAAAGAAATTGAAGCAACTGTCAATACAAGGCCATTAACTTGTGTTGATTCTGAATTGGTACATATTTTAAAACCTTCTGATTTCTTAACTATGGGAAAATATATAAAGATGGAAGGTTCAACCGAAGACTTTTTAGTACAAGGCACTACGACGAAATCCGACCTTATCAAGGCTTGGAAAAGAGGTTTAGTTATACTTAATGAATTTAAGGATATGTTCACAAATCGATATTTACTAAGTCTGCGTGAACGATATAGACATTCTGTCAAAGAACCTAGAATCACGGCAAAATTAATCCCAAAGGTAGGACAAATCGTGCAGATAAAGGGAGATAGTAAAAATCGAGAAGAATGGAAAGTTGGAAAAATTACTTCATTGGTCAAAAGTTCTGACGGACTTAGCAGAGTTGCGAAGGTCGAAGTTGGAAGTAAGGAGTTTGTAAGATCTTTAACTCATTTATATCCATTGGAAGTGGAGGACAATCAAGAAATAGAATACGACGAGAACGCATTAGAAAGACAAAGTGAGGTACCATAGAATATAACTGTACACGAATTTATACCAATGGAAGTGGAAGTCATAAATACAAAAGACATATCAGATAGTTTCGAAAAGGAGAAAGAAAATAGAGAGTCGATAATAATACCAGCGGAATACTGTATGTTGGAAGACTTTGATAATGTATCAGAGAGCACGGACAGAGAAAAAATATTGAGTCAGAAAGAGAATGAACCTGAGGAGTCAGTTCAGGTAAACAACGAGGTTAAACAAAGAAGAGGCGCGGCCACCAGAGCTCTGGAAAAAATTGCAGAGTGGACGCGTAACTTACTAACCCTGCTTTAAGTCTATTCGGGCGGGAGTGTCGCGACGTGTAGGTCGCGAAGTAAAAAGGTAAACGAGTCAAATTAATATTAGTAGGGCGAAACGTGTAACAAACGAGTCTTAATAGCATAAGGTGATGCTGGCTGGTAACACCGAACACCGAACTCATAGAGAGATCACCATAGACAAAGCGCAATGGCGCGTCTGTCAGTACATTTGAATACACCAAATTGTAGCATAATTTAATTCAATATCTAGTGCAAAGTAAAAGTGATGAAGGCGTCCAGTTAGTGGCAGCTCATCTGAAAGATATAAAGCTAAGTGGTAGCACTAGAGAATAGTGTAGTGGTTCCCAGCCTAAATGCTTAGATTCTAGATTTCCTATAGAAGAGCAAATTAGTACGCAATAATAAGATGTTTCTGATGCTCTTAGAAGTCGGTTACATTAAGAGGTATTTCGATACGGCAATGCGAAAACCTCGTGAGAGTTGGACAGGCGGAAGGCCATGATTAGTCCGTTTTAAGTGGGGAGAGAGTCGGTGCTGTAATACGAAGTCTCCCCAAGACAATTGTTGTATGTACTAAGAGAGGGTATTATGTACATACAACTCAGGTATACCTATTATAAGACGTGAAGACGTAAAGTTCTGTGTTGAACATAGCTAAAGCAAGAAGTTAATTGGCAGACGTGCGGTTGCTTCTTTAATACCCGACAACTACGATGCGTCGTAGAGCATGTAACCGAATTAGTCATAGGCAGATGTGTGTGTGTAACACTTCTGTGCTATGACTTCAAACCTAAGACACCAGAAACGTTAATGTATGTATATCATGTATAGAACGGTGGGAATCAATTTAATTTAAACTACAGATGGCGAGCTGAACCATGGGGCGAGCCAGTAAGAACTAAAAACCGATTTATGCGAAGCAAACCTCCCAAAATATTGAAGATTCTTCTCGGAATAAAACCCAGGTACAGATATCATGAAACAACCACAAAACACATATAAAATCTCGTCGCTACGTTGTCTGGCTGGGCCGGGACGGGCGAGGCTGGCCAGCTCGTGCGTTCTGGTGCCGCGGATGACGTGGCGGCGACAGATGCAATCAAGAATTTGAGTTTGAGTTTGATTTTAAATCGTATACACATGTATACATGTGTGATATTATGTAAAAAGTAAAAATGTTAAAACACACGATTGTCGCATTTACAGACTTGGATTTTATAGAGGTAAATTAATAACTTGCGTGCTACAGATGACAGATTCAATGCCGTTAAGAAATGAGTTTTTATGCAACTCTCTTAATTAACCCACGTTCATAAGATTTGATGGGTACCTTATTACATTTTACATAATCAATTTAGGGTGTCGTATGTCGACTCCACATCAACATCGTCCATGTTAATAAAACTCCTTAGTTATCCCTCGTTTTTTTCGTGAGGTGTTGAAAATTTGGGTAAATATTTTCATGCCCTAGGCAACACTTACCAGTTATTGTGTCAAATTCAATGTCACGTTGTTATTTTTTCGTTTTCAAATTTAATTATGAAATACACGGTGAAATTTAATACTTACGTATGAAATGAGATGTTAGCATTGACTTATATATTACTGCGTAAGGACTGGGCGGACGGCATGTTAAAATGACGCCACGAACGTGGTCCTCGAATGATCCTCCCCTAAACCCAAGTGAACTAGTCAAAGAGTAAAGTAAGTATAGAGAGAAAGAGTGGCAACTCTGTGGTAAAATTTGCATGTATGGAAAGTGCTGCCACCATACGTTTGGTGGGTGAACTAAGGGTCTAATGTATACACATACCTACCTATGCATACTGAGTAGGTACTCATAGTATGCATACCAGCTATAGCTATAGGTAGGTACCTATCTATATAACTCTCGTACGAGTTTATAAATTATGGGCAATCGGGATATAATATAATTTTAAAAACACGTATGCAGTTCAGGAAAATGTCCGTTTATTATTACCAATCAATCAGTCTTGAATGTGGGATCAAAATGGTGATCACTGCTTTTGTTCTTTAAAATCTTCATACAATCACTTTCTCTAACCTCGCCGCCAACAGCCGCTATCCAAGCAGTGAACAAATCGGGCCTCGTAGTGGTTGTCAGGGTTTGGGAACCGGTGAAGAGGTAGGTACACCGTATGCCACTGAAATTGGAATGAAATTAATGAATACCAGACGGCTAAATAAAACTTTTTCTTACTTTTATTAAAGGTACGGTACGGTAGTAAACACTTACATAAAGCATCACAGCCAAAAATACAATATCTTCTTGGGGGTTCACTCATTCTTGGGAGTTCGTTCAAAACAACTAATATGACTAATGAACATTGCTAACGAAAAACAAAGTATAACAATAATAGGAAATAATAAAAACAAAACTCAACAAAACAAATAACAGAATTAACTGAGATAAACTCGAAATGCGCATCAACAACGTCGGGAACGAGTTGACAATGGCCGAAAATCCCACAGATTAGATAGCTAGAAAATCCGAAATGTTTTTATGACAAGCAAGACAAGATGGCTGCCAAGTTTTGTTATCACACCAAACTCCAGATGTCGCTGTCATCTATGGAAATTGATGACAGTGTTATGTGTGCCCCCCCTGGAACTAGTCCGCGATCGGCTATCTTCGAGTGCGGTCGTAAATTTTAAAGGCAAAAAAGCCAAATTATGTCGTGACGGGTTGCGTGAACTACGACAAAAAACATAACAAAAAAAATTATAACATTTCATATCACCTGTAAGTCAAAAATATGTCAATAAATCAACTTCTAACATTATTTAAAACAATTTTCTTTTCTACTTTCCTGCTACAAGTAAATTGTCTTAGACGACGCGAGGCCACGCCCACAAGACCGTACCGCTGTGCGACATAACTTTGCAGCGGCGTGCGTTGTTACCGATGAAATAAAGATTTAATTATATTACAATAAGATTTAATTTTATACAAACTCTCACTCAATGGAACAACCTGTGTTATTAATCATAAATTACATTAATTAAAGGTCAATAATTGAAAGATATACAATGTCAGAAAACAGTACGAATCCAAAATGGAAAATATGTCAAGAATAACAAAAAGGCCAATGAAAATTTTATTATTTATACAAACAAACTGCAATAAATATAATTTTTGAAAAATAAAAGTTTTCATAATTTCTTTATATCTCGAAAAATACCACGCCGCTCTTACAAGGTTACGTCTACGAGCAGCCTGCGCCGATCAACATCGTAGTTAAGAGTAGTTCTAATAGATGGCGTTAGTGTTTCTGTGTGGCGAACGCGTCAGGCAAATGTACGGACGACCGTATCTTTACTTTTTATATCAATGGATGTTAGTGCACTTTTCTTTTTTTTTAATGTAAGTTTTGCACGATTTCACAGCACAGACTATCATTTCTTAAAATAATAAAACACCCGGCTCGTGACGTTTGCATTGCGAACGTTCCTTGACGTCTGGCGCGGGGATCGAACAAGTTTCCAATTTTAGTACCTTACATTTGGAATCAATTTACGGTAACCTACTAGGAATCTGGACATTTCATAATCTAAGCGTTGATACATACTTACAATAAGTTTTCAACGTTTAAGTATTTTAAACATTTTTCTAAAGGTACGATAATTTTAACATATTAGGGTAAATCATATATTCTTATTTCGGCAACAGAAGTTTTATTATTCTAACGTAAATTAGAGCCTAACGTTATAATTTGGTAAAACAGTTGCAAGCGACTGTACATCTTGACACCAAATAGACCAAGAGCAAGGTTTAATGTTTTCAAAGAAATTGAAGCCACTCCAACCTAGTAATTTATAAAACATAAAAACATGTATTTAATTGAGAATTTGTCTCTCTCTGACATTTCTAAGGAGTTTAGACCAATATAACTAGAATTATATTACACATTATTAATAGAAATATTTTTTCTTAGCAATTTTTCGTAAATTCTTCGATCTAGCTCTTGGACTATACCTTAAAAATTTAACTCATTATATCTTCTAAACTAAGACCCGACAAAATCTGTGACTTGGCGACAAATTGCGACTAATTAGCGAGTAAATTTGGGAGAAAACAGATCTTCGCTAGGTGTCCTAGTTTTTGTGATATAAATGGGGAGATTCTCTCCAGATCGGCTACCTGGAAACGCTTAGAACTTTTGAACCAGTGACCGACGGATTCTGATATTTGGCGACTAATTTCGACTAATTAGCGACTAAATTTGGGAGAAAACAGATCTTCGCTGGGTGCCCTAGTTTTTGAGATATAAAGGTGGCCAAGCTGGGGAGACTCTCTCCAGATCGGCCACCAATGACCCCTTATAACTTTTGAACCAGTGACCGACAAATTCTGATATTTGGCGACAAATTTCGACTAATTAACGACTAAATCTTTGTGTTATCAAAAGTAAAATCCCTGATGGTGGCCAAGCCAGTGTCAGGCACACGGGTATGTGGTCGAAAAGATGTCACTCAGGCTGTCTGGACAAATCTTCAAAATAGCTCGCATTTAACTAGGTCAATAAGGCACTTTATGTGACGGCTAAACACCCATATTTCAGAATTTGTGACGCTACAGAATCTTAGATAATCGATCGAAAACGTGTCCAGCCAGCTTGAAAAACCACTTTTCGCTGGTCTCTCAATCTCGGTAACGGAAGTGAGTTTGACGTGGCTGGACACATGTATCTCCGCTGCCTGGTGATCTACGGCCTTCGAAATGCGTTTAAAATTTTGTGACGGGGACGATAATAAAACCTGAATTTGTGACGGAGAAACTTTTTACGTGTCCAGCCAGCTTTAACTTCAGGCTGGCTGGACATCAAACGTTATTACTGTCACAAATTGCGTCACTAAATGTTAGCAAAGGAACCATATTCGAAAACGCTCCCGTTATTGAGCGTCTCAGTATATATAATAGTAGTCTATGTATTGAGGTTCGGAAGTGCCAGCCAGAAGTTTTATACGTAAATTCAGGATGGCTGGCACACATTTTTTACCTGTCTACGTTTTTTACATTTTGACCAGCGAAGTGGCTTTTCAAGCTGGCTGGACACGTTTTCGATCGATTATCTAAGATTCTGTAGCGTCACAAATTCTGAAATATGGGTGTTTAGCAGTCACATAAAGTGCCCTATTGACCTAGTTAAATGCGAGCTATTTTCAAGATTTGTCCAGACAGCCTGAGTGACATTCGAAAAGTACATTTTTGCGGCGATTACGCGAGGTAATTTTCGGCAGGAAGTCGCTAGTTTTGGCATATCACTCATACCAGCTCCGCTAGGAGTAATACTGTTCTGTGCATACCAGCGGTGCTGCGGTGTAAAACCCGTGGTAGAACCCCTTGGTTCCAGCGAGAAGACTACTGGATAATTATAATAAGAATAAAAAGACTTTGTACTGTAAAAAGGGTAATTATTTATTTATAATTCACATTTACATAGTGTACCAAACAAAAATTCTTCAATATTACAAATGAAACGTCTGTAACGTTTTGACCAATTAATTATATTGTGACCAAACCCTTATCAGATTTATTAGGTACCTTTAGTTAACAACGACATTTCATCACGACCAAGGCAGGCACATCTGTATGCATACTTGCAAAATATATAGGAATATTGCGGCACAACTCACCACTTGATTATTTTAAAGAATTTTGAGTGTAAAGATAAATAATACAATTAACGTTCTAATAACCTAAATCGACTAAATATTTAACATAAAGACATATTCTAAAATATAGAAATTAGATTCCCTATGGTGGCATTGCAATCAACTGCAGTAAACTTCCTTCAAAAAGGATAATATGCCAATAATATAAAATTATGAAATATTAATTATTCACAAAAACAAAGACATGAGAGTGCAGCACCTGACCTAACCTGTTCATATCAGAATTTAATGGAATATTTGCAGTTCTCAAAACCTGGCTATGTTTGCAACCATTCACATTAACATTATAATCGTAACAAACCCATAGAAAAATTTACACAAATCAGTACAACATGGTCACAAATACGAGCCCCAGTCTTTACTGTGGTGTCTTACGTAGCATAAGCAGATGTGGGGTGGGTTGAATATCCCACCCAGAGAAGTGAAGTAAATGTTAGAGCATTATATGAGAAGCCACAACAAAGACTGGGGCCGACATCGAAGCAGTGTGAGCATATAGCAACCCTATTAATATACACGTATATCCACACCGCACTAGTGACTATCAATCGAGTTCTATTACATAGCACAATTTTAGATTGTCTTAGTGCTTATCGAGTCCGTTCTACACGTTAGACACTTTGATACTCGTAAATTTACACTTTACACTCGAGTCAACTGTAAAATGGACACTAATATGTAGCGCGCACACAAACTCTACGTTCGTGCTAATCGGATACGCCGTCGTCGGCGTCCTCTAAGAAGCTGAATTTATTCGAAGCAACGAAATTCTGTAAAAAAAGAAAAACAACATTAACATACGACTATCGATAAATGAAATAAATGTACATATTAATTTTTGTGAGAGTGCGTGAATGCTAAATGGAAAGAAGTAAGGGTTGTAAATACCGGTTTTTCCTGTTCTTTCATCTTGGGCATGGTTGTGTCGTCAATTTCGTCGTGCCTGTCTCGCGAGCGGCTGGGTCGCGGGCGTCCGTTGCGCTCGTCGCGCTCTCGCTCGGCCTCTTCATGTGTGTCTTTCTCCTTGTTCGTGTCTCTATCCTTGGGTGTGTCTCTATCCTTGGATGTATCTTTGTCCTTCTCTCTCTCGCGGGAGTCGGGGCGACGTTCGCGCGAGCCGTCCCTGTAATCTCTATCATCTCGTGAGTCGCGCCTTTCACCCGAGTAATCGTGTCGCCTGTCGCCCGAGTAGTCGCGTCGCCTATCGCCGGAATAGTCGCGCCTGGGGCGTCTGTCTCCGGAGTAGTCGCGTCGCCTGTCGCCCGAGGGCTCGCGTCTCTCGCCGCGGTCGTCCTTGTAGTCGCGACGGTCGCGGTCATCCTTGTAATCGCGGCGCTCCGGCTCGCGTTTGTCGCGGTCGTCAGGGCCCCGGCGGTCCCTGTCGTCCCGGTAGTCGCGCCTGTCTCGGTCGTCTTTGTAGTCGCGCCTGTCTTTGTCGTCCTTGGAATAGTCGCGTCTGTCTCTGTTATAGCTGCGCGAATCTCTGGGACGTTCATCTGCGAATACATTATTTGAATCAGACAACATAATTATGCTATTTTTAAAACGTTACAAAGTTAAGATTCGAATTCATACTGTTACTTACCACGTTTAGGAGCGGCACGACGTTCGCCGGAATGATCGTTCTGTAAAGATTGAATGATTATTAAATTGTTATTCCTTTTTCATAAAAAATCGTATAAAAATAAGATAAGCTAATGTTTCAACTGACCCTCCTTCCCCACCGTTCCTTCTCTTCACCGCCGCCACGCCTGGCTTCCTCTTCTTGTTTACGAAGACGTTCCTCTATTTCGCGTTCCCTATTAAAGTATAAAACAACCCGTTAGCTTGCTTAGGATATTAATTTACATAAATATCCATGTTAAAAAAAAAATGTAGGTATAAAGCGACCGAGTCTAGCACAGAGCATGAGCCGGTGTCTAGTTAACCAATATATTATAGCACATGTTGTTATAACAACCTGATAAAAATCGAGGCATAAATATCTCGATATTTATAGTATGTGCTTTGTAACTTTTAAAGCTATTTACATTTCATTGCGAGTTAGGGGCATTTCTAATGGTAAAAATAGATTGACAATACAAATTCTAATGTAATAACAGCACAATAACATAAAACTATAATACAATACTTTTAGGTCGTATCTGTATCTATTTTACTATATGTACATCCTAACTAATATTATAAATGCGAAAGTGAGTTTTAATAACTTTTATCTACACCCATGCTATAAAACCTCTATAAAAGTTTCTGAAATAGTTAGCTTATTGCTAACATTAAAACAGCCAGTGTCATAGTAACCATGGTAACCATAATAGCATCCAAACAGGTGTTTTAATGTTGTACATTTCATAATGCAACTCGTTTTCAAAAAAAGAACATTGTAATGCACGCGCGTTTCACTACAACAGCGCCGTAATTAAAAAAAAGAACTTATTCGAATTCACGTCATATACTATGACGCCGGCCGCCATGTTCGATACGAGTATTAGTATTGCAAAAAACTGTTTCAGAACCTTTTATAGAGGGTTGATAACATGGATGTAGATAAAGTCTTGTATGCAACTGTAATAATTAGGTATTAAAACACTCATGTGATAAACCCACATTCGTGTTTTAATACCCCTTATTATACGTCAGTTGCATAAATGACTATTATCTAAGGAATAAATATGGCGGTCTGACATATTTTCTATACAAAAGCTGTCAAACATATTCCGGAGTGTTCTCCGACTATTGAAAAATAGGGCCATAATACATTGACATTAAACTTTTAATAAACACTTGAGTGAAGACTTGGTTGACTGGAATGCCTAAGGCATTAAGTCCGCCTTTGTACATTTTTAGTGCGTTAAGTTTAAATAAATAAAGAAATCTCTGTTTTGTCAAGTCGCACGCACGAAGCAGGGGCGGATCGCTAGTATGTTATAAATCTTACTTGGCTGCAGTGTCCACAGGTTTAGCGGCACCGAATACTTTCTCAGCGGACACAGGTTTAGGCGCGACCTTTTCTGGTTGTTTCTCGTCTAGGCCGGCGCCGTCTGCGGGCTTCGTAGGTACCTCGGAGTCACGCGGTACTGTGCGCGGCAGCAGGTTCAGCTTCGGACGCTCACGAGGCTTTGCATCTAAGGAAATAGAGGAAAGTTTATTCTGGAATTATGACAGAGATCAGGGAGTTGTTGCATAGTCATTTCCCAACTATGTTGGGGTCGGCTTCCAGTCTAACCGGATGCAGCTGAATACCAGTATTTTGTATGGAGCGACAGCCTATCTGACTTTCACATTTCCACAACACAGTAACTGGATAATACGACACCCCTTGATAAGACTGGTTGTCAGAATTTCGGCCTTCTGACGACGGCGTTGATGATGTTTATTTCTGTAAGTAGATCTACAGTCAATCAAAACCGTTTAAAACGACATCGCTTTAAACGACGACGACGTTCTGGTTATTATGACGAAATTTTGAAGTCTCAGCATTTCTGTTTACTTAACATGGTTATAACGACTATCGGCTTTATCAACCGATGCTGGTTCGAAGTCGTTGTATAGTATACACGGGGTCTAGTCCCTAAGTCCGTCCGTCTGACAAAACGATCCATCAAAACAAGTGTAAAAGTAAAATTTTTCGGATGGGCAAAAACACATCGGGAGTAGGGTACAACTGTTACTGTCAAATCGTGTTGTCATTCATACTTAGTTCGGGCCCCGAATCAATCATACATCCGTAGGTGATACGGAATAGGAAACATCCGTAACGAAGGCCGAAACTACGGGCCTCGTGCAGTACACCCCCCGTTTTGACTATTTTTAAGTCAATACTAATTACTTATTAATTAGTCATCACAACTTGAAAACTACTTGATACACAGACAACAATACTTACTTGTTACTTGACAGTATCAAGTAAATGGCACAAACCTCTCAATTTATTACTAATCAGATCAAGAGGTTTGTGTGTACCATTTCAATATCAATCACTTTATAGAATGATAGACGTTTAAATTGTTTACAGTTAAAGATATAATAAATGTAGGTATAAAGCGACCGAGTCTAGCACTGAGCACGAACCGGTGTCTAGTTAACCAATATAATATAGCACATGTTGTAATAACAACCTGATAAAAATCGAGGCATAAATATCTCGATATTTATAGTATGTGCTAACTATAATATAATAAATAAATTATTGTCAAAAGTTAAAATTAGTACTTAAACAATAGCTTATCACTGTTGAACTGGTAAATAAGTTGGCTTTTACATGGAATCAATCATGTAATGACAAAGACAATAGATCTACACTTTTTAATAAACACACACACTAAATTTTATAGTTACCTTCTCTGGGAGGTGCATCGCGCTCACGATCGCGGTCGCCGAAGTTTCTGCCACCGAATCCTCTGCCCTCTCGACTTCTAAACAAACATTGGGACAGTTAAAATTTTACCAGCTTTGTCACCTCCAAATAGAATTTAATTGTTTTATTTTTTGTATGATTGGTTATTTTCAGGACCAATGACCTGGGGACCGCTAGTGGCGAGGAGCAGCAGATGCTTGGGGGAGGCCAATGTTCAGCACTGGGATTCTGTGGGCGGAAATGATGATGATGATCAAATATTTTACACATACCCCCCAAAGCCACCGCCATCTCGTTCGGCAGTGCGGAATCCGTCGCGGCCGCCGTACCCGCTGCGCTCCGGACGATCCTCTCGGTCGCGACCTCCGAACCCTCCTCCACCACCGCGCTCTCGACCTCTGCAAAAATACAACAACAATAAAATATCATCACTGCTGAAAATGTATTTAACCTAATAAAATTCCAAAAACAATATCCCAGCTTTTATATGGCTCGTCGGGTTTAATCAAGGAACCGTCACACAGGTGTGGGTAAAGCTACGGTTTCCTAAAATAGAGGTGGCAGCCATGTTAGTGTCTGCAATTTACGAATGACATCATTGAAATGTTATTTATGAACGTAAGTTGTGTTTTCCTAGAGAATGTTTTTGACACTGTAAAGTCAAACCCTGCTGCCCAAAGATTTCGAATCACTAGATGTACCCTAGCTGTACTTAGTCAGTGGAAAAAGTGTCTGTACTAAGAATAGTGAGCTCAAACATTATTAAACAGCGTCTCCATGACAATCAAGTCAAGTCACTGCATCATTGTGTGTGAGAGGTGTCTAAACTAAACAGAAACGTGACTATCATTTGACACGGAAGGGCGAATTTAACGATTTAAATCTTTACCGCTGTCATCATTTTCATGACAGCTGTCACTGCGGCCACCGCTCTTTCAGGAAACCATAGTTTAATAGAGACGACGCTCTACAAAGTCGAATTCTGTAACATTACTGTGTAGTGCCGTGTCGCCTTCTGCTGACACAATGTTATTAGCAATGACATTATACATCTAGACGTTGCCATGATCACAGTGTGAAGTGTGGAAGTGAGACACATATATACGAAATAATTAGGAAAATTGAGACAAAGCATCGTATCTTCTGTCCCTTACGGCGTGCCGTATTTTTGCTTTAAAAATGTTGCCAAACAAAGTACTACCACTGTTAATATTGCTGTCTCATGACCGGCCACGCGGTGACTCGATCTAGATGTATATTATCTAAGGTTCATTATACATCTAGACGTTGCCATGATTACAGTGTGAAGTGTGGAAGTGAGACACATATATACGAAATAATTAGGAAAATTGAGACAAAGCATCGTATCTTCTGTCCCTTACGGCGTGCCGTATTTTTGCTTTAAAAATGTCGCCAAACAAAGTACTACCACTGTTAATATTGTTGTCTCATGACCGGCCACGCGGTGACTCGATCTAGATGTATATTATCTAAGGTTCATTATACATCTAGACGTTGCCATGATTACAGTGTGAAATGTGGAAGTGAGACACATATATGTATACGAAATAATTAGGAAAATTGAGACAAAGTATCGTATCTTCTGTCCCTTACGGCGTGCCGTATTTTTGCTTTAAAAATGTTGCCAAACAAAGTACTACCACTGTTAATATTGCTGTCTCATGACCGGCCACGCGGTGACTCGATCTAGATGTATATTATCTAAGGTTATTAGCCAGTCAAAACTCGTTGTGATTTCACGTAGTCCTGAACAGAGTCGTTTGATTGGTGTATCCCACGTCACGACACAGTAATGTGACGGTGGCCAAAAATTCGATGTGCCATATTAGCAGCCGATATAAATGTAGGTATAAAGCGACCGAATCTAGCACAGAGCATGAGCCGGTGTCTAGTTAACCCATTCAATCTAGCACTATGTTATATAACGAATTATATAACCTCATAAATATCGAGGCATGGACGTCTCGCTATTTTTGAAATGTGCTGGGCTAGTTTAGTATTTCACAGCCATCTGGGTGTGAATAAAACTATCGACTTATTGCCTCGCTTAATATGTCGTAAAAATTGTAATGGAAAATCAAACTCGAAAGCATTTATTTTAATTAGGTAAACCATTCACAGGCTTTTGATTTGGTCATATAGAAAGTACTAGCTTTTCCCGCGGCTTCGTCCGCGTGGAGGTCGGATATTATCCCACGGGAACATAGAACCGCTATAATAAGTATCTTATGTTCTATTCCAGGTAAGGTAATGGTGCCACCCATGTGCTAAATTTCATCCATTCGCATTTATAATATTAGTTAGGATTACTTTCGTAGTAATTAAATGCATTTTGATTGCAATGCAATTTTCTTAGATGGGCTGGAAGTTGAAAAAAGAGATTAATCAATACAAATGAATAACTTACTCAAAGCGATCGCGTCCGAACGAGTCCCGTCCGCCGTACGGCGTCCGTGCAGGCTCGGCCGCTGCCGGCCGGTCTCCGTCGCGCCAGCCACCCGGACGGTTGTCGGCACTCGCTACATACACACAAATATTATAGCTTTACATAGAAAAATATGATAAAACAACTCGAATGATACATCACTCAGATTTAAGTAACTGATAGAAGGAGCAAACCAAAGACTAGTCTGAATTGAGTTATAGCTACGCTACGTCACAGATTAAACTAAAACAGCCGGTCAGAGGATATTCCAAGGGCTAATAGGGCTAAGTCTCGTCCATGCGGAGTCCTGGACGGAGCCCTAGAGCCCGAGTTTCTGGTTACCTCCTACCACTATAAGTAGTACCCCTTGCTAAAGGGTTTAGTGCCATCACGCACGCGTGACCTTTACTCAGACCTTCCCGAGGCGGGTTGAGTAACTCAGATCGCCTATTTTATCGTCATATTATAAGATAGTAAGTATCAGTGTACACAAATGCGTCTAAAGCAAACGATGACAAAGCTTTAGGCGCAGTGCCACACAAATAATAATGACGGCTCAACAAGAGGTGATAAATCGACGATCATGTACTCTGTGTGTGCGCCCCAAGTGTGACATTACAGTTAGCTCCAGCCATCAGGTTACTTATCATCATTGTGAATAACAGCTGAGGAAATATATACAAATTAAAAAAAAACTATTTGCGATATTTCTCCCTAACTTTAAAAGATAAAAGAAAAAGAAAAATAGAATAGATAGTTTATAAAAGGTATGTATTATGGTGTTGGGGAATTTTAGGTGACTTTTCAAAGAAACTCCAAATATGCTGATATTTATTCAAACTTGTATTGCCTAGATGACAAATAAAAAATGGAAGAAAAATTACAAGCAGGAACAGATAATCCTTTCATCTAATTACTATGCAACATTGATTTGCTCATTCTAAACGAGCAGGCATTGGCTCGAACATGCCCGAGGATGTTGGAAGCAGCAGAGGTGCTTTCAACCAGACGCAGAATCAACGGGCAGTGGGTAAATCCTGTTAAAGGCTCTTCTGACGACTCCAGCAATGTTTTGACATCTGCCAAATGAACAATACCAACTGACCCTGGATAGACAGCGACGACTCTTTCCAATCTCCATTTAGGAAGGTGGTCCTTTATGATGACCAGAGAACCCAATTTTAGCGTGTCTTTGCAGGTATGCTACTTGGTGCTTTGCTGCAGCTCGGACACAAACTCTTTACTCCAACAAGCCCAAAAATACTGGCGTAGCTGCTCAATCCGTTGGAAACGAGACAAGGAACACATAATTATACCATTTTAAATATACAATTTGTTTTGTTCCAAGCAATTTATGAGTTTCCCACCGGAACAATAACTTACATAATCAGCTTATATTGTTCACAGTGCTGGGACATAGGCCTCCTCTCTTCGAGAGGGAGTGGGCTGTAATCTACCACGCGGGCCCAGTGCGGGTTGGTAGATGTCATATGTCTTCGAGTTTTTGGTTTTAGGACATGCCGGTTTCCTCACGATGTTTTCCTTCACTGTTTTGGAGCAGTGGTGATGAAAGTATTTACAAAAAGTGAAGCGCCCTAGGTTCGAACTCACGACCAAGTCGTAAGTCGGGGCCGTTACCACTGGGCCACCACTGCGACAGCATAATTCGCACAAAAAAATCTACCAATATACAAGATATTTATGGTAATAAAGCTGCAAACTACTGAAACCCACGAAGGGGTCGCATAAAGCGAACTTAGCTTTGCTTAGTACATACACAAACGTATTACGTCACCCAAAGACACAGTCGAGTCAGGCTACGCAAAGATGCGTGTTTCTATGACATCACTGTGAATCGCGTGACCGTCGCCTAAAGTAGCATCGAAATAATATCTATATTTTGTACGCAGTGACAAATGTTCATGTCTGCTGAATGATAAATGCCTTCGATATTACAACCCATGCTACTGGCCTGACTGGCTCTTAGTTTTACCATAGTCTGAGCTATTCTGATCTAATTCGTGCAGAAACGAATCAAGTTATGTGGCCGAAATAAGCTGTAGTCAAATTATAAACAGTCGGGTCTTGATATAGAGTTGGGAAAGGGCAGACACATTTGTCCAGGACAGTCTGTCTTGTCCTTTCTAATACAATTATTAGAATCAATTCATATTTTTAGGACATAGGAATTATTTGGGGTTCGATTAATTACATGCTGAAGGGAAGGGCTGTTTTCTGAAAATAATCATTTGTACTTACAATCGCGTTCTCGATCACGGTCGCGGTCGCGATCCATGTTGCCGCGGTCCATGTTGCCGCGATCCATGTTGCTGCGGTCCATCGGGCCGCGTTCAGGGCGCGGTCTCTCGCGGCCACTTGTGTCAGGCATCGCACGAGGACCTGAACGCCAGTCGCCCATTGTGCGTTCTGGGTCATATTCCCTACACAACACGTAAATCAAATTAGTATCCAGAAGATTCCCCCGGCTTATAACACGCACGTGTTGTGATCAGAGATCAGATAAGAGATCGGAATATCGGATACATATTTACATGTAAATTTTTGGCTAAGAAATTGAAATTATGGAAGCGGCTTCAAAATTTTAGAAAATCCGCGAATGCACAACTAATGGGATCATGGTATGGAAACGACTTCTTAAATATGTGGTATTATTTATTTTTATTTCAATAAATTTTATTTTTATTATTTATTTTAAAAATACTGAGACACTGGGATCGCATAACTATTTGAATGCTTGTTTACTTGAAAGTTATCCTGACGTTTGCTATGCCAGTTTAGCAACCTACTTTACAACATTAGCTAGCATTCGACTCTATAGTCAAAAAGTACTAAACTTATAAATTCCGGAATCGCGAAATTTTTACGATAGATACAAAAGTGAATTCCTTGTTAGCTAACACCTGATAAATATAAATTCGATTCCATAATCAGAACTCTGAATTTGTCGATGCCGGAATCCCGGGATTTTTTCGATACAAAAGTGCATTCCATAATATCCAACACCTCAACTTTAGGTAAATATCCCTGGTTGTGATAAAAACAGCATCCAATCAAGTTGATGTAATTTGATTAGAAGTATACCTAGGAATTGGCTGCTTTTTAGTATTAATATGTTACTAGATCAACAAACAAGCTTGCTTTATGAGGAATATTAATAGTTTTGGTATTGAGACAGACATAACATTTAAATGTAGCATACAAACTAATTTCCTGACAATCCATTTTGACTTCCAACTGCCTGTATTCAATAACAATAATTTTCCATACATATTATTATAACATGTAACAATGAGTGTATGTATTTACCTGTCCCGGTCGGACCTGCCTCCCCTACCCATTCGGCGGTCGTTGTCCTGGGTAGACACCTCTATTCTTATGCGTCTCCCGCCTATTGTCTATGAACAAATGAAACTAGCTTACAATCGGTACTACACACAATAGGACCTCTTTTCAATGACTCACAACGTTGCTTTTGGTTTCAATTTAAAAAAAATGTAAAGTAATCAGAATAATAGAAAGGGAATAAATAGGGGCGAAACTCGGTCTTTACAGAACAGCTGGGCATTCTTATATAATTTTGTGTAAGTATTGTTACAAGGCTTGTTAATCTTTAGTCTACTAGTTAAAGTTCTGAAAAAATAAAAAAATCCCAAGTGTTAGTAATTTGTGACTGGATACAGATAATAAAAATTAATACTGCATTTGCCATTTAAAACTTAAATATTTAACATTAAAATATCATTATTACTAAGCAAAATGGTAATCTTAATAAATAGTGATATTAGCAAGATTCTTACCAGGTCGGGAATGTTCATAGCATTGATCAGACTCTCCCTATCTTCAAAGTCCACACATCCATAGCCTTTGAGACGGTCCCCTTCGCGAGGGACTCTCAGGTTGATAATCTGTTGAAAAAAAAAAAAAAAAAAAATTAATATCTTTTTGATCTTCTTTAACATCTTTAAAGTGTATTGAAACACCTGGAAACTGGCTAAGACGAAAGCAGGCCATATATCCAGCCGTGGGTGACAAAGTACCTGTTTAAAATAAGGGAAAAGGTGCTTTTTAAATTAAAATATTTTGTCACTAATAAAATTTACGCACCATTGTAACATTTACTGCATGCAGTTTGGTATTAAATACTTATAATAATATATAATAATAGTACTTGTAATCTGATTGATGGAGATAAGTTAATAAAATACATAATTATTATTTTTACTTGATCTATTATCTTTCACATGTTCTGGTATCCTTAAATTATGGTAACAGTATCAGAAACAAGATCTATAGTCAAGTAGTATGTATGTGTATGATAAACTAGTATTGTAAGGCAACTGGTTTTATTCAGCCTTCAAGGCTATTGACATATATTTTGCAGAGAATTACTTTCTATAAATTAAAGATATTCATGATCTAATCTAATCTAACTAGCCTGTACTGTCCTACTGCAGGAAAAAGGCCTTCTCCCGTTTTTAGGAAAAAGGAAAGATATTCATGAACTGATTTATTATTTTGTTTCTCTGCATATCTTGAACTCTTCTATGGATTCTAAACAATCTTTGCCTTCCAATTATGCCAGAATTATAGCATCAATGTCCAGTAAGTAGCAGTGATTAAAAAAAGGTATAAAACACCAGCTTATCAAAAATTATGTTGTCGTCATTAAAACTGAAGACCCTACATAGTGAACATAATCAGATTAAATTATATTGCAGAGCTTGGCAGATTAAATAATTTTATGAACTCCACATGTAGGACGACTGTTAAACGCGACATGCTAATAATTGGATGAAATGACGCAAATTGGAAGACGCACATGTCTAGCTGTGATGATCAGCTCAGATGATCTAAAATTTGGTTGAAGCAGTTGCTGGTACTCCTGATTACCAAGGTCTCTGATCAGTAAATCTGCTGTAAAATATTTTGCAGTGGCACAACAGGATTGTGCCTTAACATAATTTGACTATATAGCCTTTCCAATAGGGCAATTATTATTTTGACAACTTGGCAACACATGGGCAATAATATTGATACCTTAAGTCCAGTGAAGAGCTCAGTGATAGCACTTTCGTCAACATCATAGGGCAGGTTGGAGATGTGCGCGGTGAAGGGCGGGCGACGAGGGATGGACTCGTCATCCACTGCCAGTCCTCCGCGTGCCGCCCGCGACGCTGACGGAAGCACCACCGGCGCCCGCTGGCGCGAGGAGTACCCACCTCCTCCATATGTATTTTCAGCTAAGAACATATTGATATTGTTAATCTTTAACACAATATGTTCTATGTAAAATTTCTTCTGAGGGAAGGTATATGCCAGTTTTGTTAATAATTGGATTTTAGATGTAATGTTTGTATGTCCATGGTGAGATATTCATTATTTTGGTATTGTTTTAGAATAATGTTCTACTCATTTTAGGTGGTTAATATGTTTAAGTTACTGAAGCAACTATTATAGGAAAATAATGTGTAAAATAGTGTTACATGACCTACTCATTGCATTGTTTTTACAAGATAGATTGGGAGAGGCTTTGTGTGATGTATTTTTCAAGTATAGCTCAATATTTTTAAAACTTCAAACAAAGAACATTGAATGCATTTAATTTCCATGATAGCTATTATTGTTATCAAACAAATAAATAGTAATCAATATGTTAATGATGCCTGCATAAGTTGCTGTTATCTAAACTGGAAATATTTACAAGAAGCCCTGTTTGAGTTAAAAATACCAATCTCATTGTAGGGAGAATACAATGTTTACTATGGAAAAACCCAATATTTAGATTTATTTCTTTTAAGGTTGAACATGGACACAAAAACATCAAGCATTATATTATTAATACACATTAATAACTTAGACCCTCAGAAAAATCAGGGAGCAAGCCAATGAAAGACTAGTCTGAATTGAGTTGTGACCAGAGTCATCTCGTAGATTAGGCTAAAATTGCTGGTCACAGGGGTTTCCAACAGTGACAATGCTCACACCTCCACCTAGCCCCACAGGCCAGGCCTCACAGGCTTAACATTACACCGTAATTTCTGGTTCCCCCACCTTCCCTTTGAGAGAAGCATCCGGCTAGAATGTGTAAAACACAAAGACCTTTCCTCAGACCTTCCCGGGGCGGAAAGAGTGACAAGCACTCGGTAAGTGCGCCCCAAGTACGAGATTAACATTGGCGAGCCATTACCCTTTACATCATCACTGGGTCAAATTTTGAACGATAGCATTTTGATAAGGGTACAGGGGTGTATGACAAAGACAACATTGTTTCACTTACGTTCTTCATCTACAGAGTCCGCCCAGTTTGTTGCTGGAATTGTCGTTGGTTCTGCAATAATGTCTGTGATGCTGGCTGGAATCCATTTTGCCTTCTTTGATTTCTTGCCTGTAAAGACATATGAAAATCGGATGATGCTCTGTGAAACATTTGCGACAGCTGGAAGTCTTGAAAATAATGAGGACAACTTAATGAATAATGATGACGCATAGTAAGTGAACGACCTACTCCGATTTTGGAAATCGGTTATTCGCGGACACATGAAAGGACAATTTAGCATTTGTTACACATCTGTTTTAACTCGGGTTTCTCACCTTCTCAGAAATAAATAAAGCCAATAATTGAAACATAAAATTGGGTTATACGGGTATTAAATTGATTGGGAGTATTGAGAAATGTGGCCACGCGGTAAATCCAAACGTCCGCAGAGGTGAAATGATGACACGTTAGCATTATTAGATAACATTGTATAGCCTCCAAAAGGGATGCATTGGGTAACTGATTCACATGCAAACTAATTTAGGTATTAAAATACGGTAATAAACAATCAAATAGAGCGAAATCTAGGGTTTTTTTCACGTGACAAAATTACTAGAACTAACCTGTAGCGGCCATATTACAAGGCTGGGGTTAGTGTTGCCAATGACGTAAAGACATTTACATCCATGTATTACCAAAAAATATTTCATTGTAAAAGTGACATTTCGCGAAAAATATTTTGTCTTTAAAAATAAAATAATAATCTGCAAATAATTAAGGTCATACATAGAAAGTTCGTATAATTGAATATAACAATAATTAACAGTATGGATTGTCATATTTTACTGCAAAAAGTCATAAAACCAGATATTTTTGTCTTAAAAATTAAAGTGAAATGTTTTTATAATACGATTATTACTAATTTGTTGTAATATAGTGAATTCAAAAAAGCAAATTCAATATTTTGAAAACAGCCATGGAATGCAGCATAAGAATAAAACAACGGGTTGCTAGCAACACTTCGATGTCCATGGCGGTATTTGTTCAAAAAAAATGTGTGACACAACTAGCTATCCACCGATGGATGATGAAGTTAGGGTCATTTTGTATCATTGCCAATTTATAAATATATTATTTTACTTTTCTTTAGTGGCAATTTTTGTGGGAACTTTGAAACCTAGTATTTTAAGACTTAAAATAGGATTATGATAATTATTGTTTTCAGTGTTTAATAGAATAAGATGCGTTTAATATAAATTAATGACTAAGATATAAGTAAAAGATATCCACTCTACAAAAATGTTAAGGTATCCCGCGAAATTCAAATCTTTGTTGGATGTTCGTATTTCTCATATTTAAGTACATACAACCTACCTTGCTGATATAATTAAAATGAACTTTACGTAAATAACAACTTATACCTAATTAATTTACATAACCTAGCCTTTTTTTTGTTTTTGTTTTTGTTGTAAGGTTGGAAATTCTGATGGATGTCTTCCGCCCTGCGGTGGGCAGAGGGGTCTGTCTCCTGATTAAAACCACCCCGGTGTTC